>CM056994.1:270387283-271694783 GCA_029891345.1 Dryococelus australis
TTCAAGATCGTTATTTTTCACTGTATTCCTTATAAGCAGGCTCTTGTGGTTCAAGAAAGACAGTCACACCTATAAGACCAAAATTTACTGGTTTCAGTTCACAGTCTGATTGTGTTTTTCAACATAAGTGTGAAGCAGCTTGTTTCAGTCAGAATCAATTCTTGCCTGAATTAAAAAATCTTAAGTTTGTCTACTGCTGACAAAAATGGTTCTGCAAGAGCTAGTGTATGTAAGCTACTTAAAAAAAAAATTAATGTCACTAAAATTGCTTTTATTCAATAACCCTTCCTTATTTGTAAACTTTAAATAGCCAAGAAGATAATTCTTACTTATACTTGTAATTTGCAAGGTATTTATGCAAACTGTAGCATTTATCATGACACACATGTCTAGCATCAGCTAGCTATATAAAACTGAAGCTCTTCTCTCTTCAAAATTCATAGCGCTGGAAAACATAGAAAGCAAGTTTTCTACCACACATTTAAACATCTGCCTATATACTACCATTCCTTCTTCCCGTCTGAACTGCATCCCACCCAACTTTCCTCCCGAACCTGTCGGCAATCTTTTCCATTCTCTCTGCAGAATTTACTTTTTGTTCCCTTGGAAAACTCTATGCAGCAAGTACAGCTATGTTGCTACTCTAGAATTTACAGAGTTTCTCTACACAAAGAAACATGAAGGGAGATGAAACATAATGCAATATAACATTTTTTTTTTTACTTTTTCATTTTTACAGTTTTCACACAACATAACTGTTTCCACCAAGTAAAAGCATAAATTACATTAATTTAAAACAGGAATATGATAACACAACCATGATACTGGCTTGTATTCCTAGTCTCATTGCTAACCACATACTTAAATACAGGAAAGGGAAGAGCCAAAAGCCAAAATCTCAGAGCGTGGTTACATTGGGGCAGTTTGAGGAAGGTGGATAACAGCACTGGAATGGGAGAGGGAAAATGGGAAAAATGGCAGGGAGATGAAATGTCCAGTACAAAAGCAGTAAGCAATGCTGCTGAACATGAAACATGGGTACACTAAAAATACGGGGTTTATTCATATACATTAAGTTTGGCTTACAATTAGTGATATACACAGAGCAACATTATTACCTTTTTTGTTAGAGGTAGGTCACAAATAGTTCCCTTGGTTCCATGGAATATTTTACCTCATGTAAGAATTCCTCAAGAATATCTCAAGACTATTCTGAATTGATTATTTTCTTGTGGTGGTGTTATTCTTTTGCATAATATCAAATTTATTTTAATTGTTTTTCCTAAATTAACATAATTAACTTAACATTTTACATGTGTCTGCTGAGTTCAAATGGATATTGTGGTATGAGTTATATCTGGAATGTAGTTCAATGCATGACTGTCATATTTATGTTTTGTTTTAATTATTTAAAATGAATTAGTTTTGGTAACTGTCAGTTTATCACTGTTGTGTTGTTCTTTTTTTATTTATTTCTAGTAATGGTTTTTGGCATGCTGATTATGTATTGTAGTGCTACTTGGAGTGGTGCAGAAAGCATACTTAACATGATGAACATCACCAGTCTGAGAACATTATGAATGTAACTGATGCAGAGTTCATAATTTCTAGGGTCTTCAGGAGGCAGGTCATAACATTTCGGCCCACCAGATCATTATGCTCAAAGTAAGTCTTTGGAAGGCATTGCTTAACCTGACAAGCAGCAGTTTATGCAAGTTAATGTATCATTCTCAACTTTTCTTTCACCACTGGCTCTTCTAACTAACTGCTTCATATCACAGTTTCTCTGTATGTTCATAATCACTGGAACTTAAGCTCAGAATACTTTAATAATCTCAGTGTTCACTTTCAAACACACATGCTGAGTAGAGGATCACATGAGTGTGGAGATTTTCACAATACAGTATCAGTTTTATAAAAAGAGCAAAAGCATTTACAAAGTAGGCATAACAATTTCTGCACTAATAAAACTCCCTGACTGCCTGAAAATGCACGCAAGTAGATTTTCTGTTAATTTTTTTTACTGTGAAATAAAATATTTATTCCAATATAGTTGGGCATGCTGCATGTAAGTGATATTTACGTGTACCTTATTCAAATATATGTTTACATTGTTGTGTAAAAACAACAGTAAAAGTAGATTTATTAACATGCCATTTGTTGTCATTTATACTATTCATATTTAAATGACAAATTATTACATTTCAAAATAATTTATAAAACTCCATGGTGCCAAAATAGCATATCTACATAGATTTATGCATTATAGTTTTCGGAGAAATATTATTTTTTGATTAATTTTTATGTGTGTTTAATGAAAGAAAGATGTTATGTGAAGAAGATAATATTGAAAACAGTTACACCTGATATGTAAAAGTTGCAATAAATTGTATAATTTCTCCTCTATTAGATGTTACTTATTTACAACAGTGTTAAGGGAGCACTGCCCAAGTAATTAATGTTCTCATTTCTTGTTTCTCAATCCCCTTAATGTTTGCTTACTATTGTTGTACAATATGTTTACTAGAAAATGATTACATTAAAAAATGGCAACATATGTTATGATTATTGGTGAAAAAATTTCTCGTCTGCTATTTACAAATAATTTTCAAGAGTTGGTACATTGATGGAGTAACAGATTTTTTATACTAGTACCAGTATTATGAGATATACTTCTACTAGTCTCCCTCATTCGCAGATTTCGTGTTGATGGATTTTTGGCCCATTATGTACTCACCCTGAAACATTTTAAAAAATATTTGTAGTTGTCACAACATGAGTGCATATATAGCACTTTGCATAAAATAGGACGTTTAACAGTGTGTCAAGTTAATTGACAATTTATATAATGCGATAGTTCTGTAACAGGACTCAACTGTGTAGACCTGCCAGGTTTCCAACCCATCAACGTGTTTAACATGGAAAGTCTTACCTACAACTAATAATTTCGAGATGATAAAAAGATAATAATTGCATCATAACTAAAAATCTTTTGTACTTAAATTGTAAACCATTTTGATAGTAAATTTCTTAAATTATGAACATTATATAATTAGAGTTCTGAGTAGGTACTGTAAATATTTTTAATATAAGTCATTACACAGGTATCAAATAAGTAATTACACAGATTTCACAATAAATATTATTTGATATATTAATAACTTTAATATTTAAAATAATTTGTTGTGTAATATTTAATGTAAATTATTTCATAAATATATGCACCACTGTTGTTTTTTTGAAAAATTTCTCTTCATAATTCTTGAATTTCATGTAATGTTTGATTCTCAGCCTAGAGGACCTTATTTTGCAGTGAATGAACAAATATTTGACTGATGAAAAGGGTGCAATAATGTACCCACAATTTTCTGGTCACATCTAAAAAAAAAAAGTGAGAGTTCATGGCTATTGGCCAGTTCAGCCAAGACCCAAGGGCTCAAAAGACATGATAGAGAAGCATCCTTGATACAAGCTGTTGAAGAGAGCACTGCAGGAATACTGTATATGTGTGTTGGTAACTTTGTTAGGGAGAGCCGGGTGAACCCGGTCCACCAGGGCCTCCTGGTCCTCAGGGCCCTGAGGGCCTGCCAGGTCATGATGGTAGACAGGGCATTCCAGGAGAGCCAGGACCACCAGGGACAGTAGGCCCTCAAGGGCCTACAGGACCTGTAGGACCACCAGGCACACCAGGACTACAAGGACCAAAGGTGAGTCTTCTGCTCAACTCAAATACTATCAATTAAGTTTCATAACTAATATGCAGATTACAGATTTACAACAGCAAAACTGTTTCTTACACTTGTAGCCTTTATCATGGGACTGTGACAAAATATTATGAAATGTAAGGTGAAATTTATGCTGTATAAGCATTACTACGAACCAAAGAAAATAGTTATAAAATACACGACGAGTGGAAAAAAAAAGAAGTGTAAGAAGCTCTATTGTAATTGTGAAAAATTACATACTTTTTACTATAGAGATATGTTTCATGTGTGATATAATATATACATTTTAGCATGCTATAATTATACTTTTGCCACTCCATTTTACCTAAGGTGGTTGGAGGGTGACATCACTCTCTGAAAGTTAATGAAAACTAATCAGTTATCTCCTCGTTACAACACCACATAGCAAACTTTTATGACAATAAGTATTTAACAATTTTGTTACATATCTGCATATTCAAGCTACATTGTATATTGCTGTGCATCACAATCCTCAGGGTTTGAGAGGCGACTACGGCTACATGGGACCACCTGGATTTCCAGGTTTACCTGGGCAGCCTGGATTACCTGTGAGAATTTCTACTTGTTTCTACTGTTTACATTCCATGATTAAAATTTCTCAATATTCTGTGTTGCCAACATTGAAACACCTGGCTGTCATGTTGCTGCACCACTGATGTGGTAAAGTTTCAAAATATAATTTGTATTCTGTCAACAGTACTGAACTGATTATCACTATGCACTCTATGATCCATCACTATTAAAATGACATTGCTTTAGTAGATCTCAGATTGATGCAATAGCTTTTCTTGCACTTTAGATAAGAAATATAGTAAATGTAATTTGATAAAGCATCTGTAAATTGGTTTTCATATTGATACTAACACATCTTAAAGTTGCAAACCCCAAAATGTTATAAGTTTGGCTCTAGTAATTGAGTATTTTTTAACTCTATGTTAATTTCTAGCTTTGGATTGACTATTGAAAAGAACAAAATCCGGAGTTACAAATTTTACAATTAAGGCCCCGATAATTACTAGAGAACAGTGAGAGTAATTTTATTGTTGCTAGGCTCCATAGTAGGAAAACTGATATTTTAATGTTTTTAGGAGGGATTCCTGTGCTAAAGTTTTATTCAAAAATATCAAATGTAAAACTAAAAACTAATACTGTTAACACTGACTGAAGAGAAGCAATACATTAAAAAATTTAAGTTTAGTGAGGTTGCAAAATACTTTTCACATGACAGATATTTATAAATTTTATTTTTAGTATTCTGTTAAATAAATGGCTGGTGTTTCACTAGTGGCAGCACAGATATTTCAGGCTTTTCACATTTGTATTGTATTTGGTGCCAGGGTATTCCTGGCAGGAATGGCAGCCGAGGATTTCCAGGTGAAGTTGGGATGAAGGGCCAGTCTGTAAGTGCAAGAAGAACATTCTCTAAGCCTGCAAGTTTGGGTGTTCTGGTGTCACCTACCCTCTTGTTTCTCTGTCGTGTTTTGTGAATACTGCATCACATCTAGCATAAGCAAGAGCTCAATGTTATAAACAAGTTGTTACAATTACAGAAAGAGTTTTGAGTTGACATATGTACTGCTGGGCATGAAAATTGCTACACCCATAAGGCGTCATCCATTTGCAATAAAACCAAGACAGTATATGCACTGAAATAAATTTCATTTTGGAAGTCCCCGACTTTTCCCTGCTTTCCTGGCAGAATATTACCATTTTCCCTGACCTATTTTCAGGACAAAAACCTTTCAATACCATATTGTGGCAACTATGGAAGATTAAGGAGGGAGAAGAAAATAATTTAGGTTGCCCAATACTCAAAACTAATAATATCAGAAATGAAAAATAAATAATAAACCTGACAAGAGTAATTAAATAAATAAATATATGTGTGTATGTGTGTGCATGTGTGTGTGCACGTGCATGTGTGTGTGTGCACGTGCGCGTGTATAGTAAAAATCTCAACCTCCAAAACAAACTCATTAAGAATCAAACAGGAAGAAGTAAAAGCCTCCACTATTGGACTATTACGTAGGGCCATCCTGACGCCACAACATTACTTCTCATATACTTTGGATAGTATTCACAAATATCACTATTACATGTATCTCTCTCAAAATGACTGAGCTAAACATTAATAAGTCAATAACTAAAAATTTGAAAATCTTAAAAATTCTGAATTATGGGAAGGGGGGGGGGGGGGGGGAAGAAGAGGGGGATTAACATCATGTGCAGTCTACTACCACCTCTTACTCATGTACCAGTTGCCTCAAATTAGAACCTAAACCCATTAGTTTGTGGTGAGACAAGAGAAAGACAACCGTATCCTTAGAAATAAAACGAGTAAATGATTTATACTTGAGTCAAATATAATTTTAAAAAGAGAATGAATGAAAGAAAAACCAGCAATTTTCGAAAACAGAACAGATTAATTTTTATTAAATAATTAAAAAATATAATGATCATCTAGGTGAATAAAATTTAACAAATACATACCACAAAAATAACAGTTAAATAGGTATATTAAATAGCCAACAACTAATAAATTTTTGTTGATGTCAATAACAAATATAAAAACTAATAAATAGCAATTTAAAGAGTGAAGGAACAATGTGAAAAAGCGAAAGCAAAAAGTATTTAACGGCAAAACCATTACATGTATTTACTTGCTTTCAAAAATAAACTATAGGTTGTATATTTAGTTTAGCTGTCAGTAGAAACCATTTTGTCAAACTTTAATGCTTATAAAGTTTTATTTTCTAAAAGAAAATAATAAAATAAGAATTATATAACAACCTGAGACATCCAATCTATTTAAAAGTTTAAGCAATTGAATTTGAATTTAATATCACCATCAGCAAAAGGATAATTCAAATAAACTTCAATAGTGACACAGTTATAAATAAAATAACAATCTCATTAAATTAACAGATAGGTATGACCTAGAGTTTCAAATCTTGAATTAATAACAACTGGGAAACTATCTCTAAGCTCTTTTTATTCTGAAGGGATGTCTGCATTAAGATGTTAAGTCAGTATACGCACGAAAGTAAACATCAACAAAAATTGATGCTGTAGAATTGCAATATGGTATAATTTATATTTTCGGGAATTATTTTTATTTGCTATATTTCTGTGTAAAGGATAGTAGTGCATTTAACACTTAGAAGATTGTGGCAATAATAATTTGTTTGTATTTTGTATTTGTTCGTTTTTCCAAATTTATTATTTTATTTGCATAATTGCATCAGTAGTAACATCATCAAAGGATGACAGTGCAGCTTCTCCAAGGAGTTAGTAAGCAAGTCACGTCCGTGTATTGCAACATTTGATGAAACTCAGTGCACTGATGTCACAGTAGGCCGACGTGACAGCCCACGCGCGCATTGTAATACTTTGATTTTCAGACCCATGTTAGTGTTCACAGGCTATTTTTAGACATTAGTGCTCTTTGCAAAGCCACAATTGGACCATGTTTACTTGATGCAATATTTCAGGCAGTATAAATAGGGTTAGTGCGATTTTCTCGTCGTCACTAAGTTTTTCACATCACATAAGTTCGTTGTCACAAGTTTTGTCACTTTAGTTCATCTCAGTTTATCAGTCAGTTGAGTGATGTAGTGTTCGTGCAGGGCAGCGAGTGACCACGCTGCCATTCTGTCTCTTGCTCTATTTTCTTTAATTTATTACGAGTGTCAATTGTTTGTGAAGAGAGAGCAATAAACTTCAGTTAATTCTCATTATCTTTAATTTATTTTCTGTTGGTACTCCTGGATCAACAAACTTTCAAGTGTTTAGAGAGTGTCTCAATTTTTCACTGAGCGAGTCCGATCTAGTGTTTGCTGTGAACTCCCATGAGTTTTCGTACAGCAGAACCACTACAATTGTCGACCAATGTGGTGATACACTACAACGCCATCAGGTGAGACACGAGACAATTACGATACACCTTTTTACCTGGTAGATGGGCGCCAGCAGTGGATCCTATGCACCACACTTTGAGACTCAGGGATCTCAGGGATGTTGTGGGTTCTGCGTGTTCGTCTCACCTGTGCATACTTACAAAACACTTTCAATACTAAACACTTGGAGACAGCTAGGTTTCATAGCTACAAGAATACATAATTTTAATCTGGTACAGTTGTTTTTATGGTGCAAGTTACATTTTGCCAAGAATGAGATTTTACGTTTAACAACTCGGACGTGACTAGCCATTTCCGGTGGGTGATTCCCCCAGCACATTACTCGACTTGTGCAATCCTAGATGGGTGATCCTCCGCGGTGCTTGATAACAGTCTCCACAAGGCAAGGGGTCTACAGCCGCTGTGATGGACTATAGATTTCGCCCAGACGGGACACGGAGTATGAACATGAACACTACCACGTGCACTTATCTTGGTCGTTAACGCCTACTCGTCGGGACTTGTCCCCGAACCACGTGTTGTGTGGTGATAGTCAATACACATAGCGGGTTAGGACAGAAAATAATAACGCCGTACATAATTATATAAATATCAATGGGTGAACATGGGGCAAGACATGAATAGGCAGAATCAACATGCAGATGCGTGAAAACAGTATTAGATGGCGCAGATGCTGCTGGTTGAAGTTCTTAGTGGACCATGTGTGCAGATGGAAAACTCATTGCTTTACGTTAAAATCAGCAAATTTGTTACTGGCCAAAATTATAACTACATTAAGAAAAATCCTCTCTTCAATACGCGAGCATACAAAAGCTCATAATACGCCGGATTGCCGGAAAGTACAAACATGTTAATGACTGCGTGGTTATACATCAAAAATACATGAACCCTTAGTGAAAATAATGCATATTACCCTGAGATCAATTAAGGTTCACAAGATGGAACAAGAATTAGCCCTCTAAACGTGGTGATGGCGCAGATACGGACTTGGTGGTAGCTAACCACGTGGTAGTGGGTGATGTGGCCGTAAAACAATTGAACATGACAAAACCCTGAAAATAATTACACACAAATATTACCCTTAAAATTGCTTGCCACAATTATGCAGAAATTGCAACGAAAAGCCCTAAACATGGGCGGATGATGCCTGATACACAAGTTACGTAGGCCGCGTGGCCTCTCTGACATTATTTCCTATCAGTTCATTTAAGTTCAAAAAGCCACAAGAGCTGCAAAATAATTAAGTTAAGTGGATTGCAATATGCTGGGGATGTCTGGCAAAACATACGCAAAGGTAAAGATTAACTGGTATACTAAAGTGAAACTATGGAAATCTACATCAGTGCAAAAGTATGAAGTGCGTACGTGACAGCATTTTACCTCACCAGCTCTCCTAAAACGACTGTCCAGAGGCAGTGGTTGCATGGACCTACCATGGCTGCCTACGGAGTTCACACAAGTGGAAGTGCTATACACGCCGAGCAAAAATATGAATATGTGAATTTAAATGGCACAGAAAGCATTTTTAATACATTTTCACAAATAGGTTGTTAATGCTGAATTTTTGTTATTATTTCAATGTCTTTGAAAGACGTTTTAGCCTGAACATCATTGTCCTGTTCTTCGGTGCCGCACGCACTTTGAATTTGAATATTGCAATATCACATAAACTCTGTAAACAAACATATTAGACTTTGAAAACATATTTTGACCCTGATAAAGAAATACATAGCACTGAAATAAATTATCCTGTTTTGGGAAAGTTCGTGCAGCGGTACTGAACACGTGTTTACCACCACGTGCTATATTAGCGGTGAGCGCCGTCGTGATCTGACTGCTGCTGGCTCTTAGCCGGTGTCAAAATATTAAAACTCTTGTTAAAACTGCCTAAGTATTAACTATTTTCAATGAATAATTCAGACTTACTTTACATAAGAAAGCAAGAGAATAAACCTTCACAGATTAATGATTGGCCGAAAATGATCAGAAAACTGTAATAACAAACATAATAAACAACAAGTAGAAAAATACTATAGGTTTCAAACTCTAAACAAAACAATTGGCAATCGCTAAAGAATGGCTATCGTAACAAGTTTATGTCAAAGTCAAGTACCAACCTTCATAACCTGGATGCTAAATAAAATGAACTCTTAAAAGTAACAACAACAAATGAATAAGATTTAGTTAACACTTACTTCTAGGCACTTCCTAACTTATTCATGACCAGTAACAAACAACTTAACTTCTTGACAGCTATTCCTAAAATATAAACGTCTCGCCTTAGATTTCTATGGCTTAGACTGCTAGTTTCTTTCTAATCTTCTCACCGCAGTTGACTCTCAAGACTAAGTGACTGACTGAGCTAACACTACCCCAAATATACGGCTACTTATAAGATTGATCGGGGCCATTTTTCATGAAGTCAGGAAAGAATGTCCCAATCAATCAAAACAAACCAATACTTAGTTCATCTGTGGAAGTTTCTCTGCGGCCTCCTCCTGGCCGTGTCTCCGCCACTCGCCCTCCTAGCTCACCTCCATCTTCCTGACTATTACAGCTACGTCGTGCCGGAACCTGGTTTTATGTTATTTGTCACACCACCTACGTCCACCAATCACAGCCTGTGATTCTTCCCTAGCAACAGCTGTCTGCCAAAAAGTCCTTGCTGCGACACTCCCTTTTCCCCTCAGGGACCTACCCAAACTCTGCTGTTTTCAGCACAACGCCTTCCCCTCACCCCTGGCAGTACCACCCAACTCGCTGCCGCCGTGGCACAAAAAATGTTTTGGAAACACCCGAAAAATGTGGTGACGAAAAGGAAAGCTGCATTTTTACTTCAGACTGGTAATTGGCAGAAAAAGTGAAAACCTAAAGACAACCTAAGCTCGACAATTCGAGAAGGACAAGAAAAAAAGTGCCAATACCTAACTTTGTCTCTATGGAATTCTCTATGGTGAGCCTCGGTGAAAAAAAATGGAAAATCTCAAAACCAACCAGTTGAAATATCCTAACTTCCCAACTTCCCTTGAAATAATAAAGAGAATTAAAAAAAGCATCTACTCCTAACAAAAAACAGTAACTTCCTAACAAAAAAAATATTCCCCAAAGAAAATAAAACTATCTGAACAAAAAAAAATTATGCGAAATTTGACTTTGTCACAATATTTTTTCACCGTTGACAGAACAAATATGTTATCAGTGAAGCAGAATTAACTTACACTGCAACAGACCAAGCAGGCTGGGCCAACATTTTTTTCAGCTCATCCATATTTAATAAAATATATGCTATTGACTTCACACAAGTGCTCATTACAAACACAAAAATACTTGATTTTGAACATATAAGTCCTAAGTTAGTTGGTAGAAATGTATCATAGGCAGTTCACAAAATTAAAAATATAAATTTTTGATCACATATGCTTATAAATACATGTACTCAAAGACACACAAACTAACAACTTTTCCCTGACCCAGGTGAAAATTCCCAGACATTTCCCAGACTTTTCCCTGTGGGTGGACACCCTGTAAGATCACATGCAGTACCAATTGCGCAATGCAAAAAGTTAAAGTGACATCACAGAAATGTCACTGCAACACGTGATATAGGGGATGCTCATAGCCAGTACACAGTGCTTAAAAGGCCAAAATTAGCATCACATTTGGAGAGATCCTGCAGTCTGTGAGGCCTGCACTGCATTTCCTGGCCTTAACAAAAACCATTTATCATGTTTGAATGAGGCTGGCCTACCGGTGTGGCATCCACAGGGCAATTTGCCTTTAACCCGTCTGCATTGTGCAGCTCACAGTCGATGGTGTCAGAAATGTCAATACTGGACACAGAAATGGTGAGGAATTATGTTCTTTAATAGTCCCACTTAAATTTTAGTGCAGATGATAGTCACAGCAGGGTTTGGTGCCACAGTGAGCAACGCAATGATCCTGTACTGATATGTGAACACCATATGTCCTGGACACCAGGTATTATGGTACGTGGTGCCTTCAATTATGACTACCAGTCACGTCTCGTGGTAGTTGAAGGCACAGGGACAACACAACGATATGTCAATGAGGTTCTGTTGCCCCATTTTCTGCCATGTTTATGCAGCATCCCCAACACTATCATGCAGCAAGATAATGTTCTTTCCCATACAGCTTGCATCACCCATCAGGCTCTACAAAATGTGGACACCATTTCCTTGACCTGCCAGGTCTCCAGATTTGTACCTTATTGAACATGTATGGGACATGATGGGGTAACATTTGCACGCCTGTCAACCACCTCTTCAATCACTGGCTGATCTACGTATGCAGTTGCAGGAAGCCTGGTGGTATGTGCCTCAGGACACTATCTGCCACCTCTATGATGGAATGCCTTATCGCATCACTGCCTGTATCAGTGGTTTAGTGAGAGGGGTGGCTCAGAGTGTCAGGCTCTTTCCAAAGACAAATAAATAAATTGAGAATATAGTTTTGACCCAAAACTGAAATATCTTGACTCTATGAGACTTTTATAGCAGATGAAAGGCTGCTCAACTAAGCTAGTACTGTTCTTGATTTGCTCCAGTAATTAAGATGTCATCTATTAACACAATGACCCCTGGTATCCCTGACAACAATGTTGCCATTAGTAGTGGAAATATTTCTGGGGCATTACAAACCCCAAATACTAGCCATTCAATTCTAAACAATCCCTTCACAGTTTTACAATGAGAGTATCTGCCATTGCCTCATCCACTGAAACTTGTAGGTAAGCTTAATATAAAACTAGCTTTTTGAACATTTTCTCCTCTGCGAAGTTTGAAAATGCATGATATTTAGTTGGGAGAAAGTAGATGGTTTTCTTGCAAATTGCGTTAACTGTACATTTGTAATCTCCACACAGTTGTACAGACACATCAGCCTTCCTTACTGCTACCAATGTAGTAGTAGCCCATGATGAATATACTACTGATTCGAACACCCCTTACTCCACCAACTGGTTAATTTCCACACTGACACTCTCAGCTAAAGCAAATGCTACAGGCTGACTCATATGAAACACGAGTTTGGTATCTGCCTGGAGTTCTACCATTACTGATGGTCCTGCATAGTGCCCTAATTATAGATTTCCAAACGCCTGTGATCATTCATCCAGTATTTTTACAGCTTCTTCCTGTTGCATCAAGTGAACCCCTTTGACTTTTATCCCTAAGGGCTCTAACTAGCTACCACCTAAAAGACTTAAGACTTTCCCATTTTCCACCAACAGTGTTAGCATGGCTGAAGCAGTTTTTGTCTGCACATGAACTTGCAAGCATCCCAACACCCTCAGTTTACACTTGTGACCAAGTGGTCAATACAGTGTTTGCTTCTTGTAGTTTTGGCTGCTTTGGCCACAACAGTCTGTATATATCACTGCTGATAATAGTATGGCCTGCACCTATGTCCACTTCCATGTCCAGTCTCTGACCATCTAACTATGCTTCCACTCAGACTGGCGGTCAATATTTTGGTGGCCCACTGCATATTATACTAACTGTATGCTGCCATGTCTTCCTCTGACGAATCTACATTTTCTAGCATTCTGTTATTAGTATTCCCCTTCCCATTCTTCTGAATCTTTAGTAAGCCTTTACCCTGCTGTCTGTTACTCTTTTACATATGCCCATTCTAAATGGCATGGTTTGGAACAAAAGTTACAGACTGTATCACGATGCCTGCAAGTTTGAGAATGATGCGAGCCACTACATCTCTAGCATGACTTCCACTATCTTATTTCCAGATGACTGTGCGTTAGATCTACCACTTAACACATGCTTGCCTAAATTGACACTCCCCACTGCACCAATCAAGTCACCCACAGCACCTCAAAGATCATTTATGTTTTGACTCTCAGTTTTCACCACAATAGTAAGTCCACCACCATCTTCTTGGTCAATTTATCCTTGGAAAGCATTGTATGTTACACTGACATGTTGCGTACCCCACCCACCAGCCAATCGCACAACATCCTGTTTAGGTCAATAAAACTGCAATGCCCCAACAGCCTTCACAGTTCCACAATATACTTAGCAACCGATTCACTCCCGTGTGCCAGTCCCGCTTGTGGAATCTTAATGTCTCCAAAATCTCACTCAGCTTCGGCTCGAAATGAACTGACAGCCACTCCAAAATATTGTCAATTTCTCATTGCCATAGGAGAAATCAGAGATGACACAAGTTTATGCAGTTCTGTACCACATACAGTAAAGAATATCATCCTCTGTTCTTCCTTCTGGGTTACTTTGTTGGCCACAAAGTAATACTGTAAACATTCTGCATATGTCTTCCATGCATCTCTCCCCAGTACAAACTCTCCAAATGAGCTAAACAGCGCTATTTGAGGTTACCGAGTGTCCATGTCAAGCACAGAAACATGACCATGTGGACATGTTCAACACCGAACCTTGTGGTCAAAACATACATGTGTATAATCTTGTTGCCAGTGCTAGGTCCATTATGATATTAAGACAAATAAACTCTATCACCATACTAATTCATTAGTTGCATGCTTGCCAACGCACATCAACATCAACCATAATAACACTATTTGCCCGAGCTGCCTGGCCAGGATACCAATATACATTATTAAGTACACAACAATTACAAAGCAAAAAAATGATTTGATTAATTAATGATTATAATTTTTCAATTTTGCAACATTGGTCTTTTAGTTTTTATGATTAGGGAAAATCATTTTCACAAACTTTTACTGAAAGTTAGGGAAAATCATTTTCACATACTTTTACTGAAAGTAGGCAAAATAAATCTACTGATTCTCTAATAAAAATATATTTGCACATATTTAATACCTTTTTAACAATTCATGTGGTGGGCCCATCCCAAACAAAAAACCTGGCTTGTAAAGCCGCGAGAGGAGGCTGTACCCTATATTGAATGTGCCCTCAATGTATGAAAGACTAATGACCATTCATTCGTATTCTTTTCTATCAGCCTGTGTTGGTTTAATTAAGTTTCATGTAAGGAAAGAAGATACAGAGATTTCCATGTCCAGCAGTGTATTTTATAAGTAAATGCACATATGAATCCATAAGCTCATTAGTTTTACATCATTTCCATACTTTTTTCAAACATTATGACAACAGTGCAGATAAATAACATTTAACTGAAATATAAATATGTGCATTTAAAGAAAAATTCATAGCAGATTTATTTGCTGCTAGCACTTTGTTACCACTTTTTTTTATTAAAATATTAATTTATTTTTACTGTGTCAAAATTAAATTAAAATGCTACAAAATGCCTTGCTAGCATAGATGTGATGCAGTGCAAATTTACTATCCAAGAAATAAATTAATACTGCCATTTTATGTGAGGACATTAATGCAATAAAAGTGGTTATATGAATAAGCATTCAATATGTTTTACATTTGTTTTATAAAGGGCACGTGTGACATTTTTTTTTATAGTTTATGCCAGTAGATTAATTGGGAAACAACTTAAATGCTAAATTAAAACTAAACTTAAAGTCTCATTTGTCTCATTTGGGACACAAACCTAGAACACTTGCTTTGTAAACTGATGTCTCAACCAACTGTACCACAGATGTGGATTGTGGGAAAATACTACTGCAGTTAAAAATGCAGAGATAGATTTAAAAGTACACATATATGAGAGTGTTGTTAACAACTTCTACTTCACACAATAGTTTTAGATATAAACTGTATACTTGCAAACTGTTACACACACACTCTCTCTCACAAACTTGCATACATGGGTGCACACATACATGTACGTGCACACACACACCAAAAGGAGATGAACTTAGTATATGCAAGAGTATTATCGTGTTTTTTTGTTGGGATTTCACTGCAAAAGTTGGACGCTTTCTTGTCAGGAAACATAAAACACACAGTTCAAGAACTTGACCTACATACATGCGGCAACAACAACACAGATACAGTTTTGCCAACTGCTGCTTGATTACAACTTAACACTTCCCTGTAATCAAGCAGCAAGTATAGATAAAAACACAGTGCATGAAAACTATTCACTGAATTCAAGTCCCAATCCATGCACACAACTATTGTGGTGGTGTTTGTGAAGTGCTTTAGTTAACACATCTGTGGTCATCTCCTTGCTTGGTAAGTACACTATTTAAATTTTCTTGTTTTCAACTGCTGCCTTTATGAAGTGATGTCTCACGTTGATATGTTTCGTGTGACTGTAGTACACTGGATCCACGCACGGTTTATGAGCAAATTGATTGTCAGTAAACAACTTCACACACTGTACTTCACCAAACAGTTCACCCATCATGTTTTGTAGGTAAGTGGCTTCTTTTGTAGCATCTGACAGTCCCATGTACTATGCTTCAGTGTTGGAAAGTGCCACAGTCAGCTGCTTTCTGCTTTCCCATGATATGGCTGCATTTTCAAATTTGAACACAAAGTCTGTGTAGGACCTTCTGTCACATCTCCAGCCAAATCAGCATCAACAAACCCTGTTAAGATGTTCGGTGTTGTTGGAGTACTTCGAACAGTAGTTAATGGTTCCATTCAGAGTACCCTTTTCGCACACTTCCAATGATCCTCAAAATAACAGTGGTTGAATTGGATCAACACACTGACTGAGTGGGAAATATCTGGCCTTGTGCACACTTCTAGCTACATCAGACACCCTATCACATTCTGAAAGGGTATCCTTGGGTCTCCTTTGTTGTCACCATTTTTCACAAGTTTCAGATCTGTTTCCATTGGAGTTACAGCTGGTTTGCAGTCTATCATTCCGAATCTGTCTATATGGTTCTTAGTTTAATGTTCTTGACTTACTTGAATAGTGCCAGAGTTCCTGTCCCTCTGGATGTTCATACCTACGTAGTGTTTCACCTCACCCAAGTCCTTCATCCTGAAAGTGATCATCAGTTCTGATTTTAGGTCATGTTTTTCAGATTTATTTGAGGACAGTATAAGAAAGTCATCAACATATAAAGCTAAAACCAAGTAATTGTTGTTAGACAACCTGTAATATGTGCATGGTTCATGCTGACTTTGTTCCAACACCAAAGAAGCAGTACTTCATGAATTTTCTTGTTCCATGCTCTAGCTGCTTGTTTCAATCCATACATAGCTTTCAACAGGCGAACTTTGTCTTTATTTCCCTTGGATACAAAACATTCTGGCTGAGACATAATACACCTTTCTGTCCAGTTCACCATTTAGAAAAGCTGTTGACATATCAAGGTGGTCAACATCTAGGTCAAGCTGTGCAGCTACCACTAGTAACATGCTGATTGTGGCATATCTGACTACTGGGGCAAAAGTCTCCTTGTAATCAATTTCATATTGCTGATTATAACATTTTGCTACCAGGCATACCATGAATCTGTTTGTAGAACCATCAGGTTCCTTTTTCACTTTAAATACCCACTTGCATCCAATAACCTTTTGGTTTTCTGATTTGTCCACTAATTTCCAGCCATTATTACCCAGTAGAGATTTGAATTCATCATTCATGGCAGCTTCCCATTCTATCCTGAAGTCCCCACCTAGAGTTTCTCCTAATGTTCTAGGATCATTTACATTTTCCTCCACACCTGGTACATAATGTGATCTGGGAAATGTTTTCTCTGTCTGTCCCGGAGAGGATGTCTAGATTCAACAGCTTGTGTGCTCTAATTTTGTAAGTTGGGTAATTTCTCTTGATTCTCCTGTGACCTATCTATTTCTTCATGGTTATTCTAACCTAAGAAATCACTGTCTGTATCAGATAAGTCCTCCACTTCATTCTCATGTTCATCAACTTCATCATTTCTCACACTAGTTTTGTCTTTTTCAGTTGTACGGAGAAGAAGTAATTCTGTGCCTTTTTAAATTTTTTTTGGAAAATTTTTGGGCACAATATTTTTTTGCATACTTGGGTAAATTTTGAAATGTTGAATAATTTATATGCTCAGTTTTTCATATAGGGTCTAGGCATATATAATATTTAGGTTTTATATGCACACATGGGAAATCAATTTCGTTTGCTTCTGATGTGATTCTAATTCCTAGAGAAACAAAAGATAATAAGTAGCACGCAGAAAAAAAAAAGTATATATATTACGTAATTTAAATTTTGATTCTAGTTTATATAGGCCCTACTTTTTTGAGGTTGATTTAATAAATCTGTATTATTATTGGTGATGAGCTGGATATGATTTTTTTTTCTTTTAGAACAATCTCTACATAGTTGAAAAAATCTATTTAAAGGATAGAAATATTACTCAGATGTATTACAACAAATAAATACTGTAACACAAGACTAAAATTCCAACTTAGCTGCTTGCCGGGAAAAAGTGTATGTAACTTCAAGTGCCAGTAGACGAGTAATGTGCCGAAAACGCGTACAGCGAGAAGATGCGACTGGTTAGCAGCACTCCCTAGCAGCAACATAAACTAAAATGTAGTTTCAACACTCCCGATAGATAGCGCGGCGATGTACCACCACCACTCCGGGGCTTAGAATTGTTTCAGCGAGTCTAAAGGGCACACTTTTTGTCGCTAAACAGCGAAAGTGGCTGGAATTCACTCTGGCAAGAAGTTACTTTTACAAAGCTGTGTGCAGTATGAAATTTAAGACGTAAATATGACAGAAACGGATGTGACAGCAGCCAACGGTTCGTCTAACACCATGCTAGAGTCACCGAGGTCTGATCGAATGCAGTGCATCTAAGCTGCTCTCTGTGGTCTCTCTTTTGCTTGGATGTTGGCCAAGATGTAAAGTTAACTTGTAAGCCTCACACAAAAATAGGCGAGTAATTAGCCAACCACAAAGTTAGAATTCCCTACACTAGGTTGGAAAAGACTAAGTTCAAATAAGAATGAACTAAACAAAATTCAAATTGTCCTAAAAGACAGCTGGTCACCAATAATAATCTCAATTTATAAAATTCACCCCAAAACAGTATATAATCTGATATGCGCTCCTCTTGGCTTTCTGTGGGAAAGAGGTTACTATGCTGATCATCCTCTCGAGTTCATCGGAAGAGAGAGGAGTCAAACTCCACGGTGAGACGAACGGAGATCGTTTCCCATTCAGGGAGTTCAATTTTTTTCACAACTACGTCTGCCAACAGGCGGGACGCCAGCTGTCCCTGGGTGTATGGATGACAAAAGAATAAAATAATATTTAAGCGCGGGTGATGGTGGCGATGGGCGAGGAGATATTGGAGCTATCTGTAGAGGTCTCATCTGTCGGCGTGTGGGGATATAGTTGGCAGAGGAGGGGTTCGCACGAGGTTTGGAAACTACCTTAGACAGGAGTTGAACCCGGGTGAGTTTCCCAGAAGCCAACTTTATTAAAGAAGAGTTTGAATGATCATTCTCTGGGGCTACCTAGGGAGCAGTTACACTTGCTATCAGTGGGGGAGCCTCTGGTTGATTTGGACGTGGTGGTTTAGATTCGCTTTGCAGCCAACTAGCACCTAAAAGATAGTCTAGCGGGGATTCTAGTGCGGGTGGTAAGATATACAAGTAGTTCAGGGGTAAGTCCTCTGGTTCCGTGAGCGGAGATTCTACCTTACTAGGGGTTGTAATGTTTACCGAGATTCTACCTTACTGAGGGTTGTAATATTTACCTCAGCAGTAACTTGGCGTACAGCCGTCTACCTTTCCACGGACAGTCCTGGGGTTAAGACTTTGGCAGTCTCACCCACGGCCCTGTCGTGTAGTTGTGCGGTCTGGTATTAGAACTACGTTGAGGATAAATGAGCGAACACCGGAAACCCAGGAGCAGTGGTATGTCCTTTCGGACTCAAAACATTTGCAAGCTCTGTCACCTGTGGAGTTCGGTGCGCCTCATTGTTATTTCTCAACGGGTTTTCTATTACACAATTTAACTACACAATCAACAAAATATTTGATCAGGTGTCTAACGCTAAAATTACGGTAGCAAACAATTCAGGGAATATTTATTACACTAAAGGAAAGGGGTGGAAAGTCCCGGCTGAGTTATACAGAATTAAACTAGCTAAAATATTAGTAATAAATATTTACGCCCTGGAAACAGGTGAAGGTTTGCCTGGGGGGGGGGGGGGAACTATATTACCAATTTATGCAATTCACAAATTCACAGCATATCCTCAGCAATGGGATTATCCAGGGGGCATTAGTATCGTGATGACCTGCTACCGTGGGAGTCAAAGGAAGTTGACCGTGGTAAAGGGTAGTTAGGTACAGGATGTCGGATTACCTCTGGAAAGAGAGAGTGCTACCTTCTCGAGCTGTTGGGCAGGAGTTCGAAGCAGTTCTCAGACTGAGGAGAGGAAAGAGGTATTCTTGCAGACCAGAGAGAGCTCACTGACCTTCGCGGCCGGTGAGCCTGGCGTCTCTGCTAGAGCGTGGTTCCGGACTTCCTTATACAGAAAAATCCCTGATCAACGATCTTCCGGGGGTGGGGGGTAGAGTAGCCTTCCAATGCAGGGGTAAGTTTATCGGGGTAGCGTCAGCGCCGCTCATTTCTTATTTCTCGTTTGGCGGCGACAACAAATTAAAACACCTCTTTTTGAGGCTGGCGGGATGTGACATCACAAGGTCACAGGGGTGCTGGCACCTCGTGGATTTTCTGGAACTTCTTCCACAGCTAAACAGTAGGGTAGTGGTTCATCAAAAATATTTTATTTTATTGTGAAGGTGGCGCTTACATGTAGGATTTCGGGCCGGCAGTACATTTCATAATTAAACGCGTCAATTACTTTTACATATGGTGCTGTCCAATGCGTGGAGTCTCCTTGCTCGATACATGAAATTACTTTGCCACTGTTACTGATTTTCCCCAAGCTGTGGTTGCTTGTAAATGGGGTGAAGTTGCCTGTAGAGCATGTATCTGCACTGCACAGCATGTTGGTATGCATCAATCGGCCACCCCTCGAAGCGACAAAGACCCATCTCAGACTGAAACCACTATAGCTTCAGGTGTGGGAGGCGGCTGCCTCAATCGGTGTACTTCTGTTGCAACTCTTGCGTGGGCCTCTTCTGTGCATGTACAGCTGGTCTCGGAGATCAGCACGCCCGTATCTGGGTCACGTGGCATCTGTGGATAACTGTCGTTCCCTTTCTTCCTCTTCGCCTCTCTCCCTCTCTCCTGGTTGCGTAGCGGCCGGGTGTCGATGCGTGATACCATCTGCTTCTCAGCGCTGCCTTCCCGTTGCTTTTTTCTTGCAGCCAAGGAGGAGAGTTTGGAAAAAAGAATGTGCAGAAACAAGTCATTTCTGTTTCCAACCTAGAACTTCCTAGTTCGTGGGCAGTTTTTACCAGTGAAAAGAAAAATTCTTTTAAACACTGGGTTGTACAATAAATTGCTTGCACAAAATAATTTTAAGGTTATTATATTTTTACTTCTGTCCTAGAGAAATAATGAAAAGTGTAGCTAACGGATCCAAAAGTTTTTAATCTCACTCACAGAGGATTGATGGTGGAGAAAACCAAATTTACATGTGGATTCTACATTACTCTGGGGTGCTTTCCTTCATGAAAAGAAGATACAACATAAGAGGCACTCTTTCAAATGACATACAGGTTATGACACAAGACACGCAAAGAATAATTAATTGTGTACTATTTGTACAAAAATATTAAATTTAGGATTGCAGCAATTTGCTATACACAGGCACTCTTATCCTAGGTTACACATGTTCATCATTTCCATTACTTTGCTAGCCGCTGGTTAACATAAGTTTGAGTAATCTTATTTTCTAGGTTACATTTTTCAATGGTTCCTACATTTTAAGTTATAAGGACGTAATTAACTATCTCTTGGGACCTGCGCTTATAGCAGGGGTTACTTAACATGGCTAGGTGCTTGCCTCATTGCATGGTTACATAAGGATCGTTGCTCATGCTGCCGTGAGCTTAAACATAATACTTTTGCCACTGGCCTCAATTACTACACAGGGGGTTTCAGTTGGCGTGAAAGCTTTTCTACGTGCTTACAGGGGTGAGATATTTCTCTCCAGCAATTCTCAGTATCTAGGGTTACATAACACTTTTCTTATCCTACGTTACGTATATACATGGGAGGCGGTTGTCTCTTTACCTCGGTTTAAATAGCTTAATCTACAAGACTACAATTTTCCTCATTTGAAGTTATGTGTGGGATTACAAAACATTTCTTACTTTCTAATACTTAGGCCTAACAGGTACTAGATGTGAGTTTACTCTTTAATAATCATTACTGAGTATGTGTAATTATCACAACAAATATACGCACATTGGTAGCCTTACTGGCTGGAGACGAGAATAGATTTCTCCTGATTGTAGCATAAAAGGGGTTACCTGACTCATGCAGAGTAGATAAATATGTTTGCCCTACTGATTGCGGTACAAGTTACATATACGAGAGTAGATCTCTTGGGATTAACATAATTCGTACAACACAACCTAAAGCTAATTTATTGAAGGGTTACTCTACAGTTACATCTTCTCGTTCAACTCACACTAAGGTCTAATGATTATAGGACTTTCCTCCTTAAGGAAAATATTTCTAGGTCTACATTTCTACTTTCAGCATTACATATTTCAGTGCCAATGCTAATTTTCAACACCTACAACATCTCAACAGGGTCGTGCTACTGTTACAAGGGGTTTCACCTTAGAGAAAAATTTTAATTATATTAGTTGACGTAACAGGAAATACAAAAGGGGGTTTTACGAGGTATGCTATCTCTACGCAAAATACACTCTGTAACTTTCTGAGATTACACAAGTTTTCAGGGTTATGCGACACTTTGCGCTACAGACATTCCAACACTTTGAAAATTTAAAATTTAAGAAGGTTGGGAATTTCCTGGGTAGCAGTTACAGCGTACTCACAGCGAGCTCTCGCCTCATGCTCTTACTGAAGTTACAGGAGGTTCATTAAACAACGTCACCCAGTCACATTGCGAGGAATGGAGAGGGTTATGTCATGGTTATGTTCACGGGCCTGCTAATATGCTTTGATTACACAATCACACTTCCTAACAGTGCTCACGGAATTCAGTGGCATTACGTTAATAGTGTCGTACTAATTTTCAAAAATAGAAACAACAAAATTTCTTCATTTTCATTTTAAATGCTTATGTTACGTGAGCACTTGTGGGATTGTTGGGTATATGCAAACATCAATTTTTCAGTCTGCTTAAGGGTTTGATTCTATGTTACTTTTCCTCCCGCAAACAAAACATTCTTGTTTAGCAAACTAGGGATCAAGTACTTTTAGTACAAAATAAATTTTGGCTAATTTTACTTTACTGGTGTCCATTGATAGGAGCTTGATTACGTTAATTGGGACACTCTTTTTAATGTGTGGGACCTTGGTTCCTATCAATGCAATTTTTTATTTGAATTCTCAACCTTAAGAATTCAGTTACAAGATTACATGGTACACTAAAAATATTTAATCTTGGGTGCTGATGCAGGTACTTCTCATCGCACTACCTATCCTAACTGGCTAGGATTTTTTATGAGGTGCAGCATTGACACCTAGCATTCCCTAATAATTTATCTAATGAGTTCATGTAGATCAGGTTCGGCATTCCTATCTACTATCACTCTCTACTAGGTGGTTATCTATGGGGGGTTACTGCGAGGGAGGCGTGATAGTCCAAACTGGCATCAGCCAGGTACTCACTCTGATGCTGATGCTGGTGTAGGGCGCTGGCACTTGGTGACTCGTTTCAGCAGGCGCCCTCGTTTGCATGGTGCTGCAGCAGGGGCAGCATGCCAGCGATACGCAATAGGCGCCCTCCATGGCGCCTCTTGTTAGCGTCCTGGGATGTGGTATGTGCGCCTGGCACGTAGTGGGGCCACTCATGACGTGGGCCCAGTGTGGTAGTAGACTGCATAGGGCCAGCGTCCTGGGTGCTGATGACATCTGCTTTAGGGGCAGCTGCTGAGCTGCTGGTAACCTCTGCTTCAATAACTGTGATCGTATCGTGGGTGACATCTGCTTCCAGTTTAGCCATTGTGGCAGTGGGCTGTTGTTGTTTTGCGGCAGCAGTGCAGGTGACTGGTGCACGGTACTGACGTACACTCTTCGCTCCCGACGGTGGAGGAATATTGCAGATGGCCAGAGCAAACACGGGCGGTCGGTACTTCACGTTTACTGTTTTTGCGGCCCGGACATCATGACTCTCCTCCTCTCCAGCCTTTTCCAATGATATGCTAGTGTCGGTTGCCAAGTTGACCGACTGTTCCACTGTTGTTAATGAGTGTTGCGGTAGACTTTCTCTCTCGGCTCATTCACTCTCTCCGTTCTTACCTGGGAAGGGGTAGGATGGATAGGGTAGCAGTGCATGCATCCTAGTGTCCCTATCCTGGAGGGGCTCCACCGTTTCATGGGGAGACATTGCTGGGACCGATCCTAGAGGGAGTGGATATGCTGCCACGCCCAGGTTGTTGTCCGGGATGGATGCTTCTTCAGCCGCGAAGAAGGCCAGGGAGACTCGCGCATCGTGTGCGGTCGTTGTCTTGGTTGTTTCCTGGCAATTGACAGCCAGGGGAGGGGTAAGAAGGGGGACGGGGGGGGGGGGTTCGCAGACTAATCGCAGTGCTCTTGGGGGTGGTTGAAGGGGGATGTACCTTCACTAGCTTAACTCTCACAGGATAGCTCTTGGGTGACGAGCGATCTGCTGGATCGCACCACGATGGCTCTGGTTGGCTGCTAAATGGTGTCCGGCCGGATTTGAATGGTGAGCAGTTACTGGAGTTAGATGAATACGGGGTTGTAGCGGGGAGGAACATCCTACGGGAAATTTTCCTGGGGGTACGAGCAGTAGGACAGGGAAGGGGGACTGTCTAGCTTCCCTGAGTCCTGCGAGGGCAATCTACTGTCACGGGTTGGAGGGGGATGCTTCATCCGCCAAGGATCCCGCATGGGATCCCATTCCTGACTGGTGCTCGTTCTGGCCGGTGCTCGTTCTGGCTCTAATACAGATGTTGAAGGTCTTAGGTTCGTTATTAAATGCAGGCTAGGGCGTACGTAAACCTGGCAGAGATTTAAAGGTTTACCATTGGTCGGGTTGCTGTTTATCTCCGTGTTACCGTTCCCGCGGAGGGGAACCCGTGTTTCGGGGGCTGCGTGTTTGGAGGATGGGGAGGAGAACTGCGTGTCTCCTGGGGTCGCCGCTTCAGGCAATCCCGGTTAAAGTGCCGCTCCGGGCAATACCAACAGCGTGGCAAAGGAGCAGCGGGGTTTGGCAATGTCGTGTTGCACCCTGCAGGCGGTCTGGTGAAGGGGGCTGGGCCAGCGGCCTTGGCACGTGGCATCTGTTCCTTCCCGGGGAGGGGATGTTCATTCATTTCTAACTCCCTTGCCCTGTCTGTCAGCTCCTTGACTGTTTGCGGTCTCTGGTTTATCAACAACTTTCATAGCGAGAGCAGGAGGGTACGGGCGATACACCTGACGTGCTGACCTTTGGTCTGGTCAGGGTTTACCCTTTTGTGGAGGCGTTCCTTCCGCCTTGTGAACAAATTTCCTCATTGTTTTGTTGCAAGCGGGAATGTAGGTCTGTTATGAAATCTGAAAGGCTCTCGTCGCCGAAAAAATGTGACACGAGCTGAGCTTTAAATTGTGGCCATCCTTCCACAAACTCGCTGTACTTCTCCCACCATTTCTGGTGGGCCCGTTGAGTTGATGGCGAGCTCTGCTCATCCACTGTTTACGCATGATAAGGTGTTCCCTCAGTTCCCTCTCGCACTTAACAATGAATTTTTCTGGGTCTTCGTATGGTTTACCGTGAAATTCAGGTGGGGTTAACTTACAGGGTAGCCCTGGAATGACCAGGCTGTGCCTGTGGGTTGGGTTGTGTGGTTTATATGTCTGCTACTTTTAGCAGACCCCACACTGATATACCTGACTGGGGTTCTGGACTTGTTCGTCCGTCCAGCCTATGCAAGCGTGGTGAATATCACGGTTACATAATGTGCAACATACAATGTATCTCCCTTGGCTCTCACACTTGCGTCATTGTCATACCGGAGGGTTTTCCTGCTTACACGCCTGGCAATGGTATTCCAAACCGTCCATGTAACAGGGTGCATCTTCTCACCCTATGCACACGTAGTGGTATTCCAGGTGACAAATGCTGGTGTCTGTGCACAAGGGGATGGGGAAAGGCGCATTGCTTACCCCGGCTGCATTCATTTCAGATAGTGTGCTGCACACTTCTGGTTGACTCATTTCTGAGTCCGATATGGCTATTAAATGGGCGCATCAGGTGTTTAAAGTGATTCCCCGAAGTCATAGACCAGCTCCTCTGCAAGGAGTCGTCAAGGGGGAGGGAGTGACTGGCTTCAGAATATTTTATTTAACTGTGGGGGTGGTGCTTGGATGCGGGATTTCGGGCGGGCGGTACATTTCATAATTAAACACGTCAATTACTTTTACATATGCGGCTGTCCAACACGTGGAGTCTCCTTACTCGATACGTGAAAATACTTTGCCAATGTTAATGACTTGCCCCAAGCTCTGATTGCTTGTAGATGGGGTGAAGTCGTCCGCAGAGTGCGTATCTGCGCTGTGCAGCATGTTGGCATGCGTCAACTTAACAATTAAAATTTACATTGTGTATAATAAAATTTTCTTTTCTACGTGTTACTCATTATTTTTTGTTTCCCTAGGAATTGGAATTGCTTCAAAAGCAAACTGAATTGATTTCCTGTGTGTGCATATAAGACCAAAATATATTAACTTTAAGAGATCCGTTAATGGCCAAATACACACACACACGCACGCGCGCGCGATTTTCAAATTTTCCACTTTTAATAATTTTTCCATATAGTATAACTGATAACTAAGCCATACCTAATGTTAATTTTTTTTTCTTGTCTGTCTGTCCAAATGGATTTAACTAAAAAATCACTAAATGCAGTGACATCAAATTTACACAGTCTATAGATAATAACCCCAGGACCAACATAGTATTTGTTTCATCAAGATATCTCAAACGGTTCCAGAAAAAATGATGATCAGGGATGTATATAGGTACTGGATTAAACTTTTACTAGGATTTATTATTGCATAAAAAAAAGCATTGTTAACAAAAAGTTCCATCATTTCTCCTTTCTTTTTTGTCTATAAGCTGTCCTCCTTTCCTTCCAAAAAGCCATACTGGTTCAGTGGCTAGAGTTAATCAAGTGAAGCCACAGTGGTTTAATAGATAGAACTATATCAAGTGGGGCCATAGAGACTCGTTAGATAGATATATATCAAATGGGGCCGCTGTGGCTAGAGCAATATGATTATCAGGTATGTAAATAGGTACTGGATTTAGCTTTTCGTAGGATTACTGCATAGTAAAAAAAATTGTTAAAAAAATTTTTAATTGTGGTTTTTTTAACTATGGACTGTCCTCCTTTCCTTCCCAAGAGAAGTGGCTAGATCAATTCAAAGTCCTAAATATTATGTTAACGAAGTAGCACTAGCCTGCTAGTATATAAATAAATATTGGCCTAGACCCTATATGAAATACTGAGCCTATAAATGATTCAGTATTTCAAAATATACTCAAGACTACAAAAAAAAATATTGTGCCCAAAAGTTTTCCAAAAAAATTTTTAAAATGGCACAATTGTGATGTTCTGGCTTCATCCTGATGATCAATGGTATAAATTTTTCTTCTGAAGTAGCTGAAATCTTCAAAAAATTCAACATCTCTTGCTTTTATCAAATGTGATGGCTTCCCAGGGTCAAGTAGATGATAACTTTTCGAGGATTTACAATATCCAATGAAAATGAGTTCTTTGCTTTTGGCATCCCATTTTAATTGTTTTTCCTTGTGCAACTGAAGCATGGGGTGAGCGGTTCTTGAGGTAGACTGCTGTGTTGCAAGATTCAGCCCAAAGTTCCTTAGGGCAATCGGCATTCTACATCATGCTTTGATTCTTCTCGCAGATGGATCTGTTTATATGCTCTACCACCCCATTCTGCTCTGGGGCATATGGGACTGTAGTCTGATGTCTGATTCCATTTATTTCAAATAGCTAGTCAAATTATTAATAATGTACTCCCTTTTATTATCAGTCCTTATTGCTTTGATTTGGAATCCAGTTTCTCTTTCCACTTGCACCTTGAATTCCACAAAAACATCTTTCACATCTGACTTGTTTTTAAAAAAATACGCATATATTTTTCTTGAGAAGACATCTACGAAAATCAGCACAACTAGCTCCACTGTAAGACTGTTCACTCATGGGCCTGCATAAGTCACTGTGAACTAGTCAAATTTTTTGAAAGTTACTCCTGTTTAGGTTACCATGGAATGGTTTCTTGCATGGTTTTCCTTCAATACAGGATACACATGGCTCCTCCCCTAGAGAATGTGATACCTGTTGCTAGCCCATTTTTCAGTTCTTTCATCCCTTTCCTATTAAGATGACCTAGTCTATGATGCCGTATTTTGTGAGAGTTAAACACTGCTTCCACTGTATTATGGCATTTAAATTCACCTCTTGAAAATTCAACACCCTTGGCTCATGGGATTGATTCATCTAGTCTGTACAGTCCTCCTACATTTGATACACTTAATTCCTCATTTCCTTGAACCTTGCAATTATTTCAGTGATATGTATTTCACAGCCTGTGCGAGAAAAAAATACCACCAAGCCCTTCTCTACCATCTTTGATACTAACAAATTTGTGGACAGTCCCGGCACAAATATGGCATCATGGATTATTCTCTGGGTGTTATTTATATTAATGGGTATATACTCAGTACCAATTACACGAACCCTTTGGCTGTTTGCAACAGAAATTGCTAGGTTATCCTTCTGTTTGAAATCACTTAACCATGATTTCTGATTAGTTATGTGACCTGTTGCTCCAGAGTCAATCTACCATGCATTTTCTGGTGTACTCACCCCCAATGCTGTGAGCAGAAGAGGCACTTCTGATCTGGATGATGCTGCATTGATTTTCTTCTTCTTTAACAAAGTTTACTTGGTTTGGACAGTTCAATTTTATATGCCTCAGTTTGTTACACCCATAACAACGAATCTTGCTTTTATCACTTCTAGAAGTAAACCGTTTTTTCTTCTTCAACATGAAAACTACTTCCCACTTTCCTCCCCAGCTGCTGCTTCTTCTAAGGCCTTCTTATAGACGCTTACGAACCAGCTTTCATGTAACTTCAATAGCAGAATTTTTCAAGGCCCTTGTCAATCATCTGAATTCCTCTGGAAGCCCCCTAAGCATTACGACAACGATTAATTCATCGTCTAGCCCCTTGCCTGTATCTAGCAGTTTTTGAGCGGTGCCCATGATAGCAGTTATGTAATTGTTGTGTATTGTGTTCAGGTAGAATTAGGTTAGGCAGTATATTAGTCATTAGGTTGGCAACAGCAGTAGCCATGAAGCTAAACATCAGTAGCCGGGTAGCCGTAATGGCAACATGTACGCGATGTGGGTCATAACAGTTGGCAAGGAGGTTTAAAATATTGCATGTGGTCCGGATCCACAAAAAATGGCACTAATTGGAGCTGTAGGCACGTTTACTCCAGACAAGGAGTCATAAAACTCGTATCGCGAACATCTGCAATTCTATTGCATCGCAAACAACATCAAGAACGACGAAGCTACGCGGGCGATGTTTTATACAGTATGTGGGCCAGAGTTGTATGGTCTGGTGACTCCATTATTGTCACCGAAAATTACTGATGTAGTACCTCTTGCGGATATGTTCACAAGATTAACGAATCACTTCCACCCGAAGCCCAGTGAAGTAGTTGAAACTTTTAAGATCCTGAAGCACAACCAAAAAGAAGGGGAAAGAGTTGCTGTGTATATTGCAGAGTTGCGACGGCTAAGCACATACTGCAATTTTCCAAATTTGGATTGCATGTTACGAGACGTCTGGTTTGTGGTGTTCGGGATAAAGCTGTACAACAGGCTCTCCTCGTTAAGGATAAATTAACTTTACAAGAGGCAGTGGACATCGTGATGGCAACAGAAGCGACAGGAAGGAACATGGCGGACTTGCGAGGCAGTACATTAGTGGAGGAAAATGTGCACAAAATGAACAATGTACAGTTGGGAGGAATGCGAACGCGGAAGGATTGGTTAAAGTCAAACAGTGTATCAGTTGACAGGCAAAGGAAGGAAATAAGTGAAGGGAATCTGCAATGTTGGTGGTGCAATGATAACCATGCAATCGATAAATGCTGGGACTGAAATACAGTGTGCTGTTTTTGCAAAAATAAAGGACACCTTGAGCGGGCATAAAAAAAAAACAGCAGGAAGGTTCGAGTGCGAGGGACTTGAAGCAAACTGAACTGGTGCCACACAGGAAGTACAGCATTTTGAGGTGGACGTTGCAGACTGTGTAGATTCAGAATATAATTTGTATAGTATGCAGGAGCAGGCACATAGAAAGTCATGGTGTATCAAAGTGCAGTTGAACAGACAACTGGTGAGCATGGAAATTGACACTGGGGCGGGCCGTTCAATTATCAGCTGGCACATATACAAGTTTCTGTGGCCCAATGACCCACCTTTGAAAAAGGGGAACATGGTATTGCATACATGGTCCAGTGAACATTTAGAAGTGTTGGGGGCAAAGGAAGTGGCAGTAAGACTTAAGGGTCATAAGGCAGTCATGCTGGAGTTAGTTGTGGTGCAAGGACATGGGCCAAGTTTGTTGGCACGTGACTGGTTCACGCCACTTGGAATTAAATTAATCGGGGTAAACAAAGTTCGGGAAGACGCGGTAGACTGGCTTGTTAGCGAGTTCCCAGCAGTGTTCAAAGCAGGTGAACTGGGAAAATATGTGGGGTCACCATTAAAGTCCTGCAAGACTGTATTCCTGTGTTTAAAAAGGGCCGGCCAGGGCCCTTCGCATTGAGAGACAAGGTAAGTCAGGAAACAGAAAGATTGGTACAGCGGGGAGTTTATGAACCTATAAATTTTTCAGAATTGGCAACACCTGTAATACCTGTCTTAAAAAAGGATGACACAATTTGGCTGTGTGGAAATTATAAGGGAACAGTGAACAGTGTATGTGCCACGTGTGTGTATCCCCTGCCCATGGTTAATGAGGCGTTAGTACTGGAGGGACAACAACTCTTCACCAAGCTCGATTTGGAGGAAGCGTATTTGCAAGTAGCAGTAGATGAGGCAACAGCCAAACTGCTTACAGTTAATACTGTTAAAGGGCTTTTCAAGGACAAGAAGTTGCCATTTGGGGTTAGCAGTGGTCCAGTAATATTCCAAAAGTTGATGGATACTCTGCTTGCTGGCATTCCAGGGACTGTAGTATTGCTTGATGATATACTGATATCGGGAGAAGATGATGAAGAGTACTGGAGTCTGGTGCATCAAGTTCTAGAAAGGCTGCCACGAGCAGGACTCCGACTGAAAATATCCAAGTGCGTGTGTTCAGAGTTGATTCTGTGGTGTTCCTGGGTCACAGAATCGACAAGATAGGTATTCATCGCTTGTCCAGTAAGGTGGATGCTGTGCATGATGCACCGGAACCGAAAAACAAAAAGGAACTCCAGGCCTTTCTTGGACTGTTAAATTTCTATGAAAGATTCCTTTACAACAAGGCAGAAGTGTTGGAGCCACTTCGCCGGTTATTAGATGTAAATGCTCCATGGCGTTGGACAGAAAAAACGTAGTAAACCATTTCAAAATGCCAAGCTACTAATGCAGCCAGAACAGGCACTGACACATTATGACATCAATAAGTCCCTAATTCTGACGTGCGATGTCTCAGAGTATGACGTAGGAGCAATACTGGCCCATGACATGGGTGATGGGAGAGAAGTCCCAATAGCATTTGTCTCTAGGACACTACAGAAGAGCGAGTGAAACTATGCGCAGGTGGACAAAGAAGCCCCGGCTGTCGTTTTTGAAGTAAGCAAGTTCAAACAATATGTGATTGGTAGGATGGTAGGAAGTTCAAGATAGTAACTGATCATAAACCTCTCTTGCGGCTGCTCCATCCTAAGAAGTCCCTTCCAGATACAATATTCCCTCAGTTGTTGCGAAGGAGTCTCATGTTGGGGATGTACAATTTTGAGTTGGAATACAGGCCAGGACATCAGATACAACATACAAATGCTCTCAGCAGATTTCCGCTCCAGGCACCAGAATTTGAGGTACCAGCACCTAGTGACATTCTCATGTTGGTAGAGTCAGCAGAGGTGTTGGTAGAGCCAGGTTAAATAGCAGCAGAAACAGGTAAGGACACGTTACTGTCTAAGGTTCTTCAGTACACTGCAAGTGGATGGCCAGCAAAAGTGGCTGTGGAAATGCAACCATATTTTGTGCGCAGTCAGGAATTGTCTATACATAAAGAGTGTTTGTTGTGGGGAAACAGGGTTGTGATTCCACCCCAGCTGCATTCAGAGGCGATGAATCTAATGCATTATCAACATAATGGGGTAGTGCATATGAAAGCAGTAGCCTGAAGCTATATCTGGTGGCCAAAACTGGATGCGGCCATCGAGCAAGTGGTAAAGGATTGCAACATTTGCCAACAGTGCCAAAATAACCCACCTAAAGTTAAAATGGTTGCCTGGCCAAAACCAGATAAACCGTGGTCACGGTTGCACATTGATTTTGCTGGCCCATTTCAAGGTTCAACATTTCTAATAGTCATTGACGCCTTTTCCAAATGGCCTGAAGTCAGGCGGGTCAGAAGTCAGTCGGCCATATCAGTCATTCAGGAGCAGCGCAATATGTTCAGTTGCCATGTGCTGCCAGATGTCAATGTAGCAGACACTGGAACTGCATTCCGATCTCAAGAAATGGCAGGGTTTGTGAAGAATAATGTTATATAAATGGTTTTTTCTCCCCCATACCATCCTTCCAGCAACGGGTTGGCCGAAAGGACTGTACAAACAGTGAAGCAGAAGTTAAGAAAAGTTTCTGAAGGTGACTGGCGGACACAGTTGGCACGCATTTTATTAGCTTGGTGGACAACCCCACGACAAGGAGAAAATAATACCTGGAAAACTCTTGCAGAGTTATTAATGGGGCGACCACTACAGATGGTTCTGGCCAAACTGAATCCAGGTACAGACAGGCACATCTCCCAGGATACGCAGGCAGCAGGTGCAGTAGTGGCAGGGGCTCAACACTTCAGTGTGGGAGTGGCCATATGGTTGTGTAACTATGTGAGTAGCTTCAAATGGATGCCGGGCTGGATCAGTGGGGAGGAAGGACGGTTGATTTACCAGGTCATAGATGAGCAGGACAATTCTCATAGAAGGCATGTAGACCAGCTGCGATGGAGAAGTTGTCAACCAGCGTCAGATTCAAAGGCCAAAGAAGCAGTTTCCAGCAGGGTACAGATAGCAACCAGTGTGTTACAGCAGTTCGGGCCCAGGATCGCTCACAGTAGTAGAGACCCACAATGTTCAGCATCAACGGGTGCTGGGACATCGGCTGCAACCTACCAGAACACCAGGGAGGATTCCACAGCTGCAGGTGGAGTCAAAGCTTCAGGGCCTCTGTGTGTAACTCCGGGAAAGTCAGAAGAGACAAATTGCTCAGCTGTTTCTGAGAATCTTCTCCCTTCCGAGGGTTTTGTGTGAGTAAAGCTCAAGGATGTATTTGGGGCAGAGCATCGAAATGACAGCGTGTGCCCCCAATGAAGCTGGGACGATTTTGTCACATTTTAAATGGAGAGGAACTGTTGTGTATTACGTTCAGGTAGAATTAGGTTAGGCAGTATGTTAGTCATTAGGTTGGCAACCGCAGTAGCCACAAAGCTAAACACCAGTAGCCAGGTAGCCATCATGGCGACATGTACGCAATGTGGGACATAACAGTAATCTTGCATACTTTTATGTTTTTCTAATCTTTGATCCAGCAAATGATCTATCAAACCAATGCTCTGTTCCAAACCTTTGTCTTCAAACACGTTTGAAAGCTCATTCCATGCATCCTTAGCTTTCTCAGCATTCCTCACATATGGATATAGGTGTGGTTCTATATGTAAGCAGATCAAGGACAGGGCCTCCATCTCTTTATCTGGATCATACTTCTTTTCCACTCCATATGCTTCCCCAGTAGCATATGTCCACAGTTTTTCACTCATTAACAACATTTTCATGATGAATTTCCAGTCATTATAATTGTCCATGCCATTCAGTTTGTTTACAATCGGCATACCTCCAACCTGTGTTTGTAAACTGTTCTGATGCATAATGAATAAAAGAAAAACGTGTGTATCTACCAAATTGCACAAGACATTACCGCATGTATAATATTAGTGCCAGCAACCATTGCATATAATTGCAAATTGCACATGCTCACAATTAATTATACGCCTGCAGTAACAGTACAAACCATCATTACATACAGACATGACTAATGTGTTTTCGCACCTCACATTTTTTTTTCATACATCCCGAAAATCATTGTCTTAGATGATAACACACTTTTGCAAACGTTCTGGGCCCAGTAACCTGTTTGGATTTTATTGCGAAAGTCCGACGCTTTCTCTTCGGAAAACCTAAAACACAGTTCAAGAACTTGACCTACATACATGCGGCAACAACAACACAGACACAGTTTTGCCAACTGCTGCTTGAATACTTAACATTTATGGTTGGTTCTTGCTATAATTTTTCTTCTTTAAGGATTCAGATTTAATAAGAGTGAGTGCAGATCTCCAACTAAGCTGATGGTGTGCAGTTTTTTGTTATACAATTTCCCAGAAAATGTTTTTCTAAGTATACAAATAATGCACTTTGGCACTAAATAATAAAAAATGATGCACAACTTTTTTTTCACCAAAAAAATTTATAGTGCAGAGGTTTTTGTTAACTGGATGTTTATTCATATAACTGTTTTTATTGATAATGAATCTAAATTGAAATTTACTTGTTTACATTCAACTGACAGTTTTAATTTTCTTAGATCTTCGATAGTAAATTTCTGAATTCAGTAGCTGGAAATGTTTCTTACAACTTTTTCTATTTTCTGTTATAGCATTCATCAGATTTCACTAGTTGCAACTGGGCCAGAATAATACTAACATATTTTAACAACTATTGCTGCCTTGTGAATGTATAATTGTGTTTTAACACTTCTAATTGCTTGTCAAGGGTAAATTGTGGTGTTTTCACAGATGCACAAAATTTGTGGCTTTCTTTCCACAGATGCACTATTGTACATGTATAAGATAACAGCATATGGAGTAATTTTCAGTAAAATTACAGTATTTCAGAAATGAAATGTTTTAACTGTTTCTCACAAATATCATTTTTATTTTAGTTTGTTATTTGTAATTTTTTTTTTTAATGAAATTTAACCATAGGAAATTACTCTTACTATACAAAAGTGCAGCATGATACAAGACTGACATCATGAAAAAACTTGTCAAATAAATGTTTTAAAAGTAAATTATGGATGCTTTGGATGCAAAATTTAAGTCAACAGGTGACTTATCTAACACCATAAAATGTGGTGAGATGTTAAATGAAACAATTTAGTCAGCTGTTCCTCATGCAATGTACAACACAACTAAAGTTTTATAACTGAAAAATGTACAGTTTTTGCAGGGAATTGGCTGTAACAAAAGTAAACTGTAATTTACTTGTCGTCATCGTCGTCCTCATTGTCCTCCTCCTCCTCGTCCTCATCAAGTGTTATCATCATCATCATCATCATCATCATCATCATCATCATCATCATCATCATCATCATCATCATCATCATCATCATCATCATCATCATCATCATCATCATCATCATCATCATCATCATCATCATCATCATCATCATCATCATCATCATCATCATCATCATCATCATCATCATCATCATCATCATCATCCATCATCGTGATCATCCATCATCCATCATCGTGATCATCAGCATTACAGAATTGTCACCTTATAGAGTTCCAAAGCTGGACTAACCAGGTGTCCACCACACTTTCAGGATGGAAATTAGACATAAAAGCCTAGTTAGTCCCCTGTTAGATCTTACCAACTAACAAGCTAGAGAGTATGAGATCTAAGAGGGTCATGAACTGTCCGACTGGCATAACTGGCGGACACGGGCAACAGCTTAATAAACATATTGTAACACTTTTGTATACATAGTGTTGCTGGGGCCACATTGCATGTCTATTGATGGTACCTTATCATTAGAAGAAAAAAAATGTTTCCTTTCATCATATTTATTTGATTGTAGCCACCATGTGATACATTAGGAAAACTGCCACAATTAACATTAAATCACTGGACTAGAATAAAAATAACTGTGAAGCTATCAGTCAAGAAACATACTCCTAGGAAATAATTTTCCAAATTTGACAACTCCTGTACATCTACCCATGTGGTCATATGGGAACATTGCAGATTGGCCCAAAAAAACTAATGATGTGAGTCCATGTTGGGTGAGGAAACATGTGGGGAATGAATGAAAATATTCCCAGGAAACTTTACTCTGGAAATTGGAAAATACATAAAGTTTGATTACACGAAAGGGTGAAGGTCCCCGTAGGACACATGTCCACCCCTCACTACCACTGTTTGAAGACTGGCATCATGCTGGCCAAAAGGAGACCTCCCCTAGTATTCACATGAATGTTACAAAGTACCAAAAAACAAGTATGTTAAAAAAAGACAACATAACACTCTAGAAATATTGTAAGTAGAATGATATAGCCGATTCAGGCAAAATGTACTTTAAATGGGGCGAAAAAGGATTCAGTCAAAGAAGGGTCTTGAGTCTTGAGTTTTGTGTCTTCCGTTTTAAGTATTGGGTTTTGTGTCTTCGGTTTTAAGTCTTGGGTTTTGTGTCTTGGGTTTTAAGTCTTGGGTTTTGTGTCTTGGGTTTTGTGTCTTCGGTTTTGAGTCTTGGGTTTTGAGTCTTGGGTCTTGGGCCTTGAGTCTTGATTCTTATGTCTTGAGTCAAATGTCAAGGTTATTTTTTGGGAATTTTCTGGAAACTATTGGGAATTTTTTAAGATCAAGGTCATTCGAGGTCAGGGGAATGGAGTCAAGGTCATTAACATCTAACATTACTGACGAGGTGGAAATTGGTCGACCTTTTGCAAATTGATTGTGTTTGGAGCTTATTCAATCCACCTGTCATCAAACCCCAGACCTCCTACACACAAATCTTTAAATAACTTTATAAAATAATTTTAAATTTTTTTGATATTCAGGTTTTTTGGCTTCAAGGTCATTCAAGATCACAGTTATGGGGTCAAGGTCAAAGGTCAGTCAGATCCAACATGGAGGTCGGGTGACGTCACAACGTGGCAGCCGGTCGGCATCTGGCTCCTACTTTTGAATCCTTTTTTCCTTATTTAAAATGCATTATGCCCAAATCTGCTATATCATTCTACTCTTATAAATTACTCAGTTATGATGCACAAACCTTTTTGTCAAAGATTAGAGCAGTTCCAATAATACATTTAAATACTGAGTCTCAGGGGCCCAAGAGTTTGTGATGTCACAGATTAAAGGGTGTAATATTGCAGCTGCCATAAAATGATGACAGGATATCACAGCTTGGTTTTGCTTACTTGGTAAACACGTGAGTCTTAGGCGCTATATAGTGATGCCGTCGGGTGAGACATGAGACGAACGATGACACAAATACTTACTGGTAATTTGGGCGCCAGCGGTGCTTCCCAATCACCGCACTATTGAAACTGATGGTTCTCTGGGATGTTGTGGGTTCTGTGTGTCCATCTCACCCGTGCGTACTTACAAACACGTTGGCAATACTAAATTTTTTATAAAATCACTGAAGTAAAAAATTGATAAAATATATGTGGTTAGGACACTGTCACTACTGAATAAAAAAATTGAGTTCGCTGTAGACTTGTTTTTATTGATATCGTTCATACACATCAACATGCCAATGAAATGGTTATCTCGGTCATGACTAGCTAATTCCGCTTGGGTGCTCCCAACCAGTAATTAATCTAGAGCACGCCTAAATGGATAATCTCATCGAGGTGCGTGAAAGCACAGCCTTCACAAGGGAAGAGGGCCGACAGCCGCTAGGGTGGACTGACGGTTTTTCCCTGAAGACAGGACACGGTGAATTACAAATGGATACCCTTAATACACATTAACATAAGTGATTACTCTGAATCACTAACACAAACTCGTCAGGGCTCGCCCTCCAGCACGTGGTTAGTGTGGTGAGGGCCTATACACAGAGCCGGCTAGGACGGGAGTAATTGCACCGTACACTAACTACACAATTACATAGACCCTTGAATGTGACATGAAATAAGATGGGACACGAGATGAATATTCACAATAAACACACACGTGTGAAAACAAGCTTAGGTGGCGCAAATGCCGCTGAATGAAGTTCGTAGCGGACCACGTGGTGCAGGTGAAATTGCAATATTTCTGCATGGAAAAAGCAAACTAAATTCAAATAAAGTATTATTCGTGTTGAGCACGTGGTTCTCTTTACGATTAGAGTGGTTATAGGCTTGTAACATGCCTGATGGTGGTGAAATCAAACATTACTGTACAAAAAGCATCAATTTACGTGAAAAATACATTGAACCCTGAATAAAACTGACATAGAATCCTGAAAAATTATTGCACGTACGATGCTACATAAATAAGCTCTTGAAACGCAATGATGATGTATACAAAGATGTAATGTTGCTGTAAAATATTCAAACACGAAAGTTACCCTCAAATACATACATAACAATAAAGCTTTTAAAATTGTGTGTAGCAATTATGCAGAAGTTATACTGAAATGCCATAAACATAGGCAGATGGCATCTGATTCAAAATGTATGGGTCGCGTGACCTCTCCGACATCTTTCTCCTCCTTCTCCTCGATTAAGTTAAAATTGCCATAAGGGTGTAAGAATCAGTAAAGCAGAAGCATAATGCTGGGGAAAATGCCTGGCAAAAACGTACGCAAGCAAAGATTAACCGGTAAACTAAATTGACTATGGAAACCTACATCAGTGAACAAAAGTTGTAGTGGGCACGTGACAGTGTCTTACCTTGCCAGCTCTCCTCGACAGACTGTCTAGATACAAGCGTCACACGGACCTACCATGGCCGCCTACGGGGTTCACATAAGTGGAAGTGCTATGCATGCCGAGTTAAATATTTTATATTGAAAATACAATGGCACAAATTAAATTAGATATTGTTTTACATTTCTATAATTTTGTTACAAATTTCAATATTATTTTAATGTCTCTTTGTGATGGCGTTCATGCCGGAATATTAAGTGTTCTTAATCTCGGTGCTGCGGGCACTTTGAATATTCATAACCAAACAATCAAAATTAGTACAAGCACTTTAAAACATTTTAAGACATATTGAACACTGTAAAGACAACACAACACATTTTACCCTGAAATGAACATTTATAGGAAAGTTCAAATTATTGACCTCTTTGCGCACTTGCGGAACACGTGACACGTGAGCACCGTCATGGGCTCTAGCGCCGCTGGCTGTTAGCCAGCGTCAATTGAAAAAAATGAAAAAATGAATTCCAGTCTCGGATTAATTATTTTATTTTCTTAAAAAATTCCCAATCATAGGTTCACAATCTTCAAATAATATTCAGAGCCATGAATAGAATCAATGAGACATGAAATTGAACAGCACCGAAGTAGTAAATTAATTAATGTCACTCCAAAACACTTGCGCCGCAAGCACGTCCTGTTCACATCACGGCCGGTAGAAAACTGTTTGTGGGCGGAAGGCACGCAGCGCTCGAGTCGCTACATACCTCCCCCATGCCTGTCGCCTGTGTCCCAAAAGCGTGGCTAAATGTGGGAATAGTGTGGGCCGTAATCCCTTTGAAAGCCTGTGTGACCCCTGTTGCGACCACCTCCCATGCTCTATCGAACTACGTCTCATCTAAACTTTATCGAACTTCTAGAACATTCTCAAAGGAAAAACTGTGTATGATGGTACAAAAAACTTTTATCTACGAGGTTGACGAAAGCTCAACTGCGACTTCAGAAAAAGCAAACACACTGCAGATAAACATTTGAACACAGCCATAACTTCAAACACTGATAAGATATTCCTATTCCACGTGGCATAAGAGAAAATAAAATATTATACTCACTCGCAAAAGAAAAAGGAAACTTAACCCAATGGCCTCTTAATTATTATTATTAATACTGCATCGTTACAAGGGGTTTGAGAGTATGTGATGTCACATGACACTCTTGCACCTGGTTGCCACTGGTGTCTGTGACATCACTTTTACAAGCTGCATTTTGCTGTTAACCACTTTCCCCATTACTCTAGGCCTCTTAAACTGCCAACTCCCCCTCATACTCACTATGTTCATTCTTATGATGCCATTTGGTGGGTGACCAACAGGCCTGAATTAAAGAGTAGGGGAGGAGGTACAACATACTCCCCACCCCTCCTCACGAAGAGGCTGGTCCTGGTGATCTGCTGGCATCTGGATCTCTGCCAGAAAATAGTGCTCACTCAGATGCATTGTAAGACCCTAGTGGGAAAGGGCTGTGGAATTTGAGGTGAATAGTTACACCTCCAGCTGGTTGATCACCTTGAACTGCATGTATTTTCTCTGGTCTCCTGCTCCTCTGGTCAGGATTGCCCACCTTGGGTGTAGGTTGTATTGTCCCCTGTCATCGTGTTGCTCAGTCACCTGGTGGAAGGGTGGCTAAACGTCTGCTAGCTTGCAGCCAGCATCAACGTCAGTTCCATCACTGTTTCTGGGATCTTGGCATTAGTGGCTCCTGTAGCTCCTCCACTGCCACTGTGAAGGTGGTGTCAGCCAGAAATGCATCATAACCCTAGCTCCCCACTCTCCTGCCTGGTCTCCTTGACCAGTGGTGTGGGTCCTGAGTCATGAGTGTCAGGTTTGCTGGCAGTCATCTCTTCAATGCTAATCTCTTCAAACAAATGCCTGCACCCCCCTCCACTGTCTGCTATTGTCAGTCAGAAATCTCTGGCCTGGAGAGTCCCCCACCCTCTCATCAGTTGCTAGTTGCAGTGCCCCCTCACCATTTGCCTGCTGTTGGTGTTCCACTTGTGGTCACCCTCAAAGGACTGCTCTGCAGCAGGCGAGTTCAGTGTCAACTCTGTGAATCTTCTGAAGAGCAGTTTACACTGTAGTCTTCTTCATCTCATGGTTCCCTCACATACACATTCATTATCACATTAGACTTGTCTTCTTCTGGTGTCAGTCCCTCCCCTCTGTTTTCTGGAGCACTGTACAATGCACCACTATGGTGTTATTTCATTCTTCCATTTGTGATCTTTACCAAGCCTAGTTTTTTGCAGATTTGCACCATGACTTCTCTGGGTCCTGTCCACCATGGTCCCAGGCCTGCACAATAATTCCGAGGTGTGGATGAAAGAAGTTGCACGTGCATATATACCCAGTCACCCTCTTGCAGCACTGCAATAGGGTATGGTTGTTTCATAGCCACAATTGTAGTTGCACTTTGACCTCTTGGTTACATCTCTCAGTCCAATTCGTGAGGAGGTGGTATGTGAAGGTGGTCATGTGCTCCACTTTTCACTGCTGGCATAGTTGTTCCCACTTATGCCTACAAATCGTGTCCCTTCATCAGATAAGATTGTCTTGGGGTATCCCCACCTTGGGACAAATTACTTTCATAACACTACTCCCACTGTACTCGCTTGGCCATTACTGGTTACATAAGTCTCAATCTACCTCATACACAGGTCTGTCATTACTAGTATGATCCCCCCCCCCCCCGACTGTCCTATTGTAGGACCCCATTATGTCCAACATTATTGCTTTAAAGCAGTTTGTCTAGTTTCTCAGGTATTGTTGCATCTCCTCATAATTTTTTGTTGATGAATGGTAGATTCGTTCACATATTTTTTCATGTACATTGCAATAACCAGTCAGCAGTAGTGTCTTTCAACCACTGTCAGAGTCTGACCGGCTTGCGGATGACCTGTCAAGTGGCTATCATAGAAAAAAAGCACTACTGTGTTGCAGGTCTCCTTTGGTATGTACATGAGCTAATGGGACATTTTCTCCAGGGGCTCTTGTTTTTTAATGCTACCATCCTGTACTCACCACGTGCCAAACACTGTTTTTCAGCATTTCTCTCTGATGCAACCTGTTTCTGCCGACATTCTCTGGGCATGCTGTAGCTGCTCTTATACCTTGATCAGTTATGCTGGGGATTGCTCATCATAGTACTTATCAAAGCTGATTTGCAAACTGGTATTTTCAACCTTTGGCACGTTTACAGAGGTGTCATTCTCTCCCACTCATCCTCACCTAGGATCACCTGTTTTGTATCCAACTTGCATGACAACTCCTCTCATCTGACAGGTTGTTAGTCCGTGCTGCTATGTGTTCCGCTGTAAATCCGAATGATTGCAGGAACAATGCCTAGTGAATCAGTTTCCCTTAATGTCCCAGAATCATGCGTAGTCATATGAGCATCCCGTAGTCTGCGCAGGGTGAATGGTTTCCCTTCTAAATGGGCATTCCTGCTTGCCCAGCCTACTGACATTAGTTTGTACAAAGAAATAGCATCACAGATCAATGTGTGTTAACGTGTAGCATTGCGTTAACGTGTTTAATGCTTGTTGGGCCCGAGGGTTCCATTTGTAGGCACTCTGAGGCGACAGAAGATCCAGTAAGGGCATTAGTGTTAGCCAGTTATTAGCCAATAAAAAACCTATGCATCTATTTAGTTGTCACTGGTATTTTTATCTCTGTGATTTTCCATAGCTGTTTTGGATGTGGTCGATTTCTCTTTTCACTCAGTGTGTGCCCCAGAAATTGTGGTTTAGTGATTACAATGCACATTTTTGAGACGTACATGTTTTGTGGTAGGTGGCTAGTTTTTCTAATGCTGGATCTAGGTGTCCCACATGTTGGTTTCATTCAGCTGACCACACAATAATATTGTCCAAGTAAACTGTAGCGAACTCCCTTGTGTGCCCCTCCAGTATTTTAATCATCATACGCTGGTTGTGAGGGCCTCTGTGGGATTTCCAACCTCCCAAACCTGGCCTGTCTGCCCCTGTACCAATCTGTATTCCAAGCTAAAACGCAATTACCTATCTATCAAAGATTATGATACATAGCCACAAAATTCCTATTAATTATTGGACTTCCAGTTTCAACATCAAGTTTGAAGCTGCCCAACACTATTAGCTTTTTGCAACAGACCAAGCACTTTCGAAAGTCCTGCTTAGAATATAATTTCAGCTTATTTTGTACGCTTCCCCCATACATAAAATTAACATTTCCATGGACCTGTTTAATTTACTCAGATGTCAATAACACGTAATAATGAACTTGTTAGGAATGTAAATATATTACTAATATGCCAGTGTCCACTCTTATGTTCATAAAAAATTAAATAAATTTTGAGTGCAAAAATTTAAAGATCATACTTTTAATATATCATTAAGAAATGGTGCAGCTTTTTTGACACCACCGTCATTTGAACTGGCAGCATGCCAGTAAAGGTATATGTAAAAACATATGCAGTTGTGGGTAGGGATTTTTTCAAATGCTGATTTCAGAATTTCTCAATTAACTGTGAAGTAACTATATCAATCTTTATAGCTGTTTAGTAGCAACTCCTAATGACACTTTGCACACCACCACTTACTGACTGTTAGATAAAGACCATTTTAGTCAGACTGAGGCAGTTGGCAAAAGTTAATCAGCTAATTTACTTCTTTGTTGCTCCTAATATTACCAAGCAGATTGCCAACTCTACAGGGGAAATACTGACATATTTCAATATTTGCACCATGTTCCTTAACCTAGATGAGTAACAAGGCTATAAATAAGTGCCATACTGTCATAAGTGTTTGAAAAATATTGAAGTTCTTTTAGTGGAAATTATTAAACTGTTTAGGTTGCAAGTTCCTCTGCATTAGTAATTGAATTATGTGATATTAATTTCCTAAATGATGATTGAATTCAAGTTTATTTTCTTACTTTATTTGATATCCCTTTCATTAAAAATTTTTAATGTAATATTCTTAATTTTGAATTGTTGTTATAACTGCATTGCTGTTGGATAATTACATGAAGATGCTATTTGTTTGTTGCCTGTTACTCCACTGGGGGAAACACCTTAGCTAGATATTAACAAACATCATGACTAATCCACACTGATTAAATAACTTTCCATGTAGTGACTGGATAGAGGCTTTACTTTCTAAATTTTTTCAACTATATTAAACATGCAAAAAATTAATAAAAAACAGTAGATAAATGAGTGTGTTACAACTATGTGAATGTTCTTAATATCTTTATGATACAATATAAATACCACAAAAATTATCACTTCCTTAATTTGAGTTTTTATCCATAAAGTGACTGTAATAATGAACATAGTAATGATGAAATCAGCTACAACTTAAATGTTAAGTTGTAATAACTGATCACTGCAAAGTGTATGAATTTCTTGAATATTAATATCTACTGTACATACTTAGTAACATTTTGGGATAGAGGGGGAGGGAGAGGATACTATTAAATAGGGGAACTGTAGCTGTAAGTTACAAGTCAGGATGCATTTAAATAAAACATGTAAAGAACAGAAAAAAAGAAAACCCTAGTACAGCTTCTCTCTGCAAGTTATTGTTAAAATAATATACACTTAGTGTGTACGAGTGTCTCCCCCCTCTTGGTTACAACTGATTCTGATCAGTGCGGCAAATGGTGCACATCATAAACTGTATTATGAAAAACAGCTCAATGAAACAGTCTTATTAAGGTATCACTAGGGTATCAAACACATAAAATTAAATGTTAGAGAGCACCATTTTTTGTGCTAGGCTGGTTAGTTCACAACACATAGTAATCATACGCATGGCCAGTGTTTGCCAATTTCCTTATAACGGATGGCCCCGGCCAAGGACTCATAAGCCAACACCTTAATTAAACATACAGTGTGACAACTGATAACACAGAGGTATCTGTGAAGTTTTCTTCAAGTATGATGAAGTATGTCTTTCTCTAGTACACTGAAACCAACAGCTAAAATAAATAGTGCCTCACTATACAGCATGTTATGGGATTGTAAGTAACAGGGGGAACTCTGAGTTTTAAACTTTTTTCCTAATTGGTGGTCTTGTGCATACCTAGACCAACCTGTGGTCAGACCTAAGCTAGTAATTCTAACGTAAGTTCCTGTATGGGTTACGTTACAAAATATAACAGAAGTACCACAGTTACTCCATTTATACAACATAATATCATTGTTGATCACTTTGTTTTCAGCAACTTGCATGTTTTTGAGTTCTCTTGACATGTACCTGTTGTGGAGTTCCTTGAATACAAATAATACTTTTAGTTAGATAAAAAAGTATTCAACACTAAAGTTTATTTTGTTATAGAGAATGAATAATTTTTAGTGCTTCTATTTCTCACAGTCTGTTGATTATAGATGATATCACCAGCATATAGAAGCAAATTATGTATTGCCAAAGCTGATGTGGTTGATGAAGTAGTAGTTAAATTGCTGTTCATCTTAGTGACAAGTGTGGCTGGGCTGTGCAGGGAGACAAGGGTGACAAAGGTGAACGTGGGCTGACGACGACGCTGAATGGAGACCAGTTCCCAACAGGAATCATCGAGGGTCCACCTGGACCCCCAGGTCCTCCTGGTGAGTCTGTCCCATAATATGTGTTCATATTACATACCTGCAGTTGCACAGATGCAGTGACATGTTAGCTGATGCTGCCATGACTAGAGCTGTCTACTGGATTGTGGGACCCAGAGTGAAACTGGCCCACAATAAGCCCTGCTTATATTTGGGCAAACTGTAACAAAGGAGAACAGTGATACAACTGCTGTACAACTGCAAAGCGAAAATTTACCTACATGGATAACAAGAAATGTGTGATGTGGAAGGTATTTATATTAAAGATGTAGTGGCTAGTTCTCAACCAAGCAAGTGAAAAATAGTGTTACATCTACAGAAAAAATTCTTAAGATCTTGTATGTGTGAAGTTCTGGGCCACATTGGCTGCTTAAATTGTACCATAAAAGGCTCTGACTAGTGACAGCTAGCATGCAGTGCATTTATATTTAGGTGCTCATCTTCGGATGAAGAAAGGATGATGCTGTACGGTTTTTCATTCAGAACTAACTTTTTCTGTAAAAAATACTAGACCATTCCAAATCGTAAGAATGGGTGTTAATAAAAACATATGGAAGTGAATTGCTGTTCTAGCAGATGCAAGTTATTTCGTTAAAACTAAATAATTGTACATAACATTTATGCTGCTAAAAAAAATTTAACTGGCAACATTCATCTTGAGTAAGCTGATACAATCCTCATTGTTAAACAAGTAATCATTTCGAAAGGATGGAAAAGTAAATTTTTTATGTAGCTTTCTTATGTGAGTGAGTTTACAGAGTGGGGCTAAATTATGGGGCAACTAATGCGAGGGTGTGTTATTGTGAAGGACCTGAGGGGCCACGAGGTGAGAAAGGTGATTTGGGGCCCACTGGCCCGCCAGGGATGCCCGGAGAGAAGGGCGCGAGGGGCAAACGGGGGAAGAGGGTAAGAAAGACACATTTTTAACAATTTCTGCAAACAAAATATTAGCACAGACAAGACAAGGTTCTCATTGCATTCCATTTTTCATGTGAAACATTCCTTGGCGTGTGGAAATAATATGAATTCACTGCTATAAAAATTAAAAATGTTTTTAATTTGTAAATAATTATCATCAGTTCTATACCTTGTCATATCTGTGAAAGGGATGCTCTTCATATACCAGTTTCTCTTCTACGCATGGATTTAAACAGTATTAGTGCGCAGAAAGTTGGAAATTTAGTAAAATTTTACACACAATTTCATGCATAAAAAAAAGCCATGTTACATTTAATTCTCAGAATGGTTTTCGAATTGTGTACAGTTAAACACTAGGTAAAATTAAAACCTAATTTTATTTCTGTTATTTTAATACTGAATTTTTGGAAGAGCTTGAAGACAAGATTTAGTAGTGACAACGTATACCAGCACAGAAAAGAAATGTTTTAAGTTTTGCCCAGTTAGAAAAATTTACCATCAAAAATAAATATTTCCAAGTATACCCTCTTTAGCTTGTTTCTAGTTTTCTGCACATTATTGCTGTAAAGAGATATCTCTCTACCAGCTTCCTGGAATGCATGATTAACATTTTTTATCTCTCACTTATTCTTTTCTTTTGCCTTTTATGCTATGCAGCAGCATGAATATTTTCCAAAGCATGATACATTTAATTTAATTTTCTGATTTATATTTTCCTTATGTTGCATCATAGATGGGGTACCTAAGCACCAAGTGTGTTCTGTATTTCATGTATGGATATTTTATAATTTGGTGTTACTAATTTGGATTGTGTGTTAACTGTTTTTGTTTTATTTTTACAACCAGACACATTGTTGTAGAAGTTGTCAAATTCATTTTATGTTAAAATGATTTGTTAATGCTAGTTACTTTGTTTACTTATGAGGTTTATAATAATTTTTTTAGAATACTTTTGAATGGTGGTGGCAGTACGTACTATGACTTTGTTTTGTATTATTTTGACTACTGTATTGTTGGTGTTTGTTATTTAGTTATCTCAGTAGCATAACAGAATAATCATTTCAGTTTGCTGCTGTTTGGTATATATTTGTTCTGTTATAAAAACTTATAACATTTTTTTGTTATGCTGTTGAAAGTCCTACACATGCACTCTTCCTTAGCTTGTGTGAATATGTAGCTTACATGCAGGGTAATTCTTAGTTGTTTTCTATAGACTTCTCAGCTTATCACTTTTTAAATATGTAATGCTTCAACTAATGCTAAATGTTTTCCTTACACAAAATTACCTAACTAACAAGTATTTTATGTAGTTGCTAGAATTTTAGTTCACTAACCATCAACCTGGCTTCGCATCTGGTTTGTGTCACATCCGCTCAACTATAGCTACAATGTAAGTATGCTTTATTTTTCTTTTGGTAATGCATTTATACACACATTATTTTCTGGCATAGTTATCACGTGGAAATATTCACCTCACAGCTATGCTCACTTCTGTTATATTTTATGCTTAATTTGTTTCTCATTAATGCTTTGTACCAGTGACCTCGAATATTCTGATATTTTATCATTTCTCCTTATAAAACTAAAACTAACCAATATAATTATGTGTTGGTAAAAGGGGGAGGGGAAAAGGTGGTTTTCTTTTTTCTGTACTGGAGCATCTCCTAGGTTAACAATGTTTTTGATGTGGCTCATAGGGTCGTAAAGGCGTGTCGGGCGAAGCAGTAGACAGAGGCTTACCAGGGCTGCCGGGCCCTAAAGGTGAGCCAGGCGACTCGGGACCTAAAGGAGAAAAGGGCGAGAAGGGTGAACTAGGAAATTCAGGTATCGTACCAAATCTTCTCAATTTAAATGTCGGTAGGTAGATAAATACTGCTAGAACATTGTGATTCACTTCCATTTTGATAATAAAGTTTGGGAGGAGGTTTGCTGCGAACATGTGAGAGGTTTGCTGCGAATATGTGACTTAATCAAATGAAATTTAATGTTTCATTTCTAGAAGTCGTAAATGGAATACACAGCAACTATGATTATTTTTGTTTGGAGATGCTGGTATGCAAAAGAAATAAAAAATTAAAGAATACGAAATATCTACATCATAATTAAAAAGGTATCACAATTTTTTAAATAACAATGAGAATATGATCACAACATTATATTAGGATGCTTTTAACTGTGTAAAGTCATTTTTCAAATTGCTCTGTTTCCACTTGTTCTTTGATTTGCTAAATGTACATATAAATAGAGAAAATTGCTAACTGTTATATACATTAGCAAAAATTTAAGAATAGTTATTAGAAAGAGATTAAAATGAAGTGCACAGACAATTTTGCTGAACTCCAAAAACAAAACTCAAATACTCAAATAAATTTTCAAACAAGATAAAGACCTTCCTTTCTACTTTTATCTGATAAATAATAGTCAAGAAATTTGTATTGTTGAATTCTTAACAACATTTAAATCCAAGATAAAAATTCAGAACAAGTATAATATTTTTTTTAGCTATTTACAGATTTAGATAGGTAGTTTTTATTAAGTTCTTAAATTATGAATAATAAAAACTGTGACAACTCAGCATGTGAAAATACACAGCCATAAATCACCCTCTAGAGACAGCTGAAGATTAATTCTCATAAGAATTTTGCATGTGGAGCTATATCTAATTGACAAAATTAGAACATATGAAGACAATTTTTTGATTTCTTCCATTTTGTTCTATCTCTAGTGATGAAATAATTTTTTTGTCTTTGGTAAATTGAAACTAAGTTTAGAAATTTGTGTACATAATAACCCAAAATTAACTGACAATGCTTACATTGTGGGTAGTGCATATATAAAGATGAAAGAAAAGCAAATAAACCTATGACAGTTTTGGGTTCGATGGCGAATAGCGAGTATAGGCCTGTCAAAGGTTCTTGGCATCTTAAAGAGTGGACATTGTGCAGATGCCACGCTATCATAAGTGATGTGGCCAATGTGTGTGCGTTTGTTAGCAGCAGTGGTGAAACAGTGTCTCCTATGTGGTGCATTTAGGCATTCTTTGGAGGGGGATAAGCCTTTAGGCATCTTGCCTAAAGTGTTGAGTTTCTAGGCAGCCCTTAAGAGGGGGAGATGAGCCTTTAGTCAGCCTTCTTAAGATATTTTTGCTTCTCTAATAAATTTCTATTTGGGATCAAAACTAAATTACATGCTACATAAATATAGAGAAAAGCCTAAACACAGAAGCGACTATGTATATAAGTATCAGAAATACATTTCAAAAAAGATAATGTATACATTATATCAACGCACCATGGTGAATCAATCCTGTACGGGTACCCTCTTACTCTCATTCTAGTATCCTTTACTAAAATTTATGGAGGGGCTCCCTATAGTTTTACATCACTGGTTAGCAGTGACAAAAGTACAATTCACTTGTAAGTATGTGGATGTCACTTATCATGGCTACTGTGTTGGATAAAGAGAATCCTATGCATTACCTGTTGACTTCTACATGTTATGCCACCTCAAGGCATTGGTGTACACTATACCTGTTAAGACTGTTGATGTTCATTCAACAGATGCATGCCATAACACATGCACCAAGCCAAACATGTTCTTAAGAGTAAAAATGCCCTTGTACAGATGTTTACAAACCTGTCAAGGTAGAAATTCCAACTCTTCTTTCATTCCCAGACAGAGCATGTATACTTTGTCTTGTGTAAAAAGCTATGCACCTATGGCAGACCCATGCTCATTATCAAGTCCAAAATGAACTTATGTCTATTTCCTTTTCTGTCTAAGTGGTATATGTACCATCCACAGTGTAGGCAGTTTCACTTAAATCTGTGACATCCTGTAAATTACAGTGGAAGACATCTTACTTTTAAAATAAAATGAAATCTGGAATTAATTAATCTCTGTTTAATGGGTATCAGATTTAGAGATTTAGGACTGGTTTCACCACATGTGTTTCATTCATTAAGTTGAGTTTAAGTGCAAGTTAACTGGATTTACTGTCAAAATGATATTATTTTTAACTATCCTGATTTCAAGTTAAAACACATATTTTTTGGCTGTTTAAATAATTAAATTCCGCTTCCAATGAACATTTTAGAGGTATGAGGAAAACTTTTGCAGACTACTTCGTTGTACTCATTGCATTTATTAATTTCAGTTATTCTGATATGGTTTTCATTGTCTATTCTTACATGAATTCACAAAATGAAATTGTAAGTAACATTTGTGATACAAAATAAATATTTTGCAAGTAATTATTAAATTAAATTAAAACTGAATGTCTGGTACATTATGTAAAACTGTTACCTTCAAATTTTTGTTTGTATTTTATCGACACTTTAAACACAGTACAACGTTTTCACGAGTTTGACGTAGAGGCCTAGTTTCATTCATTGGGGTGATTTTCCAGTTTATCTGCAATAGAATGGCCTTTAGAACATATAATTTGATATTGTCATTAATTAATTTGTGGGTCATAAATGATTAATGTTGGTCGTGGCCAGTTACAGAATGTTTCATTATTTTTATGGGCATGTGGACTACTACAGAGCGAGGCTCGAGTGGATGGCATTTTGCAGTCACTAAAGTTTCTCTGATCCAGGCATGGAAACTTCTGATGTGGTGTTATCATATTCTGGGTCATTGCACTGCTGTAGTGTCACAGCTTCAAGCGGCCAGCCCGATGCTTTGGAAGGAGTGAGCTGCGATTGGCTTGCTGGATTTTGTGGCATGCGGGCATTGGCCGCTCATGGTTAACTTAAACTTCATGGTATCTGGGTTACACTGAAATCATGCATTCCTCATGGAAATTTCTGGCGAGCCAAGAGTTCAAACACTTGGCTGCGGACATGTTTTATAAGGGGGTTCATGCCTCATGCTGGAGGTCACTGATTGGGTTTCTTAGAGGTCATTGGTCATCATCATGTAGTCCATTTGGAGAATGGATTCAAGAAAATCTACAAGAGTTAGTGAATGATACTTGTCCATAGATAGATAAAGGTTTCCATTACCCGATCAAAGGAAAAAGAAAAGTTATACTGGAAGTGACACCGTAAAACTGCTATAAAAACATTGTGGTGGGAGCGGCTCCACCATACAGCTTGAGTGTTCCCAATGCACGTAGACTAGAACTTGGAAAGGAAACATCAGAAGGTGACTGATGAGTTGGCAGGCCTTGCCCCCACTTGGAAGAGCCCTAAAAGATATAATGAAGATCAAAGCAATGAACAAAGGACACAAGTACTCAGAATAGCAATGACCAAAGCAAGTAAACAGGAAACAAATCAGGATGCTGAAAACTTAGGTAATGTATGAGGACAAAGAGTAATGGTAAGACAAGGTTCCAGGTTAAAGGACCAGACTATGGGGGGAAGGGGATCAAAAAGGAGTCCACAGACCTCCCTCTCAGCTGGCAGTTCCAAAACTGATGGCTAGAATTGAAATATATATAATCTAAGTAGTAGTAGTTCAGTGCCACAATATAGGCATCATATAATCATCAATAGAATAGAATGTCAAGAAATTAACCCCCAAGCTGCTAGGGGAGTCAGGTGGAATGCAAGAAAATCATGCTACTCTCACCTTCTAGGCAACTTGGTGTAGATAATTTGCAATATTATATTAAAATGTAATCCATAAAGATTGTACGGGGGTGACAAGAAAAATGTGTGATCGGCCTTTGCTGACCATGGAAGAAAAAAAGTACGTTTAGAGTAAAATGTTGAACTGGACCGAACTCGGACTGGAGTTAACACGGAACAAACATGAAGCGAACCAAGACAGAACATATGTTTATAGTAAAATTTTCAATCCGGACTGATGTGTAAAGATTGGACTGAAAATTTTGTACAGAGATCTTTCAGCAACACCACAAAGTAGCCAACAAACGACTGTCAAAAAACAAAGTGTCCAATAATTTGTTTCTATCACATCTAACAAAAACAACAGCTGCCAACATTGATTGGAAATGCCGGAAAAGGGACCTGAGGATGCCATATCAGAATTAAAACTTAAGTGAACTTTCCAGAAATTTATTCAGTAACTATGGGAATTGCCCTTTAGTAAATAAAAAAAAAAATTGTTTTGGTCTGGGAGTGACAGTATTTAAAATAATTGTCCTCGAATTGTAACATCACACCATTTTTTTTCTCTTGGATCGATTGTAGGATTTTATAAAAATTTTAATTTTTTGTAAAGATTTTTAACTAATTTTTTTAGTCAAATTTGTTGGAACAAAATTCTGTCACAGTTTTCTAAAGTTTAAAATTCATTAAATCAAAATTCTCTCACATTGCTTTATCATCTAGTTATAGCCTGGCATTACAACATACAAGGACAATTAAAATATTTTAAGGCAACCTTGATAAATTTACGAAAGGGCAAGTTATTCTTATAATTACGATGATGTGGAATTTGTTATACATTCTTGGTTCATAGACAGATTTATTTTGAGCATTCTTGAAGAAATAATACATGTTGATAACTGAATGAAATCCTGCATACTTTAATTTTTCCGATACATTACAAAAGCTGTTCTCAGTAAATAACAATAGTGCTGCTATCTCTTGAGCATCTCCGAATGCCCCGCCTCCTAGAGATTCTCCGACCAATCCGAGCCCTCTGGCCAACTTTCACTTTAACTTCACAATCTTGACTTGGATTTCCTGGCTATGCTTTCGGATTCCTACGAGTATTTTATAATAAACACCATGATTCACTACTTAGAACAATTCCTATACAGTTTATTCACACCTTCAGCAAAAAGATACCAGAGTTTAATCAAAATTAAACCTCGAGACTGGCCAGAATTCTCTAATCGGTCCTGGACAAAATATTGCTTTTTTTAAGAAAACTGCTTTGCGTTTGCATCGCACAGATTAGTCTAGCCCAGTCGCTTGACACAGTTAACACACACTCACACACTTAAACATACCGCACTCATTTTACCAGCTTACCAATCAATAAATATTTGTGCTCTAAATGAGTTGGAATTACGTTCAAAATTGTTATATAAATACACTGTCCTACTATTTGCGAAACTTAACTTCACCACATAGCAAAAACATGGTTATTATTAATCCTTCACCACTCCAGTCATGGAAACAACTTTTAATCAATAATTTAACTTCATTTGGCATTTAACTTCCGCTTTTTCATATCACACTGTCGCTAGCTCCCTCACGGGGGCTTGCGACAGCACAACAAAAAGTCCTGAACGTCAAATTTAGTGCCAATTCAATTTATTTAACTTCATCACTCTCCTTTAACCCATACAGGCAGAGGAAAGGAGGGTAAAAATCAGCTTTAGCAACAGCTCCCAGGGGCTACCCTTAGAATACTGTAATATTGTTTGTTAATGCAGTAATTAAATATTTTTGATGGGTGGGAAGGGGAGGGGGTTAGCTTCTCCTTCCCTCCACAAGCTAACTGACAACTGCCTGGGTGGCCAAGGTCCCTCACAAGGGACCGATCCACCCCCACGCTGACTGAGTAGCATCCCAGTGATGTAAAACTGGGCTTGCGATTCCTCATTCACTGACAACTCATCTGTTCTGTTATTTACATGGTATTTCAGTTACTATTTCCTTTTATGTTAATATTTTATAAAATTTAGTGATATTTTCCTCTCCTCACACTCCGTATTTTTATCAGCCTGAATTATGAATCTTTTCCTATTCTCACTCTCTAGTTTTTTTCAGCCTTGTAGGGATGGGTAATATTCCCTGTCACTGCAACTTTGTCACTGCTCCAGGGTTGTCACTGTCACTTGCTGTGACAGAAGATTCCAAGTGACAGTGACCATGCCGACCGGTTCCCACGAGTCAGCGACCCGTGCTACTTGTCGCTGTCATGTCACTGTGTTACATGAATGAGTACAGTTCCTGCCATGCCATGTCACTGACAAAGATGATGACATGACATGCAGAGTTGGGTAGGCCTACAGTTTGCACCACAACTACTGGCAGATGAATTTACATGACGCGGAGAGCAGCCAGTGAGGGGAGGGATACTTGTGCGCTCAGCCTGATGCCGTGCTAAGAACATTAATATCCGTATAATCAGTTGCGCGTTTACCAATGTGCACCAAATATTTCTGTAACAGTTTGTAAACAGGGCATTTTTACTCTTAGAATATGTCTGGCTTGGTGCATATGTCATGACAGCTGCTCTAGTGTAGGCATCTGAAGAGACAAGCAGCCAGCACTTTTAGCGCTTACTGTAGTTAGCTACAAGAAGGCACTTCAGTAGGCATGGCATTATCACCTCGTGAAAAATATAATTGGCTGCATTTTCTTGCTACATCTATCTATTTCATTTGTAGTTGCAAGATCTTTATTACACTATCTGTGTTATTTGAATTGTGGTGGTGCTTAAGCAATAGATTTATACATTGTACTCTTCAGGATTCCAAATTTCGAATATCATTGCTTTGCTAATGGCTCTGAAACATTAAGCCAACAACAATCAAGATGAAACACAGCCAAGACATCCACAAATATGATGAAATAACTGACATTTCGTTCCTGTCTGACGTTTATGACCCTCTCAGGGTGGTGCTCATCGTCATTAAGAAATGCAGTCTAAGTGGCAACAGGTTCATGGGCGCCAGCTTGCCACAGGGATAACACTGATGAGAGCATGGGTCAGGGTGGAGTTCTACATGCCTGGCTGATGGTAGTGAACACCGGCGATCTAAGTCTGACCATGGCTAGGCTCGATCACTACCGAGTTACGGTTGGAAGAACACTGTACATCCTCTTATTACATGGGCGAAAATGGAGTAGGACAAACACGTGCGAGGAACATAAGGACTAAGGTGAAAAAAGTTTAGGTAACTTACCGACTTAGACAACACTACTATATCAGATACTTGCAAAACTTGAAGGCTCCTACACTACACTTAGTCTTCCCTTGACTATGGCTTCTTCCAGACTGCCCGTCATGGTGGGCGGAAGGGGGGCAGATGGCACGCTTTTCGCCTGCCACGTATTAACATACAAACCCTAATTAAAAACAATGAAACCTATGTTGGCAAAACTACAAACAATTATTCCCTCAATTATTACGTTGGGTTTTTAGTTCTGTAATGTCCCCTTTTTGATTTCAATGCTCTGCCAGTCTTAGCCCTGTGGTGTTTGAGAATATGGGTGACGTGACGTCATGGTCAGTGCCCGTTGGGTTTATTGTTACGCCTTCGCTATGGCCTCGGTTGGTTAGTTGGCCAGCCTGCCCTGCTAAACCCCTATCCCTATCTCTTGCACAACCACCACACTTATTATACTGGGTGTTACTCTGCTACACACTGAGATTAGGGAGTCACAACACTTCGCACAGCCGGGTTTTTCTCTGCCTGCTCCTGCCGCTGCCATTATGACCGGGCTAAAGGCCAGGGCCCAAGGTGTTCCAATGACAATTTAAACAAATTTTAAATACACTTCAAACCAGATAGATGAAATTTAATACATATTTATATGTAAAAAAAAAAAAAAATGTCTGAAATATTTTAAACTACAATGACACAGAAAAAATATCACATAAAAAATTTACCTAAAATTCCATTAAATTATACTGCAAATTTATATATTTTAAACAATTTCTTTTATGAAATTAGTTACATAAAGTATATTTGTATATACCGTGGTATGTAAATGGAGTGTATCATTCTGAAGCAGATGCATAAAATTATGGCAGTGAGTGATTTGGTCATTCGTATTTGGACAATTCTATTGTACACAAAATTCTATAAAAATTAATTATAAAGTTTGAACTGTGTTTTAAATGTTATTCAAAATGTTTATTATCTTGGTTTACAAAGAAAGTAGTCCACAGAGAAGGTGCAATGAATATAATCTGAAAAGATGACAAGCAGTGACCAATAGCAGTCACAAGTCACTGCTATTTGACAATAGTTTGTCAGTGTCACTATTCCTATTTCTACAACCTGGATTCCAAACATAACACAGCCCATACTCCATAGATTAGATGCACTATTTTCTTCCAATGTCAGGCCCTAACCATAGACTTACTACTCAGAAGTAATTAAATACCTGGACAAGCGTAGTGAAACACACCAACCTAAACTGCAGTAAATGAAGAGTTAAAATTTTAATTTTGTTAAGTTAAACCGGGTTAAATAAAAATAGGTAAAACTGGCCATCAATGGACAGTTTATCACTGGAAAGAAAATTCACCCCACCCTCTTCACTTTTTTTTTTCCATGCATATGGCTATCTGCAGGTATGTTCAAGGTAATTTTTACTCCTAGGCACATAATCTATCAGTCCACATAACTCTGGGAATAGACTTGCAAATTTGCTGCACACACAAGAGTATTGTGTACCATTTAGCAAATTTAAAGCCCATTCTCAGTAATTTTTTTGCAGGAAAATCAGAGAATATATTACTAAAGTATTAATTTACTTGCACAAGTATTATATTTTGAATAAAATAAGTACTCTAGTAAAGTGTATACTACACATAATAGTCACCAAATAAATCTTAAACACCAAGAACAACATACAGTAACTTTTAACATGTGCCAGATAGTATCTTCATGAAATATTGTGAAAAAACTGGAAAATAGGAAAGAGAAAAAGGATGAATACAGGAAGGTGGGGAGGAGGAGAAAAAAGAAGGAATAGGAGGAGGAGGAAGAAGAAGAAGGGAAAAGGTTAAATGGGGGATAAGGGAAATTTGGGGAGATGGGATTTGGGGGAATTAATCATTACTTATTAATCTTCCTGTCAATTTCATTTGATCTATCAATCAATCTTATCACTCTAATGATTATTTATGTAGTTCATTCTTAAGTTCATATTTTAACGACTCGTTCAAAAACTAAAATAAAATGACTGAAACAGCATTTGAAATCTCGACGACTCGTGTAATGGAGGGAGCTGTAGGGAAACTCAATTACTCACTTAAAACTACTACACCCCTTAACTCTCTTCCTAGGGGTAAACATCATAAGTTGAGGTGCACCTCCCCCCCCCCCCCCTCAATACCACAATTACCTGTACACCACAGCTCCTCTTCAGCTGCACCTTATCGTCTATTCAACACTGCATATAATTAAAGATCACCATCCTACATCTCCTCCCTAACCATCTTTAAAACATCTGCATTGGCATCTGTTTCATCTTCAATTTCTGGGGGCATTACACCACAAGGCACTTCCTACTGGGGCAGCCTTGAAGCCCAGAACTTAATAATTTCATCAATTCTGTTTTAAACTTTTGGTAGAGCTCAAACACACTTCTACTGCCTACAAGAAGTAGTGCGCGATCTTGGACAGGTAATCACTGACTGGATAAGAAGTAATTTACTGTAAAATTAGGTTATTTAAAATAAAAAATTTAATAAAATAAAATAATTAAAATAAAGTATTATATTAACCAAATTCGTAAAAAGGGAGGGTAGATTTAACTGTTTAGAAATAAAAGATTATTTTTCCAAAAAGATGTTACAATTTAATTTAAATAACCAATAAATAAAATTTATACAAAAATAAATTTTTATGCGAGGTAAATAAACAAAAGTACATTTTAGTATACTTTGGTATAAAATGGAAGGAATTTAGATAAAAAGTAGTAACGTACAATCAAATCATTCCTCCTATAAATCATGGATGGCCTTCAACACACTGAAATTTCTTTACCTTGTAACTTATTGTTCTCTCGCTGTCTTTTACATTTATCAAACTGGGTCACAAATGTTAAAAGAAACTTGCTTTATTTTCAACCATCACGGTAAACAGCTATTTATTAATCTGTTCTTACATTTTTCCATCATAAGCATTTCTTTATTGTCAACTTTACAGCAACTGGACACAAATTTAGGATGGGAGGAAGACATCTGTTCACACAACTAAAATAAATTCTCGACATTGTTTTACTGTCATTACTGATAACAACGGCCTGACCTACCGACTCAAATGAAACACTCTCTCGCTTGTCGGCATCACCCTCAAAAATTAATCACTTACCAAAAAGAAAACTTATTAGTCCTCCTCTCCGACGATTATTTCCTAATTAACTTTAGACATATTTAGCTTCTATAACTTACTGTTATTAAATTTTACACATGATGCCGCCTAACTGGAGCTCCTACAAGATAAACTATAAATACATGTTCAAGATTACTTATCTTTTTGAGCTACATGATTGTCTGCTCCTCCAGGCTGCTCCTGGCCTGCTATGACTTCTCTCGATGGCTCCTCACTGAGCAACTGACTGACTGTCGACTGTCCCTCCAACTGTGCCTCTCATCGTTTCTCTCACTCTACAACGTCTCTTTAAAACTTGACCTCCCTCCACAGCTGGACTCCAACCCTGACATCCCAAATCCCTTTTAAAATAATTAAATCTCATCCTAAACGTGACAAAGTTACTAGACCAAACTTTTCACAAAACTTAGAAGAAATAAAATGAATTATAAACTGCTTCAAATAAAAACCAATTAAGAACCTTGATTAGAAAAATTAATAAAAATAATTGATTAAAAGATGGCCGTACCAATTAAAATTCAAACAAACCATGACTACTAAGTTAAGGGCAAAAAGATGCTAGACCCTAACACCAAAACAGAAGCAAAACAACTTTCCAAAATTTATAACCAAAATCCAAATTAAGAATTAAAATTATTAAACCATTAAAATCATTACCTAAACACTAAAAAGGAAGGAGTCACATTTGAACAAATAAAAAGAAGGGCAAACATAACTCCAAAATGGCAACAACCGAACCATGCCTAGGTATGCTCTGAACAGTAATCCTAACCAAAACGCTATATTTAAAATATTCCCAAAATCCTGTGACAATTACTCAAATTACCTAATGGATGATGACAAAAAATAGGAAGTAACCCAAAAAAATTAAGGGTATCATAATAAAAAATATGGATCTTAACAAATAACTAAAACCGCTCAAAATCGTGAAAATACCGTTATAACAATATTAATTATTGATAAAAGTTGGATAAAAGCATATTAATCGGTACACAGAACAAAATAAATGAGAACAGGTTATAACTATGCTGAAGCAATCAGCTTCTATTTTCCACAAAAAGAAATAGCTGGTCATTAGCCACAGTGCATACTCATTTTTAAAAATGAAACCACTAATAATATGTACAAATTCACTCTACATATTTGTTGTATCCTTGACTAGGGGAGCTGTTGGGAAGATGGCCACGAGGTTAGGTAACAAGGAGCAACATGTGCCTCAGCTTAGAGTAGTGTTTTGTTAAAATATTTAATACCCTGCCTGAGATACATAGTAACGCTGCAACATGGTGGCAGTGGTAAAGTTAGCTACACTATTTTAATAGAGCAGGTGTGAATGTGATTAGAGTGCATTCCAACTGAAATTTCTACATTGGACAGGCATTCAAGATGGTTGATGCAAGCGGTAAAGAAGCAGACACGACACAGCTGCCAAGTAACCACCAAGTAAAACCGTCAGGCCCGCTCGATTTCGCTGATGCCATTGCATGGCCTCAATGAAAACTGCGTGTCGAGCAGTACTTCAACCTCACCGGCCAGACTTCGAGCAAAGACGCTCATAAGATTGACCTACTCATATATTTGTTGAGAGAACAGTTTGTCGACATTGTCTTAACATTCCAATGACTGGCAGGAGACTGGACATATGCCGAACTAGTAATTGCTTTCGACACACACTTCAAACTCCACATCAACATTATAGTAGAGAGATTCAAATTCAATTTGCGAGCCCAGCAACCAGGAGAAAAGGTCAAGATGTTTATAATGTCACTACATAACCTCGCCGAAACATTCGAGTTTAGACTCCTTAAAAAGTAGCTGATACGAGATTGCATTATCATACGAATGTGTGACGTAGAACTAAGTGATAAGAAGCAACTAATGAGTGACTTAACTATACATGAAGCCGTAAATATGTGCCGACAAGCAGAACTACAATTGTCGCAGTCGTTACAGTTACGCAAGTCATGGTCCGAGAAAGTCAACTATGTGCATCGAGACAACAAAACACATCAAGACCAGACAAAATACCAGTCCAGCACCAGTCCACGGAGAAATGGAAATATAGGACCACCATAGAGGGAATACAACAGCGGCTGTGATTACTGTGACAGGACACATACTAGTAATAAGTGCCCTGCAGTAAACACCACATGTTATTCTTGTGGCTGCAAGGGTAATTTTCCCAGAGTTTGTAGCGCCAGCAAACACCTTCAGGACATCACTGAAACTTCAAGTTCCCAGGGCAGGACAAATCAATTTGTGATGGGGAGTATGGCTGTGAAGTTAGGTACGTTCAGATAGCAGTGGAAAGAAAACCCATTTCAAGTGACAATGGAAGTTCTGGAACTGGGGAAGACCATGGACTTCGTGACCAATATGGGGGCAGACATCATGTGCTTTCCAGCCATTATACTGACTGTAACAAATATTGTTCCTCAAGCCAGCCACAACGCTATCTGCGGGCCGGACGGCCATGCACTTGACGTAATTGGATCTCAATCGTTGACTTTGGGCTATAAGGGGCAAGAGGAAACAGTTAAAGTGTATTTTATTAATCAGTTATGCATTCCTGTTGTTGGGTAAAGATGCACTCCGAGCCTTGCATGTGGTTCAAGTGATTCACAGTGTTAATGTGGCAGCTGAGTTCCTACAGATGTGTACAGATCTGGGCAAGTTTGAAGGAGAAATGGAAATACATGTGTGGTATAAGGAAGAACAGCCTTATGCATTGACTATGCCCAGGTTAGTCCCACTACCATTGTTACCTAAAGTAAACCAAGAACTAGAAAGAATGAACAGGTTAGAGGTCATTAAATCAATAGATTTTCCCACAAACTTTTGTGCTCCAATTGTTGTTGTGACTAAGGAAGACAAAGTAAGGGTTTGTTATGACTTTACTGAATTCAACAAATATGTAGACCGCCCGGTTTTTCCCATTCACAAAGTTCAGTATACCATTACAACTGAACAATGCAAAAGTTTTTAGTAAGATTGACACAAACTCTGGATTTGACTAAGTTCCGCTTAGTGAAAATAGCCAGCCTATAACAACATTCATCACCCCATTTGAGAGATTCATGTATTGAAGGTTCAGGTTTGAATGCGGGCCAGAGTATTTTAGTTCTAAGATTGCCCGAATCCTGGAACACATACATGCCCTTCAGTACGTCAATGATGTTCTAGTTTATGAGGAGACAGTCAAACATGATAGAACACTGCACCTGGTGCTGACTAAGTCCAAAGAAGAAGGTATACTATTAATATGGACAAAAGTGTTTTCGGGGTAGATAAGTTAGGTTTTTGGGTCAGGAGATTTCATGAGAGGGTATATCAGTTGAACCAAGCAGAGTCAAAGCCATAGCAGAATTTTCGGAGTCTAAAACTAGGACTACGATTCTTAGATATCATTAATTACCTGGGTAATTTTATCACTAGCAAAAGCCAAATTCTACAACCACTGCGGAATTACTGAAGGAAAATCACATGTATATGTGGGGAAGGGACCAACAGTTAGCATTCCTGGAAGTAAAAAAGCTGATGCTGAAAGCTCCATGTCTACCTCACTATGACATGCACAAAAAAATGATTGTGAATGCAAACAGCTCCTTGTTCAGACTGGGTTATGTCTTGATGCATGTGAGTTAAATTGGTACCCGGGAAGTAGTATGCTACGGTTCCAGGGTTCTCACCAAAACCGAAATGAGGTACACTCAAATTGAGAAAGAGGCCCTGGCCTTGACTTGGACATGCGAGAAATTCCAAGAATATGTTTTTGGGTTCCATATTGAACTCGAGACTGACCACAACCCATTGATCCAAATACTTTCATCCAAAAACATTGCTGACCTGAGTCCTAGGTAGCAAAGCTTTCAAATTAGACTTATGAAGTACTTTTATACACTTTCTTACGTGCCGAGCAAACAAATTGGTCATAGCAGATTGTTTGTCACAAAACCCAGTTCAAGAAACAGACTCATTGGCTGAGGAACTGTCTGCAGATACAGAGGTGCACGCGAACATGGTCGTATCTAATGCATCAGTTGCCCGATCATCCTACAGCTGATTAAAGCCAAAAATCAAACTGACTCAGTCTATACCGACTATACCAGTTGATAGTTCTGGTTGAAATGCAACAGTACGTTCTTGCACAACTTCACAAAGGACATTTGGGCAAAACTAAATGAAAGGCCCAAGCTAGGGAAGCTGTTTGGTGGTTAGGACTACCAGATAGAAGCAGTAATAGCATTATGTCCCATGTGCATTGTACATAGGAGCCAGGCTAAGAAACCATTAACTACAGAAGACATCCCAGACTATCCTTGGCAAAAAATTAGTATGGACCTACTGATATGTCAAGACAGGTGTTTCCTGGTAATGGTAGATTACTGTCCAAATATTTAGAATTTATTGAAATAACCAGCTTAATTGAAGCTGCAGTCATCCACCAGTTCAAAACAGTTTTTGCACGTTTAGGGATCCCTGAAATAGTACTAATGGATAACGGCCCACAATTCAGAGGTATGTTTAGTCACTTTGCCAAGGAATGCGGGTTCAGCCATCAAACTAGTAGTCTCCGTTATCTCCAGTCCAATGGCTGTGCAGGCAGCTATAAAAACACCAAGAAATTATGAAATAAATGTCAGGATGTTCACAAGGCTCTCCTTGCGTACTAGAGCACTCCTCTGGAATGTGGCCTTTCCCTGGTGTAAATGATGCTAGGCAGGAAAGTTAGGACTTCACTTCCATCTTTGAGTTTATTAGGAAAGACCAACAAGAAATTGAAAAGAAATTAATGCAGGCCCCAAAGAATATCAAGCTCAATGGTATAACAATCACCACCATGTAAAAGAGCTCCCGCCGCTTAGGAAAGGCGATCAGGTCTGGGTCCGTGACCTCCGGAAATACAGGAGCACGGTACATAGACCTAGTGAATCACCTACACCTAGGTCATACCAGGTTCAAGTAGGCCAGCAGAACATATCAGTGCAACCTCTCATGCATCTTTGCGGGGAGGAGTGATCAGGCTAAGCAGAAGGTTGACACAGAACAGAAGTGAGCTACTAAGGGGCACTGAGCAAAGCCATGGGAAAAAATGGCAGCCTGAAGTGCCCACTGTCCTCGCTTCATCAGAGGGGTCTAACGAATTAGACAGTGACTCTGAATGGTGAGGATGGGACAACGAAGGGAAGCCTGAGAGCCCAATCCTTCGTAAGTCGGGTAGGAAAAGGGGCCCACTAGGGTGGATGGCAGGGTATTGTGAGTAAGAATTGTTGTGTGTAGTAATCTTGTCTGTATTTAAAGTTTTGTAGTGTCAGTAAGAATTGTAACTTGCAGAATTGTCCATATAATAACCTTGTTTGTATTTAAAATTTTGTATTTTCAGTAAGAATTATAACTTACACTTTCCATGTAATTGTGTGCTAGTAACTTTAATGCCCTGCCTAAGATACATAGTAATGATGCAACAATATTCATCACAATCTGGAATACAAAACACAAAATATATTATTAATACACTATTGTACATGTCATAATGGTATTAACTGCTAAAATTGCTCCATATATTTCAGATGGCCTTTAGTAATATAGAATTGAGAGATTAAGTTTTTGAAAACACAACAGTTTTATCATCAACTATCACTTTTTTCATCTTAGAAAACTGCACTAGACATGGCACCATAACAAGGACACCTTTCCCATAAAAATTGTCTCAGACAGCATAAAGCTCTTGCACAAAATATTATTCATCAGATTTATTTCAAGAATATTCATGAACAATATCAACTTCATATCTCATCACACACATACAAACACAGTACATGCATGAGATCACAACAGGTAAGAACAGGAGAAAATAAACTTGTCTTTGATGGTATCATTTTCAACCTTTTAATTATTCTCCCACTCAGCACCTGACATTCACTCCTTATAAAAATGCTGCATGCTGTCCTTAAATTGTTTGTTTGTGCAAAGTTAAATAGCAAGGAGTGAAATGACTAGCACAGATTACTCTCATAATTTCTTTGACTTGGAGGGGTGATAGCTTCAGTTTCACACATACTCAGCTATGGCAAAGCATGGTGAAGCACGACCTCCTCTCCTACCCTTAGTGCCTGATAAGTAGAGAGGTGGTTGCTTCAAGAAGCACTACATCCTCACACCCTCTTGCTCTAGGCTGGTGGGGTGAGAGGTGGATAGTGTCCATGCAGGGTCATATCTGCACTCAACCAACAAAAGCTTTGTGTTCAGAACTTGTCACTTCGGGCCACTTTGGGTGTCATCTTCTGCATTCAGTTGTAACTCATCTTGGCCTGAGTTGTACTGGCTTGTCCCCCTTTCACTTTGTAGAAGGGGTGAATGATGAACACTTCCCTTCCCACTTCCTGGAAAGAGAGTGGTTCAGCTCGAGGCATGTTTGTGCATGTTGTACATAATGGTGTACATAGAAGATGTCCTACTCAAAACAACTGTAACTTCTATGGCATAAAAATTGTGTTACAACTTTTACAGAGCACTTTAAAAAAAAAAAAAAAAAAAAAAAAACAAAAAAAAAAAAAAAAAAAAAAAATGATTACGAGATAAAATACAGTACCATATTGAAATGCTTAATTTCTCACTTCTGACAATGCTAGGTGCTGTGATCAAGGGTGAAGAGGAGTTTTGAGGAGTGGTCACTATAGGTTGAGAAAATTTTGGAGATATATTACCTGGTAGGTGACAGGTATCGTGGTGATGATACAGTGAATTACACGTTCCACTGGAGAAGATCATACATGAGTTGCTGGGCTTTGGCCTGCCAACGGAGGCTACACTGCACAAATCGGCACCAAGGCCATGAACACTGATTACATGTGAAAATTAAGCTTCCCCAGGCGATGCTAGCACTGGGAAAGGTGAGGAGCGATTACCCAGGTGACTGTACAAATGAGGTTCCAAAAATTAATAAACTACTGAAAACTAAGTGGTTAAGCCAAAAGGTGCCTGCCGCCTGGGCGCGCAAACTGCAAGACATGGTGACACACGTCTGTCCCTTCGAGATGCTAAACGATGACTAATCTCCCAATGGAGTGCGCTGGCCAGTGCTGGAGGGCAGGCGGGCCACGTGGAACTAGTTGTTGGCACACTTGGCCTTAAAACATGCTTTGACCACTGTGTATTTGAAAATAACACTGCATAAAATTAAACAACATTAATAACATACCTTGAGCACTTGCAAAAATATAATGGATGATGTGAACATGAAACACACGAGATGGAAGTAAACAATAATTAACAAAAACACTTCAAAACACTCCTAACCCTAGAAAGGGGCTGCTACTTGGGTGTCTTTAATGAACACATGATTAGAAATTATGTGGCGGGTATCAGAAAGCCCTTTTAATCACTTGTGTGTTCTATTTGCAGCATCTGTATCACTCTGTGCTGTGGAGCACGTGGCTGCTTGGCCATGTGCTGTGATCGTTGCACTACACTGCTCTGATCTTTGCGTTGCACTTGGAATATCACAACACTACACTGCTCATGCGCTGCATGAGGTGCGCTGATGCACTGTCACACTAGTTGAGTGTGAATTTGTGCTGCATTGCTGAGCTGGTGTACGGTGGCCAAACTGTATTAACAGAGGGGAACATGGTAGGGGTCACTTCCTTGTACAATATAAACAGACAGCAAGAATAATGGTCAGTCAAGAACAAAGGGTAGGACCATCCCATCCCCTGTTAAAATAAAGATGTATTGTCAGTAGGACCCCCAATAGGTTGTCGTAAAAGAACTTATTTGAAGCTCCATATATCCACTAGTATATCGTTGTGTCTGTAAAACAGCATAGGTACTGTTAATTGTTAAAGTATGTAAACATTATCAAATGATGGTTACAGTCAAGTACAGCTTGTTAATATACTACATTTAACCATATATCACATAAGATTATCTTCATTCTGAAATGCTCATAAGAAATAGAGATGAAATTATTATTGTATGGCCATTAAAATCCTTTTACAAAAAAAAAAAAAAAACTAAAATACACGGTAGAAGCCAATATAAATGTGTTTTTCAATTAAGCTTACACAAAATTGCTTACTTGTACTCCTGCCTATATTTGTATTTGAAGAAACAGTAAATTACTTACTTATTAAATGTAATTTCAAAATATGGGGGTGTGATTTCATAAGAGAGCAGGCGGTACAATGATGAACTGCAGTAATTGTTTACGGATTCCACCTGGCTGCAGATATTGTGTGCATTAAAGGCCACAAAATGCATGAGCTCCAAGGTCGACTCTTGCGCACTCTCACTACTTGCTTTATTGTGTCTATGCTCAAGGCGCTCAACTGTTGTACAGTCTTTCCATCAGCGAATTGCCCAAACATGACTTTGAGCGGTGACCTATATGTTTCTGGCATACTAATAAAGGTATGACGAGTGTCTAAAGACAAATCTATATTTTCTGCTTGGAAAATTTTGCAGCTAAAACCGGTTCTGAAAACACCCATTTTTGACATTTTTACACCCAAAAAATTCCTTGGAGTTGAAATGAGAATGTGAAACTTCTTTTTGGACATAAAACATTTCTCAAGAGCTTTTCATGTTTAGACACCACTATAAAACTATTTTTAACACTTGTTTTTTTTTTACCAAACCACTGCAATGCACTTCATGCATCAGCCAGGTGGAGTCGTAAAATCTTGCCTCCTAAGTGTTATGTCTTGCTAGCCACTGAAGTGTTGCTTGCTATGATGACCTATGGTGACTGTTTGTTGTGCTGTTGCAGGAGGGAAAGGTGACCCTGGTCCCAGAGGGCCTCCCGGCGAGGATGGCTTGAACGGGGCTGCAGGACCTCAAGGACCTCCTGGTCTGCCAGTAAGTGTATGCCAGATTTTTTTTTGGTTTCAGTAACTTGTGTTTTTGTGATGTTGCAAGTAATGAGCTACACACATTATGCCATTTGTCAAAATGTGTAATCTCAGCTGTCCAGTTTTTAGTGAAGTGGAAATTTGTAGCCTTCTAGATAGAGAGGTATGGAGGATGTTAGGGTATTCACGGTAAAGTTAGCACTTTTGAAAGCCCTCTCATTTGGAATAATAGTCAATAAATATATTTTATTTTAGCCTAAGATGTTAACTTCTGAGTGTGGTGGAATCTACACAATGTGTTTATTACTTACATGGCAATATTTATTTAAAAAGGTGGTTAAAGGATAAAAAAATGGCTGAAATTAAAAAGTAACTAGAGCCACAAAATGCTCACTTTACTGTGAACAGCCTATAACATACTGTATATACCTACATTATATAGTGCTAAGAATTAGTTATGCTGATGTTTTTGAGAACTACAATAAACATGTATATCATTTTGATCAATTTTAATCATCTACAGTTATTTATAATTGACTATTAAATTTTGAAAGATAAATTCATTAAAAACCTATACAAAGTAATAAATAGATTTTTAAATAAATGATAGCTAGGCGAGAACATTTTGGCAATTTGCCTAAAAATGGCTACGTTGCTAACTTGTGGAGAAGTTCGAGATGAACATAGTGGAATTGCACAGATACCAAGAGAAGATTCATGTGTTGACTGTTGGGAGGATTAGACCTGTCATTTGTGATTCAGGTTGAAGATTGTATACGTTATGCAGTTTTACAGTGAAATTAGTGGAAGATTAGAAAAGCAAAATCTATGTAATTGTGATTAATATGTGAAGGTACAATAACCTCAGTATACACATTTACCAAAAGTTGCCTCTGTACTTCTCCGCTGGCAGGAAGATTCATGCACCTCTTGGCTGCCACTGGGAGTTGAAAGTGTCTGTCTGATGATTATGGAACCAGCATGTAATGGGTGTAAGGCGTGGGATCCCCAGTGATTGTACCGGGTGGTAGGAGCGGGCAACCAGCCTGTAATGGGTGTAAGATGTAGGGGTGCCATGTCGGTTGCCGCCCTTGAATGGGGGACCAGCCTGTTATAGGTGTAAGGCTATGCCTGGTAGGGGTGCTGTTGGCTATGGGAAGCACACATTCTCTCTCTGTCCATTGTTCAGTGGCTGCATGGCACTTGCTAAGATCTGGTTGGGATTCGGTTGACTACGTTTCAGGGCACCTTTGCAAAGCATGCTCCTACTTGAATTTACACATCCATAAGGTAGTTGTGTTGCATTATGCAGTGAAATACAAACCTAACACTGCTTATTACTTGTTTCATATTACCAAGCAAGGTGGTGCAATAAAATACTGGGCTTACATTTGAGAAGGCTCTAGTTTAATTGCCAGTCTGGCTACCCTGATTTTGGATTTCACATGGTTTTCTGAAGTTGTTCCATGTGAATACTGGTATGGTTCCTTACGACAGACCACAACCACTTCGTTCCATAATCCTGACCACGCCATTGGTTTTTTATATAATGACCTCACTGTTAATATGACATTAGGCTAAAACCATCCATTGATTGTGTCAGATTTTATGTAGTCTCACAACCACAATAATAATGTAACGGTTAATAAATTTTGTCAAAGGCACAAACATAGGCAATTCACCAATTGCTAACTACAGTCTTTCAGAATCTCTGAGAAGTTAGTCAATTATTAAAAAACTAACAATTATCCCCAATGTTTCACCAGTTATTCAAAAGACTTCAATTCTCACCGAGTCAATTTCACCACAGTTTCCAACAGCCTAAGGTACTTGATGGTAATGCTCACTGAGGCATTATGATCATGTACTTAAGAAATACTTCACAGCCACTTTCCAGCATGACTGTGAGCATCCAGTTGATATCCAAATGGTTTGGCGCACTCTATAGAATTGGAGGTCTGTTGTCTGTGGCTTTTCTATATATAGCCATGTGGTCTAAAACCTAACTTTCACCTGCACAACATTGTAATGTAGTATTCATACTGCCAAGACAACTGCAAAGAATTGGTTTTGTGATGATTCAACTAATTCATGTTTATTTCCATACCTAATACTCTATTGTTGGTGTAATTTTAAGGATGCTGCTGCTTCATCCCACATAAGTTTTGTTGTGGAAGCTGTATAAGGCTTTAAATATCATCAGCCCATGAATACTTTGGCCAGACATGGCGACAATTATGATAGTAACATAATCTCATTATTACAGTCTCTTTTTAATTTTGTCACTATCCTCTATTTGTACCTACACAGCTGCTAAAGTGTCGATAATTTCATTTAAATATCGGCTTTATTAGTTTTGTTAAAAAAGATAGTGTAGAAAGGAATATAATGAAAATGTAGACAAGAAAATAGAATGTGTGAGTTAGCGAATATGATCATTGACTGTATGGACAAAATAATTGACAACGTAAATGAAAAAGTGGATGGTGTAAATGAAAGGATAGGCAGTATCTGTGCGAAAGTGGACAGTGTTGAGAATGAAATAAAACAGAAAATGAGTGCATTAAAGAACAGAAGGAATGGTAGGAATTTCTCCACCAAGCCAGCAGCAGTGGAAAGTAGGGATAAGGGGCAGGTTGTTGTAGCCAATACAGTAACCTCGGAGGGTGGTCAGCAGCCAGAAGTGAGGATGGAGGTTACAATTTAGTTCTCTCCTTATGATGGTCAGACTCCTTGATAGGAGTACAAGCACTAGTTTGAAATAGTCACCACAATGAATGGTTGTTCACGGCTGTACTGAGACGCTCTACACTGAGTATACTACAATCTCTGTCAAATGATATCAACTGTAGTACTCCACACTGGTGTCAACCTAGGAGCTTTGTTTTAGTGACTGATACCTACGATAATGATACAATTCCCAACTGCGAATCCTCACCCAGCGACCCAGGGAAGCTACTGCAAGACCTATAGTACCTATAGTATAAAATAATGTGGCTCTCCCATTTAACTCTGGAAGGGTGCCCTGAAGATATAGTTTCTTCATTAATACTATCATCGATACAGAGGTGCAACAAGCAGTATGTTTGGCTGCACCTCACACCATGCAAGATGCCCTGGTCTGAGCACTGGAGGTGAAATCAGCAAGACGGGTGCCGGCATTCCAACATCCATTGCAAGCAATTACAGTGAGTGAAGACGACAACTTTTGCATCAAGAAGATGTTGACGAATTTGGAGATGGCTATGATGGACATCGCTTCTAGGATTCGTATTGCAGAGCTTCGTCACCATCCATCCAAGAAGCCAGAGTGTTGGGTATGTGGCTAGATGGGACACCTGAGAGTTTACTACTTACAATCACAACAGCAGCAACACAAGCAGTAATGGGAAAGTAGGCAGCGAGAGGCAGTGAGAGTACAACACATTTGGGAAACTTGTAAACAGTGATCTTGAGGGGCAAAGGTCAGTGACTGCTGGAGGGAAGGCCCCAATATTCTTACAGGTACGTTCAGTAAAACAGAATTTGGATGCCATATTGGTGGAGGGGAACCTGAATGATGTTCCTCGTCAGACGGCCGCAGATACTGGGGCAACCGTAACAGTAACAAGACCAGATATCCTTGGGCCTTCCCCTCCAGCCGACTGCTCAATTACAACATTGAACAGTGCCATTTGAATACAGTAATATGAAAGACTATACCAGTTAGAGGCAAAAGAGGAGTGTACGTGAAGCTTGGTGAAATTAGCCTAGAGAATGATGTTTTCATAACAGAAACAGAGGATGCATGTATTTTTAGGCTTGATGTACTACGTAGGCTAAGGTGTTGTACTGACACTAGATTTGGGGAGCTATGGATATGCAGTACCGAGTTGGTGGCATTATCACAGCAGGATTTGTCCTCACCAATGAGCTGCCCAGTTTTCTGTTCTTAGCCCCTGTGCTACTAGCTTCTAGTGAAATTGTCATTACAGATAGATATCAACAAAAATTTGCTATGGGTTTGGGTATAATTGAATAGGCAGGAACAGGTGGCATTCTCTGCCCTATGGTGTTGTAGCAAGCAAGAACTTTGATCTCTTCTAACTCTGACTGTTTGCCAGTTAGAATGATTAATTTGTGTGACAGTGCTGTCCATCTTGAGGAGGAAGACTTGTTAGGGATTTGCAAGCAAGTCTCACAGGTACTTCCAAATGTTCCTGACGCTTCGAAAAAACTAAATATTGAATGTCTTCTACCAGAAGTACTGGAGATGCTAGTAAGAATAAAAGAGAATACCTCAAACAGGTGATCGGAAAAGGCTGTCTCAGAATTAATGCAGAGAAATAGGGATGTCTTCTCCTGTGGACCAAATGACCTTGTAAGGAATAATGTAGCTTGTCATCACACTGATGCAGGAGATGCCAAGCCCATAAAGCAACCGCCAAGATGACTACCACTAGCTTCACATGAAGCAGTTGACAGTATTCTGAAGGAAATGAAGGAGTTAAAGGTGACAGAACCATCAGTCGGTACATGGTCTTCTCCCATTGCACTTGTTAAGAAGAACGATGGTTCCATGAAATGTTGTGCGGATTATCATCAGCATAATAATACGACAAGACTCTTATCCACTTTAAAGGATAGACACACTGAACAGCCCAGCAGGTTTACAATTACAATTTTCTACTGTAGATATGAAGAGCAGGTACTGGCAATGTGAGGTGGCCCCAGAGGATCAAGAGATACTTTTTGTGTCCAAGGAAAAGGAACCTGGCAACTTGAAGTTATGCCTTTTGGGCTGTGTAATGCCTCTACCACCTTTGATCCGTTTATCATCTGTCAGGTTTACCTAAATGATGATGTTTTCACAGGAAGGGCATCTAACAAGCAATTATCAAGCCCAGACTCTTTATATTCTATACAGTGGCTGAAGCCAACTGGAAACTTTTTCGTAAGAAGTGTCACCTTTAACAAAAGAAAATTAATTTGTTGGCCCACAGAATCAAAACAGTCACACAGAAGAACAAAGCAATAAGAAATTTACCAAGTTAGGTGGCGCAGTGGTACCTTACTGGACTCACATTTGGGAGGACTCGGGTTCGATTCCTGGTCCGGCCACCCTGATTTCGGTTTTCCATGGTTTTCCAAAATCAGTCCAGGCGAATGCTGGGATGGGTCCCTAACAAAGGCCATGGCCGAAACATTCCCAATCCTTCCCTAATCCCTCTTCCCTGTGCAACTTGGACCATCTCTAATGACCTCGCTGTCGACGAGACGTTAAGCCCAACTACCTACCTACCTAATAAGAAATTTCCTGTAAGAAATTTGCTGCCACCAACTGACAAAACTGAAGTGCATAGTTTTCTGGTATTATGTCCTTATTACTATCAATTTGTACTTGGGTATGCAACAATTGCCAAGTCATTGCATGAACTGACTGTGAGGCAAAAAGGAAATTTTATTGAACCACTGAGTGCAAAATTACTTTTAGTATGCTAAAGAAATTCTGAAATCTTGCCCTGTCCAGGGCTTCCCAAACAGTGAGGGCATGTTCATTCTGGATACTGATGCTAGTATGTAGGCCTCAGAGTTGTGTTATCCCAGATTCCAGATGGGAAGGAGAGGCCACTATAATACTTCTGAAGGTAGTGCACAAGCTTGAGATAAATTACTGTGTGACACACAGGGAGCTTCTGGCCATTGTGAAAGCGATTTCCCTTCATAGCAGACATCATATTCTAAGAACCAACCATGCTTCATTATGCTGGCTTTTAAATTTTATAAACTCGAAAGGTCATATAGCCCAGTGGCCACAGTTTCTTCATGAATATGACTTTTAAATACAGCGCAGATCTGTTCTGGATGCCTTCACATCAATGGAGATGCACTTTCTAGGAGGCCATGCAAACCATTCTATCACCATTGTGAATGCCAGGAAGAAATGAGAGGTGAATTCCTAAAGGTGTGGAGGACAAGAATTAAAGGTTAACCGATCATGAAATGAATCACCTACATGGAGTGATGAAGATATTTGTGTAAATCAGCTAAATAGAGTTGAAAAAAAGCTGGCTGTCAGCCAAAATGGGAAGTGATATCCAGTCATAGCCCTTAAACAAGGCATACTGGGCGTAGTGAAATGTCTTCGTACTTAGTAATTCTATGCTTTACAAGAACTGGAAAAGTAATGATGGAAAACACACATGTTTAAATTGGTTATTCTAGAATGCAGGGTTCCTAAAGTCTTAAAGAAACTGTATATTACTGCAGCCAGTGGTCATTTTGGAGTTAACAAGACCTTCTACAGAGTTCAACTGAGATTCTACTGGCCTCACTGTTGAGAGGATGTTAATAAGTGGTGCCAAAAGTGTGATATAAGCACCGCAAGAAAGGGACCAAAGACTAGGAGACGAGGTTACCTCCAGAAATACAATGTTGGAGAGCCCCATTCAAGAGGATGCTAGTAGATAATATGGACCCCTTGCCTGCCCCAAAGAGAGGTAATCATTATCTAATGGTGCCCCACAATTACTTCAGTAAGTTGCTTTGAGAGCATTCCCTTCCAAATCAAGAAGCACGTACTGTGGACAATTCAGTCATACAGCATGTGTTCCTACAGTTTGGAATGCCACTATAACTCCATCTGGATCAGATTACTAGACCCTTATACACTTGGTCCAAATGGTTGTGGCTTAACTACACTCTTGAGCTGTACCTGTTGATATTTATGGCAGACAACCAAAAGGACTAGTATTCAAAGGTGCTATTGTTTCTCCTTGCTTACCACTTAGCAGTTCACAAACCTACAGGGATAACATCATCAAGGATGCTGTTTGGGAGAAACCTGCTGATTGGTTGGCTGAGAGAAGAGGAACCTGTTCACCCAAAGTATGCCAGCAAATTACATCATAGACTAGTTGGCACCCATGATTTTGCTCGAAAGCACCTCAGAATAAATAGTGACAGGATGAAGATGCAGTATGATAGGAGAATGTCGAGTGAGATATTTTAAGAATGACAATTGGTCTAACTGTACAACCTACCTGATGCTACAGAAATGCTGAGAAGGACCTTATAGGATTCTGGAGCAGATCAATTATGTGGTCTTCACAATTTGTTGTCAAAGTTCGGAGGAAGCCTAAGGTTGTCCACATCAAAAGACTGATGTTCAACAAAGGTACAGATGATGCAGAGTCTGTGTGGGACAGACAGACTTGAGGAGGAGGCCATGTATGAGTAGCCTCTTTGCCTTTGTAACCTTCCCCTGCCACCTCGAACATGCGTAGCGCAGTTCTCCAAGGACATTACTAGTAACTGGAGAAGTGCAGGTGGGACAACATGCAGCCAATAACACTACCACCGGCTGTGATAACCCTGTTGGGACTGATGCCACTTCTGTCTCTCCAATAATAAATGACTTTGGAGACATCGCATAAAATTTCTGGTCACTTCCTTCCTCTGCATGACTCCAGATGTGAAGAACCTTCAGGTACAAGTCAACTATGCTATATAAGGTGTGGTTTACCTCTGAGCCAACAGTCTTGTATGGCCACTAGTGTCAGGTGTGTGGCACCATCGGAACGACAGGCAACACAGAGTGACCAGTGAATGTAGTCTTCAAGCATCAGAAGAGTAGAGTGAGACTAGCTAGCTGACTGTGGAAAAGTTGGACTCAATGAATGAGTAAGAGACTGTAGTTAGTATAAAGACAGTTGTAATGACTTGGTTATAACTGAGATTGGCATAAATATTGTGCTCACTGATAGGGCTAGTAAGTGTTAATGTTAGAGATAGGTAGTTTAATGTTGTAAAAAATAAACTGTGTGTACACAGTTTTATAACATGGTAAATAAATTAAGAAATTTAATTTAGATATTTTATTTTTATCAAGACCTCCATTCTTCACATACTTGATTACACCCTATGTGACTTGTAACAACGTTAATGCTATGATGTTTCATTGCTGTACCACAATAATTATATTTCAAAATTATATGCACATATCTATAGGTAACACCTGTGTATAAGTTATTCATATAATACAATTTTTTTTGAGTCTCTTTGTGAACAAGGTATGCAACATACATGCAATAGTGTGAATGAATACTGAAAATAGCATCACAAACAAGTATTTTTTGTAATTTTCTCTAACTTACATAGAATATTCCTAAAACTATCACTTAAATAACACCATAAACTAGAAAAAATACAATTATGTAAGTAGTATAGCCACTGGCACCAAAAGCTTAAAGCTATTATAAATAATATAAAAATAAATAAAATGTTATTAATTATATGTAATGTTGTTAAGAGCTATTCCAGTTGTGATTATTCTAATCCCCGAGATTTTTCAAACATGATTTTTATACGTTCTCATACAATATTATTTGTGATTTGAAGCACTACAGTCAATTTGATATGCAGTTTTAATTCATGTTGTGTAAATGTTTTTTTTTTTTTTCTCCCAGGGTCAAGCTGGTCCTAAAGGTGAGAAAGGTGAATATGGTGATATTGGTCCTCCTGGCCTCATGGGACCTCCAGGATTACCTGGACCACCTGTGAGTAATCTGCATACGCCCATCAACTGTTAAAATTAGTTTTTTTATTAAACAGAATATGGTATCAGAAAGCTGTTGCTGTTCTACAGTCAATTATTCTTGAGTATCCAATATTTTCAAGTAAATGGCATCATGATAGCATCACTTTTCCTGAATCTAGTCAACACGTTACCTGTAAAAAACATGATATGCATTTACTACTACTTTTTCAGATTTGTTATAAGGGCACTTCTAACTACTCATCACACTGCATCTGATCCCAATAAAATAACAGTTTTAAATAGTGTTTGTAATTTGCCAAAGTCAGCATTCTACACCAGTAAATATTTTCTCTATACATCTACAACGTAATATTAGTTACAACTCTAGTCATAATTCAGGGTGTTATTTGAATTTCTGATTTAATTGGTTTTAAAACCTACACCAACACACATTGGAAGAAAAGATACTATGCACATCTTGGCAAGCATGACTTCCATGAATGCACTCTTTGACAAATGCCACATGTCTGTTGTAACTATGTATCTGGTGGTCATTTGTTTAGAGCATCAGAGTAAACATACCCATAATCGTGGAAGTGGTAAATTACTGACACTGTGTTTTTTAAAGTGAAGTTTATTTTTTAAATATTCTGAGATACAGAATATATGACATCCAATCTTACGAACACATGGGATGATTTTTTAGCTCTAGGATATGGAAAATCCTGTACAATACGGGAGAGTTTGTAACCATAGCTTTATACTCTAGTACATCACCCACGGTTTTCTTGTTTTTCACTCTCACTAAGGCTATGGTTGCCTAAATGCTATTTTTACATAGTGCAGTCCCAGGTTGAATGAACTTGTAAAATAAGTTGTATTAAGTATAAATGTACAAAAATTTAAATATTTCTTTCAGTGTTCTCATTGGAATGCCTTGTCACTGTACAGATTATTATCAAACACTGATCTGGTCTATTGCAGTCCACTATAATTGGTTGTAATAATCATGCAAGCCTTGTGCCAGAAAATGCCATTCTACAGTTATGATAATATGCCACATGAGATTGTCTCTCTGCTCGATTGCAAGAAACCCAAAAATATTGATTTCTGTCAATGTTTTGTGAACAGGATATTATGTTACAAATAAGCTACCTCGACTCTGATAATGAACTAAATTGTTCAAATTGTACACAAATTGAAAAAATAATAACCTTCTTATGAAAATAATTTGTAGTGAGAGCTTAGACAACAATGAATACTTTCTGATGATGTGGGAAGTAGGAGGTGGAAGAAAAAATGGTATACCTGATATTTGCTGAGCCCTCTTTCCAAGCTGTTGTCCTTCTCAAATGCATTCATGATAGACATATTTTTAGAATTGTAAGAGATGAAAAATTTATGGTGAAAAGCATAATGCAAAACTGCAGAATTTGTGATAAAAATGTATATAGTATTAAGCTTTCAGAACCTTTAACAGGCATTAACTGGGACCCTATACTCTAACTTGGGCTTGCTTAAAGTCAGTTAACGTGATTGTATTTATGATAACAAGGACCATAATGATGGTTACTCGTAAGCATCTTTATGAGGTATTCTGTAAGCCATATCATTATTGATATCTTTGTGCAAAGATGTACGTTTGGCAATGCAGTGGGTTGTGTTCTGAAATCAACAATCTACTTGTTGAATTATATTTTTCCTGTTTTTACAAAGTATCTTGTGTCACAAATGTTATTTTATTGTATATTTTCAAGTACAAATTAAATTTATTTCTTAATACATTTTCGAATAATACTTCCAAAATAAATTTACTTATTTCTGTGGATACTTGATTTCAGATGGTACTAGTTCATTTTGAGCGTTACAAATAGCAGCACTGACGAGTGGCTGAATCCGCCACTTCATAGTTACGTTAAAGTGAGAGTATGGTTAGCAAATTATAAAATATGCTCTTTAAATGTATTCCAGACACCATTTATTTGTGCAGAAATATAAGAGAATATAATATTTCTCATTTTTGGGGAATTTTAAAGATATTTTTTTCCTATAAGAAGTGTTTGCTAGAATTAGCCTCAATATGTCAGCCATTTTTTCCACTTTCGTTCATAAGGATGCCTTGTCAACGTGTCTTTATATAAAGACAGTCACGAGGCATTCCCCATGGAGACATATTGAGTTACAGAATACCATTTCGCCTTGTAAAGATAGTTAAGCGGTAAATGTCTTTATATAAAGGCAGTAAAAAGTGAAAGAATAGTGCCCCTGGTATTGTTTCATTTCTGAGTTAAAAAATCCAGATTTATTGTGATTGTACCTCACACCTCTCATGTAATTTTGTGAGGCTATCTGCATACAATACAGCCTAATTTCAGTGCCCCTCAGTTTATAAAGTATGGTATTTAAATTTGATACTTAGAAAATGATTTACCTCAATGACAGTTTCTGAAATGTTGATCAAACTCTACAACAGCTATTACACTTATTAATGTGGTTGTTTTAGGGTTATCCTGGCCAGAAAGGCGAAAAAGGAGAAAAAGGTGAATCGGTAAGCAGAATCTTTTCTTTGTTGCACATTAGAAAAAATGTCTGTCAATATGGTACACTTTGCCAGAACACAGATTTGGAAAATTTGTTAATCTAATGTGTAGGCCCTAATTACTGTGTCTTTTTATGTGTGATTATTAAATAGTAGTTTATCTCCTTTAGTAACAAGTAATAAAATATATTTTGATAATTTCTTAGCTCCAGGTGGATAACAACATTGTCCAGAATGTTTAAAATGCATACATTTTAATTTTAAGTTGTATTGAGGAGAATATTTTAATATAACCACACCTGAAATAATAATGTAAAATTTGGTACATTTCTTTAAGAGGAATAATGTATCCATGTGAGTATGTACACTAAACCCTCATTTAGCATAACTGATTCATTCTAAAAACATGCATGTGACTGAAATTGTATATCCTAAAGCATAATGATACATACAGAGAAAGTTTAGTTTATTTAAAGGATTGTGAAACATGACAGAAATAATACTTCATGTAATGTATTTTCTAAAAATCACTAAATATGTTAACAAGAAATGATATGCATAACCTATCACCTTAAGGATGTTCACTGAATTATACTTCATGTATATACTTCATGTAATACTTCATGTAATGTATTTTCTAAAAATCACTAAATATGTTAACAAGAAATGATATGCATAACCTATCACCTTAAGGATGTTCACTGAATTATTTATATAAACTGAAGAGAAATATTGCAGTAAGTGCTGAAAATGTAAAAACTTATTTTAAGATAGCTTTTCACGCTCTTCCTGTGTTAGAGGAAGGGAGTCTGTTTTTTGCATCCCACTCAATATCTTCTTCATTTGGAAGCTGTATACTTTCCAAAGTTTTACCAGTAATGTGACCATTTCATACATTTCTTTTCCTTTACTAATGATGCAATACTGAATGCTGGTCTTCCCATTGTGGTGCAAAGCCACTGTAAAGAAAAATGGAGTAAAGATATACACTAGAACGGCCATGGGATAGGATAAAGTCTGGCCAGTTTTTTATGTTAGGACTTAGGCTGATGCACAGGAGAGCTAGTGTTCTTGACAGGGAGTTAGCAGGTAGCACACGATGCAGCAGTCAAAATACCTCGCTACCTGTATTGTGTTGCCACTTCCGCAGCCAGAAAAAGTGGTTTATCAGCCCCCCCCCCCCCCCTCAAAACGTAATTCCTATATCGTGTCTTGCCAGTTTATTGACTGCCGGCCCGGGTCATTGTTCACTTTGTTTTGTTTTCTCAACATCAATATGACGCCGGCTAACAGCCAGCAGCGCTAGAGCCTATGACGGCGCTCACCACGCACGTGCGCAAAGAGGTATATAATTTTGAACTTTCATATAAATGTTATTTTCAGTGTAAAAGGTGTTATATTGTCTTTACAGTGTTTAATATGTCTTGAAATGTTTTAAAGTGTTTGAACTAATTTTAATTGTTTGGTTATGAAAATTCAAAGTGCCCGCGGCACCGAGATTAAGAACACTCAATATTTCGGCATGAATGCCATCACAAAGACACACTAAAAAAATATTGAAATTCATAAGAAAATTATAGAAATGTAAAACAATATTTAATATAATTTGTGCAAATTTATTTTCAATATAAAATATTTCACTTGGCGTGCATAGCACTTCCGCATATGTGAACCCTGTAGGTGGCCATGGTAGATCCGTGCGATGCCTGTATCTGGACAGTCTGTCGAGGAGAGCTGGCGAGGTAAGCACTGTCACGTATGCACTACAACTTTTGTTCACTGATTAAGGTTTCCATAGTCAATTTAGTTTACCGGTTAATCTTTGGTTGCGTATGTTTTTGTCAGACATTTTCCCCAACATTATGCTTCCGTTTTATTTATTTCTTGCGTCCTTGTGGCATTTTTAATTTAATCGTGGAGGAGGAGAAAGATGTCGGAGAGGTCACGCGACCCGCACATTTTGAATTAGGCGCCATCTGCCTATGTTTATGGCATTTCATTGTAACTTCTGCATAATTGCTACACGCAATTTTAAAAGCTTTATTTTTATGTATGTATTTGAGGGTAACTTTCGTGTGTGAATATTTTACAGCAACATTACGTATAACCATGTGGCCGACCGAAGCCAAGTCTTTGTATACATCATTGCGTTTCAAGAGCTTATTTATGTAACATCGTATGTGCAATAATTTTTCAGGGTTCTATGTCAGTTTTATTCAGGGTTCAGTGTATTTTTCACGTAAATTTATGCTTTTTGTACTTGACCACGCTGTCACAGTAATGTTTGATTTCACCGCCATCAGGCATGTTTCAAGCCTCTAACCACTGTAATCGTAAAGAGAATCACTTGCTCAACATGAATAATATTTTATCTGAATTTAGTTTGCATTTCCACGCAGAAATATTGCAATTTCACCTGCACCACATGGTCCGCTGCGAACTTCATCCAGCGGCATACGGGCCACCTAAGCTTGTTTTCACATGTATGTGTTTATTGTGAATATTCATCTCGTGTCCCATCTTATTTCATGTATCATTCAAGGGTCTATGTAGTTTTGTAATTAGTGTACGGTGCAATTATTCCCATCCTAGCCGGCTCTGTGTATAGGCCGTCACCGCACTAACCACGTGCTGGAGGGCGAGCGCCGACGAGTTTGAGTTAGTGATGCAGAGTAATCACACATGTTAATGTGTATTAAGGGTTTTCATTTGTAATTCATCGTGTCATCTTCAGGGAAAACCATCAGTCCATCCTAGCAGCTGTCGGCCCTTTTCCCTTGTTAAGGCTGTGCTTTCACGCACCTCGGTGAGATCATCCATTTAGGCGTGCGCTAGATTAATTACGGGCTGGGGAACACCCAAGCGGAATTGGCTGGTCATGACTGAGATAATCATTTCATTGGCACGTTGATGTGTATGAATAATATCAATAAAAACAAGTCTATAGTGAACTCAATTCTTTTATTCAGTAGTGACAGTGTCCTAGTCACATACCTTTTATCTATTGTTTATTTCAGTGATGATTATTAAAAGTTTAGTATTGCCAACATGTTCGTAAGTACGCACTGGTGAGATGGATACACAGAACCCACAACATCCCTGAGAACCCTGAGTCTTAATAGTGAGGTGATTGGGAAGCACCGCTGGTGCCCAAATTACCAGTAAGTATTTGTGTCATCGTTCATCTCGTGTCTCAACCTACGGCGTAAAACAAAGCATAAAAGGGCATTTTAAACTATCGCGGAAGAGTTAGAAGAAGAAATTTGAGCAAGGTGTGTTATTAAAGTCCCATTATAGTCTTTATTGTATTGCATCAACTAACTCTGCTATCTAAAAGACCGGTCTGAGTGATGACTGTTGAGAAAGCGACACACACAACTACGCATCACTTATATATGTTCCCCAAACAACGCGCTGCGCTTGGCACCAGCGCAGGCTGTGTGTATACTCGATGCACAGTGAATTATACATATACTCTGTGCAACATAAATATCAGTTAAAGTATCATGTATTTTAAATCCTGCACATACAGTGAGTGATTTGTGTTTGCTTTGAAATGTATAATAGGTACTTTGTTTTATCATGATTTTCGGAGCCAATATCACTGTTCCATTAATAGTAAAAAGATGTAAATACGATTACCCAGGTTTTTTAACACACATTCGCTTATTCATGTTTTCTCCAGCCCTGATTAACACGGTTAATGGGAGTTTACTACAGTGAGGATAGGTTTAAAAATGGCATAGTGCTGTTGTGGATTACCGTCGCATACTCGTGACTGTTGTGACTTTGTTAGAGGTCAGGCTCGATGGAGCAATTGCCCTGATGTGCGGAATGGGGAATTGTACAGGATAAAAGTGTGTCACCAAAAACCGAGATTTCAGAATTACATTTAATTTAATGTTTCAGGTTCTCTATAGATTCTGCTCTCACCAGGCATGTAAGGGGAGGGAGCAAGGTAGTGCCTGACTGCCAGACTCGCTGACACCATCAGCTGAACTAGAGGGCACTGTGACCCAGTGATGATATATGGTGGTGTGCTTAACGTATTTCATATGCAGTTATTAGACATTTGCATAAACAATCAGCTTAAGTGACAGAACCAAAATATTTTTCAATCAGTGCAACATCTGATAAACTATAAAAGCAGATAATTTTATCAGTATTTATATAGGAATTTCGCCAGGGCCATTGGAAATTAATGATGGATGCCATTTTTTGGTACATGCATTTCAGGTATATAGAGAATCCACTGTATTCATAGTTTTACAGGTGTAGGATAACCTTGTTTTAACCAGACAGTTGATTGGACTTAAGCAGATTTTCATGTTGGAGAGTATGGGTTGTTTTAGTTGCTTTCTCAGCTTTCCAATAGACAAAGGTTTATCCATGAACGGAACTGCTCCAGCCTATCGAGGTATGAACTGAACTCCTGAGTGCCTGAATTAAATTCACCAATACTGCTCAGTAGCCCCATGTTTACATATAATAGTACATACCATTCACAACAAACAAAGTGTGTGGCATATTTTACCACCATCACACACATCATTATCTATACTTAGCAATCATACCTATATTACTTTACTTTCACATATCCCATATACATGTTGCTAATTTCTGTATTATTTGTTCATCTGCACTCATACTAGTTAAACAGAAACTGCAAGGCCTAACTTGCCATTGCAAATACACACCATCTGGCCATGCCCATTGATGTATATCTGAACAGGGATATAAATCACATAGAGAAACATAGGTCTCATGCCTTCAGTTTCCTTTCATGATTGTATGTGAAGTTATGCTAAATAAGGGTTTAATATTTTTATTTTGGCAAATTCATGAAAAAAGTATTAAAATAATAATAAAACAATTAATGAAAGTATAAATTATGATGTTAGATAGCTGTTCAGCAACTGTTACACATTTCAAGCTGAAGAATGGCACCAGTTATCCTGCCTTTCAACAGACCTCTATCTTACTTTAAACAGCAGCCACATATATACTTTCTCCAAGAAGTATCCAGGAAATGTAAATTATTGCTTGCACTCATTTTATCCTGGTTATTATCAAATACTAAAGTTTATAATTTAAAATGTCCAAAAAAAATTTTATTTTTTTTCCAGCTACATAAAAATGCATAATTGTGTACAATATACCATGCTTTAAGAAATACTGGATTGCCCTCTGCGCCGTGATGCACATTGCAAAATCCAAAGTTATGACAGAAGAGAACTAACAAAACTTGTCCCCCCCCCCCCCCCTGCGAGAAAACCTTCCACCACCCATGTTTAGAGATGAACTTTGGGAAAAAGTCAGTGCCGCTGAATGCATTTAAGAGGAAAGAAACTTTGGAAAAGTAACAACTGTAGAAGACGCATGCTTAAGAGATGTGATTTGAGATAACATTAATAAGTACGTAATTAGTTACCCAAAAATTTGTGAAAACTGCAATGAGACAACCAACTGGCCACAACAGCAGCAAATCAATAGTATTTGTTTACACCTACAATGTAACCAGAGATATGACCTCAGTACAACTTTTGTTCTCATATCAATTACAGCATTTCCCCCAAAACATCAATATCAAACAGTTCACAATGATGCTGCTCTCAATGTATGTATATTGTCACAGAGTTTGTAATATATAAAAAATTAATTTTACTGAGCATGTGCAGCAAATAGCTCCTTGCATTTGACTTCAGGTAGATGTGGTAGATGGTATACGAATTCCTGTCTGGGAACAATATGCTCTTGACAAAAACTACACAACCTTTAACTGCTCCATAATAAGCAGAATATATTGCATGAGCACTAAAACATGAACTAGAAAATTTACAACCATAGTGACTATCATAACCATGGTGCTGCTGGTTTTGTATAAATGCTTGGGTTGGTGGAGAGAAGGGAATTCTCCTGGTTTCTGTTAACTCAGTTTGCTCATTATAATTAAAGTTACATCATGCTAGCTCAAAGTTACACCCTCTTGTTGCTGTTATTATTGCTCCAGTGTAGTCAAAACAATTTCCGTATTATTTCTCTGGTTGAATCTTAATTGGGGTAAATTGTATAGAAGTAAAGCCACACATGAGTGGTGAAAAACACACTTTGGGAACTGGAGAAGAATGAATAATGTGTGGTCAACAGGAACTATTCTGACTAGTAATGGCAGACATCAAGAGGTAATACAGGACACACAGCACATGCTTGATATTATGTTGGCATTCTCTATATTTAGCTAGTGGTGTTCTACAATTGTACAAGAATAATAAAAACCACGTCATGTTGTGTGGCACGTCTATTTAGTGAATTTGACACACCCTGAAAAAACCTATGTCCTGCTAATAAATGCTGGCTGATGGGTTGTACATCACAACTCAGCAAATCGAGGATTCACATTCGTCATGTCAGAGAGATAAATGGTTGGGGACCAGCCACACTTTCTACTACTGTAATTTCAAAGTGATAAGCTATTTGTTTAAATACGTAGTTGATTATACCGGTTCATAATCTTCACACAAAAGTGAGGTTGTATTTGGGCTATTTTTATCTTTTTCTCAATGTGACTGCCTGTGGGCTTTTTGTGGACAATGAGGGTTTCTGAATTAATGTCGTGGTCAGCCCCCTCTTTTTTGGTCTGTAAAGCAGTCTTCATGAACAGATGGGATGCAGCAACAATGTTTTGGCAACTTTATCAACGGAGGGAAGCAGCATGTTTGCCCCCTCTCTTACACACGTTCTAGTGGCACAAAATCTTGAAGGTACGGTGCACATGTACAGTTTGGTTGCTTTCGTTTCTGTCTGTTACACTGGTTTTTTTACTCTTCTTGATGGTAATCATAACCCCTTGCTAATGTCAGCCAAATAGTAATGTCTCATTTGTTCTGTCATTCTCTCACTCTCTTTTGTGGAAAGACAATAAAAAAGTTGGCATATTTAACTTATTGCTGTGACGTGTATATAGTTCGGGATTTTGAAAGGGACAGATGATTGGTGCAGGATTATTGAAGTGCGCAGCCCACATCATCTGCCATACAAGACCAAATATATGACAACTTACTCACACACCAAAAAAGAAGCAAATGTCAGCTGATGAGACCAGAAAAAAAATTAATACTTAATTTACTGATACTGACATCTCTCAGGAAATCCAATGATATGAGAGCTGTGTGCACCTCTTCTTCAGATGCCAGGATTGATAACCAATATGCACATATCCATGCAGCTGTGACTCAAATGGGACAGCACATAGACTACAGAAATTGTAGGGTTATGTCCAAAATAAACAGAAAACTGAGCTCTAATTTACATGCTCAGGGTGTGCAACTATGACACAAAAACATTATGAAAACATGGCAATGATTAAAGTCGGGACACTGTGTCCCTGCCGAGAGAGAGAACCAATCCCTGTTGTGTCACAAGTTATTCCTTGTAGTCACAGGCCATCTGTACACTGGTACGGACAGCAGTGTTCCCTGGATGATCTTACTTTAACTGAGACATGCAGAGTAACACACATTCTTGTGAATCAAGCACATGCCAGCACATCTTCTGGTGAACTGTCAACAGTAGTATACTATTTCACATAGTATCTAGACCCATGTGTATTATATTTTGGGAATCACATTGCTGTATCTCACATGGGATATTGCAGGGGCTGCTGGTGGCAGCCCTGCTTGTCAAGATTACACTTTGCAATGTTATGCACTGTGTGTACACTGAACTTTCTGGCATCTAAGCCTCCCAGTCTCCTCTATTGTAGGTTAACAGGCAAATAAGGCACAACAGTAAGCAAAGAAGACGCAACAGCAAGGAAAGAAGATTTCAGCCAGTGGTGAAGCAGCAGTTATCAAACTGACTATGCTGCTATGTGTTTCAATGAAAGAATAAATTAAGGCGATAAGATGAGTGGTGGTGATGTAGAATTAAGAATGATGCAATACTAACTGAAATAAAGAGTGGTCCAATATTCCATGTACTGTCAGAGTTCAGATTACCTCCATCTTTTGCAACATTGGACATGGGATAAAAGAGGCATGAAAATGCTAATTTAATGTTATATTTAAACAAGTACAGAAGCTGAGAGTAAACACTACTAAGAGAACCTTGCAATTTATTTCAGATAACATTGGTTGATGGTTGAAAAATACTGCAAAATATAAGCACAGTTTTTTGGTAGGAGTGCCCAAACACCTTTCTGCCCCTTCTTATACGAGCACCAAGACTAGGGAAGAATCCTCCTTTTTTTATAGCACTTGGAAAATTCAAAAATTTATTTAAGCTACAAAGGTGATCATAAACCAGTAAAGCAGAATGATTATTCATAAGCACTGGGTTTGAACTCATTATAAGCTATTGAGCAGAGCTGCATAAACAGCAAAGTTGGGCAGTAAAAGAGAAACAGGAAGATGGTGAATACAGCTGATATGTTGTGTAGATAATGCCTGGCATGTGACTAATGATACCTATGCTCTTAACATATTCTGTTACTACAATGAAAGTTGTTATGATGGGGTTGGCATGGTGGTGTGACAATGCTTTGCTTGTCTTCTGTCCAAAGTAGATGCGCAGTTGGCTATTGATACAGCCTTGTAATTTTGTATGTAATAATGGAACCAGCAACTTAAAAACATCACCTGTGTTGAGATTGAGGTTAAGACAGGCAAAACTATTATCATATTGATTTGTGTGGTGATTACAGCAAAAACTGTATAACAAGTTTGTAAAAACCTTCCAGTGCATGGTTGTATGTAACCAAGGTAATGTTTCAACTTCCTTTACATAGTAATACATTCCAGCAGCCATTTAACATTATAGACATTGTAATTATATTATTGTCATAATTTCCAAATCTGTGTTTTCATGGTAATCACAATTTTCCTTCAGTGTTAACAGTTGCATGAAATTAAATCTTCATTTATGTCACCATTTTCACATGTCTCCAATATTGAATATTAGAAATTTTAATACTTTTGAGTTGGACAATTTTATGAAAGAATGTCTATGATTCTGAAGGAATTACAACTTTTTCCAATTTGACACAATTTATTATATCTACCCAAAACAAACAACTTTAACTGTTAAGACCTCCATTTTCTCATGACAAATTTGTTAGGCAATAACTTTACTAGGTGCTTGTTGAAGCATACTGACTTTAGATCAATTTCTATAATTACATCTTTTTTACTACCTAAAAAGACAGATGCACATGTACTCACAGTGTATTTTCAAAGACTTTGCTGCTGTGAAATAAAGTAATCCCATTTGTATCTTTTGAAGTGGGCTTTGATTTATTTTTAAAGAACTGAAATTAAAAGTGATAAATACATCCTTTAAGTTGCAAAATTCCTGAAGCCTAGACCGAGAATAAGTGGTTGAAGCACCTCATGCCAACATACAAATTCATTCTCTCGTAGACACCTTCTTGGTTTAAAGACGTATGCTGCAGAGTATGATGCCCAAAAGAAAGTATTTTTTAATAAATTATGAAACTGTTGTGAATTAAAAAAATTTGGTGCAAATATGAGGACAGTCTTGGCTCACCATGGCAGTCTCTGGGCAAATGATGCCTCTGATCTTCATTCAGAAGGACTCAGGTTCAATTCCTGGTCTAGTAACACTGATTTTAGTTTTAGTGATTGTGAAAGATGTTGCCACTGAGCTGATCAAATTGTATTGACTTAGGACACAATGTTTATTCCAAATATAATTACATATGGTTCCTTTACCCATGGTTAAATGTACTGTTACATCATATTAAAGTTTTGTGCAAATTTACCAGTGTGTTTGATTTCCTTCACATACTGGTAACTGTACTTTATGAATGAGCTTGGACTTGGAAGTCATCCAAGTTGTGTTACAGATTTGGAATGTGCAGACATTACAATGCCATTTTAGACTCATAAGTGTTGAAAAATATGTGAAACAGCATTACTATGATGGTGTAAATCATTTATCTAATACAAAATCAAAGGGTTTTTGCTCACATTTTTCTAGGTATGAGATAGTTTTAGTAAAACGTAAGGCAGACATTATAAATTAAAAACTACTTTTGAAACTTTGGTAAGTTATTACTGCTAACATAGAGCCATAACTGTAAAATTACTTGTAAGTTAATATGACACTACATTAAGGTTACATACTTTCAGATACAGTGTTTTATGTATGTTAATAAAGGCAATAGTTTCTTGTGAATTGTATTAAGCAGTTTTCTGTGCAAGTAAATTTCATGTGTGTGTAAATTTATATAATGTAGCTATTCTATACAACATTTAAAAGCATGAAAAAGTGGCAACTGAACTTTGCCTTACCTCAGACAACACATGACATTGCTTGCAGAGAAAAATTTCTGACAATAGTTTATAAGCTGCATGCTCTAAAATGACTTTATTTTTTTCTTTTCCGGCACATGCTTTGGTCATCAGAAATACAAAAAACTTAGACGACGTCAGGTAATGATAAATTTTGTTTACTATCATTTAATATTTACAGATACGTTATAATACTAAATGTGCATGTTTCAATAGTACCTACACACTATTTTTAAATTTTGCAAAATTAAAAATTATAATTTTAAAGTATAAGGGAAGTTACAGTAACTTGGCAAACAAGCCAATTATTACATTAATTTTATTGTGTGATTGTTGGACATAACAAGCAGGAAGCAAGTAGGCCCTCAAAGTAAAATAAATAAGGAGCTTTATAGTTAGTCACTGACAAGCCTTATGCTTGTATGCTTTTAAGATATTGAATTTGTAAATTTTTAAAGTTTGATGACAATGGTGTAACTGAATCACATTTCTAGTTAAGTTGAATGTTCTCCATTACATAAGTTGACTACAAGTTGTTTTAATTTTTCTCTTTTGGTTGTTTTTTTAAATATATATTATTTTGCTCCTACAAACAATTTTACTTAACTTTTCAGAGGAACCTGTATATTTTTCATTAAAACAATTTATGGAGAAAAAATTCACACTTTAATAGGTGTAACTGAAATAAAATTAACATTTATCTGTTATAGTCCATTCAAGGTTACTTCCTACCTTTCTGAAGCCCTACTGAAGTGCTACTTTCAGGTTATTGCTTGCCTCATGCAAACAAAGCTTAACTAAGTCTAGAAGATGACACCAAAAGTACAACACACTGCATTTTTTCCCACTCAGTTTAATAATATTTTGTACGAGAACTATTTCTTTCTAGGCATTACCAACACACCTATTTTCTATCCGTTTTTATTTGTTAGGTATAATTAAGTACTATTATTTATAGAGTAAACATAAGTAAAATTTTAATTTAACAAAAATAAAATATGTTCTTATTTTTATGTTAACATGAGTGTAAAATGTTAGTGGTACAATGCATATTTAGGAAACAGCCAAACACATCATACATGGAGGTTTGAATCAATATTTACGAAAATAATGTGATTATATTATATTTAACCAGTAGCTACAGTAGAATATGTGTAGTAAAAAATATATAATATTCAAAGAAGTAACTGTTGATAACATGTTTTACCAGTTTTTGAAAACAAGCAGCAGCTGCATTTATTACTACAAAATTCACTATTTGATCAAAAGTAAGTATCTGGAAACCCTTCTGTATTAACTCACATTTAGGTGTCATCACAACCACCACTGCTGCTTCTTGTTGTCTGGGGTGGTTGAAATGAATTGACCACATGCCTGCTACTTTAAGCGTGCAATATAAATTAAATGCCTGGGGTGCCAGCCATGGGTGACTAACACACGTAAAGCATAAATCTTCAGGGCGGCGTGGAATGTTCGGCCAGTGTGGCTGGTTGGCACGGGTTACAAAATATAGAACTTGGTTAACACTCGGCAACCTGCAGTGCTGTTGAGGTCACACTGCACATCTATAAAGAACGGACTTGTACTGCTACAAAGTAATAATGCATACACTGATGCTTGGTCACTGATTTTATTGGCTGTAACCACCACATGGTATGCAACACACCTCCAAATCACATAAAAATTTACAAGGACTTTAAAACACGTGAAACTTAAGCTTATGCTGTCAGACTATGGTTATGCCCCTTGGAATTACACAAAAGTTGAGCACTGTGGAATCTCCACTGGCTGGGATGCCAATGGATTAGAAATCGTAGGTGGCCGGCACCATACATTTATCATCGTGTGTTATGGTAATAAAACTAAATAAATGAGTCTGAGTGATGAGGATATCCTAGAGAAAAAAATTGTTCCAGAATTAATTACAACACAGACAAAAACTAACAAATCAGTTCAGCAAACTAGAGATGCAGACCTCCATGGAATGCATGTTCATCCCTCACCGCTGCTGTTCCAAAACTTGCAGCATGGCAGCCCGAAGGCAAACTCTCCAGATCCCTCCATTGCACAAAAAATTTGAACCAAAAACAAAACTGAAACATTAATTCCTGTACATAAAATATTCCAAAATCAAATCACGCTTTCCTGGTGTTAAACATAGCTTCCAAAATTAAAATTGCCTTGGCCTAGGGTGCTGAGATTATGTGATGTCATCATCGTCTTGAGGGTTTGAGAGTATGTGACATTACGTGGTTCTTGGATGCCATAGTACTAACCTGTTACATCACGTTTATGCTGTGCACTGTAAAAACTCACATGAGCACTGGGGGGTGCTCTCTGAGTGCTGCTGGGTACCCGCCAGGACTGGGTTAGTATTATTAAGGGGAGGAGGTACAATGACATGTCCCCCCGATCCGCCAGAGCGGTCAGTCCTGGTGGTTTTCCGGGCTCTTGAGGGCTGTCTGGTTGGAGTTGGGGCCCACATCATCCTGATGCAGATGGCCTAACATAACTGGCTGGCTTACCTAGTCAGTTGGTGAGTCTGGTACTACCTGGCTCTGCTCTGGCTGTAGTTGTCGGATATGGCAGTCAAAGGGCAAGCAGAGGCCACCTGTAATGAAGTTCTGGTTGAGGTGGGCTTTAAGCCCATGTGATGGTGGTTCTGTTGACACACATGCTGGTAAGGTGTCACCACAGACAAGCAGGAGCAGGATGGTGCTGAAGAACATTTGTTTTGTTGCACTCCTGACATGTTGTTCTGATACACCATATTTCTCGTCAGAAGCCCTGGCACAGGAACTTGCCTAGAATTACTGGCAAGAAGCATGGGAGGAAGTTTCGATGGATTTGGCTGTGTTGAGTGTGTCACCTGACAAAGACAACAAGGTGGGCCGAGCGTAGATTTCAACACCTTTACATATATGTGTAGAACTATAACCAGCATATAGAGTAATTATTTGTTACCAACGTGTGGGTGTGTGTGTGTGTGTGTGCGTGCGTGCGCGTGCGTGTGTGCGTGCGTGTGTGTAAAATAAAGAGTTAAAGTTTGTGAGATTGTTAGAGGTAATCTCTGGAACTACTTATCTGATAAATTCTTTCACTGGTAAGTAGCCTGGACCTTCTGGATGAACATAGGCTATATATCATGATGTTAAGATACCAGTGGAAATTTTAAATACAAAAAATTTAAGTAAATATAAAACCATTAAATAACTTCTTTTGTATGTAAATTTATACTCGAAACTAAAGATTTACGAAAAAAATGTTCAAATCAATTCATTAAAAATAATGTTAAAATTCATTTTCTTTCTTTAACTTACAATTATGGTGAAATAATTATATGTATGTAAACTTTTTTGTAGAGAATTTAATTAGCTACTAAATTAGAGTTTTGCCATACCTGTATTAGTTTAGCAAGAACTGTTTATTTTTTACACTTAATTTTAAATGTAAATTTAAAAGTTTATAATAAAAAAATATTTTCAAAATAATAAATTGATGCCCAGCGAATGGTTTTGATAATGTTTTTTTGTGATAATTTAGAGTTTATTTTGTAAACAAAAGATCTTTTATTGTTTGTTTGAACACTAGCAGTACCCTCATAGTACAATAATATAATAAAGAGGTAATGTGAGTTTGTTTATATGTAACAGCTAATCTCGGAAACTACAAGGCAGATTCTAATAATTATTTCATTGTTTCAGTGATACGAAGCTACATTCTTCCAGATGGTCACAGGCTATGTTTAATTAAAAAAAGAGAAATTTCAAAATTTGTGAACCAAGTTGGAGAAAAATGAGCTACTTGGCTGCTTTCTAAGCATGTTCTACGAAAACCATTGAAGATAATTTGAAACAATGTTAAAAGAAAATATTGCAAGTTGTTGCAAATAGTCGCAGGTTGTTTCAAGTTGTCACAGGAAGTTGCAATTAGTTGCAAGTAGTCATGGGTAGTTGCGAGTAGTCACGGGTAGTTGCAGGTACTCACGGGTAGTCACAGGTAGTCATGGGTAGTTGCAGGTAGTCACGGGTAGTTGCAGGTAGTCACGGGTAGTCATGGGTTGTCACATATATAGGTATGTATTTCAATAACTCCATAAAACCTGAGTGAAGTGAGACTATTGATAAAATATTTGCAGAACAACATCATCAAAGCAATAATATTAACTGGGCCTGCCACCAGGCAGCTAGCGCATATTCCACATATTCCTATGACCCAAACGGATCTGCCTATTCCTTTCAAGCAGTTGCTGTTTCCGGTGAAGGTATCATTTGCTCTCACAATAAACAAGTCCCAGGGATAAACATTCAAATTTGTGGGAATAGATTTCAGCAAGAGTTTTCTCATGGCCAATTATATATCAGGTTATCAAGTCAGAACTCTAGGAAACCAATATATTTTACTACCAGAAAATAATAAAACCATACACATAGTATACAGAGAAGCTCTAACAAGTTAATGTAAATCTATTAAAACCTATGAAACAAGCAATTTGATATTGGACACTTGTGTTCTATCGGGTCGGGAAACATCCAAAATGTGCACTACAAATGTGTACCTAGACATACGCGCGTTGCGCCAGGAGAGCCTAGCCATGGGTTCAGTTTTGATCGCCTTGCTGGTCAACTGGAACTAGTTTGTGCACAGGTCAGATCTGGCCAGAAATGTTTATTGTAGAACATAGTAATTTTCTTTGTTTTAAACACATGTTTACTTTGTCATAAAACCACACACAAGTTACAAAAACTAGGAAACAAAGTACGAAATTGCAAATAAAAACACCTGCATCATAAACTACAGTGTAAAATAAGACGACAAAAACCAAACAAGCAATCTTGTGATAATTGCTGCAATTGCCATCACAAGAAAGCATCAGGAAGGCTGACACAGCGCCTGTGCAAGGGATTAGGAAGTATGCCAGTCCCCCTTACCAGAGAAACACAAGTGAGGGCCAAGGGCATGCGAATGAACAATGTTGGACGAGCAGCACAGTGTGGCGCGGTGCGACCCAGCCCAGTCTGGTAGGGCGCACAGAGCAATTTTAGATATTTCCCGACTTGATGTACTCCAAGTGTCCAATACCAAATTGCTTGTCTCTGCATTCTCTACACTGCTATGTGTAGTTGTAAATACCCATCGTTGGCACCCATATATATATATATATATAATAACCAATGTTATGTCTCATCAAAAAATAACAGAACACATAATATCACAATTTCAACAGACTTTGAAACAATTTTCCTTTTTTATTAAGCTGCAATGTCAATGATTTTTAATTTTTATAAGTGATTTCATAGTTTTTATGACTGGGATCCCAAAGCAGAAAACAAGGTCACTTAGTTACTTTAACAAGATTATTTGAAACAAAATATTTTTATGTTACTCAAAACAATCTTATGTTATTCAGAATAAAATAGGTTCAAACAGAAAAGTTAAAAAAAAAAAAATTCATGTTGGATTAGCGACTTGATGCATTGAATGCTGGTGCATGCACATGTATAAGATGAACTGACAGAAAGAAGGTAAATTACATGATGAACTTTCCTCACAATCCGGAATTTACCAAATGGACTTTCCATCGCCAAATTAAAAAAACCGGTCACACATCCGCCAAAGTGCCCCAACATGAGCAGCAACATGATTATGGACACACCTCACCAAGGCATCATTAAGTCTCGACTGGGCAACTGCTAATACAAAAAAACACCTGAAAAATAGAAGCCCCGCAAAAAAATAATTTTGGGGTATAAAAGACAAATAAAAGGAAGTTATGAAATGCGGTAAAGTTGGACGATTAGTCCACAATTAAATGACGAGAAAAGGAGATGATCTAAAAATGAAGCTACATCATTATGAGTCTCAAGGAAGAAGAAAGAGAAAGCGCTCGTTCTGAAAGTAACAGTAATTGTCACAGAAATCAAGTTGCTAGATGAGATGTTACAATGATAATGATTAATACAAAAGAACTGAATGGAAAATTACTGAAAAGCAAAATATATTTTCCAAAACAATATTTTACACAATTATTTTGGTTTCAAGAAAAATTATTTCTAATATATTTAAGTTTATTAGATCACACTCGGAGCTCCTCATCTATAAATATTGAAATTAAAAGTTTCTGCAAATATACAAATATTACTGGTTAAATATACAGGATTACCAAAATGTGCCCATGACTTAATTAAGTTTGATTGTAAATGACATTACATAAATAAATAAAATAATCGTAGGTGTCGTAAAAAAATCTTTGCCAAAAAAAAATTAACTCCACAAAGAGAAAACAATAACAAAGAAAACTTAGAGAGAGCCTAAAATGGCACAGTGACGTGGGAACTTGCACATTTCATATTCTCTCACAAGATATGGCCTGTGGCCTGGCTTTGACACTTTTGGGGGCAGGTTTTGGTTCCACACGCATGCCGGATGGTGCGACCTCTAGAAATCAAGTGCAGTAAACTGTAGAAGGGTAGGATCCATGACAATTTTGGTGCTGATATAACACTAGAGAGATGCAGGTTTCCTATTCATGGGACTGTGGGTGGTTCGCAAATAAAGGTGATCTGACAGCAAGGACATGATGCAGAGTACACTCAACGATATTAAGGTGCCAAAGGCCGTGTGATTAGAGTCCTTGGGTCTGAAATCTGACAGTCACCACAAGTCCGTTTCATCTACAGCACTGATGTAGATTCCAGACAGCAACTATGCGTGACAGTGGCTACTCTCTCCTTCCAACATGCTGTGTAACTAAACTTCTTTAATCTTACATCACAGTTTTGCGAACTGTGATAGTTCTGGTGCAGTTGCTGAGAGCGCTAACAGACATATCACGATGATGCATGGTATGCCCATGAAACACACACAAATGTATGTTCCATTAACACTGTTCATAGAAACAGGATATTTGTACAAATTGGGATAGTCACTTCCGGCATTAAACTCTCACTCCGCAGCCAAGTTAAGTAGTGAAGGCATCATGCAGTGCTGTCACGTGCTTGCAATGATGTGAGGCTGGCTGCTTAGGCCGAACTGTGCAGATGCACGTCTCAACATTCTGGTGGACACCCGGGGGGGGTTAAGCTATAAACAAGATTAAAGGTTAAGCCATTCACACTATCAAAATATTGATGAACAGATCGTAAAACATTGGGGTAGCGTAGGGCACATGTTTTAGAGAGTCCTGAGACAAAATTATTTGATCCTGGGTCCTTAGTGGTGCTCGGTGGCCCTGACCAGGGTTATAACAATAATTAATACAATAAATAAGTCTCGGTCTTTGTCAGTTACAGTTGACAAATTGATCACTGCTTAGTGAGGGTCTCACTTGCATGGTGAAGTCAGACACTCAGCTACAGCATATATACAATCCTGTCACAGGCCCGTTCCATTTGAATATTTGTCCATAAAGATACCACACTGTAATATATGTTCAATGCAACAAACATGCATTCAGTTATCACATATTTCCCTGTTCCATGCCGAGGAGCCTTCAGCACTTAGTAATACCACATGGATGTATTGTTGTATAGGGTAATGAAAAGGCACGACAAACTCTCACATCATCATGTTTATTGCATTATATCGACACAAATACATGCCACATACACACAAACGGCCACATTACTATTTTCAATAACAAAACACAGCTAGTACACAATCAAAGTGCTAGGGGCACCACTGTGGCATGTAACCTAATTTGGCTATTGTGTCTAACAAATGCTACCTGTATTTATTTCGGCATCCAACACTTCCCCTTGAGACGCAGAAAGAAAAAATTTAAGGTTATGTGCCTCTCACAGGTAACTTACATACAAACATTGTCAAATTCTCAGCACAGGTCATCAAAACATGATATTATATAACAAGAAAACAGCAGGAAATTAACTTAACATTATACAAGTAACATGCAAGCTTACACAAAACACAATATGCCCACATACTACTTTCAAGACCACACATCACTTAAGGGGTACAAATGAGGTTAAGTTTTCGGGAAAAATATTTTGTACAAGCACTGTTTAGACCCTTTGTGAGCAAATCTGCAGGGTTCTCCCTTCCCGATATACATTTTACCTTTATCTTCCCCTTTTACACCTCGTCCTTCACAAAGTAATATTTAATGTCAACATGTTTCGTTATCTCAGATACTTCCCATGTCTTACACATTGAAATAGCTGTCTCATTATCCGAAGATATGATGGTGGGAACAGGGACTAATTCACCATGTCCCAACTTGGCCATCAGCTGTGATAACCACCTTGCCTCCTTCTCAGCTACTTAAACAGCATAATATTCTGCCACTGCTGTTGAGTCTGCAACACAGGTTTGTTTTCTGGAGATCCATATTAATGGCCCTCCACCTAAGATTGCTACCACACCGGTGATGGACTTCCTGTCCTCTCTGTTGTTCGCCAAGCCCGCATCACAGAAAAACATGGCGACTTTCTGGTACTTGTCATATTTTAGCTTCCAATTTCTGTTTGTTTCAAGTACCCGAGTATGTGTTTGATATTCTGCCAGTCCTTTAAACTTGGATCTGGACTCTTCTGACTGGCTTTACCAATGGCAAAACTAATTTCAGGTTTAGTTGTTTGTGATAGATACAACAGACTGCCAATAGCCTTTCGGTATAAGTACTGGTCTAAACTTTCATGTCTTGCGTTCATGCCATCATCTCTGTTGACTTCTACCGGAAAGGACCTCCCCTTTGCGCCTGACATTCCGAAAGAGCATAGTAGTTGATCAATGTAGTGTGTCTGATCCAGCGTAATGGAATCATTTTCCGAAACAATGTTGACAGAGAGGAAGGTGTCCATTTCTCCCATAGCTCTTGGCTAGCACACGACAACCTCTCCTTCACCCATTCCACTTTGTCCCGGGTACCAAATATGCCTAGGTCATCAACATACATGAAAACAACCAGTTTCTCACTACCGTCCACGTATACACATGGGTCCTTTTTCAGTCTCTTACGACCAAAACCCTTCAGCATGTTATCAAGGGTGTCGTGCCACTCCACTCTGCTTCAGTCTGTAAATGCTCTTATCAATTTGCAAACCTTACGGTAATTTCTGCATTAAGCACTCCATTGAGGCATGCTGCTAATACATTCAGATACTGCCTTACCCAACCCAGTTTCACGGACAGAGAGAGAAGCGCACAAATGGTTTTTTTCTTTACAACTGGAGCGTAAGTCTCATTATAGTCAGTGCCTGGAATTTGTGAAAACCCACGAGCCACTAACCTAGCTTTGTATCTGGAAATGGTGCCATCTGAGCTAGTTTTGAGCTTCAGTACCCATTTGCATCCCAAAACATTCTTCCCCTCAGGGCGGTCCAAAATTTCATACATGTTTTTATCCAATAGGTTCCTAATCTCCTTGTCCATGGCACGTTTCCACATCTCTACCTCATCACTATTTATTGCTTCCTGAATGTTCTTGGGTTCATGAGGACAGCCTTTCCTCATTATGGTTACACATCCATATGGGCAGGCAGGAACCTTTTGACTATTTGCCTGCAGCCTAGCAGATCTTCTAGGTAGATTCGCTGTTCTCGCTTCCCATCCTAAGAACAGTTCATCATCCTGACAAAACTTCACAGGGATTTTCTTCATCTGACCTAGTCTGAAAAAAATCATCCACTTGTTTGCTAACTGGGGCTTCATCGGCCTGTGATAGGCCTACATCTTGCGGAAAAATGTCCTCTAGCTCAACAACAGCTCTCACATGGGATTTCTCATATATGCGACATGAAAATTTATCCTCCTCAAAAACAATATTGTGTGCAATCTTGACCTTCCTTGCTTCAAAGTGCCATAATCTGTATCCCTTGATGCTTTCTTCATAGCCAATAAAAACACATTCAACTCCTCTGCGGTCAAATTTGCCCTTGCTGCTGACGTGCATCTAGGCTCTACATCCAAATACCCTTAAGGAATCTAATGTACTAGTTCTGACCTTCTCACCCTTCCACAGTTTCATGGGAATTTTAAAATTGATGGCACGTGAAGGACTTAGATTTCTCACAGGAGCTACAGTGTTTGCTGCCTCTGCCCAGAAACCCTTTGGCAAACCTGACTCCATCATACACCTGATTGAGTCTGCAATAGTCCTGTTAGTCCGCTCTGCAATTCCATTTTGCTGTGGTAATTCTACAACTGTTCTCCTGTGTACTATGCCAGATTGCTTCAAGTACAATTCAAAATCCTTACTGCAATACTCACCCCCTCCATCTGTCTGAAGTGCCTTTATCTTGGTGCCATGTAGCGTTTCTACCTCTCTCTGATATAACTTAAAGGCTGCAAAAAGTCACTTTTGCTTACCAAAAATGTCACGGTTTGATGTCTGGAATAATCCTGAATGAAGGTCAAAAGATACTGAGCTCTTCTAATTGATAGTGACAACTTACCCATCAAGTCGGAGTGAATCAACTCCAATGGCTGCCTAGACTTCCTATTGCACCTCTTAGGAAAATCAACCTTAGTCATTTTGCCTTTCATACAAACATTGCATGCTTCAAGTGCCTTACCTTCAAAGTCAGTCCTGGGATCTTCCTGATGTACTGTTCATTTAGTTGGCCAAGCCTTCGATGCCATACTGCCACGCTTCTAAGGGCCATACCATCCCTAACCTCACAACTATTTTCGGAGTTGGCGACATTTATGATACACTCTGATCTCCCTTCTGCATGCAAGACTGGATTTTGTTACACTTCCTTTTCACAATCGTTTGCCCAATGCCCATTTTCTCCGCAGTGAAAGCGCTTAACCTTGGTACAAAATTTGGCAATATGGCCCCACTCATCAAAACTATAACACTTCCGGTCATTTCCGGTTCCTGACTTGCCTGGGTCTCTCAGTTTTTTCTCCGCAGGGTTAAACTTCTTTCATGATTTTTGTAGCCTTGCTGAACCTGTCCTCTGTCGCGGCCGCTGGGATGCTGAGCTCTCCCCTGATAGTCACTCTTGTCGGTTGCGAGTGCAATGGCCTCATTTTCATCTCAGTCTTCATTCCCTTCTTCCAACAATCTTGCCTTCACCAGCTTGATGGAAAGGTTAGGTTCCTTCCCTAATTCTTCCACCAACGACCCGTACCTGTCCCATGGTAGACCAAGAAGTATCAGGGCTGCAATCTGTTTGTCCGTAAAACTCCTACCCGCAGACTTCACCTTCTGGTTTTGTGTCTGCAATCGTGCAACATACTCATGCAATTCCTCTCCTCGTTCTTGGAAATTAAGAACAAGGTTTTCAGTGATCGTAACCCTTGAAGAAAACTGACCTTGGTGTGGATATTGGCCAAAATGTCCCATGCATCATTTGTAAGCACACACTCTGCAATGTCATTCAAGCAAGAATCAGACACATTTTTGTATAGAAATGATAAAGCCTTCCTGTTTACCCTTTCTTGATTGGCATTCAATGGTGAATCAAAACCCCGTTCAACAGCGTTCCAGCAGTTTTGTTAGATTAATTCTTGGGATTTAAGCACAGAATGTCACTTCGATATTCGTTTTCAAACTGCGCAGCCATCACCTTTGTGTAGTACCGGACGACTAGTTTTGAACACTTAAAACAACAATCTCCGCACTCCACTCCACTTTATGGCGTGGTCGAAACGTCCTGGGCCCATAACCTGTTGTATAGGGTAATGAAAGGTGCTACAAACTCTAACAACATCACGTTTATTGCATTATACCGACACAAATACATGCCACGCACACACGAACGTCCATACTACTATTTTTCAACAACAAAACACAGCTAGTACGCAATCAAAGCGCTAGGGGCACCACATAGGCCTGGTAAACAACCACAGAAGTCAGCCTCACCACTGTGGCACGTAACCTAATTTGGCTATTGTGTCTCACAAATGCTACCTGTATTCATTTCGGCATCTAACATATATGAGCAGTCTTCATTCTATTCATGTATCTATGCACCTATACATAGGCTAATTACCACATTTAACAGTACTAAGGACTTGGTTGGCACGCTACTCAGGACTACCTCAGACTCAGTATTCTCAACTTCAGTGCTACCTAGTCCCATTAAACTGAACCTGAGAGTAATCCTTCAGGAGAAATTATATAAATCTTTTAAGAAGGATGAAAAGCAGTAATTTGCCAATGTATTTAGCTAAAGGAAAGCGAGGGAGGCCCTGAACTTTAGGAAAAGGGTGGGAGTTTGAGGGTTTAATAATAGTTTACACAACTATAATAGGACTTGACAAAGTTCACAACAAAAAGTGTGGCAGATAGCATGATAGACTCGGCCCAAAATAGGCCGATGTATATGTATACCGTACTTTATTTTGATCTGCATTGCAAAGTAACAGAAGTTCTGGTTATTGGTACTACATTTGCCAAAAAAAAAAGTACAGTTATAGGGGTGGAAAGTCAAGCACGTGTCATCGTTCAACTTATAGCTGGCCATGTATAAAAAAATTAGACTACTTGAGTGCAAACTCAATGAATATGATACATTTCAGGGTGAATTACAGTTTGGTTTCCAAAAGTATTCTCACACCTAGCATGATTCAGGAACCCAATAGAAGTACATTAGACATAAATTTTACGTGTTTTACCACATAAACATCTCAATCTTCATAGACCTCCTCACTATCACATTTCATGGTATATACTGCAAACTACGTGAAGCCCCATATGCAGATATTATTTTCCATATTTTTGGAAAAGCCCCTATTCTGGATAATTACCATAAAGTATTTTTCAGTATGTCTACTTTGCTCCCTGTATTGAAAACTACATTGATATGGAGACATTGAACATAGTTATTGTCTAGTCAAGGTACATTAGTTGATTTTCACTTCTGACATGTTTTAACTATTTGGATATTGACGTGTCTAGAAATTTTTGCATCATGTGGAAGCTTGGCTCAGACCACCATCAGTTTGGCCTACTCACCATGAACATGACACCCTTACACTTATGTACCTTTTCATAGACTATAAACAGAAGTATAAAGTATCATACAGTTGTATGTATAAAATTGTATAATGAAATAAGTTATGAGACAAAGCTATTACCAGTGAGCAATTTTAAAAAGAAGGTGAAAAATTGATTAGTATCCAATCCATTTTATGATATTAATGAGTATTTTGATAAAGAGCCATTATAAACTTTAGAATTTCAGACTCAAATCATTTGTGCATTGTGTGGTTTTACGTAATTGTATTTTATATTTATGTGTCTATTGCCACAATGTCTAATGACAATAAAGAGACTGATTGATTGATAACAGAGTACTACATGATCATAATTGTTGCTTTTTTTTAAAGCATTTTTTATCACTGTTAAACTTATGATCAGTATCAGTAGTTCTTGTGGTTACTTTTTTCTTTAATGTTGAATGCGCAAACAAAAATGTCATCTTTTCCACCAAGAACATCATGCAGGGCTAAGACTCCATAACCACTGCTTATGCTATAGATTGTATAAGTAGGGCTGTAGTGTGATACATTTTTTTTATTACTGGTGAGATATTTTGTTTAAAAAAATACTTGTGACTTAATTAAGATCTCAATGTATGGTTATTAGTCTGTTAAATGAAATAAAATTGCTCGTTTAACTATGTACAATACACTGACTAGAGAAAAAAGAAAAAAGAACACCAAAATATTCTTTACATTTCATTTAATGAATGGTTGAATAATAAATTGAATTTCCATATTTTTACAAAATCCAAAAAAAAACACAAGAAAAATTTTAGTAAATTAATTTTAAAGATTGTAAATTTTTATTCATAATTATATTCCATATGTAGACTGGTCATGATTATGTTCAGAAGTACTTTATAATCAGCCTGTGTTTATGTTCAACAAGTTTATGTTATGAACACTCAATGTTTTCTGTTCTAGGGTGATGGGACGTTTGAAGGAAGTGGTGGTGAATTCGTAAGTCTGTTTTGAAAAATTGGTGTAATTTTTATCCATTAAATCAGTGGAAATATTTTCAGCAGGTGTTATTTACCACATAATCATTATTAAACTCTACCTTATCTTAGCAGTACTTGAATAGTTAATTGAAAGCAAAGATGTTTAATTTTAAATGAATACTGAGAGTAACATGGGTACTGTATACAAAAAAAACAGGACAGCATTTTTAAATTTTAAACCAAATACTATTTAATGTTATATGGAATACTGTGAAATTGTCAAAATTACTGTAGATAGGCTCTAGCTGTGTTATAGTATACGGATTAAAATGTAGCTTTTTCAGTGAACTTAATACTTGAATGTTTTATATTTTGCATATGAGACCATATGCAGTATATTATAATAACAGTCAGTCAGGATTTTTTTGTCTCATTTGTAACTTGAAATATTTTTATTTAGTATCTGAATTTTAATGGTTACGTATGGGTTAATTTCCTACCAGTGTGAATTATGTATTTGTATAATCATTTTTGAAAAGGACTGCAGTATCATAATCCATTAAACATATTACAGTTGATAGTTGCCTTACCACATGTGTGCTACCAATATTTATTCTGACAATGCTGCTTTAACATATATCTCCCTATCTCCCCTTGCCATATCTATTTCTAAATGTTTAAGTGCATGTATGGGGTTGCAATAAGGAGGAGCAGAAAGGAGAAGGATATGAATACAGTTGTGAATAGATCCCATTTTTATAATCATAACCAAAAAGATTTTACAGCCCTCCCAGTATCTGCACTTTGAGTCAAAAAATTTTGATCTTAATTAAGGGGCAATAGGAACTTATAAGTGACAAATGATCAACAAGTTGTATAATCTGAGAGGATGTATTTATTACTAGTGTTGGTTCATGTAAGGAAATGAAATGAAGTGTTGCATGTATAGAATAAAAATATATGCAAAATCATACACGTATAATTCAACAGAAAAGTTATTTCGTAATTTTTACACCATTACAGCACTGGGTTAAAAAATTATGACTGTGATAATTAAAAAGTTGTTCTATACTTATGCAGAGTGCACTTTTTAATTTTTTTCCCCCAAAAAATTGTTGTGAGCTGGGCAGTGTTCTTGCAGAAGGGTTGTAAGACAACCATCTCACTTGGCAGCTCTGTAAGTTTACCACTGGTGTCTCCACAGTGGCTGATATCAACCTGGATGTACATAGTAGGTGAACTGAACAGGAAGCTGTCATGTGACCTTGCAGAAGTTTACTCCTTGCAATCTCAGTAACAGCAGTTGAGAATAAGGGTGGATCGCAGGAGTCCCAAGTGATTCCTCGAGTGGATGGCAGAAACAAGAAAGGGGTTTTAAACATTTGGTTGGCTACTCTCATCTGTCCTTCCTCCCCAATTGGTCTGATAACAGAGTATACAAAAGCCAAACCACCACAACAGTGGCACTATTTACTTTGCCTTCAAGCATTGAGCATGTATTTCAGGATACATGCCACTTCACTGATAAAAGAGTGATAATACAATTTTTCTAGAGAGTTCTGATTAAGGCCTGCCCTGAGCATACTTACGCTAAGAATGAATGGTGTTTGGCATAGTGGAAATCTGAATGCAATAAAGAGGTAATCTGGTAGTATCTTGTTCACACTTAGTTGTATACAGGTGCTAGAACACAATACCCTATATTATGTATCTCATTGGGCAGGAAATATAGGGGAGTGCCAGATAGGTACATTTGTGATTCTACAAGCAATACAGTGAGGGGATTACTGCACCATCTTTCTGGAGCAGATCTAGAGTGAGTGAGTGAAGAGATCTGGGTGGCTCTTAACATCAAAGTCTTGAGAGTCGAAGCAGAGTTTTGGTTTGGGGGAAAGGGGGTCATTTTCCCATTGTGCAGGTGCGGGTTTAGACTTAAGGTTCATGTCATGGGAGGGGAACAGTGTGTCATCATCATAGTTTTAGGAAATAATTTTTAATTAATCAAATAAAACCAGTGTTTTAAACAATTCTGATATAATTTCAATTCAGTTTTAAAATATTCACAAGACAGTTTAATCACATTTTTTTAAAAATACTTGGAACATTTGTTCCTGTTACATCTGAGAAAATATGGCATAAGCATTTTTGCAACTAAATACTGATAGTTTAGGCTTTCCTTTTGAGTTTATTTTTATTTTGCAAAATGTTTGTCCCGAACATAAGGTTTCCAGAAGTTGCCATCAGTGTATTTAAAATTATGTAATAACATATAGCAGGAATAGGCAGTTAGGCTACTAATTACAGTATATTGTAAAAAGGAGACGGAAAACATAATTACTCACAGGGCAGTATATATGGATACGCTCAAACAAAAAAGTTGCACAAACACATTTTCTATGCAGATGCGCTGTCATGGCAATTAGCTGACTGGGCAGGTTTCTTCAGGTAGTGAGTGATGGTACACTGCAGTCTGTTGAGCAGTGGTTGGCAAACGGTGAACCTAGTGGCCAGGAGGCGAACTACTGTAAGATGGGAAATTTGAAACGTGGTGGAGGGGTTATATTTTATTTAATTCTATCTGGATTTGGTGATTTATTGGTGGGACAGTTCCCAGTGTCACAGTTCTACACTATTACTGGCAGGTGGTAAGGCCTCACAACTCTGGTTTTGTAACAGGAGTCAAAGTTCTGGTTGTGAGATGCTGTGTATGCTGTAACTTGGCTTCTCCTCTAAATTAACATTTACCCAGCTATGGCTTGTTTGGTGTCTGCTGTGCTGCCATTCATTCTGTCTGAAAGTGTTGGTGGTAAGGCACTGCAGTGAAGAACGCACTGTAGCTGGTAGATGAGATTTTCTGCCACACAGTTGTAGCTGCCTTGGATAGTATAAGTCTGGTTGGTGAGCCTGCTGTTGAAGGGGGTGAAGGTTGGTACATAGCACAAGAGCCACAATTTCGGCTATTGCAGCAGTGTGACCCCTTGGTGATATTACTGACTATGGCATTGGATGGCAATTTGGTTGGGGTACACCAGTTTCTTTGGTTGAATTGAGGGGGGTCCTTTGAAGACCAATCTGGGTGATTTGAAGAACAAGTTTTGAGTGTGGTGATGGTACCAGAATTTGTATTTGCAGTTGAGGGTAGTTTCAGTGTGTCCATTCCCTCATGGTAGGGGACAATCAGAGGGGTATCTGAGTTGCTGAGCTTTGTTTGGGGATCTGTGGTTGAAATGGCATGCTGAATCTGTTTGTGAACAAGGGATCTGGGGTAGCCTATATTGAGGAAGGCTTTGGCTATTAGATAACACTGTTTGTTTAGGTCAGTTTGAGTGGAGCAAATGTGTTTAGCTCTGTTAGCAGGACTGTACGGCAGAGATTTCTGAGCATGGAATGGATGGTAGTTGTCAAAATTTATGTATCAAAGGTTTCTGATGTGTTTGTGTGAACAGCTGTTTCAATTTTGCAATTGTGAATTGTTAGTGCCACATGGTGTAGGTGTGTGATTTAGAGTAAATCCAGATAAACTTAAGCAGGCTGTGTGAGTTAAGTTTGTCAAGGAAGTGGATGAGATGATCATCAGTTGAATCCCAAATCATTAAGATATTGTCTGTAAAATGCATCCACCAGTGTGGCTGAGTTGGCTGGTGGTTCACAAAGTTTTGCTCCTGTTTACCCATGAACAGATTGGCATATGAGGGAGTCATGTGGGTGCCCATAGCTGTGCCTTTAATTTGGAGGCAGTGCTTGTTCTGACTACTGAAACTGTTGTTGTTTATGCCAGTTGTGACCACAAATGCTGTGGAATATTTACTTTTGGGAGATCTTTGGTTAAGATAGAATTGTACTGCAGACAGTCCTGATAAGTGGAGATTATTGGTGTAAAGAGAAGTGACATCTATGGTGACTAGATAAACATCTTGAGGGATAGTGTCCAGATTGCTCAAGCATTCTAATAAGTGGCCGGTTTCCTTGATGTATGATGGGAGCACATGTACACAAGGTTGAAGATGAACATCCACGAGTACTAAGATCCTTTCTGTAGAGTCGATACATCCCGATACAATAGGGCATCTATGAGTACCATCGCGTGAGTACGTATGTTTTTGTCTCTTCTTTACAATGTAATTAAAATAATACAATTTTATACCTAATATCTCAATATTTTTGTAGAACTGTAGGCACTTTTTTACATTGCTCTGACCACTTGCCGCTCATAACTACTTCACTACACATATATGCAAAACATTTATACTGAAAGAGCATTGTTTTATATGCATACATTTTTGTTGTAAATGGGCTATTTCTATTGTAAAAACTCACAGTAATGGAAGATATTTGGACAAAAATGAGGTAAAAAGACATTTTTCACTCCTCAACAATGGATCCGGATAATAAAATAATTTTTGTTTAAGTGGCCAAATAGCTCTTTTACTTTAAGCATTAAACCATATTGAGCTAGTTGTGAAATTGGACATTGTGTAAACTTGAATTTAAATGAGGAATTCCTTGATGTTTTCCTAACATTTCTCTGACAGGTTTCAACTTTTCTCTGGCACAAAAACACTGTCATAAAATAAAACAAAAATAACACCTAAAATAGAAACTCACCCTTTTTACTCTGGAGAGACTTTATATGATTATCAACAGCAGCAACAGATTCTTGAACAGTGTCTAAAATTTTCTTTTTCTTTTCATTCAGCTCTTTCAACACTATTGCTGATTGCTTCTCATTTTTAACATTTCTTTCCGCTTCTGCTGTAGTGTTTTTGTACAACATCTATGAACATTTCTGGCACAGTGTAGGAGTTTCTTATTAACCACCAAACTTTCAATTTCACCCCTAGCAGTTGCTGAATCATGTACTTGTCGCAGCCCAACAAGATATTGTTAGTAAAGATTCTTTACCAAAAGAACCTTGTTTACACAGAAACCCATTTCTAATGTTGCATTCCCGTGGGAAATTATAAAAATCATTAAAAAAAAAATTTATGCAGTTCTTGGGCATTAGAAAAATTCAGCAGAATAGTTTGGATCCAAAATCCAATCTGTCCACTGTTTGGAAAGACTTTACGCCATCATTGAAAACATCACCACCACACACTGTGGTGAACTCCCTTTGAACTGTATCTTGAATGCCTGAAATCCAGCAATTTTTAGCTATGTTGGAGGGTTCCTAGATAATGCTTTCAGCATACCAGATAGTTTGTTAATACCATTCAATCCTCATATGGTGTATGTTTTCTTTTCATAAGTAAACATACTGGGAACACATTTGATTGTTTATAAAAAAATAATTTTTTTTCAAACATGCTACAACGCAGTAAGTGCAAAATAGTAACAAACTTCAAATGTATTCATATTGCATTAATTTTATGCAATGGCTCAAGGGTCAGTAACAATTTGGTCCATGCAACTTAAATTTTACACCTGGTAATATTTTGCATGCATCAGTTGCTACCTGTGTTTTACAAGTGTTGTTTTCGCAGTTGTACATATTTTGTTCAGAATTATCAGTGTCAGTGATCAAAATGGCAAAACAAATTAGAAACTGAAGTACTGTTTATATCCTGTTCAGCTATGGAACCATAGAGAAGAACTCTTTTTAAGAAGGTACTGAAACATTTTGGCTTATTAACCAGAAAAAAATTTTTTAATTCGGTCAACTTACTTTGGTGTGTACAGATCAAGTACAAAATTACATAAACTTATTAAGCATAAAATTTCTTAACAAAGAACTTCTTAAATGGGTTTTACTGTATGTATTATTTCAGAAGGTAAAACATCTTCATCAGCATATTGTTAATTTGTTTGTATGGATTTGTCGATAAAGCAGAGATGGTGTATGGCTGTTGAAAACTTTCAGATAGTAGGTCCTCCAGGCCAACCGGGACCTGCTGGTACTCCAGGTCTCCAAGGGCCTCCTGGAATTAAAGGCGACCGTGGTATGGATGGTACAAAAGGAGAACCCGTAAGATATACACTGATTATGCTTATTTTAATAAATCATTGTTTTGAGTTGATGACAGACAGCAACTGTGTATTACAATAATAGTGTGTACTCTTGTTTCATTATATACTTCTGTACAGTTGTCATTCTCCCATGCACAATATCTTGGTTATTTTACACTTTGAGATGGTATTGGCAATTTATTGCTGTTAGATAGAGCATAATAAACTTAAATTGATAACTCTGTTCCATGATGGTGATGTGTCTTCAAAGGTAATATGCATGAGTTATAACTCTCTGGACCTGAAACACTGCTTCATAGATGTGAATATAACTACTGAAATAACTATAAAATGACAATTGCCTGGGAAAACATAAATGTTCTGAGTAAACTGGCCCCCGGTTTCTGTTTTACCAACTAACAATTTCACTTGGTTGGACCAAAAAGACTCTGAACACCTGAATAATAACAATATCGGTTACTTATGGTGTGTTTACCAACGCACGTACGAAGTATTGCCTATGTTCCAGCCATTGCAGCATCACTGTTTAAGACTTTGTGTGCATTTTAGAAGGAAACGGTGGTTTCTAGGCACTTGTAACAAGATACCTTTTTTTGTTAAGTAGGGCATTCTGCAAGGCAAAACAATTGTATGCAATTAGAGAGAGACTACCCCTATTATTTCTATGAAGGCAGAAGGTCGTAACACTCGTTTTTACCATAAGTTGAAGATTTTGATAACACCAAATATTATTCAGAGAAGAATAGTTTAATCATAAGCCGTTTCCAATATTTTGCAAAAAAAATATAATTTCTGAAGTCAATTTTCAAGGGCATATCTCCCTTACGAATTTAGCTAGGCTATAAGTTGCATTCCATATGCTTACCTCATTTTCCACAAGGAATCATCTCCTAAAATATTTCTGGTGAGTTTCTGAACAGCCTGTATGTGTAACTATATACCGTACATATAAAATTTTCTGTAAAATTCATATGATGCTAATGAATCAAATTATTTTTTATACTTTAGTGGTGCTGGGATAAGTTTTGACTTATAGGATGCTGGTCTTTAAATGGAAACAATAAAAAAAATAGTTCTGATATCTTTCTGTCAACATAATTTTTGTTTAAATTTGTCAATTTTTAAAAATAATATCTATGTAATATAAAATTATTTCAGAACCATCAAGTGAATACTAACTCATTAATTAATTCATAGCAAAAATGGTTAGTAAGAAAAATAATAGATTTTTTACTAAATATTTCATTTCAAATCACTTTATAAGCAGTTGGAGATATTGAAGATATGTGTTTTGTTGTCATGTATTCTATTTGAGTAGTCTGTTGTTAATGAACCTTAGGAACAATTACAGTGCAAAAAAAATATTATATTTGTTTCTGTATTTAATACTGAATACAGTTGCTTGAAATTGCTCATCTATTAACCTGCTGTTCCACTACCTAATATGTAGAGCATTACACCATCCTACAGCTTACCAATTCTGAAAAAGTTTGTAGAATATGTTGTTACTAAATACTACGGAATTCAGAATTAGCCTCTAACTGGAGGCTGTTGTCTTTTCATAATTTGTATAGAACAGTAGTACTAACAACATGGGAACATGACACAAACATTTTTCATTTTCAGGGCGAGAAAGGTGTTAAAGGCGACCCAGGACCCATGGGCTTACCAGTAAGTTTAATATTTTATCTTGGTTTTTTAAATGGATGAACACAAAAATTTGTTCTAAATGAACATGTTTGCATGTGTGTAGGTGAAAACAATCACCCATCTAATTATGCATTTTTGTTTTATTAAAATATTTACTTTAAAAAAACTATGAAGTTTCATGTCAGTTTATTTGCGAGTGAAGTTCTTTATACGTAGGCACAAGCTCACTTATTGTATTCAGGCATAATAAAAGATGGAACAACCTTCTGATTAATGACTATTTTGATAAGGATGGACTTCAGCCACTTACCTGCCTCACTATTCCTGGTCCAGCATGTCCACTGTCCCTACCTTTCAACAGAGAGAGAATCCTATCTATGATTGGTAATGGTACACATCCACACTGCTTTCTAGGTATTCCAGCTATCCCAGGTGAGTAATATAACCAGACATTCTCAAAAAGCATTTAACTGTTTTCATTTTAGAGGGATCTTCATTACAAATACAAATTAAATGGTGTTTGCCATTATTTTCTGCATGTTACAGGCAACATGCCATGGACTGAATCCCAAATAGCAACATTATTACCATGCCACGTTGGTATTCTCAATAACCACTACCACCTGCAATTCACTGTTCCTCTTTTGCTCTAAATGATCTTTAGCAAATGGGTGAGAGCACAAGATATGTCAAAAGTTTTGAATGATAGGGTACACTAACCTGAAATATTTACTTAGCCATCATTTTAAAAATAAGTGCCTGAGCCACTAAAACACACACATTGACATGGCCTACCATAATACTGCTTGTGTGAAAAATTTGATGGAAATTCAGCTTGCGTGGGAAACTTTCAGGGATTGCTACAAAATTGATGACCTAAATTCAGGTTACACAGTAGTGAGGAGTCATACTGTCACATGTAGCTTGTGTTATTCGCCCCTCGTCAAGACCCCCAGTAGGCTATAAAGAAGGGAAAATAATAACCCTTCTGAAACATACTATGCTTTATTTTCTTGAGCTTTGTACATCCATACTGTGGACATGACTCTGATAAATTAAGCACTCACACACAGTGCAAGGTGAGATCCTGGCAGCTTATGGCAAAAGAGCTGACCTCTTGCCGAGACTTTTGTCAGAAAAGAGCCAGCTTTATTTATGATAACTGAATTATCACTGTATAAACATCATTTATTTAAAAACCACGCTGTCTTCAGACTGCTTTATTTCCCAAAGAGAGAAATCAGTGACGCCATCAATGAAATCATATGTTCATTAGAAAACATTAGGCCTGCAACCCTTGAGGCAACAAGGCAAGTTACTTTCTTGACAGGATCTATTAGAGACTGGAGTGACCCTGCTAAAAAGCCAACATCCAATGGAGCACAGACACGATGTTGGTATGATTTTATGACCCACTTCACCTTACCCAACCTTGACCTGCTTCTATGCCTAAAACCCAGGATGAAGGGCCTGCAACCAAATGAGGAATAGAAGCAATGGGATAGCTTTCACTGAAACATCAATGGAAAGGCAAAAAAAACCCTGACTGAAACAGAGTTTGGCCTTGGGTATATACCATCATCATCATGTACTAAAGAAATGGTAAGGGATGCACATGCATCCCAGATCTCAGTAGGAGGAGTGTTTCCAAATTAGTGTTTCTGAAAGTCAAGCTATCCCTGACAGTGAGAGGGGAATGTTACTTCTTGCCCATAGTGGAACAAACAGAACATTGTAATAATAAGTTAATCATGACAACCCTCGATAGTGTTAACTTGATGCTACTTGCTCCCTGTGATATACTGGGTGATTCATAGGGTTTGAGTTACCTCTTTGGCACATACTAAGGGCACTTTGGATGTTGGATGTCGACGGTTGAGACCTTGAGTAATGCTTTGTCTCTCTTTTCTCTGTGGCCGTAGAAGCGATGCATCACAGGTGGGGGGGGGGGGAAATTTTGGAGGCTGATTATACTCTATCTTACCAAGGCGGCTGTTGTCCTCTGTGGCGGGGGAGGAGTAGGGGGTGTCGCTGTCCCTACCAGGGGAGAGGTGGCTCTGCAACTGATGGCGGCTGCGATGTAGGTGATATCTGAGGCAGTGTGGTCACTCTTTTTGTTCCAGTTCCCCCCACCCCCATCTTAAAATGAGCAGGGAAGGGGGTAAGCAATAGTAATCTACTAAACGGCATTTACAAATAAGTACGCCACTCAAGTTGTGGGTTAGTTGGCATGGTTTTATTTGGCATAAAACAGACACATTGCCAGAGTGTGTACCCAGCAAGTTGGGGGTCTTAAGGGTGGGATCAAATACTGATGTTAATAGAAGTGTAAACTCACTGACGATTATGATAGTTAAGGATGTTAGCCGTTGGACACACAAGTACTCGAGACGCCCCTTGAGCGACGAATGTCGGCACTTAGCTGTCGGCATGGCGGCCTCTGCTGGCAGCTTCCTGCGGGCTAGAGTAAGGGTTCCAGAAGGCGACCTCTTCCTCGAGGTCGCCGGCATCAACTGGCATTTGGATGGCATGTCAAAGCATATATCTTTTCGTCGAGTTTCGCGTGCTGCCATCACGAGCACAGAGTGCAACCCCTCCTTTACTCTGCCACTGCGTGGCCGTGTATGCTTGCTACCAAGCCAGCTGGCCTTGCGGCAATGCGCCTTGCGGGACTACTTGGTTGTGGCGGGTTGCATCGCTGCCCACTCAGGTGTGGAACATACGGATTCTGGTGCTATTCTCTCATTGGGAGTGCCGGTTTAAGATGGCGGGGGTATGACAGCGGCGCTTTAGAATAAAAGCAGTGTGCGACACACATCAAACTGATGAATATGAATAAACACATATAGAAATAAAATTAATGACTGTGAAATGTTAAAGTTTAAGACTTAAGTTTTCATAGTTTTCCTCTCAGTTGCCCTGCTGTTCCAGAAAATAATCATTTTACTTAAATGATAACATGTGTTTGTGGCCTGTAACAAGGATAGATTTGTATATTTTTCATGCCAGATAGTGCGAAAGAGATTTGGAACATACAAATTTTGACAAATCAGTTGTGCCAAAAATGTAGGGGATATAGATGGTAAACCATTTTTCAATAAGGTATGGCTGTATGGTGGTTGTAGATAGGAGTTTTGAGTGTTTCTCTTGCACGAAATTTTGAACTTTTAGATATATAGGGGAGAGTAGCACATTATGGTGTACTTAGCATAAATTGCTTTAAATTATAGTGATATTATTGCTATATAGGTATATAATCATTATCAGGTGTAGATTATAATTTGAGTTGAATTCTGGAATCAGTTTTATGTAATTTGAATCATCTTTACTGCAGTAATAAAACACTGTTTGAATGTATGCACATTACCAGGTTTTAACCAACAACTGGGGAATGTGGGGTACATAAGTCATATATTTGGAATTATTTTATGGTTGTATAAACAGATTTATAAATTATTCTGAACAACCAATGAACACAACAGCCAATAATTTGGCGACAACTTCAAATTATGGTATACACTTTAAATGGTTAATATTAGGTTGAAAGGTTCACATGTTCGTTTAAAATAGACCCAAAAATGTCTGGAATAATACACAACTATGTCAATTTTTGTTGAAAATACATACACTAACATTTGTGAAAAATGCAAACACCAAGTAGGATACACATGACTGAAATGAACTTTATACCACAGATTAGGTACATGAGATACACAATTGATTAGGATTATAGAAATGTACTTGATCTCTGTCCTTGAGAATTCAGTATGGTGTAAAGCCTCCATGTACTACAATCAGAAACCCTAAACATTATGGCATGGAATCACAGAGGACTTGGATATATTCCTGGGGAATCTCCCTCCATGTGGTTTATATGCGATTCTACAAAACATCAACAGTGGTTGCTGGTGGTCAATGACAAATAAGTCTCCAAACAACCATATCCCAGATATATTCTATGGGCGACATGTCAGGCAAACGTGCAGGCCAGGAAAGCAGTACTAACCATCATTCATTGAAGAAGGCTTGCACATTCCTCACCACATGTGGCTGGGTATTGGCTTGCTGAAATATGTCATTAGAGTAACCTGAAGGAGGGACAGTACTTCGGGCTCTAAAACCTTCCTTATGTAATGGTTGTTGTTCAGATTATACTCAATTTGTAGGAGTCGAGATTGCATGTTGTATCCAATGATGCCCCAAAGCATCACACTTGGCATCTGTCTGCTATGCCACTCCACAAAGCAGGTTGCCAGAATGTTGTCACCACAGTAGCATCTAACACGTATGCGGCCATCACTGTAGGACAGGTTGATGTGGGACTCATCCGAAAACACTACATTTTTCCACTCAGCATGCCAGTGACGGCAGTCACATGCCCATTGCAGTCTGAAGTGTTTGTGGTTTCTGGACAATAGAAGCCAACGCAATGGCATGTATGCCACCAGTCCAGCCCGCAGCAGACGGCATCAAACTGTCGACGCAGACAGGTCCACACCCATTGCAGTGCTCCAATATCAAGCCAACCCTGTGGACGAGGTTGTACGGTCCGTTATAGCCATATAGATAAAATGATGGTCACCCCGTGCTGTGGTCGCATTGCATGGTCCAGTACCTGCTCATCGCTGTGTATGACCCTCCTCTATCCACTTGTGCTATACATGTATCACTGTCGTAGCATCATACCCTGTATGAGCCAAAATTTCATGGTATGATAACTAGTCATGGGTAACTAACTGAAATTTTTGGTGTTGGCGCACTAAAACACACACGCCTTACTGAGATGGTGTAGTGTGTCAACTCATTGTGCCATGGCACAGTGACTATGCCTTACAGCGAGCATGCTATGGAGCTGGCGCGGAGCATACCTGTGCAGCACAGTAGCAGCACTGCCACAGTGTGCTACTATTTACTTATTTATGGTGCGGCATCAGTATTCGGGATCGCCGTGGCACTCTGCCAGTTGGTATAGTTGATAAATAAAAGTATTATCACGTGGTTGCACTTGCATTTTGTGTTTTGCTATGTGTTGTATACTAAGCGTATGCCTGTGGAAGTAATTATTATGTGTTAAATAAAAGCCTTCAAATCTAAATCACATGCTCAATTGTGTTTTAAAACTATTTAGAAATAAACATGAATTCCTAATATTATTAAGAATGTCCTCTTTTCTTTGGCTTCTTGCTCACTGTTATGGATGAAATAAAATAATTGTTATGAAATATAATTTAACAATAAGAAAAGTAGTTTGGAAAACAAAGAAAAATTAAATTAATATATCATTGGCATAATTCATTGTTGGATTCGCGGTAGTCTAGCCATATCAGTAACACTGAGTTGAAACGTATTTCTTTTGCCATATATTTCATGCAATGAAATACAGATGCTTCACCAGTCATGTGTAGCAGTGATACGTTTAGAAACAAAATGACTGCAAATGCATATAAGTGGTGCAGGATGCTAACTTTTATTTCACAATTTAGCTAATCACTACATCTTTTTCTCTATACATGGCATTGTACAACGATACTTAAAATATAATCAATATAACTTGACGCACCCTGTCGTGGCGGTAGGAGGTACCCGGCCTATATCTTGGTACTCCCTACCGGCATTGAGTCTCCCACCTTGTTACAGGGGCGCCTCACTGGAGGTGCACCTATTGTTGGAGTGGATTGTTAAGAGAGTGCTGATTTCCCCCCGGGTGGTTGTAATGGGGCCCTTTGGCGGCATATAGGTTTCTAACAAGTGTTCCTTTGTCTGGCGGGTCGGGGCTGGTCCCACGTTGAGGTCCTTATGGGAATACTGCCTAGTGGAAGGGTTGCATTCGAAGGAAGGGGAATCAAACCCTAGGGTGAACTTAGTTAAAAACGACTCCCCTCAGGGACCGCAACCTTGCTCACAGTGAAGGTTGCCCAAAATATAGGACACCAACTGTCCAAAAGAATGAAATACCACGAGTGGGTTTGTAGATGATAATGGAATGGGAATGAGTCTGACTGTCCCCGGATAGTTCCTACGCGGGGTCACGTTCACTTCCAGGACGTCTGAAAGGGGCCGGCCTTGTAGGCTTACAAGAAGGAACAAATTTATACGTAGGGGAAGCTATCTAGAATGTTGGTGTAGTTTTGGGAGAAATGGTAAGTTTAATTACCTTCCTAGCTGCCATTCAGATTGTACACGTCTTTGATGGTGCAGTGTCGCTAACTTGGGATGCGGCTGGTGGCTTCGCAATCAGTGCAGGGTTAGATGGGCTGAACATGCTAATGTATTCGTAGCTTGGCCACGACCAACAGGTGCCTAGTTCAGAATCTAGTTCAGATTCATGTTCACAAGCTATATAGAGTGAAATTGGACGTAGTGCGGGAGCAGTGACTTTTGGTAAGGGGGACGGGGGTGCAGTGTCGTGAGTGGAGTCGACTGGCGGTGCGCCATCAAACTGAGATAGGTCCCTCTATAGGGCCCGTTGAGCTCAACGACGATTTCTGCTAAGCAGTTGTCCTCCCTTTCTAGTGATTTAAATTTATGAAATTTAACTTTACCAAACTAATGTTGTATTGCAAGGTTTCTTTCTCTCTAACTGAGGCTCTTTTCATTAATTTACTGGTTGGTCTCACTCACTCCTTCCCCTAGCTGGCGTAGTACAGTCCTCATGGGGGTATCTTATTCAGTCACTCCCGAAGTACTGACAGGGAGAAATGACAGGCTAGAGTTGGAATGGTACCATAGGCAGGCACGGGCATACCGGACACTTCCAGGAATCTCAGTATGTCTTTGCAGACTATAGCCTTTGCAGGCGCTGTGATCCTGAGGGGTTCGGCCCACTCACACTTATTCCGCAGTAAAAAGTTAGGTTTACTGATGAGGCCCAAATAAAATTAATTAAAATTAAAATGATTAAGGATGCGTAAATGACTACGACCTCGCCAAGGTTAGAGTTTGTCTTAGCGTTTTATTGACGCTTGAGAAAACACCTGGGGATCCAGTTTTTTTTATGATCTAAAACCAATAATAATTATTAATTATTTAATTTTACACCAGGTGAAGGCAAACCTGGATGAATTCTCTCCAAACAAGCAAACTCCAAGAATACTAAACGTTTCAATTATCAGAAGAGTTAGTTATCGGAGTGGTGGTTATCCAGAGGGGACGTCACGACGGCCTGCTATCGCGGGAGTCAAGGAATGACTGGGGTAAGGGGTGCAGGGTTGGGGATGATGAAACTATACCTCCGGAGAGCCTTCACAAGCTGGAGATGCTGGAGAGTATTTGCAAGCTGGTGGATGAGCCTTCGCAAGCTGCTGGAGGAGTATTTGCAAGCTGCTGGTACAGGAAGGCTGGCCTTCTTCAGGCTGGGAGAGGTGGAAGTCTTTTCCAGGCCCCGGAGAGCCCTCCAACCTCTGCGGTTGGCAGGCCAATGAACTCTGGCAAGAGCGTTTTCAGGATTCCTTGTATAGTCAAAATCTTAGCTTCCTGGCTCTCACAGGGGTGCGGGGGTTTGATAGTCTTCCACCGAAGGGGTAGATTATCTCAGGGTAGCGGGCAGTGCCACGCTTTTCTTATCACCCTGGGTGGAGGCTGATGACAAGTTTACCGCCTCTTCTCGAAGCTTGGCAGCTGTGACGTCACTGGGCACCCCGGTGCCCAGTGACTCTTTCAACTTCCTTATTGGTGTCGGCTGATCTGTGGCTCGTCTGGTAAAACAATTTCTGGTCGAGGGGGTGGCGACCACATGTTGGATTCTGGGTGGGCAGTACAATTTCCATAATTAAATGTGCTAATTATTTTTCGTGTAGCCACTAGAATAAATTTATGCCACTTTAGACTTGCCCCAAGGCTCTCAGCGCTCGCTGATGGGGCAAAGTTGACCAGTAGTGTGCGCAGCAGTGTGGCATGCATCAAACTAATATTTATATTTTTATTCCAACATCTTCTTCACTAGCACTACTGAGTCGTGAGATAAATATTTTCAAGGAGGTGAGTTGGCACACCATGTGCAATGAAATGAGTTAGCGCAATTGTGTGGTGTAGCACTGTGCTACCCATCTCTATGACAAATCCATTTCCCAGAGACTGATCATTCTGCCTTTTCAAACTCACTTACATGTGAATATGATGCCCTTTGATGTCAATGAGGCATACTGGCACTTGCTTTGACAGGTCTTCACTGACTAAGCTTGGCGTAACACAGACCTTTCTGGTCAAACAATAGAGGACACTGCTGGGCCTACGTGTACACCATCTCTCTACAATCTTAATCACTTATTGCTGGTACACTGTTCTACACATCCTCTGATTTTGGATTCACTCACGCCATTATTTCTGGGTGTTGCAGTTTTTGCAAACAATAGTGTAGATAAGCCTAAGCCAATTTAGGCTTAATTTTAATTAAACTTATTGATACTTTCTTCACATTTTTCATGTGCAATAAAATAAATGTCAACATTAAACTTTAGGGCCTACTTGGGCAAAACTAACACTGCTTAAACACCACTAACACAACAGTGATTATTTAGAGTAATGGGTTGATCTAGGAGCCTATAGAGTTGGACTCATGTAATGTCTAATGAGACATACGAACACACAATATTATTGTTTAGCAATTATAGGGTCTATTTTCAGAGCACAAAATATGGCCACGGCATACTTTCCAAACTGGCAGAAATTACACTCGCGGCTCACATTCATCTGTATTTACACCAGCATATTCTTCATGGCTCCAAGAATGTCAGTTGAAACACTGCACCCTACATTCAGCTGATTTTGATGTGGGGAGCTGTTCAGTGCAATAATCGCAAGGATCATCATCATCCACATGAAAAGAGACTGTTGGTATGGATTTTCTTCATTCTTCTTACATGGCAGAGAATTAGTTTAAAATTTAGACTCATTCATTAATTTCCTTCTTAAAGGTTATGGTGAAGATGACTGAGTAATAATTAGTTTGTTACATTATGAGTCCATCAGCACAGGAGACTAACCACATTGCCAGCATTTTCCTTCTGCACAAGTTTTATTTCTTTCGGCATAGGGTATTAATATCACTACAGTAAGTGGCATTGTGAAGTTACTCTTAGGTAAAGCTTTTTGATTGTTCTCAGGCTAAATAAATTTCATTTAGTGAAGAAACTAAACCAGATGCCCCTGAAATGTGATCCAGATATATTTCCACTGGGTTCAGTAAGTCTTGAGTAAGCTCAGTCAGTTGTTGCAGTTGGCTCAAACATCCATTCTGGGAAGATATTAGCATCAGGAAGAAATATTCTAGTTCTTCTGAAACCACTGACAGTAGTTCCTATAGAAGCAGCCTTAATAAATGAAACACCATAATGGTTAATTGTGATGGGACTTTCAGAATGTAAGTGAACCCATTTCCTTGCTTCTTCACCATCATATGGCATCACTGGTGACATAAATGAAACATCTAGAGGCTGAAACTAAAGTGTGCAATGTGGGTGGGAAGCACAAAAGGACAACATGGATTTAGTTCCAGTCTTTTCTTTGTGTGAGTAAAATGTCCATCAAGGAGCAACAGAACTGATTCAGTCTCTGATGGAATTGTGAAGGCAATGAAATTCTGAAAACACTTGATAAACTAGTATTTCTGCAGCCACCCAAAATGGAATTCAGCTGTTCTATCTGGGCAAGCATTATTTAATAGCCCTGGTTCGGCTCACATCCTTTAGTAAAAAAACAAGGAGAGGTGAGAGAGCTCGCCACTGGGCTGTAGCCTAATTGTGAGTGTATGTATGTATGAGTATGAGGTAGAGCCCAGACTTTTTCTAACATACTTGGCATATATGCTCCAGCTGTATTCGTGCAAAATACTGCAGTTACTAGTGTTCCCCATCTCTTAATTCCTGCCCATTGTTATAACTGTTAAAATTAGAAAGGAAAAATTTTCAGTAATAATATTGAAATCTCAAAAATTTACAGTATGTTTTAATGAATGGTTCCTTATGTTATTATTTTTTGTTACTCAACTCCATACAAGTTCTAAGCATGCGTAAGTATCCATATTAAAATTTTATAACTGTTAACACAATTACTAGAAAAGCTGGGTAGGACAGGATACTACCCTGTTTTACCCAGTATCTGTGGATCATGCATTACCCAACATGTAGTTCTATAGCAAATAGTATAACAAAAATGTAACCACAAGTCTAATACACTGGATATTGCTGTAAACCATGAATAATATCATGTTTCAGTTTATTACCACTTACAATTAAAAGAATCTGCAACCTGTAATAAACTATTACTTACCTGATAAATGCTAAATAAATCAGTGAAACCTTGGAACATTTTAATTTCCATTTGTACACACTAAGAGTTCTGCACAATACATACTAACTACCTTACTTTAGCAACGACATGTAGATGAGTAACTTACACAGCATTTACAAAGATAACAGCTCATGTTAGAGAAAAACAATGGTACCGTGTTCTACCCAACTACCCTGTTTCACCCAACTCTTCCCCAAATACTGTACACACACAACTTTGGCATGTTGAGTGGTGAACACAAATACAGTGGACTCTCAATGTACCGAAAATGTATGTACCGATAAACTGTATCCACAGTCAATTTTCAGTGATCCAGACAAAATTCCTATATAAATAATGATAAAGCTAACCGCTTTTATTGTTTACCAGATATTGCATTGATCAAATTATCTTTCAGTCCCATCACCTAAAACTTCCTGCAATAATAGTTTTTAAGCTGGTTGTTTATGCAAATGTCTAATAACTAAATGTGAAATACACCATGCGCACCACAGTATCTCACTGCGGCTCATTACGGCGCAGTGCAAGTCTGGTATGATACCTCCACCTGACGAGAGGGGAAGCAGTTTTCTAGCAACCAGCATGACATCCTTACATTTTCTTTCTCTCTCTTTTCTCTTTCTGTCTCTCTCAGCTGTGCATCTTTCTTCCTCCCCATATGCCATCGAGAGGGAAAGGTGTTGTCTAGAAACAAAAAAAAAAAGTTAATTTTTTATTTCGGTTATGCACACTTGATTCCACCTCTTACATGAATGGCTGCTGAGTAAGTTAGTGCACCTGGCAATCGATCGTAGAAATTTTATCAAGATTATATGTGGCTCAAAATAGTTGCACCTATCATCACTAGTATTTCAAAACAAATGGGTTCGCCTGAAAATATTATGCAATACATTTTAACAAGGAATTATTATTTGCAAAGTTTTTTTTTTTTTTTTTTTTGTGATTATTAAAGGTCATTTTTTTTGTAGTTAACATGATTTCAAAACGAAACATTAATTTAACTCTATGGGCAGAATCTTCACGAATGAAATTATATTCCCAGAAGCATATACTTGACTTCCCCTTGTTGCCAAAAATTGTTTGCACATAGAATGACTTGTATTACCACGCATAAAGTTCATTTTCAGTAACTTCCTGCGGCGTAATCAGAGGATTTATATTAATTTATTTCAAAAGACACACATCTTTTGAATAAACAGATATTTTGTAAGGGCCTTATTCGACACTTTTTATCTTCTAATAATGGGTAACCACCGAGTTCGAGTGCAGCGTGACTCACAATAGGCATAAGTGTACAGGAAAATCAGAGGACATGATTTTGAATGAATAATTATTAAAAACCATGAACAAATAAAATTTAATCACCTTATTTATTCATTTCTGGCTCAAAATTACAAGTTTTATTTTGCGGTGAAATATAATTAATTTGCCACATGCACAAGGTGTCGCCAATATGTGTAGATAAGCGACCTGGATTGAGTACACTTCGGGTGTCCTCTTTGATATTTGCACAGCTCTTTTCTTCCCCTTACACGACTGGCGGGGTGGGAGCTAGTTGCCTAGCAACCAGTGTAACATAATTTCTCCCACTGCCTCTGTGCCAACTGGTTTGGAGGTGGTGGGGTACATTGTTCCACTCATCCCGCTGCTAAAGGTTCCCCTTCTCTGTCTCGCCAGCGATGAACACACTGCCGGTCGATAATTTCTCCCAGTACTCTCAGCTGATTGAGTGCGCACAGGAAATTCAAAATTCTTGCATTTGGTGTCATATTATTTTAATTTTCTCAGTGTTTGAATGTTTTGGGTTGACTGCATTTAGTGTTGGATTACAATAAACTATGTTCAGTAGCCTATTTTGAGATGTTATATTCTTTACTTTGACGTGTGCTACTTGGGGTGTCTACCTTAGGTGGTAGGGGATTAACGTAGACTCTTTCTCAGAGCCTAGCTGGGCAGTTAATACTGGGTTTACTGGACCTGCATGTCCGGATTGGGTGGTAAACAATATTAGGCCATTTGTAGGTAGGAGTACTCCGGGCTTGAGGGGAGTCAAGCCCCAGAGTGAGGCGGATGGAAATGGCTGCCCGTCCAGGGAGCTCTATCCTCCTCGCTGTAAGGGTCACCAATATGAGGGATGCCTGGTGAATGGAATGAGATGATGATTAGTTAGTCATAGATGTGGGGGTGTGTGTTCGGGTAGACGAGATTTTGGTAGGGCGTGTGGGTTGTCAGGTAGGAACAAAATCGGAAGAATGGGGTACTACTCGGGGTCTGTTATCTGGTTGGGCCGGTAGTAGAACCCATACAACTTTTCCAGACGTTAACTTTATTGAACAGAACTTCGGGAGTATGGTACCTTCCGGGTGTGAAACCCGAATTAATCTACCCGACTGACGTTTGACATTACTAGTCACCTGGGATGGTTGCCTAGCTGAAGTGTCACAGGGATTAGTAGTACTATTCTCCAGGGATAGTCATTTAATCTGGTCCTCGTATTCAGTATTCGGATACCCTGGCCAGTGAGCACCAAGGTGATCAAGTGGGATGGTGATTTTGAGTGGAGAGAAGGGGGAGATCGGCCGCAGAACATAGTCGTGATACGCTGGGTGGGGTTCGTCCTCGGACGAAGAACTTGCCGTAGTTCGAGCTAAGTCACTACATTCTTTGCGTCGCTGTCTGCTTTGCGCACCTCCCCTTCTACTGTACATCTGACCACTAGGTTCACACACTATTATATAATACCAAAGTAGAGGGGATATGGGATGATTAACTAAGAACAACAGAACACAAACAATTAAATCGGACGTGAGGTTTTATTATGGAGATTTGCCCTTGAGAGTCCTGGTTATTCCAAGAAAAAATTACAAAATAGTAATCAATTAATTCTGCCTGACTAAACATTTTGATAATTACGTACATTACATGAATGTAAAATAATATTTCAGGCAAAGGTGAGCCTGGAAAAAGAGAGGAATAAAACCCTTGGGTTAATGAATCTATAGGATCTCAATTTTACAGTATCTATAAAAATCTCTCAAATATATAGCAACGCAGCTTACAGCGTGCTCACTTACTTTGAAGTTACTCGGGAAAGGTATCCAACAATGGGCCGGCTCATTATCGCAGAGTCACAGGAAATTGACTGGGATAAGAGGATACCAGGGTTAAGGTGAGGATTACCTGACGGAGGTGTAGTTGTCTCTTGCACTGCTGAAGTAGGCTGATCTTCAGTGAGGTCGCGGAGAGGAGAGAGAGTCCTTTGCAGACTTCGTAGGAGCCTTAAGAGGAGTCTTTGGACAGACTCAAAGTAGGTTGGGTTAAGGTAGGATTAGAGAGTCCTTGGTCGGACTAGACAGGAAAGTCTTGGTCAGACTGAGGTGGCAGAGAGTCTTGACAGACTAAGGTAGCGGGAAGAGTCTTGGGAAGACTGAGAATAGGTAAGAGGAGTCTTGGGCAGACTCAAGGTAAGCAGGAAGTCTTGAGCAGAGTTCAGGTAGGTAAGTGAAGAGTCTTGAGCAGACTCACGGAGTAGGAAGTTTTTGCAGATTGGAGGTGACTCTCGTCCTCTTTGGCTGCCGAGCCTGGCACTTCTGCGGTGCTGGCTGCTGGACTTCCTTTTATACTACTTTTTCTCATACCAGCAGTTCTTCGGGGTGCATAGCCTTCCAACATGGGGGCGGATTATCAGGGGTGCAGGAGCACTGCGTATTTCTTATCGTCCCACATGAAGGCGATGACAAATTAAAACCCCTGTTCCTGAGGCGGCCCGGCCGTGACGTCACAAGCCTCGGGGGTGCTGCCATCTCTCGAGGTCAGAGGAACTTCTTCCAGGGCAAAGCGTCAAGTAGCTTCTTCCAGGGCAAAGCGTCAAGTAGTAGAATTCTCATAATATTTATTTATATCGCGGAGGTGCCTTTTGCATACATAAATCTGGACAGGCAAAGGGGATTGTAATTATGGACGTAATTTACAATGATGTAATCGGCTACCCAGGCTTGTGGGCTTTCCTAGCTCAATAAATTTCAGTTGGTTTGCCGTTTATATATTTCACTCCTGAGCACACGTGGCTTGTAGATAAGGCGAAGTCGTCCGCAGAGCACGCATTCTCACAGCAGAGCATGTTGGCATGCGTCAATTTAAACTAGTTGAGGTGAAATTTTTTTTCAATGTATTATTTACAGTGATGCTTTTTTAAAAATTATCATTTGTATTGTGTTTACTAGTTAAACTTTATTCACAGATAATATACAGATCTCATTATACTCAACATGATGTCTAATAAGGCTAGAAGTTGTATATTATTGATGTACATGTCAGATCTCTCATCTACTGAAATCCCAGATGAATGGGAATTTTTTAATAGTCCCCTGAGAAACGCTAGATAGGGAGTCCACAGTATATAAAAGAACAACTAAAAAATGTGGTATGGATATACAACAAATCATTTATTAACTCTTTTGGCTTCTCTCCTTGCTGCCCTGTTGTTTCAATGTATAATGATCCTTCAGTGCTGGTGAATTTTTTTGTGTGTTTGTTGCATGGCACAGGGACCCATGGGGCTGCGAGGAGAGCCAGGGCGACCAGGCGAGGTGGGGAAACCTGGCGTCATGGTAAGGCCAGCACATCTGTAGCGCCTGCGGCACCGCCACTAACCTTACTTGTGCCCTCGCCAACTAATGCTGCGCCAAGATGCTCACGGCTTCAAGCATCACTAACCTCACTAACATTCTTGCGTTAATATTTGTTGGCTTTGTCACTTTAAGACTAGACTAAAAGAGACTATTTCTGTCTAGTTGTATTTTCATAAAATAATAATCTAAATTTTTATTTCATGTCCAGTGTGGTTTTGAATGCAAACGACTTTGCATTGTTTTAAGAAAAAACACAAGCAGTATGGTAGATAGTAGTAATTTTTCTATTAATTTGTGCATTAAGGATAAAGTCAACAAGTAATAATGCCTAAGGTATGGTACTTATTTTTTTATGCAACTGGAATTAACAATTATTACCTTGGTTGTAAAATAATAAATATTTGTTGGAATTCTTTTCTTCTGTGGTTCATGTTTTTCACTTGTTACGTCCATTTTTGTCATTTAGTATTTAATTTGAAATATTATTACGTAATGAGTACATGTCAGATTTCTAAATGGATTCTGAATTGTCCAAATCTGTACATATTAGGAATCATAAAAATAGTTATGAATGTATTTACTACTTAAAAATGTTTTGTATCATGGTGCTGGATTGTTTATAAATATGATTTTTAATGTGCTTAGACACTGCAGAGATACAATGTGAACATTCTCGCAAGAAAAGAATGAAATGTTATAAGTTATATGTTGAGAAATACTGTGAAGATTTGCTAATTGTGACATAAGTGACAAATAGCTGAAAAAAACATGACACTATCAAAAGTGGAGTTCTGAAAGAGATGTAAAAGTACACAATCAAAGATCACAAATGTAGGCCTATGTGGTGAAAGGGACTTTTAATTCTAACACTCACCAGTAGAATGTCAATGCATGAACTTTACAAGGCTTAATCATTTTAATCTGTGACTTAGGACGTGCCAAAATAATTGTCTTGCAGAAATTGAAAAGTCAAGTTGTGTGTGCATTAATGTATAACTGTTAATTGTGAATGAACAATGGAACATGTGGAACAAATATTTTATCAACAAACACTGTAAGAATTTTAGCATTAAAATTTTAATTAAAAGTACTTCACAGGGAAAATTTTACCATGTCATAAGTAGTGGTTAACCCTTAATATGATTTTAATCAAAGTAGGAAACAGCTACCTCATTAGAAATACAAAACAGCACATTACACTTGAAATAAAAACACTAAAAAATAGTAACAATTATAAAATGTTTATCTATATGAATATTGTTTAAAATATATTCATCTATACACAATTGACAATGTCATACTAAAATTTAAAACTCATTTTGAATCAGCTACAATTTTATATAAATACAACATTAGCTAATGACTATTAAAAACATTAAGAGTTTTACAACTTTATCAGTAAATATCTGTAATCAGTATATATTAGAATATTTATCTGTGCATTATTTGTTACAAATAATCTTATTATATACAGTACACTTTCTATTACCCATGTTCTGAATTTTTTTACCCCCCGCCATTTGCTTTTGCTACTTTAATTGTTGCTGTTGAGAGTACTGATGTACATGCAGAGTTCTTATTGAGAGATTTCTTTTCTAAAGTAATTTATTAATGGCTGCATGAAAATACTACAGATAATTATATGTTTTATTACATGAAAAAAATTGGAGAGGGCGCTAGATTGTATTTTACCACTTTCTTTTTTTAAAGGATTAAGGTCACAGTTTTAAATTCTTAGTAATAATGTACTTCTTACCGGGATTCAGCTCATTTAAGATGACACTAAAGTTAAAACATTCTTCTGCATATGGAAACACACACTGTATATCTGTAGTCTGTTTTTTTTATAGAAACATGAATTATGATGGGGAAGTTTCTGAAAATGTGGCAAGAAAATGCAATCGAAAATTTAGATCCACCACTTTCTCATTATGAAGGAAGTCTACAGTAAATTCTAAATAATTTTAAAGTTTTCCCAAATTTCAGAAGTACGAGGCATGTTTTTTAAATAAGGTTCATTTAGAAAGTGCCACCAATCTTGTATCATGGCAATGGCTAAATAATGGCCCCGCTGCAGTTTCTATCCATTCACTCAGTTGGTAAAGCATGAGACACAAGGATGCCAATTTGAAATAACAATAAATGAAATTCCATCTCGGAAAAGTTACTCAGCTTTATTTAAAAAGTTCCATTATCCAATCACAGGTTTACAACGCGAACACAAACTGGTTGACTAAGTAGACGAACTTGGAACAGCACCGCAGGAATAATTAGTTAATGTCAATTCACTCACACTCGCATCGCGAGAATAAGAACACATCCTGCTCATGTCATGGTTGGTTTTAATTTGTTGTAAAGACAAAGGCCCTCCGAGCGCAGCTCGACACGTACCTATCCCCTCTCCTATAGCTAAGTTACTAAAAATATGATTTGGTAGGGGCTCACATCCTATTTGCTAAACCCTAGTGCGTCACAGAGAAGGTTTAGAACAAATACTGCTTCTACGGAAAGAAAAAAAAAACACTTATCTCAAAACTGACGACACCCTAACTGTGACTCTCGAAACTCGAAAAGGCAAATGCACTACTGATAACCACTCGAATATGGCCACAAATTAAAACTGATAATTTGTTCCTACGCCATGTGAAACCAAGGAAAATGTATAATATTACACTCGCTTGCAAAAATAAAGGGTAATTTCATTAAAAATTTGACTTACAATTAATTATAAAAACTGTTAAAAATACATTACCTGCAAAGCTACAGTCTATACTCTGAATACTTCATTGTTTGATTCAGTAGCTAGCTGTCGTCCATTTTATTAGAGTTAGATTTGCATTAGCTGCCACGTGTGAGTAATTTAAAATGAGTGTAACAATAATCAGGCCAGTTGTGAAGTTCCTGCTGTGATCTGGTTTTTGTTAGCCTAAAACTGTGATGCAGCTGAGATACACAGCCAAATTTGTGAAGTTTGTGCACAGTTACAGTTAGATTGGGCAGTCATATTTGTTTCAAGAAATATGAACAAATGTAGTGTCAGACAGTTTTTTGGACAAAGTAAACAGAAAAAATCACAAAGATCAATATTTCACAATTTCAGATTTGTCTTTGGACTTTTCCAAAGTTTCACGTTATGGAATTTATGACATTGTGACAGAAAACTTTGACCCAAAAAAGCTCAAATGTTCTAACAACAATATCAAAATGGAGATGATTACCTTGGCCACATCATCACCTGGGACAAGAAATGGGTTTCCTACATGTTGAAACAAAACATGTCAAAGTTATAGTGACGCTCACATTCTCTGAAAGTAAAGATGTGTAAGGAAGCACCTTCTGCCAGAAAAATAATGACTACTGATTTTCGGGACACAAAGGTGATCTTGCTAGTTGATTTTCTTAAATGGGAAACTTAAATGTGTTATCTGAAACAAAAGATGTGGATTGCTGTTCAGTGGAATCATGATCTTGCACGATAATGCTTGACAACACATAAAAGGTCAAACTGTTAAAATGTGGAAATTTGTGTGGGAAGTTTGAAATACCTGATTAGACACAAAGTGTCTATTATATCTTTATGCGTTTGAAGAAAGGGCTTGCATCGCAACAGTTTACAGATGATAAACTCAAGAACAGTTAGAATCAATGGTTCAGACACACAAAAAGCAGGTTTTTTTGACATTGGGATAAGAAAACTGGTAATACAACATGCTGCCAAATGCGTATGGAAGTTAATGGTGACTATGTAGAAAAATAAATTTATGTACATATATTTTGGTCATGATAAATCCAATTTTCTTTATACAGTATTACTCTAATTTTGAAATAGACCTTACTTTAAAAGTGTGCCTCGTCCTTCTTTTACTATATTTGAATTATTTTCTTAGATAAGCATAAGCTGTTGAGTGATGCAGAAACCTGCTATGATGGCTCATTGATCCACATGCCTCCATTTTATCCCAGGTGCTGGAAATCATTGATACTATAAAATTTATGCAGTCTAGACAGTGCAAGGCCAACTTGGCCTCCTGTACAATGAGAACATACAACGTGTTTAGGAAACATGTGTACAAACTTGGGCACGTGATTCGTGACCGGAAAAGAGGAAGATTGATATACCCATGGTCCATCTCAAATACGAAAGGATGTAGAAGCCATTAAAGGCAGAGGGCAATAAGCGTATTACATGGGATACTATGCAAATTACTTGTGTTAGAAGAACACAAATTGGTATATGGATTAATTAAACCAAGACCTTGGATGAAAAGAGGGTATGGTACGTCATACACATCCCCATCATGTAAATAATAGAGGTTGGCAACCTTTTGTTGCATGCAACATTTACATTGTGAGGTTAAATTGATCGTGGATACCATCGAATACAGCAGGACATCATCATTAGCAGTAAAGACCCCTTGTTGCAACTCTCGAGGACCCACTGTTTCTGGTTAAATTGTGAACTACATGTTCAGTGGTAGCAATACCATGGCCTGGTGAGCAGTGATAATAACGTAATGGGCCCAGTAGTGTGACTCTGTACTAATGTTTGTAAACTCTAAATACATTCACATTCCGTGACATAGCAATGTGTTATCGGTAATGAAGACACTAATAGCACAACAGAACAGACACTGCAAACATTTGAGAATATGCAGGTGGCAGTATCATAACCAATTTCAAAACAAATGTTTGAAGTGTGCCCTCCAATGTCATTGCAGTAGTTCATACAGCATATTAGAGACTGGCAGACATGTTGAAAAACTCCTAGTATGTCTTGCACTTGATTGTAGGCAGTCATGACCCTCGCTAACAGGTCCTCTTCAGATGCCATGGATGTCTCGTACACCATACATTAAGAAACCCCCACAACCAGAAGTCTAATGGCGTAAGGTCCGGGGAGCGTGGTAGCCAAGCACAAGGCCCACCCCGTCCTATCCAGCAAGCGGGATACGCTGTGTTGAGGTGGTCACGCACAATCCTGGTGAAATGGGGTGGTGCACCATCGTGTTGCAGCCACATCCGTTCTCTGATGATGAGCAGAACATCCTACAGTAACTTTGACAAAGTTCCTGGTAAAACCGGCGCTGGCCTCACCAAACTTCCCCTCTAGGTGGGCGATACCTATTAAAAGGTTATACCTAGAGCGCTACTTTCTAACCGTTACATTTAATCCCTGCAAAAGCAAAATCTGCTCTTTGATCTTCAGGGTCCACCGGCAACTCTGCAATTTTGAAACCCCCATGCTGTACGAAAGTTTAAAAGAAAAACTACACTATACTACTCACTCACACACTAACTACCCGCATTCCGTGCTTGGTCCTTCTATCACATTGAATTTATGCATGACGATATTCCCATTAACAGCTTTCGTGGCCCAATGTGCTTGAGTACATACGGACTCAGTTTTGGAGAATACCCGGTAGAGCCAGTAACATTCCCCGCCACCTCGCCTCTGAGCACAAAGAGCTTAGTCATCCCACACTGCAGTCAATCAAAACGGTACTCGTACATACACATTAATGCCAATACATACATTCGATCTCTACGATATCCGGTTCTGCATTCCTGAATCCATCTGAAAGTCTCATTCTGGTGTCCTTCTGCTGTTGTTATCAGTGATTTTCCCTGAACACCTGTATTCAGGGAAAAAGGGGGTCATTATCGGTGAAGTTGCAATCAGTAAGTGATGAGAGAATGGTGTGTGGGAGGGGATGTGATTTTTCCTGATGTTTCCGTCCCCTTTTCCTGGTTCATCCAGTCCTCAGTCAGGTGCAGCCGGGAGGGAGAGCCTATGGACCCCTTTTTGATCCCCCTCCCCCAGCAATATCCCTCCCTCAACTGGCTTCCCTCGAGGGGAAGTACTTGTACCCAGAAATGGTGTGAACTTGATGTTAGGATATTGGCCGAGTTGGAGGACAAGTACTGGACCACAGTGTACCCCGTGAAGGGCTTGCTCTAGTCAAAAGTATGCCTCCTGTATGTGCGGACGACATCTTTGAAGATGTCAGATTCTAGGAATCTTTCACCTCTATTCCAGTAGCACTCCCTGAGCAAGCTCAGGAGAGCATCTTTTTGTGTCGGCGGACCCACCTGCGCAACGACGAGCCTGTTGACTGCTTCCATTCTGGGGAATATTATCCTGTCTCCCCCCTCCATTCGTGTAACAACCAAGGCCAGGGCTGCCATCAGAGTGGTTGGTTCATCCAACCAGGAGAGGTGTGCACCTCGTACGACCTCATCGTACAGTCACAGTGGGGCCTTCGGGTGCACCCCAGCAGGCCAGGCATCCACCATGTTCTTTTTGTCTGACCAGTTTATTTTCACTGTTCTTTCTGTGGCAAGGGTTGCTTAATTTCTTCTCACAAGCTCTTTATGGAGGAAGATGACCCTGTACACCTCGGTTTCCCTTGGTTGGTTGTTCAGTTCGAACTTCCTTTCCTCCATTGGTAACCCCCCCCCCCCCCCCCCCCCCCCCCGTTTCCCATACCTAACTGGCACAATTCATGGCGCAGACTATTCTCCGTCTGTTGTCTTGTTTGTGCCTACTCATGTTACATGTAACACGCGCGAAGCCCTCCTGTATGAACATAACTGAACTCCAGGTGCAAGGTCAGCCATCTGCTACCTTTCCTATTCCCTCACCCAGGCCATGGGTCTCTTGTTGCTCTAGGTTTATAACTATTGTTGTAGACCTGGACTTGGGCAACTCCGTCCCCTTTTCCTGTTTTCCTTTTCCTTTGTTAGGCATAACTGAGGAGGGTGTTTCTTGGACCCATTTGGTTCCTTTGTAACTGTACTTCCTTACTGGAGACTTTCTGTTTCACACTATATCTATGAACAGGAACCTGCTCCTGTAGTCATGATGAATGAGTGGTGAGAGGCCTCCCCTCACACTCATTTAAGATCATGACCCAATGGAAGACGTGTTCATCCATTGTGAACGTTTACGTCATCCCCGACCTCCGGACTGTCACCAAACTCATCGCTCAACCGGCAGCTTGACCACCAGACGTCAAACTCTTCCCTTCTCTTACCAATAATTGTAAGATATCTCATTACCTCCTTGGCCAGGTTCCTGTCTCGGAGCATGTCCCCAAGTCGCAGAGGTCCATGTTTCCCCTCAAATTCTAATCACAGGTCATCAACCTTGGGGCACTCCACAGTATGGGCGGGGGTGTCCAATACCCCACACACCACGCAGTTGGGTTTGCCAACAAAGCCCACTGAGGACAACTTCTCATGGAAGTTCCCATGCCCGGTCAAGAACTGTGATGAATAATGGCCCACTTTGAGCCACTTCTCCAATTGCAGCCTCTCACGGACATTTGGAAAAGATCTGATGGGTGGCTCTTCCTTTGCTCAGATTTCTTTCGGGAGTAACCCTCCCCCGTTTCCTTCCAGCTACTTCTCCTCTTTCCATCACAAGCATATCTAGAGGGATTTCCCCAGCCTGTAGCGCCTCATTGGAGGCTGTCGTATAGGCCTTTGTGACACCAAATGGTCCATATCTCTGAGCATTGATTATCTTCCTTTTCCAATGGACTTTCTCTGCCTCGGGGAACCACACCCCACACGCGTACGTGAGGATGGGCAGGAACACCAACCTGTACATGAGCTTTAACGTCCGATAGCCAAGTCCCCAATTTGCAGGAGCCACTGCCCTGAGGCTTTGGAATGTCACCACAGGTTTGTTCACCACATAGCACACGTGAGCGTGGAACGCGAGATGGCTCTCCAAGATTACTCCCAGATATTTCCATTCTGTGACCTTCCTGATCACTCTATTCTTGAACCTAATCACTGGAGATAGTTTCAGATTGCCCTTTAACAGTATGCCATTGGTTTTCTTTACCATGAAACCCAATCTGAATTTCTCAGCCCAGTCCTCTATATTCTTAATGCAACTATCCACCTTCTCCTTTAACTTTCTCCGTGGCCAGGCCAGAATAAGGAGTAAACCATCATCTGCATACCCATAGATCACGCAGCCCTGTGGGAGGTAGAGCCTCAGCTGTCCCTCAAAGATCACGTTCCATAATATTGGACCAAGGACCGAATCATGTGGACAGGCCTTGGTCAGCACCTTCTCCTCCCTATGGGTCCCCATATCCAGGGCACACATTCTGTTTAACAGAAAGCTCTTAATGGTCTCATACATGTTCTTGGGGCACTCCAAAAAACCACAGCTGCCACAGAATCTGTGGCCACCATGCGTTGTTGAACGCCCCCCATATAACCAAGGATATAATGAGAACGTAGATATGGTCGTAGGTTCCCACCTGATCGACCATGTCCATAACTGCCATTTCTGTACATTTACCCTTCATAAATCCATATTGCTTGGGATGGATACCTTGAACTACAGCAAGGTATTCCATCAGTCTCCTATTAAACTCTCCAGCATTTTCCGTATCACTGGCAGGAGGGTTATGGGTCTATATGACTTTGCCAGTCTCGGATTTCTCCCGCCCCCTTTATAGTCACTATAAGGAGGCCTTTCTGCCACTCTGTAGGGAAAGTACCTTCTTATAGGCAGTCATTGAACAGTTCCAACAACTTGTAGTGGTTCTGCTGTATGAAAACGAGTGGGAGTTCGCAGCAAACCCTAGCTCGGACTGGCTCAGTTAAAGTTTGAGACTCTGAATTAATAAAAGGTTGCAAAGTTCGTTGATTAAAACCAGAAAGTAAATAAAAAATGATTATACTGTTCACTAGAAAGTTTATTGCAGTCTCTTCACAAACTATTGACACTCGTAATAAATGAAAGAAAATAATGCAAGACACAGATAGGAAGCATGGTCACTTGCTGCCCTGCACAAGCACTACATCACTCAACTAACTGATAAACTGAGACAAACTGAAGTGACTGTGAATTACTTGTGAACTGTGAAAAACTTAGTGACGATGAGAAAGTCGTGATAACCCTATTTATGCTGCCTGAAATATTGCATCAAGTAAACGTGGTCTACTCGTGGCTTCGCAAAGTGTGGTAAGGTCTAAAAATAGCCTGTGAACACTGACGTGAGTCTGGAAATCAAAGTATTACAATGCGTGCTCGGGCTGTCACGTCTGTCTACTGTGACATCAGTACACTGAGTTTCATAAAATGGTGCACTACACGGACGTGACTTGCTTACTAACTCCTTGAAAAAGTTGCACTGATATCCTTGTGATGTTTATACTACTGATGCAATGACTCAAATAAAATAATAAATTTGGAAAAACTAACATGTAGAAAAATACGCACAAATCTCCTAAATATTAAAATGAATTACTATCTTTTACACAGAAATACAGCTAGTAAAAATAATTCCCAAATATGTAAATTATAAGATATTGCAATGCTACATAACCCTCCTCGATTCTGGGAAGATTTCGAAGAAACCTGTCCCAAATCGAAACCTAAATGAAAGTCGACTGTCTAAATGCTAGACTGCGATTCCATCTCTTGCAAGGAAAAATTATTTGATTAGATGATTACATAGTTATACATACATACACAAAGTTCAAGTCACAATACAAAGTTACATGGTTATACAGTCACATACAAAGTTTGCATCACTGTAAAATACATTTCAATTAAATTAAAATTTTGCTTCATAGTAAAATTCTTTACATTCCTTATCACACACAGTAAATTAATCAGAATTAGTTTCAAAATTTTAGTATAAAATTCAAGTTGCAAGTAAAGTACATCATATTACATTAGATTAACACAAAGTAAATTAATCAAAATTATTTACGTAAAGATAACACACATCACGTGTCTCAGATGTTACCTTCATAACCAATTTAGATTGTTTACTTGGTTCTTTAGCAGAAAATGACAATGAAATACAATAGTACATTCTCTTTCAGTTTTTGTTTATATGGTTCATTAGTAGAAAAATGAATTGAATTAATACTCAACATGAAAAGATGATACTGTCCATTTCATACACGTGGGGTAAAATCTGACAGACAAGGTGACCAACCTACACTCTATGTAAACAGTAAATGCTCTCGTTCATAAAGTATTATATCAGCTGATGAACTGCTGCAGGATCTATGTTGTTAAGTTGGCTATTCTGATGATGGCTTTGAAAGAAAATAGTACTCAGAACTAAAAGTTGTAATTTAAAATCTTAATTATACTTACAACATTTATGGTTTAAATTATGTTTTTAAACCAATATTAAATTTTCTAGGCTATTAGTGACTGTACTTTAAAAACATGTTTAGCATTATGACAGAGGATGTCGACACGTATGGACAATAAATGTTTCCAGCCAATGGCTAGGCATGTTTATAATTCCAACCCGGTGAAGGCAGTTGTGCGTGTGCTTTTTTCTCATAGTGTTTATTATACGAATATCTTGTTGGTGTTGTCGGGATATTCAATCGATAGTTAATTATTTTTCATTTGCTTTTTTCAAATATAGTTTGTTGTAGGTACCACTGTAGTGCGTTTTCTTGAGTGAAATGTAATATTAATCAGCACGTGTTTACCGCTTTGTTAAAACTGCTCGTTCCACCATTTTCCTTACCGCCTTCCACAATGAAGTGACACTAATATAATTTACGTATATAAGTTTGTTTGTATCAGGAAATGTACATAGTGTTGGGTTTACTGACTGATTGTACAAATAAATTATATAATGCTAGTGACAAATAAACGTGGTTTTAGTGAAGTAAACTCGCAAGGATTGCCATAGAAACACACATGTTCGAGAGATTGCAAATTTTACTAACAGTAAGTTTGCGTGTTTTGTAAATGTATTTGTAAACTGGTGATATAAATATCGAAATGTATGTGGCCTGACAAAGCAGCACTTTTCACACTTTTGTAGTGAGTGAATAATATTAGTTTATTTGTCTATATTGTAAATTCAACGAGTGTAAGGTTAACTTCGGTCAAAGAGTGTGCATGTATATATTGCTGCATCTGTACGAATATGAACAGCGACATATGTATCACATTTCGTTCTTTCATTAAAGTTAAAATTTTCGAAGTTAGATCATTTAAATGTTATTTCCATACAAGAAAAATTTTCCACTGCTCCATCAAAAAAATATGCAACTCAAAATGCCACAAACTTGTAAGAACATCAAAATAATGCAGTCACATGAAAGATGATTAAACTACAGGGCCCTGCATCGTTTCCTTTTTCTCTCATAATAAAATAAACAGAACCCCAACAAATTTAACTCTGTAATTATAAAATAAAACATGTCAACCCAGTTATAATATCCTACATTAATTACTGGACGGAAATTAGCTATCAATGCCTGCCATGAGAGGGAATACGAGGGGGAAAAATGAAAGTTTGCTTTGACTCAAAACATTTGTTTACAAACATCTTTTTCTTCAGTGACAAAAGAGCTGTGGTGGAAGGATACATTGTGGCCATGTTACTTTTCTAGAACTGTCAAAAATTACCCCACGTACATGAAATGGACAATACAAGGTCTGGTTAGAATACAAGAGAGCTGCTGCCTTTTACTTTAGAACAGTGCCAAATTTAATTCAAGGGACCACAAACCTATCCAAACACATTAATAAATATTATTGTTCTTAAAGCATGGACATCGTAAAAGGAGCAAAATCAATCTTACAAATATTACACAAGTTCACACTTCATCATTATAATCATTATGTACTAAATCAAATTATGTTTTGACTGGTTTCCAAAATTAATCTACAACATACATTAACACTTTTCACAATCAAACTGCAATTTACATCCACGCACAAGCAACATTTTTTTGAGAATGACTACCTAATACTCTTAAAAATATGCTTTTGCAAAAATTAACTTCATTAATACATAAAACTTAATGTGTTCCTGATTCTAGCACAAAAACAAATTAAAATACAAAAGCACTTCTAATTATAACATTAAAAAAGACATAATGCCATTCACAAAATTCGCCCCATGCAAAATGCACATCTACAGCCAATTAAAGATTTCTATCTCAAAAAACACCATTATTTAATTTCATAAACAAATACATACATCTTATGTCACCTCCTGCATTATTAATTTTACTTTTTATACCTATCAACCCTAAATAAAGTTTAATTGCAATTTCTCTCAGATAAAAAACCATCATTATAAAAATTTCTTTGGATAACAAGTTGATTTGCTCCACTTTTTAATGCTCCATATTAAACGTTATTTTGAATTAAATGTCTTGATAGCAAATAGTCATTACAAATAAATTTCATTTATGGAAATACTTTAACAAACTAAATTTTTCAAATATATCACAATAGGCTTAACTAGCCCTAACAAATTTAATTTCAACAAGATACTAGATCAAATTACTATGTGTTACTGAAATTCAGTTAGTTTATACTTTCACATGTTTTACAATTTAATATACAATTAAGATTGCAAATAGGCCGCTAGACTACTAAAAATATATAAAGGACACAAATCCAGGTACTCACAGTCTAGTACTTGTCGATAGGCACGCACACAAAGTAGGATGACAGTTTTTTCACGCGGTTGAGCAATCACAACGTTTTGCTGGCTAAGCCAGCTTCATCAGGCGGCGAGTTGTAGGACACTACAGTATGATGGAAGGGGGCTGTAGTAGTAAATCTAGCGGCCGGGTGGCGAACTAGGGTGGGGCGGGAAAATTGAAAAATTGTGAAAAATTGCAGGTATAGTGAGGAGCTGTGATTATCTTATATTGAGGCCTGGTGGCTGCCTGGACTTAGTTATAAATTGGTGAGCTAATTCTCAACGTCTGAGTTCTGAGCTATTGCTTGAAGAAGGTAGGGCTCTCACAACTCTGGTACTGTAACAGGAATTAAAATCTTTATTGTGTGATGCTGCATGTACTGCAATTGGTTTGTCCTGTAGGATATTGATGTTGCCAGCTATGACTTGTTTGGTGTCTGCTCTGTGGCCATTCATTCTTTGCCTGAGTGTGTTGGTGGTAAGGCTGATGTACTCTGCATTACAGTGTTGGCACTGTAGCTGATAAATCAGATTTTGTGTTGCACAGTTGTAATTGCCTTGGATGCAGTATTTGTGGTTAGTGAGTCTGCTGTTGAAAGAAGTTGAGGGTTGGTGAATGGTGCAGGTGCCACAGCGAGAGCTATTGCGGGGGTGGGATCCTTTGGGAGTGATAGTTTGATTGGCATATGCGGTGGGCTGCAGCTTAGGACGAACCAGTTCGTTGTGGAGGTTAGGTGGCTTTTTGAAGACCAACCTGGGTGGTTTGGAGAGTAAGTCTTGTGTTTGCAGTGAAGAAGCTAGAATTTTGTATCCAGAGTAGAGAATGTTTCTGAGTTTATTTAAGCTTTCATGATATGAGACCACCAAGGGAATATCAGAGTGGTCCTACGTCAAGGACAATGGCCACTTCCTGGAACATTGAGACACCTGGGCCGCATTCCCCAAGATGCATACATGGTCACCATAGATGTTACGTCTTTCTATACCAACATCCCCCACTCATCTGGACTGTCGGCCACAGAATACTACCTCAAAGACCCCCACACAGCAGACCTTCTACAGCATTCCTTGTTGAACTCGACAGGTTAACCCTAAGCGACAACAACTTCAGATTTCAAGACTCACACTACCTTCAGGTCAAAGGCACAGCAATGGTTACACGTATGGCCTCATCCTATGCCAATCTGTTTATGGGCTGGCTAGAAGAGAAATTCCTCAATCACCAACCAACCCAACTACACTGCTAGATGTGTTTCATCTACAACATTTTCATGATATGGATTTCCACTGGAGACAGCCTAATTCACTTTCTAACCAATTTAAATGCATACAGTACACTCAAGTCACCTGGTCATACTCCAAAACACATGCCATATTCCTATATGTTGAGTTCTTTCTCCAGAATGGCACAATCCAAACTGCTGTACACACCAAACCCACCAACAACCTCCAGTACTTACATTTCGACAGCTACAACCCATATCATGCCAAAAAATCCCTACCCTACAGTCTTGCCACAGGGCCAAACATATCTGCTCCACCAACAGTGATCTCAACAAACAGTATGAACAAATAGCCAGAGCATTCCTTGACAGGGGCTACACCAGGAACCTTATCCACAAACAGATCCAGCAAGCCATCTCAAATACTGGAACACAAACCCAGGTCAACAACTCTGATATTCCCCTGGTGGTCTCATATCATGAAGGCTTAAATAAACTCAAAAACATTCTCCACTCTGGATACAAAATTCTAGCTTCTTCACCGCAAACACAAGACCTGCTCTCCAAACCACCCAGATTGGTCTTCAAAAAGCCACCTAACCTCCACAACAAATTGGTTCATCCTAAGCTGCAGCCCACCGCATATGCCAATCAAACTATCACTCCCAAAGGATCCCACCCCCGCAATAGCTCTCGCTGTGGCACTTGCACCATTCACCAACCCTCAACTTCTTTCAACAGCAGACTCACTAACCACACATAAACCACACATACTGCATCCAAGGCAATTACAACTGTGCAACACAAAATCTGATTTATCAGCTACAGTGCCAACACTGTAATGCAGAGTACATCAGTCTTACCACCAACACACTCAGGCAAAGAATGAATGGCCACAGAGCAGACACCAAACAAGTCATAGCTGGCAACATCAATATCCTACAGGACAAACCAGTTGCAGTACATGCAGCATCACACAATAAAGATTTTAATTCCTGTTACAGTACCAGAGTTGTGAGAGCCCTACCTTCTTCAAGCAATAGCTCAGAACTCAGACGTTGAGAATTAGCTCACCAATTTATAACTAAGTCCAGGCAGCCACCAGGCCTCAATATAAGATAATCACAGCTTCTCACTATACCTGCAATTTTTCACAATTTTTCAATTTTCCCGCCCCACCCTAGTTCTCCACCCGGCCGCTAGATTTACTACTACAGCCCCCTTCCATCATACTGTAGAGTCCTACAACTCGCCGCCTGATGAAGCTGGCTTAGCCAGCGAAACATCGCAACCGCGTGAAAAAACTGTGCTGTCCTAATTTGTGTGTGTGCCTATCGACAAGTATTAGACTGTGAGTACTTGGATTCCTGTCCTTTAAATTTCAATATATAATTAGGATAATTATTGCTCTTTTTTTATATACTAGGTATAACTCAAACATCAGGTTAGATCATATCATATTCTACCATTTCATGTAGCTCTTAAACTCCAGGGTAGTAACAACGAGACATGCCAGTTGGCATTGCGTGTTTTGTATATATTGTGCCCTACTATTGCTTCAACCCTATATGGCTGTTCAAAAAGTTAAAAAATTTGTGGATCTGTTTATTTACCAATGATGACAAATGGTTTGTGGCAACAAGTACCTCATCACCTTATTTAAATGCTATTGGTTAGATGTTCTTATCTCACTTTTTTAGTTGATTCTTGGCTTTCAACTCCAGTCTTTGCGAGGCTGCAGTCCTCATGAAACTACATTTCTTTTATTTTGTTTTATACTCCTTTTACTGGCTAATTCATGAACGTTCAGCAAGTTTGTTACTTTAACATATATTACGCTTTGTTCAACATTCTCACTGTTAGGCATAAAAAATTCACAATTACATTTCCTTTTGTACAACCCCCCACTTTCAACATCTGTTGTGGACTCAGCAGTGGCACAAAAAATACAAATGTTTGGATAAACCCCTGATTGGTGCAAACTGACTGCTGAACCTAAACTAAAATTCAATTCACTGAGGGTTTTTTGGGGATTAACCCCCCAAATTTTTGGTTTTACTGCATGAATTCCAATAAGGCCTACATCTGTTGTTACATATTGACAGTTTTGGTTTACAATATCTACTTTAATTTGGCAATTTTCAACTATACCTTGACTACTAGATACATCCCGACAATTCTGCACTACAGCTTCTACGTTATGGCAAGTTTCTACTTCACATTGACTACTGGAAATATACTCTGATAATACAAAAACATTTTTATCTTCTGAAAAGGTCTCATCATTATTTACTGTATTCTGAACATTATTTACAGTTGGATGTTTGTCAAATACTTCTTCGGACTCTGTGACTTTTCCTACTAATTGTTTACAATCTGTTTTAGGTTCTTCTAGTTCTCTTATCCATTTCTTAACCTCGTTGTTCAACTTGTTTTGGTTTGCCTGAATTTTCTGAAACATTGCCCCACGTTATATAACTAACTTTAATATCCAATTTAGCTGATCATTTATTTTTGAATTTTGTGTCATCTTGCCTAAATTTCTTAATTACCTAACCTGTAATATTATTATACAATCAACCTCCATACAAAAAAATTATAAATATAAAATTCACTGCAATATTAATTACACAAAGAGAAAAGAAAAAGAAAAAATCAAACATTAAAATTGTGCAATCTTCAACTGCACTACACTGTTGTTTGTTGACTGGAGATTGCTGGTAGTATGGAAATTAACTGGAACTGTTGACTGGAAGCTGCAAGTGGATTCTGTTGTTGTTGTTGAAACACTTGTTGATGCAGTTTTACACAGGAAAACAAATGATGAATGGATCCCGGCGCACCGGCGACTGCTGGGCTCAGGCTGCTTGAATGATTATTGATGAATGCTGCCGGCAATCTTCACTTCTCAGAGCATGTGTAGAAGTCCAGGCCAACATGTCGGGCGACAATTGTAGTGGCTCTGCTGTATGAAAATTCATGGGAGTTTGCAGTAAACACTAGCTTGGACTAGCTCAGTTTAAGTTTGAGACTCTGAATTAATAAAAGGTTACAAAGTTCGTAGATTAAAACCAGGTAAACAAAAGATGATTATATTGTTCACTAGAGAGTTAATTGCAGTCTCTTCACAAACTATTGACACTTGTAATAAATGAAAGAAAACAAAGTAAGAGACAGAATGGTAGCGTGATCACGCGCTGCCCTGCACGAACACCACATCAGTGAACTGACTGATAAACTGAAGTAACTGTGAATTACTTGTGAACTGTGAAAAACTTAGTGACGATGAGAAAGTTGTCCCTATTTATGCTGCCTGAAATATTGCATCAAGTAAACGTGATCTACTTGTGGCTTCGCAAAGTGCAGTAAGGTCTAAAAATAGCTTGTGAACACTGACGTGAGTCTGGAAATCAAAGTATTACAATGCGTGCTCGGGCTGTCACGTCTGTCTACTGTGACATCAGTACACTGAGTTTCATAAAATGGTGCACTACACGGACGTGACTTGCTTACTAACTCCTTGAAAAAGTTTCACTGACATCCTGTGATGTTTATACTACTGATGCAATGACTCAAATAAAATAATAAATTTAGAAAAACGAACATGTACAAAATACAGACAAATTATTATTGCCACAGTCTTCTAAATATTAAAATGAATTACTATCCTTTACATAGAAATATAGCAAATAAAAATAATTCCTGAATATATAAATTATAACATATTGCAATGAAACAAACTCCTCACATATCCTCGGATATGACTGGAGGAGCATTTCCCCACTCATTCTGTCCAGTCCAGGGGCTTTCTTTAACTTGTCTTTCTGACAATATTGTCCAGTTCCTGTAGGAAGAAGGATGCTCTATCCTCCGTATTTATGGCCATTTGCTGATAGGCCCTAATCTGTAGGTGATACTCCATTTCCCCTATCAGAGTACCATCTGGCAACAAGACCTCCATCATGTGCCACGTGGTCTCCTCGGAAGACTGCAAGAGATGCCCATTGGCTTCAAGTGCAGGTAGCTCGTAGCTCCTAAGAGCCCTTTACCTTTCCTGTCACCATCTGGTAGACCAGGCTCCAAGTGTCTTCATTTCCCCTATCCGTGACAAGCTCTCTCCAAGCTTGTTGTCTTTTCTTTCTCAGGACTCGTCTGTACTCTACCATTGTGGCATTTACCGCTCAATGGCTATCAGTTTTCTCTCTGGATGGTATGTTCTCTTGAATTTCTTCCAAAGGAATTTTACTTCCTTTCGGTCGACTTCCAATTCATCATTCCACCAGGGATGTTGGGGAACCTTTCCCTGGGTTCGGGGAATTGCCTCCTTACGGGCCTTCATCAGTATTCCTCCCATGCTTTGGGCTCGTTCATCCAGTGACATTTGCTGTTTATTGTCCTTATAGTCCTTTAAGCCGCTGAGCTGCACCCTGTCAAAGAGGGGCCAGTTTGCTTTCGCTGTCACATATTGAGGCCTCTCTGGCTTTGCATTACCGTTATCCATCCATCCGGATAGTGAACAGGATCATTCTATGGTCACTCTCGACGTTGTTGGAAACTCTCTAGTCCCCAACACAACCAGCTGCCCACGACGTCGCTATGGTTACGTCAAGATACGACTTTGTATCATGGGCAGGTGACAAATATGTCGTTATGTGACCAGGTGAATTCACAACCTGCAGATTTCTCTCCACAAGATACTTGTTCACCTCCTCCCCAAGATTGTCTGTCCATGGAGAATTCCATAATTCCGATTTGGCGTTGATGTCAGCGCCAAATATGATGCTCTTTTCACTCGCTCTGTTTAGTATCAGTTCCCATTGGTTCCGGTGTAACTTTAACAACCTGAACCACAGGAAACCATAATATTGAAATTCTGACACACAATTCGGCAGCATATGTGGGCCAATAACATAATCCCCCACTATGCCGGCCCAAATGTTGATGGCAAAGCAGTTCTGGTAGCGTCTGGTTATACAGGATGAGTCCTTTAAAAGAGGCCCCATGGGACGTGTGTAATGGAGCGAGGGAATGAGGAAATACAGTCCAGTGTGACAACAAAATTCCTAGAGTAGGTGCTGGAAGTGCAAAAGCCTTCCTGTGTAAACGTGGCTTCGCCTGCAAACATTACAATCACCGGGAAAACAAGATCAATTTAACCTGCTGCATGAACCACCAGCAAAATTCTAGCCAAGGGTCATAATCTGCTGGCCCTATTGCTTGTTACCTATGCACATGATATGGTCATAGCAGCTGTTCATGAAAGACACACCATATTGTGCCATTTGATGCATCCATTCTCCATGCGATTGCACGGGTGCTCGTCAAAGCATTTTCCGCTGCATTCTCTGAGACCATCTCAAACTGCGGAGTGTGGACGGTTCTTGGTCGACCAGGTCTACACCGATGCTGAAACGTGCCTATTTCCCGTAGTCGCAAAGTAAGGTGTGGAAATATCTGACATTGTGCAGGGTATCTTTGGTTGTACACATGTGCAGCTGTCCTGACATTATCTCTCACTTCATCATACACCAAACCATGCCCGTCATTTCGGAATTTGTGTACTCGTCCATATTCACTCCTGCAGTACCTAGTGAATTGAAGCAGTTACAGGCTGCAAATAACAAACCACAGAAGGGCGGGAAACTACACTGCTCAGGAGGGGGGAAAATAGGAACTGGCTGTGAAGTTTAACATCATGCATCATAACACCAACATATGTTTACCACTGGGTGCAGGATGTGTTGCCTACTCATCAGACCATGGCCTTGATACCACTGTACCCTTTGTTTGTGTTTTACATGGAAATGGTGTGTCCTAGAGCATTGCAATTAGGTGGCCATTTTTGCTAATTACGACATTCTGCTTCATCTGATGGTATCCATAATCAATTTAATCTCACAGTGGAAATGTTGCATGCACCGAAAGGGTACCAACTCCTATTATTTACATGATGGGGATGTGTACGACGTACCATACGTGCCTTTTATCCACGGTTTTGGTTTAATTAATCAGTATACCAATTTGTGTTCTTCTAATGCAAGTACTTTGCATAATATCCCATGTAATGTGCTTGTCACCTACTGCCTTTAAGAGCTTCTACAGCTCTTCGTATTTGAGATGGACCGTAGGTGTCCTATATCAATCTTCCTCTTTTCCAGTCACGAATCATGTATCCGAGTTTGTACACATGTTTCCTAAACACATTCTATACGGGTACCCACACACACTTTGAGCCAAATGAATGTTACATGTTAAGAGTCACAGAAGCATACAAGCGCTGGGCATGACAAAAGACATGCAGTAGATGCCACATCACCAATACATGCGCATGCAGTCTCTTCATTAACAGTGTATGTTTACAAGACGTTCATTTTCTGTTCTGCTGCACATTCCTCTATAAAGGCACTTTACAAGTCAGTCTGTGATTTTCATATATAAAAAAATGGAAAACTCCTTATTTTAGGTATTTTCACAATCAAAGAAAATATACAGTATAGAATAACTGTAAAGTCGTCATCTGCATACATATGTTCAATGTTCTTAAATGTTAAATCATACACAGAAATTACTCAAAAATATTAAAAAATTAAAAACAAAACACTATATTTTACTGGTATTATACACACAGTTTCGCTGCCTATGCACACTGCCACTTTAATGACAGTATGTACAAAGCAGGAGAGAGATCTTTTAAACCACATTGCATGTATAGGCTATTCACGGTAAAGTGAGCATTTTGAAAGCCCTCTCATTTTTTGAAATGATAGTCAATAAATATTATTTATTATACGTTAACATTTGAGTGCGGTGGAACATACATGTTTATTACTTACATGGCAATTATTTATTTAAAAAGATGGTTAAAAGATAAACGTGGTTGAAAGTAACTAGGCCCTCAAAAGTGCTCATTATACCGTGAACATCCTATAGTGATCTGGAAAGACATATATCAAAGAGATATATATCTTATGGTAGTTATTTTTTTCTACTTAAGTTGAATGATTTTTGCATTTTACACGTTTTACAATAGTACAATAGTGATGCTGCATTTTACTATCACAGTTTTTCAACTACAGGCTGATATTCGGTAGAAACCCAGTTATAGACTAACATGGGTAATTGAGAGTTTGCTGTAGTAAATAAATGACCTACAGACCTGAAAATTTACAATAATTAATGTGTGGTTTAATGTTGACAATTTGCTATGTATATCATATCATTAGATCATTTTTTTTAGAATCCGAACTCTGAAGTAGAGATATTTATTTAATGAAGACCTGGCAAACTTTCATGAGTACTGTTTCCAAAACCTACAAAAGTTGAAATGTAGACACATTCCTAGAGGTTTCACCAACTATCCACAATAACAAAACATGGCACAGCAGTTGTATTGAATGTGTGTTTATAGATGAAATATAAGAAATAATGAAGCAGTGCTTTCTATGTATGTAGTAATTTACCAACATTAAAAATCTGCTTGTTTGTAGGAGTATGTGATGGTATGTTGGTTCTAATAATGATTAAATATGAGTGATTAGAAGTGAACACAATCACAACTGTATTAAAATGTGATGCAGCTTGGCAAGTAGTAACTACAAATTACATTTTCCTGCACTGCAATCTGCATGCTCAGTGGATACGAATACATTTTTAATAGCTAATTGTTCAGACTCTTATCTACTATTGAAAGCCTGATTTTTGTACATTTAATGAAAGAAACAAAAAACAGTCCTTACTTTTCCTGAAAGAAAGTGGGAACAATCAAATACGATAATACAGCTCATGAACTTGTCCAAAAAGGATATATTAACCTATGTTTCACTGGATGCTGGTAGGCATGTGCAAAATTAACACAAAGAAATCAAAATAACATGCTATCAAGTGATCTTTATTTAAAGGATGTGATAATGGCAAGTATTTATTTGATTTTGTATCCTCAAGTATTTTATTTTTGTGACTTGCTTATGTTATGACTCCTTTCACTAAGGTGGATATTTTAAGTAAAAGCCTCAGTGTTTACATAACACATATATTGTAGTACATCTCTCTGTCACCATTGCTATTAACTAACTGAAAAACAGTGTTTGACACATAACATACAAAACAAAAATATGAACATTCAAATTGTAACACCCCTGCTCAAGTCACACATGTTAAAAAAAAATAGTAATACTAAAGTCCTTTATAACATTTTGACTTGTTTCAAAGGAGGAAACCCAAGAGAACAGATTACTTTACATTTAACTAATTTCTAAAATGTTCAAGCTTTAGTTGGCAAAGGGCATTTGTCATGATGTCAGCAGTATTATTTTCAGAGCTAACATAGTTGATTCCCATCTTATCTACTAAATCTTTTAAATAGTGAAATTTAATGTCTATATGGCGTGAACGCCTACTGTTCTCAAAACTCTCTGCCACATCAACGGCACTTTGATTGTCTGTTAGAAGAACTGGTGTGCTTGTTGCAGACTGGAAATCTTGAAGGACTCCCTGAAGATAGACTAAATCACATGCTGCTGTAGCACAAGCAATGTATTCTGCTTCTGCTGTTAATAAGGCTACAGTTCCTTGTTTCCTAGATGCCTACAGAATTGCATTTTTGCAATGGAGGAGGAGACACCCTCTCACACGTTTTCTATCAAGCTTGTCCCCTGCCCAATTGGAATCACTGTAGCAAACTAACTCATCAGAACTAGGTTTGAAAGTTAAGCATAAATCCTGGGTTTGCTGCAAATATCTGAGAATTCTTTTCCCAGCTTTCCATAACTCTTCAGTAGGTTTGTTCAAAAATCTACTTAGATAACTGACTGAGTATGATATGTCAGGCCTACTGACAGTTGCAACATACAGTAAAACCCCTCTATTATGACCCCATTTATTATGACCACCTGTCTATTACGACCCAATCTCGAGGAACCGTGAAAAGTTTGGGTTGAAAAAGTCAAAAAATTTGAGGCACATCTAAAAATAGATACAGTAATCCTTCGCCAACCGTGGTATCTTGAACCACAGTTTCAGTTGTGCATGGATTTGTTTTTATAGACTTTTCTCCAACCTCGGTACTAGTTTCTATTATCCACGGTTTTCAGTCTATGGAAAACTAACCCTTACTGATGTTAGTGGTCCAGCAATTTTCAAGCTACCATCATAGACTTTGACAGTTGTTGTCCCAAGCAGCGTGAAGCAATAAATTACTTAATATCAGAAGGGGACACTGGTGTATTGTCTGTGGGTGGAAGCGTGGTGGGGGGAGTTGCAGGCCGGGTCAGTAAGGATTCTTTGTTCTAATCACATGCCGCCACCTCTGCCTTACCATCCCTGTCATTTTTTAGCTTCCATTATCCCTCCTCTTTTGCTGTAAAAACAGCGGCACATTACACAGACTAGTTTCTTAATCAGTGTATGTATGATAACTTCAAATTTAATTCAATGCCCTTCTTTTAATGATTATTTTTAAGTTTATGTGCGTCCATGCCTATGTAATATGCTAATTTTTTATGGTGGGCAATTGTTGTTTTTGTGAAGTCAATTTTATGTGTAAAGTGAATAAAAATAAGTGTGTGCGAATAAAATGTGTTCTTATGTTACCGGAACCATATTATGGCAAGTGAGGCCGTGTGCATGTATAGGTAACATCAAAAGTTTTTGATGAAAAATTCGGGATAATTAATATTTCAAATAGACCGCACTAAATATTTATATTCCCGTAAACACTGCCAGGCCTCATCGTGCCAGTGCAGAGGCCAACACGCCGCTTACATTTTGTATAAATTGAACACATTGACGTTAATCACATCTATCAGTATGTTTTCCCAATGCCAGGCTGCCGCCCGTCAGACCAGAGTAATCTTGTAGCGACTGACCGACAGCTGCCCAGCCTGAGGATCTAGGGCTGAGCTTCAGCAGCAAACTGCCATGCCCACGCCCGGCCGCGCTGCAGAGGATCTAGGTGCTCGCCGAGCTACGTACACACGGCAGCCGGCAATGTATTTGCTGTCACCCTGACAAGGGGTAGTCCAATATGCCTTTCTTGGTATCAAATTAATCAGGAGACGTCCAGCTATTAAAAAACACATATTCATATTTAGTTTAAAAAGTGTTTTTTTTACGCGCTAGAGATGATTGAACATGAACTTCATGCAAAAAATGGCAAGTTTGGTGGCATAGGGGGTAGGGGTGGGTCAAAATCTGCCCAAAATATTCCAAATTTTTTATTGTGACCCCCCCCCCCCCCCCCCCCCCCCTTTTCCCTTTTACGAACCTTACTCTCTTGAACCCTGAGGGGTTGTAATAGAGAGGTTCTACTGTACGTGAGTGAGCCAATTAGTTGCCAAAATGTGAATGTTTCATTGACAGGATCTTCAGTGTCAACTTGGAAATCAAATACCATGGGGGTGTTCACTCCTTTGCAAAGAATCATTTTGAATTTAGAAAGAATTTTGTTGATGAAACTACTCTGAGAAATTTTTACTTCATCCCCATCATTTACAATCATTGATCCTAGAAACTCACTCAAAATCCCCAGATCTTTGGTTTTGAACTCGCATTTCAGAAGTCTTATCAAGTTTTCTCTCCTGTTATGAGCATGTCATCGACCCAAATGATAAGCCAAACATTCTCACCAATGTAGAGGCAAAAGTCACTGGCTGATCTTTTCATACCATGAGTCTCCATGAAGTTGTGAAATCTCTCGTTCCATTCATTTCCTAGGTGCTGAGCGCAGACCATAAAGACTTCTCTTCTACTTGAGCACTTTACTTGGTTCGTTCTTGACTCCATCAGGAGTTTTGATGTAAATGTCATCATCCATGTACCCATTCAGGAAATATCCACTTAACTTCTTGGCAGTCAAATTCTTTTGGCAAATCGTTGTCCAGGAGACCATTCTTTTTTTAAAAAAAAAAAAAAAAAAAAAAAAAAAAAAAAAAAAAAAAAAAAAAAAAAAAAAACAACACCTCTTAGAAACAATCCCATAAAATACCATATTCAAAATTCACACAAGCAAAACAGTGAAGAAACACTTCCCTACAAAAATCCATATACACAAAATGCGCTAAAAAAACACTACTAAAAGGGAAACTCTACCCCCAGCATAACAACAACTATGTTCATTGCAATACTTAACATGAGTAGTACTCATATTATGCGAAAACGCGTCTAGCATGCTGAAATCCCGAAGTACGGAATGGTGTAGACATTATCTATTATCAGCCAGCCCGTGCAACTCGATGAGGAACACTGCCAACTTGCTCGGGCTGGGGACAAACATTTATATGCAAAAACGCCGCTCGGAAAGGTTAAGGAGGCAGCGGGAATAGCGGAGAGGCATATGGAAGGTGCCAGAGTGTGTGAGGCTGAACTCGTTGCCAGTAGGAGCCACCAGACAGCACTTGGCAGCGCCAGGAGTGCCGTGCACCCCTCTTCAGTATAGCTCAGCACTTGGAAGCGTTCAGACGTGCCCCACCTCAGGGGGGAGGGGGGGGGGGGAGGGAAATAAAAACAAACTACCTTTTTCTGCAGCAAAAATATTGCCTCTTCAAATAGTAACCCCTCTTCAAACAAAATAAAAGTTTATTAGTCTGGGCTACCAAATACAGACGTGGTAAATAACCAAGCAGACTTGCTAACCAAGTTCATTAACATCGTGTAGTTCTGTAAAAACACCAACCCCATAATAGCAGCATTGAATTATACTCCAAAAATTGTAGGCACGACACATTTCACCAGCTGGTGGTACGAAAAATAAATAATTCAGGCAGAACAGGTTTTTTTGGCAGGAAAGGAGTACTCACAAAATTGCTTGAGTTTGCTAATTAACACACATGTCACACTTGAAGCAGGGCTTCAATCCTCTCACACACTGGAAGAGAGCTGCAGGGGTCTCTTCTCCAAACCCGGAGAAGCTGATGGATGAGGCCCACAGTAGAAAACAGCAGATGATGATGGAGTGGCCAGGTCCTCACCCATATCTTCTGCTCTTGAACTCTAGTTACTCTGGCAGGATGGAAAAGAATACGGAAAACAGGAAATGTCCGCCTAAACTAACCTACTGAAACCTCTAATAATGCCCTCTTGTGTTTCTTCACCATAAAAAAATATACGAGGTGGATATCCTTTACCTACTAATCCATAAAAACAACTACTGCTTGTAGTTTACTCCTTTAGGGGCTAATTAAAAATAATACATAATAGCAAACCTCTTACAAAAAGGAAATTTGAACAACAATATTTGCAGTACCTTATTTACAAAATACATTACCATACAGTATGAACCCTCCCCTAGTGGTGACAGTGCTCCTCTTCAGAGTGCAGTGCTGGCCAATCTTTCAATGGCCGATGAAAAATCTTAATATTAGAGACATGGCTTTTTAAAAACGTTTCCATTACTGGGTCCTGCAACAACACTGACAGTGGGGTAAGAAAACTAACAATGCAATATGGGCCATTGTACTTAAGGCCTAATTTTGCTGAGAAGGAATCAACCTTTCTAGATAAATGATGAGTCTAAATCACCAACCTTGTACGAAACAGCATCATATTGCTCGTCCTGCACCTACGCATTTGACGACAGTATGCCTTGAAATGCTTGGTAGCATCCTCCCAGAATTCATTTCGCTCCCCTACATCTACATCAAAATGTAAGTCCCAGGCATTAAGAAGAGGATGCAATAATCTCTGACCAAAGAACACTTCTTGCGGCGTCAAACCTGTAGAAGCATTTACACAAGTATTCAGGGCCAACATTATGACATGGATCTCTTTATCCCAATCTGTGTGAACATCATGATGAAAGGCAACAAGTGCAGCCTTAATGGTATGATTATATTGTTCTGCCATATTAGCTTGAGGGTAATAAGGGGTTCTATGGATCAAATAACCTCCCCAAGAAAAAGCTAGATCTGATAACTCGGTGGAAGTAAAGTTTCTCGCATTATCAGTAACAACGTGGGCGGGTGAACCAAAATAACAAAACATTTGTTCCTGTAAGATCTTACAAACAGTAGTGACCTTCTGGTCTCTCATGGGGTATAACAAAACAAACTTTGAAAAAAATCCATTAACCAGAACCAATAAATAACTAAAACCCTTCTTAGATCTATGGAGAGGGTCAAACACATCCATATAGACTCTTTCCCATACAAAACTAGGTGGTGAACTACTAAACTGTCCTTGGGCTCTACTATTAGGGGTCTTTACCTTCTGGCACAGAGCACATTGTTTCACCCAATCTCTAATTTCTGACTGCATTTCTGGCCAAAAAAAATGTTCTTCAATATGCTGCAAAGTGCATTCTTGCTCCTGATGAGCACCCAAATAAGAGTTATGGAAATAACCAAACACCATTAGCCTTACTGCCTTGGGTACATAGGTCTTGAAAACGCCCTACGTGAAGCTTTGTCAATAATCTCCTTCTTCACAATAAAAACCAGTGAGTTCACCTAGCTGGATTTTGCGCCACAACTCAGCACATTCATCATCCTTCTGCTGCCAAACATTAATGTTCAAATAAGACACAGGAAAGTTGCTTCAGAATATTTACCTGCTCCTGAATTTCTCCATCACACACAAACTTGTCAGGGTCAAACATTCTGGACAAACTGTCCGCTACACAATTGTCTTTTCCCTTTACATTAACTATATCAAATGAAAAATTAGTAAGGTGTTCGATTCAACGGCCTAATTTACCCAAAGGTTTCTTGGGATTCCAAAGCCATGTTAAAGCTTGGTTGTCTGTACACAGCTTAAAACGAGTACACTCCAGATAATCGGAAAATTTCTCAACCCCAAATACACAAGCAAGAGCTTCCTTTTCATAGGCCAAATACTTTCTTTTGGTGGATGTTAATAGCCGACTAGCATAAGCAATGGGAAAAACACCATCCTCATATTCTTGTGACAAAACGGTGCCTAACGCCAGGAAGCTTGCATCTACATGCAGTACAAACTTACGGTCAAAATCAGCCAATCTTAACACTGGTGGAGAAGTCAAACAAGTTTTCATTTTCACCAAAGCTGCCTCCTGCTTGTCTCCCCACAAAAACTCCTAGCCCTTATGTTTTAAATTATTAAAGGGTTCAGCCAATTTTGCAAGAGGTGGAATAAATCTGGCATAGTAGCCTATCATGCCCAAAAAACGCCTTACACCACCTAAGTTCTTCGGACGAGGAAAGGAAAGCACACAGCTAATACGATCAGAGTCTAACAGCAATTGTCCTTCACTCAGGATAAATCCCAACAGCCTCACATGCCGGCCACACCAGCTGATTTCTCTGGATTCACTGTCAATCCCGCTTCCAAAAGCTTTTGCAGGACTAACGTGACATGTTCCCGGTACATCTTCTTAGTCTCACTGTAGATGACAATATCATCCGGATAGTTGAAAACAAATTCAGCTTTATATGGAAACAAAATAGTCTCTAAAAGCACAAGAAAGTGCCTGGGTCCTAAACGAAACACCGAAAGGGACTCTGGTCAATTCAAAAACTCACCAAGGAGTAACAAATGCAAGAAATTTTTGAGCAACTTGGTGCAACAAAATTTGGTGAAAGGCCTAATTCAGATCTAACATTGTAAAATACCTAGCCTTCCCTAATAACTGAAAAACATGGTCTACTTTAGGTAAAGGGTATGGATATAGTTCAATTTTTTTATTGATACGTTGATAGTCTATTACTAACCAAAATTTACCAGGCTGTTTTTAGTTTACTAAAAATGCCGGGCTTGCATAACTACTAGTAGAACGCCTAATAACATCATCATCAAGAAGTGATCTAGCATTTTTTTTGAAAGCTTGTCTCTTAGCTGGACCTACACTATAGGGATGGCCTCTAACCGGGGTGTTGTCGGTCAGTACCAAATCATGCACATATTGATTAGATACTCCCAGTTTGTCTGTTATTACAGATAGGAACTTCTCTCGCATTTCTTGCGCAAAATCATTATCAGTGGCATTTACCTGCTTACATTCCTCCTGCCCCATCAGCTTTACCCCTTCTTTACAAAAAGGAAAACTCAGTGTATCTTCATGTAAATTTAAATAGACACGAGTGCTGTGGAGGAAATTTATGCCCAAAATTATATTGTGACTTAGGTGTGGCAAAACGAAGAATTCCCTCTTCCAGGATAAATGACCTATATGCATACTTATTGTCAAGCGAGCACATGATTGCATCAAACCTCCATTTGCTAGACTAAAAACAGTTTTCTCACTACGTTCAACAGTCATAATGCCTATAATGTTCCCTGAACAGCTTATTACAAAAAGCCTGATTGATCAAGAACACTGAGCAACTACTATCAATCAGGGCGTGTTCTTCAACTGAACCTACCTTCACCAAGACAAATGGTAAGTTAATCTTTCCTTGGTTTTGAATTTTCTTAACTTTCTCTTTGGCTTAGGGCAGTTCCTTCCTTTGGTACTTGTATTCGTATGGAAATTATCCCCTACCCTAGTCACTTTCACTTTGTTACCACTCATAGTTTGGACATGCAAAATCTTAGGTTGATCTTGATTAGGGCATTGACCTTTAAAATGGCCGGGCTTACCACAACCAAAACATGTCACAGGAGATCTAATTTTTTCCACTGACTTAGTCTGAGAATTATCTGTCAGAAACATACGCACTTTACATTGGTACGCTTTGTGATTAGGTTTACCACATTTAAAACAAACAATCTTGTTTGTGGACTTGGGGAAACTTTTATCCTGAACATGAGCCATACTAACCGCACCTCCTTAACAATCCTTCACCTGCATGCGCACGTCTACACGGTGAAACAACTGTCTCCGCGAGCTCAAGGTTTTCGGACTATCAGCTGATAATACATAAGGCAGATACTGCAGCAGCACATGATCGCTAATGCTCTCTACAAACTCAGATTCCCTATATGACAAACCTAAGATCTCTACCAGACATTCTATTTTGCCTAAATATGTCAACAAAGTATTTCCTGGCTGTTGATTTTGTTGGAGAAACAAGCGTTGTAAATGGGCATTAATAAGCTCACTATCAAAAAATTTGAATACTTAACTACAGTGCCCCAAGGTGAGCCCAATTATCTATCTCTAATGATAAAAGGCTGTAGCTCACTAGGAACATGAACCACTAAAACGTCCAAAATATCTTGCAAAGAAAAGTCCTGCAATTTTACTATTAAAGTAACTTGTAGAAACTTTACCACTTCGACCGCAGCATAACTACTAAGTGTAGGAATATCACACAAAATTTTTCCTATATGCTTGCTGGCTACCAAGGAAAGTATACCAGCACTGGGAGAAAACGCAGATGACTCACCACTAACTTCATTCCCACCACAAGTAGGATCCCACGCCAAACCACGAGCTTAAGTTCTCAACTCTTCTAGTCGCTTCCTGCGGCAAGTCTAGAATATGAAGATGTTGGAGCAGCTGCATTAGAGTTTCTTTGGACAGTTGCTGCAACCAGACAGTACCTTTAAATATTTTCAAATCACCAGTTAATTTCCACTCAATAACGAACAACGGGCAACGAAATGCGTTCAACTCTGCCTTTAGCAGAGTGGCACAGTTTTCTGTTACACTCCTTTAGGGTGTAGCAGGGCTAAAGTAAGGCAAGGGGAAGGATGTACACCATTAAAAAAAGTCAAAAAAGCATGGACACAAAAATTCCAAAATCAATACAAATATATTGAAGCCCATCATTATCACCAAGAACAACTACTTTGCAAATTGATTATACATTGCATCTGTAAATTTCTGTTGCTTGCTACCAATCGGTGAACTAGGGGAAGGAGAGAACATGCATGCATTGGAACAAACAGAAAAACAACTATATTAATGTATCCTGAGAAATCACCCAACCTGAATAAACACTTGTGAAATCCCATTTAAAAAAAAAGGTAAAATGACTCCCTGAGTAAAGCAAGCACCATTATAACTTTAAAAGTAAAGTACGTCTGATGATTCACTAAAAAGTAGAACATGGAATATTAATTTCCAGAATACCATTGAGGAAAAAAAAATTAAATTCAATTAATTGGGGGAAAAAAAAAAACACTTCTTAAAAACAATCCCAAAAAATACCATATTCAAAATTCACGCAAGCAAAACAGCGAAGAAACACTTCCCAAAAAAAAAAAAAAAAACCCACTACTAAAAGGGAAACTCTACCCCCAGCATAACAACAACTACGTTCATTGCAATACTTAACATGAGTAGTACTCATATTTCGCGAAAACGCGTCTAGCATGCTGAAATCCCGAAGTATGAAATGGTGTAGACATGATCTATCGTTGACCAGCCCATGCAACTCAATGAGGAACACTTCCAACAGTCCAGCAAAGAAAGCAACAAGGAATTCATTGGCTTTAAAGACTGTGTTTTAAGTACAGATTGCTGTAAGTCATGTGACAACCAAAGTTATTTGACTTTAACAGCTCATTTTATCAATGAAGAATTTGAATCACAATCAGTTCTTTTAGGCTGCTCAAACTGAGATATTTATAACACCAGCAATAAAATAGAGCAGAATAAATAAGATGTATTACAGTTTATTTTAATATTTGTGATAAAGTTCTTCTCATAGTTACAGACAATGCGAGCAATATGAAAAATGCAGTTGCAATAATTTTGGCTGAGAAGCTTCACATGCACCTTAAACATGATTATACAGGATGTGCTTAAAGGTGTTTCATTAATGATGGAAGAACATAGTAAGAACATAAAACCAATAGTAGCGCTCTTCAAGAGTAGTTCTACAACCACAGAATAGTTAATTAAATACCACGCAAGTTTTGGAATACCAGTGTCAAAGAAGCGCATTCAAAAAGTTTCAACACAATGGAATTCAATATACTATATGTTGGAGCATCTGTCTGAATTAAAAGCTGCAGTCAAAATGTCTATGGTGTTAGTAAAAAAATGCCTTTAATCAGTGCTTTCTGAGCAAGACTGGCAAGTTAGTGAAGAACTGTGCAAAGTTATAAAACAGCTTGACTGTTATTGCAAAAATCAGTGGTCAAAATAAAAAATACATAAATGGGAGTGAATTAATTATGTTCACGACGATATTTTCCTCAGTATGTGAAAAACTATTGAAACAAACATTTCACCCAAGAGCTCAGATGTTATAAAAGTTTTGAAGAGTGGTCTTTCTACAAGACATGGCTAAATTGGATCCAATCAAGTAATTTCACTGTGTCTTGAACATCTCCGCAGTAGTCTCTGTTAAGGAAACTATAGTAAAAATGGCAGCAAAAATAATAAACAGACAGAAATAAGGTTGCATTTGTCATGCTCAGGAGTTAACAAGTATGAACAATGACAAGCCTAATTCTCGCAATGAAGACTCAATGCTGTGGGAAGAAATTGATGCCGTCAGGTGAGACACGAGATGAATGAAGAAACAATTTACTTACTGTAGTTGGGCACCAGCGGTGCTTCCCATACACTGCACTTCGAGACTAAAGGATCTCAGGGATGCTGTGGCCTCTCGTGTGTCTGTCTCACCTGTGCATACTTACAAGACACTTTCCAATACCAAACATTGCACTATGAAATAGAAATGGAGTTCAAGCTGGGTTCTGATGCTACAAAGACACATAGATTTACACGGAAGACATTGGTTTTATTGTGCTTTAGTTACATACTCATGCCAGAATTAAATTAGATGATTAACCTCGGACGTGACTAGCCAGTTCCGGTGGGTGATTTACACAGCACGTAACTCAACTCGCACACTCCTAGATAGGTGATCTCCTCGTGGTGTCAGAAAACAGTCTCCACAAGGAAAGAGGTCTATAGCCGCTGGGGTGAACTCTAAAGTTTTCCTGGAGACAGGACATGGGGAATGAAAAGATTATATTTTACTACGTGCGTTTACTCTCTCTCTAACGCTTGCTCATCTGGAATCATCTCCAAACCACGTGCTGTGTGGTGACGGTCATACACATAGCAGGCTGGGCTAAAATAACATCGCTGTACAAATGACAAAAAATAGCACTTAATGAAGGTGGGGCACGACATGAACAGGCAGAATAAACATGCAGATGAGTGAAAACAATCTTATGTGGCGTGGATGCCGCTGGATGAAGTTTGTAGCGGACCACGTGGTGCAGATGAAATTGCAACATTTTCTATAAAAATCATTAAAATCCTGTCTGACAAAATTGCGGCGGCGTTCAGAAAGTTATTATGTGTGTGGTCCAAGCATACAAAGTGTCTGTTGTGCCTGATGGTGGAAATATCCACATAGGTAAAAGACCGCGTGTGTTATACATGAAAGCATAAAAACATGAAAAATTACAAGAAACCTAAATTAAAACAATACATATTACCCTGAGAAAATTATAGCGCTCATTAAATTACAAGAAAGAACACTTAAAGCGCAAGGATAGCGCAGATGTGGACTTGGCGGCTGTTAACCACATGGTTCCAAATTATATGGCCGTAAAACAATTCAACATGACAAAACCCAAAAAATACGCATATACAAAATTATCCTCAATATTGTTCGTAGCAATTAAGCAGAAATTACAATGGTAAAGCCCTTAGCATGGGATGATATTACCTGATTTACAAAGTGCGCAGGCCGCATGGCCTCTCCGCCATTCTCTCTCATCTCCGTTAAAATTAAAAAAGCCACAAGGGCATAAATTAATTAGTTAAGTGGAAGCATAATGCTGAGGATTTCTGGCAAAATGTACACAAAGAAACTATGGCATCTATCTCAGTATAAAAATATGATGTAAGTACGTGACAGCGTCTTACCTCGCCAGCTCTCCTAGTAAGACTGCCGAGAGGCAGGGGTCGCGTGGACCTACCATGGCTGCCTACGGGGTTCACACAAGCAAAGATGCTATGTACGCCGAGCAAAAATATTAATACTTGAAAATACATGGCACATACTTATTTTAAATACAAAATCATTTAGGCAATTTTAAATCAGAAATATTGTTATTTAAAAAAATGACTTTTTGAAGGCGTTCACACCTGAATATCAGTGTCCCGTTCTTCAGTGCAGCACACATTAAAAATTCCAAAAACTAACATGGTGCAATATTATAAAAATACATATTTAAACTTTATGACACATTTCACCCTAAAAAATAAATACTTTGTGCATTTTCAACAAATTTTGACACTGAAATAAAAACATTTAGCACTGAAATAATTTCCCGTTGGGAAAGTCCGTGGCCATGGCGGGTTGTGCGCATGTGCTACCCCACATGTCAGTGAGGGCAGCGAGTGCCATCATGGCTTAGCTGTTGCAGGCTCTTAGCCAGCATCAAAATCAACAAAATGTTATATAAATAATGAATCTGAAGGTGAATTTTCCTACTCTATTAAAAGCAAATTTCTTTATCATGTATGCAGAGAAATACTGTTAGTTTTTTTTTTGTAGATACAAATGCATCAGCAACTAGCATAGAAGTTGAAAGGGTCTTGAATCACAGTTTGCTCCAAAGAGAAGAAAATCTCCACTTATGGTGGAAACAGAATAAGCATTTATATCCAACAATAGCTAAAACAGTTGTAAAGAAGTTCATTGTGGTAGCTGCTTCAGTTCCTTGCAAAATACTGTTTTCCAAAGCTGGTATCGTAATCATGCCTTAATTCTAATTATGTGGAGCAAATTATATTCCTGAACAGTAATTCATATTTAGGTTGATGTGTTTTCACTACAAAACAGACTAACTGTATCAGATATTCACAGCCAAATTTTATATGCAGGTCTCGTGTGGCAATAGCAGGAGGAGGGTGACCCATGACAGCACCATGACAGCAAAGTTTCAGGTGCCCGGAGCAGTTGTGCCAACAGTGTTACGAACTCATTATCCTTATACTAGGAGGAGCATTTCGAAAGAGACAGGCTAGTGTGCAGAGTAAGGCAGATGGCCTTGCAGGCGAGTGTTGAAGGAAGATGTTCTGCGGCTTGACAGCACGGTGAGCAGGTAGATCTGCTAGGCAGGTGTAAAACAAACTACCCCTCGAGGGGCCTGTGTGAGTGCTATTTATACAATCCGGCTGGGAGTAAGAGAGGGCAATGGAGGCGAGAAAGTTTGTTTCCCTGCTGTACAAGCAGGATACACATTCAGTACCCAGGGTGCAGGTTGCCTGCGCCCAGGCGACAGCGGAACTAACAGCCCCACTTGAAGGTAACAGCACTGACATTGCAGAGTCTGATGACGGCGTGGCTTAGCGGCTTAATGTGGGGGAGAGCGCAGATATGGCGGAGGCTGAAGATGGATTATGGACGTTGCCTATGGCCCATTAAGTTACGATTGCTTGGTCAACAGTGACTTGAGGTGGAGTGGTTCAGGGCCTGGCATCCTGGTGACTGGTGTTCAGTCACCATCCATGGAAAAAAAAAAAAAAAACATTCAGGAGAGGAATAGTTTACACTTGTGCTTTAGCCTAATGTCCAATATTTGCAGTTATTTTGGGAAGAGACTAATTTTGCATCTGTTAAAAGCCCTGGTTCTCTCTTAACATAGGAATAATTTTTTAATGAAAGGAACTAATTCATTATTTATTTATTTGCAGTACTTAAATGCCAGGAGCTATCACTTATAAAATACAACAGTCATGTATTATGTCTCAGTAATCAGTAAAACAAACTCTTTCTAATTAGAGTAAATAATAGCATTTTCATTACACTAATCAACAAACAGCACTCAATTTGTCTCTCAATTTTCTTCATACCTTTACAATGTTCTTTGAGTTAAAAAGTTTCCATATTCCATCCAACATACTTTGGGTTCTTTCATAAAGTTGCAATGTACCCTTGTGTATTTCTTACCACTTGCACCTGACCAATATAGGTAACATCTGAGAACTTTACTGTATTTTATCCTCCAAAAGTGAATAAAATGCTTACCCTGCTTTCCAACCTCCCAGAGGTGCAGCTTTATAATATAATGCAGTTCTCATTACATATGTCCAAAATATTTCTAAGATAGACATGCGCAAGTTTTCTAGCAGCTCCAATAGACCTGACAATGATACTTGTTACCATGAGTCATATCCTGCCAATGATGATTTGTGTCGATCCTGTGGCACTTCTCAATCTGTAAGTACCAAGGTGGTGCACAAATGGTTTGGAGTCCACTTCGATATAAGAGTTTCAGTATTTTAAGCCTTTCTGTGCATAACTGGTGTAAAATCTAACTTTTTGTTTTGCACATTATTCTGGACTGCAAAGAAGGGGCATGGCATGGTAGAAGGCATAATAGAAAAAAAAGAAACAACTGATAACATGTCTTATTCACTTTACACCACTCTTTTTCTATCATCCTGAATATGCTCAACAGATGCTGATTGTCACAGCACACCATTTGGTTGACACTGATCATAAGGCTTTTCTTTGCAGTCCTGGTGAAAAATCCAGGTGACATCAATTACCTTCACAATTTGACACAGGCCTTCTCAGTGGTTGGGTCGCTGAGAGTTGTATAGTCACACTAGTAAACTCTCAGTTCTCTCAACATGAGCCATCTAGATGTTTGAATCAAAATGTGACTAATGGTGTTTAGAAGTTTCAGTGCATTCATTGCAATGTCTTCACTAGTCAGTTCCCTTCCAGAGGCATTTGCCTGCTATAACCTTTGACCAGACTTGCTTCTTAATGACAAATGTTCAATTGTAGGAAGTAGAGATTTTATTTGTCCACTTAAATACTCTGAGTGTTTGGCTTATTAATAACCCTGTGCCACTGCCAAACACTGCCCATGTTTTATCACCAGGCTCTCAATTTCTGCCATCATATAGATGTTAGAATTAGGCTTATGGGTATCCAGATCACCCAAATCTTAAAGATTCCTGATGTCAAGGGAGTCAAGGTCAAGATGCTTTGGCCTGTTTTAAGATAGAACACAATATAACTCACAGTTAGTAACTGTTATCTTCAGCTTCTTTTGCTATTGGCAGTGGCATCAACATCAACTGCAGTATCTTGGGTTTTCACAGGGCATTTTTCCTTGTGACATCCATCCCTACTACATGGACTCTCAGGGAGAAATCTCCTCCTAGGTCATTTGCAAGTGGGCTACTTTCAGCCTAAAGAAACACTGGAATGAATACACGCTTACATAAAAACCCAACCACACACATAATTATATAATCTATACTAATAAATAAAATTCAAACTTCTGTCATTTCAAAATTGATACCAATATCTAAGCGTAATATGCTATTTAAAGGATATTGAAGTATAAATAATTGTTTTTAAAAATTTTGTCCATCTGTATGGATGTTTATCCAGAAGAGGTTCCGAAACGGCTGAACCAATTTTGATGAAACTTTCTTAGATCGTAGAGGATATTTATATTTAAAATTTGCTCTTTTTTCCATATTGATACCTCAAATGGTTTCGAAGTTATTTAATTTTTTTATTTTCCTCCCCTCAAAAAAAAAGTTATTGTCAAAAAGGATTATCGAAACAATATCATCTTCTTTAATAATAATAAAAATAATAATAAAAATGTACTACATGAAGAGGTACCCACATATTATACGTATAACAAACTAAATCCAATGCAGACAGTGTAGTACTTCTGTCGAAGGACACTATGGTGTATTTTTCGAACACTCTCTAGGTAGGGTTTATACAATACATCCTAAAAATCACGAGTGTTATTATCTTTGCATGTTATTATATGTAGACAAAGGACCAACTTCTTTTGAGAGACTTAAAATGGTAAACGGTCTTCTACACGAGACTTACTACTCAGCATTCCTGCACTAGGATTATTAGAAAATGATAATCACTGGAGTGACACATTAACAGAAGCCAGTGTGAGCAGTGTGGCATCAAAACTACGAGAGCTATTGGCAATAATATTGGTTTTTGTAAAGTATCTAACCCTTTGAAGTTATGGAATGAATTCAAAGAAAATTTCAGAGAAGACTTGGTTCGAGATCTCATAAGATGTTATACAGACCAGATGTCAATGCTCACTTTTAAAAGTTGGATACCGTGCATTTCTTTTACTACAAGATCTAGTTCTGTCAATAGGTGACAATACTACTGATAATTTTGGTTTACCATCTCCACAAATAACCAACAATATGTGTAACTATTTAAATAGAGAATAGATAGATGAATTATGACTCGGTCGAGCTTGAATCTATTATCGCTCAAAATGGAACCCAAATTAAACAACAATCAGAAACATGTTTTTGAATGAATTTTTAATAGTGTAAACACAACTGCTGGTGGTGATTTTTTTTAGATGCACCCAGAGGTACTGGAAAAATCATTTTTAATAAATCTTATACTGCACAAAATACAAGCTAATAAAAAAATTGGCATAGCCGTAGCATCTTCAGGTATAACAGCAATGCTGCTCCCTGGAGGCAAAACTGCTCACTCCATGTTTAAAATACCACTTGAAGCGGACAAAATGGAAAACCCTGTGTGCGGTATATCAAAAAACAGTAACAAGGCTAAGGTGTTACAAGATTGTGTATTTATTGTTTGGGACGAATGCATTGTGGCTAATCAAATGTCCATACAGTCGACAGAACATTGAGAGACACACAAAATGATGATACACCCTTCGGTGAAGTAACATTTTTATTTACCGGAGACTTCACACAAACTTTACCGGTTGTCACAAGAGGCACACGTGTGGATGAAATCAATGCATGTATTAAACCCTCAGTACTTTGGAGGCACATTGACACATTTTATTTGACCGAAAATATGAGACCCCAATCAGCAGCAACTGAATTTTGTAGAATTCTTTTAGATAGTAGAGAGGGAAAATATCCAGAAATCAATAGTAATCACAATATAAGAACTACCCAATCCTCTTTGCAGAGTCGTTACAGAAACAGAGGAGTTGATTCGAGAAATATATAAACACATAGAAAATCTTGACATAAAAGAAATTTCCTGGCTTTGTGAAAGATCTATTTTAGCCCCAAAAAACAATGTGGTTAGTCACCTTAGTACTACGATATTAGGAAGAATTCCTGGAGATTCAACAACATATAAGTCCATAAATACAAAATTTAACGAAGAGGAGTTAGTATATTTTCCTGTAGAATTTTTAAATAGCATTGTCCCAAGGACTGCCTCCTCACAAAATACAGCTAAAAATTACAGTTTCTATCATGCTATTGCACAATTTAAACCCCCCCAAAACTTTAATGGCACTAGGTTAAGGGTAGTTGCATTACAAAAAACATCATCGAAGCTAAAGTTTTAACCGATTGTGGTAAAGGGGAGACAGTGTTTATACCATGGATATCTATCATCCCAACTAACTATCCTTTCCCATTCACAAGGCGTTAGTTCCCCATTAGTAAATGTTTTGCAATGACAATAAATAAATTACAAGGTCAAACTTTAGGGAGAGCCGGCGTTGACCTGAGCCAGAGTTGTTTTACGCATGGGCAGCTATATGTATCTTGCTCACGTGTTAGTAATTCTACAAACGTAGTAATTTAGCTAAAAATAACAGAACGCAAAATATAGCTTATAAAGAGGCTTTGATGTAATTGAGATTTAAATTACAATGTTTCTACAAAACTAATAAAAATATTATATATATAATTTGTTTGATATCATTTTAGATAATTTGTTTATAAATAATTGTAAGCTAGACAGTAATAAATAAATAAATATATATATATATTAAATATATAATAAAATAAATTAAAAATAATTTCAAACCAATAACATACTTTTTATTTTAAATATATAAACATACATATATTTATTTATATACATTAATTTATATTAGAATTTTTACAATCATTATTTTCCATCTAAATATTAAAAAAAAAATCGTAAATTCTATTTGATTAATATTTATAACTTTAAAATTTATTTATTTTTTGTTTTGATTATACAAATTACTATGTATATATTTCAATTAAAACTATTCACGCTGTATTTCAATTTTCTATTTCTATTTTTAAAATATGTAAACAAATCCTAAAGTCCACACGAATGAAGTAGCGGGCACAGTTAGTTTATAGTAGTTTCAATTGCCTTGAACACTCATGTTGCTTAACTTAACACAGTACCAGAATATTATGGCTGTCATGAGTCTTGTGTGTTTACTTCCTTTCACCCTGCCCATTATTTTTACCTGATGATGTAGCATTTGCCTGCACTTCACAAGCTTTCTCTTTACCTTTGAATGGGAAAGACACATGCTCAGTATGTACATTGGGGAGGGTAACTACCTAGTGTTTATACTCTTATCAGCAGCACTTAGCATTTGCCACTTCCAGCTTCACTGTTGGAGATATAGCCAACTACATTGAAAGCTTCCTTTTCAGTGCTACTGGTAGTTTCCCTGCCCATGCTATTTTCTGATTAGCCCTTATCCCTAGCCTTGGGTTACCTCAGTTTTAGATAATCATTTTGAAGTCACTTCCAGATAGTTTTATTTATGTTGCCACTTCCTAGTTTCTGAAAGCAGCTAGACCATTATTCCACACTTTTGCAATGTCCCTGCCACATTTAGTCCTCAGCATTTTCTTGAGTCCCAACATTTTTGCACCTTCTGACCCAGTGTCCACCATACTTTTCCTTTCTGAGCTTTCTTCAGGCTCTACTGCTCTATCCAAACCACTACAAGTTTCTTCAGGATGTCAGTTCAACATGTTTGCTACCATCAAAGTTTCTGTACTGAGTTGCCATACAGCAACCCCTCCACATTTAGCTAACTCTCCCTTCTACTGTTACTTGTCTCCTCAATCTGAAGCTGGGACACCCAGAGTGTTCCAGTATGCTCTCACACAGTGAATCCACAGAATTCACTTTCTGTCACCATTGCTGTAAGTATCGTCTGTATTGATTGTAATGGAAGACCAGTAACAGGTCTTTACTTCTGGGGTACTGGTAAAATGTAGCCACCTGGACATAAACTTCTTTGTCCATTGTAGGGGCTCAGTGCTACAGTGGGAATTTCCTCAGTTTTGAGATTTCAGTTTCTGATACATGTTTATCCTGGTGGTGCCACAATGGGTGAGCCATGACTTTTATTTGGACACCTCAGAAAGTTTACCTCCCCAACTGTTTCTTGCACATAAGATGCAAGAACTCTCCTGAGACCATTAACACATCTTCCATACCATGTTTTTCTATAAATCCAGCAGTCTGCAGGTTGTTTACATAGCAAAATGTGTTCACTTGCAGGTCCTCTGGATATGCTAACACATCAACTTCCTGTCTCCTCCAAAAGCTCTGTTATCTCAGACCCTTTTGATTTGCTTCAATTGGGGGTAGCTTGGAATAATGCCAGTCTTGCATGTTAGTTTCCTCCATGGCCTCTCAATTTTCTGGGACTTGATCATTCCTACATATTTTTGGAAGTCTGCAAGCAGATGAACCTCTTCTCACTACTCCTAAAGTACTGTATGGCTCTTGATTTTCTCAACTTAATTACTATCATCAACTAGGCTTTGTTCCAGCATCCCACAAAACTTCTTTAACCATTCTGTGGATGGGTCATATTGAATTTCTTTCCAAGATGATATGTGCTATGTGAGCTATATAGGTACCATTAGCCAGTTACGCATGCCACATGGACCTGCCTGCTCCCAAATCTTATTACCATGTTGTGTTTATTGAGCTATGGCTGATTCAGAATTATTTCCTCTACCACATCTTCAGCTGCCATGAATTCTGCATAGCGAGAGTATGGTCAATATCCCTGCACTTTCTAGCACATTATCAGGCTCTGCAATCAAGACCTTTTTCATCAATTTAACAGTCTTAACAAAATTGGGACAAAATGCTTAATTCAGAAATACCTGTTACCTCCACTACTATGCTGTATGCAGTCTCTTGTCTCTTTTATTCCATTATTTGGGTATTTATTGGACCTATTGACTATACAATCCATTATGTCTTACAATATTACATTAGTAGCAATAAGAGCATTAAAAATAATGATTACCAGGCTCCTCACTTTTTTTTGTTAATCTCTGTCAGGGAGAAATGATAAGTGGTAGTGGAAAGGGACATTTAGCAATCACAAAAACGCCAACTTATTCTGTCTGTCTCTCTTTGGGGATTAATCTAAAGCCTGCCCCCCTCCCCTCCACATATTTTCTCGCAGATTAAAGTGTTGACATAATATCAGAGAACTGGAAAATTGCTATGACTGCAACCTATCAGCTTTATCACATGCCCCAGGTTGAAATCTCACACAAGATTATCTCTTACCATTGTATGTATTCAAAGGCACATTCTTGCTTCCCATGTCATGTGTGTTTGAAGTGGCCCCACACTATGATATCTTTCCTATGACTCTGTAATTTGGGTTGGTATTCTGCTGTGACTGGATCAAAATTCAGTTCAGCCAGTTGGATCAGCCAGAGTCCACCTTCCCATCATGTTTTGATGCTAAAACTATCCAACTCTCTCAAAAAAAAAAAAAAAAAGACAGAATGCAAGCTGAATTTTGAATTTCCTGTGCACACACTGTCAGCTAAAAGCACTAGCAGACGTTATCAATCAGGCAGTGTGTTCACAATGGGCGAGGCAGAGAAAGGGAAACCTCAGCAACGGGAGGAGTGAAACATTCTACTCCTTGCCTTTCAAACCGGTCAGCACCAAATAGAAGAGTGCAAGGATGCCACACTGGTTGTTAGGCAACTAAATCCAACCCCACCAGCCTTGCAAGGGGAGGAAACGAGCTCTGCCAGGTATCACAGAGGACAGCCAAAGCGTATTTAATCCAGTCAGAATATCTACACTTACATTCATGATGAGACTGTGATTGTCTTTTAAAGTAATTAATATTATTTCACTTTAAAAATAAAACTGTGATTTTAAGACAGAAATTAATATATAAGGCAACTAAAATTTCTTTCTTTATTAGTCTTTAATAATTAATCATTTAAAATCATATTCTCTGATTTTCCCAAACACACATGTTACAAGTTATCCTGCACTCACACTCAGTGCTTACATAATACTTGGCAACAAAATCTGTTGAATATTCCCTTCCAGGATACAAGTTCATTCAGAAGACATGTGTCTATTAAAATAAATTAATATAATTCCTCCAATCTCCCTGCAAGAAGCCATTGAAAATGAACTTCACACTTGTTAATAAAAGTTGCTCAATGAAAAAAATTTTTTGGCAACAAGGAGAGGTTAATTATATGCTTCTCTAAGTATCACTTTTAATTCGAAGATGCTTGCTATTGAGTTTTAATACATTGTTTAAAAATTATATTAATTTTATACCAGATACAATTTAAAGACAAACTTTACAAGAATAAACAACCTTTATACACAAAAGAAAACATCTTTGCAAAAAAAAAATTACTGGTTAAATTTTATTGCATAACATTTTCAGGAGAAACTATTTGCTTTAAAACAATACAGTGATGATAGATGCAACTACTTTGAGCTATGTATAAGCTTGATAAAATATCTGCTATCTTAGCTGGCATTGGGAATGTGTAAGAATGGTAGAGTGCCATAGCGGATTACCATCAAATTCTTGTGACTGCCATGAGGTTATTTGAGGTCAGACTCGGCAGAGACTGTTTTTGACTACGATCACATGATTAGTTTTATTGAGTACTCCATGTACTCTTCCATTTCCCTCTCGCCAGGCATGTTAGGGGGAGGAAGCAAGTACACACAGCAGAGACAGACAGGATGCAGGTTCATTTGTTAGATAACAGCTTCCCCTGACAGACAAAAAGAAGTGTGGTTGAGAGAGAAACAGGGAGAGGAGAATGAGAGGATGCAAGGATGCCATGCTGGTTTGCTAGGTAACTGCTTACTCTCTCGAAAGGTGTATAAGGGGAGGGAGCAAGGTCGTGCCTGCCTGCCCGACTGGCTGATTTCATCAGATGAACTGGAGAGAACCATACTTAACTTATTGCACACCTGGTTATCAGATGTTTGCATTAACAATCAGCTTAAAAACAATTGCTGCATGAAATATTATGTGACAGGATCAAAAGATTTTTCAATCAATACAGTATTCAATAAATGATAAAAGCGAACCATATTATAATTATTTATGTAGGAATTTTGTCAGGGCAACTAAAAATTTTGGTGGACCCTTTTTTCAATACATGCATTTTTGGTACATTGAAGTTCACTGTGCCTTGGGGATTGCCTTACTTGCATACCTTCCTCCTCAGGTGCTATCTATTTCTGTGATGAGTGGATAGCGGTGGCATGAATGGAATGTGCTGTTGTATACAATATGAATTACTAGGTACCCAGGTGGAAGATAAACAGAGACTAGTAATCTGTGGGCAAACCACCATTTTGCCAACTATGAAACATCTCAATGCCTGACCAGAAGTTAGAACAAATGCTGAATACACCTGGATCCAATTTTATTTTATGACTAATAGTTAGGAGGTATCTATATACACTCTTTTCCATATCTGAGACTTTTCCATCTTGAGGAGGAACCTTCATAAAACTGGCACTGATCAAGGCCAGCCTGAGCCACTGTACACTACTCCAGGTACTCCAGTAGGCAGAAGTGTTGTTACCTCCCTTAAATGATGCTGTATTTCTAACTGTCAGGACTTCATTTAAAAAAATGTTGGACCGCCACCTGCACACATTCACACAATACTAAAATAGTAGGTGTTCCTGTCCCTGTTACCCAAGGCAAACACTGCTGTTATAATAGGAAATAAACATCCCACTGGGTTTGCTTTCAGTCTTTCACACTTTTCACCAAATCACCATATGCTTTGAGAAGCATTTAAAAATACTTAATCATTACCGACCCCTGATGTCTGGAGAGCTCTCAACTCTACCCACTGCAAATGATTTTCAGAGAAGACTGATTCAAAGCTAAAATGAAAATGTAATGATCTCAAAATCCAAACATGTCCTTCCTTCCACATTCCTATGGAGGAGGGGTGATGATGGGATGGCACAGGGAGGAGGGGGGGGGGGGGAGGGGGGGGTTGACCCACATTCTTGTAAAACCCATTCCCCCTGTTTCTCCACAGAAGCTCTCCATTGTCTTCATACCAGATGAAAGCACTAGAATCTTGTAACGACTCCCTACCTAACACCTAGGCTTTCTGCTAATATGCCATGCCTACTGATCACTATTCTTCCCGCCTCATTCGTACAACAACTCTAGTTAGGTAAGGACCTACTTGGGGGGTAACTAAATATGTCGGCTATTCAATGAAAGAAGGGAATTCAAATAAACACATTTATTAGAGTACTCTGGCTATAACAGAACGATGCTTTGTCACAATACTACAATAAGATCCTCCACACAATTACTTACTTTACTACTTTAATATGACAAGATAATTATAAGAACATAGGGGAATATGCTTATACAAGGAATGGTAAGTTGATTACAAGAATATAAGAGAATATGGTTATGCAAAGACCCTAGCCTTGCCACGTGATTATTACGCCTTTAGAACGGGACCTCGAGATTGGGAATGCCGCCCTACTGCCTGGCCGGATTTATGCTCACCAATAGTAACAGCAGCTTGGAACGTAGATAGCCGGAGCTCCTCCGACTTCTCTGTAGCCTTCTCCTTCGTGCCACTCCGGCACCAATGTCGACAGTGATCAAACTCTTCCGGATATCTGGGGAGAGTGGGGGTGCGAGCTTGGCTCTTAAATAGCATGGCGTCAGTGGGTCAGCCAGACTTGTTGAATAAACAGAGGTTCGCTCAGGAATCTATACTCTGTAGAACCTTACCTTGTCGTGTGCGGCCCCCTGGAGCCGGCTACAATCTTCACAAAGTGCTGGGAATAGACTGCTGTAAATGATACTCAGCAGCATACCACACGATGCACCAGCTGTGTCCTGGGATTATATACATTCTACCACAGATGTACCAGAGTTAACCTGGTAGGCTGCTAGGTGGTGGAATTGTTTCTGACCCTTTTACTTAGGATACAGCTAAGGTCATAACATCATAAATCAGTCACCAATCTAATTAATAGAGACCTTAAAAAATGTGAATATATCATATCATCTGTGATGTAAAAATACCTCAAAGAGGTATATACAATTAATAAAGAAAGCAATGTTCAGGAATATGTCTTATTTCATTTTAAAAAAATTAAATTAAAAATAAATATCATATAGTATATATATATAATATATATATAAATAAAAATGTATTAAAAAATTGGTTAGCTATAAACAAACTAAAAAAGAAGAAAAACATTGAAGTTATACAATTAAATATTATTATACACTTGGATTGCAATATTTCACACATCTATTTATCTCAAGAAATTATTCTTATTCTCTCCAGGTAGGTTTACAATTTTTACAAAATAAGAGTTCAGATTTCAGTTGCAATATTTCAATATTCATTTCAAGAGTTCAGCACATTGCATAACACAAACACAATGGAGAATGGACCAACCAAGCATGGACCATGCATGCAGAAATTGTGGCCAACCACTTTTGTTGACATGGTATCATGCACACATCAACTCTCAACATATTCAATGTATCAATTTGTTCCGTTTTTTTCCTCATTTGCGATCATGATAGTGTAAACAAAATCCCCCGCTAAATGTATTTTTGTGCTAAAATTAGTGAATTTCACGAATGTGTCGAAACAAAGGCAATACCATGGCACTGGCCTAAAATATTTGGCCCGTTTTCTTTTTGTTTATGATCATGATAGTGTAAACAAATAGAATTTGCAGCATAAAGATGTATTTTTGTGCAAAAATGTGTGAATTTCGCGTTTGTGTCAAAACAAAGGTAAAATCACAGAATTTGGCTAAATTATTCGCGTTTCACGTTATTTTGTAAATTTCACATCTAGTAATTTTTCGGGGTCCCTACCAGAACTAACATGCAGTTATCTGCTGCATATGTTTATTAGCAGAACATGCCTTTAGTCTTTCACATTTTTCTTTACACTTTTACCCTGTTTTTCTGACTGATGGAAGTCTCAAGTGTCCACATTAAAGGATTCTGATTAAATCCACACAGCCATACCACACTTCTTCAATCTACTGACCACTCACATATGAGTATATGACATGCATGACACTGACAAAGTGGCAAAACTTAATTCAACGTAGAGATCCACACACTGGACACTACATATATTCTTAAGGTGCAATTTGGATGTTGATCTTTTAGTATTTCTAGCAGCTCTGGGAATGATGTTGGTAATTCCAGTATAAAGTATCACAAGTTCTGCTGCAGCCCAGGCATATTGAGGTGAGGTATAGTAAATAATGGTATAAGAGGTGACTAACAGTACATGAGATCTTGCAAATGTTAATTAAATTTATTTGAGGGAAAAATTTATATTCCAAGAAGTGGTTTTTAGGGTGAGAAGTGACAAAGTTTAGAAAAATATTCAGTTCTCTGTACTGATTAGAGTATAAAATTCAATATAAAAGCATTTTCAAGAATTTCCAGATCACATTTGTTAGACCTTTTTGATGTCATGACTGAAATTTTAACACAACCAAAATATTTCCTTATTTTTTTATGCTTTGAGTGTAAAGCCTGATAACTACATTTTAAATAAAAATACAGTACTATAAATGTGAAAATGAAAAGAAACGGAACTTTTATGTTTACATTACAAAGTAAAAATGCACCCAAATTTAAAATAAATTAACATTTTGAGAAATATAACAATTTTACTGTAAGAATTTTAATCAATAATATGGAAAAATAAGTAGTCATGTTTTATATAATAGTTATGAAAACTAGATATTACTCATGTATAGTGTTACAGTTTATGATTGTAGACTTGTAAAAAATATTGGGGGTGCTCAAAAAATTAAGGTGGTGGTGGAGGATAAAAAAGTAAATATTTTAAAGTGTCATATCAAAAAATATTTAAAAAGTGGTGTAACTTCAGACCAAAATTAAGGTGTCATTTTTAACCCTCTATGTATGTTTAATAACATCTGGCAGACAATTACACCACAGAATATTCATTTCTAAACCAAGACACATTCTCAAATGCAACTGGATACAGGTAAAAGAAAATTACATACAATATAAAAATTGCAATACAACAGCACAAAATTATAAATAAAATATCACAGACGTTTCTCAAAAAAATAATTTTAACATGTGCTGAACAACAAATAAAAACACATTTCTAAATATCATAAAACAAAAACAAACATTTTATTTCATCTTGAATGATGGCTGCAAGCTGTTCTGTTCCATGCTACTAAAAAACTGCTGATAAGCAATCCATCACTTAATGTTACAATTTACCTTGTTCACAAGTTATTTATTATGTCTGTGATGGATAACTCTTCACTTGTTTTGTATTACGATAGATGAATGTCTGGTGGCATATTTCATATTTCAGTTCTTGAGATAAACTCGCCAGCTATTTTGTCCAGATCTAAAGGTAGAGCTTCTTCCTTGTAAGAATGAACAATAGAAATGCTATTCATTCGCTACTGACCCATAGTAGACCTAATGTAGGATTCCAATCTATGCTGACAATAGAATGAATGCTCAGCTGTACAGATTGACACTGGCATTGTAAGAACTAGTCTCATGAACTTAACAAGCTCTGGCAGCATGTCACAATACAAGTACTCTGCCACTACCCAATTGATAATGTAAACATTGTTGACAAATGACAGTCTCTCAATTCATGAGTGGCAGGTGCTACAGCTTAATCACATCAAATTGTGTCAGAGATGCAAAGAAACCTGACCAACATCTAGTGGTGAACTTGGAAGGGTGATCAAACGCTTGGACATACGAAAAAGTTTATGATGGCGAAGTAATTTTAAGCAGGTAAATAACATTCAGATGATATAATTTTGTTTGGAGGTAAAAATGTCAACTGCAAAATAGCATTTCATTACATCTTGTTTCCTAAACCTTGCACTTAAGATTGATGATAAACTTAGGTTCAAAAATTCAGAATGGATTAAAGCACACTTTTACTTTGCTTTTGATTCCTTGCTTACATATCAGATGGCAGCATTTCCCTGTTCTCAAGTTAGAAAACACTTCTTGCAATGCAATACTCTATCCAAAATAGAACTAGCAACTTAATATTAAGGGTTTAAAGGACTGAAATATTGGGGGGTGCTAAGTACCCTCAAAAATATTTTTGAGGGTGCTAAATATGTAAAACACTCCCACAGTTGGCACCTATGCTAGTAGCACTGGAAATTTTCAAACTGACACAAACATTATTGTCTGGGGTGTTTCATAAATCAACAGAACTGTTGATAACAAATTTTATCATGTGATGTTACATTCGGACTACTCCATAAGCTTACTGATTTGAATGACAGTGACATGGATTGTTATAACTATCATTACTGGTAAATTTTGGTTTTATAACCAAACAAATGAGGAAAGATTTTGCAAATAAAATCAGGATTCATGAAGTTGTGATGTTGATAAACTATATTAATACAATAATTGAAAAAAAATTTAACTTTCTGAAACTTCCAAAGTTCATGAGGAATGTCTATATTGTCCTTTGTAGTTAAAAAGTGTGCAAGAAAATAATATTGCATATGAAAAGAAAAGGAAAAAAAAGCAACTTTTAAAAGCCAAAAAAATATATTACAATTGTTAAAAAATAAAAACACAATAATAGAGCAGAAATCATAGAAGTAATGTTACATATTTCAACTTGGATGTTTCGAAGAATTCAGCAATAACATAACAGTACTTGGATACAACATATTATCATTAGAACCCACAAGAAATTAAAGCGTAGAATTTTACTTACCAAATATCAGTATGAATACATAAAGCAAGGTCTGTAGGTCAGTTTGTTTGAATTATTTCCTTATGAAACCAACTTTTATACTTTACGAGTTATAATTTTTAAATTTAACAGATTTGCTAAGTTGGAATATTTGGCTTCCAAAATAATATAAAAGATAATTTATCCAAATGCATAGACTACCGATACCCATTAAAATATTATATCTAAAAAAAGTAATGCTCTAGGTAATATTAATGAACATGGCCTCTAATTTCACTGAAAAGTACTTAGTATTAATTGCCAAGTCATGTTTTGCAGATATATTATTGTAAATGATTAAGTGGGTAAGGAAATTAAATTTTTAGATTATATTAATGTAAATATAATGTGTTCCTACTATGTTTTTATAATTAAATAAAACAGGTTAACATGTCTATGTACATACAAATAACATAAAGTAGTAATGCTATCATTATTCTTGAGAACTATTCAATTTTTGGTTGACTTCCACTTAGTTTTACATAGATACATAAACTGACACAATGGTGCAGCATGTATGGACTCATTGTTATATGTTACATTTTCTTTTGCATGGGCAAGTAAAAAAATATCAGTGTATTTGTTTGCTGGCATAGAGAATGACTTGTGTATGACTGTTTTGAACTATTTTTCATTCACTTGAGAATTGTGCAAGGATGAGATATTATACATAATAAATTATGAATATTATTTTTCTTCCCCCATTTGCAGTGTGTTAGTAATTTGTATTGTTATTTGGTGTATGAAAACTGATATTGCTTGGAAAATAAATTTTTGTGTGCATGTGGGCACTTACTAAACATGCTTTCTCTGTTGTGCTATTACCTGTCCTTTATAGCTCTCCCTTTCACACGTGCCATGCAGGGTCAGTTAATAAATTTGTTAAAAGGTAAACACTTCTCACATTTCACATACTCCATTCATTATATCATTGAAGGTTTTATATGTTTGTATTCACACATTTTATAATCGTAATACCACATCACTTGAAAATTGGTACAAAATCACTTTATTGCAAAATATTTTTGTATCTCAGTGCTAACATCCAAAAGGGTTCATGTGATACAACAGATTTACAATGCTTAACATTGGAATAAAATTTTCTGTGATGGTAAAAAAAAATTGTGTATTTTGCTTTATATTCTGACATGTAGTTGTGGTTAATTCTATACATGTGGCAATTTTAATACTCCAAAAATGTAATAAGTAAAAAATCAAAACTATGTATTTAAACACTGTATAAAAATCAAAGGACACTAGTACTTTTTCTTACAACATCCTCCTTGAGGAGGTGCAATTAAGCCATTTGAAGTGTGTCATTTTTATGACTATTCAACTAAATGCTATACAGTCACAAGTATGAAAATGAAAAAATGATCATTAGGCTGCTTAAAAATATTTTATTTCCATACCCAAACATCTAAAAACATTAATCCCCACAAGTCCGAACATAAAACTGTGTTTAAATCTTCAACACTGAGACACTATCCCAGCTGTTTGGAGGCCATTATAAACTGGAGAGCCATTGCCTGTAATATTTCCAAACACAAGTATTTGGTTGCTATTGTGGAAACAGGTTTCCATCTGTTAAACAAGAGCTGGGAGGGTTAACTGTGTATGTGAACTATTATTTTACTATGAAGGAAGTCTTACTGACAATAATCAAAACATTGAGAGGCATATCCTTGCATTAAACCTACATGACAAAAATATGTATGACCTTAATGTTTTATTCAGACACAAAGAAGAAATATATCAATGTGTGTTACTAATATATTTGAATATTGAATTGTATTTGTCTTCTAGTATTAACAGGTCACATTGATCTAATTTTTTAAAACCGGTATGTGGTACTTTGGATACTTCACATCCCATCTTTCCTTTAAATTTATGGAATTTCTTGACAGGATGACACTAGTATATTAATACATACTGATATGGCTACAGACTGAATATGATAGATATACATTGTTGTTAATCCCTATCTTCGTGTCATAGCAACATCATTAACAGCTAATGCTTAGCAGTAACAACTGTAATTCATAAACATCTGTAGGCTGGAAATCTTCAGCGTTATAAAGAATGGAGTATGTTACCATATCCCCCAATTTATAGTTTGGCTTTGGTGGACCTGAGCAATCCCTTGTTACTACTGTTGCACTTCCTGAGCTGATTGTTGTCTGTGGTGCTGGGCACTGCTCGTAATGCATACAAATCTTTGGTTGCTTTGTTACAAGTTTCATTATAGTGGAAGAAGTTCATGGCAAGTTCTTTTATGGGTAATACCTGATTGAACATTTTAGAATGATGTCTGTTTATAACTATATATTAAGTTGTAGCTAAATGTGTTTTAAAAAGTATGATCTTCACAAATCAATAGTAATTTAAAATGTGCAGTATGTTTCATTTTACACATAATGACTGTACATGTGGAAATAATTATTTTTCACGTGACATGTGTCAAGGGTACCTTGAAGTACTGTTATTTTCTATACATATACATACTATACATTACAAATGCTAGAGGAGGCTTAGTACAAGAGATTGGTATTTAAAAATGGGAGTTCTGCATATCATGTTAATAATTTAGTAATTTTTAAAAATACTTTAGGGCAAAAAATATTCTCTCTCACAAGTAGAAAAAATGACTTTATATCATGTTATCTGTTTTTATTTCAGAAATTTAAAAAAAAATTAATTGACATAAACATTTTTTATAATGTTTTGGATGAAAAAAGATTTTTGAGTTGTATTTTTGGTTACTTTTTTATAACTTTTATTTAGTCAAAAAAAATTTTATTGCTTGATACAAAATTATTGAAAAGGCTACCAATCATCAGTTTGTTGTTTTCATACACATACACATTTAATTTTTGTTATGATATAATGAAAACATGATATGAAATGATGAACACTTTTGGCATTTCATAGTCTTTTTGTGCCTACATGGAGAATCACAAAACATTGTTAAGTGAGTGAGATGTCATAATGATTGTACACTTAGAATAAAGTTTTAAAAACTTGTTGATTTCAATTGGTAGGAACTCTGTTGCTGGAATTGATATAGAAAATTAACGACTGACTGGCCGAGAAACTTTGAGTAAATTTCCTAGGCAGAAAAATTTCTAAGAGGCGATCTGACACATGCCATTTAATATGTGACAAGTGTAAATGAACTTTCATACTTAAAAGTACAAACATAAATGGACTACTGTGTATCACAAGCCAACACTTTCTATTATACAGCAAATGAATTATCTTTTTTAATATCAGACATGTAATTCATCCATTACTACAAGCTTGAAAGCAAATGGAAACATAGCACCTGTCAATTCATGTCAACAAAAAGTGCTTCAGCAATTAGGATTTGAATGTGTATTACTATGTTGCTGTCTGCAGTCCCTTTAATAAATACGTAAGTCTAGACAAAAGTACCTATGTACATAATATTTTATGCCTATTGTGAAGGGGATGTACATGCAGCTGAGATCAGTGCTATTGCTTTTTTTTATGTTAATTAACACATGATTTAGACCATTGATACAGTATGCTGCATTTTGATTTTGAAGTGTACACATTTAACAAAAACAATGAAAAAACTTCCTCTATGAAATGCCAACTTCAAACCAGTTTAACACAAAGAAAATTAACCTAATATCATTTCATGTCACTTATTTGACTTGTCCAATATCTTTGTACAGCTATGTATTGAAAAAAGATATTACGGACAAAATAAAACAAACAAGGTCACCAATATCTGGTTTTCTGTAGTTACCTTATTATTGCTTATAGAGAGCATTTTATTTGTAGTTTCAACTAAAACTACAATGTGAAATTTAATTGGCATTTACATAGAAAATGATTTACAATACAGAACCGTTTTTGGGCATTTGAAGTCCACAAATGGCATTGTCTACATAGTTGCTGGTTGTTAGAATGTGTACCTCTCAAGTAAATTATACACAAACAAATGACTGACATAGAGAAAAACAATGTGTATTGTTTTATCAGTTGAACTGTACACAGTCATGAACTTCAATTTAAGCATTAAGCATTTGCAAACTGACAATTGGTGGCTATACTTTACAGTTTCACAATTAAAATAACTTCAACTACTTTAGCAGTTTATAATTACATATGTAAATACAATGCAATTTGTTTACATGATAAAATATTTTGAGTAAAAAGTTGATTTTAGTTCTGTTTTTATGTTTTTTGTAAATACATATGTAATGGAAATGTTAATTACAGAATATTTGATATTTGGCAAAAGGTTTGTGTAACTGTTTATTTATAGTATTAGATAACATGAAATAAAGTTATCTTCAAAACTATTTATAAATACAATAAAAGGGAATACTGGACAGCTCTGTACCGATAACATAGGCAAACGTGCAATAAGCGACAGTGGTGGCTTCTAACGGCATGGTGTGATGAAGGCAGATGACTACTACGGTAAAAGCATGTATATATGTCAAAACATTGCCAAAAAATGTGTTTCAAAAGTCGTGTATTTTATTTTACTGGAATTGTGCACCCACATGCGAACTGCTGATAGTGTACAGTATCTCCAGGACGTAATACAAGATTGTAAATGATTTACAAACATTAATTAAAACCAAGAAAGTAGCTAAATTTTTATTTTCAAAAATATTGTGATTAATGTTGTGCATACTGAACATCAAAAAGCCATCTAACTTAATTGCTGCTTGAAACATAACCATTAATAATGTCTAATAATTTTAGTGTTGATACTAAAAAGTGATCTAATCATGAAAGTGGAATCCTGAAAGTAAAACTGAATATGAGAAACTGCAGCAGTCTAGTTTAAAATCAATTAGTAATCAAATAAAGTGGATGTGTAACAAACTACAGCAATATACACCTGATCAATTAAATTGAAAATTATTAAAAAAAATATATATATATATATATTATATATATATATATATATATATATATATATATATATATATTATATATATATATATATATATATATATATATATATATATATAATATTATATATATATATATATATATATATATATATATATATATATATATATATATATATATATATATATATATATAGACACACACATACATATGTGTGTGCATACACACTATAAAATATATTTCATGCAGGTTAACAAATAAACATAGTTTACTATATCTTAGTTTAGCCAAATGTGGGACTTCAGCGATGTGTTACTTGAGTTGTTTTAAATTATTTATGTCCTTTTAGGACTTGTGTTATAGGCCCCTGGTGTAACTTTAATACCAATTACTGTGTGCTTGTTAAACATTAATGTATTACTACTATATGTGTTTATTCATACCCTTGACTCTGCGAATTTTGGGACTCCTGACTGAATCAGTAGGAAAATGGTCTGAGCACATACTATAAATCATTTATATAAACATAATTTTATTTTAAACAGCTTGTCCAAGTCATGTAGCTGACATTTCTGGAACCATTGTTAGCAGCTATAAACTAAAAATGTTTGTCCAGTTTCTAGTTATAAGTAAATTAATAGAATAAAGTGTTTGCCTACTTGTCTCTGACCTTTCAAGAGCTAAAATATGACAGAAAAATTCTTAAACCATGTTGTTGAAAGTTATAAATTGCACATATTGAGCCTGTCATTTTTTCTTTAAAAAAAGCTTGAGTCTCTTATAATTCTTAAGTTTTCAATTTTTTAAAACAACGTGCCATGACATTTGTTTATATAGCTGCGTAGGCTCTACGAAGATATCCATCACACCAAACTGCGAGAGCGCAGCACCCTTGCATGTCTCACTAGAATCTGCAAGCTTTCCAGTATTCTCTTTTATTGTATTTACTATTTTAGTACGTTTTAGGACTATGGATGTTGTAATGATGGTATCAAAGAAGACATCTGCACGACTGTTTGCAAAAAGAAGATAGTTGTAACAGTGTTGTTTCAGCTTGTTATATGCTTTTGTTTGTGTTCTGCTGCCACCACCATGAATAATTTTGAACCTGCTCATCATTACTTTTTTGTTTCAACTGTCACCATAAAATAAATGTGTGCAAACATTGTGCCTGGTTGCATTGTGATAGTTTATCCCAGTGTGTATTTTTTTTTTGTTATTTAACTATGTTTTGTTATTTTAGTTTTTTTTCTTTTCTTTTCTTCTTTAGGGTCCTCCTGGTCTTGATGGAATGAAGGTACGTTGTATACAGCTTCTTATATTTTTGTGTTGCAAGGCAGAAAACCCACCAATATTTGGTTATTTCTATTGGTTGCAAAGCTACAAAAGTGGAAATGCATGCTGCAACATTACAACAGAAAATACTCCAATATTGGGTTATACAATATGGAAGTAAACATATGTATGTATAAAAAAACATGAAATTTTCTGTTGAATGATATGTATGTTATGACTTTTACACATTTCCTCAATTTAGATATGATAGAGATGTTAATAGCTACAAAGAAAGTTAAATACTTATTGCATCATTGATTTTATTTATTATTTTTAACCCAGTACAAACAACATTGGTTGCTTACTAAGATTAATATTTGGGGAAAGATGAAGCACAGCTATTTTATAATGTAATCAAAATGATCACTTGCATGACTATAAGAAGCTATTACCTTTACCTACATGCTTCTATTAATCTTTTCTACTACTATTTTAAATGTAAAATTTCACCCGTCAAAACATAAATAAAATAATATTTACTAACAATTTTTTTTTAAAAACCTGTGTGAATAGTTACAGAAAAAAATAGAAAGTTTGAACTCACATTTCAAAAGGTTTTGTGGACAGGGTGATGGAAAAAAGGAGGGGGGGGGGGGGGGGGGGGAAGGGACACACAGTGAAGTTCACAACAGGCTTTTGAAACCATTGTCTGCAGGATTTCAATTCGTGGGTAGGTTCAGTTGTAGTAATGTAAATTTTACTTCCGATTTTTTAGCACCACTTTCAGGGTAGTATAGATATTTAGCTACTGGAGTGCAACTTCCTCCCTCCTGATTGGTTGCTTGAACTGTTCAGTTAGTCAGGGACAATCTGTTCTCTGCTGTCTGTCAGTGTGGTTTTCACATTTTTTGAAAGATGCTTTAATATTTTGATACTACCCTCGGATGTACCTTTCTTTGTAAGTTGAGATGTTGGCTATTATCTTGAACTTGTCAAATTCAAAGCTGTTAATGGTTCCAAGAGTATGTTCTGCTATCGTTGAATATGTATTTTCATGTTTGTATTCACTGATATGTTCTTTGATTCTGGTGAGGATTATTTTGTCAGTTTTAATTCATACCTTGAGATGAAAATGGGAAAAAGGATTTCCTGTTCAAGTAACAAGGTATGTCACGTAAGCCAAATTGGCAAAAGAGTCCACCAGAATTAAAGACCACATCAGTGACTACAAACATAAAAATCTGTGTTCAGTCATTGCATAACACTCCATTGAAAGCAAAAGCTAAATACATCTGCCACGCTGAGGATGCCAAACTGCAATGTGTGCCAAAACATATAAGAGTGATATCGACATTCAGGTGGTTAAAGACCAATCTCAGATCCTGTAAAAATAACTTTTGGTAAGTTATGATTTTGTATTTATGAGTTGTGCATGCAACTCTTTAGTATGTAACTATACAGAACATCAAAATTACTGTGTAGGACATATAGAAATTTCAACTAAGTTAATAGCACCTTAATGGAAATACCACATAAAAAAATTGTTACAATTTACACATTTTGTTGAAATACTTCAGATTGCATTGCAATTACACTTATTGCCACTGCTAAAATGTTTATTTTATCTGAAACACTGAGAAGCAAAAAAAAAGTAGCGTAAACAGTTTTAAACATACCAGTCCCCAATCAAAGAGAGACTATCAGCTTACAGAACTATGTAGACAGAATGATCTTATTTTTGCACTGGTTTCAAACACAGAGTTGTGATTTAATGAAGTTGGGAAATACTTATTGCTTTCTCGTGAAATGTGGAACTAATATCAGTCCTATAATAAAAATTGAATCAGAATCTCATGAATGTTTATCATATTGACACCTTTATGTTCCTTAATGGATCTGAATGCAGACCTTTACAAATAGCCTCAAAAAAATTTCAGAATCATGTTTCAATAATATTTTTCGACTAAATTTTTTTAATGAACAAACTTTTTCAAAAAATTAATATTCAACTAAAGATATCACTTTATCAAATTGAATAGTTTTGGTTCTGTGTTCTCGTAAATATTTTGATCAAAAATGATTTAAAATTCTAAATTCTGTCCAAGCTAAATATTACATTTTTAGAAATTATTGTCAAAGAAAACATTAACACAGCTACACTGTTTATGCAGACAAATTCTAAAAGGATGCCACAAAAGAGATGCCAAATCACATTTTTGGAAGAAAAATAAGTGCTGGGGAAAAAATACATTTGCAACAGTCTGTACCTATGCAGTGTGTATCATTTCATATGACGTTGCCCTCACTTCTCTGCTTGGGAGGCAGACTACTGTTGCTCTGCTCATGCACCGGGCACGTACAGCCGTGCGCCTCATACAAAGGTCATCTCTACCATTCATGCAAAACTGGGTCACGGAACCTGGTCACGACCCGCCTGACCCCAGTTTTCCAAGAGTGTTCTCCTTACTGTGTGTGTGTAGTGTAATTCTGTTCAGTGTAACATAAAGTAGAAACACCAATGAACAAGGGAAATTATTATCTTCAATTAATTCCCTTTGAGTGAGGCATAGTACACCTGTGAGTGTAAAGCCACGTGGGTTTCAAACCACTACAAAACATGATAGTGACATTCATAATTCTTTTCATAATTTTCTAGGGTTGATAATGTGTTTTGTTTATTAAAAATGGCAATAGTAAATTCTTTGAATACAATTAAGTGTCACATGTAAACATCCTGGCAGTTCTGGCTTCCGCCATGCCAGTTGTCCAAAACTAAATTCTTGAGTCTTGGCTTAGCGGACGTAGGGAGAGCACACGCGTCGCATCGCTGGAGCCTTCACCTTTTGTCTCACCATCTTAGCTGCAATAGTGTAAGTTTAAGTGTATCAGAACCTCTTATATTCTTTTGATCCTCCCGTGATCGCGCTCCCGTCTCCATCAGTCTCACCGCCCCGGAGATTTTTAATACCGTAATTTCATTTAACGTATTCAACTGTACTTTTACCATTTCTGCTTATGGCAGGCCAAATTGCCATGCCCGCTTTATTCTCAGATAGCTGTACTGTGTGATCTGTGTAGTGCCACTTTCTTCAATATAGCCAATCTTGATCCGAGTCTGTGTTCATTATTACTCATACGTAAGTAGCTTCGGGACATGGCCCACTCCAGGGACCTTCAATTTAAATAAGTGTTTTGCAGACTATGTGAACTTAAACTCTCTCTTGTTGAAGGTGTGCTTGTGAGGGGATCACCATGTGGCTGTCGACCTGCTACCGCCCGGAGAATCTGAGTTCACATGCTCACCCATGTATAGATGAGCTGGTGCTCTACCGGAAATTAATAACTTGTCTCATAAACTTTTCAACCATGAGTCAGAGTTTGCCTAGATTTCAGTGTATCTCGCCCCTCACCAGTGTCATAACCATCTTACATATTAAAGCAAATCTCTCCCTTACCTGCAAGTATTTTTAATGCAAGATTATTAACAGAAGTGCTTAAGAGACATGAACAGTTATGAAAAAAAAAAAAATAGCATCAAGAATAAATATAAATTTTGTAAGAAAATTTTAATCCAGTTTTAACAGAAAAGTAACATTCTTTTTACACAGAATCTTTTAAAAATGATTGTCTGCTTTCAAATGGCAGTATATTTCAAGTTTATAAGGTCCAAGTAGTAAGTGATACAACAGCACAAATGGAAAAATTTCAAATCAAGCCACAAGATGCTCCCATTGAAACTGTAGCTATCCTAGCAGGCAATGCGCAGTACATTAATGATCAGGCAGCAAATATATTTCTTTGTGGTTCAGTTTATCAAGTGTGAAATTGAAATAACCATGCAGCATGAATTTTGTTAGCAATATGGATTTGATCCACCAGGTTGAGTGTATCACAAATTTGAGAACACAGGATGCTAGGGTAAAGTCAAGAGCATACTACCAGTGCCATGAAAAAGACAATTCGAAGATTAGTTAACCTTATGTTTGTTTATCTATCTGTTTGTTGCTTTTGGGTTTCTCATATATGGATCATGAAGTTTATCTTGCCAATTAAATTTAATATGGCTTCATTTTCCTCCTTTATTATGATATGGTAAAATGTAATCACTTTTATTTGTCTGAGGGTCTCAACTCACAAAATTGTTCCAACCTTAATGGCTCCTCACTGAACCAACATGGCAAAACACCAAAATAAATCGGGAGCACTTCCAGTTCACAACTACTACACGTGTTTGATATGCATGCCAAGCTGCCAAGCTGAAAACATTTTCCTACCTCATTGTCAGACATGCACTGTGACCTCATGCTCTTGGTTTTACACATGTATCTTGTGCCCTTGAATTGGTGATAGCATATATAATAAGTGTCTCTTGAAATTCATGCTGCCAGGTTATCATTTATTCATACTTGAAAACGTCACCCTTCAGAAGGCTTTTTGCTATCCATTTGCTGACAGAGTATCAGTGTCAGTTGTAGCACAGTGATATAATTTGAAATTTTAGTTAAATTCCCTTTTATTCTGATGTATTTTTTCCATTTTGGTTTTGAAGAACTTTAACGCGTTGGAATTTTGAAATTGGATGAGTCATTCTGAAAGTCTGTATTTATGCTGGTAATATGCTGGTATGCTTGGGGAAGATATCTGTCTCAAGAAGGTTTTTTTTTTTTTGGTGATATGTACTCTTTCTTACTGTGCACCAGGTAATGAGAAACCATACTAAGTGTTGACTTAGTATGGTTTCTCATTACCTGGTGCACAGTAAGAAAGAGTACATATCATCAAAAAAAAAAAAAAAAAACCTTCTTGAGACAGATATCTTCCCCAACTGGGAATTAAGCTTAAATGTGCAACTTGAGACATTTTTTGCAAACATCTGTGGAATAGCAAGGCTTTTCACAAAGTATGTGTTGTGTGTGAGCCAGTAAACTGAGTGATGTACAGAGGGTCATACTTGTGTGATGTGTCTTTTGCAGGGTGCGCAAGGAGAACCTGGGAGTAAGGGCGAGAGAGGGGATCCAGGCCTACCCGTACGTAACCCACAGTCATAAACAGTAAAGCCATCACTAAGTGCTGTTTTATTTAGCATTTTCTGTTGCCATGCTACTACTAACACTGCTATAGCTTTTTCCATAGTAGTTTCATTCATATCTCCATGTAGTGTGAGAGCATTAAATTCCAAACGGTACTTTCATTTTTTCATGATAAACACTGATTACCTACATTTAGACCAATCATTAAATCTGCAAATTATTGTGAGAATAAAATAAAATGGAAACACACAAAGAAATAAGCTACATATTGTTCTTTTTCTTGGCAGGGTTTGTATACTTTTAAAATATTCAAATAGGTATATCTAGAAAATAATTTTACATAAGAGTTCTGGACTTACTAGCAGGGTCTTGGAAGGTAACAAAGCACCAAAATTTTTCATCTTACAACATTTAATTTTCAATACGAAGAAAGTACTCAAATTATGCATAATGCAATATTGGAATTGCCACTATTTAATTTGTTACAGTTAATTTCATAGTATACATTTATTTCATGAAGACATCCATTTGGTATGATCTCATCGCTTTTGGGCACACAACTTATTTAATTGGTACTTGTAATATTTTTTATCCTAACTTTATAATCATACTGTAGCCAAAATAATTATGTTAACTGAAATGCCAAACTGACAAAATTAGCTATTTTGACTTGATAAGTTGGTATCACGAAACTCCTGTAACGTGGGGAAATATATTATCATACACTGTTACTTATCTTACAAATTTACAAACTTCTTTTATGAGTCCTGTGTGTACATCAACAGTCTTCAAAGGTGCACCACACCCCTGTGAGCTCCTCATACCAACTGCCTAAATATCTGCATACCTTATCTACAATGCGCAACTATGTATTTTATAACTTGCTTTAATCCAGCAATACTTAGACTAATACCTGGCCAATGAAGTTATGAGCTTACCCTCTTTATACACAAAACTGGTGGTTTCACATATACAGTAGACTCTCAATCTATCGTTATTCAGGGGACTGCCAAAAAGTTCATACATGCAGGATTTTAGTAGATACTGTTTCTGAGATGTACATCAATAAAATACAACATCTAACCTTATAAAACTTTATGTTGAGTATACTAAGAGTTGTACACTATACGTGAATAGAGTTTAGCTAATAAACACAATAAAAATGGGAATTTTAGAAAAAATATTATTGTAAATAATACATTAAAAACACATTCCACCTAAACTCATTTAAATAAAGAAAATAAAGTTTCAAAATACTGTATATAATTGATTGTAATCCAACACAAATACAAGCTGACCCAAAACTTTCAAATCCTTGACGCCCGCTAACAACCAACCGCGTGAAGACCATGATACCACTCACCACTCACGTGACACATGGGCATGTACATGCGCAAAGAGGCCGTAACCTGAACTTTCCAATAACGGAATATTTATTTGAAGTGTAAAATTATGTCTCTTGTTTATTTTCAGGTTTTCAAGTGTTTAAATGGTTAAAATGTATATTTGATAATATTGCACAATGTTTGGTTATGAATTCAAAATGTGCGCTGCACTAAGACTAAGAACATTATTATTCCAGTGTGCACGCCATCATAAAAGACATTCAACGAATACCGAAAATTCACAATTTAAATAAAAAAATGTAAATACATCTTAAAATTATTTGTGCCATTTATTTTCAAAAGATAAAACTTTTACTCGGCGTGCATAGCACTTCCGCTTGTGTCAACCACGTAGCCAGTCATGGTAGGTCCACGTGACCCCTGCCTCTGGGCAGTTCGTCGAGGAGAGCTGGCGAGGTAAGATGCTGTCACGTAAGCACTACAAACTTTTTGCACTGATGTAGATTACAATAGTTCACTTGTAGTATACCGGTTAACCTTTGCTTTGCATACGTTTTGCCATACATTACCTAGCTTTATGCTTCTCCTTAACCTAATAATTTGTTCCCTTGTGGCTTTTTGAATGTAAACGAGGAGAAGGAGGAGAAAGATGTCGGAGAGGCCACACGGCCCACGCAACTATGAATAAGGTGCCATCCGCCAATGTTAAAGGCATTTCAGTGTAATTTCTGTATAATTGCTGCGTGCAATTTTAAGGGCTTTATTTTCAAGTATGTATTTAAGGGTAATTTTCATGTTTAATTGTTTTATGGCCATATCACTTGCAACCACATGGTTAATAGTCGTAAAGTCAATGTCTGTGCCATCCATGCACTTTGAGGGTTTATTTGTGTAAAATCATGTGGGCCGTAATTTATTTCAGGGTTTATGTAATATTTTGTTCAGGGTTCTGTGTATTTTTCACGTAATTGATGCTTTGTATGTATAACCACGCGATCTTGTTCAAGTTTGATTTTCCCGCCATCAGGCATGCTAAAAGCCTAAAAATGTCTCAATCCACAGGAGAATATTTTTCCCATCAATAATAACCATTTGTCTGCCCAGAATTTGCCGTTTCTACAGAGAAATATTGAAATTTCATCTGCACCATGTGATCAGCTACGAATCTTATCCAGCGGCATCCACACCATCTAAGCTTTCTTTCACGCATCTGCGTGTTTATCATGACCATTAATGTTTTGTCCCATCTTATTTCATATGTATTTGTGCCATTTATGTAATTTGTACGGTGATATTATTTCTGTCTTAGCCGGCTATGTGTATAGGCCGTCACCACACTAATCATGTGCTGCAAGGCAAGCCCCGACGAGTCCGCATTAGCGATGGCAAATAATCACACGTGTTTGTTCATTTCATAATTCTCTGCACCCCGTCTTCAGGAAAAATCGGCAGTCCAACTTAGCGGCTGTTGACCCCTTTCCTTGTGAAGATTGTGTTTTATAACACCACAGAGAAGTCATCCATCTAGGAGTGCACTAGATTAATTGCAGGCTGGGGAGCACCCGAACTGAGTTAGCTCCGAGTTCATGCATAAAGTTAATCTTGGCACAATTTATATGAGTGACAGAATAAAAAGCAAGTATCAAAGTGCTTAAAGTCTTTCTTTGTAGTGACAGCAACTTCTCACCATTTTTCAGTGATAAAGTGTTTAGTAAAGATGTTTAGTAATGAAAAGTGTTTTGTAAGTACGCTCGGGTGAGACAGAGACACAGAACCCACAGTTTTCCTGAGAACCCTGAGTCCCAACAGTATGGTGACTGGGAAACACTGCTGGTGCCCATCTACAGTAAGTTTATTGTGTCACCGTTCGTCTCGTGTCTCACCTGACGGCGTCACCCTCTGAAAACGAAAATAATATGACACCAAATGCAAGTCAAATTTTGAATGTCCTACACCCACTACTTCAGCTAAGAGCGTGCAGAGAAGTTATCAATCGGGCAGAGAGTACACAAGGGCTGTGGCAGAAAAAAGGAGTGGCTACGTGTTGCCGTGCCGAATGCTGCCACCTTGCGCACCTGACAAATATCTGTCTTTTAAAGTAATTAATTATATTTTACTGCAAAGAAAACTTGTAATTTTGAGACAAAAATAAATAAATAAGGCAATTATCTTTATTTCTTCGCTGTCTAATAATTAATCTTTCAAAACCACGTCCTCTGATTTCTCCTGTTGTAAGTTACACTGCACTCGGCTCGGTGCTTACCTACCCATTATTAGACGGCAAAAGGTGTCAAATTGGTTTTTACATTCTATCAGTTATTCAAAAGGCGCATGCTTATTGATATAAATTAATATAAATCCTCTGATTTCCCCGCAGAAGTTAGTGAAAATTAATTTTACACTCATAATACAAGTTGCTTGATGTTTAAACAATTTTTGGTGACAAGGGAAGTTCAAGTATATGCTTTTGGCCATATAATTTTATTTGCGAAGATGCTGCCCCTTGAGTTAAATAAATATTACATTTTAAAATCATGTTAATTTTATGCCAGATACAATAAAACACCAACCTTATGGGAAAAAACCACCCATAATCACAAAAGAAAACATATTTTCAAATAATAATTCCTCGTTAAAATGATTTGCCTAACATTTTCAGGTGAAACCATTTGCTTTGAAATACAAGTGATGTTAAGTGCAATTATTTTGAGTGATGCATAACCTTAAATGATGTAAATTTTTCAGCAGTGGAAAACAAATTTGCGGGAAGAAAAGAGAGAAAGGAAAAGATTGAGGAGAGATAACTGAGAAAAATGAGTTGCGCAGAGGAGAGTGGAGGAAGAAAGATGGTGTGCAGAGAGAGAGAGAGAGAGAGGAGATGGAGAGAGAGAGAGGAGAGAGAGAGAGAGAGAGAGAGGAGAGAGAGAGGAGGAGAGAGAGAGGGGGGAGAGAGGAGAGAGAGGGAGGGGGAGAGAGAGAGAGAGAGAGAGGAGAGAGAGAGAGAGAGAGAGAGAGAGAGGAGAGGGAGAGAGAGAGAGAGAGGGGGGAGAGAGAAGAGGGGGGGGGAGAGAGAGAGGAGAGGGGGGAGGGGGGAGAGAGAGGAGGGGGGGGGAGAGGGGGGGGGGGGGGAGAGAGGGGAGAGAGAGAGGGGGGAGAGAGAGGGGGGGGAGGGGAGAGGGAGAGAGGAGAGGGGGGGGGAGGAGGAGAGGGGGGGAGAGAGAGAGGGGGGAGAGAGAGAGAGAGAGAGAGAGGGGGAGAGAGGAGAGAGAGAGAGAGAGAGAGAGAGGAGAGAGAGAGAGAGAGAGGAGAGAGAGAGGAGAGAGAGAGAGAGAGAGAGGAGAGAGAGAGGGAGGGGAGAGGGGGGAGAGAGGGGAGAGGAGAGAGGGGGGAGAGAGGGGGAGAGGGGGAGGGAGAGAGAGAGAGGGGGGGGAGAGAGAGAGGGGAGGGATATATATATATATATATATATATATATATATATATATATATATATATATATATATATATATATATATTATATATATATATATATATATATATTGACATGTTTTTATCTTTTGCTCTACAACAAATTCCCCTTTCGTAGGCTAGGCATATAAGGGAAGGAAGGAAGGAAGGTAGGTGCACAGCTGAGAGAGGAAGAAAGAAATGTGAGAGAGAGGTCGCTAGGTTGCCACACTCATTACTATAGGTAACCACTTCCCCTCTAGGAAGGGTGTAGGGGAAGTTGCAAACCAGACTCGGTTGCCGCACCATGCCACAGTGTTGACAGACGTGTTGGGAAGACAAGACATTAGACAGCACGCCGCAGAGCAGTTATAAACAGCAGCGCGTGTGACGTATTTCACATACAGTTACTAGACGTTTGCATAAACAAGCTTAAAAACGACTGTGGCAGGAAATATTAGATAAATGAACCCGAAATATACTCTGATCGATGCTCCATGCGATAAACGATACAAGCTGTTTATGTTAACTTATTTACATAGGGATTTTGCCGGGACCACAAAAAATTATTGGTGGATACGGTTTATCGATACATGTAACAACGATACACAGAGAGTCAAATGTAGTATTTAACAGAATATAATGCAGTCTTTAACTTCCAACATTAAGCAGATATGTTGTTAAATGTAACGGTTTGTTGTATTTAACTTGGTATAAAATATTTATGTTTCTTGAAATACATTTGGTTTGTAAAAATTTACTACATTAGGGATTTAGTTTGATATGGTGCGAAATAACAGCAATGCACCAATTCTGAGGTGGATGTAAGCATTTGTCTTTATGGGTGGAAGGGAGGTAATGACTAACACCCAAAAGTAGGGAATTATAATTCATCTACCAATTTCACCCAGTCATTGTAAGCAATTTAAGTGTAGTTGACAGTACAAGTATGCATGATAATTCGTAATTAGTTACTTTGTACAAAAGAAGATTTTTCAGAAATATTGTATGTCTTTGTATACTTTATTTGAATTGCATCACCATCACACAATTATCTTAGTCCTCTTTTCCTGCAAATTTGGCAACAGTCAGTTAGTAAGGAGAAAGCTGATGATAAACAAACATAATCCCTTATATAGTTCAGAGAAAACCAAAAACTGATTGTTTTATGTTATGTTCTGCCATTACAATTTTGTTACTAATTTATTGCTAAGAAAACACAATGGTTCCAAACACCAAGAGTAACAAATTATTCCAAATCATAAAGAAGGTTATTATTTATAATGAAAGGTTATTTAGGTCACATAAATTATGTAACTTTCCAATAATTTTCAGTATCCTTGTACATACCGATTTTGGAAAATTTTGGGTAACCAGTATTTGAAATTGAACTATAAAGCAAAACATAAACATTAATTTCACATCATTAATACTAAGGAGATTGAATACAACAGTCATCCGACTTACATGATTTAGTGTAACAGGGCCGGGGAGCAGGAGGGGGTCACACACACTATAGACCCTGTTGAGTCCCTATTTTATCAGGTCACAGTCATGTTGCCAAAACCGAAAATAAGATCAGAAATTCATTAATGCTTGAAAATTCTAAACTTAGGAACAACCAAATTTACTTTGCTCAATTTATTATGGTTAGGTGTTGTTGCCATCTGGTGTAGTCATGATGGCTTGACTACGTGCCCACTATAATACAAATAAGAGCTGATGCCTGGGATGCCAGTTTGCTGTGGTCAGCTAACACACTGAAAGCATGAGTTCTCAGGATTGCGTGGAACATTTGACCAGTGTGGCTGGTGCACACGAGTTACGAAATACAACTTTACTCACACTCCATGACCTGCAGTGCTGTTGGGGTGACACCGCACACCCATACAGAACAGATTTATACTACTACAAAAGAATAACACCTGCACTGATGGTTGATTAGTGGTTTTATTGCCAACAGCTGCCATGTGGTACATAGCACACTAAACAGTTTGATAAAAAACACATGAACCTTTAAGTACAAAATACTTGTAATACTGTCAGTCTGTTTATGCCCTCAGGAATAATACTAACTTAGTCAAGGGCGATCTCTGCTGGCCGGAATACCAATGGATAAAAACTGGAGTCTGCAAGTGCCAGATATCTAACACATGTGGCCACTGCTCTGGCCAAAAAGGCTATACACATGAGTACGCAAGTGGTGAGGGCTCTTGTGAGGCAAATAAAAAAAGGTTCCAGAATTAAATTAAATGCAGGCAGAAACTAAAAGATTGGTTACCACAAACACAAGTGCAGGCCTCCTCACTGCTGCTGTTATAAGACAAAACATGGCAAAGTATGTGACATCATGTGGCACTCGCACCATGGTACCTGCCTGTGACATAACACTACTGCCATGCACTTTAAGAGCCTGTGTCACTCGTCATATCAATTTTTTAGTTATTTATTCTAATTAAAATTGCATAGAATTTATTAAAATATGTGACAATAAAAGCTTAGCTACTTAATTTACCTTTTATTACCAACATAATTACTTTACCCTTTATTACCGATATAATATATAGGCTACTAGTTGCTGCCCGCGGGTCCACCCGCGTGCAAAATATAAAAAACAGACCACCAACCAGCGCCTACTCCAATGGTTGGTAGCATATTTTATATATTCCCTAAGAAACTATTGGTTTTTATAGGATGAAAAGTACCCCATGTGCTAATCCAGAATATAATATACCCATGTACCAAATTTCATCCAAATCTGTCAAGCCGTTATGACATGATTGAGTAACAAACAAACATACAAACTTTCACATTATAATATTATTAAGATTAATGCATATTTATGCATCAATCAACTTAATACAAAAATTTTAAATATTAATTAGTTTTTGCCTATTAATGACAACCAGGGAACACATATTAACTATCAGGTACAAACATTTTCACAGAACCATGACACTTAATATTTCTATAATGGAACATTTTCAGTAATGACCCTGACTCTTCTGTTATGACACTAAAACAAATTTCTGTATACGGGATGAAACAGCCTCTTAAACAGGCCATCACATTTCCTAACTACTCTCCTCTATTGCTCCCTTGCCTTTACACTTGCACTTGTATTGACAATAAGGTAGTTCTCAGAGTGCTGCTAGGTAGTCACCAGGACTGGGCTATAGATTGGGGGAGAAGGTATGACAAAAGTTTTAAAAAGATAATTTTACTTGCAATATATAGCTAATCATACCATAATTTCATGGCTTTGCACTTTTGCTGCCCCTTTATGCTATGGTTACCAGTACACTTACTGGGATAGTTCATTTTCAAATGTGTTTGCGAGAAGGATACAAAAAATACAAAATGTCAGGATAAAATATGCATTACCAGTCTTGGATGGCCAACTATAAAAAGTCTTTGAAGTGAAACCAGAAAATCATGCAAGTTTTCCACTGGATAAACAAAACAAAAAAAAAAAAAGTTTAATAATAGCAAAGTCACTACAACATTAACTTTTGTGAAGAAAGGGTCTCTAGATTCATTTATGTTCACGCACTGCTGTACACATTCTGTTTACAGGCCAGCCAATACCTGAATTCTCAGTATTTCATCCTGTTGATGTGATTTTGCCAATATTTTTATATTAGTAATGAAAGTATGACATGTTTACAACTTCAGCTTCAAAATAAGAACTCAATGCAATATGTGGCAGTGTCACCTCTATTTAGTTGTCCCGTGCTTCAGTAATTAAATTCTGTATACATAAACTTCATTTGCATTACAAACATATAGCTTTTATAATATTGCTTAAAATCTGTGCAAATTTTACATTAGGCTATTTCTTAGGCAATTGCGTAGAAAGGGGGTGGTAATCCCTTCTACTATCCTTATATTCACCTATACACCAGCTGCTAAACAGATGGCACCAATTTCACATTGTCTATCTTACATAAGGCATTGCTCACACAATTCTGTTTCTGTTGAGCCTTACTCATACTCAACAGAAACACGGTTGTGTGAGTGGTGCCTTATGTAAGAAATAGAAATGTGAAAAAAAATCTGCTTGTGCCAGCTGTGATAGAATGCAACAATCATAAATTATTTCAGCACTATCAAACTAGTGAGAACTGAGAGTAGCCTGCAACATTCATACAACTTTCTATTCTTAGTCAACAAGCATTGTATATTTATGGCTAAGTTCCTCTAGGATTGAGTTTCAGCAGGTCTGATACCATTAAAACACAGCCAAACTAAGTTTTGGGAACCATGTTCCCTCACAACATTGAATATATTTACAGCTGCAAATTTTGGCCATTGATTAAGAAAAGTGTTTCAAGTTTCCTGTAAATATGGTTATTATACACTGTTACAAGCTGATGAATTGGATAGATCTGGATGTGTATTAAATGTGTGTATTCTTCCTCCATGTCAGTTAGGATAAAGGCAACACTTTTTCCACCAGTGGTGGGAGTTTTTAAGTCAATTATGGAACCTTACAAACATAAAATCATTAAGATTTTTTTACATGCCAAATTTTGTATAATTAATTTGCATTAAATGATACATCAACCGAAATTTACAATCTTTTATCATAAAATTATTATGAAATGTTACCTACTAATTATAGATTTAATATATGTTATATCTGTGGGAATATGAAGACATTAATTATTGCGGTATGGCTTTGAAAACCCCTACAATCATTAAGTTTGATAACTTATGGGTTATTCATTGTAGTTTAAATACAAAAATTATGAACTGTATAATTTTTGTTTGTATTGTTTGGCTTTATTTTGTACCAATGAAGTAAGAAACAAGTTTGAAGCATGAAGAAGATTATAAGATACTTGTGATACACACACCATCTCCACAGCTTTCATGAAATAATTCTCATATGAGTGCTATAAAATTAGAATATTATTAAATAAATAGGCTATAAGACAAATAACAATTCATTTTTAACAAAAACCTGCAGGGATCAATAAGTGCCCCACGTAATATGCTCACAACATAACTTACCTATCTACCTGTTACATAGTATGGAGAAATTAATTGTTTAATGTTAATTCATGCAACATTTATTAATTTTTAAGCTGCATGGAAATGTTGTAAAGTTCCTCAGATGAGCCACTTTAAGACTATGCTGACTCGTAGTTGGAAAACATAATCCTGTAATACCACCACACAGGAAATAACTTTCTTCAAGGTATCTACTGCAATGCTGAAACCAATATTAGAAGCAAGAACCTCAAACTTGTGCAAGTTGGCTTGGATTTCTTTCCAGCACCATAATTTCACTCTTCAATTTACTATATAAAAAATTAGACCAAGGGTGAAGGTGAATGGTGAAACAAGTCCCTACTAATAAAGTTTTTGTGTTGTATTACAGGAAAAAATAATATTTTTTGTTTTTGTAAGATGAACCAGGCAACCGTAAACTACAATCTCATTCCATTGTAATAATTTTGATATGTCTAGCAATACATATGCTATGGAATTAAATATAACTTTTTGTAAATAAAACTGACACAATTTTATGTGTTGGCTATACTGCTGTAATGGTATATGCAGAAAGGCTGGATGTGTTCAGATAAAAAATAAACATTTAAGGTATTTTAGGCACAAAAAGAACAGACACTGTTCCCTCTAAAGTGGTACTATTAAAGAAGCTCACCTACCTGACACAAGGCTCAACGATGTGCGACTTCTATCAAAGAGTGATTCTGGAACTTGGAGATAAACATGACATACAAGATGTCCTTCACTAATTTTATGATAACCACTTGAAGCAAGCATAATATTTTTCTATTCTCAATTGTGCACCTTCAACATGACGAATGTTTGGTCACACAATGGCTGTTTACAAGGAAACAGATGCTGAATCAAAATTAGAAGTACCTGTTACCCAGTCATCTACCTCCATCTAAGTACTCAACTATCACGCTTACAATAAACTATACACAAACAAGAGTATGTTCCATCTTATGAGTAATAAAGACCTAGCATTGATATATTATTCTAATTTTTTGAGGAAATATTTAAACACTTTTTATAGCTTTCATTACAATGGTGACTATTTCCAAATGTTCACTGGCCCATAATATTATAGTGTACAGCTACAATCAAATGCAGACATTTTGGAAAGAACTGTTGTTGCTAAAGAATTTGCAACTAAACAACTGAAAAAGCAGAATAAATATAAATCACCCATTTAGATAATATTCTTTACTTAAAGTAGTGAACTGTTATTTATATATTGTATTTAATTTTGTTTGCTTTTGAAACTATTTTTGCATGCATATTATAAACGCAGTTGAATTTCAACTGTATTGTTTGGTATAGAATTATATTTTTCTTTTGCCTTATGTTACAATTAAATGCAAGGGTAAGCCAAACAAAAACCATAAATTAAATTTTTTTTCCCTGTAATTTACTGAAGCCATAAAATTGCATTCATTTTCCACACAGACCCCTGCTGTGCAATACGAGTGTTTCAGCGTTTGGATAGTGCACACATACCTCAAGAAAAAAAAAAAGATATGTTGTGTGCAGCCACTCGTGCACCGCCAGCTGCACTTCGTCATTGGATTTGAAACATATGTCAACATACCATAGTTTTATTCTGTGATGAGTTTAGATGGCTTTAATCCCTTAACTACAGAATAAATAACAGACTTCTGATCCTCTATGGAGCATTTTGACAGTGAGTTTTCCATCTTGACACTACTGTGTAGCGTACAGGATTGTCTGACTGTGTGTGTCACACTATAGCCCTCGTCATAAAATCTTGTTGGACATTCAAAGAGTGTTTCAACTTAACTTTTTCTCACATTTTTAACGTTTTCATTTTACTCACCCTCATACTGGAATGATGTTAATACTTTCTCTATTGTGAGAAAAACAAAGAAGAAAATCACCTTAATAAAAGTTGTAGGATTTTTTCAATAATTTTTTTAATTACTGTTTATTTGCTTTGAGACACAATCAGTGAAGGTGAAGTTAACATAGTTTAAAATACTGATACTAGTAGGTATAAAGTTAACTTATTATTTTTTAAATTCCTTTTTTATTTTATATTAATCTTAATTAAAATGGCAATGTATTTATTTCTGCTGTTTTATATGAACATGCCTAAAGCGATATCTACCTTGTTTATGGCATTACTTATCCCTGTATAAAATGAATAACTGAACAAATGTTAAAGTATATTTCATATAAGTGGGCTAAAATCTGACAGACAATGTGATCAACCTACACACTATGTAAACAGTAAATGCTATAGTTTGTAAAGTATTGTATCAGCTGATGAATTGCTGCGGGATGCATGTCGTTAAGTTAACAATTTTGATGATGTCTTTGGAATAAAATAGTACTCAGAACTTAAAGTTGAAATTTAAAATTTTAATTATACTTACACCATTTATGGTTTAAATTATGTTTCTAAAGCAATATTAAATTTCCTTGCCTATTAATGATTGGACTTAAATAAAATAATATGTTTAACAATTATGAGAAGAGTATATCGACAAGTACGAACAGTAAATATTGATGCAGACCACCTGGTATTGCAACCTTAGATGGTAGGGAATGAACGTTGATTACCCTCTTAGAGCCTGGATGGATCTACCATGGTGAATAATACTGATTTTAGTAGACCGGGGTGACATGCGGGGGTTGTGGACAGTATTGGGCCGCTTTGAGGGTAGGTTTACATCGGGTTTGAGGGGAATAAAACCCCAGAGTGAGGCGAATGGAAGTAGCTGCCCACCCAGGGAGCTCTATTCTCCTCACTACAAGGGTCGCCAATATGTGGGATGCCAGTGGTCCGAGGGGATGGAATGGGGTGATGATTACTTAATCGTGGATGTAGGGGTGCACATTCTGGCAGGGGAGATCTTTATAGGGCGAGTGGGCTGTTGCGAAGGGACAAAGTCGCGGAAGGAAGGGGGAAGGGGGGGGGGGGGGGCTGCTCAGGATTTTGTATTTGACAGCGGCGGGAGTCAACTCCTACTATATTACCGGACGCTAGCTTGACTGTACAAAAACTTGGGAGTTCGGTATCTTCCGGGTGTGAAACCCAAATCAATCTGCCCGCCTTGAGTTTGATGGTGCTAGTCATCGTGGGATGTTGCCTAGCTGAGGTGTCACTGGGAGTAGTACTAGCAACCTGGGATAATTGCTCAATCTGATCCTCATAATCACTAGTAGAATATCCAGGCCAGTGAGCACCCAGAAGACGATAAGAGTTGGGTAGTGATCCCTAACGGTATTAAGGGGGACATAGGCCGTGGAGTGAAGTTGTAGCATGGTGGGCGGGGTTTGTCTTCAGACGTCAAACTTACTGAAGTTCCTGTGTTGTCGGCTCATCCTAATGCGCAACGTTCCTTACGTCGTTGTCTACTTTGAATACCTCCCCTTCTATTATATATTGAGAACACTTCAAATACACAATACGAAAATATCAAGTTATGAGGAACACAGGATAACTATCTACGAATTAAGGTACACAAGCAATTAAATTGGACGTTATATTTATTATGTAGATCGCCCTGGAGAGTCCTGGCTATTCCAAAAAAAAATTACAAATTGGTAGTTAGTCAAGCTGCCTGACTAAGTAAGCACTCTGAAATTACTAGGTTTACGTGATGTTATAAAGTCAGGCGTAGGCAAGCGTGGAGAATAAAGGGGGAGAGAAAAACAATCCTCTAATTAGAATATATAGCAACACAATCTTTACAGCATACTACAACTATCGGAAATTACTCAGGAAAGAACTCTATGACATGCCGGCTCATTACCACTGGGTCACAGGAGGTTGACTGGGGTAAGGGATACTGGAGTCAAGGTGAGGTTTACCTGACAATGGCACAGCCGTCTCTCAGCTGGCATGGAAGGCAGGTCTTCAGTGGAGTGTGCCATGTTACAGGTCGCGGAGAGGAGAGAGAGTCCTCGCAGACTGAAGAAAGCCTTGAGGAGAGTCTTTGAGCAGACTCGAGAGTCCTGGGTCGGACTAGGTAGGAAATCGAGAGTCCTTGGTCGGACTAGATAGGAAAGTCTTAAGCAGACTGAGGTGTAGGAGAGTTGTAAGCAGACTAAGGCAGTGGATAGTCTTAAGCAGACTAAGGTAGGTAAGAGACTTGAACATACTAAGGTAGTGGAAAGTCTTAAGCAGACTAAGGTAGGTGAGTCTTAAATAGACTAAGGTAGGTGAGTCTTAAGCAGACTAATGTAATGGAGCTTCTGCTCAGACTGAGGAGGGGAAGAGTCTTTGCGGATTAGGGAAGGCTCGCGTCCTCTTTGGCCGGCGAGCCCAGTGTATCTACCGGTGCTGCATGCTGGACATCTATTTATACTGATTTTTCTCATATCAGCAGTTCTTCGGGGTGCAGGGGTAGCATAGCCTTCCAACACAGGAGCTCATTTCTTATCACCCCGCGTGGAGGCTACAACAAATTAAAACCCCTGTTCCTGAGGCGGCCCGATCATGACGTCACATGGCCATGGGGGTGCTGCCATCTCTCGAGATTGTAGGAACTTCTTCCACAGCTAAGCGACGAGTAGTAGAAATTCACAAATCTTAATTTATTTAGCGGGGGGTGCCCCTTTTGCATGCATAAATTTGGACGGGCAATGGGTATTGTAATTATGCACCGAATTTACAATGAAGTATTCGACTACCCAAGCTTGTAGGCTTTCCTAGCTCGATATTTATAATTCAAATTGCCGCTCGTATATTTCACCCCTGAGTGCTGGTGGCTCTTAGATGGGGCGAAGTCGTCTGTAGAGTGCGCATCCGCAGAGCGTAGCATGTTGGCATGCATCAATGTTTCGAGCCAATTGCTAGCTATGTTTATGTTTCCAGTTTCCAGCCCAGTGAAAGCCGCTGTGCATGTGCCTTTTTATCATTGTGTTTATCATACGAATATCTTGTTGGTGTTGTTGGAATATTTAATCGGTAGTTAATTATTTCTTTATTTGCTTTCTTCAAGCATAGTTGGTTGTACGTGCCGCTGCAATGCGTTTTCTTGAGTGGAATATAATATTACTTGGCACGTGTTTACCGCTTTCTAAAACTGCTCATTCCACAATTTTCTTTACCGTCATCCACATTGAAGTGACACAAATATAATTTACGTATCTAAGTGTAAGTTTGTTGGTTTCAGGAAATGTGCACAGTGTTGATTTTACTGAATGATTCTGCAAATAAATGATTTAATGCTAGTGATGAACAAGCGTAATTTTAGTGAAGTAAATTCGCTAGGTTTGCCATAGAAACATGTGTGTTCAAGAGGTTGTGAATTTTGGAAACAGAAAGTTTGCTTGTTTTGTAAATGTATTTGTAAACCATTAATATAATTATTGTAATGTACGTGGCCTGAAAAAGTCGCACTTTCTACACTTTTGTTGTGAGTAAATAACATTTATTTGTCTATATCGTAAATTCAATGAGTGTAAGTTTAACTTCGGTCAAAGTGTCTGTGTATATATATTGATGCATCTGTACGAATACGAACAACAATGTATGTATCATGTTTTGTTTTTCATTAAAGTTAAAATTTTAGAAGTTAAATAATTTAAATGTTATTTCCATACAAGCAGAATTTTCCACTACTCCATCAAAACAATATGCAACTCAAAATTCCACATACTTGTAAGAACATCAAAATAATGCAGTTTCACGAAAGGCATTCAACTAAAGCTCATCACCACCTCACTGTTTCCGTTTTCCCTCAAAATAAAATAAACAGAACCCCAACAAATTTAACTTAGTAATTACCAAAATAAAACAGGTTGGAATGCCAACTTAGCTATAATATCCTACATTAATTACTGGAGGGAAGTTAGCTAACGTTAGTCTTTCAGTGTCTGTCACAACAGGAAACACGAGGAAAGAGGAAAATCCAATTGTGCATTGTATTCAAACATTTGTTTACAAACGTATTTTTCTTCAGTATAAACAGCTGTGGTGGAAGGATACATTGTAGATGTGTTACTTTTCTAGAACTGTCAAAATTTACCACACTTACATGAAATAGACTATACAACTATATGTCTCAAACTTTATAATTTACAGGCTCATGTACCTATGGTGAAATTTCAACCCTTAATTTTCTACATGTATAAGCTTATTTGTTGTATTTTTAAAATATTTTTTATAGATAAAATAATTATTTTTCTGAATGTTAACATATACCTATTTTAAAAACAACAGAATGAATTATACAATAAGTAATTTGCTTGTGTAAATGTTGTTTGCAAAATTAAGTCAAATACTTTGGACCAGTGGTAAGCAATATTTCAAAGGAAAAAATTATTTGAGAACATTAACTGAAGAGAAATTCAACATGAGATACGTGTGTAACAACGCTTATATTATTGTAATTTAGTTAGTTATTTTACTGAATGGCATGTTTCCTATTCCAACAGATAAAAGTGAGGAAATTTGTTGGCCTTAATATTTTTTATAAATAATGTTGAAATTGATTATACTTACACAACTGATTTCTAACTCTCCATTTCTGTATGATAATGCAAAAAATATTTGTGTAAGTTACAAAGAAAATTGATATATTACTGTTACACAAAAATAACAAAATTATAAAGAATGCCTATGTTATGAAAGTCAATTTTTTTTTTTATTTGGCACAATTTTAAGGATCACAATAATAATATCTGAATTCATCTTGCTTTATTATAGTCATATCCAATGCACATTTAATCTGTTTATGTTTTGGAAGTTTAATTTCACTGTATTAAGGTATGTGTAATATGTACAATATGTAATTAATTGTAGTTTTTCTGGTTATTTTAGGGAACAGATGGCATTCCTGGTGCAGAGGTACCCCAGCTTATATACACTACTATTCTTTGTAACTAATAATTTCACTCTTTCTATTCTGCCCACTTTTCATGCCTTTTCTGTTTTCATGCAGTTGATCAGCAAAGAGCTTCTTAATATGCATGCTTACTTAACATTCCTGCATGTTGTGAATTAGTACTTCTTGCATCTTATGTTCCATTACAGTACTATTTTTGTGTGCATTTAAACATATAAATATTAGTTTAGTAACCTACTTCAGTAAAGCATTTATTTGTAGTTGAATAGTTACTTCATTTTTCCAGTACCATTACAATTCATAATTTAAGTAGAAACTATTTGAGGTAGTACGTCATTTTAAAAAAATCTTATTAATATTTTATTTAAAAATAATTGTTAAGTGATTATACCAATAAAGTTTCACACAGTAATAGTAAGTGAGCTTAAACTTTTAACTAAAATATTTCTGTATAGTTATTGGTAGGGGCAAGAAAATCCTGTGAATTAATTTTGGGACAAGATAGACTTCAAACACACTTATAGTTTTGTTATGTTTGGAATTTGATCAGAGTTTATTTTAGCCATACCTTGGTGAACTCTTCAGCCAATAACAGATTTACAAGAAAACAGGGACAGAATACTGTGCTGTTCAGTTTGGAGTAAAACTGGATACTCAATGGAGCAACAGTCAATGAAAAAATAACTGAGGCTCATGTGTACAAAGGACTGTGGCATCTAGCATACAGGCCAAAGAACTTAAAATTTTAATGTCCCAATTATCAAGAAATAAAAAAAAACTTCAAAAATTAAATAATGCCTTTTTGCTAATGTAATCATTTATAAATTACTTGTATTACAAGTATAAGCTTACTATTCAACCTTGTTGAACTAGTTATTTGTATTGCTGTTTTCAGGGTCCTAAAGGCGAGAAGGGTGCAAAAGGAGATGCTGTAAGTACATTTCAAAAAAATTATTATTTAAAGGAATTTAGTCACAGAGGCAGAAATTTATATAAAAGTATAAAGTCACAGTAGAAGCAATTTATATTTAAGTATAAATTTTGTAGAAAAAATTCTAATATGAAATAAAAGGCTATTATAAAGTTACGACATCAATATTTGACACACAGTTTGTTTAATATACTAGGCAATACTTCATTACTATAAATTAAATTTTAAATTATTCTAAGCTGTTGATGTCCTACTTTTTTATTAATTGTATACATACACAGAAAAGGTTCTCATGCATTCACTGACTAATGAACTAACTGGCCAAATCACCCACCCAACAACCCATCATCACACAGCCCAAACCAATGGATCTACAAACTTGAAATTTTAGAAATGCTTCTCCTTAAAGTGTAGGGATTTTTCAAAATTTAACCCTTGGAAAGGGCGAGATTGGGAAAACAGGTAAAATGTGTTTTGCGGAATATTTGAAATCTGTTAGTCCTAAAGCAATACCAAAGTGTGTTTTGCTACAAACTGCAAACTACTTTAAGAATGTACAAAGAGGACATTCAGTATAGAAAATTAGTACCTATCACATGTAGTGCAAGCTACTTAGCAGCATGCTAGAAAGATAGTAATATACAAATAATAACCTTCCAGCTAGTATAAGACACCAATTAAACTCTTTCACTTTTCATCGGTAAAGAGAAAAAGTTAATTTCACAAAAATAATCATTTAAAAACAATTGTTATTGGTGTTAGTTGGCGAAGCAGTGGATGGTAGAAGTAGTGATGCAGTAGAGTTCCCAAGGCACCAGGCCACGGTTTCGCCTATGGACATGCAGTGAGCACAGACTCTTTCTAGGGTCTTGACGTAGCTACGTGACTGTTCTCTAACATGAACACATACATCTTCTGCTCTGTTGTTGGCAACAGAGTATGTCAAACACAAGTACAGGAGGGAATCACTACTTAAAACTTAGAGAATAAGCATGATCACGTGCACGTTACATCCAGAGCCATCTGACATTTATTACAGAATAAAACAACGATACTTCGCCTGAACCAGCATGAAAGTAGGCCTGCACAAAGTTATGTTCCCAATAAAAAGCCTGTAGACAAAAATAATTAGTTAAGAGTCCTCCGAATCAACGGAAGGGCCAAAGTTGGCTGCAAGCAGGTAAAATAGAAAAGGTTTTAGATAATTACTAACAACAGAACTACAGATCGGTGAATATAAAGATGATGGCCCTGCAGGCCACGCAGATGCATCCGTCCAGTTTGAACTCCAACGAGAGGTTGCAGAATAACATTCAGAAGCGGGGACACTAGCCCGTGCCAGATATGCTGGTCCCATCGGACAAAGTGCATGGATATGAACCATGAGGGGCAAACTGTAATGATTACAAAAACATGCACAGGAATGCTTAGAAAAATGAAAACACCAGAAACTTACTTAATTACAAGTTGTGCACAGAAGTAATAGCAAAACAAACATACAAAGACCTTATATACTAACAAGAACTCTTTGCTGGTGGCCTCAGTCATTGCTACTCACAAGACATGCACAGGAGTGCACGCCGACAGATACATCAACCTATATACTAATTTATAGGGAATAGCACAGGAGTTCACTGCAAAACAATTACATAGAGAAACCTTAAAACAAACACGAACCCTTTTAACTATCATCTACGGTTGTAGCCCAACTGCTGTACACTTGACTCACACATCAGATGCATCACATGGCCCTGCACCTCGTGCATGTGCAACCCATGACAGGCTTATGTTGGCAGAGGGACAAAGTCAGATGACAAAGTATTGATTATAACAGAATTGTTGTTCCACAGAGTAATTTTGTCTATTTGACTTATTAACACTTCCATTTTAATAATCACATCCTTTGTAATGCTGTAGACAATAGTGATTATTATGTGTGGGAAATATTTAGTTTTACTATACTTTTGGGGATTACACAACACCCTGATTAGGCAGTTTTTGGTGATGCAATAAAGATTTCAGGAGATATTTATGGTAGGCATGGCCTTTGGCATGCACCATTACAGGACACTACCAGAACAGAACAGAAGATGATGGACACTTGACGAGTGCAGAATGCATGAGTCGCAAATGCAACTCACACTGGCAGTGCTTTTTTGTGCCGCTGTTCTAACTGAACTGCACAGTATAATAAAACTCAGCTGAACTATATTTACAGCTTGTCTGATTATTTTATTTTGGCATCTTTACAAACTTGAGTTTCAATGCTCAAATCTGAATGAGTTAGGCAAGCTAATGTTCGACAAATGCCACACCTGGCACATCCTGTAACATTACACCTTTTGGTTGCTTGCTATTGTGATACAATGGGCTTGACCTGGCAACACGACCTGTCCACCCTGCTGCTCATGAGAAGAAAACTGGAATCTTGTGCGAGTGAGAATTATCTTATGTGAAATTTACGTTTCAGTATTTTTCTCGCACACAAATGTTTGATTGTTACTGCCAACAAAGAATGTTAAAAGATTAATGGTCATGTTAGTGACTGGCAAAAAGATAGTGTGATAGTTATTTTATCATGGAAGAGGTTGTATTTTTAATCACAGTCATTTTTGGTGCTATTTGTCCATACAATCTGTTTGCTGTTGTTCTGAAGATTCATTCAGTTAAAAATTGAATAATTTATGCAGTTAGAATAATGAGTATAAAATACAACTCTAGTTAACCCACAAATTCATCCATAAATGACAACAGATGACGCCGAGCTACAAGACACATAAGAGTAGCTTGGTCTGAGGGTGCCTGGAAGTTGAAGAATGGTTGTCTGGCCCATCTATTATGTTGGTGATGCTAGCATGGAATGAACCAGGAGTGAGTACCAAGATGAAGGTGAGAAAAGAAGTAGGCAAGTAGGAAATTGGCTGAAACAGAAGTTATAGAAATGTACTTATTCAGATCTTCAGCTGTTTGGCCTCCTTCGGTCATGCCTCAATGACTCTTCAGTCAGAGGAAGAGGGTCAGCTCAGCTCAGAGAGATGAGCATGTTTATACAGCCAGGCGTCTATCCTTCAAGAAGCATATTAGGAAATAAGAGACATTCAGTAGGTAGGTTTTCTCAAATCTCCCTAAAATAAAGAAACAAGATCGAAACACCACATAATTAATGGCATTCTAGCAATGTTACAGTGTAGTCACACAGCCCAATCCTTGAAAGCACCTATTTGTTATGTATGCATATGTTGCCAGCAATAATAGTGTTTGTGAATAGTGATGGGTTGGCAACACTTGTTGGTATGCAAGACTGTTACATGTAATGGACTTTTGTTTGGTGTTATTGTTGTCTTTTTTTCATGGCGGTGCTAATGCAAAGAATAAATGTGATAATAAAAAAAAGAATGTGGGTTCTTCATTCACAAAACACGGTTGGAATTCTTATGCAGAACGTCTCAACTTATATTTGCAAGCAACAATGTGACCAATGCCGGCAAAAAACACGCTGTTCAACTTAGTGTATGTGGATTGAAAACTTAAGCAGTTGTAAGATTGCTAGTTTTACCTGTTTCCCCCGCTACAATAAGTTTTGAGGAAATACTGGCATTATTGAAGAATCACTCTGCACCGCGGCCTTCTGAGATTTATTAGCGTTTAAAATTCCACAGATGGGACCAAAAAAAAAATGAAAGTGCAGCCGAGTATATCACCGAATTACTTCGCTTGGCAGAGCATTGCAATTTTGGCACAATTTCAACCATAACCCTGCGAGACAAGTTACTTTGTGGAATGCGGGATGAAGCAGTTCAGTGGCAGTCATTTTCAGAGGCTTCACTCACCTTTGCTCAGGCGCAGGAAAAGTCTTTAATTGCAGAAGCAATTCTACTACATACGAGAGACATCAGGGAATCAAGTTCGCAAGCGGTGAGTACTGATCATGTTTGTAACTCCTGCAATCCACAAGCACCAAGAACAAGTGAAACCAATATTGTCAGACAAAAGCCTACGCTAGGTAGTACACCAGTGAGGTTTAAGGGAATATCACCTTGTTTAGGTTGTGGTGATCTGCATGCATGTATCTCATGCAAGTGAGGAATGTTAACTGCCACTTCTGCAAGAAAAGGGGACATATTGAGCGAGTGTGCTGCAAAGAAATCCCAAGTTCACTTGAGATCAAATGTTAATGTTGTGGAGGTCGAGTCAGATGATCCGGACGTGTACTATGTGTAGTCCATTCTGTCTAGCGGAGCTGATGATATGCATACACTAGTAGTCATGCATAATACACTCATATCTATGGAGCTAGACACTGGAGCAGGATTATCCATAACTGATGAGGTGATATTTAAGAAAATCTTTCCAAACAATGAACCAGAATTTGTTAAAACTAATTTTATTCTGCAGGATTACAGCCACAATGTGATAGGGACCTTGGAGTCTTGTGAAGTGCCAGTTGTTTATGGCCCATACAAAAGCAACCTTCCTCTGGTAGTTTCTAATGGAAGGTGCCACTTATTGCTGGGGTGGAACTGGATGGACTCTTGGTATAAGTGTACAGGAGATCTTACAGATGTGTGATGTTATAGCAGACTCAGTAAGAGAGTTAAAGGATATTTTCAGTGAAGGTTTGGGTAGATTTAAGGGTGCGCCTGTAACGATTAAACTAGATGCAATAGTGAGATCAATACGGTTAAAAGCCAGATCTATTCTGTTTGCATTACTACCATTAATAGAAAAGGAACGTGAAAAGTTGGTAAGACAGAGTGTGTATAGACCTGTCACTAATTCAGACTGGGCTACAGCCATCGTACCTGTACTGAAGGCAAATGGGAATGTACGTATCTGTGGAGACTACAAGAGCACACTCAACAAAGCTCTTAACGAAGGTCTTTGATCTGTTCCATCTGTGACCCAGTTGTTAGTAAAACTTAATGGAGGATGTTACTTTGCAAAAATTGATTTGGCCCAAGCATTTCAGCAGCTTCATGTAGATGAGAAGGCAGATGGCACAAACTGTTGTCACACACAAGAGTGCTTTCAAAGTAAACATGTTGCAGTATAGAGTATGTGTAGCTCCAGGGAAATTCCAGAAATTTATGGAAGATCTGTCAGCGGGACTGGATAGTGTTGTGCCCATTTTGACGATATTCTGATTAAGGCAGAAAACATGGAAGGTCTTTCTACATGAAGTGTTTCAATGTTTCAGGACTGTTGGCATTTGTGTAAAGAAGGAAAAGTGTACTCTGGGAGCCTCATCAGTTACATTTCTCGGCTATGTTGTTGGCCAGCATGGTATTCAACCATCACCTGACAAGGTCCGTGCCTTTCACGAAGCACCTACTCCTAGGACCCGCGAAGAATTGCAAGCTTATCTACGGTTATTGAACTTTTATCGTTCTTTCCTGTCCAATAAGGCATCAGTAGCAGAACCTCTTCACCGGCTTCTGGATAAAGCAGCAAAATGGGAATGGACAGACGAGCATGACAAGATTTTTGCAGCCACCAAAGACCTGTTATCATCGGACTCATTGTTGGTGCACTACAATCCACTGAAACTATTTATTTTTACTTGTGATGCATCACCGTATGGCAATAGGGTTGAATTAATCCAATCTATTGAGGCGGGGGAAGTACCTATTAGCTTTTATTCAAGGACAATGTTACCTACTAAGCGTAAATATGGTCAAATAGACTGGGAAGCCCCAAGTGTTATAACAGGTATGAAGAAATTTCAAACTACTTGTATGGAAAACATTTCAAAAACCGGGACTTAAAATTGCAGACACGATGCAGAAAAACCCTGTTGTCAAGAGTACGAAATTGGTTGTGGAAGGGCTGACCTGCTGACAAATTAGAAGAAATTTACCTGCCATTTTGTACGTGCCAACATGATCTGTCAACACATCGTGGTTGTGTTTTGTGAGGGACACGAGTAGTTGTTCCGAAGGTGGCATATTAGATACACTACATGACTAATATCAAGGCATTGTGCAAACCAAGGCCCTTGCATGCAGTTATGTATGGTGGTCAAGCATAGATAACAACATTGAAAGGGTGGTCCAACAGTGTAACATTTGTAAGTCAATGTAACATGCCCTCCAAAAGCACCAATTCACACGTAGGAGTGGATGAGGAGGCCATGGTCGCAATTACACATGGACTTTGCTGGTCCAGTGCAAGGACAAGTTTTCCAGATCATTGTTGATTCTTATTCTAAATGGTTGGAAGTGCACCAGTCAAATCGGCTTATTCTTCAAGTGTTATTCAGGTCCTTCGCAGTCTGTCACACATGGACTACCTGACAGACTGGTTAGGGACAATGGCAAAGCATTCAGGTCTATTTTGTTATAGGAATTTGCAAAGAACAACAGTATTAGACTGATTAAAGTGGCTCTCTATCTTCCATCATCAAACAGACAAGCAGAGTGTATGGTACAAACCATGAAAAGTATGTAGAAGAAAATGTGCGGTAGTGATTTACCAAGGTATCTGGCCAGGCTGCTGTTGGCTCAACATGTTACACTAAGTGCTGTTACATCAGCTAGCCCTGCAGAGCTGCTAATGAGCCATAGGTAGGTTGAGAACATGTCTTGACCATATTCATCCAGAGTTTTCAGAAGAGATAAAAGACAAGCAAGAGAAACTATGCTCTCTGAAATCTATGGTGTTTATCCCACTGGACCCAGTTTACACAAGGAATATGGGAAGGGGTCCCAAGTGGTTATCTGCAGTAGTGACTGATGTGACAGGACCAGTATCGTACAAGATGCTGACGACTGATGGACTTTGAATGCGTTGTCATATTGATCAGCTTCGCCCAAGACACGCAGGTTCGTCTGGAGATGCTACACCACAGACACCTGTGGAGCATTGGCAACCAGCACCTATCATAGGCCCTCAGCAGTCAACATAGGAGCCTCTACCTGAATAAAGTGAGGTGTTTAAAGGATTCTCAGCTCTAGCTACACCATCGTACTCACATGATGAAAGTGAGGGGTTTAAGGGGTTCCCAACAACCACAACACAGTCTTGTTCGCATGACGGTTTCAGGATGCTGCGAGTCCCATTCTGTTGGCACAAGCATCTTCAAGTGGCCATGTTACAAGACCTCAAAGATTAAAAATTAAACCCTTATGGTCAAAGGACTTTGTTTTGTAAGGGGGGAGGAGTGTTATGTATATAGATGTTGCCAGCAATACTAGTGTTTGTGAATGGTGTAGTACTGGCAGCACTTGATGGTATGTGAGACTGCCAAATGTAATGGGATTTTGTTTGATGTTATAGTTGTCTTTTTTTCATGGTGGTGTTAATGTAAAGAATAAATGTGATAATAGAAGAAAAAAAAGTGGGTAGTTCATTCACAAAACTATTACACTAATCCAGCACAACCTATGCAAATTGACTGAATTGGCTCCATACTACTTAGTGGTGCTTAATAATCAAATTTTTTTCAGTTTTATTTACAGTTCTGTAACATTATATTGATGGAAATTTGTGAAAAGTAGCAAATCAATAAAAAAAATTGAAAATTTTTAACTATGGGAAAACCACACAATGAAGCTATATCAAATTTATTTGTGGTATTCAGACAACTTCAACAGTTATTTTGAACTGTACCTGAACATGTTAACTATGCACAATTTTGAAATTTGTATGGCAATGTATATATAAATTTTAAATGATATATGAATTAGTTTGTCACTTTTCTTGATATTTTTTTTTACCAGACTGCTAGCTGATATAAAAAAAATATATATAAATTATAGAAAAATACAGAAAAAAAAATTGGCACTTAAACACTTTTGAGGTGATTGTGTCAATTAGGTCCCACCACATTCAACAAGTTTGGGAAAAGTCTTCCGAAGTAGCTATCGCCACAGAACTAACAACTGACATAGTTTTCTGAGTATTTTTCAATTGAGGATTGCATAGAACACACTTTGAATAGTAGTTACAATTTCCACAATGTGGCGACACTGTTGAGATAATACTGTAACAGCCCTCCATTGCTTCTTTAAACTCCTCCCACTGCTGCTGAAACAGAGTACCCATAGGTTTATGGTCTTTAAACTCACCTGCAGACTACTATAGGAAAGGTGTTTTATTGCTGGCCTGGTAGGTGTGGTATTTAAAGCCTATGCTCAGTTAAGGGCTGCATAGGACATAGCATACTTCCCTTCAATGGCAATATTGCTCAATAATACTACCAGTGCTGTACTAGAAAGGTATTTCGACTCTTGTGAAGTCAATAAAGTTCTGCTTCATACCCATGGGTAAAAACGTAATAACCACAATGTTAAGGCTGATAAATGAGGGATCAAACAAACATTAAAAAAAAAAAAAAAAAAATGCTCCCTGTTCACACAAGAGAAAATGACTGGGTTTTGCTATGGGTACAGTCAAATTATATCCAGCATCAGTAGTATATTTTGGTTTCTGTAGCATATTTTTGAAGTTTTCTGATAAAAGTCTCTAATAATAAAACCTCCTCTATATCATATACTCATCTTTTTATATTGTTCAAAATGCTTAAAAAGAGAATTTTTACATTTGTAGTAATGTACAACTATCTGAGTATAACTGCGAACTGATACTCAGCCAACATTTTTCATAGTGTATAAAGTATACCAAAATTTTTACTAAAGCCTTAACACCTATTCTTTATAGAGGTATACTTGACCAGTAGTCAGTTGCACAGATCATGTACTTACTACTACCTAGTAGTACAACATTCAGCAACTGTAAGGACATTCAGACCTCAGTCAGGTCTTCTGGCACAGTACTGACATGCCTAATCATATTCTGCCACTTGCTACTTCGCTGCAGACTAATAACATATGATGCCGGCTAACAGCCAGCAGCGCTAGAGCCTATGACGGCGCTCACCACAAACGTGTCACGTGTCCCGCATGTGCAAAGAGGCCAATACTTTTGAACTATCGTATAAATGTTATTTTCAATGTAAAATGTGTTCTATTGTATTTGTAATGTTTAATATCTCTTAAAATGTGTTCAAGTGTTTGTTACTATTTTTAAATAGTTTGGTTATAAAATTCAAAGTGTCCGCAGCACCAAGATTAAGAACACTTAATATTCCGGCATGAATGCAATCATAAAGAGACACTAAAATAATATTGAAATTCATAAGAAAATTTTAGAAATGTAAAAGAATATTTAACTTATTTGTACCATTTAATTTTCACTAATAAAATATTTTAGTCTGCGTACATAGCACATCCACTTATGTGAACCCCGTAGGCAGCCATGGTAGGTCTGTGCGATGCTTGTTTCTGGACAGTCTGTCGAGGAGAGCTGGTGAGGTAAGACACTGTCACGTACACACTACAACTTTTGTGTACTGATTTAGGTTTCCATAGTTAATTTAGTTTACCGGTTAACCTTTGCTTGCGTACGTTTTGCCAGGCATTTTCCCCAGCATTATACTTCTTTATTAATTTATTGTGCCCACGTGGAATTTTTTACTTAATTGAGGGCAAGGAGGAGAAAGATGTCGGAGAGGTCACGCGACCCACGCAACTTGAATCGGGCGCCATTCGCCTATGTTTATTTCATTTCATTGTAACTTCTGCATTATTGGTACACTCAATTTTAAGGGAATTATTTTTATGTATGTACATGAGGGTAATTTTTCGCATTTGAATATTTTACAGCAACATCATGTATAACCACGAGGCCGACAGACGCCAAATCTTTGTATACGCCATAGTTGCATTTGAGAGCTTATTTATGTAACATTGTATGTGCAATAATTTTCTTCAGGGTTCTATGTCAGTTTTATTCAGGGTTCAATGTATTTTTCATGTAAATTGATGCTTTTTGACCACGTGGTCAGATTAATGTTTGATTTTACCGCCATCAGTCATGTTACAAGCCTGTAACCACTTTAATTGTAGAGAGAATAATTTTCTCAGCAAGAATAATCTTTTGTCTGACTTTAGTTTGCAGTTTCCACGCAGAAATATTGCAATTTCACCTGTACCAAGTGGTCTGCTACGAACTTCATCCAGCGGCATCCGTGCCATCTAAGCTTGTTTTCACACATGTGTGTGTTTATTGTGAATATTCATCTCATGTACCATCTTGATTCATGTACCATTCAAGGGTTTATGTAATTTTGTAATTAGTGTACGGTGCAATTATTCCCGTCCTAGCCGGCTCTGTGTATATGCAGTCACCACACTACCCATGTGCTGGATAGACAGCCCCGACAAGTTTGCGTTAGTGGTGCCGAGTAATTACACATGTTAATATGTATTAAGGGTTTCATTTGTAATTCACCGTGTCCTGTCTTCAGGGAAAAACCATCAGTCCAACCTAGCGGCTGTCGGCCCTCTTCCCTTGTGAAGGCTGTGCTTTCACGCACCTCGGTGAGATCATCCATCAAGGCTTTCACTAGAGAAATTGCGAGCTGGGGAGTATCCAAGCGGAATTGGCTAGTCATGACCGAGATAATCATACTTTCATTGGCACATTGATGTGTTTGCATAATAACAATAAAAGCAAGACTAAAGTGAACTTGTATCTTTTATTCAGTAGTGACAGTGTCTTAGCCACATTTGTTTTATTAAGTGTTTATTTCTAATGATGTTTAGTAAAAAGTCTAGTATTGCCTACGTGTTTATAAGTACACACGGGTGAGATGGACACACAGACCCTACAGCATACCTGAGAACTCTGAGTCTCAATAGTGCAGTGATTAGAAAGCACCACTGGTGCCCAAATTACCAGTAAGTATTTGTGTCATTGTTTGTCTCGTGTCTCACCCGACGGCGTCAATTGGCATTCCCAAGTGGGGCCAATTGTGTTCATCCGCGTCAACTGTGAGATGATGGCGGACACCACGCCTTTACAACCGCGAGAAGCCCTCAAGACATCCATGTTGGCAACCGTGACACCCGCAAACGCGAGTGCAACTTACTTAGACATGCCAGTCGATCAATGCATGCATTGTGGGAGATTGAGTGAAATTAACTTCTTTGAGGGAAGTATGTAGGAGCAACCCTTGTGTCAATGCATGTCCGACGTCTCTACGCCGTCAAAGCAATGCCTGTGCACGCGTACCGGATGTAACGGGGCGGGAACCAAGTGGGCGCAGTGCCAACAGTGTTACGATGCATAGGGACTGCGGAGTTTACCACCTACTGCGACGGTGTTATAATTTGTGACGAGTGCTGTAAGATGAACTGTGCTGAGATCGCACCACCGCCAACACCAGAGGTGAAACCCACGCAGGAGTTGTTATGTACGCGCCACAGGGCTTAACCAGGCCAGATCGCAAAGTTTTGTGGGACACAACTCAAAGACCCAGGTACATTCCTAGCTGTTTGTGAGGAAAAATTGCATAGGCATCGTGTGCATAGAGAAGATTGGACTGAGGTAACTGCCAACAGGTTAAGGGGAACCGCTGCCAAGTGGTGGAACTTGGTCAGGGAAGAGTTTTGTAAGAGATTGCTAGGTCGGTTCGACACTGACGGAGATGCTATACAAGCACAAGCATGACTGTATCACGAACAACAGAGAGAACGCGAGGGAATTGAATAGTTCAAACAATGCAAATTAGGCTTGTATAAGCATTTACACCCGGGACAAGCAACCCATGGGGTATTAGAGATAATCGAGGCGTTATCAACACATGACAATAGGCCATATCTATGGTAATTTTGGCACCAGCCGTGATTCCCAATCACCGTACTATTGAGACTCAGGGTTCTCGGGGATACTGTGGGGTCTGTGTCCGTCTCACCCATGCGTACTTACAAAACGTAGGCAATACTAAACTTTTTGCTAAACATCACTGGAAAAAAACACTTAATAAAACATGTGGCTAGGACACTGTCACTACTGAATAAAATAATTAAGTTCACTGTAGACTTGTTTTTATTGTTATTATGCATACAAATCAATGTGCCAATGAAATTATGATTATCTCGATCATGACTAGCCAATTCCGCTTGGGTGCTCCCCAGCCAACAATTACTCTAGCGCATGCCTAGATGGATGGTCTCACTGAGGTGCGTGAAAGCACAGCCTTCACAAGGGAAGAGGGCCGACAGCAAGAGTGAACTGATGGTTTTTTCCCTGAAGACAGGACACGGTGAATTACAAATGAAACCCTTAATACATATTAACATGAGTGATTATTCAGCATCACAAATGCAAACTCATCGGGGCTGGCCCTCCAGCATGTGGGTAGTGTGTTGACTGCCTATACACAGAGCTGGCTAGGACGGGAATAATTGCACCATACACTAATTACAAAATTACATAAACCCTTGAATGATACATAAAACAAGATGGGACACGAGATGAATATTCATAATAAACACAAACGTGTGAAACCATCTTAGATGGTGCGGATGCTGCTGGATGAAGTTCGTAGCAGACCACGTGGTGAGGTGAAATTGCAATATTTCTGCGTGGAAGCGGCAAACTAAAGTCAGACAAAAAATTATTCTTGCTGAGAAAATTATTCCCTTTACGATTATAGTGGTTACAGGCTTGTAACATGCCTGATGGCGGTAAAATCAAACATTAATGTGACAGCATGTTCAAGTACAAAAAGCATCAATTTACGTGAAAAATACATAGAAACCTGAATAAAATTGACATAGAACTCTAAAATAAATTATTGCACATACAATGTTACATAAATAAGTTCTCAAATGCAACGATGGCATATACAAATACTTGACGTCGGTTGGCCACGTGGTTATACATGATGTTGCCGTAAAATATTCAAATGTGAAAAATTACCCTCAAATATATATATATAAAAATAATTCCCTTAAAATTACGTGTAGCAATAACGTATAAGTTACATTGAAATACCATAAACATAGGCGGATGGCTCCTGATTCAAATTGCGCGGGTCGCGTGACCTCTCTGACATCTTTCTCCTCCTTCTCCTCGATTAAATTAAAAATACCACAAGGGTGCAAGAAATAAATAAAACGGAAGCCTAACGTTGGGGAAAATGTCTGACAAAAACGTACGCAAGCAAAGATTAACCGGTAAACTAAATTGACTATGGAAACCTACACCAGTGAACAAAAGTTGTAGTGCCTACATGACAGTACTTACCTCGCCAGCTTTCCTCGACAGACAGTCCAGATACAGGCGTCGCACGGACCTACCATGGCCACCTACGAGGTTCACATATGCAGAAGTGCTATGCACACCAAGTGAAATATTTTATATTGAAAATGTATTTGCACAAATAAAATAAAATATTGTTTTACATTTCTATAATTTTCTTATGAATTTCAATATTATTTTAGTGTCTCTTTGTGATGGCGTTCATGCCGGAATATTAAGTGTTCTTAATCTCAGCGCTGCGGGCACTTTGAATTTTCATAACCAAACAATTTAAAATTGGTACAAACACTTTGAAACATTTCAAGACATATTAAACACTGCAAAGACAATATAACACATTTTACATTGAAAATAACATTTATACAAAATTTCAAAATTATTGACCTCTTTGCGCACGTACGGGTCACATGACACGTGCGTGATGAGCGCCTTCATAGGCTCTAGCATTGCTGGCTGGTAGCTGGCATCAATGTCAATACACTTAACCCAACTCACAAACTATCAAGTCTTACCACACTGTTGATTAACTGACCAACCACCAGTGGTTGTCATCCAACTTTCAATAGACTCCCAATAACAAGCACAAAGACATGAAGGATAAGGTTCTCATTCACATAACCTTTATTTCTCATCAAATGGTACTCCCCACCTGAGAAACTACACCTTTTCTCTTAAGTTGTACTGGTCATGTTTCCTTGCGTCAAGTTATGGAGTTGAAAATATGAAACTCACACTGAGGTCTGCTGGCTGATCTGCATGTAAGGGACAGAGGAATACCCCCCCCCACCATAATTCTGAACGTTTTGTTAGTAAATTGTTCCAGTCAACAAAGAGCAGTGGTTATTTCACTAAGCATTTTGTTATGTGCATACTGGGTGCAGATAATAACTCAGCTTTATTACTGCTAAGGCTGACCCTGAGATTTGCAAAGTAATAAAATGTAAATTTGCAAAACAATAGAATACCCTAGATATAGTAGGCATGTAGGAAGTCTGTTAATCTGACGTCATTTGATGCTGTACTTAGGCTTACTATTGAGTGCTACCCACTGAAATGTTTGATAATTTCCAACATGTCTTGTTTTCTTTAAGGAAAGAGAGAGATTAAACTCACTGCAAGTCAACCAATAGCCACTCTCTCCTTCTCTCTGTATGTGCATGTGTAATGCGTGCGTGCATGAGAGAGAGAGAGAGTTGAACAACAGCCAGCATTGTGATGCTGAAGGTCTGGGCCAACAGCCATGTGGTTGAAGTACGCCCTATGTACGGTAGTCCACAAAGCTGTGGAAACATGGATTCATAATATTTGACAAACAGTAGAAAACTGGCAGAAGAGCCAGGTTCAACAATCTATCATAAGTTCTTAATCCTCCAAACAATGCTTACCACAATCTGCAGGACTTCAAGGTGGAGTAGGCTCTATAAGAGGGATCATCCATGTTTAACACGAAGATAGTATGAGATGACCTCAGTTACGAAATACACTTTCCGCTGACCAGTATACCGCGGATTTGGTTATACCGCGGGGCAATTTATGTCCCCCGGCCTGAATAAATAAATAAGTGGAAAGCGAGCAGTCAGATAGGCGTGTGGTCTGTCTGCGGGTGATCATGAGTCAGGGATGTTGATGGATGAGATGGAGGGAGTGGCCGTGCGTTCTCCCTCCTTTCAGCACATAGATCTATTTTACTGATTCTTTACAGTCAATATTGTATGTTTTTCCACATTCAATTTCGTTGGCGTGGTGCCAAGCTTTGACATAAGAATTCCTAGTGGTCCTTTTTTATGTGAACCTATTATACCTGTTCTGCCGTTTGGTTGTAAACAGACAAAAAATGATACTGTGGCAACCTTTCCATCTCATCTGGGTGTTATATCAGTATAGGGGGATAGCAGGGCCATATTCCAAACCATATGTCATACTCGCAAGTGTCCTGCTGTCATGCATTTACTGGCACTTACAAGTTAACATGAAATGTGAGTATGTTGTATAGCGTAATATGTAATCATCATAATAATGGTGTAGACACTAATTATAATGTGTGTATAGCAGCTATAACAGTAGGTCTTCCTATTTTCGGGAAAAAAAATCCCAAATTTGATGTGGGGCTTGAAGTTCGTGCTTCTGTCATGTACAGGCCTATAATTAAATTCCTACGGGGTACAGCTCTACGTTATCACTATAATTATGATGTAGAAACCCTTGGTTATAATGTGTATAAAGTGGCTATTCAGTATGTCTTCCGATTTTCGGAAAAAAAAAAAAAAAAAAAAAAGTTCCGAAATTTGAGGCGCGCCTCAAAATTCACGCTCCTAAGTCATTTACAGGCGTATAATTAATCTCCTACAGAATATATCTCTACGTAATCATTATAATTATGATGTAGACATTTTGTTAATAATGTGTATATAGCGGCTATTCAGAATGTCTTCCAATTTTCGAAAAAAAAAAAAAAAAAAAAAAAAAAAAAAATCCGAAATTTGAGACGCCTCAAAATTCGTGCTCCTAAGTAATTTACAGGCTTATTATTAATCTCCTACAGAATATAGCACTGCATAATCACTATAATTATGATGTAGACACTTTGATTATAATGTATATAAACCGGCTATACGGTATGTATTCCCATTTTCGAAAAAAAATTTTTGAGCAAACAAGCTATTGTGGACAAAACTTAATGCAGAAAAGCTGCCTTTCATTGCATGCCACAAATCAATTGCTTTTTTTTTTAGCATTCCTTTTGAAAATGCAAACCAGACGAGCAAGCGACATGTTTCACATCATGTGAGGCACTGGTAGATCCCATCTACAGTGCAAGCGTGCATTCAACCTTTGGACGCGAGATTCCTTTCTCATTCTTACTTCCTCCCAACCAGGCCCAGCAGGTGCATAAAAGCGTAATTGTGGGGGGAGGGGAGAGGGGAGAGGGTTGAACTCGCTTCTCCAACCGCATGGACAAAGAACTCACAGCAAACACTGCCCTTGGTGGAATAAGTACATCCTTTGCCTGGAAAATGTGGTCTTTTTAAGTTATTCTTGCTTGAATGCATGTGACCCCTTCATCGCAGTGCGTTTCTCTTCTTCAGTTTCCCTCTCTTGGGTGCTGTCAAGTCCGGTGATGCAGATAAAAAAAAAATAAAGTCCTGATAGCAAAGGGCTAAACGTTTCACGAATTGCAGCAGTAAATAACAACACTTGCCCCGTGTTTGACAGATAGGTGCCACGCCCCATTAGAACACTGGCTTTTTTTTTTGCTGCTGTACTCAGCCACTCCCGGAACAGCGCGGAAAGCTATAACACGGGTATGAGTTATGTCCCCCAAAAGCCACGTTATATCAGGCTTTTACTGTATTTATATGATACTAATTGAACACACAAGGCACATCAATTTACGAACTAAGAAAGCTTAGTAATTTTTATTCAGAAAAACAAGCATTGAATTTTTTTCTGGATAAAGTCGGATAGAGAAAAAGTGGGCATTGTTTACAGCCGGATAAAAAACAACAGCAATTCTTCCGCTACTGGAAGTAAAATAAATTTATCATACTGTTTGTTGTTTTGCATTGGTCGTTTTCACAGATTGTGCACACACAGAACACGTAAAATAAATATGAAGTACCGGTTGTAAACACAAATGGCACATAGAGAAAAAAAAGTACTTGCATTCAGAATACAGAACATAAGTTCTCTAAATTTTGACAGTTCTAGAAATGTAGCACAGCCACAATGTATCCTTGCGCCACAGCTGCTCTGTCTATGAATAAAGCAATGAGTGTAAACAAACAAATGCTATGATCAATGTAGGTTACCATTTCAACCTACCTTATTTTTGTTATGGTTAAGTTATACTGCTGGGCCTCCATTAATTTTATTGCCGGTGGATTGGATAGGGTTGGGAGAGACTTTAGTTTAACGTCTTTCATGAGACTGTATCATCTTTAATTACATATTGTTTTAGTGGACGAGTCGAACATTAGCTCATATGAAAGATACATTCAAATTATTATATAACCTGTCTAGTTTTAACCTCACCGAAAGAAAACATGATAAATACCTAGTTTGTACAGTAATTCGAATATTAAACACATCAGGGACGTAAATATTTTTGGTAAAGTTCGTTTTCCATACAATTACAATAGACGTGTTATTGTTACACTGCAAAACAGAGCAGAAATTGTTGTTTTTTAGGCCACGTACATTTCAAACAATCTAATAACCATTTCAAAATACGTTATTTACAATAGACACTTTCAAAATTCATTATTTACAATACACATTTTTAAAACACGTTATTTTCTATACGCACTGACTTACTGTTCATAATTAATATTTGAAACTCCTGAAAATATGTTGTTGTTCTATTACAATCCTTACTACATGTTTCTCTGCCATCAAAACAAAATAATTAGCAGCTGAATGATTAAATAAATACGACACTTCACAGACTTCCCGAAACTAGTAAAATGTAGAAAGAAAATAAACTCCAACGGTGTCCCTTCCTGACAATAGGGAAAATAGCGGGCCAAGCCATCTGCCAGGCTGTGTCCGAATTGACAAATTTCGTAATTTTCTTAGTTTGTAAATTTGTGATTTGATAGGTATCAATTCCGATGTTGTCGACAGTCATTTGTTTAGCACGCACGACAACACATTATTACATTAACAGTGCAAAATATTTTTATCTAAATTTAATGCTTAAAACAGACGTAATATTTCTGCAATCATCACTGGAATACTACAAAAACGTTAATAAATAAGAAAATAATAAATTATGCAATAACAACAAAAAAAAACTTTTTTTTTGCTGTGTGTGTGTCTACACACACACACAAACACACACACGTAGAGCATAACACTTACTTGCTTTTCAAAACATGCCTAGAGTATTTTATGTACAGTTATTTGTTTTAAAAGTTATTTTATTTACGCATTTGCGCATGTGTTTTTAAAGTAAAAACAAACATGGCACTGATTTTGTCATTTTGTATTTTTGCTAACATCCGATACATACAAAATAAGAAATACCAAATTACCAAATACGTCACCATTTTGTATAAAAAATCGTGTCATGTGGTCGTTTTGTCTACAAAATCTGCCAATTTGGACAGTGCCATATACACGTGTCGATAAAGAGTATAGAATAAAAGTATTGACATGCACGTTGCAATACTCGATACTTTCAATACTACCTAGTGTCGAGGGGTATCGAGGTATCAAAGTATCGAATGGCTTATCTCTAGTTATAACACATTCAGAAAGGCTGCAGAGTTTTCAGGCATAGTTTTCAATGTAATCTCAATCCACTAGAATCAACTCTCAGTATGTCAAATGTTTTGCCTTTCTACTTTAAAATTAAATCTTTGACATTAAAATAATTTAATCATTGTTATTTTTTAAGCAAACTGTATCCTGAGAAGAACAACTATACTACTGCATCAAACCTAAGAGATTACAAACCACACTTAGTTTCACACACTAAGCAAAATTGTTTGTGAATCCACAGTAAATTAACTATTATAACATTCATTAGTACATATGTGTCATATGTAATAGCCCATGTTGATTGTCGCATGGTAATTAGTTATAGTACAGACTAGGGCCAATGTGAACAGTTCTTGATGACTTTATAACTCAAGTTTCAGACAGTACAGTCAGTAAAAATTAGGTAAGTGCAATGGTATGGAATTAATTGATGTTGCCAGGGGCCAATTGGAAAGCGTGGAAGAAAAGGTGACAAAGGTGACAAAGGAGATCAGGGTGTCCCTGGGTTAGATGCTCCTTGTCCACTGGGACCTGATGGCCTGCCGTTGCCAGGCTGCGGCTGGAGACCACCAAAGGTAACACACTTCTGTGAATGTCTGTTGAACTTAAAATACCACAATTGGAGTATAGGGTCTTAATCAGAAACAGATCAACACCTGCAAAGACACAAAGCATTCAAAATTTTATGGTGATGACCTAAAATATTAAAACAGGTCTCCAAAAATATGTGCATAACAAAATGGAAAAAATTATTTTCAATGGGTATTTAAAACACCAGTTACACTGGATGTATCATTGAGACTATATTGTTCTCGGTTTCCTGATACCGGTATGCAATTCCTTGAATTTTTCGAATGTTGTAAAAATTTTATAACAAAGAAATATTATTTGTATGAAAAAAATACAATTTGTGTGAAATGAAAAACAAATGAGTATTTTTTGGTTTTCCTTTTCTAAAATAATAGAATATTATGTAACAAAATAAAAAGCATTCCAGAGAAACAGTTGACTTGCACAAATTAGGTAGCAGTAGGTGGCCAGCCAATGTCTCATGAATGGTTCAGGCAATTTCCAAACTATACTTGCAGTATAGATAATTTGGTACTAGTTTTGTTTTACTAGTACTAGTACATTTGTGTATGTGGAATATGGGGGAAGTTCTATTAAAAGTACACATTCTTGCCTCTTACCCCAGAAGAACCAGATCTGGGACTTTCTTCTGTATCTTTTTACTGTATTTACACCAGATATACTTCATTCTAATTCGCCATTGTTTCTAAGTCACTGATAACTTTTTAGGGGAAATATTGGGAAAAAAATTACTGGTATACATACGAAGTCATAAGTTGAACCACCACTTCAGTATGAAATTTCATTTCAATGGGAAGATTAATTTTGTCTTCATTAGAAACATTCTTCCATCCAAACAAATGTATTTCACTCTGCCAAAGAAAATAGTGTGCTTTTGAAAGCAAATAATATTCCTTGTTCAACAACATTGGCACAACTGATGCATGCACAATTGTTTCAAATGTCATTCACAGCCATAGTATTCATATTGGAAACCAAATTGCAGTGTACATGACCACTATCATATTTACAGTATAACTGATAGCATTTTTGAAAGAATATTGCAACTATAATTTAAGTTTTTGAGTTATAGCATTCTCAGATTGCTTTCCCTTAAAGATAGTACTGGAAACTATCTTCACGAAGAGGTATAGCTTACAAAATTCTACGATAACATCATCAACGGCAATGCTGTTTGGCCAGCATGTAGTTGCTGTGTGATCTGCTAGGTTCCTGGTAAAGATACCACATATGGCTCTAGATCCTATTCCCACAACCAAGCATCCACTTGATTGACTACCACTGAATTTTTCATTGTTATCTGGAGGATGTGTTTCACATAACAGAGCATGTATGCAATATGTTTTGTTACGAAATTACTGCAAAAACCATATTTCACATCCTGCACATGATTTTGTCTGTAAGGACAAGTAACTTTTATGAACAATTTCTTGTAGCACGTACATTGTACTTAGACCATTTTATTTCTAACCTAAGTTGAAATTTTTCTTAATCTATCTACCTTACTCTAAAAATTGGAAAAAGAATATTTTCATCTATTTGGATATATACTATGAATGATGCAGCTGTAACAACTAACAATAATTATTAAAACAAATTTTATTGTTGCATTAAACATTTTTCTGCCAAAGAATGTATTTGATTTTAAGCAGCACTATTGTTTTTGAAAATGTTTTCTGAAAAAATGTGTGGTTTAGTATACAGTAAATATGGTATTAAGACAGTTATTGCATAAATATTTTTTTGAGGTGTAATGTTATTCTATAACTCAAAATATTAGCATGACTGTCTTTTGAATGTCTCATCACTTGTCTTTATATTAAACATGCCAACAAGTTGCATTTATAAAGGACAGTGGGAAAAAAAAAAAAAAAAAAAAAGTGGCCAACTTATCAAGTTTAATTTCAAGCTAACTCACCCCAGAGAGAAAGAATACATATTAAAATACCACAAAGAGGAGTAACATTAGATGATATTATACTTCTGCACAAATGTACAGATTCACAAATACATTTAAAAAGTATAATTTATTTACCACTAGTGATACCCTATCTATCACTTTACTCTAATGTAGCCATGAATACAGATGGCAGACTAGGCCATGAGCACAGTACTACTGTCTCATAATGCTCAAAAATGTACTAGGATAATTTGAAAACTTCCACCATAAAGAGAAGTGAGTGAGTGAGTGAGTGAGTAAATTTGGGTGGCTCTTAACAGTGAGGTCTTGAGTGTCAATGAGGGTGATTGAAGTGGGTATGGAACAGCACCGGAATAAAAGGGTGGGGGAAACTGGAGATGCCCAAGAAAACCCACCAACAGGCAGCACGATTCCCACATGCCAAAACCCGGCAGTGACCCGGCCAGGCATTGAACCCAATTCGCCTTGGTGGGAGGCAAGTGGGCTAACCGCTCAGCCACTGCAGCCCCCATAAAGAAAAATAAATTAATTTTAAAAGTTTTATATTATGAGTAACTGTCATTCTACATGCTGTTATTATGAAGATGCTCACAGTGAGTATCTTTAAGCAAATTGAAATTACAGAATAGGGTCACTGGCCATGCTCAGGGAAAAGCCAAGACAAAGACCCCCTACACCAACCCTCATTATTTAATACCAATGCGTGAAGTGAAGCGATTTGGGCAGCTCTTAACATCAAGGTATTCAGAGCCGATGAGGATGAAGTAAGGTGAGTAGGGAGCAGTGCTGGAATGCAAGGGCAGGGAAAAAAAACTGATACTTGAGAAAACCTGCTGACCAGCGGCATCTTCCAACACGATTTTTATTATTGTTTAGCACATTTATTTTTAAGTTTCTACTGTAAAACAAGAATTTAAATTTCCTTTATCAGTTTTACTTTATTAAAATTTATTTTAACCGTGCCTGAACAAAAAGTACCCATTATTATTGATGGCTGCCCAAACAATAAATTTTTTTCCTGGCAAAATGAAACTATTTAATTCTGATTTACAGAATTCCTAGACATTTTTATGGCAGTTTAATCTGTCACCATGAGCATCATCAAGTTATGCTGCAACATTTACAAACTAGGAAGTGCATTTAATGCACCGGCACGTGATGCTATCTGGGTCTGGGCAAATATACTCAATGTCAGAAACAGTGACTTTGTAAGCGTTGGCCAAATGCACTTACAACGCATGGTTTGGACTGACTTTACTTAGGTACTGGAGCCCGTCCCGTGTATAATGTGGGCCGTGTCTGTTGGTGGCTGGGCACAAAGTCTTCTATAGCTTTGGCTACTGGTCGGTATGCTGGCTTAGGGGCCCGAGGTTTACGTTCTGCCATGCTCTGTCGGTTGGTAGGCGTGGCGGGTTAACTGGTAGTGTTACGGCTGCTGCTCCAGGGATTGCTGCAGTTGGAACTACTGCAGCTCCAAGGACTGCTGGCGGTTGTTCTCTGTGGGCTGGGGTAGTGGTGTATGGAGAACCAAGGGCACGCTAATTCGACTGGCACCTTCTCTCCTCGTCTGAAGGCTGCAACCACTGGATGCAGTGTCCTAGGAACCTTCCAGGGAGGCTGAAACCGAGAATGGGAGAAAGCCAGAGGATGAAGCCCTGCCGAGTTGCAGGTGACTTGAACTTGTTCTCGGGATGACTCTTGGTAAAGTGCCTTACTGGGGGCTGGGTACAGCTCCAGGTAGACTGGTAGGCAAAAGTAGCCTTCCTCTCCTTAATGTTCTTCCCACCTCTCTTGGTGAAATGCATCAGGTACTAGAACTGTACCTTATAAGATAGGAGCAGGCAATGTGCGTTCCCTATCTAAAAGTGTTCTGCCGTCTAGACACACTCGAGCAGCACTGAGTATAACTTTATTCCTCAACTGGCAACACTAATGATGCCGTAGTTGAAGAGTGGGTTTCCTCGGCAGCATCCCAATAGCTTTGACAGGTGAGCCTCTTGAGCGGACGGGTCTGACACAGAACCAACCAAACATTCCCTCCGGCAACACAAACGGTGCAGTAGACGGGTGCAAGCTGGTCTGGCGACTTATCCTCACAAGTAGGGGTATGACTAGTGGTTGCGGCATACTGTTTGATACACGTGCTGCACCGAACGAGTGGTCGTCGAATGGTGTGTGTTCTCAACGTAAGAGTCCCTGAGGGGGATCCCACAGTCCTCCACTAAGCGGCAAACTGGTATATTCAAACCCTGTCTCCTGCACCACACTACAGGAAATGGTGTTTACTATGGATGTCTGGAAGCATTCAAGGGAATATGAGAGAACCGATTGGATTAAAACTAGGGATGGGTCGAATAACAAAAAATTTCGGTTCCGGTACCGATTCTACATTTAAATATCGGTTCTAGTATTTGGATGACATTTTTATAATTCGAGACTTAAATAACAAAAAACGCCAAACATTATTCACGTATCACATCCAAACGCTCTCACAAAATACATTCATATGCTCTACTCTGTTTGTTTACGTTGATGCTGGCTAACAGCCAGCGGCGCTAGAACCCATGACGGCACTCACCACTTTTGTCCAAATTTAGTTTGCAGTTTCTACACAGAAATATTGCAATTTCACCTACACCATGTGGTCTGCTACGGACTTCATCCAGCGGCATTCGCGCCATCTAAGCTTGTTTTCACACGTGTGCATTTATTGTGAATATTCATCTTTTTTCCTATTTTGTTCATGTATCATTCAAGGGTTTATGTCATTAGTTTATGGTGCAATTATTCCCGTCCTAGTCGGCTCTGGAGGGCAAGCCCCGACGAGTTTGCGTTAGTGATGCCGAGTAATCTCACATGTTAATATGTATTAAGGGTTTCATTTGTAATTCACAGTGTCCTGTCTTCAGGGAAAAACCGTCAGTCCACCCTAGCGGCTGTCGGCCCTCTTCCCTTGTGAAGGCTGTTCTTTCACGCACCATGGTGATGACCAAGATAATCATACTTTCATTGGCACGTTGATGTGTATGCATAATAACAATAAAAACAAGTCTACAGTGAACTTAATTCTTTTAGTCAGTAGTGACAGTGTCCTTCCAAGCCACATATGTTTTATTAAGTGTTTATTTCCAGTGATGTTTAGTAAAAAGTTTAGTATTGCCTACATGTTTGTAAGAACACACGGGTGAGATGGACACATAGATCCCATAGCATCCCTGAGAACTCTTGAGTCTCAACAGTGCGGTGATTGGGAAGCACCGATGGCGCCCAAATTACCAGTAAATATTTGTGTAATTGTTCATCTCTTGTCTCACCCGATAGCATCAGAGTAATTTTTTCTCTGGTATAATACCCTAGAATACCATATTTAGAAGATGTAAACATGTAACAATTTGAACTATTCAAAGCTAAAAATCTGTATATAAACGTCAGCCATTTTGTTTCACTCGATGATTAGTGTAGTACCTTCTCTGTATATATTTATCTATGACATTGGCACCATGAGACTGTTTACATTTTGTCTCGTTTAACTGACACAATATAAACCAAATACTGTATTTGATAAAACGCCTGTCCTTGAAAACTACTTTTGTGATCATTGGTACAAAATAAATTCATATTTATATGCTTTCAACAGCAATAGTAATTCGCTGTAAGGAAATATTGCTACCAAGAAAAAATGCTTGTTACAGGTGAATTAACGTATATTGTTTTGGTAGTAACTGCAATTTTTGTTTGTTTTGATAAGTTTCTTGTTAGTTATTTCTGTAATGACAGAGTTTTACCATAACTAGATTAATTCATAATGTTTTGAACTAAGTATATCATCTGAAAATATTACTAAATTTATTGCTGTGTAGAAATGAGAACGGAGTAGTCGTTCCGAGTCTACCTCAAGAACCGGTTTTAAATTGGAACCAAAAAACTAAACCGACCCATTCCTAATTAGAACGTGTTTATTCCAAGATAAATAAACCACGGCGGCCTGTACTATCTCCTGTCTGCCTTGAGCTGACCGGAAGTAGTCAACTATGCTGTCCAGGTGAGGGGGACCTGGGGACAGTTTCGACTAGGTAGCTAATTACAACTTTCCCTGTCTATGCTGTGTCACATGTCCTGAAGTGACTTACGAGGCCCACATCCTGAAGGGTGCATAGGGCAGGCGTTGCCAGGGGCAAGCGACTAAGGGTGGCAGATGACTTCTGGAAGTTCTTCTGTAGGCGACGGTGAGGCTGAAGATCTCTGGCATGCAGATTTGGTCAGAAAGCTCCTGCGAACGAGCATGGTGGAGCAGACTGTCCAAGGCTGGGTGTGGCTCTTATAAGAGTCACGATGACAACTGGCATTTTCGGCTCATGTATGGCAATATATTCTGGCAGAGGGCTTCGCCGGCCCTGGTGGTGGGGGGTGCTGTGCGAATGCATCTTGGGCAGAGCTAAGGGCAGCCATTGTTGGCAGGTGGCGTCATCTCTTGGCGCGTCCTTGAACTTGCTCGGGCGGAGTTGTAGTGAACAGTCGATTACTGACAATCGATCATTGGCATCTTCTCAAGGGGAGGCTGGGCTAACTTTCTTACTGACCGGCTGATGCTGGCGGTGAAACATACAATTCTGTCCATCTGTAATTATCCCCGTGACCAGGGAAAATCCTGAAGTTGCTCTGGTAGAAATTATATGCTTCCAAACCCTGTGCGTTGCACTTTAGGTGAAGCATGTAGATGAAGCAAAGTTGTTTACCTCATTAGCCTGTAAGCGCCATGCGTCAATTCGTTCCCCTTCCCCTCTGGTACGACTAAGATTCATCTGGGATATTCAGTAGGGTTACAACCTCACTGTTATAACATAGAAATGTCTTTCCTTGAATACGGCCCATCCTTTCAGAGATGATGTAGAACTGTTGTACCCTTGAAGACTATGGTTGCACGTGTTGTGCTAACTGCTCTGTGCGCCAGAGTTCTAGCCAAGTGGTAGTACGTGCCGGGTGAATCATCTCTGGCTGGCTGAGTGACTAGTGCTGTCTCTCTTTCACACTAGTTAGCTAGGTGGCGGTTGGGTTAATGACCGCTGATATCTTGTCTCTTCTCTCTTTCCCCTGGGGCATCTCAAAGCGAAGAGGGATAAAAGAGAGGATAAAAGTGTGTCATCGGTGTCGAGTGTGGGGTGCTTGCAGCCCTTCTTTTTAAGTGTGCCATTTACATAATCAGCTGACGGTTTGGGTATGGAGTTACAAAATATGATATTAGAGATATTTCCTGTTGGGAAAAGAAAAATTAAAACAAGCAGCATTAAAAGTTCAACCCTTGGCGTGTGTTCAAAGCCTCACTTGTGAGAGGTATGTCAGTTACATAATTACCAGCTATAGCCGCAGAAGGCGGAGAATGAAATAGCTCTGCCAGGCCTTCCTAATGTGTCACACCCCGGTTAAATTTACATGTGACATAGTTCTAGGGTTTGCTGGACCAGGGCCTTCTGTTACACTGGCTGACGAGAAACTAGCTAAGACATTCTCACATAATAGGTTTTCCCGCCTAATAGGGAAATATTTTTAATTCCCTAGATCTCTTCCATTTAGCTCTATGTTAGTAAATTTAATTTAAAAGGTTTTTGTTGAAGAAAGATAACACACATATAACATTATAAATCAAATGGTCATTTATAAAAAAAAAAATTTATATGATTTTTGATACACATTGTTCGAAAAGACATCACAAATAATTTATAAATGTTATAAATTTTTAGCTATAACGAAACCTAAGATGCACGCTGCACAGGGTCCAAGGAAGTTTTGACGAAACCTAAATTGCATACAAAGGAATGTTCCACATATGTTCAACTAATCATTTGCTCGACGATCGTATTGCTCCAGTGATGCTGTTCTAACTAAATGCCAGTGCCCCAATATAACGGCCATCTTGTGAAACCTAAACCGCACACCGCAGAGTGTTTCACGTGTGTTCAACCAATCATCAGCTTGCCCTCATATTATTCCAATGATGCTGTTCTAACTAAAAGACAGTGCCTCAATATTATAACAGCCATATTTTGAAACCTGAACAGCTCGCCGCAAGCTGATCAAATAACTTTACTTGCCGGCACTAGCGCAAATAATACATATTTTTTCAGGTGCAAAATCTGTAGAAAGCTAACAAATACTGTAGTCTTATGGGGGTATGGTGTCTTATATTACTAATCATTATTCAACTGACATTTTTCACAGTTATGCATGTATGCATTAAAACATTTGGAAAAGGTTTAGAAATAGTGGGGAAATCGTGATATAGAAAAACGTGCTGCTGGCTGTCATTCATTGGTGCTTGCCCTTGTTTATATTTTAGTATATAAGTGCATTTAGGGCTCTTAAATAAGTTTTTTTTGTGTATACGGCGATAGTTATGTTGGATTTACAATGCCACGACGAGCTCTTCCCGACAGTCCGACACAACTTTTCAGTCCGACCATTTCTGCCACCAAAATTAACTGAGTGTTTAGAATACTTTGACAATTTCCATCCGACAAGCGTTGTATAGCATTCAGAAAATCCTAAAATAGCCAGTAACGTGTTATGGAATGCAAATAAATCACAAATCATTGTACTCTATTTTGTTTTGATAAAATTTGTAAACAAATAATTTTTTGATTTTGGAGCAGTTGGTACATAAATATTTATGTACGTCAATTTAACAGCTTTCTGTTAAAAGGTAACGAAGATGTACACATAAATAAAATATTGTAGTGAAATCCGCACAAAATTTTGTGTTGTAAGATTATGTTTGTTTTTGTTTCTGCTGCCAAGCGACTCCGTTCGGTTTGATGCCCGACAAAAGTACATATAAAATCTACTTTTGTCGAGCTGTCAGAGCTGCGAGTTTGTTGGGGTGACTGTGCTCCTGATTGGCTGATGAAAAATTCTCGTCTGTGTCGGGGCTGTTTTGTTGGACTGTTGGGTTATTGTGAATACAGCTTATAGAGCAGTGTGTGATGGCTTCTATGAATAGTGGCTGGCCTATAAAGCACAAAGAATTATCTTTTTGTAGATTCTGAAATTGTTTTTTAATTTAAAATCCCCCCCACACACACACACACTCCCTAAGAAGTTTTTATCATTCAGGCATTCTACTGTATTTTGCATGGGACCACCAACAACATTAAAAAATAGAATAGCAAAGAACCCTCACAATACAACATGAGCACTGAGTATTTACAATAATACTTTTTGAAAATAGTGTTTACAATCATTTCCAAGAAAATACATTTGCTCGTTGAGAGAATCTTTCATTTTTGGTATATCTGGCTGGGTTATCTGAGGACTTCAGGCCTTAGTCTGTTGTCATCTGCTTCTCAGTATGGGAAGTCTATAACACTGGTTAAGAACTAGAACACTGAAAGTCCTTTTCTTGGCGTATTTACATCACAGAACTGGTAATTACACAATCTAGGCAAAGCGTAATAATAACGTTGGCTCAAAATCTGTCTCTGAAGGTCACTGGAAGATTACGTAATGAAACTCGGGCATATGCTTACTCTGCCACAACTGTCTGGCTATCCACTGGTGTTCACTGGACAATATTTTTACGTATTGCAAGCAGCAACTTGACGGCTGTGCAATCAAATGTGTTTACTTGTGCTGTGGATGTACTGAACACTGGGCAGCTTTTGACAACCGCATTAAGCATTTATTGCTCTTCAGCTCTTGACAGGTGGCGTCAGTTCATTTCTCACTTACTGGTTCTGGCGAGGCTTCTTGGTCGTCGGCCACCTTATCCAGAGCACCACGTGGACTGGGGCGACATGGAGCACATTGTTGGCCTCCATTGGGCTTCTCGGTACCGGCCAGGCTGGTAAGGGCCGTGACAGGCATGTGCGGGCTGCTCTCTTCTCACCTGGCCAGTCAGTGCTGGGTGGTCATCCCCGGCAGTGGTATATGAAATCCAAACAAGTTGTCACTGCCACGACCTTTCAAGTATTACATGAATTACTATCCTTGACTGAAATATAAACAACTGAAATACTTCCCGAATATACCAATTATATATATCTAGCTGCAATGCTACCAAGTGTAACAAGCCTGGCCATACCTGCGACACTCCAACAAAATGTGCCGCACAGTCAAGGGAGTGCCGAAGGCATCACACTCAGGAGGGGGCTCTCCACGAAGTAGGTGCTTGTGGGTCAGACAAGTGTGCCCGATACGAAGGTGAGAAAGCACAACTGCCTCCCTGTGGGTACATGAAGCAACAGGACAAGCGCAAACTGGCAAGTCAGAGATGGCCCTTAACTTGTTAGACAGTGGGAGAGAAGTCCACTCCCGCTACCAAGCACGCCAGACCAGACTACAAACTGCATGCAGCACGTCGCACACAGGGACACGAGGATCACAAGGTGGAAGGCTGCATGCCTCCTTAGCCGCCAAATCGGCTGCTTCATTGCACGGATGCCCACATGGCCTGGAACCCACAGAAAGACAATGCGAACACCATTCCGCACAGCCCCCGCCAGCTTCTCCCGGATCATGGGAAGAAGCAGATGAGTTGTAGAGCCAGATCGAATGGCTATCAAGGCACTCATCAAATCAGAGCACACAATGCATTTTCGGTGAAACTCCCTACAGATAAAACACAGAGTCTTGAAAATAGCAAAAAGCTCTGCAGTGAAAGCACTACAAGATGGATGAAGTTAAAAAAAGGACTGAGAAGCACCAATCACAAAGGCACACCCAGTTGAGATATCTGATTTGGAACCATCCGGAAAACAGCAAATAAAACCACCGAACACAAAAGATACAATATAAACAAAAAGTCCCTTGCAAACAAAAGGAGGAGTGGTCAGCTTAGGAAATTCTGCTAGGTTAAGGCGCACTTCAACCTGCATCTTCAGCCACGACTGTTCACGGCGAGGCAAAGGCAACATACACAGAGGCATATCATACCTTTTCAGAGTTAGTGCAAATTGGACAGACACCGGCTGAGGAGAACCTGGCTCAGCGGAGTACAACCGTTCATTGGGTGGATGGAGAAAGGCAGAGTGGTGAAGGTGTGAAGAGTCCGAACGCACCTGCACACCATAGGAAAGCAACATTTGATCATGCCTGCAATGGAGAGGAGGTTCACCAGCCACATCACAAAGGCTTACAACTGGGCTTGTGTGAAAAGCCCCAGTCGCAATGCGTATACCAGCATGGTGAACACTTGTTAATGAGTTGAAAACAGATGGCCGAGCAGAAGAATAAATGACACTGCTCGAGTTTGCTGTGGATCAGGGAACGATACAGCTGAAGAAGGGTGACTGTGTTAGCACCCCAGTCACGACCACTCAAGAGTTTTCAACAGATTCAAGTCCCTAACACAGCGAGACTTCAGGGACTGAATATGACTCCTCCATGTGAGTTTACTAACAAACAAAAGGCCGAGAAACTAGATGGTATGACATACAGGCAAAACAGAGCCATACAAAAGCACCTCAGGAAAACAAAATATACCACACTTTCTACAGAAATGGATCACCTGTGTCTTGGTGGTGGAAGCGACAGCAGTCTGTCCAATCGCAAAGGCGGTGGACGGCAAGCTGCACCTGACATTCTGTTATGTCTAGAGATGCAGCACGACAGAAGATAGTAAAGTCATCAACATACAGGGCACATCCCGCAGATGGTTGAACTACAAATACAATGTTATTATTGACAATAGCAAATAGGGTAACACTCAATATGCTACCCTGTGGCACATCGTTCTCTTGAACAAACTCCCAAGAATAGGAAGCACCATTGCAAACCCTGAAGGTGCAGAAGTACATAAATTTCTGTATGAAACCGGGGAGATGTCCACGAAAACCCCAAATGGACAGCTGTCTCAAGATACCATGTCGTGTTGTATGCCTTCTCTCCAGATCAAAGAAAACAGCAAGGAGGTGTTGCCCTCACAAAAAGACAGTCTGTATGGCTTCTTTCAAGCTGACCAAATGATCTACCGCAGAATGATTTTGGTGGAAACCACACTGGAGAGGCGATAATAGCTGCCAGGTCTCAAGGCAGTATACCAGACTTACATTAATCATACACTCTATGGTCTTACAGACACAGCTGGTAAGGGAAATAGGACGATAGCTGAAAACTTCCCCTTTGACTTTCCCTGGTTTCAAGATGGACACAAGGGTTGACTTGCACCAACTCAAGGGGAAAACACCCGAGGTCCAAATATTATTAAAAATTCTTAGCAGAAATAATTTCCCGTCAAGCGGGAGGTGTTGCAACATAGCATAATGAATATTGTCTGGGCCAACAGACGTATTCTTCGAGCGTGACAAAGACTGATCCAACTCAAGAAGGGTAAAAGGCTGGTTGTAGTCCTCCTCATCTGAGCCACCAAAGTGGAAACCCACCATCTCGCATGTCTTCTTGATGACTCGAAATGAGGGAGTGTAATGTGCACTGCTTGAAACATCTGCAAAATACTGACCCAATGCATCCGCTATGTTTGTCCCGTATGTAACAATATAATTGTTGACCCGAAGGAAGGAAACCTGTGTTACGAGAGATTGTCCTCAGAGCTTCTGAACATTGCCCCATATAAACTTACTGATAGCATGTACCGTGAGCGACGAAATGAAGTCTCTCCAGGACTTCTGCAGCTGTCCTTGATGACACATCGGGCGCGAGTCTGACAGATGCGGAAGATCTCCAGGTTAGCTTGAGTGGGGTGAGCACTACAGTGCCTGAGTGCACATCATCAAGCATGGACAGCATTCTTGCATTCATCACTCCACCAAGGAACATGCCTAACACCAGGAGGTGAAGATTGGAGCATAGCAGCCTCTCCAGCTGACACAACAGTAGAGTTGAGTTCCACTGCCACGTTCACATCAAAAGGAACCTCAGCAGTGAATTGGACAGAATGCTGGAAATGTGCCCAGTCTGCTTTCTTAAGCACCCAGCGAGGTGGAATGGGTGAGGTTACAAACATACTGTGATCTAATACGATTGGATAGTGGTCATTCCCACAGAGATCTGGGTATATAGACCAATCAAAGTGGGTAACAAAAGCTGGGCTACAAAAGGTAAGATCGATGCAGGATGAAGTGCCAGTATGGGTGATGAAGTGTGCGGGAGTACCAGTGTTCAACTGGGCAATATGAGAACTGGTGAGCCACAACTCTATCACACGACCATCCCTGCAGTCGGAACCCCATATCTGATTGTGAGCGTTGACATCACTAACAATCAGAAATGGAGGTAGGAACTGAGATGAAAGGACCTCAAAATCAGCTGACCTTACATGCTGGTGGGGGAGTACATATATGCTACAAACAGTGACAACCATACCGAGGAAAACTCTGACCTCCACTGCCTGCAGAGCAGTGTAAAGGGCAACAGCTTCATGGTAAACAGAATCCTTCACCACAAGACAGACACAGCCACAGGCACGGTCCATCAACAAGTTATCCAGGCGGTAGAACGTGTGACTCAAAGAGAGGCCATATCTGTAGGACAAAAGTGTGATTCCTGAAGGAAAATGACTGTAGGGGTGAAGGAAACTAGGAGCTGTTTCAGTTCTTCATGATTATCTAAATATCCTCGGCAGTTCCACTGTATGAGGAACATAAATTATGGAAAGAAAGTGTGCAGAAACAACTACTTCAATTTCCCTCTATGTCTGTTTATCACTGGCTTAAAGCCCTCTGAGCCTTCACCAGTGCTGTGCGATTCGACATCAACTGCCATTGCATACTCTTGCTCTGAGGAGAAAGACGGCGAGGGGGCGAGCTGATGTGATTCTGCGAATCACGGTCACTCGCTGGAAGGCATACGAGAGACACCTTTGGCTTGTCTATTCTCTTCGCTGCAGCCTCCTGATGAGATTTGCTAACAGCAGCTGGCCTACACTGCGTATGGACAGATGTAGTCTGGGTCATCTGGACTACCTGTGGTTTGGTGTACTCGCACACAATTCAGTCTGGGTAGCCACATCAACTGTCTATGTACATACATTCTTAACTGCTGGTTGAGCATTAGCAACAACACTGTAAGGCACAGAAGGCTTTGGGCCCTGGAGAGCACAGAAACGTTTCCGTGCCTTACCAAAGGAAACCTTGTCAGTAGCCTGGATCCGTTTAACAGCCTGCTCCATCTGATACACAGAGCACTACTTCGACCAGACCTGATGGTCTTTGCGCAGTTCACACACTTCAGTGGCTTGCTGCACGGAGTATCTGGATGCGGTGGGTCAGCACACTTCGGACACGCTGATGTATTCTGACATTTTGCAGAGGAATGATCAAATTGTTGACAGTTGTAGCAACGAAGAGGAGCAGGAATAAACTGCTTAACACGCACATTCAAGTACCCTACTTTGATAACTGAGGGAAGATCATGCACACTAAAAGTTAAGATAAGAGTGGCTGTAGGTGATTTGACCCCATCAGTAGTCTTCAGCACATGGCGAACACCTGTGACATACTGAGTGTGCAGCTCACTTAAGATCTCTTGTTCCGGGATTTCAATCAAATCGGGACTCCAGATGTCACCCTTGTTGGAGTTGAAGTACACATGGGGTTTAACCTCAAAAGGGAACCTTGCAGTTTCCCCATTGAAATTCTTCATTGCCAAGAGACCCCTCGACTGGGCAGCATTTGAAGTATCAATCAGAAGATCCCGTCTGTAGCAGATTCTCTTACACTCGACAACAGGTCCACCAGCTGCTCCATCAATTACCTTTTGTAAATCAAAAGGCGACACCTTTTCAAATGTGTCCTTCGGCACCTTGGACAACCAAAAAACGTGACGTGGGTAATGTAATAGCTGTAGACTAATGCACAGCAGAATCACAATCAGAGTCACTTCCTGTATCATCGCGCTGCCGTTTTGATTCACTGTTAAGTGTGCCACCCTTTTGGGGAGTGCTTTTGGAAGCCATTTTTAAGGGCCCCCCCCCCCCTTCCTGGACTTGTCGGCCTCAGTCTGCCGTTGGGGGGGGGGGGTAGAAGAAGCCAGCAGTTCAAACACTTCACCAGCTGTGCCGTTAGGAGGGGGACCAACCTCCCACAGACATAAGTGGTACATAAGAACCGCTACCCTTCACTGCTATTCACTGCAAATTACTGTTCCAGTAGCACACCGAAGTGTACACCACGGCAAACCATGGGCAAAACGTACATCCTGAGCGAGGCTAGTTTTATTCCCCTACCTGGGAAACATCCCAGGCTCCCCACTATAGAGGACACCCTTGGGTGCTAGTTCAGGGGACTAGTGGTTGATTACACAGGCTTTCTCCATACCTTCATACAGCGGTAACACATCTTCCTCGCGGGTTTGGGCACATGGGCAAGTCGGCCATGACACCTCTCCTGCCTAGAAGCCACCAATTGGTGCTACATGGGTGTACATATACGTGGATATGGGCTCCACACCTATAAATGCCTGCTGGGCCAGTGAGAAGGGTTCGATAGACTGTTACTAACAAAGGCACCACGCATGGTCACACAATTTGGAGGCAGCACTCATTTGTGAGGATAGACCCTCATGAGGAAGGACATCGCCCTGGCGTGTGATGATGCTGTAGAGAAGGAAGAAGCGAAAGGAACAGGTGAAATGGAAAGAAAAAGGATGATATAAGAGAAGAAGACTAAGAAAGAAGCATGAGATGATGGTCTGAACAAATTGCAGATCCCAACAGCGTCCTGTTTAGTCGCCTCTTATGACAAGCACGGGGTGGCTGTGCTTGTATTCTAAAACCTTGCCACCACACGGGTGGCGGAGGTAGGGTGACTCTGACGTCTCTGTGGCCGAACAGTTGGACTCATCCTCTCGTATGGGTACTGGGTGGCCGATGGAGGTAGTCTCTTCAGACTCGGCGGCTGCTGGGCTCATCTTCTTCTCCCTCCTCGGCAGTGGCAGCCTAGGCACCAGGCAGAGCTAAGACCGGCTGGGAAGCCGCATCATTCAGGCAGGATGTGGCTGGTTCGTCCGGCTGAGTCGAGGTCGCCAGACCGACCTAGACTTCAATGGGAGTTCTGGCAGGGACCTCTCTCTCGGAAGGCGGCATCTCGGCAGCGGCTGCAATGTCATCCAGTGTGGCAGTCTCCTTGCTGGATTGGCCCTCCAGGGGCAGTCTTTCTGTGGTGGCCAATTGAGGTGGATGATCCTGACATTCCGATGTCTCGTCGGTTCGAGTTCTTTGGTCTTCTCCATCACTGGACTCGGTGGTGGCTGTCTGCATCTTGGTTCCAGATCTAATGGGCTGTACCAGGATATCTCTGTGGTGACTGGAGACTTCTGGGCGTATCGGGCGGTAGCTTGGCACAGGTAGCTGCTGTGGGTTGACGGTAGAGATCTGTTTGATGCAGCGGCTTATGGTGCAGGGAACTTCACTCTGACTGGAGTAGCCTGGTAGCTTGCGGTCAAATCTTGTACCCCCCTCCTGTCCTTGGAGGCGACGGTGATCTGGCGGTTGCGGGTTCAGGTGCAGGATCATCCTCTTGCTCGTCAAGCACTGATCGTTGGGTGTTGGCGGCAGGTTCTGGTACCTCACCTGGAAAGGGGCGTATCTGCCCTCTGGTGGCTTTCCTGATGCTGCCCTTCTGGGTGCTGGTTATCGGCGGCATACTTGGGCCCTTTGTTTCTCTCAGCTGCAATAGCGTGAGGTTCTTGATGGGGCCTTGACTAATTTCCATAGGGGAAATCCCCTTCTATTTCGAATTGGCGTCCAGGGTTCTGGCAGGTGAGGCTTGCTTCTTACTCTGGTGGTGTCATTTCCAGCCGGGCCAGTTCGTTTACCTCTGTTCTATCTCTCTGCTTGGCATGGCAGGGGGGATGTTGACCTTGTCACCTCCCCTTCCCCTGCTCACCGCTTGCACTCCCCCCAAAAGTGTTGTTCGTGGCAGTCCCAGCACTTGGGAGGAGTATAGGTGCAGTGAGGGGGTAGGGGCGATCTTGTTGTTCTTCCTTCTCCCTGCTCTTCTTTGTAAAGCAGTGCGGGGAAGTAAGGAGGCGGGGTATTTACAGCAGGGGTGCCGTAGCAGGGAAGGGCATGCGGCCTGTCAATCTCACTTCCTCATTTTCCTCTATCTGCTTGTGGTCTAGTGCATCCTGCTCTTTGAAATTTCTTTCGGTTTCTCATTCTGTGCTAACGAGTTCTTCTATTGTTGTGCATTTTGGAACCTGCAAATAGTTACAAAGCTTGGGCAGCAGCAGTCTTGCACTACTTCTAATGCAGCTTTCCTCGGTAGACTTAGGGCAAATTCGGCAGTAAAGTTGCACTTTGTAGCAGACATAACAACTTGGCCTTCTCTTTTGAGTGTTGGGTCGTTTTGTAAAATTCAGTGATTAGGTGGGCTATTACGTCCTCTCCTGCGTAGTGGGTGGCGAGGCGATCGCACAGCTGACCCCAATACGACATGAATTCTCCACATCACATCCACCACTCTAAGGCGCGGATGCGGAGTTTCTTGCTGGTTCGGGTGACCCATTGCTTGGAAGGAATTCTATGCTACATTATTTCCTTTTCATATTTGTCTGTGAATGAGACCAGATCCTCATGGGGGCGGCCTGCAAATTCTGACAGCTGATGTTCGCTGGGACCATGTATCGTAGCTGGACTGACCCTGTGTCTGGGATTACTTGGCCTGTATTCTGTGGCTTGTCTGCATACCTTGCATCTATAGACTGGGGCAAGTGACCCTTTCCTCCAGCTAGTCTTTGCAAATGTGATGAAATGGCATAAGATAATGTGGATCAAATGAGTGCAGTGGCCTGGGTAGGTGATCCGGCTACAACAGACTGATTGGTGTGTTTGGCAATCCTGACATAAAATTCTAGCCCGTCCATGTTACCATACTTCTTCGACCCATCTTAGGCACTGATAGTGAAATACCTCCTGGCAGTGAGCACACGTGATGGAATTGATGTATGTTCCGGGGCAGGTGGCTATATGACAACGCGTGTCATTTGATTTGGCCATTATGGCCTCTTGAGCATCTTGTAGACTGGCTTTGCTAACTGACAGCTTGTTCAGAAGTTGGGCGCCACAAGGTTATTGCGGACTCCTTGAAGTCCGTGGTCTGGCTTGATCTGGTGGTTAGGCTAGCTTCGTTACCCCCATATTATGTTGGCCTGGTTCTTGTTCTGTTACTGGATTTGCTAGATGCCAATGCCCCACGTTGGGCACCAAGAAAGATCCTACCTGCTTCTTGATGCATGACACTATCTGGGTCTGGGCAATTATACTCAATGTCAGAAACAGCGACTTTGTTAGTGCTGACCAAATGCACTTACTATGGGCTGTTTCGACTGACTTTACTTGTGTACTGGAGTCCGTCCTATGAATAACGTGCACCATGTTGGTTGGTGGCTGGGCACAAAGTCTTCTATATCTTTGGCTACTGGTCTAGGTGCTGGCTTAGGAGCCTGAAGCTTACGTTCTGCAACTCTCGGTCGGTTGGTAGGCATGGTGGGTTTACTGGTGGTGTTACGGCTGCTGCACCAAGGACTGCTGCGACTGGAACTGCTGCTGCTCCAAGGACTGCTGGTGGTTGTTCTCGGTGGGCTGAGGTAGCGGCGTATGGAGAAACAAGGGCAGGCAAACAGACTGCTACCTTCTCTTCTTGTCTGAAGGCAGCGACCATTGAATGCGATGTCCAAGGAACCTTCCTGAGGCTGAAACAGAGAAGGGGAGGGAGCTGGAGGTGAAGCCCCACCGACTTGTGAGCAGCTTGACCTCATTCCTAGGAGTGACTCTTGGCAAAGTGCCTTACTGGGCTGGGTGCAGCTCCAGGTAGAATGGTAGGCAGAGGTAGCATTTCTCTCCTTAGTGTCCTTCCCACTTCTCTTGGTGAAATGCATCAGGTACTACAACCATACCTCATAAGATAGGAGCAGGCGACGTGCGTTCCTATCTAAAAGTGTTCTGTCATCTAGGCACACTGGACCGGCGCCAAGTATAACCTTATTTCTCAACCCGCAACACCAAAGGTGCGTGGTTGAAGAACAGGTTTCCTCGGAGGCGTCCCAATAGCTTTGATGGGTGAGCCTCTTGAGCGGATAGGTCCGACCCAGAACCAAGCAAACACTCCCTCTAGCAACGCAAGCGGTGCGGTGGACTGGTGCAAGCTGGTCTAGCGACTTATCCTGTCAAGTAGGGGTATGTCTAGTGGTTGGGGTCTCTACCGTTCGATACATGTGATGCACCGAATGGGTGGTTATCGAATGGTATGTGTATTCTCGACGTATGAGTCCCTGACGGGGAGCTCACACCTACACTAGGTGGCAAACTGGTATATTCAAACCCAGTCTCCTGCTCCACACCATGGGACGTGGTGTTTACCATGGAAGTCTGGAAGTCAAGGGGAAATGAGTGAACAGATAGGATTAGGAGGTTTTTATTCCAAGAGGAATAAAACACGGTGGTCTGTACTATCTCGAGTTGGCCAGAAGTAGTAAACTACCTGGTTCTATACTGACTGTGAGCAGTTTCGACTAGGTAGTTAATTACAACTTTCCCTGTCTACGCTGTCTCATGTGTCCTAAAGGTTCTTGAAAGATCCACATCCTGAAGGGTGCGTGGTTAGCTGTTGCCAGGGGCAAGCGACCAGGGTGGCAGATGATTTCTGCAAGGTCGTGCATGGCAATATATTGTGGCCGAGCGCTTTGCCAGCTCTGGTGGTGGGGGTATGCTATGTGCACCCATCTTGGGCAAAGCTTTGGGCGGCCATTGTTTGTAGGTGATATCATCTCTCGGCGCGCCCTTGAACTTTCTCGGGGTTGTAGCGAAGAGTCAATTACTGACAATAAATTGTTGGCATCTTCTCAAGGGGAGGCTGGACTAGCTTGCTTACTGACTTGCTGGTGAAACCTACAATTCTGTCATGTCTGTAATTATTCCCACGACCAGGTAAAATCCTGTAGGCACTCTGGTAGAAATTATATGCTTCCAAACCCCGTTTGTCGCGCTTTAGATGAAGCATGTAGATGAAGCAAAGTCGTTTATTTCATTAGCCAGTAAGTGTCACTCATCAGTACATACTTCAGTCACTGCTATTGACCTTCCCTAACCATCCTGGCTGATGCAGCCCTACATATACAGTGAGACTGCTAAGAAACCCTGTGTAACTTGGGTTGCCATGGTTTTGTTCTACTTGAAAAAATTATCATGCATAAATTCAACATATATGTTCAACAATTTACCCTTCTCTCACATGGTGCAAAACATTTTCAAAGATATGCATGCATGCACACATGTAACACATTTGTTTTCAAGTTTTAAATATTGAACTCCCCCTCTCCTTCCTAGTCATACCAGATAATGTGCTAAAATCTCAATCTTTCCTTTTGATTATATTTATCCATGTTTGATTACTTTATGAAACTGCAACATAATCATATAAATGAGTTACAGTATATGTAATGTTTTGAGATAATGCTAAAAACATTGTGTATTATGCTTTGCGTTTAATCTGTGTTGCTTGCTAACTAGGAGTATTCTCCTGCTCTGACAACAATGACAACCCCCTCCCAATACCTCCCTGCAACTCCCGAGCCCCCGGTGGAGGGTGATTACGATGAGGGTGAGGAGGAGTATGAGGAATATCCTGACCAGACTAACTACCAAGCCACAAGTGCTGCTGGCAGGAAGTAGTTGCTAACATAACCTCAACCCTACTAACAAGCCAACACTCCTGCTGTGGGTAAGTCTATCTGCTTTTCTTGGCACTGCTTATCGCTACTGCACTGATCACTGGCACGTGTGAAGCTAACCTTAAGGTAATGTTATTTGGAACACTTATACCTGCAATGCACATAATGAAAAAGTAAGAAAGAAAATAAATACAATATCATAGCCAGGGAAACATGGAGGAGTTTTGCGTTATGAGCCAAATACTGATAGTAATTTAAAAAGAAAAAAAAAACAATTCCTGATTCCGTACACAACTTCTTACATACCTTACCTTGTTTAAGAAGTAACGGAACCATGCACTTGGAAACTATCACAATATGTGTCTGTAATGTTTTCATGCTTATTTTGACGATAGAACCAGTTCTGTTTTATCACACGGTAAACACTATTGCTCCAAAAACAATGGCTGATGGTCACAGTACACAAACACTGAGGCAGTGTTCGAATTGACCATTTGGTATTTTAGGATTTTAGTGTTTAGTAGCGTTCAATTCGGATGCAGTCAATAGTCACTTGTTCAAAAATGGTTGTGAATTGGAAATTTAGTATTTTAGAAAGTTTTGTTAGATACTAAAAATTAAATACTAAACTACCAAATATGTCATCATTCTAGTAGACTAATTTAAGTCATGTGACCTTTTAGTAAACCAAAAGTGCCAATTTGAACCCAGCCTGAAATTAAATGAAGCCACATAGTTTACATTATTAATAATGAGTCAATTTTTGATTTTAAAGAGTTTCAAGAATTTTTTTTAAACATGGAAGTCAACATTTATAAAACAGTTTTTTCAGTTACACACAGAAACTTGCATAGTTATGAACAGTGATATTATGCAGCAGAGTTCGTAATTTTAAAACAAAATTCAATGATTAAAATTCTATGGTACCTTCAATACAGTATTTAACTGTGTATGAAATTGCATAAAGAAATGGGAATTGTATGTTTAAGGCTTTCAAATTACTTGAACTCAGTTCTCCTTTACAATGCAAATTAGACATTTAACATTAGTGCCATGGTACAGCATAAGCCCCTCTCCTTCTTGTCTAGAATGCACAACCAGTATTCTCCTCTTATTATATCTTAGCACTATTCTGACACTTGTGAAAGTTGTTACTAACATATCCTTTCAACCACAGCTTGAAAATGCTACCACTACACAGCTAATGTGGATAAGCATATCAGAAAAGACTATTACATGAAATTAAGTAAAAAATATACCTTATTTGAGCAGGAAAAACCTAGCAAAACATTACCAGTTTGTATGTGTCCATATGCACACCTGGTAAAACACTGCACAATGTGTAATTGAAATACTTGCCTCAAATTCATTAAGACATAATTATATAAGCATGTGTGAACTTTCAATAGTATAATCAAAGTCAAAGCTTTTGAACATTTGATTGTACTTCATAATAAAATTTGCTATTTGCATAATGCAAAGCTTTGATCATTAAAACACGTGCGAAAAAAAATGTGCACATGTTGCACGTACCTATATTATTAACTGTTGAGTAATCTAATATTGTCATCTGCAAAACAATGGGTTGATATTATTGATTCCAGCACAGCGTAATGGTTGAGTAGACAACAGATTACAGTATATTGCAGGAAGCATACAAATAGGTAGTGAGTTGTAACTCAACAGTATAACGAGAGATCCTTATCCTATTCATTTGTTTGCTAAGCAAGCTGAAGTAAGTTCTATGGCACTGTCAGGGTTAAAACACAGAATAAACTACACATAATCACTTTGTTATGTTGGAGGTAATATGGAAACCCCGCCAGCTGTTTTTTTGTACTGTGATAGGCTTATGTTTCCTGGGCAAAATTATTGAATTGTCCCTTATTCTTAGTTATTTCATATAAAAAATACATTTGAGCAAACATAAACTGTAGCCAAGAAAGTAAAACACTACAGTACAGCCCCTTTTACGTGTATATTCATGAAAATACCCATAACAGGAATAAACAGATGTGAAAGGCGCTTTTGCAAATAAGTCTGTGCTACCACCATCAAAATTAAAATATGCAAATCAAATATGTGTTCATACACGAGAAAGCACATAATTATTTATTGTATATTTATGTTTTGTAAACACTGTATATACTTTGTTAAAATAGGCAATAATTTTTTTAAATGTTAAAGTCATAAGATTGTAGAACGTTGACTTCAGGTATTTTCAGTAACAATTCATTTTCCGTATTTGATTTACACAGCCCTGATATATGGCCACTGTAGACAATAGCCACAATCAATAGAAGTCACTTTGTACGTTATCTGTTCTGTGGATGTAACTGTTACATTTGGTTACATTAAAAAAAAAGTATAAAAGCAATGCAAAGGAATCACATGAGAAAGAAATGGTTGTTTAAAAGCAAAAAAAGTAGTCCAATTTGGGATTTATTTAAACAGAAGTTGGCAATCGCTTAGCAACATGTAATTCACATAAACACTTGTTGAAATTACAACATAATGAATGTATTTTACTGGTTTCGTAACACTATTATGAAGTACATTGTAACCATAGCAAAATTCAGATTCAAAGGCTTTTCGCGCACATGGTGAATGGTCCAGCAGCAATGATAAGTGCTTTAAAAAATTGTTAAGTGATGTAGATGTGAGGCTTGGAGCACAGAAGTCTGCATCTAAAAAATTACTGGATTTGTGACATTAAAGAAGTTTTTATGATACTATGATGATACTTTGTGGCACACGTGTGTGAATTATAGTCGAGAATGTTGCTCACTTTTGGTCTAAGCAATGTTTTTTTTTTCCTTCACAATGGGTTATCAGGAAATTATTATGCAATTTTGGTCGATTGGCATTCGCAAATGTAAACAAATTGACTGTCCAATTTAAGACCGTTGAACTTTATTCACTTACTATCTTTGGTTACTTTAGCTAGAGAATTAGTGATTTCACAAGTCTTGGGATTACATTAAGTTAAAAGATTCTGTAGAAAAATTATGGGACAAAATGTGTGGTTCTTATTGCATTGCATATTGTAGTAGTGATTGTTTTCTTTCAAACTTTGTTGCCTATACGTACAGTAAAAACAAATATTTCCATTCAGTTTGAATTCACATGAATAGCTTTGAACTTTGATTCACAATGGTATATGAATACTCACACATGCCTATTTACCAACCCACCAACTTTTGTAGACATTGATACATAATGACTCAGTCACATTATAACATAACCTATTTAACGGTTCATAATTTGACAATTTAAGGAAAAATAAAATAGTAAAGACATATGTTTCCAACTTATGTAAAGTTAAAGGTTTGTTGTATTTTTAATCGGAAAGTTTCTTAAAGTACTATAACACAAACCTCTAGATAGTAAGTTAAAAAACTTAAACATCAAACAAAAATTAAAATGTAATTTATATGAAAATTCAGTGTTAATATTACGAAACATTGTATTGATTGTAAATATTGTGTTGCTGACAAGTTACAATAATTACAAGTACTTTTTTACTTTCACGTAGTCTGATGTAACAACAACAACAATAATAATAAATAAGTAACATAGTTATTCAAATATTAAAACAATATAATGTGATGAAATTACTCAACTGAGCAAAGAAATGTATATAAAAATGACTAAGCTATTAAGAACAGATCCCTCACTCCAACAAAAATAATGATGAACAGTACACAGAAACCAGAAAAACACACATGACAAGACAACTGTAAAGGGATCATTATCTTCTACAGAATACACAGAACAACAAAAATCACTTTAAAAAACACAAAGAATAATCTTAAACAATATAATTTTTTTTGTTACTTGGCTTTCATCAGGAAGAAGCGAAGCCAAATAGCCATTTGCTGCTTTTGTTTAGATTTTTACAACATTTGCAACTCATATCAGATACATCAAGAACTACATCCATTAATGATAAAGTACAAAGTGTTCCCTTCTGGCATGCCTGTGTTTTCATTTGACCTGATACCATGCGTCGTATAAGAAAATTACGAATGCTGACATAGGTATCTATTTTACTTGAATTACTTTGTAAAAATACATTTTATGGCTAAACTTAGTATAAAACTTTGTGCATTTATTCAAACAACCATGGAAAATATTCAGAGCATGTCAAAAAAAATATCATGGTCAAAGAAATGAGTTTGATGTGTATCACTGTATTTTGGAAGTGGTTGTGTGTGTGTGGGGGGGGGGGGGGGGGGGGGAGGGGGGGGGGGGTAGTTCTTATAGCCTAAATGGTTAGTAAGTCAAATCAAAAAGTTTGTGTTTTGAGATGTACAACTGCTCTCCCAGTAATTGATGATGAGATGTACAGCATATCATTTTAGAGATGTCTGCATTTTCCACCTGCCCATTATCCTTTCAGTTTCTTTATTTGAATTTGCTTGTGAATAGGCTACAGCCATGCTGAAAATACTAATATATTACTTTTGGTGTGGCTGTTGCAGTCCTTCATTCAAGACAATTGGTTAGAAGGGAAGAGGAACTGACGATTTGCTTGGCATCTTGGAAGAAAGTAAACAGTGTTGTACATATTGTACTTATGCCAGCCACTCGAATATGTCCAGTGTACAGTTATTTCGACATGTACATTTTAATGCTTTAATGCATTACATGTGACCTGACAACTTAGTTTTAAAACAAAACAATTTTGGAAATGTGGCGTATTGAAAGTGAAAAATGACAGTGTTTCTGTATAACAGACACAATTAATATATTGTAGGTTGTATAGGTGTGATCAAGATGATACTCAAACACATTCTTCATTAAAAAGTGTGTACAAATAATAATGTTTGTATTATTGGAGTCCACATGAAATAACAGAAAATACAACAGTGTACCTGCTGGGATTTTTTTTCATACACAGCCTACATTTTGTGTCCATTCTACTTCATTCTGCATGAGCATTTAAAAATGAATAAAATTGTGAAATTAAATATTTAACTGTACATTCTGCATAAAGTTTATTGTAAATTTTTAAGCAAGTGATAGACATTAATTTACATTGGATAATAAAAATGACTGTGAAAATAATAAAATTAATAACAAATTACAGTATCGATCAACTGTTTTCATTGCAGACCGCTGTTTTACAAGTTCCTGATATTCAAGTGTTATTCACTGTTTCTTTTGTCGTCTGCTATTAAGTGATGTGTTCAAAAATTGAAGGAATTTTCACCAGAGAACAAAGAAGAAAATGTAAACCTTTTTCCCAACAAATAAAGAGTTAAAAAAATTATTAAGAAACTATTAAAAATTTTACTTTCTACTGAAAAATTTCAATACCAAAACTTTCTTTGAGGTTTATCTCTCATCTCATTAGGAAACAATTATACTTCTTTAAACATTGTACTACTGTTAATGTAGTAGTGTTGGTATGTATCAATTTTTTAAGTGACTTATCACAATCTTTTATAACTATTATATAAGACTTTTAGCAGAATACTTTCAAATAAACACCTACTACTTAATACAAATTAATTAATCCATGATCATCAAGCAGAAATAAGTAACATTACAAATTTTTATTATACATAAATCCTTGATGGTTTTCATTATACTTAAATATTTGATAGTTTAAATACCACAGGAGTTGAGCAATGTTTCGAAACATGTTTGAATGTTTATACTAGGTAGATAAGTTCTGTTACATTGTATCAGATTAAATAAATAACAAAGAATGAATCATAAACTTTTGAAATTTATGTTGCTTACTCTGTTATGTGTCAAAAAAATTACTCATGTGACATGAAATGCTTGTGAAGTAAATGATAAATGATTTATTTATGTGTGACATTAAGATAAAATTATTTTGAAATGAATTTGTATATTACATGACTACAGTAATTTGAGCTGCTGAGTGAGATTGTTATGCTGCGATATGTGGCAATGACATATAGAAGTAGAAATTCTCAGTTAAAGAACTGGTGCTTACAAGACTGGGTAGTCCATTTTTCAGTATATGGGCTAGACAAAGTGCTTCCTCTGTAATACTACAGTTGTCATGAAAACTACAGAATGCCATGTTTTATTGATATGGCTTTTAAGAATGTAGTTTCCACATATTTTAGCTGATTTGCATTTTGCTGTGTTAAGTGTGGTTTAAAGTAGTTTGGTGTCACCATGATGTACATGTTTTTTAGTATATTACCTTATAATAATACAGATAATAGTTATATTTTAACTTTTATATCCCGTCCATCGACATTACTGTTTCCCGATTTACACCATTTACCAGGATCTCTGTCTGCATGATTACCTCATGTTTACGACATGCGCCATGACACTCTCACTTGTGCCAACCATGTCCACCTAAATATATGTCCTGTTATATACACAATGTCAGTACACAACACTACTCCCCTCCAAGTCACAACACCTAAACTCATTATTTACAACCCTAATTGGTACCCTCAGTTCTAAGGCACATAATCAGCAAATTTCTTTGGTCCAGTCCTGACTCTGGTGAATGTTGATTGTGCTGGAACTGATGTCTCACTCCTGTAGTAATCTCCTGGTCCTTCCTGAGATGATGGACTCGAGTTGTATGGTGCTGCTTTATTCTCTGTTGACACCTACATATCCAGAGCTGCTACCGCATCTGCCACTGACATAGCCCCAGGTACTGCCAAAGGTGGTGGATCGAAGTCATGAGCTGCTCTCGTATCCTCTGCAGACACAGACACATCCAAGGATGCTGCTGACACTTCCACAGCTGACATGCTATCCCGTGAGGCCTTTGGGGAAACCCGTGAATGGCGATTTTGACAACTGCTGCTCTGCCCTTCCAGGAACATTGACATTCTTGGAACCCGACCTGTAGTGTGCATTCATTGATTTTCGAAAAACTATTTCTCCGTGCTCCATAGCCTTGGTAGGTACATAAGACATTCCCTCATTGGCTGGGTGGCAGATCAACTAGTCAACATGATGCTGGTGAATCTGTCTGGTTTCTGTGGTTTGAACATTGTACATTACTGGCCTATTCTTTGCGATCACCACTCCAGGGATCCACTTGGGACCTGAACCAAAGTTATGCAGAAGTCTGCGATCCACTTCTGTGAAATGTCTTCTCTGTTTGTCGTCTGTGTCGGTCGTCTCCACCCTTGAAGTGCTGAGCGTAATGGGATGCCACCTGTCAAAAATTGTTTTTAGTTTCCTGCCCATCAACAGTTCAGCTGGGGATTTCTGGGTTGAAGTTGATGTGGTACGTAGCGCAAGAGTATTCTCTGCAGTTTTGTGCACCAGTCACCAGCTTGCAGTTATTTTCGCTTGTCCTTCACAACCTGCACTGTCTGTTCTGCTTATCTATTGCTGGAAGGATGGTACGGAGGTGAATGTCTGCAGGCAATTCCATTCTGGTCCAAAAATCTTTTCATCTTACAGGATGCAAATGCTGTGGCCCATTATCAGATACAACCATGTCGGGAAATCCATGAATGCTGAACACGTCTCTCAGCTCACTAACTACTACCGCACTTGACATCAATGGCACCAATCATACTTCCGGCCACTTTCAGAAGGCATCAATAACTATTCAAAATATTTTCCCCATGAATGGACCTGCAAAATCCATGTGTAGGTTGAACCATGAATTTTGGGGCATAGTCCACCTTATCTGTGTTCTTGGTGGAGCCCGGCTCTCCTTCAGGCAAATCTCACAGTGTTCCATCTTCTCAATGTCGTCATTGAGTTTTGGCTACCATATGTAACTTCTGGCAAATGCTTTTGAATGTACCATGCTATCATGTGAGGCATGGAGCAGAACCAATATCTCATTCTGCATTACCTCTGGAATAACAACTCTAGTACCCCAGAGAAGGCAACCCTGATAGATAGACAATTCAACACTTATATTCCAATAGGGTCAGACCTCTTCATTAGGCAGTTTTTCTGGCCACCCATGCACTAGAAAACACTTCACATGTCTCAGTAAATTATCCTTTTCTCACAATTGGGTCACCATGTGTGCATTTAGGGGTGCTTCTGGCCTCTCCTCTAGCATCAGCACTTTGTTGCGATGGACACCGGTACTGGCAGTTTGCTTAGAGCATCCGCATATCCTATTTTATTGTCAGGCGTATAGACCATCTAAAAATAATAAATGCCCCAAATGCAAACCCCACTGGAGCATCCTGAGAGAAAGGAAACCAGGAGTGGGCCGATGTGGGTCCAATAACCGCAACAAGGACTAATGATCAGTGATCACAATAAATGGTTGACCAACCAAGTACTGACAAAATTTGTTGATTCCGAACATTACTGCTAAAGCTTCCTTATCTATTTGGGAATAGTCATGCTCAGTTTTATGTAGCATCCGTGAAGAAAAAGCTACATGCCTTTCTTCCCCATTATCCATGATGTGAGCTAAAACAACCCCGATTCCAAACCCCGAGACATCGCAGGTCATCACCACAGTTCTTTTGCTTACCTGCAGGAGATCTTTTCCTTTCTGAAACATTACTTCATGTTGTTGGACCCACGTCCATACGCCCTCGTTGTCCAACAATCAATGTAGAGGTTCCAGTACTGTTGCTTTGTCATCAGGCAAAAACCTCTTATAGAAATTCAAGAGCCCACGGAATGCTTGCAAATCACATTTGTTTTGTGGTGTTGGTGCTTTGTGTATTGCCTCGAACTTCTCCTGTGTTAGACGGATGCCTTCTGCAGCAATCAGGTACCCTAAATATTTCACTTTTGTGGCAGCAAAAACACATTCGGTATTCTTTAATCTGTCCAGCTTTGTCTATTCAGGCAATGACCTTGCGTACTCTTGCCCAATACTCCTGCCTACTTGAGCCAGCTAACAGAACATCATCTAACAATACTACAACGCCTGGTAAACCCCCTAGTAATGTTGCCATCAGCCGCTGGAAAATTGCTGGACACCCATTTACTCCAAACTGGAGACAATCTCTAAAAAGCCCTTTTGTAGTGTTTACAGCTAATAACTCTGCAGTGGACTCATCTACAGACACTTGCAGGTAAGCATCTTCCAGAACCAATTTTGCTAAATAGTTCTCTCCTACTAAATGGGCAAATGCTTCATTAATTGTTGGAAGTGGGTAACATTCAACTTGGCTAATGTTGTTCACAGTACCTTTATAGTCCCCACAAATTATAATAGAGCCATCCCCTTTCATAACCGGCACAATTGGTGCTGGCCAAACTGAATATGCTATAGATTTGTAGACACCTCGTTAGATAAGCTTGTCACTGACTACCTCCAACTTCTCTTGAAGTGCAAACAGTACTACTCTGTTCTTCCTGAAAACTGGTTTTGCTCCTTCTTTTAAATTAATAGTTACCTGGGGTCCTTTATACTGGCCTAGGTCCCTGTTATAAAACACCTGTGGATACATAGTGGACAGCTCAGTGACCCTTGTATATGTTTCAGTATCGAGAGAATCATTCCCATTCACCTTCACCTGGGCTTGTACCGTGAAAATTCCCTCCATCGAGTTCCCGAGGGGTTCAAACCAGTTCCTTCTAAGTAGGCTGGGCCCCTGTCCACTAGCCACCACTAAGGGCAGGGAAGCAACTGAGCCATTTTTTGATTGAACTTCCACCACTTTCTGACCCTTAATTTTCAATCCTTCCTGTGACCATGTGTACAGAGCAATGTTGCACTCTTCTAATGGTGGCAGTTCTGGCCACAAAGTCTTATTTGCCCCAGCTATCCACAGTGTAATTGGCCCGTGTCCAACTCTAACCGGTGCAGGTTATTATCTAACCACAGGTCAATCACATATGGTTCATTACTGCCTCCCCCTTGCAGATTATGCATCCCATTCATTCATACTACTTCATCCTCATATTTGGATTCAGGCTCTCTTAACAGATGAGTCCTACCTTGCCGTACCTGGGCAGGTTCCTACCACTTCCCCGTAGAACCAGTGCTCCCCTGCTTCTTCTTAGTGATGCAAGCCCTCTCTAGGTGGCGTCTCTTGTTGCAGTGGCGAAATGTGGTGGATACAGGTCTACATGTCGCAGGTGGATGATCCCTGTTGTATCGCCAGCATGCATGTCTCGCTGGATCCTCTTGAGGGTCTGGCCATTTTCTCTATCCATAGGCCTGTAGGTTATGTAAGTCGTCCTTGTGTTCCACGACCGTGGCTCCCTGTAAATCCAGCAGGTTTCTTCCTGTTGGTTCTGCTGCCATTGTAATGTCAACTGCTTTCTTGTAGGTTAATTTGTCTTTCCCAGTAGCACATGTTGAATAGTTTTGTCACGTACCCTACATACTAATCTATCATGCAACATTCATTCTAGGTTAGTCGATGCAGTTCTGCCACATAGACCGCAATTGTTTCGCCTTCACGTTGATCTAGTTTTAAGAACTTGTAAGTCTCCACTATTTCAATTAGTCTTGGCTCAAAATGTTATGTAAGTTTTGTTAGCACTTCACTTAACGGTACTGCATCTGTTTGGCATGGCGATATTAATGATGTAACAGTACTGTACAACTCCGCCCCGCACAGAGTAAAAAAAAACACAATTTTTGTTACATAGTCCTCTATTTTACTAGCAATAAAACAGAACTGTGAACGTTCGCTGTAAGACCGCAACATATTTTGGCCACGCACTAATTCGGCGATTGTATCCACAAATACCATGACTGTTCACTGATGACTGGACATGTAATGTATTTTATTCAACCCGGCACAGATCCCGTCCTCGTCACCACTTTTATGTTCTGGCCATCGGCACTACTGTTTCCAGATTCACACAATTTACCAAGATCTCTATCCACACAATTACCTCATGTTTACAATGTACGCCATGACACTCTCACTCGTCCCAATCAAGTCCACATAAATATACATACTGTTATATACACAATGTCAGTACACAACAGTAACACAAATGTAAGTGCACAAGAAAGTAAAGTTCAGAGTACAAGAATTAGAGTCTTCACTCGCTGCCATTCAGCACATCTCCCTTTAAGGGATAACCTAATTGGGCGACAAAATACAGTATGCAACACTGATTACGTACCTAGTACTTAAAACTGATTTAATTCTTCCAGAGCTTTTTAAATTAGTCTTTAATAGGAATACAGTAACTGTAAAATGATTGTTTAGTTCCTAACTCTTAATTTCTTTAAAGTACAACAGTTTGAGCCTGAAAGCAGAACTATTTTTTATTAAAAATATTACTGCAAATTAAAAACAACACTTTTTATGAATATCATTGTCCCATAAAACTGTAAAGTCACCACTTGTTCAAAAGTTGTATGCTGTGTAGCTTCAAGCCTGCATACCAGTTATATCATTTGTGCATTGAAGTTGTGTGATAAATGGCAATCATTAAAATCCTATCCTTATTATGGGTTTACATAATCAAAAATAGTTCAGAAAAAATGTGGCTCTTAAACATTATTTTCTGAGTTGTCTGAGTTAGAATATACAGAAACAATCACTCAAAGTCTGTTTCAACTACAGTGCCGGATGGTTCGAACATGGCGTGCTCAACATTGTTTAATGATTTCAGCAAATCATGTTTACTCATCACTACAATTTTTTTATAACTGTTATCATCTACAAGCACTAACAGTTTAATTCTCAAATTAGTTCATTTGGATGTAAAAAATAACAGTGTAAATTCAGAAAAATTATGTCTCACCTGCCAATAAAAATTAAGACACATTAACAATAATTAATGAGAATCAGTCTTCCTTCTGTACACAACACACACTCCCTCCTCCTCCCTTATTCTACATTTCTAATGTGATTGCTTCCACATTCAGTGTAATATCATGCTACATGAAACCAAAAGAGTCTTTTCATATGCTATCAGTATCACTACCATATTAAAAAAACTAATATAAACATGACTAACACTGTTATGTGAATACTAGACATAGTGGCATATCTTTAAATCACACTGCAAATCTAACCCTCTTCACTGCAACTAATTGATCAAACACAGCAGTGGTGATCCTGAGCACAATTTTGAACAAAAGTTAGCTTAAATTTTTAAGTAGGAATTTCTTGGATCTTCAGTTCTTATGGAAACTGGTAAAACAAATACTCCATATTACAAAAGGAAAATCAAACATGTGAATTATTTCTGATAATTTATTAAAGAAAATAAAGCCAGTAATTTATGGGATTAATCTTAACTCGTCCATTAGCCACATAGAAGCAAGCAGACTCATTCCATGAGATGCATCATCTGGTAGAATTTCACAACATAATAACAACATAATTTTCACAACAGTTTATGCTTGTTTAACTGGAATCAATTCTCATTTGCTCAAAGACATACATCATTACAACCTGGAAGATTGTTATACAAAGCAAGCATACCTCCTGTTTCGCCAATGAGGTGCAAGTTCAAAGATGCTGGATTTATTACACTCTCAGTGCAACATGAGTGAAAGTCACAGCAATGAACTGAATGTGCTGTGGTTAGCATACATTCTGTGAATTCCAAGCGGTCAGTGAAACAACAAAATGACAAAACTAATGTTCAATTGTTGCAAGAACCATCATATATTAAAAATAGTAAATGTAGGTGTTCTGTAACTTAAAATTTTGTTTATACAAAATAATTTGAAGGCATAGAAGTACAATCCCTTTTTAAGATTACCCAAGTTTTATTTTAGTATGCTGTCCGAAATACATTCATACACATGCAAAGCATGTAATTACTTAGATGCAGCTGTGATAAGCACTGATTTGCACATCATCAAAATTGTACAGCATTACATGAAATTTTCCTATTTCTAGTTCTACATGTATACACAGTGGTGAAAAAACATTGGAATGCAATAATGTTTGTGGAAAAAGACCAGTGTTGGTTCACAGCCTCTATAATTTTTTTGGGATTGTAATGGAGGTATTACAACTACACAAGCAGAGGAGAAGTTACCTGCTAGTCAAGCCCAAGCCTTGTCACATGACTATTTACTTTGCATTAGACACTCTTTATTTAAATCAAGGAAGGCTTTTTGCAATTGCAGTTATCCATCCACATTTTCAAAAATTCTCTGGTGTATCCACGGATGTACAACAGACAATAGAAAACTACTGTTTCGGTTGGGTCCAGTTCAAAAGATTGATCTACTAGTTTAACAGGCATGAAAACAGGTGGATGTGCACCAAAACATCAACTGATGAATTTTCGAACACTCTCGCTGAAAAATAAAATGTTACCACACCTTAATCTTGTAATTTAAAAGCACTCCAAAATATATTAAAATAATTTGAAGGTAAAGTTTTACAAATGGTATATGTACACTTTAGAATTTGTATGTAATGGCATTAATTTGCATCTTGGAAGTAAACGAAACTATTGCTGGAAATCAACCTTATGTTTGGAAAATGTCTTAACCTGTGTACATCTGTGTATCAGCCATTAGTGGATCCATCAATGAATTTCCAAAAACGCTGCATTAGAAATATTATTTTCCAAAATGAAGTGTATTTTCTATGACAACGAAAACTGAAAAAGAATATAATAGCAGCACACAATTCAGTATCCCTGTACGTACACATCTTCCCAAAAGGTAATTTAAAATTTCTATTAATCATATTATACTGAATAATTTTATTATAATGGCAGGTAGGGAAATTAACTTAGGAAATGAATCTCAAATAGTAAGAAAGTTTTATGTGGAATAATTTTTTTTAAGAACAAACATAGTCAATACAACATATCAGAGTTTACAAAAATAATTTATAAGATTTAAAAAATTTACAATATGCTTGCAGAGTACTTTGTTTTATTGGTAAAACTGTACTTCAAATAAATATATAAATAAATATATTATAAGAATTTTTTTTGTACAGTTTCATCAAAAGTATAGAACACAAATTTTAGATTTCATAATTTTATTTTCATAAACATACACATGCATACACACATGTGAAAACAAAAACAAACACATTAATTTTAACAAACCTATTTATGACACCACTTAATTGATAAACAATAAACCTAAATGCTGTTCAATTGTAATTACATTCTTAATAGCCAAGCTAGCAATGACTTTCAAGTGCTTGTACATACATATCGAAGGAATACCCTGCTTTTAAAATATGCACTCTGAGAAGTGAAGATGAATCAGCTGTAGAGTTTACAGATCAGTGAAAATTGTTCTGAAATATGTGAAATCCTAATAAACATTACGAATGATTAATTTGTACACATTTTTATAATAATGATATTGGTATCCAGTGAAATAATTCACTTATGGAGGTCTCTAGTTGTAGGTGTTTATTTATTTACTATTTTGAGATTAATGCTGGATGATCTCTTCCTTTCCCTACTCCCTCCTGATGGCGTGACCACAAGACCACATTCGCCCCACCAACGCTCACGTTATTTCTAATTTGCATGCCCAATCCCACAGCGCTATCTTATGTTACCCTCAGAAAATAAGTACACGTGCTCAATATGAGTTATGCCCCTCCATGATCCTCTTAACATTGCCTAATTTGTTCCCACTCTAGCTCTTCAATAATTTTTGAAATTATATTCAAACTCTATAGAAATACCTTCAATAAATGCCCTGGTCGATACGGTTACACGTCTCAAAATGCCTGTTGTTAAAAAAAAACTTTGGTGCTAATTCCACGAGTTATAATGTGAAATATGTTTTGACACAATTTAATAAAGACTAAAAATGGTGTCCTTTGTAATTATTTTTAAACATCACATAGTTTTATAAACTTTGCAGCTATCTTTTACAGTCTTGCATAAAACATTGTGGAGAAAACTCATTAATCAAATTTTGTGTGATAAAGATTTTTTAACATCACTTACTTAAATCTGTATTTAATGCAGGATATAATAAATTATAAAAAATGAATGTACTGTTCATTAGCATTAACTGTGCTGAGCTAAAAAAAAATTATTTCCATGTTTAGTAAAAAAAATTAAAAGTAGAATAAATGTGCAGAATAGAATCCAGGCAGGCAAATCTGACCAACATTATACTTTTTTGGTCTTGAGAAGTTTCTCTGGACTATGATAAATAGAAGATGGCAGGTTTTTCAGGGTGGCAACCCAATATCTGTTTAAAAATTCTGTGACATGAGAACAGCAAAAAAATTATCATTGTGCAGCAGCCATAATAAATTCATTATATTCGGCAACCTAATTTTCACAAAAAAACTGTAATGCTGCTTGGCGAACAAAACCTCTGAAGCCAGCAGTTCATGTACACAAATGTTAGGTTTGAAAATAGCTATGATATAGAAGACTTGGTGATACAGTTTTATCCCAAATATATAGTAAACTTATATTTCTTATTATTTTAAATATTTCACGTTTCACTGCATTTCCTGAGAAAACCTGTATAAAATATTACATATACTATCACATGTTTTCTACAAGAAAAATTGCATATTGTGTACACATTTGGTAACAGATTTGCAAATGTGATTTTAAAGACTCATCAACAAATGCAACAACTGCTACTGAATAGTAAAAAAAATTAAAAATGAACATGCATGAAAGATTTTAACATATAGTGAGAATCTATAAAATACATACAACACATATGCAAGGCTTAAAATTGCCAACATAACAGATTTTAAAAATAATTTAAAATGAAACTATTTAGTGACATGTATGTTGTTCAACTCCCTATGAAAATACAAAGATGAATGTAAACAACTTAACAAAGAAGTACACTGCATCGGCCTACACGGTAAACAGTTTATTGACATACATTAATGATTAACTTAAAAGTTGAAAATAATTAAAACATTTTTCTGTACTGAAAATTTTCCGTAATTAAAAATACATACTTCACACTTCAAAGTTTTCTCATTCAATTTTCCATTGCTTTTTGTAAATTTCACAAAATTCTCAATTTTCCCTGATATTTCACTGGCCAATGGAATTCCTTGACTTTTCCAGGTTTTTCATGTTTTCGAGAACAGTAGCCACTATAATGTTGAAGTTATAGCCATAAATAATATCTTAATTGGTGACCAAAAACCTGTGTATTTTGGGATTCATAAAAATGTTACACTCATGGTGATGCACATGCTACTTATTAAGAAATCCTGCTGAAAATAGTGAAGGTTTGTCCTCTATGTTCTCATATAGTCAAAATTTTGTTTGTATAAAATTAACTACCTTGTAACTTTTTCTATTTATTCTATTTGAGGGTATTGTGCAGAAGTTAGTAATAATTTTCTGCTGTAAATACTGATTATGTTGTGACTACCTACAGTATTTTAATGTTCCGTTTTATTTGGTACTATGTATATTTTGAATAAAACCACTGCCATATGTTGTATATCTGCTGTATAACCTGTCTTTTAAAAATAAGATGAAGCATTGGAAAACAGTAAAATATAATGTTAATTAATTTAAAATGAATAGTGGCTGTTGCAGTATTATATTTTACTGTTTTCCTTGGTGGATAATTTTAAAATTTATACGTTGTATTCTTTTTTTTACTTATTTTTTTAACCCTTTGGCTGCAATGCTTTCACCATTCCTCGTTTTCTATGTTATTTGAGACTGTTCCTACTTCTTATTATTGAAGGTGAATTGGACCATCATTCTCAAAGATTTAGGTGGCTCATAACTGCAAACACAAAAGTACAAGATTACTTTTCGATTTTCTATTTATATATTCTATACTACAGCTATGGAAAATCACTCCAGGTTTATCATGTATGCATGTGTTTTAAACAAATACTATGCAACCAACATTTAATAATGTTATTACTATTAATGTATTCTTATTTTGATTAAACAAAACTTTTACTTGTATACTGTCTCCAAATTATAACGTTTGTTTCATAATGAATAGGAAATTACAACTGTGAGAATGGTGCTGCATTAGCAATAACTAGTAAAAAACAGTGTACATTAAAAATATTATTAAATTATTGAGTTCTGATTATGCTTATTTGTAAAATAAACATATCTTATCTAATTATTTACATTTTCATATAGCACTGATAAAACTTATTTCATTGTTGCAAATTACAAATATTTATCTTTTTGCTGTCTTGGTATAGCAATTGTTTCCGACCATTACATCCGTCTTTTTTTCCCCCTTCGTGTTTTACCAGCAAATACTTCGGATTGTCTTGGATTCATAACTTGCACACACTTTTCTTTCCGACCTAAGTACCTACATAAACTACATCCTTATAATATTAACTACGTCATACATACGAACAATCGCACAACTCGCGATGAACTTTTATATAGTCTATAACATGGCCATAGAACACAGGTCTAGATGCTCGCCTATCAAACAATGTTAGCAAATTGACTCCCTTATGAATGATTTCTTTCATGCAGTAGCCGTAGAGCGCTGCAAGCAGACTAGTGTTGTTGTCTATTCTAAGATGATGGTGTTCTACAATATGAAGAAACATACAGTCCTACAACTACAAAATACTCAGCTGTTGCAAATTCTCTTTTTTTTTTTTTTTACTAATACCAACATATTCAACTATAGAGTCAACATCCTGACATCATTAATTATGTCACACTTATAAACAAACCTATGGAATCATGTTGTATACTTGACCCATCATTTCTGTTCATTTTCTCTTTTCTGATTAGACAAGGTTTTTTTATGTTACCATCCATTGTGGACGAACGTTTTCGCTTGTTATGCCGTTAAGTATTGTTATTTAAGCTAAGTGGATTGTACTTGGTGCCTAACTAGCCCTGGAAAATGTATAAGTAAGCCTATTTGTTGGGAAACAGGCAAACCCTTTTCAATCTGCTGTCAGCAGAAAATATAGAAATTGTATAGAATACAACATGTAACTAGTTTAAAATTTCCATATACTTTTAAAGGTCTTCTGAGTTCCGTGATTTGGAATATCAAACTTTTAACCTTTATGACATATTATGTCACCAGGTCACAGGATTGTGACTGTGTTTAACTGGATTCTGGGGTCCGTTACATTGAAGGTGGTTGTGTTGCAGACCTCGAAAATTAAACATTTCAGTGACCTAATGGAGAATACCCTGTGTGCCAACCAGTCAATTGAGTGTTTCTTGCAGTAGTATGAGATCTCCCTATCTCAGAGCATGGTCATAGATCCAGACTAAGTAATCCTATAGCTATACGTCATTGTGGTTGATATATGTTTTGGCTCACCAGAATGCCACTGCGAAACACATTACACTTGCAATGTTTGTACTTACATGGGACCATATGGGCCAGACAAATTGTAGGACCTGTCACCCTGAAGTAGGTTGTGAGGTAATCAATATTAAAAATACATAACATGTCTTGTAAATATCACACAGTTGTGTTCCAATTCATGTTGATGGTGAGTGTACAAACAGAAGTGGGTGTGCAGCTAAGGACACAGACTAACCTAAGGTCACTGATAAATCACCACATGGGTAAAAAAGAAATTATATTATACTGGTGGGGGTGTATACTCAGGGAAGGGACAGAAGTAATCAAGATCTGGGTACTCTATGTACTATTGCTGCTAACAGATTTAAACAAAAACGTGATGTTTCTTAAGCTGTGACATGCATGCAGTGCTCATGGCCAGGTGCTGCTCATTATAGCATACCCCCTCTCCTACCTCTCACAGGTGGTTGCAACTTCTACCTTTACTGTTAATATTAGGTTCAATATAAGTTACGTGATTACTGTAAGAAGGGGTAATGCTCATGGGGGGCATAGATTGACTGAATAGAAACTAATTAAACAGGAAATTTCTACCTTTACTGTTAATATTAGGTTCAATATACGTTACGTGATTACTGTAAGAAGGGGTAACGCTCATGGGGGGCATAGATTGACTGAATAGAAACTAATTAAACAGGAAATTCACTATACACAACACTTTATTAAAACATTAATTACATTAACATGATATACATAAGTTACATTAATTGGTACAAGATGAAACGTTACTCTTCCAATTCCTTGACATAAGTACGCATTCTCTTACAATATGCTACAAGAAGGATTTACCTGCCTAACCTTGACAGTAATTAATAGCTTAAGTTTTTCTGGATAACGGGGTCCCGATGAATAGACTTGCACCTACTGCCTATCCGGATTATGCTCACCATATATTGAAGTACTGTAGACTGGCCAAGAGCTTCTCTAGGGCCTGGATGAGGATGTTGCCCTTGTCTTCAGCGTTGTCGGCTCCGACAGCGATACGTCTTAATACTCTTATCACTCTGGTGCTGGGGGGGAGGGGGGGTTGCGTGATGCACAGTGGGTCATGAGGATCGTGTTTTATAACTAAGCGCTTCCCTCTTGGTACTATACCCCGTAGCCCCTTAGGCTAGCCGTGTGTGGCCCCCCTTGTCGAAAATGCAGCCGTCCCGTCCCGGATGCTGTAGTAGAAGAATGGAACTGGAGCCCTCCTGGATATAGTTGTTGGACACAAGAAGGGGCCAAGCAGCTCATGGGCCAGAGCGAAGGGCGTAGAACGATTGGTGGCATACACAATGTGACTTACTGGTAGATCGAAGACGCAAGACTAAGTTCGAAACAACATTTTACAATTGAGTGAAAACTCAGAGTGGAAAGGAATATGTGAATCACTTACTACTGGCAAGGCAGGCAAAATGTAAGATAATACTTGGTGCTAGAAAATTTGACATGGTAATCAAGAGAGAGAGAGAGAAAAAAAAAAAAAAAAAAAAAAAAAATATATATATATATATATATATATATATATATATAGACACACAATAGAAATAAAACAATATGGTTGACCTGTGATGATAGTACCTATGCACGTTGTGTAGTGCACCACGGGATAGAAGGAAGTACGTCCAGCGCCACATTTAACTTGTAATTTTAAAATATTAGAATAACCCCAAAAAATAGGCCGTGGACATGGGTAAGAGGATGTTTGAAAAGTGCGCGTGTGTGGTACTACGTCGCTCTAAAACGTGTAAGGGAAATTAACTTTAAAGAAATTACAACTTTGTAAGGTGGTATGCCAGCTGGCTGAAATACCTGATCGTTAAAATAATTTAAAAAATGAATGTAAGTAGCAAGTTTTACATAGATAATGGCAAGGTGACATACAAAATTAATGGCATTACTTAATCGTTAGGGAATTCTACTACCTGTATAAAAGACATAAGAGGCTACGTCGTTGATAGCACTGAATACTCATGTCTTCTTTGTCAGTAGTGGCACGTTGAATAACACTTGCAATGCTAGTTTACCGCCGTGCGGTGTGGACATTCTCTTTACATAGTGGAAGCTACTTGTGTGATATAAGGATTAGGATTAACAAAATACCTTAGCACATAAACAGATAAGAAAAAATTGTACATAAAACATTATAACTCATCTCAAATATTACATTGGTGAGTTATTTGTGATATAGGTTATGGCGGATGCCATATGCAAGTAGGTAAACATGCTAGCAATATTATTATACAAAGAAAGACATATGTGAAGTTATAAAACTATCTTAAACATAACAGCAAGTAATTGAATATTTAGTTACAATAACATAGATTTCCCGTAGGACTAACGTAAAGAGGTGTTATTAACATACATTTGTACAGCATCTTTTTGACATTTATACATTTGCCTTCGGCGTTTCAAAAGTTTCAGAATAGTACATAGACTGTTCATGTTAGTATTTTGAGCACTGTTTCCGACATTAGTTATCACACTTTACTAAAAACGTTCAAGATATTTTGCGCACTGTTTTTGTGTATTAGCATCTGTCATATGAATTGCTCATACTTGTTATGAGTGATTTTGCACTGAAACTCAATTTCACACGTTTCTAAAAACTGAAGTCCATTAGCGTGTAGCTTGATTAGATAATTTGAAGGAGATAATGTCTTTTGATCTCACTTTTACTAAAGTTGAGTTGAAATTTATACAAACTTAAACATTAAACACACAAAAGAATTAAATTACTAAAAAAATTGTAAGAACATTGCAATAACATTGTTTGGATCATATTGTAGCGGCCAAGAAGGGCCACTTACGAATTATGACCACCCAAGCTTCAACGAACACATGGAAATTACCAGTTAAGCTACAACGGGATATGGATTGAGCCTGTTTATTAAACATTGATGCTGACTTACTGGGCGAGGAGTATAAAATGGCAGTAGATGCCGCCTCCCACCCCCCAGTGACTTGACAATGCTTGAGGTACCATGACGTTATTTGCTGGAGCTGGCAACGTGAGCACCATGACACAGAGGCCTTGAGGAGCTCTGGGTCCTCTTCTGTGTTAATTAGTGAACATAACTGGAACAAGCAGTTAGGACATAGTGTCATCCTTCGAGACCCCATTGTCCCCTTAATGTTAATTAATAATAACTGGCAAGGCTAGAGAATTGAATAGCTGTATTATAACTTAACTGCGCCGAGCTGCTCATGAGTATTGATAACCGAGTATTGTCCATTAATTATTTACTTGTGAAGTGTTTTATCAGTATCCTATATATTATATATACTTAATGTTCAATAAAGTAGTTGTGTTATGAAATCCTGAGTTGTTAGTGAACTAGTAGAGCTATGTCCCCGAATACGTTCGTCTACCCCGACCTAGTCTTGATAGCAGAGTGCTTAAGATATTATTGGTTCAGTAGTCAGAATAGGAGTTAGGGAAGGAGAGGCATAACAATATGCAAATATAGTAAAACCTTTTTCTAATACTTAGAAGAATAATTGAACTTGAAGAATTTCTTAATTTAGATTACACACACACACACACACACACGCACACACATGTGCACACACACACATATATATCTCATTGGTCATATATATATGTGTATAAATATCATCACTATTCACTTCATGAGAGTCATAATGACAGTTACAACTATTAGAATTCGTTTTACTATGTTGGCAGTTTTTAAGTAAAAAGCCTCAGTGTTTACATTACATATTTATTGAGGTACATCTCTAAGACGCCATTTCTCTTGACTAACAGATGAAAAGTGTTTGCCAACATCGACACATAATATATAAAACAGAACATGAACATTCAAATGGTAACACCCCTGCACAAGTCACACATGTTAAAATAATAATAACACTTAATTTAAGTCCTTTATAACATTTTGACTTGTTTCACAGGAAAACCAAGAAAACAGATTACTTTAAATTTAACTGATTTCTGAAATGTTCAAATTTTAATTGGCAAAGGGCCTTTGTCATGATGTCAGCAGTATTATTTCCTGAACTAACATAGTTGATTTTGATTCTCTTCTTATTTACTAAATCTTTTAAATAGTGAAATTTAATGTCTATATGGCGTGAATGCCTACTGTTCTTAAAACTCTCTGCCATATCAATGGCACTTTGATTGTCTGTTAGAAGAACTGGTGTGCTTGTTGCAGACTGGAAATCTTGAAGCACTCCCTGGAGATATACTAAATCACATGCTGCTGTAGCATAGGCAATGTATTCTGCTTCTGCTCTTGATAAGGTTACAGTTCCATGTTTTCTTGATCCCCACAAAATTGTATTTTGGCCATGGAGGAGGACACCCACTCACACTTTTTCTATCAAGCTTGTCCCCTGCCCAGTTGGAATCACTGTAGCAGACTAACTTATCATCAGAACTAAGTTTGAAAGTTAGGCACAAATCCTGGGTTTGCCGCAAATATCTGAAAACTCTTTTCCCAGCTTTCCATAACTGTTCAGTAGGTTTGTTCAAAAATGTACTTAGATAGCAGACTGAGTATGATATGTCAGGCCTACTAACAGTTGCAACATACATGAGTGAGCCAATTAGTTGCCGAAATATGAACTTTTCACTGACAGGATCTTCAGTGTCAACTTGGGAATCACATACCATGGAGGTGTTCACTCCTTTGCAAAAAATAATGTTGAATTTAGAAAGCATTTTGTTGATGAAACTACTCTGAGAAATTTTTACTTCATACCCATCATTTACAATCATGGTTCCTAGAATCTCACTCAAAATCCCCAGATCTTTGGCTTTGAACTCACCTTTCAGAAGTCTTATTGAGTTTTCTACTTGCATTTTCTCTCCTGTTACGAGCATGTCATCGACCCAAATGATAAGCCAGACATTCTCACCAATATAGGGGCAAAAGTCACTGGCTGATCTCTTCATACCACGAGTCTCCATGATTGTGAAATCTCTCATTCCATTTCCTAGGTGCTGAGCGCAGACCATACAGACTTCTCTTCAACTTGAGCACTTTACCTGATTCATTCTTGACTCCATCAGGTGTTTTGATGTAAATGTCATCATCCACGTACCCATTCAGGAAGGCTGTAGGAACGTTGAGTTGTCAGATTTCTTATTTTCTCGATACTGCAATAGATATCAGGAGATGAATGGTTGGTAACCTTGCCACTGGTGCGTACACATTGTTCGCTGGAAATTCTTGAAACCCTTTTGCGACAAGTCTTGCCTTCTTTAGGCCATCCTTCTTTATCTTGAAAATCCATTTTGTTTCAATTGCCTTTTCTCCTGGAGGTAGTACTGTTGGTGTCCATGTTTGATGTAGTTCAAGAACTTTTATTTCACTTTCTATTGCTTCTTCCCATCCATTGCCAAGTTTGATAGCATCTTCATAGTCTTGTGGTTCTCCAGCACATAAGCAGTATGCCATGTACAATTCATATTCTTGTAGATGAGAAGGCTTCTTGATGGTTCTATTTGGTTTGCTTCTTTTGTTATTTTCTTTGTCTGGGCCTTCAAAGCCAATGAATTCCTCGTCGCTTTCTTCGCTGGACTGTTGTGGAGTACCATGTTTGGTTACTTCTTTGGTTTTATTCTCTTCTGTTTCAGTTTTTACATCTGTACTATCTTTTCCGTTTAAGTGTGCATTCTTTTCCTCAATGTTGATACCTTGATACCGTGCTGTATCATTCCCAACTCCTACTTTTGACTCATTGAAAGTGACATCTCTCGAACTGACAATCTTGTCCTTCAATGGGTCCCATAGACGATATCCTCCACCTCAATATCCGACCATTATCATCAATTTCGAGCGGGGTTCCAGTTTGCTTTCTCGTGGTAACTTCAGCATATTAGCCTGTGAGCCAAATACCTTTAGTTTGGGCAAGTCATTTTCACCAAACCATACCGAGGCTGGGGTCCTGTTTTGCAGGGCACTTGTGGGTGATCTATTTAGCTTGTAGGCAGATGCATGTACTGCTTCTCCCAAGAGGGTGCGAGGTAGCTCTGTCTTTGCAAACTTTGTCCTAACCTTGCTCATAAGCGTTAGGTTCATCCTCTCTGCCAGAGTTCTGTTTAGGAGTTTATGGGCTGGTGTAATCAATAATAATACCTTTATCAGCACAGAATTTTTTTGAATGAGTTTGAGCTGAATTCGCCACCATTGTCAAGTCTGATTCTTTTGCTTTTTTACTCCATGTTAGGTCTTCACCATCTTGATGAAGTTTATCAAGTTTTCTTCTGCTTCACTTTAAGTTTTCAGCAAATACACAGTGAAGTGAGAAAAATCATCAACAATCGCTTGGAAATATCGCTTACCTTCTTTGGTCACTCTCTTGACAGGTTCACTTATGTCTGAATGTAAAAGTTCTCCAATGGACTGAGTGGATTTTTCATTTTTCTTGAAAGGTAATCTCTTGGCTTTATCTTCAAGGCAGCGTGGACATTTTTCCTCACTGAACGGTAGATTGGTACCTGCAGGCCTCGTCTGTTCAAGTGGCCAAGTCTTCTATGCCAAAGACTGGTTTCACTTGTGGTGATAATTTCCCCAAATTCCTGGCAAGCAATAGTGTGCTTTGTGTTTTCTGTCACAGGATTTAATTGTAATAAGACCAAATTGAAATGTCCTTTTTCACACTCAACATAAACATTTTTCCCTTTAATTGTCACCTTTTCTTTACTGAAAACTACAGTCAAATTTTTCTGGATTAATTTGCTTACTGATAACAGATTATTCTTCAAGCCTGGAACTATCAAAGTTTCAAAGCTGATGGTTTCAATGCCATAGTCACCCATGAATTTTCCAGCTCTTGTAGCTATTATCTCTCCTCCATTTGCGGTTTTAATAACAACACTGTGAGGTAGCATTCTTATCTCTGACATGTACTCTTCTAAACTTCCCACAGCAAGGAGATTTGTAGCACCAAATCCACAATGAAAATATTGTCTTTACTCATTACCTTGCAACTGAAGGCTGTGAATGAAATAGCGGCCTGATGGGCTCTTGGTCCACATGGGGTTTCATTTCATTTGAAAGGTTTTCTTTCAGTCCCTTTTGTTTTTCCTGTCCTTTGTTTATTGTGCCGACAGTCTTACCTTTATGGCCCATTTTCCACATCCATAGCATGTTATTTCGAATGATCTTCATTACTAGGAGGAGTTTCTTGGCCCATTTGACCTTCTTGTTTCATTTCCTCTTCCAGAAGCCTACACTTAAACTCCATGGTTAGGTCTTGTTTCATGGTTTCTATAGCAGTGTATTGAAGTTGTCGTCCATTGTCAAAAGTAGATGACAGATCTTGTCCGTATCATCCATTTTGGCACCTGCATTTTCCAGATCGCAAACAAGGCCGTCAAAATGAAGGAAATGTTCTTCTAATTTCTCTTTTGGCTTGAACTTCAGTGACAGTAATTTTTTCTTCAGATACAATTTACTGAATACACTTTTTCTTTCAAACACCTCTTCGAGTGATTTTAACATATCTTTGGCACGTCTTGCATCTTTTACAAAATCTAAATACTTATCAGGCAAATACTGCACAATAAACGATTTCGCCTTGGCATCCTTCTTGAGGAATTCCTTTTTTTCTTTGTCTTCCACAATGTCCTCTACATTTATTTCCATGGTCTCCAGCAGTTGTTTTTCATCCAGCACTAACTTGACACAAAATTTCCAGTGCCGAATCCACTGTTAACCGAAAGAATTAGCAGTACACTTTGAGAACTACATGAGACCATCTTGTTTATATTCGGCATCGGCGGGTTCTTTCCCAAACATTTCACGATAAATGTCAACACTTCCTACCTTATTTTCTCCACAACGAAAGGTTAAAACATTTCACGAAAGCACTGGGCTCATAACCTATTAGAATTCGTTTTACTATGATGGCAGTTTTTAAGTAAAAAAGCCTCAGTGTTAACATTACACATTTATTGAGGTACATCTCTACAACGCCATTTATCTTGACTGACTGATGAACAGTGTTTGCCAACATCGACACATAACATATAAAACAGAACATGAACATTCAAATTGTAACTACAACTGTGCTTAGTATATTCATCATTGCAATAAGTGTGAAATGTTGGCTGTATGGAGCCAATGTTAAATAAAAATTAAAGTTGAAAGAGATAAATACATAAATGACAGTAGGCATGCACTTCAATCTTAGTAGCAATATTTGTCTTGCACCATAGAGACCTATTGGTCTTTTATTAAATCATATTAGAGTACTTCCCTAATAGGGTCCGAACTACCGGTCCCTTCCTCAGGGCCCTATAGCTGCGCCCTTGCTTGCCTAAGAAAATTATTTCATTCAATCCAAGGTGCATATAAGTCAATGTTAAGAACCTCAAATGTGCACCTATATACTTAAACAATTGCACTTGAAATAGAATAAAGTTTAATTTAATGTATTTGCAATCAGCTCGGCGAATAAAACTCCATGTTGTTGACATATTTACTAAAGCGTGTTCATTCTTGAGAGGATGATGGAGAGCTTAACAAGCTTTACATACAATGTAACAGTTGCAAAAAGACGTACAACCATGACTGCCATGGAAATATAGTCATAATGATCTGAGTTTGTTTCCCCTAAAATTAATATGCGAGTGATACTGTTCAATTGTTGGCAGCAATGGCAGCTCACTGTGATTCATCTGCCAATTGGTATCAACAGCTGTACTGATGTTGTAGAAATGTATACCAGCATTTATTTGCAATTGATTTAAGACAAAAGATTTCTGGTTCAACCAATGGATAGGTAGCACAGTCTGTTGTTAGTAGGCACACGTACATCACAAAGATGTGTGACTTCAACAATAATTTGATCTGGTGTAGCAATTTGACATCCACATGGCACATATATTTCAACACTCCCTAGTTTGTAGTTTGTTACGTTAACATTTAGGGAAATATTTATACATTGCAAGAATGTTCCATCAGGCGTATTGTATAATACATAATGAAGTGTCGTGTGAGCAATGAAATTTACACGTGGAAAACAATTCATTAGCATCTGATAGGAGGATAGCTTCTTTTACACATTTAGAAACATCACTTGTCAGTGATTCTTTGTGGATGAGTATAACATCCGCTGGCATGTCCGGTGAGGATGAAATGGCTTTAACCATGCCCTTGGGCGGATCTATGGCAATGGTCGAATACAGTATGCAAATGATACATGACTGGTTGGCGAAGTGATATGACACAGGGATAATATGGAACACTTGCCATTTGGAATAAATTATGGAAATGGGTAGCTGTAACTTTATGACCATTTGAGTTGTTGTGAAGGAACATCCTGTAAATTCATAAGTGTAATACATAATGATGTCAGTGATACCAATACTTAAAGTTAGATTGATTTTGAGCAGCTCCTCATTCAATTTGGTAAGGTCATTACAAAGCTGCATTTTATTATCTGCGTTAAGGGGTAGTTTGTTGAGTTGACATGAATGGATGTAGCTTCTAATGAATAACTCAAGAATGACATTATTAATCAGTTGTAGGAGGCTAGTGGATAGTAAATGTAATTGGACCTCAATGTTATCTATTTTGCTGACGGTAGAGTGTTGGTTTTTCAAAACTTGGGGAAATTCCATTAATTGTTGCTGCCAGTGAATTAATTTTACCTTCTACTTGGTGTTGGATGTCACTACTGATAGTAAATGTCACATTAAGAGCCTTGTTTGTAGTTTGTATGTTACCGGCAAGTATGTTGATCTGAGCATCAAGTTGTACATCATTATCAAGTAATGCACGTAAGTACTTATTCGTATGTTACCACCACGTACTCACGTCACCTAGGAACTGGATTCCGCGCTTGGGATGGAATTGCGTACTCACATAATCTCTCTCAATATTCCGCATTTTACTACTTTTAAATACACATAAATCAGTTTTCCATTCTTACATGAGGTTGCTACATGTTACATGTAAATATTTATCAAGTGCTGCAGGCAGGATAGGGAAGTGTAGTGGGATGGTATAAACAATGGAGATGCTATCCTCGTACACAAAGCTTACGTCGGCAAGGGTCCAGTAGACCCCTGCATGGGTATGAATTGTGGCTGGCACTGCGAGGAGGACTGGGAAGACAATACATAGTGCGGCTACGACCTTGGCGGCATGATGTACGGAACGGGCTCCCCACTCCATTTCTAGACTTTGGCCAGCGATTGGTGTCACCATGGCGACGGCATGGCGCATGCGCAGAGCGTGCCTCGTGCCCGTGCAGTGCTACCAACGGCACCTGGCAGTGGAAGCAGCACGTTGTTGCTGCTGTAGTGGTGCAGCACTCGTTGGCTGACGGCAGTGATACCCCTTCTCCACACCCCCGTGGTGCTGCAGTTGCCTTGCAGTGAGACAACAGGCAGGAAGACTAGGCAGACGCCTCGCGCTGCCTGATTCCTGCTGTGTCAAACACGTGCTGTCAGCAGAGTGTGGTCAGCGTGTCCTAGATGCGGCGTGTACAGACTGCATAGGCAGCGTGCCGAACGGCATCCACAGTGGCTCACGTTATTTTGCCCTTCTCAGTTTGACACACTCATATACTGTAACACATTTTAAAACATACATATAAAACACTGAACAAATACACATTTACAATCGACTGACTTTATAAGGAACTTTGGGTTAGTGGATGAAAGCGGGCTTGGTATGATGAGTACAGACTGTGTCGTACTTAGGTGTGCCCGTCTTGTTTATCTGTATTCATATTGTTGAGTCACCCGGGACGTCTACTACTCCAAAGGGGCCTCGGTAACGATGTGTAAGGGCCTTTTGTCTGCCTCGGTTTTGCACCCACATGTAATTGTTGATTCGTAGTATACATGGCTTGTGCGTTTTATCGAATTGGGTTTTCTGCTGTTGTTGAGTATGAAACAGATTAATTTAAGCATTCTCGCGGTCTTTCAACAATTTATCACACCAGTCATTGGCACGATCAGAATATTGTGCAGCTATCACCTGCACTGGGAGTGCTGTCTCGACACCATCTAGAATATAAAAAGGCGTATACTTAGTAGTGGTGTTGACACTTATGTTGTTATTAAATATAATAAATTCTACATAAAGATCCCAATTGGCTTGGTCAGTATCTACACATGCAGTTATTTGCTCACCTACAATACAGTTTGTGGCCTCCACTAAACCATTGCATCTAGGGTTATATGCAGTGGTAGTTAATTTTTTAATACCTAATGATTTCAGTAATATACTAATCAGCTCATTCTGGAAGCTAGTACCGCAATCTGTAAGGAGTTATTCTGGACATCCAAATTGTCAAATAATTTGTTTTATACATTCTGCACAAGTAGCTGCATCTATGGATGGAACTGCCTTTGCAACAATGTAAAAACTGAGATATTCTGTCATAACCAAAATGTATTTATTACCACATGTAGTGGTGGGAAGGGGACCTTTTGCATCAAGTGCCCATTTATTTAAGAGAGGTTGAGGTGAAATAGATGTTATTTGGCCTGCAGGCTTGGTATTGGGCACATTCGTTTTCAGGCAAATCGGATAAGCGCGGACAGAGTTTTTACATCAGTGGACATAGTATCCCAGTAATAGGTTTGTTTAATTTTCTCAAGCGTTTTAGCTACACCAAAGTGTCCACCTCCAAATATGACATCATGATGTGCTTGTATGATTTCAGGTACATATACTTGTGGTACTAGTGTAAGTTTCTTAGTCCCTTGTGGTGTGTTGGTCTTAAGGTAAATAAGGTGACAATATTTGGTGTCTGCATCCCGTGGGTTTTCTAGTGTACATTTTAAGTGTTGAATGTGCGGGTCACGTTCATAATCACCGTCAAAAGGAAAGGAGTTAAAGGCAATAGGACACAGATGCAGGATAGAATCATCGTCAATCTTTATATACTCCTGCTCATAATTATAGGTTGGCAAGAAGTTTGGCATCTCATTTTTGTTCAAGATAAATTTTAAAATTTAAAATTGGATCAATACAATGAGTTTTGCTTTCATTAGGGCAGTTTTCCATGATGACTTGTAGGTTGACTTGGTATAAGGTAGTGATGATTTTACAAGTGGCGAGAATAGGAAAAATTTTGCTATCAGCTATGGCTTTTGCGACTTTTGTCTTGTCTTGTGACTAAAAGGCGTGTTTGAAAAAGTGTTTAATGTCAGCCCAATTGTTGACGGTGTACTTGACGATACTTGATTTTATTTCTTTGAGTTTATCAGGGTTTTGTAAAATACATTCAGCCATAGCTGTGTATAGTGATGTGCAATTGACCATTTGTTGTTTAACCTCATATTTAGTGTTGTAGGCCGTTCACGGTAAAGTGAACACTTTTGAAGCCCTAGTTACTTTATTTTGACCAATTTATATCCTTCCACCACTTGTTAATATAAACCCTGCCTTGTGAGTAATAAACACAGTTCACCATACCATACATTCACCATACCAGAAACCGAAAGTCCGAGGCTACAATGAAATGTATTTATTGGTCATTATGTCTGATGAAACAGCTTCAAAAAGTGCTCATTTTACCATGAACAGCCTATAATTAGGACTTCTTCTGTATGTGTCCCTGTATCCAATATGGCTTATAGCATCTGGAAGGGTTTTTAAATTGCCTTTGACAATATGAGGTTCAAAATCATACTCACTAAGAGCAATTGCCATTTTCTGAATAAGGATGTTATGTTCTGTCACAGACAGCAAATATCTAAGACTGGCGTGATCTGTTACAATTTTAAAGCAGCGCCCATATAAATATTGACGAAAATGGTTACAGAGATAACGTACGCGTCAAGCTCTCTCTCCGTGGCATTCCATCTCGATTCGTTCAGTGATAACTTTTTGGAAGCAAAGGCGATGATACTACGTTTCTTTGTTTGGGGAGCCTCCTGCATAAGTGCTCCACCTACCACGTTGTTACTGGCGTCACAAGCTAATTTTATTTCCATTTCCTCATGAAATTTTTGCATGACAAGTACCGCTAATATAGCTTTATTAAGATTAACAAATACCTGCTGGTAGATATCTTCCCATTTATATGTGATGATATGTTTTGTTAAATCAATGAGCAGCTGAGCTATAGTAGCATAATTCATGATATATCTCCAAAAGGTAAGAAGTCATCCATAAAAATGTACATAGCTGTTTAATGTTCGTTGGTGTGGCCATGTGTTCAATGGCGCAAACTTTTTCAAGATCTGTAGTGATACCCTGCCGGGTAATTATGTGACCAAGTGCCTTTACAGTCTGCTCTGCGAATGTACATTTTTTTTGTATTTACTTTTACATTAAACATACACAGTCTCTCAAAAACTTTCTCTATGTTAGTTAAATATTCCTCAAATCAATTACCTAAAATAAAGATATAATCAATATAAACAATGGCTGCGATAAAGAATCTATAAACATCTGAAACTACTGAGGAGTTGTACTTAACCCCATTGGCATTCTTTTATATCGGAACAAACCTACTCCATCAATGGTAAATGCCAATTTGTAATGGTCTTGTTGCTTAACAGGAATACTGCAAAAGCCTGAAAAGAGATCTAAACTTGTAATATAGTGGGAGTTCTGTAGAGCATTCAAAATGTCTTCTGTGCAGGGTAATGGTTATTGTACTCAAGTTAAATATTGATTTAACTTCCTAAAATCAGTTAAGAACCTTAACCCGCCGTTTTTCATTGAGACTACTAAACTCGGCGCAGAATAAGGCGAGTCAGCTTCCTCGATAATTCCCGCCTACACCATTTCATTAATCTGTAGTAAGAGCTTGTCACGAATTTTCAGACTAATACGGTATGGTCGGGTTGCTACTGGCTTGCCAGTGGCCAACTCTAAATTCATTTCACAGTTTTTCGCCTCAATTAATTCCAATATAGAATTAGCAAATCTATCTTGATATTTGTCAATAATACTGGTAATTGCTGCAGTTTGTTTAGCATTTAACTTCTGGTTGATTTTGGTAGCTACCTTTGTTCATCTTCGAAACTATCTATGGAAATAGAATTATCCTGAGCCGTCACAGCAGAGTGTATCGGTATCTCTACTATCTTATGAAGGTTGTGAGAATGGAGAAAGAGAATGTTATGTTTTAATACACGAATTACATCATACCTCTTTATGAAGTCTACCCATAGTATCAAATCTTGCTTTAGGTTATCTATTACTAAAAAGTCTTGAGGGTAAGTACGACCTGCTATGTACAAATTAATTGTGGTTTTAAATTTGGGTGAAGTCAGAACAGATGTAGCACCAAATAAAGTAATTTGTTCTTTTAAATGTTGAAGGTGCTGATTATAAATTAATGTACTCGCTATGCTACTACTGGAGCACCCGGTGTCAAGAAATGCATAATATTTTCTTCCCTTGATCGTAACAAGAACGTGCAGTGTCACAGTGCGAAGTTCGGCATGCTGACATTCCACTTCTGTTGCGGGGCGTGCATGTTGACATGAACTAGATTGAAGTGCAGGCCTGCTCAGTATGTTGTTAAACATTGGTTCATCCATTGCGGGCCTCGCTCCTTGTGTTTTCAAAACAATTACTAGCTGCGGTAGCTTGTTTCGCCTGCTATGGAAGTTTTTTGTCCGCTGGCTATATCATTACCGGACACTACTGTAACCTCTTCCTCGTGTATTGTACTGCCAGTTTGTGGTGTACTGTGGGGTGTTGTAATTGTCGTGTTGCAAATTGTTACTTAGGTATGACCCTCTGTGGAAACTAGATCTGACTCTTTCAAATCGTTGATTTCCATGATATTGACTTGAACCAGAGGGGATTTCCTTAATAATTATTATTATAGGTTGCCCATTTCTTTGATTTCCCTGACGTGGTTGGTGGGAATTGAAATAACTGCGGTGTTGTGATGACTGTGCATGCCGCGGATTGTACTGCAAGTTATTTTGTTGGTTTTGTGTTTGATTTTTGTTGCCAGTGTTGTCTGGTGTGTTGATTTTGTAATGACAGTTGAGCAATCTCTTCATTTAATTTTGTGATCTGTGATTCCAGGCATTCCGATTCAGGGTTAGGGTGGGTTTGTGTGAGTGTTTGATGATATCTGTATATGCCAATCTCAATTCTTTTAAGGTTCTCTATCATCTGCGGTAAGGGCTTGTTGCATAGCCCTATCAGTTTGTCAGCAATGGATGGCAACAGTGATTTGCATAGCACATAAAAAAATTACTGATCAGAAATGTGGGTATTGCATTTATTCCTATAATATTTCATGGTCGCAATATGTCACATTGTTTTCTAACCTACCCCTTGTCTCTTTGCGTATAGTTAAGTGTTTGTACCATTCAGTGTCCACAGTGGTTGTGAATTCGTCTTTTAATGCAGTTTGTATGTTATGCAAAGTTATTTCCTGAGGGTGGGTCCTTATGAAATTCTTAACCGCATGTTTAGCTGTTCCAAGAAGATGGAATTTTACACAGTGACATTTCTCTGCATCATTCCATTGGTTAATGTTCGCCACCACCTCGTACCTTCAAGAAATTCTGCAATATTTTCATCTTGTGCCACAGAGAAAGATGGCTGTTTTTCTGGTTAACTGATGACTATTTGAAGGGGTTATTGCGGTTGAAGGTTTGTCATATTGTCTTGTGTTGGTGGTATTTATGTAGTAGTGGGTGGGGGTGGAAATGTGTTTGATATTAGTGTTTTGAATACAACTTCGTTGTATGTGTGGAATCCAAGAAAATCTTACTATGGGCTTAACGATCTTGAGTGTGTTTGTTCCTGTTGTTGTGTGGATGGTGGTGTGTCATTCTAGTACTGTACTGGGCTAGTGTTACATGATAGGTCTAAATTTGGATTCTGTATCGCAGTGGAGGTGTTCTGTTCTGTGTTCTGCAGCAGCGCTCACTGTCTATCACGTTCGTCTAGTGCTCTTTCTAACTCAGTTGTGTCAATAAGTGCACGTTTAATGAATTTAGTGATTGAAGAAGGTTGCTTGTTTCCATATACGGTGTATGAAGTCAGAGTAAGCGTGTTGTAGGAAAACACACACTGTGTGAATTAAGGTCACTTATAAATAGAAGAGAAAGAATTAGAATGATCTCCGAAACACACACAAAACAAATGGAAATTTTCTTGCTTAGAACAGAACAGGTGTTCCCACATGTAGAAACAAGCGGTAAGCACGCATTAGTGTAAATGAAGCACTATTAAGCTATGTTAAGGTTCCTGGGCGGGGCGACATGACGTCAAGCTGCTAGGCTGGCAAGGCCTTCTGCGCAATCTGCTGACTTCCGCACTTTGCAAACTAACCTTACACACTATCGCTTACTGTGCTCGCCCTGACCGCTTGAGAGGGAAACAGCTGTCACCTATGCTGGTGTGAATACGTTACTTTTACAGACAATGAAACATTTATGCTGGCAGACTAAAACAATTCTTAAATATACTTGAGTAGAGAAATTATGGATGAGTAATTGAACTATCGCTGCTCTACTACGTGTAAGCACACTGTAGTGTGCGTGAAGCACAGCCACGTTTTGCTGTCCTACTGTTCTGGTTTCCTGTAACGTGCAATAAATACCAAATAAAGTTTTCACCTCAACACCGTTAATAAACTTTCTAGAACATTTTCTCAAACCACCATGTAGGTTTACTTACATACATGACTTTGTCTGACATTTACTATGGCAAACCTGATCTGAATCCTTGCTCTGATGATGACTATTGCAAAAGTTTTATTTAAAGTAAATATTTTGGTAAGTAATATTAAAGATTTTGGTGTGATTTTTGAACTTTCGAAGTACTAAATTTTTTCAACCATCACAAGGGCACTACCCCAAGCAAAATTATATTTCAATTAAAATTACAGACAATTTTTTATGCAGTTGCCCATTGTCATCATTCTGCTGTCGTAGCTATTTTTCTCCTGGTGTTCTTATTTGTGTATGTGTTCGTCTACAAATATTTTTCTACCAAACTACAGTGTTGATGTGTGTACAAATAGTATACGTTACGTCCTATTGGTAAGATCACGTGTGTGTGTATTCATATTTGCAGTCTGGATGGGGCCAGGCATAGTAACTCGTCAGACTGCCTGCAAGTGTCACTACAGTGTACGTAATTTCCACTTTTCACACTGTTTTTGAGTTTCCAAAGTGTTAAAGAGTTAGTAATTCAGGTTTTCAATAAGCAGACAAATTTTTTTACTTAGTTTGGACAGTTGTGACTGCTCAATTCGCAAAATTACCCTCATATACACACAGGAATACGGAACCCGTTTCTTCCCCTAGCCATTATTAATTTGCATTCTATCATTGTTCTGCCACACCACACATTGGAGCTGTGCATTGTGGTATGCTGTGCAGTTATGTAATTTCTAGCAGCCCACCATTGCTTCGCTCAGGTGTTATGAAGTTTTTGGGCAAGATGTATTTTTACTAGGTTTTTCCAAAAACTAATATAACTTTTTCTATGTTGTTTTGACAATTTGCGAGTATGCGTGACTACATGAGACTACCCATGACTACGGGAACTTCGGCACGTGCTTGCTCATACCTATGGGCACTCGCTCACGCCTAAAGGTTGTTCACGATAAAGTGAGTACTTTTCAAATCAACATTATAAAAAAGTCACTGCTCCTATCTCCACATATTTTAACAGGCTCACTGAGTGACATGCACCCAGTAAAGTTGGTAATGATGGATGGGAAGTAGTTCCATATCTTAACTTCGAATAAAAAGTGTTAGGTAACCATTTGTGGAAACTTAAATTATTTCATTGGCTTTCTGTTTTTTTTTTTTTTTTTTTAAGTATCCAGGTGTAAAAATGAACAGATCTGTAAAATATTTACTTTTATAATTATTTGAAAGTTCCACTTGACCTACGCCTGAATAAAGTGATGAGGTCTACGGCAATGTTAATTTTACATAAGGCGGAGTAACACACAACGTGCATACAAGTAGATCTTAAGCAGGGCTTTCAAAAGTGCTCATTTTACCATGAACAGTCTATATTGGCGTTCATTCGCATATCCCGACCGACTACCCATAACTTTGCCTGGGAACTTCGGCACGTGCTGCTCGCGCCTATCGGTGCTCGCTCGCACATCCTATTCTGCAGTTGTATTCGGAACATAAATATTTTAAAATTTAATATGTAATGCATAAGATGAAATATTTAAATTACAGTTGTATTCGGAACATAAATATTTTAAAATTTAATATGTAATGCATAAGATGAAATATTTAAATTATAAGACTTAAGATGTAAGACATAAAACTTAAGATGTAAGACTTAAGACCTTAGATGCACAACTTAAGATATAAGACTTAATACTTAAGACATAAGACTGAAGACTTGGCCTAACTTCCCATTTGGGGAGAGTGAGCCATAAAGACAACCCCCCCCCCCCCCCCAAAAAAATCTCAAGAAAATTGGTGGAAACATGCGTCTTCCAGGCCAAAAAGAAGGCGAAAAACACACCCCTCCAGTCTCTGCAACTCCTACCAGGGGAGGGAGGATGGGGGAGGAGGTTCGATAGCCAAAGGTCCAAGGGTGTGCACAGTAAAGCCCCCACCCCTCTACAATTTCTTCTAACATTGTTTCAATTTATCTTTAATTATGGTTTTGTTAGTGCACACTTAGAAAGCATCCAAGTGGCTCATTTTTCTCCGACTTGGTTTACAAATTTTAAAATTTCTCAAGAAATTTTTTAAAAATATTAAACATAACCTGAGACCATCTGGAAGAATGTAGCTTTCTAATAGTTAAAGAATTGTGAGAATCTACAATGTAGTTTCCATGATTACCCGAGACACATAAACAAATAAACTCACATTACCTCTTTATAATATTATCACTCTAGCCACTGGGCCACTGCGGCCCCACATGAGATCGCTTTAGCCACTGGGTTACTGCTGCCCTACTTGTTATTGCTCTAGCCATTGCGGTCCCAATTGAGAACACTTTATCCACTGAGCCACTGCTATCCCCCCCCCCCCCGGACACATCTATCCACTGAGCCACTGTGGCCCAACTTAGGATCGCTATAGCCACTGGGCCTCTGTGGTCCCACTTGATATATTTCTATTGACTGAGTCACCGCAGTCCCACATGAAAGGGCTCTAGCCATTGAGCCACTGCATCCCCACATGGGATAGCTCTAGCCACTGAGACCCCACTTGAGATCTTTCTATCCATTGAGCCGCTGCGGCCCCACTTGGGATCGCTCTAGCCACTGAGCAACTGTGACCCTACTTGGGATCGCTCTAGCCACTGCATCACCACTTGATATATTTCTATCCACTGAGCCACTGCACTCCCACTTGAAAGACCTCTAGCCACTGGACCACAGCGGCACCACTTGGGATAGCTCTAGCCACTGAGCCACTGCAGCCCCACTTGAGATCTCTATATCCACTGAGCCACTGCAGTACCACTTGGGATCGCTCTACCCAATGGTCCACTGCGGCTCCCCTTGGCATTACTCTACCCATTGGGTCTCTGTGGCCCCACTTGATATATGCCTACATCCATCTGGAATAATGTAGCTTTCTAACAGTGAAAGAATTATAAAAATTTTGGGCCACTGTGACCCCACTTGAGAGTGGTATTGCCACTGAGCCACTGCATCCCTACTTGGGGTCGCTCTACCCACTGGGCCACTGCGGCTGCACTTGGCATTACTCTACCCACTGGCCCTATGTGGTCCCACTTGATATTTGCCTATGTCCATCTGAAAGAATGTAGCTTTCTAACATTGAAAGAATTATAAGATTCGGCCCTGTAATTTTGGTAGAGCATGCTTAGAAAGCAGCCAATTAGCTCATTTTTCTCAGACTAGGTTTACAAATTATAAAATTTCTCAAGGATTATTTTTTTATTAAACAAAGCTGATGACCATATAGAAGAATGTAGCTTTCTAACAATGAAATAATTATAACAATCTGCCCTACTTGAAAAGCAGTTAAGTAGCTAATTTTTCTCCGACTTGGATTACAAATTTTTAAATTTCTCATGGATTTTTTTCTTTTTGAATTTAATACAGCCTATGACCATCTGGAAGAAAGTAGACTTCTGATATAAAAATAATTATAAGAATCGGTTGTGTAATTTCTGAGATTAACCAAACTCATATTACCTCTTTATAATATTAGTATACATTTATAAAAGTGCAACCTTTAACAGCAGCAAAATATATGAATAATTAACTTCTTATTTGGAGGAAAATTCTTCCTAGCCTTCTTTTTGGTAAAGGAAGTCATAATGTCCTCGAAATACAAAATCCCACAGCAACTTCCCTTCAATGTTCAGTAGTAACATGACGATAAACTGTAGTTTACCACGGTTGACTGCAAGTACACTCATTTGCAAAAAAAACTGATCAACCTGGGGGTGCCATCGCAGGGGCACATAAGTGGCACAGGACATGGTAGTATGTATACAGAAAACATCAAAATACTGTACCACACCAAGCATGTATTGCAGGGCACCAACACTTGCACAATGCACTTAGGATGGTGTTGGACCACCTGTGCATGGAGAGAGGTGGCGATATGGTCAGGCATAGAGGCATACAGAAGTTGGATGTCCTGAGCAAGATCATGCCACCGCTAGTACAATTGACCCTCCAAATTGTAGTTGCCAATTTGGTCCCTAAAGTTTTTGATAGGTAGAAAGTATGAGAACCTTGTTGGCCAAGGAAGCATGTTGACATGAAGGCAGGCCAGAGATATTTGTGATGTATGAAGCCGGGTATTATCCTGCTGGAAAAATGGGCTTTTGAAGCGGCACCAGGATAAGGAGTGCACATTATCCCAGAATTTCCTGGATGTTAGCTGCACCATCAAGTGTTCCTTCAATCACCTCCAGAAGGGGGGGGGGGGGGGGGGGGCAGGAATTTAAGGAGCTGTACCCCTCACCATGACATATCTTGTTGGGGCAGTGTGCCGCTCCACAATGAAGTGTGGATCATGGCGCTGGCCAGGACATCTCCAAACTCAAATTTGGCTGATGTGCGTATCCACGCATAACCATGATTTGTCGCTGAACACCACTCGTCGCCAATCCACAAACTGCCATGCTGCTGTTTCCTGCAGAAGGTCGCATGTGCTCAGCAATACTCAGGTTGTAATGGCAAATGTCGTAAGGGATGCTGCAATATCAGGTCTCACTCTGCTAGCTGCCTAGACATGGTACTGGTGGACACAGGCATATCCTCAGCTGCCGTGACATGTCCCTCGACGGTATGCACTGGTGCTGGAGGAGTGATTACAGCCTGCTACATGATGAAACAATTCTCTCATGCTGGTGGTCCACCAGGGTCAACTTGAGCCTTCTCAATAGGCGTGTGTACCCTCATGATCCCACTGCGTCCAGCACTGACTCACAATGTAGCTACAATGATTCAAGTGGCGAGCAATGTGCCAAAACATCCAACGTGCCTCTCGGAGGTCGACAATGCAGCCTCTCTCAAACTCATCCAGCTGGGAAAAGGCTTGTTGAATTCACCATCGGAAAATGCTGCATGTTGTTCACTGAACTTTGCTCTTTGGCTCACACTGCTACTAAGACCTTATTCAGGGTTTTGCAGCTATGAATGATCGAGGAACATTTATGTCCTGTACTTCCATATCCGCACAAGAAAACAGCATTAAACACAAATGTTAGACATGGCACAATGAGGATACTTTGTGGCAACCATCCTGGTACTCCCGTAATCTGTTCATGGTGATACATTTTTTTTTACAAATGTTTCTCAAGTGCTATAGAGGTATTAAGCTGCGTTCGACAGAACAGTAAGTAAATGAAACATTAAGTGTTATTCTAAGTGGTTTACTTACATTTGGATACACTTTTTTTATAACTACTACTATACACTCTCTCACACTTTTTTATTATTAGTGTAATACCTATATTATGTGTACTTGTTTTGCTTTTTTGTTAGTTTTAAATATGTTTAATGTAATTCAGTACTTGTGGGAATAAAAAGCCTTGTACATAAGATATCAATAAATTCATCTGTGAAGTTGCAAGGCAACCAAGAATGATGTGGGACAAGAATTCAATTGCCAATTTGCCATAGTGTAAAACATAAAATCCTCTGTGTAAAACCATAAATTACCAAACACTTAAATTCTCTCCAACAGGTAAGTAAGATGATTTTACCCTTTATTCTCCAACTGGTGTAGAGATATGCTGTGACAAAACATATTAAGATGCAACACAAATGATACCTTTTTAAATAGTATTTAAATTCCAACTCTACACAAATCATAGAAATATACTCTGATTCATGTGAAATATTAATTTCTTTGATAAGAAAAATATTGTTATGAAGTAATTTTGCACATTTATTTTTTGTTAGGAACCCTATTTTTATATAATGATCCCCTTAATTCTCTGAGACACATTATTTTTTTCTTATCATCCATTAGGTAATTTTTGAATTTTTGATGGATGTTAAGAATTTTTAAATTATGTCGTTCTGGTTAGTGACAAATAATTAAAATAAAATTAAAAATTTTTTTTTTACCATGATTTTGAATGTAAACAAACAAGAAAATATTAAACTAACAGATGTAAACATTGAAATGAACCCATAATATTTACCAATAGAAGTGTCAGCATGAAATGTAAACAAATTACTATTTTATATCTTTTATAGAAAATGGTCAGACCCTCTAGAGGGCTAAACTGTAACCTAGAGGTGTAAGTTGAACGTTACATATATTTTATGGTAAAAATAAAATTTATAAGTGTCAAAAAATCAAGTGTTTGTTAATAAACATACTTGCAGATGTTAATTGTTATGGTTTGAAATATTCAGTTTAGCCAATAATGCAGATAAAGAGAAAAATTTCCGTACTTACAAATAAAGATGACAATAAGTGTTTATGTGACATAAATTCTCAAAACATCAAACAAAATTAATAGCATCATTACATAATTTAATTCTGCAGGAAAAGTTCTGCTGAAACAAAAAGAAGATAATATTACACATTAAATAAATAAATTCAATATCATAAAAAACTGCTTTCAAATTGACGCCGGCTAAGAGCCAGCCACAGGAAGTCCATGACGGCACTCGCCGCTAACGGTACACATGGGTAAGCACGTGTGCACGTACCGCTACAACTCACGGACTTTCCCAAAATGGGACAAATTGTTTCAATGTACTATGTCTTTATTTTTCTAGGGTAAAATTGTTTGTAAAGTTGCGACGTTGGTGGCAGCAACCTCGCACTTGTTTCGTCGTTAATGGGACTTGTGGAACATTACGTCTGCGCGCCTTCTCTTTGCCGCCTCAATGATTCCCCTCCTGTATCCTCTCTAGCCCCCCCCCCAACTCCTTTCCTTGATGCCGTCACAAGTTAATCAAATGTTGTAACACTTAGGCTTCACACTCGCTTTCCTGCTGACTTTCTGTGCACTTCTACCTTTAACTAGATCGTCATTTTGCATTGTTGAAATGGGATTAATGGCTCAACTTTATTATGTTCTACGCCAGCCATGCTTTTTTTATTAGTAATGATACTGGAAGGATATTGCCGCATCGGAGAAGGAAAACTTATTGGTGAGTCGAGAATGTGTTGTGCTAGTTGACGGGCTTTTTATAGTTTTGTATGTGTCATAAGTGCTAGTTAGTTGGGACGGCACCCTTAATATTGATTTTAAATTCCTTTTGGCAGTGCTTTGAAATTCTATTCAGGTTGTAATGTACTTGTTTGAGATTCGTACTGATAGTAGATTTGGTGGTTGTTGCCGTGCCCCATTCGTCTGACCCGAGGCAATATGTTAGATGTGTGTTGTACAGTCTCTGTTTATTGACGAGTTTCTAATTACCAGGGGTTAGTACTTTTTTTGTGAATGAGTACTTTGGGTTGAAATGCATATTAATATTTCAGCTGCTACTTGTTCAGTGAATTTTATAATAGTTTTATCCTAATGTCTTGTATGACATTTTATTTAAGGTGTAATCTTGATACAGTATTTGAAGATCCCACCTATTGGGGCTTTGTATTTAAGGGCGTAAAATCGTACTACAACAGTTGCAGCATTTTTGGGGTGTATGAGTTTTATATTTTTTTATACTTCATTCAAAGTATATTGGGCGGCTCAGTAAACTTGGCAGGTTTATTTGAATTTGATTGTGCAAGGTTTTAAGGTGCGTTCCCGCACTGTTTGCGAGAGACTAACATATATGCAAGAAGCAACTGTCACACGTTTTGAGTTCTTTAATAGAAATTGTAACATCTGAAACATCATTGCATAGGTGTGACAAAATTTTGAATGAGAACTGTTTTTAGTGCGAGTTCACAGTGCTGTGATAAACTCCCTAATTACTGATTTTATTGGGTTTTATGTGTGTAATACGTTGCCATTTATTCCAAGTTGTGTTTGGGAATATTAAACGTATAAGTTGATGTATGGTAATGCAAATATATATTACGTCGCAGTGTGATTATAGGCTGCAGGGCTGATGATTTGTGTGCGCACGGCAAAGTTAGGACAGCACCCTGGTGTTGAAATTAATTAACGTTACATGTAATATGTATAACTGAGTTGCACATTGTCGACGCAATTAAGTTTTGGCAGAGTCGCCTGGTGAATGTATTGTAAAGAAGAGCCCCGCAGAACCTGGGGTGACGGCACTTAAGATTGTACACTCTACACATTTTGTCACATGCTACGAGTTATTTGCTCATGCATGTATTGTTCTTATGGAATTATTTATACACTTGCTGTGAAAACATGCTTTTTCAGTATAACCATTTGGTAAACAACCACTCTTGTTAAGGTGGTGTTAGTTTTTGGCTATTTTTGGTTCTTATATTGTACTCAGTAATAGGCGAGGTGGTTCTTGCAATTATGTTCAACATAGTAGACACAAAACATTTGGTGAATATTTGTTACAAAATATAATATGAAATAGTACATTATAAACCAATATTGTCACGATGCAAGAGGTGCAACTTTTCAGAATAGTAATTCATGCAGCACCTGATGTCTGATTTATGACAACTGATGTTGTTGTAGGAGTTTTTTTTTGGTAGCACCTTGATGTTACTTAAGTTCTGGTGCAAACCACAAGGAATAAGAATTGTAATGAATTGCTGTGGAATAATTGTTCACATTGCCAATTTTGTTACTATAAAAAAGGTGTCACATTTCAGTAAGTAATTCTTAATTACTTTCATTTGTTGGCGATCAAGTGTGGTTATAGTACAGGTCAGATATATTCCCATGTCCTACTTGACGTGTCTGTTTACATGAGAAGTGATGCGATTAAATTTAAGATTAACTGTCAGTTTTGTTTATCCATATTTAATGAAAGATAGAGCTTAACATTGTGTCACGTCGTGTGTGAAGCGAGTTTATATTGTAATATTTCATAATAATAATGGTTATTTATTACAATTGCTCAATTCACTGTGATATACTTGCAAATTTTGAATCAGAACTTACAAGTTGACTTTCTAGATACCGCCTGTTTGTGATAATATTCTTGCCAGTAAAATCTGTATTGACTTTGGATATTGGTTTGTGTTCTTGTTTGTATACATATTTATACCTATCCGGTACAAATTCTGCACTACTCTGCTGTTACTAATATTAGTATTTTTCTTTTTTTCATGATATCAACCTCTTCTTCTACGGTGAGCCGAGTCAGCTGGGTATATGCTCTCTCCCGCGTATAACTTTTGGGCCTCCTGCAAGACTTGGAAATCCAATTTGACGAAGCCCTCCCAGTTGTCCAGCTATGTCGGGCAGCCGTGCAGCGGCTGTGTGACCACGATGGTGCAAACGTGCGGGTCTCCACCCTGCAGACAGTCTCGGCGGTGAATACTAGTCTTCCCTGTTCCCTTCAAAATTATTTTACAAATCTCTGGAGAATATTCCTTTATTGAGCTGTTTGGAACCAGCTAACATTCTCCTCTTTTTCATCTCTGTAGCTTCTGTCATTTATCATAAATTGTGTTCAGAAATTGATTTTCTTAAGGCTCTTTCAGTGAGAGTTCAACAGGGTTTCATTCTGCAACTTTTACAGGAAGAATTAGTCTCTGATCAGGGTAGTACATTTCACGGTTTTATGCTTCGTGTGTTGCATGCCCTTTTTCCACCTAGGGTGAAAAGAAGCTGTGAACTGGAATATGTCTATCGTTTTCGAAAACCTAAAGAAATGTTGTGTAACTTTATAGATTCCATCTGTGCTTACCATGATCCTTCTGCCTACATTTAAATGAATTTGAATTAGTGAGCATTATTGTTGACAACTTTGCCCCCCATGTCAAAGCACATTGTGTTATTCTGTCCACTTCCAGGAATTTGCTTGAACTAAGACAGTTGGCAGCTGAAGTACAGGACCGATTGGTTAACTCTATGCAATATTACGCTATGTTTCCCTCTCCCAGATACTCTGTTAAGGATGGAACGGCCAGTAGTTTGGGTCGTCATCTGTATCGATTACCGAGCAACAGGGGTGTTCTGTACGATGTGGTAACTGTTCCCAGGTGGGGCCGGTGGCAGCTTTTTGCGATGTTGATAGACAAAGTCTTGCTGAACGTAAGTGTTTCCGTTGTGGTATGCCTGCCCATGTACATTCCAACTATGATAGGTTGGGAAACGGGGCGTGACCGGGAAGAAGCGCGGGCTTGCCGGTAAAGGTCAGAAAAAATTCAATTCACTACGCATCATTCAAAAGTGCGTCGTCAATGTCACATGTGGTCAGCGTAATTTTCCTGCTCTGATAGATACAGGAGCTAATCTTTGCATTATTAGTCACGCCTTTTTTAATCTTCTTTTGAAAGAAAAAATTTTGTCTAAAGGGCGTGTTAGCATAGCTTCTGAGAATCATTTGTGCATTGCTAATGGTGACCTTGTTAAGACTGACATGGTGGTTGCTTTGCATTATAAGATAGGCCGTTATTTGTGGACTCATCCGTTAAGGGTTTTACCTTTGGTTTAGCATGATCTCATATTTGGCCTTGAATTTTTAGGGAAGGCCGTAGTGAACTAAGTTCAAAACTACTTAGCATTTGGATTTTCTCCAAATATTCATATCCATCTTAAGGTTGTTAATGATCCCATAATAGCTACATCTGTTATTCAAGAGGATCGCCCCCGACGTAGATTTGCAGGTTAAGCTGGATAAGACCAGGGAAGAATTTAGAGACGTGATAACTCCTCGTATCGGTAGGTATGATATCTTGCCATATAAATTCACACTTGACTTTACAAAAAAAAGACAGTGATAAGTATCGTTTGGTTGTGAACCATTCTCTCGTTAATAAAAAAATTCATAAGGGTCCTTTCCCTTTGGCGACAATTGACTGTGCCCTACAGCATCTTGGGCAGGCCCGTGTTTTTTCCATCCTTGATCTAAACAACAGCTTTCACCAATGTTATCTAGATCCCTCTTGTAGGAAATACACAGCATTCAGCATGCCATGGAGTCAACCTGAATTTATGCATGTTCCCATGGGATCAAACTTTGGGAGTCAGGCCTTGTCACAAGTACTAGATAATGTTCTTTCAGAATTCAAGTTTAAATTCATTTTCAATTACATTGATGATATAATTATCTACAGTAATTATATGGAGTCTCATCTAGAGCATTTGCATCAAGGGGTTCCCGTAAAGTCAAGTTTCTAGACTATGTACTTAGTAAGGGGCAATTGCTCATTAACCCCGATCGTGAGTCCCATTTTGGGTTTTCTGCATCCCAAATTGATCAAGAGTGTTCAAAGATTTATGGGCATTATGGGTTACTACACCCGATTTCTAGATCATTAATCTGAAATTGCCGCTCAAATAAATTAAAAAAGGACGTAGAATTCATTTTGGGTCCTGAACAAGAGCAAGCTTTCATCACCTTGTAAAAGAAATTGTCCTCACCACCTGCTCTTCACTTACCCCATTTCTCCAAATTGTTTATTTTGCAAGTAGACGCATCCTCATTAGCATTAGACACAGTTCTTAATCAGCGAGTCAAAGGTGGTTTAGTCCCAATAGCTTTCGCGAGCCGCAGTCTTACCAAATCGGAAACACTTGCATGTATATACGGTTTGACAAAGTTTGCATCTTATTTAGAACATGAGGAATGTGATCTGTTCACAGACAACCAGGCACTTAGCTGGCCCCTCAAACACCCGCAGCAATTGGGGAAGTTTCGATGCTGGGTTCTCCGTCTTTTGAGATTCTGTTTCAAAATTCATCATGTTCGTGGCCTGGATAACGTAGTAGCCGATGCACTCTCGTGCATGTTTGATCCTGAAGATTTTGAAACCTGCCAGAGGAGACACCCGTTGAATCTTTGGATCTTATACAGAAGTTTCCAGAGTTTTTTGTTAAATTGCTGGAAGCTCAGGGGAATCATGCTTTTTGTTCTGGTTTAGTAAAAGATTTCAATTCAGGTGTAGTACTTCCATATGTATTAAAGAATGGTACACTGTATTTCACTGGGAAAAATGGATGAGCGAGGAAAATCATGGTACACCAATTTTTGAGGCCAATGGTACTATCTTACTACCACAATTCAGTTTTTGGCGGTCATCAGGGTATTAGCCGTACCTTCCAAAAGATTGCTACATATTTTGCCTGACCCACCCTCAAGAGCGAGGTGGCAGAGTTTGTTAAATCTTGCGATGCCTGTCAGAAATGTAAGCAGGCACTGCAAGATAATGTACGTCAGAGTGTAGTTCAGCTTCCTGAATGTCCGTGGGATACTGTCCATCTCGATGTGTTTGGTCCCCTTATTCAATCAAAAAACGGTAACATGTGTGTTCTGATTCTGTTACATACCTTCTCTAAATTTGTTATTTTGATGTCTTTAAGACATATGAAATCCTCGACAATAGTTAAAGCTCTTAGTGAACAAGTTTGGTAAGTGTTCAGTGCCCCAGCAGAAATCCTCACCAATAATGCCCGGTATTTCACCTCTACAATATTTAAGGACATGTGTTTTAAGTGGGCTATAAAACATTTTACATCAAGTCCTTATTTTCCCAAAAGCAACCAAGTTGAAAGATTTAATGACTTAAAAGATTGCCATATAATTTTTTACAATCAAGACCATTCAGTGTGGGACCAAGATTTAGACTTGATTAATGTAGGATTTAATAGTGCTTCTCATGATTCCACAGGTACTCCTTCTTTACCCTGCCTTGGATGCCTTTTGGGTCATCCTTTGTTGAATGCTTGGGGCATTCCTCCCTTTCCTTCTCCTTTGGACGATGCTTCTAGAGACCGGTTGTTGGGAGAGGTCTGCAAAAGGTTGAGTGTGGCAAAAAAAATCTGTAAATGACAGTTTGGATAAAGGCTTCTCAGTTCAAACCCGGCGATCTCGTGCTTTACCGTCATTTCTCTTTAGCAGATTTAGCTAATAGTGTTAGTAGTAAATTACTTCCGAAATTTGTTGGTCCTTTTAGGATCCGCAAATTTCGTACCTCCAATACAGTGCAGTTGACCTCTCCTTCTACTGGCAAGTTGTATAAAAAGGCACATGTATGCCATCTGAAAAGTTATGTACCTAGGGTTTAATATTTAACTTTGTTTATCAGGTTTTCCTTTATTGGCTGAAGTTTGTACTTTAAATATTGTAATTGTGATGTGTGACCTCATCCCCTTTTCCCCCTTTGTTATGAATTTTGTGCTCTCTCCTACTTCCCTTATTTGGTTTTTACCCATGTTCCGTTCGAGCTGTGCAAAGATGCTGCTTTTCTATGGTCCTGGATTGTAGGATGCCTGCTGATGTTGCCTTGGATTGTTGACTACTCCCTCCCTGAAGTGTTTGTCGCTGCCCGTTGTGCACCCAAGAGATGTTCTAGTGATGGCGCTGGGATGTTTACCTGGCTAGTACACCGACCTTCTCCGGGGAAGAAACTACGGATTGTTGGACTGTCTTCAAGAGACGAAGATGTGTGCTTATGTATATGTATCATGTGTGATGTTGAATTTTGATGATCAACTGAACTGTACTACTCTACAGGACTCTGCCTCCCTTCTTTCTTCCTGTCTTCTCTTTCTTCTTCGAGTGTGTTTGAACTGTTATGTGTTATTTTTCCTTGGCTGCCAGGGTGTAAAGATCTGGGCTTGAAATTTTTTTTGGACTTCAGTGGATCTTTAGGGGAGGGGGTTACGATGGTGGCAGCACCGTCACACTTGTTTTGTCGTTATGGACTTAGAAACACTAGTGCTGCGCTGCCTTCTCTTTGCCGACCTCGATGATTCCCCTCCTGTATCCTCTCTATGCCCCCCCACTCTTTTCCTTGATGCCATCACAAGTTAATCACATGTTGTAACACTCCAGCTTTACACTCACTTTCCTGTAAGTAATTCTTAATTACTTTCATTTGTTGGCAATCAAGTGTGGTTATAGTACACGTCAGATATATTCCCACGTCCTACTTAACATGTCTGTTTACATGAGAAGTGCTGTGATTAAATTTAAGATTAACTGTCAGTATTGTTTATCCATATTTAATGAAAGATAGAGCTTAACATTGTGTCACGTCGTGTACGATGCAAATTTTTATTGTAATATTTCATAATAATAATGGTTATTTATTACAATTGCTCAATTCACTGTGATATACTTGCAAATGTTGAATCAGAACTTACAAGTTGATTTTCTATATTCCGCCTGTTTGTGATAATATTCTTGTCAATAAAATCTGTATTGACTTTGGATATTGGTTTGTGTTCTTGTTTGTATACATATTTATACCTATCCGGTACAAAGTGTAACATGTCTTTTTGAGGGTCTTTTGTAATATTGCTATTTAAAATTGAAATTGTGTGTGTCGCCGAAGAAAGAGGACAATAATATTCAGGCGAGGACGTCTTCCAAAGACATTTAAATATCAACAGAAATTCATGATTCAAATTCTATCTGTAAAATTGTCTTAAAATACTTTTGGTGCCTTTTCAATTTACCATATTAATATTTTACTCAGCGTGCATAGCACTTCCGCTTGTGTGAACTCCATAGGCAGTCATTCTAGGAGAGCTGGCGAAGTAAGGCGCTGTCATGTGTGCATTTCATCTTTTTTGCACTGATGTAGGTTTCAATAGCACATTTTAGTTTACCAGTTCCTAACCTTTGCCTTGTGTACGTTTTGCCAGACATCCCCTGCATAATTGCTAGTCCACTTAACTTAATTATTTGCAGCCTTTCAGGCTTTTTAGAATCCAAACGAAGGAGGAGAGTGTTGTATCGGAGAGACCATGAGGTCCGCGCTATGTTGTGAATCAAATGCCATCCACCCATGTCTAGGGCTTTTGCATATAATTTCTGCTTAATTCTGACATGCAATATAAAAGGTAACATGTTTGTATCATTATTTGAGGGTTTCTGTTATGTTCATATGTTTTGCGGCCACATTACCCACGGCCATGTGGTTAGCTACCACCAAGTCCATATCTAATTCATCACCATGTTATGAGGGCTAATTCTTGTTCCAGCTTGTGCGCTATAATTTATCTCAGGGTTTTATGAAATATTTTTCAGTACGGGTTCTTGTATTTTTCGTGTTTAATGCCTTTTGTTCCTGACGGTCAACTCGTGTACCAGGGATTTTCCACCATCCGGCATCCTAAGAGTTTTTGTATACTCGTTTATCACAGATAACATTTTTGTAATGTGAATACAAATTTTGGCAGATGATTATTGACTGAATTTCCAGAGAAATACTGCGTTTCTACGCCCACCCACGTGGTCCGCTATGAAGATAAAAAAAGTCAAGCATTCTTTCTGGGGTAGCTTGTTGGTCTCACAGAAAGCAAAACTGTTAGGTGTGATATTGTAGGAGTTCACCAACCTCAGGTTCTCCATCACCTGGACTGGCCGGTTAACGAAACAAATGAGTGCACTTTAAGAATGAATTGAAACTCGGTCATATTGCGCACGTTGGCCACTTAAAAACTAACAAACAAAGCACTGCACTCAAGAATGAACTTTAATTTACGAAACCTTGTACTGTGTCTCGTGGTGAGTTCATAGGAGCTCTCTGACTCAAGAGTTCTGATTCGACTCTTTGTTAATGTACAATGCACGAAAAACAAATTGAAAATGGGTACACACACAAAACAAATTAACAATTTACAATATTAAGACATACAAACCCTGCATGATATGATCAAGAAAGAAAACTGGTAAGAATCTTCATGGGTATATCTTCAAAAGTATATTGTAAAAACTCAAAGACATATTTAGGAGTGTACCTACACACCAAGTAATTTATAATAAAAATCTAAGCTAACTATATCTCCTAGTAGGGAGTCCATTTCGTAAGTAGCACTACTCTTAATATGTACAAGGAGAAGTCTCTGTCTTTGTGTATTCACCGGCACTGTGGGGAGTGTCTTTAAGTGATATGTGATTTTCAAGTGGGTTGTCAGCCACTAATTTATGGAACCCTTTCACTGGTGAGGATGAAGTGCCTATCTTTTACTGGTTGGCACTACAGTTTGACGGATATTTAAATGAATTTGATTATTCTTTCTATCACTTTGGCGAGTGTCTTAATAATAACTATCATGTATTCCTCATTGGTTCCTATCCTATTTCAGCTTAATTATGGCTGATTATGCAATCTACTGTCGTAGCACTGTTTGAAACTAGTCTAATGTGTCTACAAAATAATCTCACTGTCTTTGACTGGTCTGCTAGTTGAACTATTATTTTCTTCAGGTCTATAACGAGTCTTGATTGTCACTGGGTGGTACTTTTATAACAGTTACCAGCGAATTCTCATGATACTGAGCACTTCACTTACTGTTCAGTGGTCTTGGTCTTTGCCTGTCTTCCCCTCTGCCTTAGTGCAGCATGCGCCAGATACGGCCACATGAACTTCGACATGGGGTCTCCAGGGTGACTCCTTGTACCGGCTAGGCATTGACTCAGCTTTGGCGGCACGAGGGGGCATCAGTCGTCGGGGTTCAGCATGTGGTGCTGAGGCACCATCTTCAGCTGTAACCGTTGTGGAGGACACAGGAGCACGGGACAATGAGACAGTGCGAGGAAGCTGCAAGGTAGAGCCCTCCACCTTGACTGTACGGGTTCCTACCCGTAGTGCAGGAAGTTTCTTCGCTGAAGCAGTGCAAGGGAGTGGCAGAGTACTGTCATCCACCTCGACTGCCGATGTTCCTTCATGAAGAGCTGTGGCTGCTGGGCATCAACGGCCGCAATGTCCCCGGATTGGTGGCCAGAGGATGGGATGTCCCTTCGACCTCGGTGGCCCTCGTGTTGAACGGGATAGTGTCCTCTCAGAGAAGAGGAGGTTGTAGGTCATTGGGATCAGCATGGCTGGACATCCTTGGTTCATCGGTAGTCAGTCGAGCGAAAGGCAGAACGGGCCTCTCATCCTCGACTGTACCAATGGAATCATTCTGCATTGTAGAAGAAGGGCGGAACGTTGGCGACTGTACTGCTCTACAGTCCATCTCCTGGTGTGAATGGCCAGTCTTATCCTCCCTTCCCTTTTCGGAGAAAGTGACCAGCCTGGGCCTCTGGACTCACCCGTTATACAGTGTAGCCTACTCTCTCGAGTCTGGAGTCGCTTTGCTCCCTGTCAGTTTCGGGAGCTTGGCCTGTAAAGTGTTTGGCCGTATTACCTATTCTGGGACTTCGTCAGGACCCTTCACTACAGCTCGGGGTTCATGACTGGGGCCTCTTGATTGACCTCGGCTCGATTTTGGAAGATACCCTAATTGGCGTCAGGTCTTGATTGAGAATCTGGGCCCACTTAGGATCTTGGTCTGAGGCCTCTGTCGACTGAGGCTGTGCGTGACGTCGTCGAGCTTTTCAGGCCTGGGTTCTGGTCTTTGTAAGGTGATTTAGGGACAGGCTGGTTCATTTCTGCCTGCAAATGCTGGAAGCCCTTCATGGACATTTTTTTATAATTACTACTATAAACACTTTCACACTATTTATTATTAATGTAATACCTATTTTATGTGTACTTGTTTTGGTTTTTTCTTGTTAGTTTTAAATTTGTTTAATGAAATTGAGGACTTGTCGGAAAGAGAAGCCTTGCTCATAAGATATCAACAAATTCCTCTGTGGAGTTCCTAGGCAACTAAGAATGATGTGGGACAAGAATTCCAATGCCAATTTGCCATAGTGTGACACAACATTAAACCCTTTGTGTAAAATCATACATTACCAAACACTTAAATTCTCTCCAACAGGTAAGTAAGACAATTTTACCATTTTATCTCCAACTGGTATATAAATATAATATGACAAAACTTACCAAGATGCCACATAAATTATACCCTTTTAGTATTTAAATTCCAACTCTAGACAAATCACACAGTTATACTCTGATTCATGTGAAACATTTATTTCTGTGATAAGAAAAATATCAAGAAAAATTAGCATCAGACACGTATGAGTATCTGTAGTTACCAGAAATATTTACTTCCAAATAGACTTCAGTCAAACGTACATTTTCAACTCTACAGCACGTGAGAAACATTTGTAAAAAAAAAATGATCACCATGAACAGATTGCGGGAGTACAAGGATGATTGCCACAAAGTATCCTCATGGTGCGACATGTGTAACATTTGTGTTTAGTGTCGTTTGCTTGTGCGGATATGGAAGTAGAGTCTATACATGTCCCTCGATCGTTCTTAGCTGCAAAACCCTGAATAAGCTCTTAGTAGCAGTGTGAGACAAAGAGCAAAGTTCAGTGAACAACATGCAGCATTTTCCGATGGTGCATTCAACAAGCTTTTCCCAACTGGATGAGTTTGAGAGAGGCTGCATTGTCAACCTCCGAGAGGCACGTTGGATGTTTTGGCATGTTGCTCGCCACTTGAATTGTTGTAGCTACATTGTGAGTCAGTGCTGGATGCAGTGGGATCATGAGAGTACACACGCCCATCGAGAAGGCTCAGGTTGACCCCGGCAGACCAACAGCATGAGAGAATTGTTTTATCATGCAACAGGCTGTAATCACTCCTCCAGCACCGATGCATACCATCGAGGGACATGTCATGGCAGCTAGCAGAGTGAGACCTGACGTCGCAGTATCCCTTATGACGTTTGCCATTACAACCTGAGCATTGCTGAGCACAGGCGACCTTCTGCCGGAAACAGGAGCATGGCAGCTTGTGGATTGACGAAAAGTGGTGTTCAGCGACGAATCGTGGTTACGTGTGGATACGCACATCAGTCGAATTTGAGTTTGGAGATGTCCTGGCCAGTGCCATGATCCACACTTCATTGTGGAGTGGCACACTGCCCCAACAAGATATGTCATGGTGAGGGGTACAACTTCTTAAATTCCTGCCCCCCCCCCCCCCCCCCACTGGTGGTAATTGAAGGAACTCTGACAGTGCAGTAATACACCCAGGAAATTCTGGGACCATGTGCACTCCTTATCCTGGTGCTGCTTCAAAAGCCCATTTTTCCAGCAGGATAATACCTGGCTTCATACAGCATGAGTATCTCTGGCCTGCCTTCATGTCAACATGCTTCCTTGGCCAACAAGGTTCCCAGACTTCTTAACCATCAAGAACTTTAGGGATCATATTGGCAACTACACTTTGGAGAGTCAATTGTGCCAGCAGTGGCATGATCTTGCTCAAAACATCTGACTTCTGTAAGTCTCTATGCCTGACCATATCGCCACCTCTCTCTATGCTATAGGTGGTCCAACACCATCCTAAGTGCATCCTGCAAGTGTTGGTACCCTGCAATACATGCTTGGTGTAGTACAATATATTGATGTTTTCTATATACATACTACCATGTCCTGTGCCACTTGTACCTCTGCGATGGCACCTCCAGGTTGATCAATTTTTTTGCAAATGAGTGTACTTGCAGTCAACCATGGTAAACAACAGTTTATCGGCATGGTACTACTGAAGACTGAAGGGAAGTTGCTGTGGGATGTGTACTTTGGGGACCTTATAACTTCCTTTGCCCAAAGGAAGGGTAGAAAGAACTTATCTCCAAATAAGAAGTTAATTATTCATATATTTTGCTGCTGTTAAAGATTGCACTTTTATAAATAGTTAACTAAATCCACAGCATACAACAATGCACAGCTCCAATGTGCAGTGTGGCAGAACAATGATAGAATGCCAAATAATGATGGACAGAGGGAGAAAGAGGTTCCACATATCTCTGTATATATGAGGGTGATGTTGCAAACATATAACAGGTTTTCTGGGTAGAGTGTCAACCCTACCTGCGCAGTCACAACTGTCCAAACTGAGTACATAATTAGTGTGCTTATTGAAAACCTGAATTACTGACCCTTTAAATCTTTGGAAACAGTGTGAAAACTAGAAATTACGTTCACTGTAGTGACACTTGTAGGCAGTTTGAGTTACTATGCCTGGCCCCATCCAGACTGCAAATAGGAATATACACACACTTGATCTTACCAATAGGATGTAACGTTTACTATTTGTACACACATCAACACTGTAGTCTGGTAGAAAAATATTTGTGGATAAATGCATACACAAATAGGTACACCAGGATAAAACTTGCTACCACTACATAATGACAACAATGGGCGACTGCATTAAAAATTATCTGGAATTTTAATTGTACTCAGAATTACTTAAATTTTACCAGGAAAAAAAAACACTTATTTCATACCGATTGCATCACAAATTAGCAGAGTATCTGTGGCTTCAAAAATAAACAATATTATTGAAATATTATTCTACTTGGGGTAGTGCCCTCGTCGTGGTTAAAAACAATTAGTACGTACTTTAAAAGTTCAAGAATCATGCCAAAAATCTTAAATGTACCTTACAAAAATATTTACTTTAAATAAAACTTTTGCAATAGTTAGCAGCAGAGCAAGGATTCGGTTCAGGTTTGCCATAGTAAATGTCGGACAACTTCGTGTATGTAAGTAAATCAACATGGTGGCATGAGAAAATGTTCTAGAATGTTTATTAACATTGTTGAGTGAAACATTTATTTGAAATTTCTTAGCTGAAATCAATGGTCAAAATGTAGAATTTTAAGATCTAGAAGTTCCAAATGATCAAGTATGGTGATGGGGCATCTCTCCAGATGCACAGCAGCCCTGGGTGATGACTTCCCTGTAAGTAAGCGCATGGCTCACGGTGCTAACATACAATTCAATGGCACCGTAACAGATGTCTCACGAGTTCTAGCTAACCTCTCTAAAAGCTACGTGGAAGGAGGCTATACATGCCTACTTACTGCTTAAAACACCTTGCATCTTCATCTCTATCAGAAGGCCTGCAATTTCAGGGGTGCAAACTTGGACTTCCCTAACGAAAAACTAAAATTAATGCCTAGTGCATAGCCCACTCGGGCTGGCTGCCTGACATCGCGTAACAAGATGTCTATCTTCCTCGTTGAATACTAACTGAGGCTATGAACATTCTTTAAAACCTGACCAATCACGAGAAAAGGCAGACTGGAAGAAATGCCTACAAATAAAATGTTAAACTTACAATCGTAAATTATAGAATTTTATAACAAGTTAATAGAATAATTAAAATTTTACCTGGTTATTTGTTTATTTTTTAATTCAGTAATTCATTTGTAACACATAAATTTAAATCATCATGACGCACTGTGTTTCGTTGTTGTGAATTGTAAAATAATCAATGCAGAAAGATTAAAAAAAGATAGATTGGGAAGGGGGTGGCACATTTTCATGGGCCAATGGGTGGCAATGTGGCAAATCTGGCACTGGCATTAGATATTCATGTGATTTGTATGTTTTGTATGTGACATTGTCCAAGATTTTCCCTTTTGAGTCACTGTTGCCCCTTTATGTGTCACAGCACTCCTATGCAGCACTAGGTGTGCTAGCAGGTCTGACACTTTGACCACTGGCTGACTGGCTGGCCACCAAGGCGAGCTGCTGAGCCAAGCAGCAAAAAGACAACGTGGCCAGCCACCACTGAATTTAATTAAAGTGAATCATGTGATAAGTACAAAACTGGATTGGTGAGATGAAACACCAGTGTGTGACTGTTACAAAATTCAAAGCAAAATAAATAATTGTAAGGTTAAAGAACACCGCATTAGGCGTAGCCATATGCTAGGGTACCATATGCCCACAGCAACAGCCATTTGGGTCTCAATTAAGCAATACAATAAATGTGTGGCCTAATTATTCTAGTAAGTAAAGAGAGTGGACAACAGTCATTCATTTAAATACAATTCAATGTATGACATGTAATTTCTAGCAGTAATTGCATACTTGAGAAATATAAATTCCACAGTGTAATTTAGCGCACTTTTTAATAATTTTGTACAACAAAGGCCTTTTGTTAATTCTGTACGTATGCTGAATACATGAGTGCTGTTATGTACCTATGATAGCGTATTTTGTACAAGTGTGCCATGTATAATTTTTTTTAATTTTAATTAATTAGAGCATACATTTTCAATGCATCTTACACATCACCATTCCAATGTATAGTCGTAAGCATGGGCATCATGTCATTTCATAATTCATCAAATTATTTGAGAGAAATTTGTTTTTGGCATGAGCAGCACCTGGCCATGAGCACTGCATGCATGTCACAGCTTAAGAAACATCACGTTTTGTTTAAATCTGTTAGCAGCAATAGTACATAGAGTACCCAGATCTTGATTACTTCTGTCCCTTCCCTGAGTATACACCCCCACCAGTATAATATAATTTCTTTTTTACCCATGTGGTGATTTATCAGTGACCTTAGGTTAGTCTGTGTCCTTAGCTGCACACCCACTTCTGTTTGTACACTCACCACCAACATGAATTGGAACACAACTGTGTGATATTTACAAGACATGTTATGTATTTTTAATATTGATTACCTCACAACCTACTTCAGGGTGACAGGTCCTACAATTTGTCTGGCCCATATGGTCCCATGTAAGTACAAACATTGCAAGTGTAATGTGTTTCGCAGTGGCATTCTGGTGAGCCAAAACATATATCAACCACAATGACATATAGCTATAGAATTACTTAGTCTGGATCTATGACCATGCTCTGAGATAGGGAGATCTCATACTAGTGCAAGAAACACTCAATTGACTGGTTGGCGCACAGGGTATTCTCCATTAGGTCACTGAAATGTTTAATTTTCGAGGTCTGCAACACAACCACCTTCAATGTAACGGACCCCAGAATCCAGTTAAACACAGTCCCAATCCTGTGACCTGGTGACATAATATGTCATAAAGGTTAAAAGTTTGATATTCCAAATCACGGAACTCAGAAGACCTTTAAAAGTATATGAAAATTTTAAACTAGTTACATGTTGTATTCTATACAATTTCTATTTTTTCTGCTGACAGCAGATTGAAAAGGGTTTGCCTGTTTCCCAACAAATAGGCTTACTTATACATTTTCCAGGGCTAGTTAGGCACCAACTACAATCCACTTAGCTTAAATAACAATACTTAACGGCATAACAAGCGAAAACTTTTGTCCACAATGGATGGTAACATAAAAAAAACCTTGTCTAATCAGAAAAGAGAAAATGAACAGGAAATGATGGGTCAAGTGTACAACATGATTCCACAGGTTTGTTTATAATTGTAACATATTTAATGATATCAGGACGTTGATTCTATAGCGGAATATGTTGGTAGTAGTAAAAAAAAAAAAGAGAAAATGCAGCAGCTGAGTATTTTGTAGTTGTAAGTTGTAGGACTGGAAGTTTCTTTGTATTATACAATATCATCTTCGCATATACAACACTAGTCTGCTTACAGCACTCTGCGGCTACTGCATTAAAGAAATCAGTTAATAAGGGGGTCAATTCGCTAACATTGTTTGATAGGCGAGTGTCTAGACCTGTCTTCTACAGCCGTGTTATAGAATAGTGATGCCGTCGGGTGAGACACGAGATTAAGGTTGACACAAATACTTACTGGTAATATGGGCGCCAGCGGTACTTTCCAATCACTGCAGTATTGGGACTCAGCGTTCTCAGGGATGCTGTGGGTTCTGTGTGTCCATCTCACCCGTGCATACTTACAAACATGTAGAGAATATTAAACTTTTACTAAACATAACTTTGAAAATTAGCACTTAGTAAAATATATGTGGCTAGGACACTGTCACTACTGAATAAAAGAGATAGGTTCACTATAGACTTGCTTTTATTATTATTGCTCTTACAGATCAATGTGCCAATGAAATTATGATACTCTTGGTCATAACCAGCCAATTCCGCTTGGGTGCTCCCCAGCCCCCAATTAATCTAGTGCACGCCTAGATGGATGATCTCATCGTGGTGTATGAAAACACATTCTTCACAAGGGAAGAGGGCCGACAGCCGCTAGGGTGAACTGACGGTTTTTCCCTGAAGACAAGACTAAGTGAATTACAAATGAAAACATTTGATGAAACACATTAACACATGTGATTACATGGCATCACTAACGCAAACTCGTCTGGGCTCGCCCGCCAGCACGTGGGTAGTGTGGTGACGGCCTGTACACAGAGCCAGCTAGGACGGAAGTAATATTACAATATTACTTCCGTGGATGAAGTTCGTAGTGGACCACGTGCTGCAGGTGGAATTGCAATATTTCTTTGTAAAATGGTAAATTAAATTCCAACAAAATATTATTCTGATAGAGAAAATTATTCTATTTACGATTACAGTGGTTACAGATGTGTAGCATGCCTGACGATGGAAAAATCAAACACGAAAGTGACAGCGTCGTCAAACACAAAAACATCAATTTACGTGAAAATTACACGGAACCTTGACAAAATTTAACATAGAACCCTGAACAGAATATTGCACATACGATATTACATAAATAAGCTCTCAAAACGCAATAATAGCGTAGACATATACTTGGCGTCAGTTAGCCACATGGTTATACGTGATCTTGCTGTAAAATATTCAAACATGGAAAATATTCTCAAATACATATACAAAAACAAAGCCCTTCAAATTGCTCATAGCAATAATGTGGAAATTTTGATAAAGCGCCTTTAGCAGAAGCAGATGGTGCCTGATTCAAGTTTTGTGGGGTGCGTGACCTCTCTGACATATTTCACCTCCTTCTTGATTAAGTTGAAAATGCCACAAGGGCGAAATAAATTAGTTAAGTGGAAGCATAATGCTGGGGAAATGTCTGGTAAAACATACACAAGCAAGATTAACCGGTATACTAAAAGTACTATTGAAACCTACACCAGTGAACAAAAAGCTGTAGTGCGTTCGTGACTGTATCTTACCTCGCCAGCTCTCCTCGACAGACTGTCCAGAGGCAAGTGTCGCATGGACCTACCATGGCCGCTTATGGGGTTCACATAAGCGGAAGTGCTATGCACGCCGAGTAAACTATTTTATTATTGAAATAAAAATGACACAAATAAATTAAATATTGTTTTACATTTTATGATTTTCTTGTGAATTCTTCATATGAATTTAGTCTCTCTTCATAAACAAACATTTTAAAAATAACAAAAAACACTTTAAAACATTTTAAGATATATCAAACCCTGAAAAATAAAAATACAAGACACATTTTACACTGCAAAATAATATTTATGTGAAAGTTCAAAATATTGGCCTCTTTGCGCACGTGCAGGTACATGTGACACGTGCGTGGTGAGCGCTGTCATGGGCTCTAGCACCGTTGGCTGTTAACTCGCGTCAATATATGAAAGTTCATCGCAAGTTGTCCAATTGTTTATATGTATGATGTAATATATCATAAGGATGTAGTGTACATAGGTGCTTAGGTCAGAAAGAAAAGAGTGTGCAAGGTATGAATCAGAGACAACCCAAAGTGTTTGCCTGTAAAACATAAAGGGGAAAAAGATATGGATGCAACTGTGTTAGAAGCAATGAGAATATATATGAGAGAGGCGAGTTGTAAAGTGGATGTGTATGCGTGCTGTGACAGTAATGTGATGTTTTTACCGGTCGGAGTGTTTTTGCAAAGAATTAAATTAGAAGTGTTAAATCAAATAATTGTGGGGAAATATAAGTGTTTCTGTGCTAATATATGAATGGGAAAAGTGATATAATATTTGTGGGGTGATTTGAATGTATGTAGTGTTGTGAAATGGAATCAATGTCATGTGGATGGCGATTTATTAGGTGAGTACTTAACCAAATTAAATGGGCTGTGTTTAGGTAACGATAGGTTTGATGTTTGCAGTGACATGCAGAATTAGGTTGTTGTAGGTAGGTCTTGTTAGGTTAGGGGTAGTAGGTTTAGGCGTCATCTGATACAGTGTATGGTAGGCCTATAATATGGCACAGATTGTATTTACCTATATTGAAAATGTGATTGTGTGTCAAACCAATACTTTCAATTGTTCGAAATATGCACCCATTACAGAGATTCACTGACACATAATCCGTGATAAAAAAGGTGTGGCTGAACATCATAAACAAGTGATTCGTCATTTACAGATATCATACGCTTATTTAGGCGGCAAATGAATAATTATATGGTATCGGGTAGTGCACTTGGGTAGGTGGACTAAAGTGTACTATCTGACACCATATATGGTATCACGTCGTATACTTGGGTGGATGGGCAAAGTGTACAACCCGATACCATGTGGTAGGCTATTGCGTCATACACTTGTGAGGATGGGTTCCAGTGTTCTTCCTAATACAAACGTATATTAATGCTGGAAATGCCCCTCCCCGAAAATCCCACATTCTCGTGCATACCCCGTTAGATTGTGAAAGAAAAGGGATGGGGCAACAGTAAAAACATACATCATCTGCATCATATTGGTGACATAATTCACATTCATGTTGGCCGGTGTAAAAAACTTGGTATAAGATACTCACGGATGACCATCTTAACGCCACACTAACACCAAATGGGCCTACTAGTTATGGACGTAGCAACCGCAAATACAGGATTTTATTTCTTTGTGCTATGCATGTTACGTGCACCATGTCGATTGTGGATGGGGCCTTAAACACACCATTGCACAAAACTTTTGTAAATTGTCACTAACTTATTGTTTTGTAGTAAAAACAAACCAACAAAATATCTAATATCACTCACCTCACATTGCAAACCCAAAGGGAAGTCAAAAGAGGTCCAAGAATTTTCCTTCGTATCTTAGTGTTCCTGTAATGTTTGAATTTTATCATAATATTATAAATACGAAAGTGTCATCGTAACAGCTCAACGGATTTGGATGAAATTTGGCACAGGGGTAGATTATATTCTGAATTAACACACAGAGTATTATTCATCCCGGAAAACGAACACTTTCTTTAGAGCACTTAGCCATTATAATTAAGGTTTGATTTTTTTCATGGGGTGAAGCCGACGGTAACGCTAGTGTTGTATTAAAATGATCTCGCGCACGTCCACCAAAAACTCCAGTTTCATAGCATGGGATTTCAAAAACCGGTGTAACGTATTTCTGCGGGATCGCTTCTGTACGAATCATTGAATAAAGGTGTCATCACCAAGGAAAATTATAATACAGACATCAACAGCGTTAGCAACAGCCACTCTCTTCAGTAAACATATGATATTCGGATTTGTTTAAGGGTTTCCCTCAACCACACATTTTGATTGATCCAATGTCACCAGATAAAATTAGAAAATTCCCGCCAGGTTGGCCAAAATTTCCGTTCAGCCTCCAAATTTCCCGTTCTTAAGACATTTTATAAAAATATACGTTATAATGATTTTTTATTTTCTTCGCAAATGCATGCCCTATTGTACGTAGGGTACACTATAAAATGCATTCAAACATGAAATGTCTAGTTTTTTTACCCAAGACTAAATGTGAGATAGAGAGATTATTTTGCTTCTATCCTTTTCTCCTAGATTGTCCTAACCCCAAGCCTACCCTACGTATCTAAAGGTCGGGAAAGAGAACATTCGTAATAAGATTCTTTTTAGTTCAAGGAGTAGCTCTCTTTTGTGTTATACACTACAGTATAACGTAGGCACTATGCATTAAAAATACAAAAAATAAATGTTATTTGGTTAATTAATTGAATTAGAAACGTGCATTTAAATGAAACAGTATATAACCACCCTGATATTTGTTAAGAACCTATAATAAACAATTTAAAGCTTTGAGATAAGTTTCAACACAAGTATGCTAAAGTTTTAAAATAAGTTATGACTTACCTAAAATAAGCAGCTCGTATATTTTCTTTCAAGTTTTAATATGTTACGGCTATTTGACTTCGTGCGTAATCCGGAAGGCTTATCACTAAAATCTTTATCACTAAAATCTGTCACTAATCGTACTTCGTTGTCCAAAATAGGTCTCAGAAATTTAGAAATGATTACTTTTCTGAGGTTTTCTTGATCACACTCATAACGCTTGAAATATTCAACAAATTTAGGTACAATAAATTTAGGTACAAGAAACTGAATTCTTCTCTACCTGTTCGTGTCCTAAATAATTGAGAGCAGTGTATTGTAAATTCCAATATTTTTCTGAGGAAAAACATAAAATAATCTTCATGATGGGTAGCACAGGGCTCCTGATCTTGCATTTTTATCAAGCACAGCGATGGACTGCAGCAATTAGGAGCTGAAATTTGTTCCAGGCAAAATGCGCAATTAGTATTTTCTTCCGCAACCCTTACTAAATATTTAGCAATCATTGCCAGTGATATGATCTCCAAAGTTTGGAACCTCTGCAAAACACAAAATGAATTCTTAAAAATTCTGCATGATTCCCTTTGAATTTTTGAGTTCTCTGATTCCCCCCCCCCCCCCTTAATATATTGACTGTTTGAGTTAGTCGGTCGTGAGACTGTTTCATAAGTTTATACTTGCAGAACTAGCATCACTGGAATCATTCAAACCCTTATTGTTACATTATGTCCGCGCTCATTTTCTCTTTGTTGGTGGAGCAATTTCAGATATACGTATTGGATTTGCTCTGGGTTTCGATTTAATTTGTTTATGTTGAGGATAGCCAGAAATAGTGATGGTAGTATATTGGACAGTAACCTTTTTTAAGTTGTACTAATGCTAAAATCAGCTTCTCTGAAATGTAAACTACATACTCATGATCTGCAGTTTGGCAACTAGAGAGATCTGACTTTGCCTTGAAATAGCTATTCTCCATTTTCTCTTACCTCTAATTGCGATGGGAACGTATGGAAAATTACATTTTTTTTTCGCGTTTTAATGAATCCTATAGTTTGGTACGCAACAGTATACTATTTCAGAATGTGGGAATCGCTGTTTCTTAACAAAAATTTTAAACACTTGTCAATGTTCTACAGGCGCCAAAAGTTTTCCATTAATATGTATTTTAAAATACATCCTTGATAATTTTCTCACTTATACCTTTCTGAATAGTTTTATATAACAATACACAGTAAATGACGTCTCAAATACAGCGCACAAAGCCACACAATCAAACAATTTGTTAACATGCGGTACATAGTAAAGTGTGTTATTTTAGAATGCATAGAAGAAAAGCGAGACATCTAGCTGGCAGCAGGGGAAACACACTGGCACGGATATTTGTTCTGAAAAAGGTGTCTCTTCCCCGGCCTTCTCTAATAGTGTAGGCAACACCCCAGGCCAACACAACAGTCAAAGTCACATGGTTAACAGTCCCCAGTGATTAACAATTTCGTTCTATCTTTCCTTCCTAAGTACGAAATAACGCGGAATACAGCTGTATTGCTCTATACAATGCTTATACGACCAATCATCGTGTTTTCAGTATGGTCACGTGCCTAGAATATTTACAATGTTGAAAAATTTGGTTGTCATACAAATACTGAATATATATATATATATATATATATATATATTATATATATATATATATATATATATATATATATATATATATATATATATATATATAATATACATATATACATATAATATATAATATATATATATATATATATATATATATATATATATATATATATATATATATATATATATATATATATAATATATATCTCTATCCACTGTGCCACTGTGGCCCCACTTGTAATCGCTCTAACCACTCGACCACTGTGGCCCAAACTAATTAACTCAACATTGAAGCGAGACATAGAGTAAACCAAAATTATATTCAATTATGTTCATATGACTATGCAATAATCTGTATGCATTAATACAAAACTTTCATAGGAAAAGTAATTAAAAATGAGTTTTTAGTGTCAAAAGTCATGATTGTGTAATCTGATCTTGCTGAAATTCGAACTTGACCTGTATTTGACACCGAGGATTCGCTCTGCAAAATTTGAAGATCTTTTGTTGAGTTTCAAGGGACTTAGAAGTATTAAAGAGGGACGGACAGACAGACAGAGATCGTCCTATTATACTTATAATATGATGCTGTGCCAACATGGGCACATGCAACTAAATCACATATTAAGAGACTGCAGATTGTGGAAAATAAATGCCTGCGAATCGTGGCAGATGCGCCAAATACTGCCCTATTACAGATTTGCATAACAAGCTAAAATTTGAAAAATTAAATGATCACTTCGTTAAATGGCAGATAAATTTTACAGTGATTGTGCCACAAATGCCAAACCAAAAATGTATGTCTCGGTTTGTTCGTTTTACTGCATCTGTAAGATCTTTTTTCAATATATAGATATACAAAGATATTGGACAAGTCAAATTACAGTATACAAAGTTTATACACTGGACATAGCAAACAGACACATACATACAGTGTGTATAGGAAATGTGTACAAACTCGGGCATGTGATTCGTAACCGGAAAAGAGGAAGAATGATATAGGACACCCATGGTCCATCTCAAATAATAAGGGATGTAGCAGCCCCTAAAGGTGGTGGGCGACAAGGACATTACATTGGACATTAGGCAAAGTGCTTGTGTTAGACGAACACAAATTTGTATACGGATCAAGTAAAACAAGATCTTGGATACACAGTAGGCATTGTCCATCGTACACACCCATCATGTAAATAATAGAGGTTGGCAACCTGTGATTGCATGCAACACATACACTGTGAGGTTGAATTGACTGTGGATACTATGGAATGAAACAGGACGACTTAAATAGCAAATAAGCCATCTGTGTTGCAACTCTCTAGATCCCACCGTTTCTGGTTAAATCGCAAACTAAGGGTACAGTGGTAGCAATAGCATGTCCTAGTGAGTAGGCAACCCTTCCCGCACCTGGAGTAATTCAGCGGCGAGTGCCTGTCGAATGCGTGAAGAGAGTGTGGCTGTGCATAACAGCGAGGTCTTGAGAGCCGAAGAGGGTAATTGATGAGAGTACGGGGCTACGCCAGAATGAAAGGGCGACATAAACGGGAAAACCCCGAGAAATCCCACCAACCAGCAGCATCGTCCAGCACAATGCCCACACGCGAACTTCCGGGGATGACCCATCTGGGAATTGAACCTGGTTCGCCTTGGTGAGAGGCGAGCAGGCTAGCAACCCAGCGAATGAGTATGACCAGGAACCAACATGCAAACAACAGAATATCATTAGGATATGTGCTACATCAAAGTGTAACATACCTGTGTAGGTGGCAGATTGTGCAGCACAGGGTCGAAACGAAGACAACAGCATGTTGGTTGCATTGGCAAACACAGATATGATGTGTTCAGTGATGATGTGTGATGTACAATGGAATCTGTGTTGCGAGTAGTGATAGGGATGTAATGGGCCCAGTAGCATGCCTCTGTACTAATGTGTATAAGCACATGTAAATTTCGTGACTTTGTAATGCGTTATCGTTATGGAAGGCACGATCAGCACAACAGACCATACACAGCAATCATTCCTGATTATGCAGATGGCGTATCACAACGAAGTTCACAACATATGTTCAAAATGTGCTCTGCCCATGTCAATGCAATAGTTCATCAGGTGTATTAGATACTGGTGGATGGTTTGATAAACTCCTGGTGTGTTTCGCACATGATCGCAGGCAGCTGTGACCCTCGCTAACAGATCTTCAGATCCCACAGGTGTGTCTCGTACACACACGCCTTAAGAAATCCCCACAGTCAGAAGTATAATAGTGTATAAGGTGCAGGGAGCATGGTGGCCAAGCCCGAGTACCCATCCAATCCAGCGAGTAGGATATGCTGTGTTCAGGTGGTCACGCACAAAAATATGGTGAAATGGGGAGGTGCACCATCTTGTTGCAGCCACATACATTTTCTGATGGCGAGCGGAACATCCTCCAGTAACTGTGGCAAACGGAACTGCCGGAAGTCATAACATTGAAACCGAGCCACACGATTAGGCAGCAATAATGGGCCAAACACATTGTCCCCAACTATGCTGGCTCAAATGTTAACTGCAAAGCGGTGCTGGTAGCCTCTCGTTACAGTTGCATGTGGGTTGGCGTTGTCCCACATGTGGACAATTAGACTGTTGCAAAAACCTTCCTGTGTGAACATGGCTTCGTCTGTAAACATAACAACAGCCGGGAAATCACGATCAATTCCACACTGCCACATGAACCACTGGCAAAAGTCTAGCCAAGGGCCGTAATCTGCTAGCACCATTGCTTGTACCCTACACACATGGTATGGTCGCAGCAGCTGTTAATGGAGGAGACACTCTACTGTGTCATGGGATGCATGCATTCTCCACCCGACCGTGCAGCTGCTCGTAGAAGTGTTGTCTGCTACATTCTCTAAGACCGCCTCTTCAAACTGAGGAGTGTAGATGGTTCTTGGTCGACTTGGTCCACGTCGATGCTGAAACATGCCTGTTTCTCGTAGCTGCTGTGTAAGGTGTGCGAATGTCTGGTGGTTTGGCTGACATCGTGACATACACCAAGACCATTTCAGTCATTTCCGAATTTGTGCACTCATCCATGTTCACATCTACAGTACCTAGTGAATTGTAGCTGTGACAGGCTGTGAATAATGGGCCGCTCGGCCAGATGGGGCAGAAAACTACACTGCTCAGGAGGGGGAAAGGGGAACTGGCTGTAATGTATAACATCGTGTATCATACCTCCAACATGTGTTGCAGACTGGAGCAGTATGTATTTCCTACTCACTAGGCCATGGTCTTGCTACCACTGTACCCTTCATTCTCATTTCACACAGTAATGGTGGGTCCTTAGGAGTTGCAACTAGGAGGGCTTTTGTGCTACTTACGATGTCTTGTGTCATCCACACATACTGCACCAGGTTTACACACATGTTGTTGGTAGGATGTCCAATGGTACATGTCACAGCCAGTTCCCTTTCTCCCCTCCTGAGCAGTGTAGTTTACCGCCCCGTCTGCCAGAGCGGCCAGTTATTCACAGTCTGTCACTGCTACGATTCACTAGGTACTGTAGATGTGAATATTGCCTATTTATCAAAATAACTAGCGAGGCCGTCAGTTTTTTCATTGGGGGTTGTACGAATTCCAAAGATTCCAGGGCAATTCCACGCTCGCCGAAGTGAAATACGCATGACATAGCAAGAAGTGAAATCCAGGGAAGCAATCTCATTATTCGACATATTTCGCCAACCCGACATGTGAGTGTTAATTGTGAGAGGGAAAATGTAATCATCTATCCACAATCAGCTGCCTGAGTGATCATCTCATATAATATCATCCTCAAAGTGTGATGACATGCCCGTGACATCACATTCTCAGTCACAGCAGAGGCTCCGGTGTGCACCAGTATGTCATCAATCAGTGTTTAGTATGTAAGCATCTGCAGTGTTCAATCATATCTGTAAACCATTTGAAAGTAGGGGACAACTCCAAATATTACAAACATTTAATTATATACACCATTGGCTACATATCGCATAGCTTTACCTATAAACCATAAGCATCGGGGTAAAATCATACCATATCCTGTTTAAATTTAACTTTAAAGTTTCCATATGTTTGCAAAAGGGGACAAGTTCCTGTCCGGTTCGGATGCAATAAAGGACAAATACAGTGTATAGTCGTACAGTTACAGAATGTACCAAATCCTTGCATCCTTCAATGACTGACTATTCTACAGTTGCAAAATGGGACATCTTAAATGAAACAGCATTGTTAATGACTAGGACATTGTCTTGTATTTTGTGGGTGTTTCCAGCATTGTGAAGTTATATATTACGTTTTGTGCCTTTGGTATTGTATCAGTTGATTTATTTATTGATATTTGGAATACTGTCCAGTGTTATGAAGGCAATCGTTAGTGCTGATGTTATTTGTGGTCGGTTTAACTTTGTGAAGTGATTTAATGCACTATAAGTATTGGTAATGAATCATGTAAGTAATTATAAATCAGTACGACGTAATTAAAGCATTGTGTACAATAACGGCAGGTGATAGTGTGCCAGAGGTACAACATGATGGAAGAATGGTTTTAGGACAGAAGGTGAAAAAGGAAGAAAGAAAAATAGAATGCCATCAACATGGAAAAGAAATGTCGCTAGAAAGAAAAGGTAAACTAAATAGTATAAAAATAAAACAAGTAGTGATGCACACAACTGTGTGTAATGAGCTACAGTGGTCTGACTGTTAGCATAAAAGTTCAAAGACCTTTAAAAAGCTGAGTAGCTTGGTGTTAAACCAAACTAAAGGATGCTGTTGGTTAGTAATAGGCTAACAGTTTTTTTTATGCACAACATTTGTGTGGTTGTAGGCCTGTAATTATGTGTGTTACTTCCAAAGGAGGTTAGGAATTGAAATCAAAATTAACTATTGTTTATCGTTTATTTTGTTTAATTCTGTTACAGGTATTCTGCCAAGGGATTCCCATCCTGCCCTTCATGCCACCATCCCACGAACTCTGCATACAAGTGCTCTGAACTGACTATGCAGGATGTTCGAAGAGGCCACCAAAATTTTTACGCCACACAGTACAAGGTCAGACAAGACAACATTATTCTTAGATTTTTACAAACCTCTCTCACAAAGAGGAAACACAGCCTTAAAGATTGTCATGAGAAAGATGTGCCAGTAAAATATTACTTACTGAAGAAAGTTGACAACAATGCACATAACCAAGTTCGGGTTTGCAAACAAACGTTTCTATCAGTGTTCAGAATAGGCAAACGAAGGTTTGAAGGGGTTTGAAAGAGGAATTTCAGTACTGGAAAAGTACCTGAGGAGAATCAAGGGGTGATGTATGGGGTTCCAAATATGTTGATAAGAAAGCAGAAGTTAGGGCTTTCATAGAAAAGCTGCGGTCTGTTCAATCACATTACAGTCGGGGCAAGAACACAACGAAAGAGTATCTTCCTAGTGAACTGACAATCATTAGCCTGTGGAAAAGTTATTGTTCTGAAACATCTGAACATCTGCATGTCAAACACAATTACTTTTGTACCATATTCGATAATGATTATAACATAAGTTTTGCTAACCCAGCAACAGATTGTTGCTCAACCTGTATACAGCTTGAGGAAAGACTGGAAAACACCACGGATTTAGATGTAAAAAGAAAGTTGACAACACAGTTAAATGTACACAAGCTAAAAGTTGAACAATTTTTCAGATGGCTAAAAACCAAACAAAAGGGTGTGCTTAACATTTCGTATGACTGTCAAAAGAACCAGATCCTTCCAAAGTTACCTGACCAAAAGACATACTATTCAAGGCAATTGTATATACACAACTTCACTGTCTGTGGTGGTACATCTAAATATGCACAAACTGTTGACAACACCTTCATCTATCATTGACTTGAAAGTGAGTACAAGAAACGCTCAAATGAAATAGCTCCTTGCATCTTTCACTGTTTAAATAGAATAAATTTGACAGATATCCACACTCTTCAGCTTTTTGCTGATGGGTGTGGTGGTCAAAATAAGAACCAGATAGTTTTAGGAATGTTATACATGAGGTTCAGCAGCGAGGCATCTCTAGGTATTACAAACATTGAGTGTATCTACCATACCGTTGGCCATTCATTTGTACCACCGGATAGGGTATTTGGTCGTCTTGAGAAACATATTCACAAACAATCTGTGCTAATAGCACCAGAAGATTACCTAGAAATCTTCAAACATGAAGGAACTGTGATTAAAGTGTCATCAGCTGATGGAGACTGTAATGTGTATGATTGGAAGAATGCTGTGAAATGTGTCATGAAACCTCCAAATTCGTGTCATTTCCAGTTTTTGCCATAAAAAAGATGCATATTATCGAAAAGCAACACAAGGAAAAATATCCTTGTACAAGATGAAGTGAATTGCATCTGTGATCTAGGCATGCCTAAATTTCTACTCAAACGAGGAATGTCTATTACTAGTCTGAAACCTGTGTTAATTAACACTGGAGTACCTGTCAAAAGAAACAAAAAAAAAGATGTCGCAGCCCTGCTTTGTCCTCATTATGGGGAAGAATAGCTTAATCACACTACTCTTCAGTATTATAAATCTGTTATTGAAGATTCATCTACAAGAGATTATGATGACAATGCTCAAGATGTCCAGTCTGATTTTGGTGATATTATTGACGAAGATCCAAGCAATATAATTTGATATTGCAGAAACCTTTTCAAAGATGTATTAACATCTGTCTTTAAACAGTAATAGTTCAGTAAATATTTTGTTATCTTTGAGCATCTGTATTATTCAAGGTATCTGTATTGTACAATAGTGAAGGTTCTGTTACATACATATTTGTTTTCTGAGCTAATCTTACTTGTGTCTTCTCTTATACTTTTCGACAAACAGACACTATCCTTCGAGGTGCAAAACAGGACAAGTCCAACAATAGAATGGGACATGTCCATTTTTATTATGTAATTATACAGAACAAATAACACATGTGAACTGTATAAATTATGTCAAAAACTGAGGATTTTTTTTTTACCTCTTTTAAATACTATACAAATTTAGTTATAGCGAATATTTAAAATGATAAAGGTTTTTCGCATTTCCTGAACATTGCGTTATTTTCGACTTGTCCTCTTTTGCAAATGGATGGCAGATATATTCATTTAAATTTTAGAGTACAGTTTTTCTCAGCTTCGGCGGCCTCGCTGAAGCCGCGGTTATCTTCAGTCAGTTCGACTTGGGCACTAGGCCCATCGACAGGGCGGAATGTGAGCTCCGCTTTTACCACCCTCGGCACATCCAATCTTAGCTCAAGTAATTTCATGGCAATAGACATTCAGTAAAAGGAACATTTAGACAAATATCGTGCCGAGGTGTGGACCATTCTACACCCTGATATAACATCCCAGGGCATCGTGCACGCTTGTGTGCAGACCACCATAATTTGTATTTAAGGCCCACACCTTACTTTGCAGCTTTGACCACCAGCAAGCTACGAGTGCCAGGTCCGCATAATCATTGGAATGTGACCACGTATATGCCATGTAACCTTCATGAATTTAAAATGTTAAAATAGAATTGAAGACTTTTATTGAATTATACTTTCCTGGGTATCATTGGGCACTGCACCTTAACGCAGTATTCAAATCAGTGTTTTTCAGTGTAAAAGTATTGGTTTACGGGGCCTGCCTCCTTAAAGTAGAGTCAATTCAGTGTTTGTACCAGCGTGCGAAGTGGCCTACAGCTTCGTCCTTTAGCAAAGACTAATCGTAATTAACACAGTTAATTAACAGTTGACCAGAATACTCATGAAATTGACAGTGGAACCAGAGATCCCTTTAGGCCGTCGGCCTACGACCTTCAACATCGTTCTACCGAACATGGCGCTGGGCACTTTCATCAGTTCCTGCCCCCGGCCTGACATATCAGGCGGGGCACGATCCCAGCACATCATCTCTGGGACCCGCAGTGCATCAAAATCTCTGAGCTATTGAAAAAAGATCTACATGGTCTGACTTTCTTTTGCCATTGATTTTTCTCACAGCTTTCTTTTGCATACGAAACACGTTTTTGCTGTCAGTGGAACTACCCCAAAAAATTATACCATAACACACGATGGAATGAAAATATGCAAAATATCCAATTTTTGTTGTATTTTTGCTCAAGACCTCTACAACACCTCACAGAACGAAACAGGCTGAACTTACTTTGGGAAAAATATATGCAATGGGAGATTTCCAGTTTAGAAAATTGTCTACTTTTAAGCCAAGAAACTTAGTCACCACTGTTTCATTAATTACGAGACTCAAAAATATAAGCGGGCGATTATGACTCCGACAACTCAGAAATATAAGCGGCCAAAGAGCATTTCGGCTCGCAGACCGCATTAAATTACTAAAACTCCGAATGCAGGCTCTTATTCAAGCAAAAGAAATGAGATTTTTCCCTCGCATGTACTTGCTACGAAATGTTAAGAGCCAGGTAAATTAATCTACGAATACTGTCTTGGAAATAAATAAATTAGTAAGTATGTCAACTTTCATTATGTATCAGCCGAATAGAATAAAAACGACTACATTTGGGATGCCTATATCAGGGGCTATACTTGGGTACCTTTCGTCAGAGACTTGTCGAGAACTCAAATCTGACATTAGATTATGCTTTCGATAAAGCCAGGGCTCTAGAACTAGCACAGAATCATTCTCTAAATCCTGCCCTTGTACAAATGCTATTGAAAAGTGTAATAATTTATCCGATAGTGAATCACTCTGTTCTGAGTAAAGCTTCAAATCAAAACACGTTATTTCAGCTGTGCCATTACAATTTTTTTTCTATGGCACACACAAGCAGCACTCCAGGGCTGCCTGTCCTGCCAAGCATGCTATCTGCAATTTTTGCCAATGAAAGGTCGTTTTAGCAAGGCTTGCAAGTCCAAGAAGAAAATGTTTGTGTCGATTTCACCTCTGCCAAACTGTGTCGCAGCACCATCTTCGTTTGTGAAGCCTACAACTATAGTCTATGTCAATGGAGTTAAGACCGATGCACTTTATATGTATGTATATATATATATATATATATATATATATATATATATATAGGCAGTTTTGATACTTTTATCAGTACACCTATAGCTCTTGTCCACAAAAGATGCATAAATATATTCCTGACTAGAGTTAATTCGCTTTGGCATCAACCATGTATCAGACCTCCACTGTGGGCTATTGTTTAGCTGATGTCAACATTATGGGCAACCTCAATTCTAAAGTCAGTATCCTGGTCCTGGATGGGCTCTGCACTGACTTAGTCCTTGTTCATGGTATTCTGAGAGAATACTCAAGCATCAAAGTTTCTTTCGGAGGTAAGAAACCTACCCTTAAAGTTTGTAGCATTTCGACGGTTATAATAGGACCAGCCGAACTGTTTACCAACTTGTCGTTCAACAGCAGACCTATAGCGATCAAGTCATGCAGTCATACCACTGGTGACACATAATTCATCAAGCGCAATATCAAGAGGTTACTTGATGAAAGTACAGTCTAACTGAGGTCGTCTCCATAGCATGCTCAAGTTCTTGTGATCAATGGTGAAAAAAATAAGAAAAGAATCGTTATTGAATACTAGCAAACCATTAATCTGTTTACTCTAACTATCTGCTTCCAGTGTCTTCAGTACTATAGATCTACAAAGTGCTTACCATTAAATTTCTGTAGATGAAAACGAAAAACTTTATACTGTGTTTGAAGCTTACGGGAAGCTGCTGCGATTCTGTAGGATATCCATCGGTGCCATGAATGTTGTTGCTGCTTTCCATCGAATAATCGATAAAATTATCAAATTATTATTTAGACAATGTGATGGTCGGAGGTCGGGATAAAGAGAACCATGATAACAATTTACCGTGTTTATTTGACACTGCTAAAAAGTACAATCTTACTGTTAATGGAAGCAAATGCAGATTCTGTATAGAGAATATCCACCGGCTTGGATATACCATCACCCGAAACAATATTCAATCAATCCCAGATCGACTATGGTCATTGCGCCAGTTACCAGTGCCAGACAACTCAATCCTTAAACGAGCTGTTGGCATGTTTGCAGATTATTCTAAACTTGTCAAGAATTTCTCAGCGAAAATTCAACCTTTGGTATCATCCAAGACTTTCACCTTATCACAGGTCTCAACCTTTGAACAGTTTTAAAAAAGGCATAGCTTTATCACCCAGATCTCCAATAAGAGATGATATACTGTGTACTGTAGAAACTGACACATTTGAATTCGCAATGGGAGCTACTTTATCGCTGTTTGGGCACCCTGTCTCATTGTTTTCCAAACACTTTGAAAATCTGAAAAACAACGCTCTTTGGTTGAAAAAGAATTGAAAGCTATTGTTAATTCACTCAGAAAATGGAGGCATTTTCTTGTAGGACGATCTTTTCAGCTAATTGCAGACCAAATGTCAGTCGCATTTATGTTTGACAATAGAAAAGCTGTAAATAATAAGAATGAGAAAATCCAATGTTGGTGACATGAACTTTTATGTTATAATTATGATATCTCTTATGCCCAGGAAGCAAAAACATAGTGGCCAATTCTATGTCTATACTATGCTTGTCAATCACTGGAAAAACGAATTTTAAGGAAATGCATACAAATCTTTGTCACCCAGGTGTAACTCGACTCTTTCATTGGATAAGATCCAAAAACTTACAATTTACCCTTGACGAAGTATGCTAGGTAACTTCGTCTTGCCGCATCTGTGTTGAGATTAAGCCAGGGTTTTGTTTCTACGAGGGAACTATCATCAAGGCAACTTACACATTTGAATGGCTAAAAATTGACTTTGAGGGGGCCCTTACGAATGCCAACATGAACCGCTTCATTCTAATGAGTACTCCAGGTACCCTATTGCTTGTCGCGACATTTCCTCAACTACAGGTGTAGAGAAACGTCAGGAGCTCTTCAATCTTCTCGGCATGCCTTCCTTCATTCATTCTGATCGTGGAAGTTGTTTCATATATTGAGAGTTGAGTCATTCCTAGAGACTCATAGAATAGCCACAAGTCATTCGATTGACATCTCCAGATCCTTTTATGGTCCAGAATCACTACAGATCAAGCAAGTTCGACGACTTAGTAGAAGAAGCTGAACATATTCAGGCGATCCCTGTTATGGACGCATTCGCTACCCTGATGGCAGGTAGAGAACTGTCTCCATTCGGAACCTGGCTCCAGCCCCCAGGAATAAAAAACCCCAAAGCAATGTGCAGGCACTTGAGGATACACAAAATCTATGAGATCTTATTGTAGAGGCGACATTACGAGACGTAAGCCCTTCACCTTTGATTGAAGCCAAAGAAATAAGTCATAATGAATATTTACAAACAACACCATCAGCTGATAGATCACAATCACCTTGAACTCGAGGTCAACCTCTCAGGCACCCTCGTGGATTCCAAGACCTCTGAGGATTCGCCGACAACCTCCATATCTTCAGGGCTATGTGAAATTTGAGACAGTGGAAGAATAATGTAAAAACTACCAGTATTGCTACCTTTTTGGAGACTATAATAACTTCAATCTCTTTCTTTGGTGTTTATCAGGCAGTGCTTTATTCTATGATCATTAAAACCTTGTTAATGGTATTTAACTCTCTTAATAGTTATATTACAGGACCTACAGTTTTTTTATGGAATCATTTAGCTGCAAATTTTTTCATAATTTTAATCACAATTTAACACCCCCAATATTTTACTTTCATCTGGGAACAGTTCCGTCCCGACCCCGTCGACTATCGCACCAGGGACGTAACTGCTCATAACTGTCTTGTGTGAAGGCCATGTGTCCAGTTTGTTCTGCTCAGGCTGGTGACATTCCAGAACTGTTACACAGAGTAAGTGCCTCAGACCAGGATTTTGTTTAACATGAGTAAATTTAGAATTATTTAAAATCAGTGTTTTTTTTTCAGTTCTGACGGCTTCACGACTGTATTAAGTGCCTGCTGTGTAAAACCTAAACAAGTTAGTTACCATTCATAATGAAGTGTTAAGGGATGTGTGAGATTATCAATCAAACAGTCTCACCCTGCTTTACTAGGATGCTGAGAGGGCCAACACACGCATTAGGTAGCCATAACTGGATTATTCAAGCAACTTCATTACCAGTATTACAACGGGGTAATCAAGGAGCAGCCAGATGGGCAAATGAACGAATAACTCCCTTTTATCATGCTCTCCAGTAGCTTGTGTTCATTTTCAATCAACTTCAATTTAACCAAAAACTTACAGCAGGTAAGTCAAATCACCTTCTCCACTCTCCTGAGACTACGACATCCCATAAAGTGTCGCCCAACTGGTATGGCTAAATTTTCCAAGTTTTCCTAAGCTAAATTCTTATGTTAAATTTTTCGGTGCCACATTCGTGACATCAAGTGCCGCCCTTCTGTGTTGGTGGCTAAAATTACTTTAATTATTCATGTTAATTCCATTACTACCATTTTATGCCTAACCTGTGTGTAATACTCTTCTTGTGGTTGCGAGTGCAATTTTATGTGTGAATCATTTCTGTGCAAACCCTGCATGTTTTTTAAAATCCAAAACATTAAAATTCTGGCATTTTCCTGCTCCCTCATATTCAAATTTCATGCTGCAAGGGAGTGGTGCAATTACGAACTTGTGAAATCCCACACCAGTGCAGGAAAGGACAATTTAACATGGTGACAACTAGTAAGCATTGCCAATGCCATACCCATCGACATCAACTCTGCTAATGGGATGCATCGTTGCCATTTTGTGTGAGTACCATCATCCCCTCTTCATACTACTAGGTGAGACAAAGAGATGTCAGCTGGTAGCATTTGTGCGTGTGTACATGATTGAAACAACCACTTAATCCGCTCGGAGGGGTCAAACCTCCCATGCACAGTGCAGAGAAGATGTAATGGGCTGTATGGTCTGTTGATCTCAGTGAAGATAAGCTTGGCCCACTATGACTTATCTTCGCGAACTGCAGCATTACAGCAGATTGATATACTAGCATACTTCCAATGTCATAGTGGAAAATCTTTGCTATAATAAGTGTGTACGCCCACTACCTGATCCAGATCCCTTTACACTTGGGCAATTACAAACCAGCACCTGTCAGCGTGACAACCAAGTTGAAGTATGGCGACTATGCGAGGACATTGAAAACATAAACAGGAAAATGGGTGATTTGTGTGATTGTTGTATGAGACCTCGACAGGCCCTAGGTACCTTCGATCCTGTTTCAGACATAGTGTACTGCAAATTTGCCAGGAGTGTAAACACTGCAACATCAATCAAATTTAGGCGAACACGTAGAAAATGTTGTAGACGCATGCAGTGTCCTCCCTCCCTTAGCCTGTTCAGCCTGCTCAACCTGCAACTACGATATATCCTCTGCTGGGGAAGAGTCATGCCGCGAACATAGCAGCCACCCCTTCTTGACTCCAATGTCGGCTATGGTGCTCTGGGAGTACACCCAACTGCACTACATCTCAGGCGCCGCTGGAGCCAGGTGGCCACCCCACTTTCATGCCTGCAAGAGGTAACTTTTGAGGACATGAAAATTCGGGCCGACTAACACCACTTAGAGAAGTCCCAAGTAAGAATACAGCTGGGAAAATGAATGCAGTTATATTACCTTATTCCAACAACCCCATGTAGGCATCCATCATTCAATGTTTACGTCCCAATTCGTGTGTTGTGCGAGACGAGAAAGTGTGGAAGATAAGCAGGCAAATTTCTATTGTGTCAGGCCGCAGTCGAATAGTGATAAAGTCATAAGGGCAGAAAAGTTTAATTTTATATGCAATCGAGAATGGGCACCCAACACCCCTCCTGGAGAATAAATGGACTCACTCGTCCATCAGGAGCCACCTGCTGCCATACTCTTATGTGAGTGAAGAGATTTGGACGACTCTTAACAATGAGGTTTTGAGAGCCGAGCCACCCTCTTATGTTATACCAGCATATTAAGGAGGCCAATTAATTTCTAATATGTAAATTTTTAGTTGCAGGTGGTTAACAACATAATTAATCCATCAACAGTCTAATAAAACCACCCCCATTGTTCCCGAAATGTATGTTGCTAAACAAATAAAGTGCCAACACGTATTTTTTTATTACATTAATTGCTCGCACAGTTACGTGCCAAGTGTTTTGTATGTATCATTATGAAGGGTAAGTGTGTTTGTGTTGTGTCTCTTTCCTTAATGAAGTGTTTTTGTATTTTTCTCAACTTTGGCATGCATTGGCTGAGGGGTCAAGGCGAGCCTCGCCATATAGACTTTGTCTGGTCAGCACGTTCGGAAGAAGCAGCTGCGTATCGTACCATTCATGGGTTTTAACCTTTGTCTTGAACAAATCACGATAGTTTACCATAGTATAATTATTTTGTCTGGAACTTAATTCAATTCGTTTATCCTAGGAACCACGACACTCCAACTTCACCAGCTCAATTTTCACCAAGGACTTAACACATTAATAGTTTAATGTAGGCTACATGCCTCATTTTTCCCTGGAGGTTCATGGCGTTCCTCAAATACTACAAATCATGCAAGTTCCTCAGATGAGGGTTCTCAGTTAGTAATATTATTTCCAGCAACAGTGTGTTTTATTTCACTACTGGCTGCTTAACAGCTACACATTTTATTATTGTGGTTACTCTGCCCCTAGCATGGCTGCATTTTTCTATGTAACAACAGCCTACTGTGTTTCGGTCGTGTGAAATGTTCCACAGAATGGTATCACTTTATTTCGTTTCATTTAAGAGGTCTTACACTCTCAGCAGGCAGTCATAGCAGTATTAACCAAACACTATGATTGTCATTATCTCGGCGGAGGGTCTCTGAATAAGCTACATGGGCTACAGTCCATGATGTGCATCACTCTCTCATGTTCCTTTTGAGCTGGTACCCTTATTATAATAACTACGACACAATCCTGAAAGCAACCACCGTAAGTTTTGTTTACCTTTTCCTTGCACCTGAGAACTCGGTACCCATCACAAAGATATTCCTTGGTTCGATGGAGTTAATCAAGTCACCCTTTCCTGCTCTCTGTGTCATCGAGTGTACCAAAACTAGTTCATGACACAGCAAGAACTTGCCATACTGAACTCAGGAAATTTCTTTCAGTGTGCATAGGGTTAAGTACCACCACAACTATACCTGTCACTTTTTCCACGACAGCTCAGCCTGACATCTTCAATATCGCCAATGTCAGCCGACTGTAACCATGTCAACAGAACCACTAAAGGAGTAGTCTCTGAACTGACATGCTGTGACAGCTATGGTCTAAGGGTCCATCACAAGTGCATCACTGCGAGTGAGTGGTGTGACCCCAGGTAGGAGCACCTCCTGTGCCGACTATACGCACTGCAACTCGTCTTGTCTCCACTGCAATGTGCATTCCAGGGCACATGCAGTCAAGCCTTGCTGCATGCTCCCCTGCACATTTCATACTAAAATCAAGACATTTGTATCCCAGTGTTTTAAATAACCAACAGTGTCATGCTTTGTTTGATATCGCAGCTTCTCTTAATTTAGCACAGGTGAAATTAATAGAAGTGTGCTAAAACAAACCAGCAAACCAAACTGTTCAGCTAAACACAAATGCTCATTGAGGTGTGACAATTGGCAAAGAAAAATAGCAATGTGCATATGGGACATAGAAACAACCACAACTGCATTTGTTTCCAATGATTTACATGACACAATACTAGAGATACCATGGCTGACCCAACAGAACCGTGTAGTAAAACCAGCTGCCAGATGAATCCATTTCAGCCAAAAATAGGCCCGCACTGATTATAACCTTGGACATTGGACCACAAGTTGCTCACCGGATGTATAGCTAGACGAGCTCGATCATTGTGTTCGCCCCAGTATCGTGATGTCATCCAGTACCTGCTCAACAAGCAACGAGATGTTTTCACCAATGCTGAACCATTGCATCACACAAATGTGGCAGAACCCTACATTCCACTCACACAGCAAAAACTTGCGTATACTACTACTCACTACTCCCAACCTCATTACATTTCATCATCAAAGAACAAATAGAAGAAATACTGGACGAAGGTATCATTCAATCCACTAAAGGGGCTTTTAATTTCGCCATAACATTAGTTCCTAAAAAGGATGGTTCCTGGAGATTTATCATCGAATTCAGGCCTTGCAATCTAATCGCTGAAAATGCTCCTCCAGCATTCATCAATACCAAGAACACACTGAACTGCTTTAGCCGTGCTAAGGTATTAATGTCAGTTGATCTCAACATTGGTTACTGGCAAATACCAGTGAAACAAGCAAGCCACCACAAGACACAGTGTTTACAGCACCAGATGGACGTCGCTTCCAGTCTAGGGCTATGCCTTTTGACCTGAAAACAGCACCTGCAATGTTCCAGACCATTATGGTACATGTTTAGATGGCTACATCGTGAGTTTAATACTCTGGAGTGGGTGTATTCTGACTTTGAGGGGTGGTGACAAAGAACAGGAGTGATTTTCATGTGAAGGTAACCCGATTTCGGTGTCACACACTGTCGACAGGCAGTGTGATAATGATACTGGTGATCTTAGAGTCATGTGGTTGTTCACCCGGATGTACTCTGTTTTCGTGGTATTAATTATCGAGTCATTACAAACATTAAGGTGAGGTAAGGCTCCTCTCATGCCTGAAGTTTATGTATGTGCACCTTGTGGGCCTATTCAGGCTTACCCACCCACCTTATGCACCTGGATAAGCATCATTTTAACTAGGTTGACTGAATGAAAATTAATAGAGAATATCCTGGAAGGCAGGTTGTGGGAATCTCATGCCCCTAAATGCCAAGAAGGCAGTGCTCAAAAATAACACACACAGTATTTTAACACATGTATATTTCACTTAGCACAAATTACATTACTCACACATTTATGCCGAACAAGCTGCATGGTCCCTAGCCATTTTTTTGCCAGCCAAGTGAGCTAGCTGTAAAATACATGTTCGAGTAAACTGAATTTACATGGAAGTTATGCTTCCCAGGAAAAGGTAGGTTCTGGTCAAGAAAATAAATCTCTGGCACATTACTGATTGGTGCGAAAAATGTAATGGTACCTAGAGGGAAGCATGTCTCAGCCCCTGTGACTTTCGCCCCTCCACACTCCAAGCATTTTAGGTGCGCTGATCTCAGGGGGAAAACATGCATGAAACCGAACATTGTATAGTCGCTAATTTTTAGTGATGACATGGTGAATGTTATTGTTAGATGGACAAATACAAAAATTGATACTATAAAACAAAGATATGCCGATCCTGACAAAGCAGACCTTAGGGCTTGTACAGTAAATAAAAGAAAAGTTTACATGGATTACGGATTATTAATTTATAGTGCTATCTTAAAATAAAATAATGAAGACATATGTTCTCTTTTTGCCACATATGGTACAGGCCGGGACATTTTGTGAACAACAATGTCAAGAGCAAGATTTACAATTATTTTGACTTGCTTGTGTTCTGATATCCCGAATGACAGATAAGTGTGTGCAGCTTCTGAACCAGCAGCTGCTATATCAGAAATTTTACACAAATTAGTCAAGAACTCTCAGTATTGTAATTCTTTGGGTGCAAATACTACAGTTGATGAAATGCTTATACCCTTCAGAGGCCAGTGCAAGTTCAAAATGTATATGCCATCCAAACCAAATATGGCCTAAAAGTTCAAATTCTGGCACTCCAAAACATACTTTATTTATAACGTGTATTTGTATTGTGGAAAGGGAAGTGAAGTGCTGACACTCACTCCTGAAGAGCGAAAGTTGTTCATTCCTACCAGGTATTAGTTAGAATTTGCAAACCGATAGTAAACAGTAACCGGAACATCACTTGCGATAACTTTTCCTCTTTCCTAGTGTTTCCCGTCATGGCAGGCACTGAAAGATTGGTGTTAGCTAACTTGCATCCAGTATTATTAATGTAGGAAATTATAACCAGGTTGGCTTTCCAACCTGTTTTGTTTGTGTAATTGCCAAGTTAACTTTATTGGGTTCTGTTAATTTTATTTCAAGGGAAAATAGGAAACATAGGGTGAGCAGTTGGTGGTGTGAAGGGGGGGGGGGGGGGGGGGCTTTAATTTAACATCTTTCTTGAGAAGGGCATTGTATTCATGTTCTTACGAGTGTGTGGTATTTATAGTTGCATATTGTTTTGATGGAGCACTAGAAAATTTTGCTCATATGGAAATAAAATTATGATTATTATAACTTCGAAAATTTAAACTCCAATGAGAAAACAGAACATGATACAAACATCATTGTTTGTATTCGTACAGCTGCAGCAATACACACACACACTTTGACCGAAGTTAACATTACACTCGTTGAATTTACGATGTAAATAAACAAATATTATTCACATACCGGTACTACAAAGGCCTCATACATTTCAATAATTATAGTAACAATTTATTAATATATTATTTACAAAACACGTAAGCTTACTGTTTGCAAAATTCGCAACCTTTTGAACACGTGTTTTTCTATGGTAATCCTCACAAGGTTACTTCGCTAAATTCACATTTGTCCATCACTAGAATTATATAATTTATTTGCAGAATCATTCAGTAAAATCAACACTGTGCACGTTTCCTGAAACCAACAAATCGACACGACGTAAATTATATTAACGGCACTTCATTGTGGATAGCAGGGTAAGGAAAATGGTGGAACAAGCAGTTTTACGAAGCGGTTAAATACGTGCCGATTAATATAACATTTCATTCAAGAAAATCTACTACAACGGTACTTACAACCAACTATGCTTAAAAAAGCAAATAAAAAAATAATTAACTGCCGATTAATTATTTCGACAACACCAACAAGATATTTGTATAAACACGATGAGAAAAAAGCACACGCTCATCTGTGTTCACCAGGCTGGAAACTGGAAACACAAACATGGCTAGCCATTGGATGGAAACGTTTACTTTTTGTATGTGTCGACATGTCCTGTTATAATTGCTATGCATGCTTTTAAAGTCCATTCAATAAAAGGCAAAAATATGCAATCTTGCTTTAAAAACATAATTTAAACCATAAATATTGGAACTATAATTAAATATTTAAATTACACCATTCAGTTATGAGTACTATTTTCTTACAAAGCCATCATCAAAATCGCCGACTTAACAACATGCATCAGGTAGCAATTCATCAGCTGATACAATACTTTACAAATGAGAGCATTTACTGTGTACATAGTTTGTAGGTTGGTCATATTGTCTGTCTGATTTTACCCCACTTATATGAAATGGACAATATACTTCTATTGAACTTGCTGAAGAGTTGAGGAAAAGGAGACTGACTTTGGCTGTCACGGTACAATAAGAAAGAATAGAAAAGGGATTCCAAATGAATTCTTCCCATCAAGTAAAAGAACCACTGGATCAAGTTTGTATGGTTTTACCAACAATACAACACTACTTTCCCATGTTCAAAAAAACGGAAGGTTGTACTCCTGATTTATACAATGCATCACTCTGCAGAAGTTGACCCCGAAACAGCAACCAGACAAACCTGAAACAATAGCCTGCTACAACACAATAAAAGGTGGTGTTGACGCAATTGATGAAAAGGGTTCCAAGTACTGCTCAAGTCGACGAACCAGGCATTGGCCTATTGTGTTATTTTCCCATCTCCTAGATATGAGTGCTTTCAATGCATTTATTGTTTACTAGACATTACAGGACAGTAAACCAATTACTGGGAATACTTTCATGAAGGCTCTAGCAAAACAGCTGACTCAACCTGCCTTGAAAGAAAGGCTCATGAACACTAGATTGCCAAAAGAGCTCCGAATGTCTATAGTGCTAGTCCTAGGAACAGACATGAAACCAGACGAAGAGGCAGGAAATAAAGAGCAACTGCAATAGACCAAAGAAAACTATGCTACCTATGTCCAGCTAAGAAGAAAAGGAAGACAGATTACTTGTGCAGCAGTTGTAAAGCACCTATTGGCTTGGAATTCTCCAAGAAAATGTGCCATGGATGCGTGAATCATTTGCTGAAATGAAGCAAGAAAGAGGATTGTCAGTTTGTTTATTTTAAAGAATTCCATAAAATAAGGCATACACCCTTAAATCGGCGACAGTACAGTAATGAACACAAAAATTTTGTTCAAAAGTTTTCGATTTATTTTGTAATTTTCAAAAATACACTGGAAATTTGGTTTAAAATACATTAGATAACTTTCAAATTTTAATAGAATATCTAAATAAAGTTTTTGTATTTTTAATATTGTAATGTCAATTCTAATGAGTAAACTTAATCCAACAATTAAAAACGTACTTAATAAGTTTTTATATTATTTTTCCAATTTATTTTGTGCGGTCCGTGGGACCTAACATCTGTGAATGTGCACAAAAATGTCACGTCTGTGGTTAAGGGTTAAGAGCTGCCCAAATCTCTCCACCAGCACAAACATTTTAATAGACAGATGAACATTCAAGAAGTTTTAATCAGATAAAAAACAGTTTTTGCAACTGTACTGCACTTTCATGCCATTGCCCAAGTTGTCACCTGTACTTTCAGACAGATGTGAGCGATGAGCTAGGTGCGATATTGTTTCAACTTGTTGACAGCAGGAGTAAACAAATTATTTATTACAGATATGCAAAGTTCAGCCCAGTAGAGCATCGTTATGACATGTATGAGCGGGAGTGATTATCTATAGTCTGGTCAGTCAAGCAGTACAGACAGTATATGGAATATCAGCAATTTATGCTAATCACAGATAATATGTGACTAGTCTGGTTATAGAACACCAAGTCGGTACGCAGTAAGCCCATGTGCTGGACTATATTTCTACAGTCCTTTGAATTTGAAGTACAATATGTACCAGTAACAGAAAACCAGCTGTAGGACACTTTCCGAAGGTTGGCTGGGGTCACAGTAGAGTGCTACGAGGAGGAGTGGGAAGCCATTGTGCCCCCTCTCCGCCTAACCCTACTTATGTAGACTCCAACAGTGTCACACGCGCGCATTTCACCACTAATCTCCTGATGTATAACCTGACCGAGGTTTATTCACGGGTAATACGGCTCAACAGACTCTACCCATAACCTGGAAATGGGTGGAGACGTGCTGTACCGACTGCAGAGTGGTGATGAGTGACAGACGGACATCTGGAAATGAGCACAAACTGTAACAGTGAACACTGGACTATGTATGTGTAACTTGCAGCTAGAGATACAGTTTTACAGTTCGCACATAACACACGGGATGAGTGAATACCTGTAAAACCCATCTTGTGGTCTTTTTAGCTGCATAAACTGTCCTACGCAGTTCGCTCGAGGTGATAACTTGAACAGACATGCCAAGGTCTGCAAGTGTTGTGTTCCGCCTCCTACCGAGAAACAGCATATGTGTTCATTTTACTACCTCCTTTTAATAAGCTGCATATTTTCGCAGAAGACGAGGGAGCTATGGTTAATACAAGTGACTTTCAGCATGCCATACAGTCAGTTAGTACGAAATATAAACTTGCTAAACTGGCATGTAAACTGGACGAGTTTCGAAAACAATAAAGCACCAGTATCTATGAAGACGAATACCACCAACGAAGCCTCAACTCGCAAAGAAAGGAAACTCAGTCCTGAAAAAGAGAAAGGCGATAGGACGATAATAGGACAGTTTTTGTGATGAAGGTGATGGAAATTCTACTGATGTACTCACATATCTCTCCAAGAAGTTTGCTGTCACACATGACCTAAAAGAAGATACAAGACAACAAGCATGCTCGCTATGTATTTTCCGAAGTCCCGAAAGAACTCCTGTTTATAGACTCAGGCATTGATTTACTTGAAAGAAAAAGTTAAACATCGCTCTCACATTGATGAGATAACTTCAATCGTCGACGGATTAAAGGAATGGTTTCATTCGAGAGTGAAAAAAAAAAGGAACTTTATGTATACATAGTTGAATGTGTTTCGTATCTTAGAAACTTTCCCTACTGTTTATCTGAAAGTCATATTAATTCAGTGGTGTATAAAATCGATGTCTAGAGTTTGTTTCAGGTAAAATTTCTGCGAGCAAGTTTTTTCAAGGAGGGTCATGGTTCAATCGAAGTAGAACTTTCTCGGGCTGTTTAAATTCGGCAGATTATTTTTATTTGACGAACGAATGAACTAAGGAATATTTTTGAAGAATGAATTATTTTTTAGGTATGATTTTTAGACACTTTTTGAAGTATGTTTTATAGGTAAAATATTTGAGGTATGGTTTTTGAGGCATGATATTTGAGGTTAATTTTTTAGGTATTATTTTCGAGGTATGATATTTCAGCTATGATTTTTTAGATATGTATTTTGAATTATATTTTTTGAGGTACATTATATGAGTTATGTTTTTAAGGTGTGATATTTGAGGTATGATTATTGAAGTATATTTATTGAGGTATATTTTTGAGGAATGGATTTTTGGTGATATTTTGAGATATGATTTTAGTCATGATTTTGAGGTATGGTTTTTGTGGTATAATTTTGAAGTAATTTTTTTGTGGTATGGTTTTTGAGGTATGTTTTTTTTTTTTAGTTTTGATTTTTAAGTTTGGATGTTTGAGGTATTTTTGAGGTTTGTTTCTAAGGTATTTTTTAGGTATATTTTAAGGTATGTTTTTGAAGTATTAATTTTGAAATATGTTTTGCGAGGTATTTTTTAGGTATAATTTTTATGTGTGATTTTTAGGTATGTGTTTTGAAGTGTAGTTTTCGAGATACGTTTTAGAGGTACAGATTTTAGGTATTATTTTGGGGTATGATTTTTGGGGTATGATTTTTGTGGTAAGATTTATTGAGGTGTAGTTTTTGAGGTATGTTTTTTTTTTAGGTATGCATTTTGAGGTAAGAATTTTGAGGTATGTTTTCTGAGGTATGGTCTTTGAGTTAGTAATACTAGGTATAATTTTGATGTATATTTTTGGAGGTATAGTTTTCAGAATATAGTTTTCGATGTATCATTTTTGATACTAGTTTGAGGTATATTTTTGAGGTATAGTTGCGGAGCTATGATTTTGAAGTATTTTTCACATCTGGTTGGTTGGTCTGGCCGGTTGACGTGTGTGTTTGAGACTTTTAGTTAACCTGCTAATTTGCCCATTTGTTAATCGAAATATTGAAATATTTATGGAATGGTGGATTGATGGCTGAGGAGACCACGGAAAATAAGAATGTCTACTTATCTCCCAAGTTGGGCTCATGCAGTCCATGTTTCAAAGGCTGTACCCTAATGGTTTGCGAATAGTATTGACGACAATGTAGGTAGTCCAGCTTGTGTCAACGATGGTAGCACCAAATTTCAAAATTGGGATGTTAGTCGTAGGCATACCATTTAATGAACATTTCATCTTTATACTATCTACACTACAATAGCTCGCTAGTCCGAACTGTTATCCGAAATTTTATGCAAAGTTTTTACTTTGTTGGGGAAATGTATGTGTAAATGCGAGCATGTTCCATAATACCCTGCAAAATTTTATGGAAGAGGTGAATGTAAAAAAACTTACCAGACTGAATGCTGAAAACACGAGGTAAGAGAGAGCAATCTGTCATCTCTCGCATCAGACCAAGAACTTTGATGTGGCACACCTGTGGCTTCATTAGTTATTTGAAGAGGACGAGATATCAAGTAACTAACAACCAATCACAAGCGAGCAACATGATATCATGAAATCACCAGCACAGTCTAGTACTAGTGTTGAGGACTGAGCTGTAGTGTGTCAATGGTGGGAAAGCGATGAGAGGGTGGAGAGTCAAGTGAAGTGATGAGGGTGAATGAGGTGAGTATGGAGCAGAGCCGGAATGAAAGGGCGGGGAAACGGTAATCTAGTAGTAGTTTAGTGTGTAAATGGCAGGAAAACGATGAGGGGGTGGAGAGTCACGTGAAGTGATGAGGGTGAATGAGCTGAGTATGGAGCAGCGCCGGAATGAAAGGGCTGGAAACGGTAGTCTAGTAGTAGTGTTGAGGATTGAGCTGTAGTGTGTAAATGGTGGAAAAGCGATGAGGAGGTGGAGAGTCAAGTTAAGTGATGAGGGTGAATGAGATGAGCATGGAGCAGAGCCGGAATGAAAGGGAGGCCATTTTGGAAGACAGCACGACATGAAAAAATAAAGCATTTATGTTACATCTAGAAAACTACTGAACCTATTTCCGCCAAATTTGGAACTCAGGAAAAAACTATGATTTGCCAGTTAAATGTAAGTAATGGGACTTAACTATACATTAATTTTAACAATGGTGGTCATATAAACATTTTAGGTTTATTTTGTATAACTATCATGCCATTTGACCAATTTCTACAAAATTTTGTACATTGACAGTATTTATTACAAGTATTAAATACGCAAAAAAGTAACTTTTTCCGCCATTTTATAAGATACTGCTGCATAAATTAATCTATCTTTTGTGTAATTTCTAGGGAAACAATTTATAGATTCCTCCCAAATTTGGCAATCAAGTAGTATTGCCGCAGTTGATAAGCGCAAATATGTTTCAAGTATGTCAGTCACTTATTTTAAAAATGGCGACAATCTAGCTATTTCAGCATAGTATGCAATATTTTTGAAAACATTTAATCAGTTCCAACTTAACTTTGTATATTGGGGGTATATAAAACAAACATCAGTTTTGTCTACATGGAACCTCATTTATCCTCCATTTTGTAAGATAGTGCCACACAAATGAATAATGTCATATCTTGGGAAACAAATGGTCGAAAACAATTGGCCGATTACTACCAATCATGGAAAACAAGTAGTAATGCAGTAGGTAATGTTAACTGATATGTATTAGGTATGTCGGATACTTACTTTCAAAATGGCGTATACGTAGCTATTTTAGTATTGTATGTTATATCGTCGAGACTATGAAATTAATTCCAATGAAACTTTGTATGATGGCTTTATATATTACATCAATCAAATGTGTACACACAAAATCTCTTTTGTCCACCATTTTTAAAAATAGTATTACTTGACAAAATAAAATTATGTGATCTCCAAAAAAATAACCGATTTTTACCAAATTTGGTTAACAATTAGCACTATGGCAGGCAGTGTAAACTGATAAAATTTGAAATTGTCAGACACGCATATTTTCATCATGGCGGACATATGAACATTTTAGTTCTGTATTTTTTATCTACGAAACTGCAAAACAAATTTCAACTTAAATTTGTTTGCTGACAGTATTAGTAAAACACTACAAAATTGTCAATGCAAGGTTTAATTTCTCCACCATTTTGTAAGATAGCCCCACATGAAATAATATAGTTTATATGCTGTATCTCGGGAAAGAATCAATCGATTTATTTCGAATTTGGAGAAGAAGTTGTACTGTGGTATGCTATATTAATTTATATGTTTTAATTATGTAAGTCCCTTATTCTCTAAATGGCGTGCAGTTGATTGCAAGCTAGCTTAATTTAATGCGTTTTTCTGAATTCTAATCTCAGTTAAGTCAGTCGCGTATTTTAATTGCCTTTGTATTGTTTCACATGTTTCTGGCTTCATCTCTAATAATATTGCTTTCAATAACTTTACAAAAAAAATTTGCACCCATGTAGAGGAAAGAAGGCTCATTAGTTATCGGTAACTTTTCATATGACTTTAAGATCATCCAAGATCACAGGCACAAGGTCGAGGTAATGGCCGTGAGATCAAGGTCTAGGTGAGCGGGATCCAATATGTCGGTCGGGTGACGTCACAACATGGCGGTCTGCTGGCTACGACTCCGTTCCTGGGTCCCATATTTACCCCAGATAATGACCCCTACTCTGCTATATCATTCTACTTACAGGCGTCCATGTTTATGCAAAATAAATACAGGATACATTATTTCTTGTTTCTCTTTATGCACTTAAATTCAATAACTAAATAACATACTTAACAGCAATGACAAATTTTCCTATTATGTTTTCTCAAGTTTTCTTTAGGCCACCTGCTTGTGAGTGAGCGATTTAGTGAAAATATTTGGGCGGCTATTAACATCAAGGTCTGGAAAGCCTAGAAGGTGGAGCGGGGTGATTATGGAGCAGCGCCGGAATAAAAGGGCAGGGGAAACAGGAGATCCCCGAGAATACCCGCCGGTCAGCGGTATTGTCCGCCACGGTTCCCACATGTGAAAATCCGGGAGCGACCCCGCTGGGAATCGAGCCCGATTCGCGCAGTTGGGAGACGAGTAGTCGAACCACTACACCACCAGCCCCTACCTGCTTGCGAGTCAAAAATATTTTTGGAAGTACGCAAAAAAGAAAACATATTGTTGATAATTAAATTCACTTAGTGAGTTACTTGACTAAAAAATTGTCAATGTTTGTGGTTTACCAAAAACACAGTTAAACTTTACCAGTCTTTTACAATACAAAATATGTAACTAATAGACAGGAATATAAAATTTCATTGTGAGTTTACTTCAAGTATTCTTTGCGTAGAGAGTTTATTACATCATATGTATTGAGGCACATTGATATTGATTTGGTAGAATATTGTAAGCATAATCAGCTTCTTACTAGATATGTATTAATTGCTTCATCCAATGTCGCAAATTACGTAGCATAAACGGTAATGAATTATATATTCACAAAGTTCCAAACGAACCCTTTTTGTAACTGCACGCTACCCATTATCTAAATAACCACCGAATCACTCATCAACAGCTAATATAAGATCTAGGTTTCAAAACCCAGTACGGTAACTGCAACCAATGTGCCATTTAGTGTGCAACTATTAGAATCGATATCGTGACATTTGTGTTTGCTATTCGTTTGCGATTTTAAATCAATAATAGTTCAAATGTACGTAAAATAATAATAAAACTCATAGATGAAAAAAAAGTAACGATTACTGATAATTGAAGCTGAAAAATTTTTCGCCATAAGAAGATTAGAAATAAAAGTTACTTTTTCTTACTTGTAACTAATTACACGTAAAAGTTACTCAAAAAGGAATCGTTACCGGTAACGCGATTACTTATAATTCGTTACATGCCGTCACTACACCCGAACTGCCAAGAGATTTTGCATTTTGGATAGGGCCTATGATCTAAATTCTATAAATTTATACTAAAGATATAAAATTACATTAGTATCACATTTATGGAAATTATTTTAAAAACATTAATGAACATTTCACAGAAAATTAATTATTAAATAGAATTAACGAGCTTCATCGAGAGAAATGTTTAGAACTAAATAGCGAGGGAAGCTTTCCCACTCTGGATTTAATTAGTATATCCCATAACTTATGCTAATGAAATTATTAACCCAGTTTCCCAGGCAGATCTGACTTTTAGTGAAATTTAAGAGGTCTCTGAAAGAGGTGGTTTTTATCCTCAAAAACTCCATGGAAATATGATAATTTGAAAAATTTAAGAAACGTTGTCTGTAATATTTTGTTAGGGTCGTTGCAACGAGAGGTTGAATTATAAAATTATTTATTTATTCGTAAAGGTTTAAACAGTTTTATAAATTTGAAGGGATATCCAATTTAGATTCACTTTTAACATATTTAATAAAAATAAATTTTTTTAAATTTTTAATACATAAAAATTTGATGCCAGTATTCCAGGCGGGTATGACTTTTATTGAAAAAAGTAATCTATTAAAAACTTAGTTATTTTCTGAAATGGCTGGGTGAAGAATTTCAATTTATAAAATAAATTCATTTTTATTATTTCAAAAGTTATGAGAGTTATATCCAATCCATTTAACATAAATTTTATCACCAGAGGTTTTGAAAACTTTTTTACTAAATATATATAAAAATAATCAGTTTTTATAATTTGAAAATCGTTTAAATTTTGTTTTATATCTTTAGCAGTAATATCTTTTAAAATATAATTTGGAATTTCAAAATTCTAAACTCTACCAGTTAAAAATAATTCCGTTAACCAATTCGCTGTGTATCCTTTGAGAAATATTTTATTGTAACTTTATTAATTCAAATGATATCACTAATTTTATATTTAGGTTTATGGGCCAGAAAGCCGAGCCTTATAAATCTCATTTGGTATGCTTATCCGAACTGAAATCTTTAAAACATTGTCATTATTTTTATTAATTTTTTTACATTTAATTTTTATTATTGAATATTTAATGTTATATTCTTTATAAAATCATTTAAAATTTCAAACAATTTATCATTTACATTGAAAACAAATTTTTTTCCACGTTTAATTATATACAGTTCGATTTAATCTTTCAAAAATAAATGTGTTAAGTTCACAAAAAGTTGAACAATTATTTATATAATATCTTTTTATTAATTCTATTAAATATTTCTACAACAGATACATTAAGTTAAAAACTTGCTACATCCTGTAGCACTTTCCAGGGCGAAACAAAGGTGTAAAACTAAAAACCCGCAGCAGAGTAACAAAACCAGCAGAGTAACAGTGATATTTTGTTGGTCTTATTAATATTTTAAGAAACGTGAGTTGATTTGACAGACACGTATATTTTAAAACTTCATAAAATTCATACACAAAACTGGGTTTCCATTAAAAACATTATACAAAATAACCCATGAAAAATCTCTAAACACATTATTTAAAAACAGTTACTACTTTTCATTACACCGGGCTGTTATATATGCCAAACATACACCGTTAACATAAGTAAAACTTTGGCTTAAGACATGAAAATGTAAAAGTATATACAGGCATAAAAAAATGTTTAACTATAGTAAAAGTTTAAGTATCGTAACGCCATTAAAGCTTTTAACATTCTTGAAATAACATTTACCAAGGCTGATAGTAAAGCAATAGTTGAAGTTAAAACAGCCTCTGCACCAAACACCAACTCTATCCAGATTCATGAGTAGCAAATTGTAAGTTTCCACTAAGCTGCCCTCATAAAACAAAAGACCTTAACTCCAATTTTTTCGTAAATTGAGTTACGGTCATTTCTTCGTTCTGAGGACGTCATACATCATATTTCAGGGTAAAAATACTGCATTTCACATTTTTCTGGCCTATAGTGAAATTAAATTCGGCGTATCTCTAGATATGTTACAATATTACTAATTTAAAAAGCATTGACTCCTCATAATAAATCAGATAACCTCCAGTACAAAGGAGTTAAGGCATTTCGTTTTAGAAAACGGACTTACTGTTATATGACTAATGGAGCATTCAAATATTGTGTACATAGAGATTTTGGTATGAAATTGGTAGTGAGCTGAGGTGTTCTGTTTTACTATGTTGGTAGACTAACTTCTGTTTTTCACCAATGTATAAAACATCAAGTCGAGAAACGAAGTATAGGCTATTCACGGTAAAGTGAGCACTTTTGAAAGCCCTCTCATTTGTAATAATAGTCGACAAATATATTTAATTGTAGTCCTAGATGTTAACTTTCGAGTCCGGTGAAATATGTACACAGTATTTATTACTTGCATGGCTATATTTATTTAAAAAGGTGCTCAAAGGATAAAAAATGGCGGAAAGAAAAAAGTAACTAGGGTCTCAAAAGTGCTCACTTAACCGTGAACAGCCTATAATAAGGAAGTGCGCATGCTGCAGAGCGCTGGTTCTGTGAAATTTTATTGCAGTTGTGCGAAAATCTATGATGTGCTTCGAGAAACATGTTTAATAGCAACACCAGAGCTGGAAGGATTTTAGAGCTAGTTGTGCGGAGATCAGACAATTCTCCTTTTGTACATGTAACTGAAACACCACCACCAGGTGAGTAAATTAATAAATTTTTAAATAGGTTAACCCAGATTGTCTGGAATGTGGTGATAGAGACTTACATGTATTTGTTGAACCACAAAGTATCTTACACAGCCCGCATGCCACCCGTGTAGACGAAAGCATAAGTGATGTGGTTAATGATGAAAACACATTATCTTGAACATACTTGTAACTCCAACGCCCATGATTCTTGTGGGTTTAGCATTCCAGCTGCAGTACAGGAAACAGTAATAAATAATTAATGTGTTGCTACCATTGTTGAATGTCAAAATCAGTCAAATGCAAATTATCTTGAACTTATTTGTAGATCCAATGCCTATGATTCTTGTGGGGTTAGCATTCAGGCTGCAGTACAAGAAACAGTAATAAATAATCAATGTGGTTATGCCATTGTTGAATGACAAAATTAGTCAAATGCAAATTATCTTGAACTTACTTGTAGTTCCAATACCCATTATTCTTGTGGGGTTAGCATTCAAGATGCAGTACAAGGAACAGTAATAAATAGTGAATGTTGTGCTACCATTGTTGAATGTCAAAATCAGTCAAATGCAAATTATCTTGAGCTAATTTGTAGTTCCAATGCCCACTATTCTTGTGGGATTAGCATTCAAGATGCAGTACAAGAAACTGTAATAAATAATGAATGTGGTGCTACCATTGTTAAATGTCAAAATCAGTCAAATGCTAATGATTTGAGTAATCCAAACGATTCTGCTCTGTTAACCAAGAAAGGTTTTCCGCGAAAGCGTAAGGCAAAATCACTTGCACCTGGTGATCGTAAATAGCTTAAGATCGATAATAATAAAGCAAAACACAATGTGAAGCCTCCATACATGGAAACATGTCGGAAAAAATGCACAATAGAAATTAATGAAAATCAAAGACTCTCTGTCAATAATCAATTTTGGAGCATGGAAGCTAGTGAACGCCGCACGTTTATATTATCCAATACACAGAAACAACCTGTCAAGCGAAGAAGGGGTTTAGATAATCACAAACGAAACCATTCGTTTTACTGCTCCTTGTCCGATGAGAACGGTCAAAAACATGATGTGTGCAAAACCTTTATTTTGACTACTCTTGGCTTCACAAAAAATAATGACACTGCACTCCATAGTGCACTCTCTTCACCGGATTCCATTACATCCCCTAAAGGTATGCGAGGTTGCAAAACCCCTATTCGGATAGATAGAGATGCTATTAGGACACATATTGAGTATTACAATACTTGTGTGTCCCACTACAGACGCGAGCATGCACCAAACCCCAGATACCTACCTAGTGATATAACTTGGTAGACATGCACAATGACTTCTTAACAAGAAAACCAAACATGAAGTGTTCCTACGATACGTACAGAAATGTTGTGAATTCCATGAATATATCCTTCACCAAACATGGGCAAGAAAAAGGTGAAGAATGCATCCGTTTTGCTCAGAAATATCCAGAGCATGCAACAGAGAATGATCCCAAATATGAGGATTGTCAAAGTATTCTGGTACATCTAGAAAGGGCAAAACAAGCTGGCGATGAATATAAAAGGCACATAAACACCAGCAAAATTGATCAAGACACCTCATATTATTCTGCTGATCTTCAGAAGGTCATCATGCTTCCAAGAATGGATACATTGAAAACTGTGATGTTTACTAGGAGCATAATTGTCTTCAATGAAAGCTTTGTTCCTCTTGCTGGAACAAATAACGATGATGATGATAATGGAAGGTCAATAGCTGTCATCTGGCATGAAGTTATAGCAGGTAGAAAACAAGAAGACCTGATCCCTGCATTTCTCCCGTTCTTTTTGAAGAAAATGGATAAAAAGAAGATTTTTTTGTGGCTCGACAACTGCGCAGCACAAAACAAAAACTGGACACTGCTGAGCTTCATTACATACCTGGTAAATTCAGACGAAGTTGCTACTGAAGAGATACAGCTGAATTATTTTGAAAAAGGGCATACCTTGATATTAGCTGATTCCTTCTACCATCAGGTTGAGCTCTCTCTGAAGATAAAGAGAATGTGTATGACTTTGATGTTTTCCAGGACACTGTTGAGAAGGTAAATTCCAGAAACGTATTGACCATAAGGATGCAAGTATGTGACTGTATTAACTGGAAAAATTCTATTTCCGTCCAGAAAATAAATAAAATAAAACCAAGACCATATCTAAACCAAATGGTACATATTGTGGCAAGAAGTGGTCAATTTGTTTCGACCTAAATAACAAGTTTTAATGGTAATCATATTGAACTGGACTTTCTTAGTTCTAAGACTCTAAAATGTGGGTTTCCAACTGTTGAAAAACGCACAAGAGTGCGCGGCATTCCACAGGAGAAGAAAGAAGACATTATAAAGACACTTTTTCCTTTGATGTCTAAGAATCGACTTAAATTTTGGACCGATATTGAGGTTTCAGATGTGCCTGACCTAGTGCACAGTTACGAGATGTGAAGTTCCCAATTGGCTGAGTTATGATGGAACGACTGTAACTTGAGGCTCCTGTGAAATGACATTTACATGTACAAATCTTGTCCGTTTAATTAAAACAAGTGTGTGTGCTTAAATATGTTGAATTAATAGTGTTGTGTTAAATATTTTATATTTTGTGTGAGTGTGAGTGTAAATGCTAACAAACCTATGACTAACTTGTTCCAAATTGGATGGGTTAATGATGGAATGAATGTGACTTGTGGCTCCTGTGAAATAATATTTACATATAAAAACCGTGACTGTTTAATGAAAACAAGAGTGTGTGTAATAATATGTTGTATTAATAGTGTAATACACATTTTGTGTTAAATATTGTATATTTTGTGCGAGTGTAAATGCTAAAAACCTATGACTAACTTGCTCGTTCATTTCTTTGGAGTTAAGGTAAACTAACTGAGTGTGTACTGGTGTACAATAAATCTTTAAATCAGAAAGTCTTAAGTCCTTTCTATACTAGTTGTCAGACACCTGTATGATTGTCATATGTTGCATGTTGCATACTTATTACTTTTCATTGTCCTTATTGCCTTCAAAGTAGCCCGAATGTATGCATATGAAAATTTTGAGCATAAACCTAAGTGAATACAAATACGCGTCTCCTGCGAAAATGTATTAACTGGCATTCAGGTCATTTAGATTATGAGGGCGGTAAGGGACTCACAAAGGGCCTTTTCCTTGATCCTGAGCAGAAGGGTCTTAACAAGTTTAAAAAGTGTACTTATCTCATGCCTAGGCCCAGGAGCTGCTTCTCCTCGAGCTAGCAGCAACCTCGGCTATTTATACAAAAATTTTCACAATTCCCCTCCACAGCTCAAGGCTCAAACTAATCATTTTTAAACACAATCAGGATTCTTTATTAACTATTAATATTGTCCACTTCCGGTATGTTTCACTTCATTTGGCGTTGCCGTATTTCCGACGAAGGTGCTCTCATACATTACTGCCGATGCTATCGCCGCACTGCGGTGTCCGGCGGAACCCAAGGCCGCTTCGCCTAGTTCTTGCGAAGTTCGCACAGCGGCTGGCCGGCTTGGCCACATCGTCCATGACCTACCCCAATGCCATCAGCTGATCGACAAGCCAAACTGCCTTCCCCATGGCAATTGCACGGCGTGGTGTTTCGCTCGTTTGCATACAAGGTAGTACGTCTTCATAAACAGCTATTTTGTTGTATTTCGCTGGGTTTTGCGAAAAAAATATTTGCAGTGTAGAAAATGTGTAGATTTTTGGCTCGCTGGATGGGAACATGGCGAGTTGTAATATCGGGCAGGTCATTTTGGGCAGGTGGAAAATGGCGAAAATTGAGACGACCCCTCTCAAAATATCGAATAATGATTTATATTATATTCTCTATTCATTCTTTAATTTTTGTGTTATAAAGTTCTTTACCATATAAGTTTTTAGATTTATTGAATTTAGTGTTTTGAAGATTGATTCAAAAGTTTTTACAACATTTTCACCAGCTTTATCTTTAATTGAAACAATATTTCGAAGAAACCTTCATTATAGATTATAAATATATAATTAAATTATTTTTTAAATATATTTTGAATTCACAGAATTCATTTCAACTAAATCAGCTCGTCATTAATCATCAATGCCAAATGAAATTATTATTTTCTAAAAACAATTATTTTTATTAGTTTGTATAGTTAATTAATTCTGCCTTCGCGAATGTACACATTAAATTTTGTTTTTGAGAATGTAGAATTTTTTTAGATCTACAGATTGAACATATTGTCTTCTGAAAAAGTTACGATTTTTTGTATTTTTGAATCTTATATTAACATTTCTAGCCACTTTCATGCACTTGAAACTAGTGTTATCCCTTTAATATTATTTTTTTATATTTAGTTGGAAACTATAAAATTACAAATATTTATTTAATATCCTTAAGCGATTTGATTTCCAGCAAGTAAATTAAAAGTAATTTGATAACAATTATTAAAAATTAAAAATTAATAAATATGAATATTTTTAATAATTATGAAAATTGTACTACCATAATGAAATTAAATATATTCGAATCCAGTACCCAATTAAAAAATTTGCCCTTATTTTGCTTATGCTAGTTTTCCAGTTAAATTGATTGGACGAGCTCGAACAAACCACAGTGCCGGGCGAGTTTCTTGACATCATCCAGTGTCTGCTCAACGAGCACTGCGATGTTTTCTCCCTCGCTGATCCACTGTGCTGTACCAATATGGCGGAACACAATACACCGCTCATCCATGTGAAATCTGTGTATACCGCTTCTCGCCATTACCATCCCCATCAGTGCCACATAATTAAAGAACAGGTTGTACCAAAAGGGGTACATTTTTACATAACAAACATATACAAACACTATCAATTTCAATTGATTTATTTTTTGGTTTAAACTCAATACACGTTGACAACAGAATTCAGGTCCTCACTGATACACTTGTAAAACATTTGCATGAGACAAACATAATAATAAAAAGTATTAAAAAATAAGTGGTGCCACAATTACCTTCATTTAAATTACAACTCCATGTACACACCATGTAATATTGAAAAATAATTTAAAACTTTGACCATTCATAAGAAATATTTACTAGAAAAGACATAGGTTAAATAATTACACTCCAACATGATTGGTACATGAAAAATGTCTCTTCTAAAAAATAATTAATTAACATTTAATGAAATAAGTAAACACCTAACTAAATGAATGGTGCAGAAAACCAGCATAATCATAATTAAAAATGCCATTTCGAAGCTTAATACATAATAACAATGCAAACCAGCACAGATATGATCTCTTAAAACAATTAAATAACGTTTAATTAAATAAATAAGCACCTTACCAAATGAGTGGTGCAAAAAAAGCAGCATAATCAAAATGCCAAACGATTGTATTTAAAACGCCGTTATGATGCTTAAAGTGTAATAATATAGGCCTATGAAAACAACACTGATAGCTAACAAATGCAATGTACATTTATAAGGCAAAACTGAGTATGTGAGATTAAGTAAGTTATTTTAAAATTAAATTGTAAGACTATGATTGAAAATATTCTCAAATCTCGTAGCATAGTAAGGCAGTGTGCACAAGTGCGGACAATATCCACGCTGCGTCGCAATTGCGTCCCACGAGGGCTTGGCTTATATGTATCAGTGCACACGTAACTGCGGCGTCGCCACGGTCTATGTCAGCACGTGTGCACACTACCTAAAGCACCATTATTTATGATAAACCTTATTTAAGTGTATCTCATTTGACTCAAAGTTTCACATGCATAGGTACCTTGTTTTTAAAAATATTCATGCGTGCAGATGGTAACTAATGACCTGAATATACGTGATTGGAACATTAAGCAATCACCAAGATAAATGTATAACAAGTAATGTTCCAATTATATTCTGACTCAAAAATATTAATCTATGTGCCATGAGCCCTTAAAATATATAAAATGCAAATAATCACTGCATTTATTGACAACACAATGATAAAGTGGAGCGACGGTCAAAGCCCGCCAAAGCACTCCCTTATAAAAGATAAATATAAAAAAATAATATTAAAATATTCACTAAAAAACTGATTATCATCTGAGTGGCAGCTGAAAATAATTTTAACAATTATAGCCCAGTAAAGTACTGAGACATAAAATACTATTAGACGACACGCCATTAAATCAGGCCCGCGGTAAACTGTGAATGCGTATGAATGAAACCAACCAAGTCGGCCGGGCCATAGCCAAACGGGGGCGGTAGCTGGCAAAATCTAACTAACCAACAAGCACTACAACACCCTCATTAAACGTTAACTAACTAAAACATAATTTGTAATGTGCTACCTAAAGTCTCCAAAGATAATATTTAACACTGCACACCCAATATTTAAGCATTTCTAAGCCAAAGCTCTACATCAGCTACAAACCTTACTGCCCACAATTAATAAACACGCTTTCACGATTCACCGCAAAACTCCCGCTTGCCGGCGTACTTTCTAAAATATACAAATTAATATTGCAACATATTTCATTACACAACCGTCGTATCTGGCGCAGTGCGCTGTGCCACAGAAAATTCCATTAATATCAGCATCCATGGCACCATTGGAAATCACTAGCTCCGATGTTACCAAGTAGATGCGAGAAGTTGAAGAGCCGAAGTCCGGTGGTCGTTATAGTATACACAAGGCGACGGTGCCGCCTCAGCGTTGCAAGGTTCAAGAAATGCTGGAAGAAGGTGTGATCGAGCCTACAGGCACTTCATTTTCCTCCACAGTCACCTTAGCTAAAATAAAAGATGGCTCTTAGAATTTGTGTACGTTTTCGTCCTTTAAACATTATTTTTCAAAATCCTCCGCCTCCGTTTATAAACATTAAGGAAACGCTCAACAGCCTTGACTGTGCCAAAATAATGATTTCACTCGACCTCCGCAGTGGACACTGGCAAATACCAGTGAAAAATGAAGACCATCCAAAAACTGCATTCACCACACGAGACAGGCGCTTTTTTGAGTTCCGCGCTATGGCGTTCGGTTTGAAATGTGTCCAGGCCACCTTCCAATCAATGATGTTCAAGGTCCTAGATGGATACATGGATTAGTTCACAATGGGGTATCTCGATGATATGGCCGTATGGCCGGAGTTGTGGGAACATCATGTGCGCCACCTGACACTAGTGCTTGAATGGCTTGCCCTCAATTGTCTGGCATGTGCTAATAAAAAGTGACACTTAGGCAAATCTCGTACTCAGTTTTTGGGACACCTGGTAGATGAAATTGGTAGCTAATCTACTCCAGAACAGTTACGTTTAATTGAAAACTATTCACCTTCTAGTACTCGTAGACAGATGCGTAAATTTTTCGGGTTGATAAACTGGCTTGGAGAAAAACATCAGGTACTTTACAACACTGTCACAGTTAAACATAACTTCGTTTTCACCTCATTATTTCGGATTCATAGCAGTTACTGGCAATGTACAATTATATAAAATTTACATATTACAATTAGTTTAATATTTCTGCACATAATTTTAATTGTGTGTTATTATCTGCTTGTTGCAGAAAGTCGAGAACGTATTTATATTTTATCAATAAGTTCCTGCTTTTTTGCAAGCAGGAAATAACGCACAGCGAAAATTAGATACAAAGTATTAAACAACTAATAAATTGTAAATTTTCTGTAATCAGATATTTTCAGTGATACCTCTGAAACTGAAATCATTATATTAAAACGACGAATTTCTACAAAAATAGGCGAAGCCGAGCTTTAACGAACGATCTGCTCTCATCTGCAAAAAAATTCCACTGGACAAGTGAACATGTCGAGTATTTCACTGAAATCAAAGTTCGTTTCTGTGATTGCCCTGCAATTGAACGCCACAGTTCAAGCTGCCATATGTATTTACAGACGGTCGCGAGCGAAAAGGAATTAGGAGTCTTGCTTATCCAGCTCAGTGACAGTGGGACGAAGATTATCGATTTCAGTAGCGCTAAATTCAGACCTGTCGAACGAATATCGCTATGACGTTTATTAATACGAGTGTTTGGCTGTTGGGCGGTATGTGAAGCGTTAGGAACAGTTCCTCGAATATCGTAGGTTAACTCTACGCACAGATAACAGGTGTTTAGTGTGGCTCCTTAATACCGAGGAAGCAAGAAACCAAATCACATGCTGCGGACACTGTTCCTAAAATAATTCTATTACGACTTGCAACATGTACCTGGCAAGGATAACCAGAAAGGAGATGCACTCTCCAAGTTGCCAGACGGAACAGTTGCGCAAGACGAAGAGGAGTGGGAAGCAATTCTCCCCCCCCCCCCCAACTGACTTCCTCCTGGCTACTCCCAGCAGTGTCACGTGCACCAGTATCACAGCGACTCCAACGAAACTCAGTTTATTTATATAGGATGAGTCGTTAATATATGCTAACCTGGCGTGAGCGGAATTCTTAGGTAAACATATATGCGACATAGGGCCTGAAGTGATTTCTGAGGGTGGAATAAGCCCTGGCACTTTCAGATTGGAAATGTATTAAGCAACGATACATTGGTAACCACTTGCGATTAAGCAACGAAAATTGGCATATAGGCAAACGTTTACAAGACAGGTTATCATACGAAACGACATTACCACTTCATACATTAAACAGGGATTGGCACCTTCCAATTGCTTAGAAGTTCGCAACGTTGCGCTTGAAGCAATTTGACATGACATGTTAGTAGTCAGAATGCAAAAAGCTATTTAAAAATGTCACAATGTTAGTATCCGCTAATTCCAGCTGTTAAAGAAGAAATTACGTTTTAAGTTAGATGGCAGATTAATGGTTGCTTGTGAGGAAGGCAGCATGTACCTCTCACTATTGTAAGGCGTGTGTTAACGCTCATACTGATATATGTATCATTTTAGAATTTGCCACCTGTATGGGGAGACAAAATATTACTGTCATGTGTTAAATAGACACGACATGTGGAGATTTCATAGCCCTGTCGTTGGGCTGCCAAAGTAATACTGTAACACCTCTGAAATGTGCTACAATAATACGGCGAATCTCATTGGCTATAAAATATTGTTTCTGTGACACATAATATAAGACATGAATGTGTAATGTAATGATAAAATATAATTGTATATGGGTGTGATCCTGATAGGTTTGATCAATGATATAGCTCGGCTAAAATATATGCTGACACGCAAAAATCAGTATATTTATTCATAATTGAATTATCTGTGAATTTTAAAACAATTCGACCTTTAATTCTAGTAAGCAACAAGAGAAGTCTTAATTCGAGTAACTCAATAGAAGCAAATAAAATTACTTTAGTGTTAATACTGTTAAGTGAATTCAACAAGAAAAAAAGCAGAATTAAACCAATTCAAATTTATATATTACTTTTGCATAACTTTAGTTTTGAAATATTACGCTATTCTAGATTTTAAAAATTTCAGACACTTGCCTGCACGTTACACATCAAACTAATTACCAATATTAGAATTTACTGGTGCTGGTGTCATAAATAGGTTTACATTGGCCTGGAGAAAAATGCGACTTAACTGTGTCCGTAGCGGAATATAACCGCAACTCAGCCGATGTCGTGGAGTCATCCTTCACAGGTGTAGAATCCAGGAATAGCTCTCCCGCTCACCACGGACAGCACATCTCGGGGTGGTGCTCAACGAACTCATCGTCTGCGGGCCGGAACAGCGGAGGTGTACGTAGAACCAGAACCTCGCCGGGATTCGCAGCCAGTTGTCCTCCTCTCGCAGAAATGGCTTTCCGAATACCAGACACCGCGTCGTCCCTGGCTCTAAGCCGAATCCAAGAAGTCCTCCTTTACCGGGCCGTCCTTCCGTCTGGGCTCATCATACAGCTTACGTCTACGTACTTCTTTTAAATATGTATAGACTCAGCATTTCTGTAGTGCGTGAATAAATCTGGATCACCGTCGTAAATATCGAACTTTTACTAATTAAATTTGATAAATTAACTTTCATACTCAGGACTGTCTTCTTTTCCGTGCTCACCTCTAACTGAATTCCATATAAGAATGAATAAGTTTTTGTTCTAAAAGACTATTGTTCGAAAATCAATAAATTATGATAGGCCGGCTGGTGCGGCCTGACACTTTTGAGAAAAACAAAAGTAGTGTTTGTTACGTAGACAAATATTCAGGCAAAGAATCCACAGATAATCATTAAACTTACATAGTATACACAACACAACTGTCAAAATAAATAATTATACACATATCACATCGAACATATGTTAAGCATATTATACATTACATTATAGTTTGGCATTTGAATCAAATTTAGAGATATGGAAAACTCATCATACAGTCGAAAATATTGAATTGCTACACTATGGTTCAAGCCATTAACTGGCAATCTGGTTCATGTTTTTGTCTTATCTTAACGCAGGTAAAATACCCATTAGTAAATAATGGTAGTGTCTGGTAGTCAAAAAAACCTAACACAGGTTTCAGATATAAGTGATCTAGTTGGAATGCGAAGAGTTTACATGATTACAGCATATGGTTGAAATGTGAGCCACCCATCTTCATACATGCACGAATGCAATGCTCATATGACTGGGGCACATGCTGCAACATTCCGGGATTAGCATGCACGGTACGGCATGCGTCTTGAATACGTTACCAGAGATCCTCCACGTTGTCAATTGCATACGCCTGTGCCCTCAAGTGACCCCACAGATAGAAGTCGACTGGGTTTAGGTCCGGTAATCTGGGTGGCCAACCCACTTGCCTACCTCGGCCAATCCACTGTGCTGAGTACCGCGCATCTATGTACTGCCTTTATGTGCGACTAAAGTGCGCTAATGCACCATCGTGTATGTACCACATGTCTTCTCGTAGATTCAGTGGTACATCTTCAAGTAATTGTGGCAGGTCGTCGCCGAAATGCCGATGAACTGAATGAATGTCGAGCTGTAATCTTTTTGGCGTATCGACGACACGCAGCTGATGCATTACACATCATTTCACCATACGTGAGATGCATGTCAATCAGTTCCTCATTATTACACTCCATCACACACGTTGTGAAGAACTGTCTGCCGGGTAAACTACCAACGCAAAGATAGCAGGTAGGCATCCTCGTCACCACTTGGTACGACAGGAACTAATGCAATGGAGCACTTGTCCGCAGTAACTTCTCAGCCGTCCGCAATCTTATAAACAATAGTTATGTTGACTTAGGACAGGGACATTAGCCAGGGTATCAGTTCACACGTCATGCACGGCAGTAATAGAGACTGCGTACCTTCCAGACAACCATTAATATGTTTTTCAAATGAACATGTGATTTCTCAGGAAACGGCAGGGATCAGCGGATACTACGAAGATTACCTTTTTTAATTGCTTGTTAAATGTTGATTACAAACATGTCTCATCAATTGCTTCAAGGGCAGGGTTACAAAGTTCTAAGCAATTGGAGGGTGTTGACCGCTATTTTATGTATGAAGAGGTGTGTTTCAGTGCTGCCGTTCGAAGCTGCAGGCGGAACTGACAACAGCAAAATAGCTACACGCGCCCGCACGCACCCAAAGTTGTATAGCGTCAAATGCACGCAGCCCCATCAGACTTTCTTTGATAGTTTCTCTGTTATTAACGTACAGATAGTGTAAACATTAATTTGGGACGCCCGGACCTGTAGAGTAGCCTATAGTCCTTGTGTATGGCTTATAGAAAAAAAATCCTTTTATAAGCACTGTTTCTTGTTCTCTTTGTTAATATAGCCATATTCTCTAAGTTATTATAATACAATATTTAAAAAAAACGGGACCGTTTTGTTTAGATTTTAAAAACTAAAAACTGGGAATAACTGTACTTCAAATACTTTACATATTTAATTTGTGATGATAACCTACAATTTTAAGTAAATTTTGTTTAGACCCTCAGGGCGTATGCCTTTTAGTTAGTTTTATTAGTTAAAATTTTATTGTTAAACGACGATTTCCAGTCCTTTAAATTCAGTTTCAGACTGCAGTTTTTTTTATATACTTATAGGTTATTAATCAGAGTGGAAAAGTATTTTTGTTGTTAATAAAGACAGAATTGCAAATCATGACATCCACAAAAAACGCAGCCACAATTATCATACAATATAACTGAAATAAACCGTGTTAAGGGGGTACGGATGTGAGTGAGGAGCAGTTCGTGGAAATAAAAACCTACACCTTACTATATTCAGAAATGAGAGGTATAACCGTGATACATAATCACTAGTCTAGGCCGTGTTCTGTTGCCCGCATTAATGCAGCTACTATAAATCTCGTGCGACGTTATTCCGCTGTTAAATATATTAACAATCGTGTGCCTATTTTGCCATTGGTTCAAAATGAAGATGGAAACTGCACTGAATGTAAACAAACTTCGCACACCTTAACCTTATTTTGTGTACTAAAACATATTTTAATGTACAGTACATTGTACACGTAACGTAGCTGAACCGTACTGAAAACCACATAAATACATCTTCTAGAGACATGTCAACACTTGTTAATGGAGCCGTTGAAGATATTAACTTTTTATTTTAACATGTGTCACGTTCCCGTAGGCAATTCGCACCAACGTGACGTCAGCGCATTAAGTATTTGACTGCCCGCTGCAGGCAGTTGATGGGTGAGGTTGGGCGCAAGTATAATGGCATATTATGCACACGGGTGCGCCTCTAGATAGGCAATGGAATAACAACTTGATTGCGCGCTGCAGAGGTAATGGGATACGATCGACCTTATCAGAGCTAAACTGGTGCCCAACTTCTTTCCAGACCCTGCGACGGGTGTGTGTTCCTGCATTTAGTGTGAATTGAAAACCCAGCAACGTGGGCAATCTGTTCACATTTAAAGTGATCGACTGTTCTCTTTAAAAGCGTGCATTTTTATTTGTTTTGGTCATGCTATGCATTCTTAAAACATCATAACATCCGATGTGCTGATGTTACTGAGATAGCGCCGATGTGCGAAAACCATTTATTTCAAGTCGGCAAACTATCACAATCTCAAGCAAATACCAAGTTTGCTTCAAATAAAGTATTAGTTAAAACAATTTAATCACCTGTTAAATTGTTTCGACATCTCAAGCTGTTTTTAATTACTGGGTGGCGAGTGTTTCACTAATTGTTAAAAATAAAACAAATATTGTAAAAAAATACTTACAAACAGTTAAAATTCTTCTATGTGGAATGGTAAACGAAATGAACAATCTGTTATTGACCAGTCAATACATCATGTGATGTTACGGTAAAAATAGCCTCATACGTACGGCTTCGCCACACCGCATGCAATTTTGCATGATATTTGTGAGCTTACACGTTTGCCCAACAAGGTAGATTTCGACAAAATAGTGTGTTCTATTTAGCCCGTAGCCCTCGGAAATACGGGGCTCGTAGCAAATGCTACTTTCCTTTACTACATACTGTACATTAATCCGGCATAATTCACACATATAACTTTTACTACCTACTGAGAACACAATTATTACTAAGCACACACTCAACAAGTATTTCCATATAATAATGTTCCTTCTAGCTGGTCAAATGTGACGATTTTCTTGGATTTAAGTTGTGTTTCTGGAGTTAAACTACAATAGCTTTAGTGTTGAAACATCACACTTTCTTTTCTCGCCTTCCTTTCTACGTGATCATTTGCGCTGTGTAAAACTTTTCGGGCATCCGGTTTGTGAAAATGACAATAAACCAACTTTTTAAAGTATACACTCATTCAGTAGGAACATAAACTTTTGGAATTTCTGCATTCATTATTATAATCTATGTATATTTTTTCTCATTCTACACTGTCAATGTCAAAAACACTGTAATTTGCATACATTTTTCACGTATGTTTCATTTTTATTTATTTATGTTAATTTTTGTATGTTTAGGATTGTGAATAATTATATTTTAGAATGCCAATAATTTATGTTTAAATTCCTTACATAGCTAGATTTGACTTTTGTTTGTATTTTAATTAATAATTCAGTATTTTCATTTATTTTCTTGGTCTCACACCATTGTAATTGTTTCAGGGAATTTATTATGTTATTTTTATTACCTTCTATGAGACCCGTAACTCTTTGGCATAGGGAATTAGGCCGTTAGGAGTGTGTCAGATTAGCTGTTTGAGTAGAAACCGTCCGATTGGCTGGCAGGTTCGAATCCTGCTCCCCCCCCCCCCCCAAATGGCTAGCTTGATAGCGTAGGGCTAGGCGGGTAATTTCAGTTAGGAGATCGCTCTCTCTCTGCCGCCATCTTTCAACAGGTTAAGACCTAAGTTAGGACGCACGTCCAGAAGTTGGACGTAGCATAGGTATTTTAAGTAGTGTATTAGGGTGTTTTAGTTTCTACAGCTTGCTTAATTAATATTATTTTGTTCCTACGTAGATAAGTGTGCTGTAAGCCCCTCCGCATTGTAAGCAGCTGTTTAGGATCTTAGGTCAGTTAGTTAGATGCTGTGACGTTCCGTGAGCTTTAAGCCACGTTAAGAAACACCTAAATTCTACGAAGTTTAAATACCTTGAGATCCCGTCCTGCTTTCTACTATAAATGATATCATCTTGCAAGTAAACTATTTTTCTACACTACTGGTTTGTCTACGAGTTTAGTCTACACGTCGTATAAGCCTAAGATAGCGGCCATTTGTAATGAAACATTCTACACAACGCCATGTTGGCACGGCGTTTTTAACAGCTAAGAACCAGTATATTTTAACAATAATTTAACTTGAGAGACAGAGTTTTTATTGTTCTACCGCTAAGCTGAACCAAGTTTAATTTTTCAAGTAATAATTGAAGACGTTTTCATCTAGTGATTATTTTGGAAGTGACAAACTGACATGTCAGGCTAGTTTACGTTTTTGAATACGGGTATTGTTAACGACCGTTACGTCTGACCACTTCCCATCGGCTAGTTTGAATGTTTTTTTCCTTCATAAACCCTTTACAATTTCCATTCAGGATTTTTAATTAGTTTCGTTTAAAGCCAGAATTCATATCAATTAAATTAAAGAAATTGAATTTGAAATAAAAATAATTTGGCTGGAAATTTTATGTACTCTAACGTCTTTTCCTATTTGCATGAATAATTGTTTTCACTACCTCACCTTCAGTGATAACCCAGTTCTGCGTAATTTATGCATGTCCTTATGGAAAGTAGTTACATGATTTTCAGCGTGTGACAAATGGTCACTGGTCTCAAGTAAGTGTGGTTAACTAAGGTGAGCGTTCTTCGCATCGAACGTCTGGTTCCCGAAACTGCAAGAGGCAGGCAGACCTTTTCCTCAAGGGAGGAATATTCTACTATCACACTGCTCAGTTGTAATAAATTTTGTCAACAATTTACCCAACCTAAAACATGATATTAAAACATAGTTTTATTTCACACTACTTTATAAGCCTATGGGAGAGTATGGTTATGCAAACAGCTCAATAGTACACTACATTTGTTCCACACGTTGTCACGTATTTTCTATTCAGTGCTACAAGTGTCAGCTCATATTTTCTGTTTATACTGCTTGGAATACGCCTTCAACACGAGCACGAGCAGCAGATTTATATGGCAGGGAACTTGGCATTGTGTGACGCATGTACTGCAGGCAAGCTACGTATACGTTTTTCAGTAAGATGGTGTGCATAAACTTTATTAATATTCTGGCTACATTGACACAGGGAAATAAGACGGCTTCGTGTTATTTTATTATTATGTGAATGTAGTGTTTACGTCTCCATATCTGTAAAATAATTTCAAAGTCGTACATTCTACTCAGATAACAGCAACCGTTGCGGACAAATACGTCCCTACTGTCAAGGATAAAAGTTACCTTGTATATATCGTGAGACTGTTAAATGCCCCACTCTTTATCTCCTCAACACTCACCTTTATTTACAAAGTTTGTCATAGAAAAGGACAGTAAATATTTGGTACATGCAAAAGTTTTCAAGCGTTGAAAAACGTAGACTGAAGCGTCGAACAGTTGAATTAAACATTTTTTTTAAAGACCTAGACAAGTTAGTGCTATTGTATCTGAAATGTATCACCAAAAACTCTGACTGTACATGAATACATTTATATCTTCACATAACTTACAAAACTGTTTGCTCAAAAAGGTTACAAAATAAAAACATAATGAATTTTAGGTAGAGCTCAAACCTACGTGTATTGTCATGAAAATTAGAGTAAATTTTGTTCGGTAAGCAAGCGCATAAAAAACAAGGTCTGGTGACAAATTACAAATTAACAAAACTGAACTGGACAACAGCTAGACTTCTCTATCTTATTTTCCTTTGAAAATAATAAAATGGTTTCAAAAGAAAATATATGTAACGACTTTTTACAGAAGTCCAGTTTCTAAAGTTACAGCACACAATTCATAACGCTTTTAACATTTTTCGAAAAATTGTTATCTGAGCCGATCATGAGCAAAAATATCTTCTTAGTAACATTTGAAAAATGTATAAACACAAATATTACGTGAGACACGCTGTTTTATATGTCAAGTGCCGTTGCACCTGTAGTGAGAAATATTCCTAAAAACATCTTAACTGAATGCGCAACTACCTGCTCACTCCCGCGATGACGTAATTCCAGGTGTTCGATTGGAATACCTGGAATTACGTCATCGCGTTGGACACTTCCACTTCTGCCCTTAAAAACAAACCGACAAGAACATCTGTAAGCTCTACTATGTATTGTAGCAGTTCCGCAACATATGCCAATATTTGCATGGCGGACCTATAGACAAGATATCTTTATAGCGCACTGGTGTCGGCGGGTTTTCTAAAGGGAACGTCTCGTTTTCCCCACACCTGCATTCCGACGCTGCTCCACTCACCTCGCTTCACCCTCATCGGTTATCAAGACGCTGCTTTTAAGAGACGTCCACCAAACGCTCCCTCTCCACGCCAGCGCACTGGCGGCGACCAGCGTACGCCGTTCAAACGTCGCCTTATGGACAACTAGTCGACACAAGGATGCCTTTCCCAACGTCGAGAGTTTCGGCAGGAAAACAGAGATTCATACCGGCGAAGAACGGTCGGAAGAAGAACAAAATTCAGCGCACCCTTTCACTTTTAACTTGTTTTGGAACTTTTTAGTTCCTCATTTTCTGCCTTAGTACATTATACTGTGAATGAAAAGCGATTTTCAAGCTGCCGATGAGACTTAGGGGCGGACTGATAATGTAGTAGGATATCGAAACCTCATAAGCTACAAGAACTTTTTATATAACATATTTTGCGAGACTGAGGTCTGTTGGAAAAGTATTTAACACCTGTACACTATTGTTTTATGAAACGATGTTTTGTTTAATTCCTACACTTCTGGCGTGTGTATACCTAACGTGTCAACTTCAAAGCCTTAAATAACATAAGGTAGTGCAGAGAAAATGAGTTAATTGACTTTCAAAAGTTGTTATTTCCATAGTTAAAAACTGTATAGCAGAGCGTGGTTTCGACCCACGGACCTCTGGGTTATGGGCCCAACACGCTTCCACTGCGCCACTCTGCTCACTAGATACGTTGCTTCTAATTAAAGTTTTCTATCGGTAGCATGATTTCAGTCATTGAGAAAGAGAGAGAGAGGGAGGGAGAACGTTAATACCTGATGTCTATTCAGCATTATATACATATATACACACACGCACACACACACACTAGCTGATCCCGACGAACGTTGTTCCGCCTTTTTCACATTCTATTTTGCCTTCTCAATGCGTCTTCTATATTACATCTCGTACGTCGACCGTTGTTTGACCGTGGTGTCGCTGGCATTTTTCTCTTTTAGATCAACAAACATTTCCTGCAGGTAAGACCAAAATCGGCCCATAAATATAGAAGTTTTACTCCAGCGCTACCTATCGGAATGAAACATAACTAAAAACCTTACTCGCCACCGCATTATCACATAGTGTGAATATGGTCTCAATTGGTCCAGCGGTTTGTCAGTGATGATGTAGTTTAGTCACGCACAATGGATTATATATATATATAAATATATACTAGCCTTTTTAAATTACTCAAGTAGCATAGATTTATGACAAAATTGTTACTGATTTCTATTGGTACATTAAAAATAGTGCATAATTTTAAAGTAAATTTGCAGAAATTATTAGAAATTTGTCACCACATAGAATTGAAGTAATTATTCAGATTTCCTTACTTGACAAAGATTTTTCTGCGTAATGTGCGTTTTGAATAATCCAAAACTGCAATTATAAAAAACAGTTTATTCCTAAGAAGTATTAGGCGCTACACTGTAGAGAAATAGAAAATATTTATTATGTTACAAACTATATTTTTCTCTCGTAAACCATTTAAATGGAATATTTATGACAATTATAGCAGATTTTATTGTAATTTTTAACTAAAAAATGTCATTATTAATATAATGATGTATCTATATTTGGTTGCAGTAAAGTAATGCTTTTCTTATACCCTAAAAGTAGACATAAAATATAATGATTATATATATATATATGCCCTGCTGAAGTTTTAGTTCCACTATATTCTTCCGCCTCATGCAAACAAATCTTAAACAAGTATAGAAAATTACACCAAAGGGACGATGCACCGCATTCGTGCGCGCTCAGTGTAATAATATGTTGTATAAGGACTATTTCTTACTAACCATTACCAACACACCTATTTTCTCTCTGTTTTAATTGATTTTAATTATAAACGAAATATTAAAATTTATAGATAAAATGATAGTAAAAATTCAATTTTATGAAAAGTAAGGTATTTTTATGACAGAACAATTAAAAAAAAGCATGTGAAAAATGTCATATTTAGGAAATAACCAAGCATGTCATAAATAGGTTGATTTTCCAAATGTTTGGTTTAAAACATGTGAGCTCCAAATAGACTACAACGAAATAAACATCGTTAATGGCCAAAAATTATTATTTTTTTTTAGCTATTTTGTTTTCTCTAAACTTTATCGAGAGACAACTTGTTGCTACTTGTGGGAACGTGGGTTGGGCTGATGCTGTTGTTCCTCCACACGCCAACGAGGGACAACGGATAGTAAAACCAACCGGGTAAAACAAAAAGCTATACAAGGACTGCCAACCAAAGCTCTCGCACTCACATTACTGCTTCACACGCGACTTCGCACACCAGCGAAAATGCTTCGCCATGAAGGGGAAAAAATTGATAAAAAATGCCAAGAAAGCATCTTCAGCTTGTTTATAGCTTTTAATTATACCCTCGGCCACGTTACAGAGGTACTGCTCATGGCCAAATTGCATGTGCCCAATAAATTTTGGCGGGAATTGGGTGGAGAGCGAGTTGGAGGAGTAGAATTGAGGGAGGGTTTGTAAGGGGGGGGGGCACGTTATTTACGTGGAGAGTGGCGCTCGTTAAGGGTGGCGCCGGATAATTATGCAGCAGGGGCTGAAACCCTGGCGCGCACGTAGCGCCTTAATGCCCTCCCCCGGGGGAGGGGGCCCTCCCTTTCTGCTCGCTAGCTAAGGCGCGTCCACAGTGCCGACTAGCGTAAGGGTGTATCCAGGAAGCCGGCTGGCGGGAACACTACATCCTCGCCATACCAGCGCAGGCAACGAGGCACCCCAGCGCTGTTCTCCGGTGCTCGTCCGCGAGATGAGAGCCATAAAACTGAATAACTCACTGTGTGGGTTGGTAACACTGCCACCCTACACGAAAACAATTCATTCCCATTCTGAGGTTGTGACCAGGAGGAGTAGAAGACTCAGTTGTACTGTGGAACGTTTACTCCCTATGCTTGACGTGTCAACTTAAACCATTTATCACGTGTCGAAATACACTGGGTTTACGAAATCAGCTTTTTTGTGTGGATATCCAGATTATATAGTAGGCTTGTGTTCAATTCCCTTCTGGGGTAGGGGACAGGAGAAAGGTTTTCACAGCTGCTGCCTCTGTGTCGGTTATGTTGGTCTTATACATATAAGCTATTCACGGAAAAGTGAGCACTATTTAAAAGGCCCTGCTAAATTTTTCCTTTCAATTAATTTCTACCTTTCTGTCAATTTTTAATGTATGTATTGCGATATGACTTATAAAGATAGTGTATAAATTCAAACACTATCAAAAGTTAACGTCTGAGACTGCAATAAAATATATTTATTATGGTTTTATGCCTTTTGGGAAGGAGTTAAAAAGTGCTCACTTTACCGTGAACAGTATATAGTTAGAATTTTTGTGTATTTTCATCAGTTTCTTGACAGTTGGCTTGCTTTCCGTCCTACCCCACCCTCTCCAAAAAAAGCTTCTTTAACGAATAAAACAAAACTTAAATTTTCCTGTTTTTTTTTTTTTTTCGTTTTGTTACTTTTAAACGTTATTTCGGCATTTAAATGCAACTTAAGCAGCGTTTATAATATGACTGTCTTTTATTACCCTATCGAAGTTTGTACTGCATATAACGTACGAGTTTTCATTTCAGTAGCTCTGCCCTGCGTGCTATGTGATGTGATAACGCACTGTGAATGTGGTACGATCTACACAAACGATCCACAATATTGGAAATTGCAGATTTTTTTTAGCTGAGCCTCTCTAGTTTTATTTTTATGAAATTGCGTAATAAAATTGCCGATTTACTATCGCATGCGGATCACTGTATTCAAGAATTATAATGGCGGTTGTCAGGAAACACAACTTATACGCCCTATAGTGGACATCTTCATTCCATACTGACTGTGACCGCTCTCCCGCCTTTCTTTTTTTCAGCCCAAAAATCTTATTTAAATATTCTCGCTATGTTCTGAGCGGATATACGGTGGCATAGGTTGCTCACAGTTGTTTGAAGACTTTAGAAATCAACCATTAAAAAATGTCACTACCACTATAGGCTGTTCACTACAAAATTAGCACTTTTGAAAGCCCTGCTTAAGATCTACTTGTATGCACGTGGTGTATTCATCAATCATATGTAAAATTAATATTTCCATGGGCTTCATCACTTTATTCATGCCGTCGGTCAAGTGACACTGTAACATTATAAAAATGTAAACATTGTATCAATCTGCTTATTTTTAAACACTCAGGCGTAAAAAAAACCGAAAGCATAAGAAATCATTTAGTTGATCACAAATTGTTACCTAACACTTTTTATTCGACGTTAACATATGGAACTACTTTCCAGCCATCGTTACCAACTTTATTGGGCACATGCAACTCAGTGCGCCCGTTTATATATATACAAGTAGGGGCAGTGACATTTTTCTAAGGTTGATTTCAAAAGTGTTCACTTTATCGTGAATAGCCTTTACCTGCATATACCGAATGTCCCAAATTTATGTTTACGCTCTTTGGACGTGAATAACAGTAGCACTATTAATCTGAGGAGACTTCATGTATTTTGTACTATAAGCGCAACATTGTGTGTGTGAACGCGCGTAGCCATTTTGTTGTCAGTTACGTTTGTAGCTACGAGCGGCAGTACCACAAGTGTAGAGGAACTGGCGGAGATGACAAGGTTTTCTTTCGCGCAACGTAAGTGGATTTTAAAGTGTTATTGGACATGTGAGAAGATGACTGAGGTGTAGAGATATATGGGCAGCAGAATTCGATAGTGCACCACCGTCGTGTAACAATAGCATTGTTACGTGACAAGTTTGGGAGGGACGGAACTACGTGTGATGTAAAGAAAGGATGGTGCGTCATGAATTATTAATTAGAACGGACGAAGGAAGTGCGAGAGCTGTGTTGCATGCATTCATACGTTTTACCGGGAAGTTGAAGTCCCTTAAAGCCCATGTCACACTATCAAATTTTCGCCCTAAACAATATTTGACAATAAAATTTGAGGACAAAATACGGCCATCAAATTTTTCCTTCCAACAAATTTTGATAAAATAATCTTGAATGTGTTTGAAAATGTGCCACACTGTCAATTTTTTTTTTTTTTTTGGATAATCCAATTTGAAATGTTATTTAAAAATAATTTTCATAGTGAGATATTGTTTTTGTTTTTCATGTGGTCCATTACAGGAAGAAATGTAAGTAATATTGTAATATATTTTCATTTCTTTAATAAAGTTAAATTTTATTTATAAGATATGCTTCCTGCACAATTAAAAAAATGACTCTGAGTTTGTAATATTATGTGCAATATTCACGTAAAAAAGCATTCATGCCCAGAGAGCTTATATATAAATTAATTATCTTCATAGCTTACTTCGTTTGCGGCAATTGTCGTGAACGATTCTGATTGGCTAAGACCATCAAATATAAAATAAATTTTAGAACCGGTTCAATTTTCAAATGTTTGATGGAAACTGAAACCATCCAACTTTCTCGGACAAAAATGGCGACGTTTATGTCGTTTCAATGACGTCATAACTGTCCAACTTTATTTGACCAAACTTATTGGAAGTAGTTTGACGGAAAAATTTGACAGTGTGACAGGGGCTTAGGACAAGCTGCGCGTGAGCCAGGTGTCAGTCAGGCCATGTGTCGATGGTATTTGAAAGCAAGTTAAGTGAAGGCCCTGCACTACCACGTTACTTCACGCTATGAACTGTTGATTACCACAACGTGTGTACTGGGCCGATGGAAATCCCGACGTTGCGGTAAAGCAAGCAGTTCATCTTCCTGGGTTAAAAGTATGCAAGGTTAGTAGAGAGAGGTTAGTAGAGAGAGGTTAGTTCATCTTCCTAAGTTAACAGTATGCAAAGTAAGTAGAGAGAGGTTGCCTCGGTCCCGTGAGGACAATGTAGACGCTCCGGGCAGTCGCTGTGACGTCACCCGCAGCCCTCGAGCTCAAGGCCGCTGCCCCAAACCCCACCCCGCTTGTGCGACAGCCCGCCTTGTTTTACTTGTTAGGAAAACAACTAATCCTACAGCAGTGGATCTTCACAACATGTAAATAGTTTCCTAAATTTCCATCTTGTTTTATGTTAAATGAAACGCAGATAAAAATATTATATCCCACAACTTGGATCGTCGCAAAAGATTCTGCTATACAGTAAGACAAATACATATTGTGATAACAGCTTCTGAATTTTTTTTACCAAAGTATATGTATCAGTAGCTGAGTACAGATGAAACACGTTTTTAATTAACTCTTCAATTTTTATATCCATTCCTATATAATATCATATAAATGCATAAAATCGAGTAATAGCTGTAAAATCTTATGCACTGCATGAGGATCGTGACATATTGTAACGAACACATGTAACATTGAAATGGTTTTGTAAGCAAAAACATTTTTTTCCTAAAAATCTATTAATAATAATGATTTCATTGTATTACTTGAGCACTGCAAAATTGCTTGTTTCTGGATTATTTGTGCTAATTCATTCTGATAATCTACATTATATTTGCATCATACTGCGTGTTTGTAAATAAACAAAGCCACAAGTTAACCCAAAATCATGAAATAAAACTTTACCTTAAATTTAAACATTTTATTGCTTGCATTGTGTTGCACAGAGAAACAAATTGGTGTTTAAATAACTACACATTTTGTCCACAGTGTATAAACAGACTCATTGAAACGTGTATTGAAACTATATAATCACGTACAAAACAAATTTTAATTCCTGTTTTAAATTATTTTAGGAAATTAACAACTGAAACGCAGATATTTATTGAGGAATGAATGTTTTTATAACGGAAATTTTTCTGCTTTGTTGAAAACCTTAAAAATTAAACCACCCAAATCTTTTCAAGGTTTCAGATTGTAATTATTTAAAAAGTTTATATCCTCCTTAAATAATGAACTTTTATGTTAATTTTTAACGTGTCGATTTTAACAGAAAGTGTAAACAGAACAGTTACTCACTCTTAGTCTAGTTTGCAATTTTCCGGTATTTCTTGACATGTTACCCTTTTTCGTCTGCAGCGTCATCTTCATACGCCCTTTTTGAACTGTTGTGTTGACGTTCGATGCTTTTCACAGCAACTTCGTCACATATCGTTCTCGAAGCACCGGAAATGAAGTTTAAGAAGTTCAGCTGCATGAAAGTCCTCTGCCGTATGAATTTTTTCACTACGTCTTCAGGAACACTGGGGAATTTTTCAGAACCAATTTTAACCAGGTTTCTGACCACACCCAGCCTTCTTCTCAACTGTGGACCGTGATGCTTTCTGAACTCTACTTCAAGTTTCTTTGCTTGACATATCCACTCTGCTGATGCGGTCTCGAGTCCACCAAATGACAGTTGTTTTACCCAGGGGATGAAAAATTGTTTTTCACTGAAATAATGAACGTTAAGATGTATTTTTTTTTAGCAACCTAGCCTGCCAAATACTCTAGGGCAAGGGCTTCGAATTCACTAACAAGTTTTTCATCCTTCTTCATTGGCTGATATTTACGTCTTGCATTTCGTGTAGATTATAATATTTGGCCTTCTTTTATTGCTCTGCTCACAAAAAACTCGCGAGAGTCCGAGTTCTCTGTGTTAGCGTTGTTCTGGACCATTCATTAATTTTTTTTAAAAACTATAATTGTCATTTTCATGCGGCTTAGAGCATTCAGGGGAGTAGGATGGTCATCGAGGTTTCCTTGCGTACGAATCTGTGGAGATTAATTTTCCAGTGAATCCTGATTCAGTCGGTGAGTTAGGCAAGTAATTAATTCTGGGATGATTGTTCTTTAAGTTTGTGAAAAGTAATTTCGAGACTTAATTGACATTATGCATCCTTTCTGAAAAAAACTTGCAAACATTTTTTGTTGCAGCACCTCATCTCTTCCACAAAAATCAACATACTGTCCAACAATTCGTCTTGAGCTGTCAAATCTTTACCATACGGCTTTCTGGACGTGTTACCAACATGTTTTATAGTATACGAGTTCATTATGTGCCACCAGTGGTCTAGCATATCTGTAACATTCGCTAAGGTTTCAGCAGCTCCTCGATCACTATAATAAAAAAAATCTAATTGCGTTGGCTGTCGCCGCGCACCTTGTCTCGCATTTTGCCATTTAGTTTGTTCAGTGAAGATATGATTTTCCTTGAGTTCGTGCATTACTTTCAAATCACTTGAACGTTCTTGGCTGATTAGTTCTACAAGTGTTTTTTTATTACATAGTCTGCCGTCACTTAGGAAAAACCCGGTATCAAGAAGCCAGTTTCTCGTCAGTTTCAGAACATGAGGAGCATCTGCAAAAGTATAAATATTTTCTTTTTCATTTGATGGATGCTTACAGAAAGTTTTTTTCTGTATAAACACCCAACTCTTTCCATAGTCCAATGTTCCCTCTTCAAAAATCTGAAACACAAGCTCATAGAGTAACCAACGACATATAGCTTGATAATCAGTGAATTTAGTATTTCTTTTGTTATTTTCTGGTCAAAAATTACGTAAATGGGTTGCTTCCATTTTGAAAATAACCCTCAATCCATTACTACTTGCGTGTGTGAAAAAGGGACTTACGATTTAATCCGCTTTTGAGTCATACTCCAGGGGTTTCTTCACGTTTACTTCATAAAATGAAAGAACAGTAATACGTGCAATGTCTTTCAACGAAGAACGTGCTAAGTCTAAAAACTGTAAAATACTCGCGAAAATGCCTTTCCTCATATCAAATGAAGATGCCCACCCCTTAAGCGTTGAAAGACCCGGCAACGGGATTTTTAGTCGTTTTTCAGAAAAAAATAACAACGCTTGCTGAAATATCTCAGGGTGAAATCAAGAGATATTTCCCCGTTCAACCAGTTAACTCTTATTTTCAAACCAAAGAGTATGTCAATTTAATTTTTTGAAAATACTTTTGAAAGAATATTTTGCATGCGAATATGCACCGAAGCCAAATTCCTTCTTTTGTTTTTCAGACTGAGGGTTTTTTTTTTTATTTATGACTTCTGAATTTATATGAAGTTTTTCTCCGGGAGGCATTTTTTTTTTCTTTCAGTTCACGGATTTATTTCCTAAGCGTTTCGACAGATTCGTTTTAACACAGGATTCCATATGTTGTTACTGAATACAAGGGCATAACTTTCCCTATTTACATTTTCATATAAGTTTCAACAAGATCAAGCACAATTTTCCTGCTCTCGCTATTTAAACTCGTGCTGCCCTGAGCATGTTACTTTCAATCTTTTCTACAGGAATTTATTTTTCTAATTTAAGGGTCTGTTGGTTTAATTTTTATTTTAGGTAGTTCATGCAATAGTTCGACTTTCAAGTCGCACTCATAGTCATAAACTGTAAAATGTTCTGAACATATGAAGGATGTCATTGGATTCCACTTACGATCTCGACGACATCTTTGAACCCATACACGCATAACATATTCATCATTCGGAAACCGATGGTATTTGATTGGGTTTGTTTCAGATGACGATTTAGTTTTAACTAAACAGTTTATTCACACAGCTACCAGACATTGTAAAAAAATTTTTTTTTACATAAAATAGAATGAAGATGGCTATTGCACAAAAAGCGACAATTTATCAGCTGCTGCAACAGAAATTAGTGTTCGGTAAGTTATTATTATCAATAAAATTCGCGCACAGTCAATTTTATTCGCGCAGTCACTGTCACTTATACAGACTGATTCTCAAGGAGTTGCCGCCACTCACAGGGTTTATTCATTGCATCATTTGGAGCAAAATATGTCATATACATGTGGGTCCTATTCACAATATTTACAGAGTAATTCAAACATTTGAAACATGACGAAGAGACTAATAACCCTTTCAGAAGTAAGTACAGTGATGTATAATCAGACGGTATTATTTTCAGTTGAGCATCATAATGGCGTCTAACAAGCTTACAAAAGATGCTGAACAATGTCTCCGTATACTTCCATTCACTTGGCCGTACGCTTATGAACCGCACTTGTTGCTCTACACAACTGCACACGGCTGTCTGAATTATGTAGCGGCATGCGTGAAACGTGCATGTAGTTCCTCATTTGTTAGTGTAGTCTTTCAGCAAAAGTAGCAACGGGCGCTGAGGAGATAGGAGAGTGGATCGATGGATAGTGGAGCCATCATGAATTTCCCGTTTTCCCTTCAAAATCGCTTGTTTTAACTCAAAATAGCCGTTGAATTTCACTTTTTTCCCTAAAAATTTACCTGTTTCCTTAAAAATGTCCCTTTTTTCCCCCCTCAAAAAGCACCGAACCACTCTTGAACTCCATTTTTGCCAAAACGAGCCATTTCAGGTGATTTGTAGTGTTCGCTATTTCTTCTAGATCAAACAATGAGGTATCTGAGAAGCCGATAAATTAAAGAAAACTTAAAAATATTTTATAAAATTAAATAAATTTTTATTCTTAAAAATGTAATGGCATAAGTATTAAGTGTAATAAATCATCGAACTCATCTTTCTAAGACGCATACGATCGTGATGTCGTACTGTAATTTTTTTTTTGCACTTCATGCTCTATAATTCCGTGTTCTCTCTATCATTCCATCGTTTTCTCCATTTCCTTTCTCTTTCTCTCTTCCTCTCTTTTTCTCTTTCGCTCTGTCTCTCTTTCTCCTCAACTACTCACATTCGATTTCTCTCTTTTCGTTCTCTCTTGTCTCTGTCATTCCATCTCTTTCTCTCTTGTCTCTCACATTCGTTCTCGACTCCACAATCTACATAGTTCCTTCATCGTCTGCTAGAGTGCGTGAATCGCTAGTGTGTATATTTATTTACGAATATATATATATATATATATATATATATATATATATAATATATATATATATATATATATATATATATAAAAATTTTCATACGTGAGAAAATATATAGAAAATTATTGTAAAGTACATTCCAGGCAGGACTTTCCAAAAAATGTTCTAATTATAATGCTTAATTTTTTAAAATAAATTTTATGTACATTATTCAATTAGTTTTTATTGTTGTACGCAAATTAAGTAGTCTAGCCTTGTAACCATGCACGCACGCACTGGCAGGCACACGAGGCAGACGTACCTGTTGTAACATGCCAAGAGTGCTGGTGATGTCCGTAGAACACAGCTGGAAGGAGGACCAATGACCGCTATCTCTCGCGCTGCTGTGCAGACTTGTCAAAACAATCGTGAAACTATGAGACGTCTAGGTAATCGGTGCATTTATAAGTAAGTATAATTATTTTATTTTAATTCATTTCATTTATCATTTGAATAATGCCAAAATCTTAAAATAAATACAGTTAAATATATTGAAAATGCATTTTAATGTAAAATTGGTTTAAAAAAATGTAATTATGTAAAATTCACACTTTGACGTGACAGCTGCTAACATTTAAAAAAAGAAAAAGTTCTCATATATATGCGGAATTTGAACCCACGACCTCTCTGATAGGAGTCTAGTATGCTAACCACTCGGCACAGCAACGCTTAAAATGGTGAATAGTAGACGTCCAACAAAGGAGCTCCATTCCGTGGTATAATTCAATTAATGTATTGCATTTTTTGTTATATTTTTTTAAAATCAGTGAATATATGGCTCTTGAACACTAAGACATATTTCGAAGATTTTTTTTGTTTAATTCATCTAAAGGCAAGCGATGTACTTTTTAATAAAATCTCGTTATTTTTTTCAGTCGGGGGTCTGAATATTAAATTACATTATGTGCTGATGCGGTATTTATGGGGCAAGGCAGATGGCAGGGATTAGATTACCAAAAGCATTCTCCCCTCAATAACACCACAATAAAGTAAATGCCCGAGGGCCAGGTTGCGGTGCGATTGTGCATAATTAAATGTTAGTAATGTAAAACTAAGGCCTAACCCAAACTTCAGTTTCTTAGAAATTATGCCACACTACACTTGGTATGTATCAGCAGAGACTTAAGTTTTTATGCAATAGAGGTGCTAGGAATAGCTACCTTATTTATGAAGAAACACAACATTATGTCGGATAACTTAAAACTATCTTTATTCTTGCTCAAAAAAAAAATACACATTTGCAAACAACCATAAATGTTTTCAAGTACAGTAACAAAGGCTATAACAGAATAGTATTTAGTATGAGTATTATTTGTTTCTATATATTTTAAATTATTAGTTAATGCAAAGTTATATATTTGTTATATTTTGATATTTAATATTGCTTTAATTTTCCTACTTTGGGATCCCGTGATAAAATTCAACTAGAAATTCATTCATAGTTAGTAGCCATTTCGGCCAAGAAACAGGACACACACACACACACACACCTACACACACACACACACACCTACACACACACACACACCTACACACACACACACCTACACACACGCACAGATATATAGTATATTATATATATATATATATATATATATATATATATATAATATATATATATATATACTGCATTACCTTTTGGCTTTCAAAACAAAATTAGTTATAATCTTGGCACTGCCACTCTGAAATCGTCCAAAATATATTAACAAAGAAAATTTAAATCGTTTCCAAGGTGAATAATTTATCTACCTGAATTTCAAAGATCTTTCCAAAGTTCATATACGATGGTTAGTAGCACATGCTCATGCGAAAGAAATTGAAAATAGATTTGGCCTGGTGATGCACGAGTTGCAAATCAGGAACACATCCCCGATCGGGATGTCCCCGATAAGAGGAAACTAATTTACAGAGAAAGGGCGGAGAGGAAAATCTTCCAAAGTACGACCACGCTTCAATTCCGAAGCCACATAATTCAGGTCGTCATCTTAGGCCAGTCGGGTGGAACCGCTGAATCAATAATTAGCAAATTCCGCGACAACCACAAAGTACAAAATGTGACACGGAAAATTAGTTACACAATAAACACACCTTTCGGGGTGAAAGTATAGCTTTTACATCAGGATTGTAAGATTACAATTTGCCGTAGAAAAGTAAGATGTCACAGTGTGTCAGTTCATGTTGATGAAGAAGAAAGAAGTGACGTACCAGAAATCGTCAAATAGTAAGATCGATTCGAGAGGACCAGTACCAACATTAATCGAGTTACATTTCGCCACTTCAAAAACTTAATTTACAAAAATTACGTTTAAAGTAAAACAAAATTATAAAGGTAACATAATTAGTTATTAATTTTCAAATACACCACATTATACGAAATACTAATATTACAAAGAGTAAGTACTAATCTTTTCTAATACTTGTCAAATCTTTGACATACTGGTTGGCATGGCTTGAAAATGTATTTTATCAAAAAAGTGGGATTTTTAACCTCAGATAAACATTACATTAGCAAACGAAATATTAAAGTCTTTAAAATACAAAGAATATTGGTGATAGTTAATACACTATTTACTTATTGATCCAACGATACAGCCAATGACATAAATATTATGAAGTTGTTTTGTATATAATTCAAAATAGGTTTCCAAATTAATTAATTGTTTTTTGAGCAAAACTGAAATATGCACATGACATAGAATAATAAAACAGGATACAATTATATGAATAAAATCGTTAACGAATTAAGTTGCCACAGTAACTAGTACTTAACAAGTACTTTATACTTAACCAATACTTTGACAGAAAATGGGATAACTGGAACTGAATTTCTCGGTTTTACCTATTCCTAAAAGCGGAATCTGAGTCACAGACTCACATAAAAACAACAAAAAATGAGCAACTTAGGAGGCATGGGCTACCAAGACGGCACAGTGCATACACACACATTGAAATAATTTTATATTATTTTTTAATAATTATTTTCCAAACCTTATTCTCGCAAGTCGGGCTCGTAAGCATGTAAATATGTACATGCATATGTGAATATAATTTAATATTTCTTAGGGCCAGGCTCGTGAAATTCAGTTTGCAAGCAAAATTTATAGCTCCAGGAATGTATCTCTGTTTCTGGTAACCATATTACTTTTATAGGTGTATGGTATGTCAAAATAATAAATCTGTATTTATTATTTAATTTTTTTTAATTAATTTAATTTTGTTTTAAATTGTACTAAGATTGTACTAAGAGTATTGTGAAACTATGCAAAAGTCTATCATTAACTTAATACATGTCAGGTCTCCTCTCTTCAAGACTAAATATTACTACAAAGTCAGAATGTGCAAATTATTCACTGCCAGGACTGTTTTGTAGGCATAACTATCCTACTCGGATTTTATTAAATGTCTGTATATGTGAAAAAACCAATCCCATCATATTTTCTATATCACGGGAAGTAGGCAGGATACAACGTCAGCGAGAAATTAAACACTTGCTATTTATATCATATATATTTACATACATCAGACCACACATATAAAAAGAGAATTGTTAAATTTTCCACACCATTCACGTAGTGTTTTTACAGGACCATGCTCGCTTTTCATGTAGTGAATATAATCTGCTTATGCGCAGCTCAAGGCAGTGTATGCTAGCAAGCGTCCAACCAGAACCCTAAGTCATATATTCTACAGCCCTTGGGATACTATAAACATTGCACAGTGCTTTATTTGCAGCCTTGAATGCTCGACCACTGATGGCTTCATCCAAAGGCTGAGGCTCCATTTATCCCTCAGGACCAATCAACCGACTGCCACTAAATTTATCACGCAAGTAGTGCTACAGTAGGATATGCCAACTAAAGTGTTTTAGATGGTGAAGCCCTTTTTTAATGGGTTTAATATGAATTATTTAAACCAATATGATTTATCTGTGAAACAATTGAAAAAAAATTCAACCAAGTTTTGTAACCTAACAGTATTCATTTGAAACACCAGTTAAGCATAGCTACAAAGATGCTCTTTTGCCAGACTTTTTGAAAAATGGAACCAGGTGAGAAATTTGAATATTCTGACATTTCCGGAACAATTCAACTAATTGACACCAAATATTACACGGCATTAGTGCTACAGAAGGCCATGTTAAGTTAAGTGATTTAAATGTGGTCAAACATTTATTTTAAAAATGGTGGTCAATAAACATTTAACAGTTCAACCAGATTCAACCAAGCTTTTAAGCTGGAAGCATCTATTACAAGCATCGTGTACAGGGCCTTTTTTTTTTTTTTTTTTTTTTTTTTTTTTTTTTTTTTTTTTTTTTTTTTTTTTTTAGAAAATTTCGTAAGATGGCCCCAAATTATAAAATAAGGTTTTTATGCCATATCTCGGGGACCAATCATTCGACTTCCACAAAATTCTTGACACAAGTTACGCTACGGTAGGCCATGTAAACTTACGTATTTTAAGTTGCCTGGGCACTTATTTTTAAAATGATGGACATGTAAATATTTCAGGTAGAGGCTGTTCACAATAAAGTGAGCACTTTTGAAATCAACCTTAGAAAAAAGTCACTGTTCCTGCCTGAATAATATTTCAACGGGCGCCCTAAGTGATATGCGCCCAGAAAAGTTGGTAACGATGGAGGGGAAAGTAGTTCCAAATCTTAACGTCGATTAAAAAGTGTTAGAGTAACCATTTGTGATAACTTAAATTATTTCTTTAGTTTCCTGTTTTTTTTTTAAGCGCCGAAGTGTAAAAATTAACAGATTTGTAACACACGTACTTCTCTAATAATTCTACAGTTTCACCTGACCGGCGCATGAATAAAGCGATGAGGTACATTGCAATGTTAATTTTACATAAGGCGGAGGAATACTCAACGTGCGTACAAGTAGATCTTAAGCAGGGCTTTCAAAAGTGCTAATTTTAGCGTGAACAGCCTATAGACTGGTTACATCCGAAATTTATGCTCCGAACCCTACCCTCGTGTTGCAGTTGATTGCATTGTAGCTTATATGTACGAGGTTTTCTGAGCCCTAGTCACTGGTAAGGCACTCGTGTATCTGTAATTGTAATTTTAAATTTTATTGGTACTGATGCATATATTTCTGGTTTCATATCTGATGATATTGCCGTTAACAAGACATCAAGACCTACCTACCACCTAAGTTTTAAGAACATCATTCAAAATTATTTGCACCTATGTAGAGGAAAGTAGGCTCTTTAGTTGTATCAGTAACTTATTGTTTTTTTTTGTTTCATTTAGTTTGATGGAACGCGTGACTGAATTCCTCGGGGGAAATTTTTATGTTTTAAATATATGTTGGCAAGAGCTAGTTTTGGCTTGTTCCCGTGTATGCTTCCGCCATTCCTAAAGCGATATAGCTCTGCGATTGTATATGTGCGAAAGAAATTTTCTATTTATAGGCTGTTCACAGTAAGATGAGCATTTTTGAAAGCCCTGCTTAAGATCTACTTGTACGCACGTTGTGTATTCTTCCGCCTTATAGAGAATTAACATTGTCAAGGGCCTGAACAATTTATTCATGCATCGGCCAAGTGAAACTGTGTAATTAAAAGAAAAGTAAATCGTTTCCAAAATTTGTAATTTCTACACTTTGATGCATTATAAAAACGAAAAGCGAAGTAAATATTTAACGTTATAACAAATGTCTACCAAAAACTTTTTATTCGACGTTAAGATATGAAACTACTTTCCATCCATAATTACCAACTTTACTGGGCGTATGTCCCTCATTGCGCCTGTTGAAATATATGCAGGCACGAGCAGTGATTTTTTTCTAGGCTTTATTTCAAAAGTGCTCACTTTATCGTGAACAGCCTTTAAGAAGTTGACACTCTCCCACGCACAGCTGTGGTTTCGCACGTGTTTCTTACGTCATGTTTCATCACTTTTCTGAGCTGTCCAGTCAACCGAACATTAGTGGGACGTAACTGGACGTCAACTTCCGCCAGGCCAACGTGTTCGTGATGTGGAACTTCGTTTGCAACACCTGAGGAAAAATCTACCGCAGGATTACATACCGCGTTTGTTTGATTCCATGCCCGATCGTGTTGACACATGCCTCCAGTATGAGGCGGTCTGACCAAGTACTAAATCTGCTCTTCTGCATTGCCGTACTTCGCGTCGGTGAGACATGGTTCAGTTGTAATGAATATATTACTCCATTTTCTTTTGTTTGTGCAATGTCAAAATTTTATTTTTAATCATACGATCTTTTCTTGGCGCATAAAATTTTACGGAAATGAGTTGTGCAAGTAGCATTGTTTTACGTCATTTCTTGCACATGACTGATGGGAAACGTGAACAATACATTTTAGAAATAAGACACGTTTGGACAATTCTTTGCATAAAAATTTACAGGGATACGTAATTAATGTCGTGACATTTATCGATTATGACAAATTGAAGTATATAACATGCAGCTTAGAAAAATTTATTAATCTAATTTAATTTTGAATTATTATACCACATAAGGAATTGGAGCAGAACAGAGTAATTGAACATAACGTTTTATATGCATCTACTGTAGAAATTATTTGATGTATTATGAAGTCATATCGAAAAACATTCCATAAACATGAGACCTGCACTATCTTAATAAGGTACACAATCGAAAATAGCGGTCTGACATCAATAAAGTGGCACTGAAGCAGTCAACATCTTTCTAAGTGCGCGTAGAGATAAGAGCTCGTCGTGATGTACACAGTTTAGTATTTGCCACACAGATATCGCTCCGTTTCCAGATAAGAACTATCGCCCGTTGTCTTTGCAGTTTCATGTACAGCCGTGCGATTTTTATTCTTTCCAGTTTGGTTCGTAACAATTAGAAATCAATACTTAAACATTCTTTTGGCGTTTCTTGCAACAAATATGAAATCTAATTCCCTTTTTAACGACTTAAAAAAAACCTACAAAGGAAGGGAGCAACTGGTTTCGAACCAGTGACCTTTCGATCTGCAGTCGAATGCTCTACCACTGAGCTATGCCCCCTCGATAAGATCAATTCGCTTTTCTCAGAAAATAAATTATCCATTAACCTAACGATACTTTGTACTAGTAACATGATAAGCTTTAGAGATTCAATCACCAAACATAAATCCAAATTTAAAAAAAAATTGCTAGGTGTCGACATGCCGTGGGGATACATAGAGCCTTGTCCGGTAGAAGAGTGGTCCGGGGTTGGAGATTTCCTCTTCTGTCCAATCAAAAGACAGATCACTTATCGGCAGTACATAATTGACATATTTCTATAGTGACATCTATATTAAATGGTACTTTAATTATTAATTCTTGGCTATATTTTCTTACTTATCCCACAAACGCTTTAAAAAGCCTCGTATATTTATTGATATACCATACATACGATATACTGTAAAACGTAGGGGACATAGCACAGTAGCGGAGCATTCGAGTGCAGATTAAAATGTCCCCAGTTCGAAACTGGTGCCACCTCACAAGTTTTCCTGCAGAATTTTCTAAAACCAACAATTGATTTCTACATTTAATGCATACGAAAACTTACGCTGCGTAATTTATTTATTTAATTACAAGCGACTTGCCCGATCCAATAAATAAATAACTTACTGCATGGTAAATCAACCATGTTCCGTAATAAATCCACCGACAGTGGGACGGCTAAAGTACTTTGAATAAAATACGAATGAATTTAACAAAACTATCAGTGGTCTCGTATAATGACATTGAATTTATCGATTAGCCTAACAACGGATTTCCAAGACCAGGAATAATTAAATTAACTAAATTTGCACTTGGCTTATTGCTGTCAACTTACCAAATATAAACCTTCTTAATTGTTTTACCTACAATCTCTAAAGGCGATTGTATGTTATTAAGTAATATCTAAAAATGTTGTATTTTAAGAACGAGGACACTCGCACTTCAATGCAAATTAACTATACTACGATCCTATGAATCGCGAGGTAAATTTCACAAATTCAAAAACAGTCTTAATTAACATATTTTATTTCGAGATTCAATAACATTAAAAATAAATATGGTAGTGAGTTTTGTACTTGAAAGCAATTACTTATTTTCGTTTAACGTAGAAAAGCTTTTCCTGCCCTGAAACAACATTTATTATCAACACCGCAAATTGAACACTAAAGAATGACAATCCCGCCGTGATACCGCAGCCCTGGTTGCTTTGATAATCCTGAAACTCAATTTGGGAAGTAATTTAAACAATAACCTGAACCACCTCGACACAAAACCGTTCATTTAAGAGTTCATTCTGTTTGTTTTTGTTAGGAACGAATTGCTGATAGGTACTGCAAAAAAAAAAGATTCCAATGTAATTTACAGAATATATTTCTTTGCAATCTGTATAATATAATAACGAATACAAAAACAACAAAATGTATTAAATTTTTTATTATATATGTTTTAATTGCGATATTGGCGCTGGAAGTCTAGAACCACAGCTTGTATCTTTGAAACCTCAGACATTGTGAACGCTCGGGAACACTCTTACAAGCAATCCACACTACTGAGATTTAGATACATTAAGTAACATGGCACTCAATTTATTATAATACAGTTTTAAGAACTGAATTGTTAGCGTCAAAACAAAGATTTGGAGCACTGATTTGTAATAAAAATGTCGAAATTACACTATTTAGTCATCAAATTTATGTTTACAAGATGTACTAGAAATACTGCAAGTAATTTTGCCTGACTTTACAAAATCAGAATGACTTAGCTCGTAAAAATATTAAAATAAAATAACCACTATTAAATAGAAAAATCTTATATAATTCCGATACTGTTTTCTATATGTCAATGAATCCCTCAAACGAAAGTTGTCGTAAACAAATAAAATATTGGAATGACCATGAAGTCCATCTGGACCAATTATGTGAAATACTATAATCCCATTTTATCTATAATGTAACAAGGCCCACAAACAATTATGTGAAAATGATAACAATAGTATTGTTCGTGAATTTAATCAATCAATCACTTGTGTTTATGATTCTCGAATATTATAGATGACGACCGACGTTTCAGACTAAACGACCACATCAGATGTTTATACTATATATTACCTACATGTTGGTAGTTTATGTAATATTGCACTTTTTATCCTAAAATCAAGTTGTCTAAATGCGGTTGTACAATCACTTGAGAAAAAATAAATAAACTGCACTTGACCTACAAAAATAATTATCGTGAGATCATACTGCTGCTTTACAATACTAAAATTCAGTGGAAAATTTGGCCGTATCTCCGAAGCAAAGTGTTGTAAAAATATACTTTAATTGTAAAACAAACTATTTGCGTCACAGAAAGTTACCAAAAACGTTTGGCATGTCGAGTGTCACACGGATAACATGAAGAAACTGCGTCTTTAATAGACTTGCAAATAACAATAAATCGCGTAAAGGAATTTATACTGCATCAAATACACATAATAAGATTACTTATCCTCCAACCAGCAAAACAGGACATCCTTAAGAAATTTTTGCTGCGATTCATGATTATTTATAAAATCATATTTGACGTTATGTAACAGAACTCAAACTTACATTATAACTCCATTTCAAAGTCAATTTTATTGATTATACTGTGTCATTTTGGATCACATCACATTCGAGAATATGTCACTACGAGTTCGTAGTGACATTGTAATCGGAAACAATTAATCCAGCTAAAATATGTCAAGATCGCTAAACTCCAGTCACCAAGTCAGATGCAGAAAATGATAAAGAAACTTACAGTAATTAAAAATAACCATAAATGACTATGTTTTGTCTTAAGCATATTTATTTGAAAAGTTTCTTGCACCAACACATCGGCAGCAACGACAACACAGTAAAATCGTGATACCTTTTTATGCAGCAGACTCGATTCCGAGACCATTATAGCTTTTACTCGCGCAATCAACCGAGTACTACTAACAAACATAAGAGGAATAGCCTATGGAGGGGAATGCGCAAACCAGCTGCACAGTGACAATTTATGAGCATCAACATTAATGGCTGTTTTGCATTAGAAATGCCAAACCACAATCGCTTTAAGGTGCTAAGGCACGTCTTATGACCGAAATGTAAGACCACTATGCTGCACTCAATATACGCACATAATTACATTTTTGTACAATCGCAGCATATATTTATTTATATATTTACTGGTAAGTATTACTTTTACATGGCTAAATTAAGGCAAACTTCTTTTTCTTGCATTCCACCACGAGTGAGGCATTATAAAAAAAGATACAAGAAAATTAATAATATACATACTTATGAAGTTATTTTTAATGTGTTGATTTTTGTGCTATGATATTTTTACAAAACTTTTGATCTGCGTAAAATAAAGTTATTAGAAAAATCCTGATATATTACTAAATCACCACAACGTTAATGATTTAATACTATGAAGTTACTACAAAACGATTAATGGCAAATACATATACAGAATGATTCACGAGGAGTTACTGCCACTTACAGGACTTATACATTACATAATTTAGAGCAAAATATATCATATCAATGTGAACCCTATTCCCAATATTTACAGAATAATTCGACAATCAGCATACTCACCCTACAGTGGCGAGGAGTTTTCAACACCGTTTCAGCATCAATGTGTGATGCGGTGTCCTAAGCGATCAGATGATCTGCAATTTTTGCAAGATGAACTGCCGCTGTTACTTGAGGATATTCCGTTAGTAGTGAGATGTCGTATGATCTTCCAGTATGATGGTGCACCTCCTCACTTCCACCATGCTGTGGTTGAACACTTAAAATATGCATTTACCTGAGAGATGGATAGGAAGAGGCGTTTTTCACCCCAGGCCTCCTCTATTGCCAGATCTATCATCACTCGATTGTTGCGTATGAGGATGGGTTAAGCATATTGTTTGCGCGAACACGCGAAGAAGTACTTGCACGTATCATGCATGCCGCTACAGAAATCAAAGACAGCCGTGTGCAGCTACGTAGAGCTCCACGCGCGGTTCATAAGCGTGCGGCCAAGTGTGTGGAAGTAGACGGGAGACATTGTTCAACATCTTTTGTAAGCTTGTTAGATGCAATTGTGATGATTTACTGTAAATAATACGGTCTGATAATACATCACTGTATTTACTTCTGAAAAGGTTATTATTTTATTCGTCACTATTAAAAAAATTCGAATTACTCTGCAAGTATTGGGAATAGGGCTCTCATTTATATGACATATTTTGCTTCAAATTATATAATGAATAGGCCTTGTGAGTGGCGGTAACTCCTCGTGTATCGTCGTATATATTTTTTACTAATACTAAGAAATAATTTATCACGATGAAACCCATTAGCCAAATAATACATAAATGGATAAGGAAAACATTACAGTTACTAATTACTAACCTTAAGCACAAAGATTTTCAGATTATGCGTTTCATGGAGAAAATAACTTACTAACATGATTTTTAATTGAGACTGTCTACACTGCAGTTCGGATTTCGTCTAGCAGCTCATCCCCTGTTCTCGATGTAAAACAAACTGTAAATAAACGGCATGTCACTGCCTGGACACGCAGTTTTGACAGTTGTAATGCCAATTCGTGAGTCATTGTTAAAGCCATGCACAGAAAACAAAAACTCAATCTTACTCATATTTAGTTTATGCTATCGACATTTGGATTTTCCAAACTCCTCTCTCGGAGGCAGCCGACACACAGCCACTGAAAACTGAAAATGCCTCATCAACAATCAAACTTACAAATAATACAAGTGACACACGTTTGAAATGGCGTCCACTAGAGGCACTCGTGCCAATGGTTTCAGCATATTAAAAAATTTATATGAGCTTCCAAGCAAGGACCAATTATAGTAAGTTATATATTTATAAATGGCTAATAATAACAGGTATAAAATTTCAACCAACATGTAGGCCTAACTGCATAATTATAATCTCTGAGATATTTGTTTCCAATACCCAAAAATGAATTCATGTACTTTTATTGTTTTAGTCCTTTAAAAACATAAAAAACTCTTGCATTTTTCTTGCCAAGAACTTTTGTGTTGATTATTCTGGGATTGTACAGTTGAATATAACAATGCCGGTTTGTATATAGTTTACTTTGTAGAAATGCAGAGATAAAGCTAAATAGTTTTTAAAAGTACTCTTGATTGGAATTTATTTCTTAAATATTTGTATGAGGTTGAAGCTAATGAGTTCATTAAAAACCATTTATATTTAAACTAGCTTTCTGTCCACGGCTTCGCCCACATGAAATACACCAAGTAGCTACAGATTTCCTTTACCGAAGGTGTGCTTTGTTCACCACGCCACAGGTTATGCCCTCCGGAGCTAGGATAACCATTTGTTAAGTGACCTTACTCTAGAGCAGGCTACATAGAGCTGTCCAAGTGAGAAGCAGTCCTCCCTCAAATATCTTCCTGCCATCTTTAGCGACTGTTCCTGGACCTGACTTTTAGTTATAGCAAAACTTACCTTAAGGGGGAATTTCAGTTTCTTAAATTCTAAAGGATACTCGGATGGAATAAGTAGTAAACACTGTATAAAAACTTATGCCCCGTGTACATCCAGTGAAGACTGTGGCCTCGAATACATATTTTGCCAAGCCTTCACTTAAAGACTGGTGATATTGCAACACATTGGTAGTAATATTAATGGAGCATCAACCTTGAGGGAAAGCTTTCACCACATTAGGCCACAAGAATAGATGCTGTTGATGAACTCCACAAGGAAATGGATAGTAACATCCATTTTTACAACTGTGTCCACAAATTTGGGGTAGTGGTGCTGGTGGTGTGATGGGGAGGGGGTGGGGTTAGTGGTAGGGGTGGGGGAAGATAGGGTTTGGTGAGTGTCGGTGGGGTGGTGATGGGTTTGCCGGTTGGGTTGATCTGGGTGTGGGTGTGGAGCTGTTTGTGTTGGTGCTGGGTGTGGGTGTGACAGTGATGGGGATTTCATTTATATTTCAATCTTGCTGACTCTGCGATGTGCCTGAAGGTTTATAAAATTTTGTGGATTTTCAGCCACAATGTGGAATTCTTCAGCTGCATTGTAGTAAACATTTTTTCACACTTTTTTTTTTTGCGATTTCGTGGGACAAAGCAGGCATTTTGGGGGCGAAGCGGGCACTTACGAATTCCAAGTGGATTATTTTGAGGGTAAAAGGGGGAATTTCGACAGCCGGGCTTGAAGAAAGCGAACACGGCGGGCGGCTTCAGGCTTGCATCCTTTCGTTGCCTTCGACTCCGATACCAGATGCTGTTGTCCCAGAAGGAACATTTGTATACTACTCATAGTTTCTTCATTGATTTCATCTTCTGACAATGTGTTTGGTCCTATTCACGGACTTACTGCCCAAGGACAGATTTAATGTAACTACAATTTTCATTATTAGCCAGGCAAACCACCGAGAGTAAGTCGAACTATTTATTTTACTGCATTTATTAATGTCCCCACGTTTATGCTGAAAGTGCTATCAGGGGAACGTGGTTTAAACATTCAACTACGTTGCCCAAATCTGAAAACGGTGCACGAGAAATTATGTATTACCTGGGATTCGCATCCAGGGTCCCACATTCAGAAGGAAACGCTTTAGAACCTTGAAAAAGTAGTTTTGCCTTGAGCAAAGTTATTGTATCTAGAAACTGAGAAGAATGGTATGATGCCTATAATTTCTGAGCTCCTATAATTATATCTATAGAACATTTAATACAGTCACTTAGCTAACTGCAGATAATCTTGCGTTACTTCGCTTAGAGAAATACTTAGTTGCAGATACCAAATACATTTTCTGGAAAAGTACATTTTTCACCATGGGCATTAGTCAAAGTTGCTTATGCGTAGTGTTCTCACTATGAAGTTCTGTGTTCGAAACTCGATCGTGTTTCCACGTTTTTAGAAATGATAACAGAAACTGTTTTAAGTAAATAGAGCCATAGAAATCTTTAGTTGCACCAAGCAAATCTTACAAGTTTGTGACAACCAAACATGAACAAAAAAAAAATTTGGTTTCAGCAACAAAATATTTAGATGTCCAAATACAAATATAACTATTGTGGCTGCGCCAAACAAACTTTGATTTCTTCAACGGAACTATTTTCTCACTGTGCCATTTGACATATTGAGGGTAGGTACTGTTTTTGCAGAAAATCAAGGAAAGCAATTTTATTTAGAACGGCAGCGCCTATGTTTGATAATATAATTGGTAATTAATGTCTACAAAACATCACTTTGGCCATAATAAAGGGGAGCGCCGTGATATAGAGGATGATTCACGAGGAGTTACCGTAACTCACCGGTTCTATTCTTTACATCGTTTGGAGCAAAATATGACATACAAATGTGGATTCTGTTCCCAATATTTACAAAGTAACTGAAAACATTTGAAAAATGACGAATGAAATAATAAGTCTTTTAGAAGTAAATACCGTGATGTATAATCAGACTGTATTATTTACAGTTAAGCATAAAAATTGCGGCTATCAAGCTTACAAAAGATGTTCAACAATTTCCACGTTTACTCCCGTATAGTTTGCCGCATGCTTATGAACCGTATGTGTTGCACTACATAGCTTCACACGGTTGTCTTTGATTTCTACAGCGGCATGCATGATACGCGCAAGAAGTTCTTCATGTGTGTGTATTCCTTTGATAAACAATATCCTTCATCCATCCCCATACGCAATAATATAGTGGCATAGTGGCATTATATCAGGCGATCAAGGAGGTCAGGGGTGAAAACCGCCTCGTTGAGGTGGCGAGCGCGTCAGCCTGGAGAGGGGAGGATCGAGGTGGTCACCCCGGACCATGCATAACGGGAGTTCGCCGTCGGTGCCAGCTGCAGCTCGTAACAAGACTTTGAATTATCTAGGAGGCAAGGAGACATAATGGACGAGTTTCTTAAGTGTCTATTGTTACGTTGCCACATCCGACTGGTTTTGTAACCTACCAATTGTATTGCACAGCGTGTTTAGTCAATATCCGTGGAGTAACTTAAATGTGTTAAATATATATTTTCATCAAAATTAAAACCTACCCTGAAAAGTGCTTTTTGAACAACTGTTTTGCTCAAATGCTGCACTTTATAACTGAAGAATAACGTTATATTATCGGACCTGTACTACATATTTCATGACATCCTTATTACTATGTAAATGCGAAAGTGTGTTTATTTGTCGTTTTACGTCAAAACGGAGCAACGGATCGACGTGATTTTTTGCACAGATATAGTTGGAGCACCGGAGAGTGACATAAACAACTTTTTATCCCGGACAAAATATCTCATTGCTTTCAGAGATGTAAATAGGTACTGGATTAATCTTTTCTTAATATTACTGCATTAAAAAAAGCATTGTTACAAAAAATTTCCGTCATTTCTCCTTTCTTTTTTGTCTATGGGCTGTCCTTTCCTTCCAAAAGCTGTAGTGGCCCAGTGGCTAGAGTTTATCAAAGTGGGGCCGCATTAGTTCAGCGGGTAAAAAACCCAACAAAGAGGCCGCAGCAACTCAGTGGGTAGAGAACCCAATAGTGGTCCCACAGTATCTCAGTGGATAGAGAACCCAATAGTGGGGCCGCAGTATCTCAATGCTTAATGCTGCGTCTGGCTAGGATTTTCCGTAGTAAAAGGCAAGCTACGCTGACTGAAATCATACCCATAATCAATGCACGTGGTACCAAACGCATCTCCAACAAGTCTGTGTAATATTCTTGAGCTTCTTTGGGATATGAGAGCAGAAGCTGCACTAGCGTGCCACCGTTAACACGACACCGGACATAGCACTTCTCCTGGCCTCCTACCATAGCTAACTGGACCCTGGAGAACTTGCAACACTGTAGCGTGATCCGATGAGTCGTAGTTTGGGTCATTGTTTCAGTGGTTTCAAGTTGATGGGAAAAAAAGTTCGGGTTTGGTGCAGGCCCATTGATGCTATGGACCCTAGTTGTCAACAAGGCACGGTGCAATCCGTAAGTGCTTCCATGCTGGCCGGGGAGAGTTTATGTGACATGGGGTGGGTCATCTGGCCCACTTGACTACCTCGTCTGCTGGATGCTAAGTTACACCACTTGCTGAGCATTTACCGCACTTGATATTACTCCATATACTCTGAAAACGATGACACATTTCAGTAGGATAATAACGCGTTAGCCGGGTCTATAATGTTCAGAATTGATTGCAGGAGCATTCTGGGGAGTTGAGACTAATCGTTTGACCAAGTTCACCCGATTTACAAAAACCCAATTGATCGTTATTGAGACGGGTTACAAAAGTCCATTCGCACACAAGATCCTGCACCTGCAGGTAACATGGAGCTGTGAGAAGCTGTCCATGACAAATACGACGTATCTCCAGAATCTTTAATTGAAATCGACCATCACTTCATCGGGCTACAGTATATCCTTGTCACATACACAATAATATTGGAACTTCATAGTATAATGTAGCAACCAAATACAGGCGAAACGAACTACGTGTCCCTCACGGAATGAGAGTAGTGGCACGGATTTCACAAAGATTTTAGCAATAACTCAATAGGTGTAGATAATTAATGCAGCCGAAGAAATTGTTCTTAAGGATTGTTCTAAAATAAATGTATAAAGCTATTTTTTGAGTTTCCTACTCTCAAATTTTTCGGTTTATAAACCAAGTAGCCACGACCAGCACCGACAAGTTAGCTTGATATAAATAAACATATACAATACCTTAAAACCTTTCACGTAGAGAAAAATGAGGATAATAACTTAAAAATGTCGAAGTGTGGGGCTGTGCTGGCCGTGCAGGCGCCTCGCTTTGTTTCCACCAGTACTCAGCGTCATGTAAGAGGATAGAAGGAAGGAAGGGCCCGACACAATAGCTGTGTTGCTACGAGCGTCCCCAATTAAACCCTCGAATGGGCCACTGCGCGTCCGTCCGAGGCACTTAACCGAGCAGCGCGTGCCCCTGCTCAGCAGGCCACCCGCTTCCCACACAGCTATTCTCAGCCCGTTTTCACACCTCGGACGCGGCGAGGCAGCGGTTGAGTGTATGCGGGAGATATTTCGCCAGACACTATGTGCTGGTCCCGTACACATGTGACTATACACTCGCCGTTAACACACCGGCTCACTTGATTGCTCAGGGTAATTCTCAGGGCAGAGCTACATCGTCTGTGCTTTCATGTATTCAAACATTAAGGTTATATGTGCATGCTGTACGTTTACAATTAGCTTAATTTTGCACAGTACACTTATTATTATATTTCAAGTTGTATGATGTGTACTTTATAAATGTCCAAATTTATTTGGAACTATGCTGCAGAGAAAATTCAGTATTTTGTCCACTAGAAATTTGAAAGTGGAAAAATATGTTTTTCTTCATAATAATTAAAGTGCATTGCTAGGAGCAAAATACGTCATATGTATGTGGGGTTTATTCCCAATATTTACAGAGTAATTCGAAACATTTGAATAATATTGTTACAGTCAATAGTGCTGAACAACAATATCTCAAAAAGAAACCGCATTTTCAAAATAAACTTACAAATAATCAACATAATCAACAAAATTAATTTTACAGTTTTGTGCCAAAAAATATTGGGACAGATAAAAGCGAATAATGAAAACAATTTATTTTTTATCATGAAATTGATCTTAATATTTAGTAGGATATCCTTTACGCATTATGACCTCATGAAGGTGATTAGGCAAAATGTGAACCAACTTTCTCATATATTTCCCTGAAATTCTTCAGTAAGTCGCCTTTTAAGGTGTTCTTTTGATGTTACTGGTGTAGATCGGACTCTGCTATTGAGGTCATGCCACATATTCTCTATTGGATTCAAGTCCGGTGACTGTAGGGGTGAATGGAGCACTTTAGGACAATTGTACAGCAACCACAGTTGCACGACATCCGCATTATGATTGGGTTCATTGTCTTCATGGAACATAAATTCATCCCTAAGTCGTAATTTCTCGGCAGTTTTATGGAGATGTTTATTCAGAAGGTCCAAGTTTATTGCTTTGTTCATGTTCTCTTTAACAAAAACTAACTCTCATACCCCAGTGGCCGCCATGCACCCCGAGATCATGATACTACTGCCGCCGTGTTTGACTGTATGTAGGAGATTGTTTTCCTTTTCTATATTAGGTTTGCGCCAAACAATTGTCCACCCATCTGAACCAAATATCTTAAATTTGCTTTCATCAGCAAATATTACGTTCTGCCACCACTCATCATCTTTACAAATAAATTGTTTTGCGACCTTAATTCTCTTACTGCTATTTCTTTCGCTGACACGTGGCTTTTTTCTGGCCACACGACTATTCAATCCTGCCCTTTTGATAACATTTCTTATTGTCTGAGCATTTACCTTCTTGTCTGTACTTCGTACACCTCGGCGCACAATTTCGGAGCACTTAGCCAGAAATTTATCTTCACACTCCTGACAATCTTTGACTCTTCTCGAGATGTAAATGCTCTTGGGTGACCAGATTGTGGAATTACATCAATACGATCCTCATCTCTGTATCTCTTGATACTATTTCCCACTGTAATTATCTTCATTTGCAGTATTCCAGCTATTTATCTGCAGTTTTTACCTTTCTCTTGACTGAAGGTAACAAGTTGCCTTTGCTCGCATGAAGAACTCTCACCTCTTCACCCCATTTGCCTAGTGAACCGCTCTTGTTTACGAAGAAGGCAAGACTGCTGGATGACAGCGTACACTGCCATATGGTACGCGGTTAAAGTCGTATAGAAGCGAAATATACTGGCTGATTCACGAGGAGTTACCGCCACTCACATTGCCTATTCCTTAAATCATTTGGAGCAAAATATATAATATGAATGTGGGCCATATTCTCAACATTTACAGAGTAATTCGAAACATTTGAAAAAAGACGTATAAAATAATAACCATTACAGAAGTAAATACAGTGATGTATTATCAGACCGTATTATTTACAGTAAATCATCACAATTGCATCTAACAAGCTTACAAAAGATGTTGAACAATGTCTCCCGTCTACTTCCACACACTTGGCCGCACGCTTATGAACCGCGCGTGGAGCTCTACGTAGCTGCACACGGCTGTCTTTGATTTCTGTAGCGGCATGCATGATACGTGCAAGTACTTCTTCGCGTGTTCGCGCAAACAATATGCTTAACCCATCCTCATACGCAACAATCGAGTGATGATAGATCTGGCAATAGAGGAGGCCTGGGGTGAAAAACGCCTCTTCCTATCCATCTCTCAGGTAAATGCATATTTTAAGTGTTCAACCACAGCATGGTGGAAGTGAGGAGGTGCACCATCATACTGGAAGATAATACGAAGTCTCACTACTAACGGAATATCCTCAAGTGCAACAGTGTCAGTTCATCTTACAAAAATTGCAGATACACCACACCAGTCAAGCGTCCCGGTAAAATGAATGGCCCAATCAGTTGATCGTGTAGATCACCATACCATGATGCTGAAACGGTGTTGAAAACTCCTTTCCACTGTAAGGTGGGTATACTGATTGTCGAATTACTCTGTATATATTGGGAATTGGACCCACATTTATATGACATATTTTGCTCTAAATAATGTAAGGAATAAGCCCTGTGAGTTGCGTTAACTCCTCATGAATCATTCTGTATAACTACTGTCCCGATAATTTTTGACGTGGGTAATGTGTAGGCATTTTTTTACTTAATAGGCATAGTTTACTAACATTGACAGGTTATGACTGTTTTCATGGTAACAGTCTTTACTAATAACCACATAGAACAATTTACTCTAGTTTTATGTACGAAATAGCTACTGATTAAAGTAAACACGTGAACTTGTATTTGCTGTCCCAATATTATTTATATTCCCTGCATTTTGAAATGGACGTTATAAAAGTGTGGTGAACTTTTCGGTTCTCCATTGCTGTTTCATGAAGGTACGTGGTATAGAGCTTCTGACCCCCCTACAAACTGTATGGGCTCTAAGAAGCATTTGTATACTTAATTTATCTTGTCATCTGAAGATTACATGATTCCTAGGTGTGATCATTCTCACCGCGAACCATTGGCATTAAATCATCGAAGAGCTGAGAGCAGCGGCTGTCCGCGGTAAATATTTCACTTAATATAAATATATCCTTAATCTTCACACCTTTGCTCACGTTCGTCCCCTAGGACTAACAACCACGGGTACATCGATGTAGGTAAGTGCAGTTATATATCCGCAATCGCTTCTTTTTAAAATAACACAGTATTTAATGCAATATATTTAAAATATACTTTCTTTACCAAGTAACTTGAATTGTTACTCTTACGAGTGGATATTTTATATTGGATGTATAGTTTTCCAATTGTAAGGATTAGTAATTATCTCATGGAAAGATGACGTTTTAAACTGTATAAAAGAAACAGCTTTGCCTGAGAAACAATATTTTAAGTTCTACGTAATAAAATAGTTTTACATCTTCTAATTCAAAATTTCAGTTCCAGTAAATTAAATAATAAGAACCTCAGTTTTTTTAAAATAAGATTCAAAAGTGCACTTTGCAAGCCTCCTTTTGTGCAAAGTGTTTCGTGATCGTATCTGTGTATGCTCCTTTCTTCGGTTTCAACAGTCAGAGGATGCGTGATAAGGAATCGGATTACTGGAGTTACGTTTGTAAACTTCTCACAGAGCTTGTTGGTTAAGTTCAGGACTATAAGTCATACCCTGTAAAGCAAATTTATGCAAAAGAGAAACCAAAACATAACTTTCTTGACACTAAGTGACTTGTTTCACATAAACATCATCTGCTTTAGACACTTCAGTACTAAATCCACCAATGTTCCTAAAAATCTGCTTTTGCCAATATTTCCTCCTTTTGTAGTGTCTCTTCGTGGCATGTTGGACATTTCCCTAAGAAAGCTCACTCACGATCAATCAATTTATTCTAAGGGTTGGTGCAGGGCGCTGAGGTGATGTAAGCCACTCTTGCACTGCGACGTGTCTTCTCTAATGACACGCAGCAGCTTGTGACACTCTTGCACATTTTTAGGATTATTGGTAGATTTAGTACTGATGTATCTAAATCAGATGATGTTATGTAAAACAAGTTACTCAGTGCCAAGAAAGTTATATTTGGTTCTTAATTTGTATAGATTTGCTTTACTTCTAATCTTGGTAGTAGGCTTTTGGAAAAGTATTTTTTCCGTAGGGCCCATAATTAACCCAAATATGCCATAATGTGTTTTACAGGCTATTCGCGGTAAAAATAATACTTTTGAGAGCCCTCTCATTTGGAATAATAGTAAATAAATACATTTTAATGTAGCCTTAGACGTTGACTTCCAAGTGCAGTGGAATATACTTACTGTATTTATTACCTACATGGCAATATTTCTTTTAAAAGGGGGTTAAAGAATAAAAACATGGTTAAAAGGAAAAAATAACTAGGACCTCAAAAGTACTCACTTTACCGCGAACAGCCTATAGTTGGATAAATCTTCCGTCCGATGTTAGAATGCCTTTCCCACAATTACAGTAGATAAATTTGCGCTTTTTTTTGTGGCGCACTAGTAATTTGACTGGGAACTCTGGTCCAATAACACGGGTTTCGGCCGTTTCATATGACCCGACTACTGTCTCTTAAAAAAAACTTTTCCCGATTTTAGATTACTTGTGTAAAGCTAAATCGGAGTATGAGTGACGTGGTGGGCTACTGCATTGAAATCAAAATAAAATCCATCATTACCACAAAACACTTTTGTTCATATGCACTTTCGTGTTTGGATTATTTTAAATATCGCGTGCCTCAAGTGTCTGCCCGCGAGAATCATGGACGTTTAGTTTCGGAGTACTTTATTACGATTGGCGCAGTCAAATAGTAACATGTCTTCTCACGTAGACACGCTGACAATAAGCAACGGAAGTTGTGGTTGTGGACGTAGGATATTGAAGTATAGAATGGCCATAGTTCTTTTAGCGAGAAACACCTGTCCCTAATTATCACAAATTCAGTAAATTATTATAATTTATTACGCCACGGCCTGGCAGTTGAAAATAAAAGAAGTCAGCGTCTCAAGGTATATGCAAGGGAAGTTTGCTTAGCTGCACTGTTACACTTCTAAACTACTGCGTCAGTACATGTTGAAATAATTAAATTTCGACGTCTGCCGTTGCCCTCCAGCTTCCGGACGCATCTCATTCTCTCGGAGCAGCGGCCAACACTCGCAGTGACCGGGTCAGACATTTAACATCAGCTTGTTTCCTTCCGGGGAGCAGACAACTGGCTCTTAACACACATCCTCGCACTTAGGCTATCCTTAGTCGTTCCTAACTCTTGGCGCGGGTAGAAGCCACGGTGGCTGAGAGATTAGCACGCTCGCCTCTCACCAAGACGACCCGGGATCAATACCCAGCAGGGTCACCGGATTTTCGCTAGTGTGAGTCGTGCCGGATGATGCCGTTGGTCGGTGGGTTTTCTCAGGGAACTCCCATTTCCTCCGGCCATTCATTCCGGCATCGCTCCATATTCACTCCAATCACCCTCATCATATCTCAAGACCTCGCTGTTAAGAAACCACCCAAATCTCTTCACTCGGCTCTTGGGGGGGGGGGATGTTAAGTTCAGCCCCAAGCTCTCCGCCCGCAACATGCTAAAATTCCCGCACTCCTTGACCACTTGACAAACGACTCTACGTAAGCAAAACAGCGCTAGGCATGGTCGAGCACCCACGTAGGCGGAAACCATACTCTCTCTCGTGAAAACCTTCACGCTGTCCCACGTCAGTACATCGACTCTCCCGGGAAACCAACCACGCTGTACCGCGTCCTGCCAACTACTTCTTGCGACCTGGAAACAAGACTGCTGACCAGCAAAGCCCCAGGTTGTCGAATCAGCAGATGGGCGGGCCGGTCCCCCGTCCACGCGTTTCGTAACAAGCGGCCGCCTGCTGTGAATTCCCGAGCCTCGCAGACGAAGTAAAGGAAAATTCAAACAGCACATAAAATGATCAAATATAGGTGCGAAATTTCTCCAGTTGATAATATTATTAGATTTTAAAAAATATATTACTTCGAGGTTCGCACGAAAACAATATCATTCCTATAAAACAGCATCTTACAAACAGGCTATAAAATAATGCAGAAAATCTTGAGCGAAGCTAATGAAAGAATTGATAGTATTGTCAATACATCATAAAAGATATAAAGCTCTCAAAATAATAAAATAAGCAGTTTGATAACTAAAATACATTTATTAATTAAAATTGTTAACGGAAAATTACAATCAAATACATTTTAAATTATATTATGTGACAATACTAATATTAAAGTTTTATTTAGAGTGAAACCAAAATTTTAAATATGTATATGTATTCAAAATTTTTTCTTTTATTAAAAAAACGTAGAAATAAGATAGTGAATAAATATTATTTAGACAAAAAAGTTTTTCGAAATAAACCAAAATTTTTACATTAAAGATAATACTAATTTCATTAAAAAAAAGTGCAATAATGCATCTTAAGAACACAAATTTGAATTGATAAAATTCATTCTGAAATATTCAATAGTTTACAAGTTAATAAAAATATACAATTAAATAAACATAATATAATATAAAATTAAGCTGTATAAATTGAATCGCTTGAGAAGAACAAAGAACATTTAAATATTATAAATCTACAGTGAATGTTCGATTTATATTTAATGAAAAAATTGAATATAAATTTATTAGTATTCGTTAACGAAATTCAAAATATTAATGTTATTCAGGGGAATAATATCTAACTGTAATCAAAGATGATATCTATGAAAATATTCTGTATAGAAATACTTAAAAATAATATAATCATAACAGTCAACAAATAAATAAAATTAAACTAAAATGAAATTATACATCTTATACAATAACATATCAATTACATTAAACGTCAGCATTTAGTTATTATATAAAATATATCATTGGTGATTGTAATCATTAAATAATTCCTAGTGGTCCATATAAAAGTGATTAAATTAACAAAAAGAGATTTTAAAAATTTGATGACATATAAATTATATATCAAACCAAACAAACCTTTAACAAATAAATATTTTTTTTTTAATTTTAAAAACATTTCAACTATGTGAACGCAACTAATAAAAAAAGCAAATGTTCGTAGGCATAGTCATTTAACAAGAAAATTTAGTTAACACAATAACAAATAACTGCCAATTAAAATTAAGTATCCATTTTTTTTCAGTTTATGGGTTATAATTTGTATCATTTGTTCAGATCCCGGATCCTGATGATGCGCCAATATATTTCATACTAAATAAGGAATAAAAATGTATTGGTTTGGTTGCTAAGATAATTTTTATATGAGATTTCTCGACACTTGCATCTTTATGTCTTTATCATTGAATAAATTTCCATCAAATCTTCCGAAAGACTAAATTGTATGCACTGAAAAATTAATTCCGATAGATAATTCAAATTTGGTCTTTAAAATATATTAATCCTTATTGTAATATTTAAAAATCACTAAATAGGGATGACTCTTATAGAATATTTTATGGCTCAGGGATATCTGATAAAGATGGGGAACATACAAAATTAATTTGGAATTCTTTAATTATTGAAATCTTGGACAAATGTATCGATATTTAAAAGCCAATGTTTTATTACAACCTGATTTTTTCTGAAAATTTTATAGAAGCTATCGTGAAAGGACATGATATTGACTCATGGTATATTCAAGCACCCTGCGACGGTAAAAATGACAAAAAGCCTTTGATTTATTACACGATTGTAAAATTTCTTCAAAGATTGAAAAGGGATTGGTGACAAAATATCACAATGTTGTGATGGACACGTTAAATCCAATAATAAATACCTACCCGGTTTTGATAAGTAGACAGAGTCAAATTACTTATAGCAATTGGATACCAGAAATTCGAATTTTCTGAGGATTCTTAGATAGAAATGCATTATAATGTGAGGATTCCAGTTGTTCGAGTTATTGTCTCACAAAACTCACTACTCTGTGTTGTAATTTACTACAAAAAATAACTCTCAAATTATAGAAGAATTTTCTGCAAGCGTAGTTTAACACACAGTGTTCCTTACATTGCTATGTTACCCTGTGCAAGAAAATTTCAGTTAGATAAAAATTCCTACCTCAAAGTGCATGAAAACTAGAGTGGCAAAGCGTCGTAGGTTTATAATAACCTGGCATATTGAAGAATTAGCTTTCTCTTGAGTTTAATAAACACGATTCGCATTGCTTAAATTGACTTACTGCTGAAATTTCAGTTACAGTGAAATCATTTTATGAGAATTTTAATAAGCTCTTTGTAAAAGTTGTTTAAATATCAGACAGTACACAGCCAACAAGACTGGAGTCTATTATCATAATGTGACTATCATTTATATTAAGAAAGTCACTGCTCCCTCAGGATTTTAATATCAGTGTCATCTTACTTGCAACATTTGGAGTTTGAAATGAATCTGAATTTTTTCTATGGTGGTGTTTTAAAGACCGATCGTTTGTGTGTGTAACCATTCAATATTTGGCACAGAGTGTATAAAGGACATAAATCTATCAGTGGCAAAAACAGTAAGGAATTACTAACATATGCATACCAGTAATGTTTGTTATAATATTGTTTTCCCAATAAAATGGAATATTGTTTCATATGAAAGGCGAAATCGTTGTCAGAAATCGTCCAGGTACAAGAGAATACAGTACTATCTTTTTTTATTAAGTTGTGGAATATTTCGTTAGTGCTATGTTGAAAACATCAGCGTGTTTGGTCTTATGAAAATGTCTTATATAAAATACTTGATCTCCGGTTTTCTATTTTTTTTGTCATTGCAACATTTTACTTTCCACTTGATATAGTTTTGTGTTTATTATCGCAGTGCTCGTCTTTCTTATTAAAATTTAAATGTTCGTCAGTGCGCAGAATGTAAATTTAGTTTAAATAGTATTATATTAATAATGCACTATAGGTGCGAAAACCGCGATAGTTAATAATAGTTTTAAAAAAGGTTTAACCGGAGAGGGATTGAGTCCTCAAAACAACAATATTCAATTATAGTAAAAATGTTTAACCAGAATAATATTGAAAGTCCTTACACGATATACAAAGCTATTTGATAACTTACAATATTTTATTTGAGATATGAAAATATTTTACCCTTTTTTCGAGAATTTTTCATGTACTCGTAGTAATGCACATTTGGAAAGGAGATTCAAAACACAGAGTGACTCACTAATACCTAATAATATGAGACTCGTATAAATAGCTCCGAGCTAAGACTAGTTGTTTATAGACTTTTTCCTCTTGGTGCCAGAATATTACAAAGGGATCGGTTCACACGCTAACATTATTCACTGGCAATTTTGTTCAGCAGTTAAAAATCTAGGTCACGGATTTCTGTTCTCTGCGCGCCGCTGTACTGCAGTGGAAGCGTCGTCGCTGCATGCGAAGGCGATTGATCGCCTAGGTAGATATGCAACACGGCACACTCTGCAGTCTCGCGTGCTTGCATACCACGCAAGGGGCGAATCGGCGCCAGGAAGCGTGTCAAGGGCAGCGTCGTCGGCGGCTCTTCGCGGCGCGTGCGACGGCCGCCTGACCTTTGACCGCTCAAACACGTCGAGAGCTGGCTGGGAAACCAAGCCGAGTTGGGAAGGCAACGAACTGAGGAGCAATTTGCGACAGCTTCCTCCAGGCGCCTTAAGATTGTTTCACACTGAAGATTTAACTTTGCGTAAGGGTTCTGTGAAGCCACGGATTTTAAATGGGAAATCAATGTTAAAGAAATTCCTCTTCACAATGCAACAATTTTAAAGATGACTGTTGCAAACAAAAAGCATTCAACACATTTTTCTCAGAAAATATTGCCACACTAAAAAATTTATATATATATATATATATATATATATATATATATATATATATATATATATATATATATATATATAGTTAGTAAATTGTATCTTTAATAACAAATTTCAACAAAAGTATTGAAAAACAAAAATAAGAAACATTTATTAACGCGGTAGTATTCTTAAGAAATATCACGCAGTGTACGTTTTGTTCGAAACAATTATCTTTAAAACTGATGCATAGAAAAGGAATTTCTTTAACATCGAATCCCCATTTAAATACTATTGCTGCAAGGTTATTAGGTAGTGCTCTTAAGAAGCCAGCCTTCCTAGCGCTTGAATTGTGTTATAGAGTGTTTGAAATACACGTTTTTTTCACGAAACGTTTAAACGTGTGTCCAATGTGCTGGTCCACGAAAATAACACTTCGTCGAGTGCTTTCAAGTTGTCATGCACATTAGAAACACCATCTCAGAGCACTCCAACTTAGCTAATGAATTGTTTTCTCAAGGCGCTGTATTTCAGAACATGCATCGTAGATATATTCAAAAATATTCCACGGCCATGCACTGAACGTTGTTACTGACTTCCCATAAATAAATGATAGGGGCAACGCTTAAATTTCCGTAAGTACATGCTGCACGACGACAAACCTGCACGCCTATTTAAAGCCTTGCACTTTGTGGCGATAGTGCACTTGATGTCCGGTACAATGTAGCCCTTATCGTTCCCATGCTTCTCTTCCTCAGACGTGGAAAAAAGCTCTAGGTAGGCTGGTTCCTTAACTCTGTGTCAAAATGTTCATAAAATCGCATCTGGGTTCTTATTGGAATTAAGAGAAACTCAATTTGATAAGTGGTAATTAAGTGTTACCAAATATGTTATATTTGGGATCTGTAATAGGCTAGTCTGTTTACGTTGATATTTACAATTAAACGTACTTGTGAGCAGTTGCTACAGTATTTAAAACATTTACATTTGTATGCTAGTAATAACCTCAACTCTCACCTAAACTGATGCCAAGTTGCACTCACAGGTTTTATTAAATTACAGAGTGGTTTCTAATAATTTAATTGTTTATCAGTCATCTACACACAAACTAAAATATAATTTTTACGTCTGTTGCAATCGTGGAATAACACAATATATCATCCAGACGTACGTTGGTAGGAATAAAAATGAATACAGAAAACAGTTTAAAATAATTGCCTATTTGATCTGATTGCTTAACACTAAGTTACCTTTACGTAATGCGGAAGCTGTGTCATCTTCTCGTGTGGAAAGTTTAACTTCACGTCGTTCTACATTCAATTAAATACACTGCTCCGCTATCTATAGCTGTGAACAGAACGACAACGCAAAGTAAACGCAACAGGCACCAGGTTAACTTCAAAGAGAATCGGCTTTTATAATGTCACTTTCTGGTCCTTTAAAAACACGCTTAATGTTAAACTGTAAATAAGAGACGGAATCACAGTCTACAGTCATACGTACCACCGTAGATGTCATAGTCTCTGTACCCAGGTTAAACTCTGCAGGCTACACGAGGAAGAACATAGACGTGAAATAAACGGACTGTAAAGGAGAGCTGTATTTATGTATTGCTTGCATAAAATATATAAAGTGACCCGTTTACCATTGGTATTGTATCTATCAATTTTCAACAGAATTAACGTATTAGACAGCTGCGATGCAACGGACATTCTCGGTGCTTTTAAGAGCAGCGGAAACCACCTTACAGCGTGATCCACGGAGCCAAATACATTTTTTTTTAATTCTCCCGCCCTTGATGTAGTCTGAAAAAACTGCAGCAATCGATAACTAACAAAATATTTGCATGGAGGTTAGCATGAACTGTGAAGTATCCAAGAAAATTAAAAATAGCCGTCAGTTTGTGTGCTTTCAGAAAACCCGACATTATTGCCAAGCATATCTAATTTTACAGTGATACAGATTCTACAAAATCTGTTGCAGAATACCATACAACGGCAGTAAGGGATACTTTACTTAATAGTATCTTTATCGTTAAGGCACGAAATCTTCATGTCTTAATGAAGTATTAAGTCAGAGAACACGGCTCCAGGGGAATGGAGATAATACACGCACTAGAAGACTCCAAACAAATGGTGGGAGTTAAGAGTAATAAAACTAATAGTTATTTTTCCTTTACACAAGCTGTATGCTAGTCAAGGGTTTCATACAAATGGGAAGAAGACAATAAACTGTGCTAGCGTCCATCTGCATGTGAAACGGGAACCAGATAGGTAAAAACATTCCAAGTGGAGTCGTTCAGGATTATGACCGTGACCTATCTCATGATAAAACATGCCGGTGATTCACCTGACATGGGCTAAATTAGTAAGTATTTATCTCTTTCCTCTTCCTCCACATGATTTAAACGCACTGGTGATTTACATACTGTCCGCGCGCCAGCTCTGAAACTGCGGGGTATGAGGAAAGGGGAAGGCAAGACAGTGAGTCGCTTATGAGGAAAGGGGAAGGCAAGACAGTGAGTCACAGCGAGGAGTGGGGAGTGTGGTCACGCATGTACTATCCGCAGTAACACATTTACCTCCGAAGTGCCGTGAACATCGCCGCTGCGAGTGTTATGTATGTCCGGAAGAAAAACACCACTGTGCATTCTGAGGGCTGGAGAATCCTAGGTAATATTATTGCAAAGTGTGATGAAGAGGCGAAACAAAAATGTTATGCTTTCACAGTAAACCAGGCGACAGCAAGAGCTGCAGACTATGCTGGAGTGTCGCAGACGTTAGTTAAAAAGATACGGAAGGAATAGAAAGCACTAGATAACGGTGGGGAGGGCGGTAGCTTGCACACGCCGGGTAAACGACGGAAAACTAGGCCGGAACATACTGTCGTGAATACTGGTGCTTTTGATCCATGTGTAATTCGGCGGACGATTCAGGCATTTTATATTAAGGAAAAACGTGCCCCTACCATTGCAAAATTACTGCCCATGGTAAAGGAGAAAATATACTTTCCGTGGTCACATACTTCGTTGCGTAAGGTGGTAAAACAACTAGATTTTCGGTGGAAAAAATCGCAAAGCCACAGGAAGATACTAATTGAGAGACCTAACATCGTAGCTTGGCGCCACGACTATCTAGTTGAAATAGCACAGACAAGGTGGGAAACAAATTATCTACATAGACGAGACATGGATAGACGGTAATTTAACGTTTGGCAACATGAAAAAGCGTTTGGCATACAAGCTAATGTGAATTCGGGTAACCGATTAATTGTAGTACACGGGGGGGGGGGGGGGGGTATTAACGGATTTATCGAAAATGCTCTCCGTGTCTATAAAGCCGGCACTGCCAGTGGCGACTATCACGGCCAAATGAACAGTGTTAATTTCATAAAGTGGGTTACCGAGAAGCTTGCTCCTAACCTCCCGCAGTCATCTGTAGGCCAGTGTAACCAAGACCTACTGGGAAGGTACTGTGGTCACGTACAGAAGCTTGAGACTGAATACTGGGAAAAGGACTGTGTTGTGTCAGATGTAATTGACAGTATCGTTGTACGTCTTGACGACAGTAGTGATTCCTCCAGTGCATCAGGCGCGTGCAGTTCAAGCAGTGAACAAGAAAATCCGGGCTCACCATTAGCGACCCCACTGTCTTGAGGTGAGTGAATGCTTTCTTTGTACGATAGTACAGTCGTATAGCGTGGCCGGCTTATCGTTCCAAGGTCGCATTTCTGCCAGGGTTTCAGAGGTGGCGCGAGGACAGAAGAGGGGCCTATAACATCTATTCAATTCAATTACGTGTAGTGAGAAAATTTTTACCTGTATTTCTGTACAAATAACACTTTTTTACAAAGGAAATGTATAATAATTTTTTTTAATGCTTCGGTTTTTTGTGTATGTGGTTTGGTAATGTTTAGGGGTCTTTGAGACGCTGCAGAAGACTTTCGCTGGGTGGCAACAAAAGAAAAAGAATATTCTTCGTCATACAGACACGAGGATTTTGCCGCTTCGAATTACTTGTAAGCTGGATATCACATTTATGTGTATATTTTTAAGTCGTTATCGTAGTTTCTTAAGGGGGACTTTCTGTGAGACGACAGTTTTACTCTCCATTCACAAACACACAATTTTTTTACCGTTTTTGTTGATTTTTTAATATTACCTCAGCGTCCTCTAGGCTAAAAAATCATGTTCAATTATAAAAGAAATGCAACAAAATGTTGTCAAGATATGAATTCCGCCAAAATCATTCGGGCATTTTTTCGTTCCCTTTCCCCGGCAGACATAATCGCTAAGACGTCTTGTTCGTTTAGGACTACAGCCGGAACTGTGAGGGTTCGAACCCAACCCTCCAAACTGCTCAGATTTTAAGAACACCTCAGTACTCAAGTGTAGTTTGGAGTCGATTAGTCAGGATTTTCCGTCACCGGTAGAGTTCTCTGCACAATCGAGCTACATGAAACACCGCACTCTCCAGAACATTTTTGTCCCGGTATGCCTTAGGCGCAATGTTGTTTTGCACACTTTTCTCGTTTCACCGGATTATTAATACAATACGGTAGAGTGGGTAAAATATACGTTAAGAGTACGATTTTACTCTTCCTGCTCTTAGCTGATTGTATTAGCGTATTTGTGCAAAATGTCGGTAACGATGTAAAATGCAATGACAACTCTCGGAACATTATTGTATGTTATCGGCACATTCAACGTAAGAGCCGATATTTTGCACAAATACGACATAAAATCCAGTTTTTTTAAAGGGTTCATGACTCCCTTAATATTCGGTTTATGTATAAAGTGTCACATATGTTTTCCTTTTACTTTTCATGAAGAATCGCCTACCGAAGTTTGTCGGTCTAATTGAGAATCACCCTGTAGATTGTATTGGAACTTGTTACGAATTCAGAGAAGTTGTAAATGAGTAGAGCAGTGGAAACTCGTTTTTACCGGTAAGTGTCGTCGGTAGCGTGCAAGTGTGAATAAACAACTCTGCAGTGTTGAACACGTGTTTAGCGTCTATCGTGGCGCTGCATCATTTGTAATTCGGCGTCCCAATAAGTCTTCTATTTGCAGTGTCGTGCTTCGTGGCTCGCTGTGAACGGTGTTCGACTCTCGAGCGACGGAGAGATATTTGGGCACCCCGCAAAAGCGGACGTATTCAGGGCAAATAGGGTTAAAACGAGGCGAAGAGGGAGCACCGGCGGAATGCAGTTGAATGAGAAATGGGAGTATCGCGAGAAAGGCCACCTGGAAAGAACAGCGTCTGCTACATTTCCTACATGCGAAATCGGTGTGATGCCACCGGGAATACAAACCAGCTCGCAGCGATCTGCTGAATGGTCCTCCTGGTCAACTTGCGTGAGCATAGTGCGAACACGTCAATGTTAGATAATCCTTCATGATGGAAACTCTCTGCTTCCCTGACAATACTATCAGCTGCACAGTATACCAGGCACGCAAACGTGATTACTGGCATGGTGTCTGTATTCACGTGACTATAACAAAGGTTTAGTCAACTCAGGTTGAGAAGCGTAATGCTTATAGTTTGGTAACTAGATTTTTTTTGTCACTACACAAGTGCTAGTGTCGCATGTGAATCGGATTATCTCCATTTATTATGTTAAAAACAGAATAATTGCAATAATCATAAATAAAATATAAAAAACCTCCATAGATAAATAAAATAATTTTCTTTTTTTATTCACAGGGTTTAAAAAGTTTAATTAAAAGCGACCTCTTTAGAACACTGCGCACTAGCAGAAGACATTTTCTTATGCCAAACTCTCCCATAAGAAAACTAGTTTTGTTCCTAACCTGACTGGAACTAACTCTATTATAACAGTATCACCATTGTAATAGTGATTGTAGAGCACCACTGTTGGAGCCACTAGTAGTAGGGGCGTGGGGGTCCTATGCCACATTTCTTGACCCTGACCTTGACCTTTCAGACATATTCCCATAACATTAACCTAGCAACTCAATTGCTGGAAAAGCTAGACCACTCAGCACCTCAACTAGCATCTCACTCAACACCTCAATTAGCACCTCACAAAGCAAAGAACCCAATACCTCACATACAACCTCAAATAGCACATCATTCAACACCTCACTTAGCACCTCAATTAGCATCTTGGGGATTTCACTTCACTTCACCTCACTTACCACACTGGAATCAGAAGTTCTCCGGCGATGCTGTAAAACTCATGCAATAGAAAATACATTCTACCATTCACAGTACCTCATTTAAATCAAACATGTGTAATCTTAATTACTAATTTATTAGTGAAAGGGGAAATAAATAAACTCAGTCTCAAATATGTTAGTAATTCAACAAGGTGTAAAATCAAATGTGTGTATGTGAGAGAAATCTCTTTACTCAAAATGAAATTATACTTTATGATGATTAACATAAATTACATATCACCATCCAAGTAAGAATAGGGATAAATCAGAATGAAAAATATAAATAAAATAAAAGACTGGAAAATGCTGCAAAACTTTAGAGCTGCTATTAAAAAACTAAATCCTTTACTTGAAATTTCAATTCAAAACTCTAATTAGGTTCCACCGGAAGTAGCCTCCTCTGTATTTAACTTTCCAGAAAGATTTGGTAAGCTCTTGCTTAATTTTTTATGCTTCCAAAATCACATTCATTAATCGTACGTTAGGTAATAAAAAGGCAGTTCGTCGCTTAATTATCTCAAACACGATACTTATTCTTGTTATCTCCTTCACCAAATAAATTTACTCTGTATTTGTATTGAAAGTTCAATACAAATCTTTAGCTCCTCATTACACAATACTCCGGCTATGCTAACTCATATGCGATAGATCGTGACCACTGGTTTAACATACACATGGAACTCACTGTCAAGTCGATGAAAAATCAAAATAATAACTCTCATAAAATAAATCCAGGTCCCTTAGAATTTAATACCTGCAAAAAAGTTCATCTAATTAGGCTTTCCAAGCATTAATTTGCCTTGATATCACCTGAGCTATCTTCTTGCATGGCGCCTACGTCGTAATCTCGGCGTCCTTTTCGCCTCTTCGACTTACCACTTAAAAATAGTAACTATGACTCAACCTACAGACTCTTCTTAATAGTAGCTGAGGCGACGACCTAACACTTCACCTCTGGGAGCATAATTTCTCAACTAAATTTACGATGGAGATGGAATTTTAAAAAGTCAAATTCCAACGGAAAATTTGTCGACTTACATGTTTAATGTCGTTCCCAGAAGTCCCCTTTCTGGTTTCTGCACCAACCAACAGCCAATCACGGTTCGCTTCCGGGTTTGCCTTTACAAAATGAAATTAAGACCCAAAATATTTCTTTTTGAAATTACAAAACAAATAAATAATCCTGATTTAAAAATTATGAAGCAATTACTGAAAATAAAACCAAACATATTAACACAATATTAAAAATGGTAACGTACCCATGCGTAGAAACTCAGAACAACGTGTAAAATAATATCTTAGAGTAATGGACTGGTGGTTCTCATACATCGAAAAATTATGGAACTGAAAGAGTTAACATAAAATATAATAAACATGTGGGAAAAACTTGATATTAACATCCAAATATTACGTGAAATCAATTAAATATTACCGTCCAAAATATGTTTGTAGCTCAAATACATATAATAAACATAACCTTATGGTTCTATGTCCAGTCAATCTGCGACACCGTACACCTGCAACAGCTTTGTATCCAGCAAGGGAACAGGAGGCTGAAATTCGATCATAAAGCACTCAATTGGAAATAATCTTTATCATCATCCACTATTTGCTGCAACATTTACACCATACATAGTGAAAGCTGTTCTCTTCGTAGTTCTGTTTTCGATCCTATCTAACTGGCTTCCGAACATTATCTGTGCTCATAAAACATTGACTTTATAACCATAAACGTAAACACATTTTAAAATATTCTTTTCTTCCAGGACTATTTTGAAAAATTAAATTTTGTGCCATCGAAAGTGCGTTCAAAATATTTTTTTATGTGGATATTACGCACAGATAAATATTTATCTCCACTAGAGAATTAATAAAACAATCAAATGAAATAATTTCACGTATTTTGCTTTTACATATGAAAAAAAATCTTAGTGCTTCTAGTTTTCTTTATATGTGTATTTCCAGCGAACAGATTATTAGTTTATTAGTTATTAGCTGTGCCCGCGACTTCGTTCGCGTGGACTTTAGGATTTCTTTACATATTTTAAAAATATAAATAGAAAATTGAAATAAGGCGTGAATAGTGTAAATCGAAATTTATACATAGTAATTTCTACCTGTGAGTACTTGCGATTACTCTCGACAACCTGTGGCTACCTGCGACTACTTGCGACAACTTGCGATAACCTGCGACTATCCGCGACTACTTGCGACTACTTACGACTACCTGCAACTACCCGCGACTACTTGCGACTACCTGCGACTACCCGCGACTACTTACGACTACTTGGGAGAACCTGCGACAATTTGCGACTACTTCCGGCTACCTGCGACAGTTCGCGACAACCTGAAACAACTTGCGATATAAGACTTAATACGTAAAACCTAAGACGTAAGACTTAAGACATAGGACTTGGCCTGAAGGGCCTAACTTCCCATTGGGGGAAGGGTGGGGCATAAAAAGACAACCCTCTCCCAAATTCCAAGAAAATCAATCCAAACATGCGTCTTTTAAGCCGAAATGAAGGCGAAAAATACACCCCTCTAGTCTCGGCAACTCCTCCCAGGGGATGGCGTGTAGGGAGAATTTGGGAGGGGGGAGAGGTACGATAGCCAAAGGTCCAAGGGTGTGCAGAGTGAAGCCCCCACCCCTCTACAACTTCTTCTAAAATTGTTTCAATTTACCTTTAATAATGGTTTTGTTAGTGCACCCTTAGAAAGTATCCAATTAGTTCATTTTTCTCCAATATGGTTTACAAATTTTGAAGAGTCTCAAGGGGTTTTTACAACTAAACAAAGCCTATGTCCATTTGGAAAAAAAATTAACTTTCTAACAGTGAAAGAATTGTGAGAATCGGCCTTGTAGTTTCCGATATTACCTGAGATTATAAACAAACTCATATTACCTCTTTATAATATTATCACGCTATCCACTGGGCCACTGGGGCCCAACTTGGCATTTCTCTACCCTCAGGGTCTCTGTGGCCCCACTTGATATATTTATATCCACTGAGCCACTGCATCCCCACTTGGGATTGCTCTACCCACTGCGCCACTGAAGCTCCACTTGGCATTACTCTACCCACTGGGCCTGTGTGACCTTACTTGATATATGCCTATGTCCATTTGGAAGAATGTAGCTTTCTTATAGTGAAATAATAATAATAATAATAATCGCCCCTGTAGTTTTCGTAGAGCATGCTTACAAAGCAGCCAAGTAGCTAATTTATTTCAGACTTCGTTTACAAATTCTGAAATTTTTCAAAAAAAATTTTTAATTCAACGAAGCCTTTGACCATCTAGAAGAATGTAACTTTCTAACAATGAAATAATTATAGCAATCGGCAGTGCAGTTTTGGTAAGCATTCTTACATAGTAGTCAAGTAGCTCATTTTTCTCCGACTTGGAATTCAAATTTTGAAATTGCTCAAGGACTTTTTTCTTTTTGAACTTAACATAGCCTATGACCATCTGGAAGAATGTAGCTTTCTAATAGTGAAATCATTATAAGAATCGGCCCTGTAGTTTCCGTGATTACCCGACACAAACTCATATTACCTCTTTAATATATTAGTATAGATTATAAAAATATCGAAAATCACTTTTCTGGTTCTTGGCCACCCTTAAGACGAATTTCTGTGAGTTTTCTGATACTGTAAGGTTTTGATGACGGTGATTGTTAAGGCGTCATTCTCAAGTAGCAAGAAGTAGCAAGAAGATAAGCTGTCTATGGTTCCACACCAACACGCAGTTCAAAATCGTCTATAGTTCGGTTATGGTTACTTAAAACTTTTCTGAAGCCCTGCTTAAGTTCTACTGTTCATCTACCTTATGCAAACAAAGCTTAACTAAATTGACAAAATTATACCAAAGGGTCAACGCACCGCATTCGTGCACACTTAATTTAATGATTTTTTGTGAGAAGTTTGTATTACTGGGCACTACAAACACACCTAATTTGTCTCTAATTTTATTAATACTAATTATAAATGAAGTATAATATTTCGTACATAAAATATAAGTAAAAGTTAAAATTAATAAAAAGTAAGATACTTTTATGTTATCAGAAGTGTGAAACGCTTCTGATACTTTACATATTTAAGAAACAACCAAACATGTGGTGGGACGATTTTTCGAAAGTTTTATTCTAAAAGTGTGAATATATCTCGAATAGACTAGTCGATTAACAGTTCGAAGTATAGAACAACTAGAAAATCGTACGATTTTAAATATTTCTCTGTCCAATCGCGATACGTTAAAATCAACCCCAGTGCCGCAACTAAGACTTTACCTGGAGGGGAAAAAGAAGACATAGTGAGTTGTGGAATAAATTTCGCTTATTCCCTGCACGCACAAAAGGTTTCGGAGACCCGTTGCAACAATTTCTTTGAAAAATTACACTTTTATTGATTTTTGTCTAGTGCAAAAGCAAAGAGATTTGGGTGTATGCGTTTCCAAAAGTAGTCAAAACCACTTTTTTATATATCTAAGAAATTCAACATGTCATGACTTGAAAGAGAGATTATGAATGATTGAAGTTAAGTTAAAACCTAAAATTTTGTCCCTTCAAAAACCTTCTGGGCATGAGAAAAAAAAATTATGATTATTGGACAAAAAAACCCCCGTGTTTGTGTTTAACAATAAAAAATGAAAGCCTGTCTTGATCTAATGGTCATGAATGCATTATTCCGTCCTATGAATACGCCTTTGGCCTGCACCGAGAGATGATGTCTCCTTCACTTGTCGCAGCAGGCGTACTCCTTCGCTGGGTCCGGGCAGTAGTCGTGGAGGTAGCAGAAGGAAGTGAACAAGAGGCATTTTCGGGAGAAGGGACTCTCGAGCCAGCTGGGATCGACCGCTGGAGAACAATGGCGACGGCGCGGAACTGACACCAGCTGACATCGTTGAAGAGGCGGAGTGAGGCCGTGGGAGACGCTGCGCGACTCTTGCCGCCCAAGGATCGCCCCTAAAGCTGGCGACTTGGAGCTCTTGTCCTGGCTGCGGCACGACACTGCCGGCTCACACGTGAATCATCCTTCCAAGGATTCCATTAGGCACGTGTGGCTGCAGCACCTGCAGTATTAACAGCACCTAACCTCGGCCCTATCTGTCACTATCTTTTCGTGCGATTGGTTCAATTTGTATGTACCTCGGTACTCTATAATCCACACAGCTCAAATTACAATCCTCTGCCAATAAAAATTGTATCCATTGTGTTAAATATGCCATGCCCTGTTCTAACAAACTAGGAATTGGAGATAAAACTTCCACACTTTAAACCTTCAGGTTTAATTCCTTTAAAATACAACAGGTGTTTGAGATTAATTTATGTTTCATAACATTTAGGATGTTCTGAGTGTATATTTTTTTAATGTATTTAAATAGCAAGAACATCTGTCTGAGTCCACGTATGAAATTGGCGGTATTAATACAGTACCATATTATCGGTACTTTTCTGGTCACTGCACAGTCCTTATCGAGTATTTTCGTATTTATATTTGCGGTTGTCTGTTCTTGTTCAGCTCTTGATTGTGTTTGGGTTATTCTCGGGGTTTTCCCCAAAAAACAGGGCTCAGTTCTTTATAAGTTACTGTATATTTTTTGCTAGGGAGAACAGTATGTTTTATTATATTATATCTCCTCACAGTGTTTCACATCCCTCATTAAAAATTGCAAGCCTAACACAGGTATTAGTGATGAAGGGGAAACCTATTATGTTCGGAAGTGACCGTGTAGATACAAACTGGCTGCGCTGTGCAAAGGCTGACTCATTGGTTATTTCGGTATGATTTTCTATAATCGCCCAAATTTCGGTGGAAAACATTACCATTTGCCCCATCACTCCTCCGCTTGTTAAGTTATAATATCCTTTAAAATAAATTACCTATAAAAGAAAATAAATGCCATTCAAATACACAAATATATTTCATAAGTCACCATGATAATTTATTCTGGCAATGAACACGGTTGTGACCGCGTTAGGCAGACCGCACGCCTGATACGTCAAGACAAAGACAAGACATGGAAGAACTTGTCTTAAGTCAAGATTCGGACACACGTCCGCACACAAGAAAAACATTGTGTCTGCGACATGTGTTGTTTAATTAGTAGACAAGATTACTTCTTCGAGTGAAGACAATATTTTAATGTATATCTGATGCTATCTAAGCAAGAGAAAATGAAAATGGGTCCAGGATTTTAACTTACCGTGTGCGCAACATGGAGCATACGTCTCGGGATTTGCTCGGGATTTGTTGGATGATCCAATCAAGTTCCACAGTTTTTATCGAATGTGTCCTGGTACATATCGATAACTTTATCACAGACTTTTGCCATTGCTGAGGAAACAAGACACTAAATACAGAAAGGCTATTACAGCAGATGAGAAGTTGCTTATTACATTAAGGTAAATATGTAAATGTTTAGTGTACTGTACGATACTGAGTATGTATAACTGAAATACTGATTATTTCTAGTCATTTTAATTATTGATAGCAGTATCAATAACCTGTTTTTGCCCCACATTCTCAGTTAGTCTCAGAATGCACGAACCATAAAAAAGTGTCATATAAAATAGAGAATATAATGTGTTTTCGGGCATCTTGCGAATGGAAGCAGCTTCAGGGATTTGAGTTTCCATTTCCTAAGAGGTGAAACAATAATCGGAAAGATTGTAAAGGATGTTTGTATGACAATATGGTCTGCTATTCAGCCGGAATTTATGCCAGTGCCCACAGAAGAGATGTGGAAACGAATTTATGACATGTATTTGGAGCTTTGGACTATACCAGACGGTATCGGTTCTCTTGACGGAAAACACATCCGTATTCAACGTCCCATTAAAAGTGGCTTGTCATTTGATAACTATAATGGATATTTTTCCATTGTTTTGCTAGCGTTAACCGAAGCCGACGGTCATTTCATCTCTGTAGATGTAGGTGAATATGGACGGAATAGTGACGGTGGTGTTTTACAGTCATCTGCACTTGGTCGAAAGATAAACAATGACCAACTACACATCCCGGAGTCCACAAAGTTACCTGACAATGAGTATGGGAGTGCGCCATTTCCATATTTTTTGTTGGCGATGAAGCCTTCCTTTTACAGAAACATTTAATGAGGCCATATCCAAGATGAGAACTTAGAAACGCAAAAATAATATGCAACTTAGCAGGGCAAGAAAAAAGTGCTGAATTTGCCTTCGGTATGCTAGCCTCCAAATTCGGAGTTCTGAGAACAAGAATAGCATGCAAACCAGACACAATATACCAAATAGTACGAGGGCCTTTTGTCCTACATAAGTTCATCAAATTAAAAGACGGAAAAGTTACTGAACCAAGTTTGGGAACGATAATGGTTGCAGTGTACCCGACGCTTCCTTTGACAGTACGCATAATTTGCAACTTTGCTGTAGACGAGCAACGACTGAAGCTGTAGAACTGAGGAATCGTTTGTGTGCATATTTTCTCAAACCAAATGTTGCCCTTCCATGGCAAAACAAGTATTCGTTTACTTGACAATTGTAATAAATTATTCAGTTGTAATCATATGTCTCTACTCTACTATTTCATTTTAGGTGTAAATAACAACATAACTGAAACCTTTGTTGTTATAAAAAAATGTATCTTGTTGCCGAATTGTTATTTGACAATATAAATAATTAGGCAGACAGTAATAGCAGTGAAGTAGTAAATTAAAATATGTACAAATTATCTATAAACATAGTTGTTTTATTTCTTAAAAAAATGAAAACACACGAAACACATTTAAAGATAGTCACTTAATAAGTTAACATTACTATTAGTCCTATATGTAATCATTAATATTACTACCATTGTGTTGTAATTTTCATAGCAAGTATTAAAATGTTTACAATGCTCTGACACACACATCCAGTTTAAATTTAAATGTACTGAAACTAACTGTATGTAAACTATTCAAAGTTGATAAAAGGAACTGGTAATGTTTTCACTGTTTGAAGAAGGCATTATGGAAGATCCAATAGAAAATGCGCCAGACTTTTCAATTCCAATGAACTGATAACTGGACGTTGAATGCCCTGGTTCTTTTGAATACTGACCACTGGCATATGACACACCATGCTGTGGAGATTTTGATGAACGCTTATTTTAAAGGAGTTTTGCTGAGAGGGCGACAACTTTGCAATATCAGGTAACAGACTTTTTAGAAAAAGCAAATCTGGATTTTCTGGCTCAACTTCACAACGTCTCTTCCTTGCCTATAAATATGAAACAAATGCATTGTCTACGGGATTTTATTTTTCTTCTCTCCTCTTCTTCTTTTGTGTTTTCGTTTGATCTGGTGGTGGCATGGTCACACTGCCTTCGCTACACATTTAATTGACATAAGATTCTTCATCTTCAGACTGAAATGGAGATGGGTTGCCATTGTCGTTAGCAGCTGCCAAGTTACCCGACTGCCTATAATCATATAAGAACATCCCAACTCTCTCAGTGATAGGCCTACAGTTACATTTTTATTTAGGTCACATGTAAAACACTTTCTGTACAAATACTCTACCTTCTTGATTTTGTAAAAGGTGTCCGGAACGACAAGTATTCCGCCAGATAATACGGTTTTTTATTTTTTGTAGCAGAACCATTAGCCTGAGTCTGTCTCACGTGTCTTGCCCAACAGTTCCAGCAATTCCTCCATTTCTCTTTACAAAAATTCACAGCAACAGATATTAAAATAAAAAACACTGATTAAAACTTATGTACCAATGTACATATGTTACATACAATACATATAGAAAGAATAAATATTTTAAATAATATAATGACCACTTTAACTATGGTATAAAGGCTGAAACTACAATGTACTCATGTTCATTATCAGATATTTATTCGCATTTATCTATTTACTTAACAATATTTTATTTTCATGTTGGTTGACATTAACATCTCTTTTCAATATTAATTAAGGTTTATATTGTATAAAAGGAAAATGATGTTGCCGGTATTTATTCACAGTAAATAAAAGCTATCTGGCAAATGTTGCTGTTACGAAAGCATTGTTGTAGAAAACTTTGGGTGCATTACAGGTCAACCACGACAGATAACTGTACCTTAGTGATCTAATAACACAGATGTAGCTACATATTGTTTTTATGCCCTTACCTTCAGCAATAATAAATTGTTTCTTATTAAACATGATGAGACTATTTAAAAAATAACAAATAACTTATTTTACTCACATTTTAAGTCGATTTCTTCAGAAATTACTCGCCAAGCTTTGTCCACTTTATATTTGTTTGCGTGACCCGCCAATGAACAATTGTAAAACAACGGAAATTTTTCCACCACTTGCACAAGTTTAATTACGTCCTCTCCGCTCATGTTTGCCTACTGTGCCTTCCAAATCACTACTAAAGTCTGAAGCGCGACGCACGGAAATGGAGCACCCCGAATCTCTTCAGATGTGTCCAAGTCATGACGCTGACCTCAGCATCATAAATCGGACAGGTGTGGGCAATTTCTAAATTCCCCTCTGTTTGAATTATGTTCCTTACCTTGCGACAAGTTTCAGACACACTTGTCTTGACGCATCAGGTGTGCGGCTTCCTTCAGAGTTTACAGTATACAGTTGAATCTACGTCGTGGTCAAACACACGTATTCAAGACACAGGCTGGGATAAAGTGCTCGCAAAAGACACGTGAAGATGGAGTGGTGAAGGAATGTAAGGGCGGTAGACACCGGAGTATCGCTAGGAAACCCTCCTGTCAACGGCGACGACCGCCACATTTCTCTAAAACCTGGACGTTACTTCGCCAGAAAGCGAGAGTGAACGGGAGTTGTCTGGCCTCTTTACCAGCGCGGCCCTCCGTCAACTCGCGTGAACATTGTGTTACATACTGTTCACGATAAAGTGACCACTATTGAAATCAACCTTAGAAAAAAGTCACTGCACCTGCATGCATATATTTTAACTGACGCGCCGAGTGACATGCGCCCAGTAAAGTTGATAATGATGGATGGAAAATATTTCGAAAAAAAAGTGTTAGGTAACCATTTGTGATGTCTTAAATTATGTATTTCGCTTTCTGTTTTTTCTAGACAAGAAATGTAAAAGTGACCAGTTTTGTATAATAATTACTTTTATAATAATTCTACAGCTTCGCTTGACCGACTCATGAATAAAGTGATGAGGCCCATGGCAATGTTAATTTTACATAAGGCGGAAGAATACACAACACGCATACAAGTAGATCTTAAGCAGGGATTTCAAAAGTGCTCATTTTACCTTGAACAGCTTATAGTAGGTTTTATTTAATTTTGTATCACGTAGGCTATACGTAAAAATTTTGAATGGATTTAATTTAAGAATACCTCAGTATTTGGGTTTAATTTGCTTCAGATATAGTGTTGTTTACATCGTAAAAAGAATACGAAGTAGAGTGTTCATGAAGGCTTCGCAGCAGTCACTACCTGTGATCCAACACTGGATCGCTTTTCTGCCAATAGCACTTTCAGAAACAACTTAGGCATGTTTTGAGGATAGAAGACTTTACTTAAGTAGGTTCTTTAAGATGTTTATACACTTCCTTTAATCTAGTTTCTATCCACCTATATTCAAGTTAGTCATAGTATTTCATTCACATAAAAGGATGAGTTTAGCGAAAACGCAAACGTAACCAAATGCGATTCTCAGTGTCGACCACGTGACTGTGACCGTTGTATTGGCGATGGTCGTATCTATGTTGGGGACGCGCAGAAGACGAAAATCTTTCTACCTCATACATCGGGTGTTTTTCAACATCGACAAACGGATGTATGTATTTCCCTTAAAGTGACTATTAAGAGAGTTATTTGCCCCCCCCCCCCAAACATAGCATTTTCGTTCAAAAATCATAAACCACCAACGATTAAGCAACAAATCAGGGAATGATGCTTGGTAGAACGGAGTTCTTACACCTCTGAAAACGCAGTTGGCAATATCATCCCCCTTCATGGTGAAAATGGGGGGAATGGAGAGATTTGGGTGGCACTTAACATCGAGATCTCTAAAGCCGATGGAGATGAAGCGCGGTTATCATGGAGCAGCGCTGGAATGCAAGGGTGCGGGGAAATGGAAGATCCCCGAGAAAACCCGCTGACCAGCGCCATCGTCCGGCACGATTTCCAAGAATGGCCCCGCCGGGAATCGAACCCGGCTATCCTTGATGGCAGGCGACTAGTCTGACCACTACACTACGTGGCCCGGGGTGACAATTAAGGTTGCCATATTTATTTTGGGATAAAACTTTGTAATCCTAGTATCTATACGACAGGTCAAGACATGGTATGAATTAGCACGCATAAGTTAACGAAGAAATAATAAGGTCGTCTTCTTGGAACACTGTCAGGTGAACAGTTCTATAAATACCAATGCGGACCTCTCAAAACATAATATCCGTTGCCTGAGAGGTAGGCAACATTATATTTACAGCCGTATGAAGATGTATTTTAAATTAAGATTTTGTGGGGAGCGCACAGCTCCCTTAAAAATCATTTTAAAGGGAAAAGTGCATACATATTTTCGTCTTATATTTTCGTGAGGAATGACCTGCCGGAGTTTGTTGATGTTCAAAAACATCAGGTTTATTGTACATTCATCTTAGTATCGATAATTTCATTGATAATGGACGCTTTGGTTGTTCTTTGGTTTATGTATTGACATGTATTATCGTTAGCGAGTTACAGTTTTTTTTAAATAACAATGAAGGGCCGATACGTAATTTCACATAAACGTTGTAACATGCCAGTATTTAAATAGTTGTAAAACATATATGAAAAAAGTAGGGTTACGTTTTAGAATTTCGGACTGCGAGGTCCGCGGATAAGGCAGAAACCTCGCCAAGAAACGTACAAAACAAAAACAATCATCGCGCATAAAACATAAGCTTGCAGGGGGGCGGCGTGGGCGCAGTTTTAAAGGCGTTATCCCAGAGCACATTAAAAGTTTTAGCTCGCCCATTTAAATATAGACAGTTAAAGGATGAAGGCAGGCGGGATTATCTTCTTATTGCTTTGTAGCGGCTCGCATATTTCCATATCGTATTACAGCTCGCTTACCCTGGGCTGTTCGTTGGAGGCTACAGTTCTGCGCAGTCTAACCTGCACTGCTCTGCCTATGTCCTCTGAATAAACTAAAGATGAGAAAGACCTATATTTGTCTTCTGCGCATGTTCCCTACAGTCATTCGCCCATAACCAGTAACAGTCAAAATCAAATGGCCAAACAGTGATGAGCGTGCTTGTTTACGTTTAGTTTTGCACCAGATCCACTCTTTTGTACGAATAAAATATTTGGCTAGCTTGAATACATACTTTCTATATTCACTAAAATTAAGTCTACATTGTTTTATAGTTCTAATGGCCAAAAATATCACGTGTGTCTAGAGCTGGAACACAGAGATTTGTTACTGCGCTGTTGGCATGAGCACTCCAGCCAACATTCCCTCAGATGTTGCTGTCTCGAGTCCAGATACATGTAATCGAAATTTTGTCGTTGGTTATCAACGCTTCATCTTCATGCCTAGAGATCCATCAAGGGATATCTAGCACAACAAAATAAACTTAGATGCAAAAAAATGTTGGCGCACATGTATGTGGCTAAGGTTACTTCAACTAAAGGTTGGGAAGATCAATGTTAAAAGTTGAGCAAAGGGGAAATTTTACCACTAGGTAAGCTCTACTGTCACGAATATGGGTCACCTCCCCTTAATCTTTAGCATATATGCAACCCACATCGTAACTTGTATGTGTCGGGGTGCAACTCGAGTCCACTCGCTTGCTATTATTTCTTAAATTCCTTCCTTTTATTTCATTCCGAGATGTTTTCCCTCTTAACGTTACCTTATATTAAGCGAGAGGGTGCCTGGACCATAACTAATAAAGTTAACTACTCACTTCAAAGTTAATTTCTATGAAATTGCTTTTGACATTAATACATTATAAATTTCTTTTTTTTTTTCTCTCTCTCTGGACCAAAATATTAATTAAATAGATTAAGTACAATTCAAATCAAAGCATCAATTTATCAATACGTTTCTGAGAAAAAACATTACGTAGACACCATAACTTCAATTAAACCAGTTCGGTATTGCAATTATGTTATCACTAGCTTGAGTGTTTTAGCCAGTGGAGCCATTTGTGAATTTACTAAAGCATCATAACTAAAACTGGTCGTCTACATTAAGAATACTTATATTAATCTAAAACTTAACCAGTTACTACGTTACTCTCTCTACGTCCCATGCTGCCAGGACTACCCAGGATGAGAGCATCACTCGAGCAGGAAGCAACACCTCCAGTGGCTGGACGATCTCACACTTCACAGCTCACTGCATTCCGACCGTTTTCGCACTCGCACCAACTTCACGTATCCACGGCGCACTCCTCGAACCATTGCTTAATTAACCGCTCCCTGTGCTAGGCCGCAGCCAAGCCTAGGGTTAAACCGTGTCCGAAATTATACCATCACCCAAGCATCCACACAGTTGGTGACTGGTCAACGACTCTCCTACATCTGTCAGTAAGTCTGCCTTTATAGTGGAGCGGCGAGTGGAGAGGAGAGCGACGCGGTGAGCAAAGAGGTGAAGCATGACAGAATCAAACCAATTATACACCTCCTTCCTCGCCGCCGGCGAGGAAGGAGGTGTATAATTGATTTGATACCGGCACCCTTCACCTCTTTGTTTACCGCGCCGCTCTCCTCTCCTCTCGCCACTCCACTATAAATGCACCCTAACAGCTGATCCCGCGGCCCGCTTCACACAACTGCTGAGTTGCGAGACGCCAATCTGTGAACCTGGAGCCATGGCCAGTAGCCTCGAGCGCACACACATTTCGCAATAGGCTGAGCCACCCCGCGCCAACCAAACTGCAGGATATACGTAAGTCAAATACTGAACTGCCCGGTAGCCAACGTCCTCCGCAAACTCTCAGCTCAACATACCCATTAATGCCCTGGCGACTGTAAAATTTACGGGTCCCACATTTACTCAGTCGCGGCAAAGAAAACATAACATAGCGTGGTGACAAAACCAGAAGTGCCTTCAGGTGATGCATTTTATAAAAGACAGCTGTGGGTATACAACTTTGGCATTTTATCTGAAAAGTTGAGGAAACGCCATTTCTATGTTTACGACGAAACCGTTGGGGGGAAAAAATATAATGAGCCTGATTAAAAAAGACGTGGCCACTAACAAGTTTACGTGAACGTTATACATGAACATATACCAGCTTATGGCGGTGTCATTCAACTGAAGGCTCCCAAATTCAAAGACGTCATGGACCTCGCTCACTAATATGTCAGGCACAAAGAGATGTGGTTCTACAACCAACTGCAATCGGACAGAACACCCATCAGATGGTCCTGAGGAAACTGTGGGCGAATATCTTGATTAATTTAAGGAAAAACTCATTGATAGAAATAAGCCTGCATGTCATTAAAAGTTTATTTTGATTTATACTAATAAACATTTTGCAACCCAATTTGGTAGTAGAATGATTAATTTATGTAGCCTTAAATAAGATGATTTTACAAATTAAAATCTTTGTTTGGAGCAAGAAGGTGTTAGCTGCAAAATCAAAACTCCTTCCTCCTTCACAGAATAGGTATGTTTTAGCTATATTGGTGGTAAACTATGAGTAGATACATGGACTATAAAGGGGGAAAAAACATTTTTAACGAAACTTTAACATTTTATTTTAAAAAGTGTTTTTATTTCGCAGTAATACCAAAAATAGAACTAAGTAACTCTTTCCGCAAGAATATAATATAATATATAATATGAGGTATGCTAGATTAATAGCAATTATAAGTAACCGTCTTAACAAGATCGTAACTGGTTTAAACTTCTTGTGAAATTTTTAGAATATTTCGAAACGTCTAAAAAGGACGCTTCGGAGAACAATTCTAGACAAGTCTCGCAGATAATCATTTTTATACACAGTCACAATGGTATATCAATTTTACTGTTGAATCTTCAAATTACACGACAGCCCCTTGAAGTTTTCTGTTCGTATTGTGTGACTGAAGGACAAAACACGATGCACGTAAAGGCGATGCTGCAATAATTGTTCTGTGTGGTGATGTTGACTTCATTGCCATCTTGCTTAATCTCCGCTGTCTTCCAAAGGGTCGAAACTAACAATAAACGATTTTTAAAGGCTGCCTATTTGCAAAGTTTTTCATCCAGAAGCGGTATCGAATATTACTTGTATTAAAATGGGCGTGTTGTCTACTATAGGCTGTTCACGGTAAAGTGAGCACTTTTGAAGCCCTAGTTTCCACCGCACTTGGAAATTAACACCCGAGGCTAAAATAAAATATATTTATTGACTATTATTCAAAATGAGAGGGCTTTCAAAAGTGCTCACTTTATCGTGAATAGCCTATACGTCGAAGTCTGTGCGATAAAGAAAATAGGCAGGGGGACAACGTATTGTAAAAACACAAAAGGAAGTTTGTACAATCGTTATATATATATATATGTACTACCCCTGTGGAATTTTTGTGTTTTACACCACATTTTTTAAGCATATACGTAAATACATCACATTTGTAGATACTTTAACAAAAAAAAATTGAAGTGATTGTTTTACATTGTTTCATCGCTTCATGAAGTAGAACTGCCAGGGCGAACTGGTTTATATGTGGGTAATACAATATAGTTTGTATCATGCGATATCACAAACTTCAATGATTTATCCGTGAATCTATCCCAGAACCTATTAAACCTGGGGATGACGAGCCACCTTGATATAGGCTGTTCATGGTAAAGTGAGCACTTTTTAAGGCCTTTATAAATTTTTTCTTTCATCCAATTTCCATCTTCCTGCTGCTTTTTAATCTAAACATTGCAATGTGATCAATAAATACAGTGTATACATTTCACCACCATTAAAATTTAATGCCTGAGGCTGCAATAAGAATTTACTAGCCGTTAATGACTGTTGGGAGGGCCTTAAAAAGTGGTCACTTTATCGTGAACAGCCTATAATACAGTCGGCAACTGTTGAAATTGGAGGTAGAGTAAAATTATGTGCGGGACCAATAAATTCTCCTTCTATCACTTCCATCAAATATGGCACCATTTCTAGCAGATTCGCGGCTCGCCGTTAAATGAGCGCTATAGTAAGCACTTCTTAGGGTCTGTTTTCTTGCCAATTTCTTATCCTGCAACCACATGTAAAACTAACAGGAGCATGGGGCCCGACGACTATTTGTGCGTCTACCATGTTTAACTGCCAAGTTGCCAGAAACACGGATGTATCACTAATGCTTTAATTATTACTTTTGAATGCAAGAAAAATTCTTGTATATAAATTTAAAAATTGCGCATTTTAAACGACGTCGAGACACTGGACTACTATTTCTACATTGCTGCCAACTTTACAGGGAGTGATCGGCTCTCAAGACCTCGCTGTTAAGAGCCGCCCAAATCTCTTCACTCACTTTGCAGGGAGTGTGACAGTCAATGTATCTTTTTTTTAAGCACGTGCAATTATGGGCAAGGAGTTTTTGAAAAATTCGATTTAAAACGTGCTTAATTAGCCACTAATTACCTATACCGGACTCTCATTTGGGAGGATGTGGAATCGATCCCAGCCGACTGTACTGGGGATGGATTTCCAAAATGGGTTAATGACCACATTTCTGGTAGGTGGCTGCACTGTAGTAACTTAATGCTCTCGCCTGCCTGACTGGCGCTCGAACTGCGTCGCAGAGTGTTGGAAACTCATGTTTTTTCTACAAAATATTAAAAGTGCGTCCAATGTGCTGATATGATAAAATAACACACACTTCACATATGGGATATTGAGTGCTTTCAAGATGAGACACACATTAGAAACACCATTTTTTATAGCACTCCAACATAGCTAAAAACAGCTTTTTCAAAGAGCTGCATTTCAAAATATACGTGCCAGATACATACAAATGTGCTCAAGGACCCTGAATTGAACCTTCCTACAGACTTTCTACCAATAAAATGACAGGGTCGCCGTTGAAAGTCCATAGGCAGAGACCCGGAAATTTCGCGGATTCATGTGGCAACAAGCTAGCTTCCACAACCCCTTGTGTACTCGAGCTTTAGTTATTTGTTTATCGGCTGATGATCCAGTTTTACCCCAAATCAAGTAGCACGGTAATTCGGTGCTTGTTTTATTGCAGGTTAGTTATTGGCTTAAATTCGTCCAGGGCGTAGCTGACAAATTGCAAGGCAATGGATAAAGAAAGTCAAATGTATACGTGTGTGAAGTCTAACTTGTCCTCAAATGAATTCGAGGAATTTTCGTGTCTCTACCCATAGGTAGAGCCCCGCGTATTTCGCGGATTGAATTGGCAGCAAGCTAGGCTGGACAACCCTCTATACAGTCGAGACATTATCGTTTACTTATTGGTTGCTGTGACAAAGTGAGGCCTGTGTGCAGGACTATCCAACACTCACTCACACTACTGCTTCCTGCTTATTACTGGGTCACAGTTAAACGGGGCGTGTCTGACGAACTGTCGTCTAATCACAACAGCAGAGAAAAGAGCAAGTGTTTGGAGTCTACCTCGCTCCAGAATGAATTCGCGAAATACTCGTCGCTCTACCCATAGGTACACGCAGCGCGACGAGAACACTGCACAGAGTTGCACTCAGAGGCGTTGGCGCACTTGAAGCACGTGGCAGAGTCATCCTTATCGCTCTCGCGCTTCTCGGCTTCAAAAGGGCGACGGTAGTTCCATTCTTCAACAGTCACATCCGTTAGGTTCATACCCAGATAATTTTTAATTCCCAATGCTTCTGTTTACGACTTTGCCCTCTTCGTGGCTGCTCTAAACTCGAGTGCGCCCCCACACAAGTGACGGGCAGATCTCGAGTTACAAACTGCGATAGAAAACGAACGGAAGAAATGATCTTGAAGAGCCAAGCGAGGAGGGTCACATCAATGTCGTTTCAATAGAAAAAAGGGAGGTGAAACCATGACAAAATTCTGAAGTGACCTTCGTACCGTATCACCTAGGCTGGAGCAAGCGACGGAAATGTATTGACTTGAGGAACCACAGTAATCCAAAAAATGCCCATCTGACGTCAATAACTCTTCCCCTGTTTCCAAAATATGAAAACCAATCACATTAGAGATCTTAACACACTTTATTTTATCCACCGTAGGCAAACATTATCGAAATACTTAGAACTATTAATCAGAACACCGAGATTCCGAGTAATCCGCCTAGAAAGAAAAATATCTACAAAAAATATAGGCATCAATATTTTATGTAGCTAGTACGTAAATGACAAGTTGCAGATCGTGAAATGGAAGTCCATTCATGACAGTACGAGCTGACTCCAAGGCAAAGTTGCCTGGAATGCCTGTCTACGATACAAAGGGATCCGGGTTAGAATACTGTGACGTGCACAATTTCGGAATATGTTTAGTTTGTTTTATAAGCTCTCCCCCACCCGGATTACTTTTCTTGCATAAAATGTGAATTTAAAAAGGTGATAAATAAATCACAAATAAATTTAAATGACAACTTAAAAATTTTTTATAAATGCAATATTTCCAAAAAATAAAAATAATAAAACTGACAATAAACAGAGTATTTCGTGTCTGAATATACGACATTGATTAAGAGTATTATTTTGGATTAGTTTGTTAAAACGGCTATGAAAGTTATTGGAGATAAATTGGTGTTAAGTACTGCTACCCGTGACTAAGAACGAACACGGCAATTGAGCTGATGTACGTATACGCCAAAGCACGCGGTGTTAGCAGCTTGGCGATGGTTCCTTCTTGGCCGCCATTTGCAAGATACGTTGTGAAGCCGGCGTCGTTCCGAGAAGGGATAATGGTCCATTTCCAAAGATGCTGCAGGAGCATCTCGTTACGGCTCCCCCAGGGCGTGGACAGGTTGCTAAGAGAGGAGGCGCCAGATTTTCACCTGTTTTCCGCGGCTTACGAGACAGGCTTGCTTGTAAAGCTAAAGGATAGGTCGTTTATATGGTAGTACCTATTCCATTACAGATTTTTTCTTCAAATATTCGTATAATAACTTCGTGGCTGGACATTAAACATTAAAGCTTGAAATCGCATAAAAGAATTTTCCTATACATGGGACATAAATTATTTGATAATGAGGGAACCTTTGATTAAGATTACACACGAGAAACTAATTACGTGAGAAAAATAAAAGTTGAATTTAGATATTACTGTTAAGATGTTCCTTGTACCTTGACAAGCTTGGTTTACAAATCCTGCATTAGGAAATTAGAGATTTCAAGGAATATACGCAAATCCATGATGGCGGGGTTACCTCCCCTTACAGTTGCAGGTTCTTTGTAACCGAAGTCATTAATGAGTGGAGTAATACATTAGGAATTACCATAATTAGTTTAAAAGTAATCACAGTAAACCTCCCGTTACTATAGCGATATTTTACTCTAATCGCCCTAGACTCTAGATAACTGTATTTTGTAAAAACGAACTAGAGGGTTTTTTTTTCACTTGCATTGAAAATATGAAAATGTTCAATTCAACCATACGACTTTTTAAATAATTTAAACAATTCTTTGTTTCCTTTTGAAAGGAAGTTCCTAAAAGAAAATAAGGGTTTTTTGAGCAGAAAATGTGTGTATGTTAATATCTTATGAAATATATTACTATAAAAATAGCAATCAATAGAAAATCGGCATACAAAGTTTGTCACTGGTATGACAGGTCAAATATGGGGGAATCTGTCCGGCAGACAGGCAGCATTGCGACCTGCTACGACTTCAGACATATTTACACATAATGACGAGGTGGTTCGCGTCGGCTGCAAGACAGAGGACGAAACCCTTCCGCTAACTGAACCTGGGGCCTCAACTACCCCGGTTAGTTGCTGGATACCACTATAATGTTTAATTTTCAGCTGGCTACTTTTATGCTAGACTGTTTCAAGTGACGCGTTACATATCACCTTTGCTGTTACTAGGACATTGTGAAATCGAAGTTCAGTGTGTACTGTTCCCACCTCTTTTTCCTTCCAAAGCTGTAATTTGAACGGCGACTTAATGTATCTTTGATAACATATTTTGACGAATGTTTAATATAATTAGATCCGTGCTCATTGATAGGCGTTGTCAAGTTTATTTATGCCACAAAATTTTAGGCTTGCACCCTTGGGGATGTTGGTGGAAGACTTACATTTATCAGACCCGGTACGACAAATATGAAAACGACCTTTTGTTAACTGGTATCTGCTTAAAAATTCTTCTAGTAAAGTCTCCACTTTCGTTTCTCGTAATCACTGCAAAAAATGATAAAAATTATTGCAGTATATTTAACTTCTCCAGCGACATTACGTCCATTTGGCTAGAGTGACCAAGATTTTGTGATAAAAATGTCGGCAAATAAGTGGAAATTTTACTTAAATGTCAGTAAATTAAATACGCGGGAACGTCGTCTATAACGACAAAAAGTGACTTATTTATGTACTTATATATTCAGAAACTCTCCATTTTTACTATACGTTCAAGTGATGCGCATGAAAAGTGCTTTCTTAGGCTACACGGAAAGTTCTTTGCCCTTGTAACTCGGAAACTATTTTTGTTTGCTTCTGAGAGTAACGTTGTAGCATCACGTTGAAGTCAAGAAGCACATTGTTAGTCTCTTAAACATCAACGAGACCTTCCGCGTCATGACTACAATAAAAAAAAATTAAGTGAATCTGGCACTAGCGAGACAGACCTCGTCAGAAGTGCCGAAATTATGATTCGTTTGCATGTTATTCTTATTTCTTGCCTTAGAGGCAATTAACTGCACTTTTACAAACTTTGTCTGTTTCCTCGACAACCGTTCGTCTGAGAGAGTTACTTCAAGACAATTTTTTTTCCATTAATGTACACATGATTATGACGCCATTTAAAGTGAAAAACACTCAAGGGTTACACACATTTGTTGGAGAGCAACATGACACCCCCTATTTTCTCAGTGAATGTTGGATGATACACTATCGACCAAAAAGTAATTGGGCACCCGTGAAGATAGGTAATTCAGTACGTTAGTTGACTTGTGTGGCCGCCATACGCTGCAGACTGGTGTAGAACCAATTGACAAGGAGATGGTACGAGGTACAGAGCTATCGGACTTCGATAAGGGCGTGATTGTGGGCTTCCATTTCAGTGGGCTGTCTAGCCGGGCGATTACATGGAAGGTAAATAGGCCCAAATCAACGGTCGCATTCGTCCTGCGTAAGTGGAAGGTCGATGGGCATTGTGCCAATGCTGTACGTTCTGGGCGACCTCCAATCTTGACCGACAGAAATCGCAGAACCCTGAAACTTGAAATTGTCAAAAATAGGTCACAGCCCATGGCTACCATCCAACAGGAGTTTAATGCAGCAACAGGAGTATCGGTTTCCATAGGAACATTGCGTACAGAGGCCCACTTACTTGGACATTTCAGAAGAGAAGTTGCACATAAGGCCCATATCTCGACAAGCAATAAAGCTTGGCGAATCAGGTGGTGTTTGGACCGTCGCAACTGGACACTGGAGCAGTGGAAATCGGTTCTGTGGAGTGATGAGTCGAGGATTACATTATTCCGGTCCGATGGACGTGTATGGTTGTGGCGTCTACCTGGGGAACGGCTTCTGCCGGAGTGCATAGTGCCAACTAGGAAATTCGGTGGTGGTGGTGGAGTGATGGCGTAGGGCTGTTTCACGGCCTTCAGCGTAGGACCGCTTGTGTTTGTCAGTGGTAACATGAGCACAGAGGCCTATTGTAACATTCTGGATAATGAAATGCTCCCAACATTGTGGCATTTTTACGGAATGGACCCATGTTACTTCCAGGATGACATTGCCAGGTGCCATGTTTCAAGGGCTACTATGCAGTGGTACGTCGACAACAATGTTCACCGATTGGACTGGCCCGCCCATAGCCCCGACCTCAGCCCTATAGAACATCTTTGGGAAGAATTGGATAGCCGTATGAGGGCTCGTCAGGCGCGGCCAAAATCCATTGCTCAACTCATGGAATGGTTGCAATAGGAATGGCGACAAATCCCCGTGGATGTCCTGCAAACACTCGTAGAGAGCATGCCAGGCAAGGTGGCTGCTGTTATAGCCACAAGAGGTGGCCCTGCGAGATTCTAACGAGGTGACAACCACCGCGCAAACATTGTGGACAGGTGCCCAATTACATTTTGGTCGATAGTGTATTATTGAACAACCGTTCACAGATTTCATATCTCGGTTAACGACAACAGTGTTCACGGAGTTGTTCTTACATCTTAAATATATTTTATAATTTTGATTAAAAACCATATGAAATATGATTTTCAGGGGCAAGTACCGCTCTTACGATTTGCCGTAGGACGTAGTCGTATAATGTTTTATATCTAATTTTGCATAGGGAATCGCTTCACAGTGCTTGCACCTGTAGTTCGAGTCACCTGTATATCAATAAATGGGAACAGATCTTGCAATCCATGTCATAAACTAGCAGAAAATGTGAAGCTCAAAAATATGTCCATACCGCGAAAATTGTATGTGAAACGGTTTCATATTTCTAGTGTATCTGACATATTAATAACATACCTTTTTGTACTATCTGCCGCAGAACTACTTGTTTGTAAAATTTGGTAGGAATCGTTTAGCTATTGACCAAGATGTCACAGAAAAACTTAATATATTCATGTGGCACTATCTTAAAAATGGCAATGTGTTTGTTAGTATATATGCTGCTTGTCGCGGATACTTTCAGCATACAAAATTTGTTCGAAATTGGTGAAATGGTATAGTAGATTTACCAAAAAAAAAAAAAATTGAAATATTTGTATAGTCGCCATTTTGAAAAAAAGTATCCAAATAAGTTTAATTACATTAGTTTTCCTGAAATACGAAGTTTGGTTTTATTCGGATAAATGGCTCCCGAGCTATAACATTTCACCTAAAATAGTTAATTGGCCGCCATTTTGAAAGTAAGTAACAAAGCGTGGTCTAAAACTATAAAATGTTGGTGCCCTTATTAAGTGCTATATATGCACAGAGTTTGGTGAAATTTGGTTGACGCGTTCAGAAATTCAAACGGGGTACACACACGTACAGACACGATATGTGCATGCAGACACACACAGAGACACTCATACACACACAGACAGAAAAGTGATATAAGCCTTTCCTTCCTTCGGAAAGTAGGGTGAATAATGGTTTTCAAATAATGAATGAAGCAGGGTTTTCCAAAGTGGTTAGTAAACCATAAATAATGTGGTGTGTATTTAGTTGAGATGTGTAACAGGTACAGGTATGTGTGAGGAAGAGGACAGAGAGAAGCAAGGTACTGGCGGTGACGTCACTGGGCGCTTGATGAGCGCAGGAATTCCCAGCGAAAGGCGAAGCGGCTCCAGCTGCTGCGGGGAGTACGCACGATCCAGCCGCCCTTCAGGAACCGTACCGACTCCTCCTTCTTGACCTTTAGCAAACAATCTCGGGAACTCGGAGGCGGGAACAGCCCGGCTGCCAGAAGCCGCGCCAGCACCGACGCTTAAACGTAACAGAGCAGCAGTGCATTCTTCAACTATCCGGACAGCGAGGGCCTCTCGAGCTTCAACACCCCCATTCAGCCCGTGGGAGATGCGGTCGAGAGCCTCAGAGGTGGGTTGCAGAAGCGGTGATTAGATGTTCGCTCCGGATGCCAGCCATGACCTTCCGCAGCACTGGGACGATGTCGTGTTTTCCAGCTTCTCCATGTTGCTGCGATATGCTTTCAGAGAGTCAGCTTCGAGATATCGTTCATAGAGTCTACTCGCGGTGCCTTCAAATGTTTTGAAACAAACCTTAGAAAAAGCACGTGTTAGTTTGTCCCCTAGATATGGCATGTATCACAAGAGTTGTATACTTCTGTTAACGTAGAAGTATCATATTTTTTGTTTTAATGGAACCTTTACTCATATTTAATCTACAAATTATAATACTTGGTCTATAATTGATATGCATAAAAACAGGGAGAAAACCGGTGTGTTGGTAATACCTCGTAAAAAGTAGTTCACATACAAAATATTATTGAGTTGCGTAAGCACGAATGCGGTGTGTTGTCCTTTTCGTGTAATATTCTATACTTAGTTACTGTTTGCCTCAGACGGAGGAATAGCATGAACTTAGAACTTTATCAGAGCTTCAGAAAAACTGGAAGTAACCATGCATTGACTATATAAAGTTCATGAACCACATATATGAGAACGTGAGATAACATTTGCATGGAAGGACCCTAGTATTACGCAAGATGTTGAATATTAATGTCTTTTCCATCTGCATATCGTAATATAATTTCTACTCAATCATAGCTTTGTGCTATTTACATCTTAAAGTACTTTATGAAAAGTTCCGGTCTTTACGATATTAGTCAGTGAATTCTCCATCCACCACCCGTCATGGAAGATTCCCAGGCAACGCCACAGTGAACGTTAGAGAAATTCCACTCAGTAATCACCCGATTCACCGCTTACAGTGCCAGGCCTACCCCCCTCCTTCTTTCACTTCACTGTTATTTGTGTCCAAGTGTTGTCACATGCGTTCATCTCCCAGCTGCTATTGTTCCACCATCATGCTTTTCTACTCATTCATGCAGTGACATTATTCAGCATGATTAAGTGACCATATTAGCGAGCCAAACAGGGTCACGATATTGGAAATATTTTAAAGCGTACTGTGGCCTGACAGTCAGCTTGGCACCACCATGGAGGATATCCTTAACTTTGCCCTATCGACCTGATAACATATTGCCATATGTAATTGAAAATTCTTGGCTTGATGGAGAGTCATCATGTATAAAGTTTAATGGAACCTGGGAAAATTATATATATATATATAATTTATATATAATAAGTTCTTCGCAATATTCTTTATATTTAACTGAGAATATATTATACACAAAACATATTACATTTTTCTCTATTAATTTTCTACCACTATATATATATATATATACTATATATATACTATATATATATATATATTATATATATATATATATATATATATATATATATATATATATATAGTATTCTTGTGATACAGTTAACAAGTGCCTACACGGCTTTCGATGTATTAAAGAAAAGTTTATGCCACTTTATGGGCCTATTAACATAGAAAAAGTATTAAGATATATCTCTTTAATGCTACGGGTATGGTATTTAAAAGCCTTATATCTCGGCAGCCATTTAATCGATTTAAACAAAAATTGAGCACGTTGACAGTGCATGATGTAAAATGTAATTAAGAAACACATAAATTCACATTCCATAAAAAATTTCAGGACTTCAGCGTAAGAATATTTCACGTATCATTCAAAACCCCACGCGAATCGTGTAGACCCACTCGGATGAAACTTCATGTTTTACACACAAGCTATCATTAGTATCTCATTATTGAAACTTGCCTTGTAACTTCCAGCTCGCTTCGTTCTGAAGCTCCATTCTTTGTGCATACTACACTCACCAATTAAAACATGATATACAAACATTACTCTTGTATAGAAAAAGAATGTTGCATCACACTGTGTTAAACCTGATGTCTATCTACACTTCGTTTCAAAAATAAAAGTAATTTACTACCCTCGTTCATAGGGGTAAAAGTGAATTTAGTGAAATCTCACTGCATGGCACGTAAAATAACGCAGGCCTACGTCATTCCTAATTCGCCTACGCTAATAATTAACAAAGATCTCAATCAGCGCTCCGTCATATAGTAAAATAAAACTAAAAACGGCGCGCAAACATATCTACAGAGCTATCTGGTGATCAAACAAATATCAGAGATCTCCATCATGCGAACAACAAACAGAGTGCCGATTATCGGGAACCATCTGGTTTACTATTGATTCAGTTATAATTATAGGCTCTATCAAATTTTAAATAAGTCTCGGTTTTTAGCATAAAACAGCTGATACTCAAGTTTATTACACTCTTTAGTTTCACACAGGACATCATTATTTAACAGCTTGGTCCATTTTAAATGTAAATGGCGGAGGGAATAATTTTAACTGCACTACTGCACAGACGAAAATGTACATAATTCTGGCATGTTTATTTTCAATGCTACATGTGTATTTAATGTGTTCGATTTCAGGAAGCCTTAAATTTCCAAACTGTGTTTCAATTTTTAGATTTCATCGACAAAATGGTTACATGATTTAATATGTATGGAAAAATTATCAAGTATTTCGTAATTTAAAATACTGGTTATTTTGTGTCGAAAATTATAAAACGGATAACCAAAAACGAAATCCCTAAATGAAAGCCACAGCGGTATTATAAAGAATACAGAAATACACCGCAGTGCATAAACAAAGTAGTTTAAAATAATTAATAGTTTGCAGTAATTATAATACAAGATGAAATTAAAATAAACAGTGTAAATTGTTTATATTTATATTAAAATTAATTTTGAGATAATTTTGTGTGCTGCAGCTATAATTTTAAAATATAGTAATATTTGGTTCATTTCTAGAACTAGTCTATTCGAAATAACGTTTCATTTTAAGCACTGAATTTAATTAAACTTATATTGTAGTATTTAAGATATGACTATTTCCATCTTGTCGTTATGTTTGTATTATTCCTGTTTATTAATAGCAACCTACGAAAGAGCGAGTTGGAAAACTGTGAACTGACCAAACCTTTCTTGAGCGTGCAGATTTAATGCTGTGGTTGTTTTGCATCAGGTAGTAGCGAAAATGCCTAGTACATTTCATACTATTTACAATACATGTACGTACTTCGCATTGTTTCAATAAAAATAACTTAAATGCCTCAAACAGAGGTAAATATTACCTAACACTCGAAACAATAAAAATTAGAAACTCCCGAAAGTAAACTCAATTAATTCAATTAGTAGGTATCTTAAGGATGGCCCTGCAGGGGAAAAAAAACTAATACGATATTTAAAAGACTGGTACAGAAATTATGCAGAAACAGTTCTCGTAAGCGCATTTGCAAATGAACCATGATATAATTACATTTCAAATATGTGTAAGACGAGTGTACGATAAAGAGAAATCACAAGTATTAGAATGGCTTCATAACCAAAATTTATTAAAGTTTGTAACCAAATTAGCAATTAAAATTGGTTTCAACCTATTACAGAAAATTTATGCCCGGATAAAGTGTATATGCCACACTTGGAAATTTCAGATTTCTTAAAGCCCTGACAATTTACATAAATATGAAGCTAATACAGATATTGGCAATAATTATGGAACATTCTTGCTGTATGTGGTAACTGTCTTCTCGCCAATCTCTGATTCAGAACTTCCTGAAGCAACATAAGTTGCCACAACGGCTGGCATTTGGGTGGGATGATTGGCTACATATATGATGGGTTAGAATACTTATGTTAATATGACACTGGTCTAACATAATATAACAAAAATTAACTTATACCAAGAAATTTTAATTATGTAAATTAGTAATACACAAAAAATGCATTTTTTTTTTAAATCGAAGTGAATACGTGATTGTTGGTGAAATGTTGGTTATCTCTTAATAAATCGTGTGTGATTTTAAGTTGAGTTCAAGTAATGTAAACAAAATTTTACAACTAAAAGAGATAAAGTAGTTTTGGATTAAAACAAAGCTCTTTTCTTATATTTCATAAAATATTAATGTTTTCCACGAGAGAGACTTTTTTTACACGTTTAGTTGGTAAGATGTTGGGACCACATAGGAAACCAGACGGATAGAAATATGTTTTTATTACATATGAAGCCGTGCTGCCGTTCCAGTGTATGGAAAATGTGAAGACTTGCGACAATGAGTTGCTCCCGGCTCTCTGAGTCAGCGAACATCTTGTACTGGGTGCAAGGTTGACGCCAGCTTGTTGTGAGTGGGTCTATAGGCGGGCCGCCAGTCTGTCACATGTGTAAGGATCTCCCTAGTTTACCTGCGCGCAACTTCGAAGTGCGCTTATAACGCCATCCTCGGTCGTTTTATGAAGACTGAGGTTTGTTGGAACGGCAATTCTACCCCGCCTGTAGATCTGGTGTATACTGCTTCTGCTGGCTCATGCGATTGGAGGTGAGTTAGCTGAGCAATAATGGGTGTAGAGTGTAATATCTGGCGGAACTTTAAAGTACTGTGACCGCCTTCGAAGAGTGACTAACCCATAATGAGTGCAAGGCTCTAGTCGGCGGGACTGAGCCAGTGGACAGTAAACGTCCATCTAAGTTGTTTTGATGCCCAATCAACAGCCTTACAACAGTGGAATGATTTAGATGAGTCTGGCGTATCGGATTCCGGAGCAGGATCCAGGCACCGGCCGGCCGCCACGTTGTGACGTCAACCAAAAGCAATTTTGGATCCAGGTGACCTTTTCCCTTGACCTTTTTGGTTTCAACGCTATTCAAGTTCACGGGTATGGATTCAAGGTCCAGTTCAAAGGTCAAGGTCAGGATCCAACATGGCGGCCGGCCGGCGTCTGGCTCCTACTCCGGAATCCGTTATGCCAGGCTCATCTAAGTCATTCTAATCACCATTTACACGGTCGCGTGGTCAGTCCTGGCAAACTCACAAGTGCCTTGGAAACTAAGTAATACTATAGGCGATCGGTTTGGCAGCACCGGAGGTTTACTCTGGCGACCGAGCCATTGGTGTCACTCTCGTGGTGGCAGAGGCGGACTCTTTTACTAGAGGAGACTAGGATGCGTCCCCTTCCCTGAGAATAATAGGGAATCTAGCTGTATTGACGCCCATGGTGTCCTCGAGAGACATCAGGGGTTTAGATAGTTCCCCAGTCAAACCACATGATCTAGTGCTGAGCATTAGGGTCTCAGTACTCACGAAAGGGTGTGACCGTGTCCATTTGGGAATCAGGATTGTGATTTGGATCTGCAAAACGCAGATGAGGGCTGGGTAACATGTGAAGAAATTGCTAAGATCACTGCGTGGTCGCTGACAAGGAGTAAGGTATGTGGGTGAGTCGGAACAGTATCGCCAAATTCCACTTGCATGTTCCTTACGAAGAAATAATTCGGAAAGCTATGTTCGATCTATGGACGAAAATGCTTCCTAAGACCGATATGAAACCTCGAAGGTGGAGATAAAACAATAGTTTATTGTTTATATTACTGAAAGTATTTAAAATGGGACAATGGCATTTAGTATATCGTGTAGTTAAAGAATATTTGCAACCACTGTAAATTTCGTCTCTGTCGTCAAATGTTGCCATAGAAAAATTAAAAGATTGGAACCCTGTTTGGTAGACTGTAACGCGATTTCGATGCTTAATTGGTTTCTCAATGATGGATTATTAATCAGCACGTACACTTTATTGGAAAAGGTCGCCTTGTGTTATAACCCTTAACCTCGCCGTTTTGAGAAACAATGCATAAAGTTCGAAACCATTAATTGGAGCGGTCTGACTACGCATCTCCACTCCCTATTCACTGCCCGAGTTCGATAACCGTCGCGTTTATTACCTCACGATATAATCAGACTGGATTGAACTTTTCTTTACGTAACTACCGACGCGTCCTAAATCCAAACATTATTTGTAAAATATGATTTATCCGTGCTTCCAAAGGGATGCGCCTGCACACTGATGCCACGTGATTCTGCCTCTCGTCGCCGCAAATAGGAAGACAGGATCGATTCCCGGGATGTGACGGGCCCACCCGGATGTGCTTCAGGCGAGGCCTCTATTGTCCTCACTCTCGTGGCGGCTTCATCACTGCGCACTACGTGGCGCTACGACAGGAGCAGCTGACGGCCTAACTCTGCCATCATCTCCTGGAAGGTGTTATATACAAGACAACGACAACCGTGCCCGCTTGGCGACGACGCCGCTCGGCCAGGCAACGTATTCATGTTGACAAATACTTGACTTGATTCTTTCCACATTCATCACTCAACGAATTTGAAAAATATTTCTATCACTGAATTCTGGGGCACTTAAGACGATTTTCTGCAGTTCGAAGAACAAAGTCGGCGACTGCATACAACGTCGCAGTGATGGGAAAAGTGATGCGTCCAAGGCGTTCTATGCAAGGTCATTCTGTAGTGGATTACCGTTGTCTTCCGAAGAATGAAGATCAAGGTACAGAACACACAGACACGTGCCCAGATAGGAAACTTCCATGTACTTGAAAAATTCCCGCTTTTGTTGGGAATCGAAACCAGTAGCTTTGATCTTATAAACGCAGATATTATGTAAGGCACACAAAAAAATAATTAAAAAACAAGTCAAAATAAAAAAAATAGGCATTGTGATGGAGAGAAACCATAGACAGTATTTACATATTTAAAATGTTTATTTTTGGGAACTTTAAGATGGGTTGTGCACTTTCGTGTTGTGGCGTATTGTGCCACTATAGATTTGGCCAAATTACAAAGTGATAACATTTGGATAGTTCCAGTTCCTTCCATAAGTATTTACTAGATTCAAAAATACATTTACACAAGAAAGCGGGTATTAAAATTGCACATGGACTCGATGCAGAATAGATAGTTTACAAAACTGGATAATTCTTTCCAAGAAATTAAAGCAGGCAAGATATTTACGTTATTACCTAACGTACACTGCCAGATTTGAATTTAAAAACAAAGCATTACAAAGAAGAGCTAATAAATTTAATAATAACAACACCGTTACAAAAAATTCATGATCGAGTGACCTATTTAGCAGCTGCATCAAAGCCGGTCATGAACCCACAACGATACCATACAATAGGAAACTGAGCAACCTATTTACCAACCCTGTAAGAGCCAATTTCTGGAGGAAAAAAATACACACTACAAATATAAAAATATTTAAATATTGTAAAACGTTACTTATATGAAAAATTACGATCAATTAAAATATATTGGGAAACTCTGAATACCGGTAAAACACCCAATACCATACTTTCACAAGGGCGTCACATTTCACTGCCTAAACGAACTTGATGGCTCTACAAAACGTAATATACGGGTTATTGACCCATGTGCGAGTCAGACAAAGCAACTTCAATCAAAATCACTCTCTAATGAAATCAAAACCGCTGGGATCGGCATGCTGTGAAGCGGCGTACCAAAAGTTAATTGCCAAATTGAATTTTAAAGAGCAAGCTTAAATGGAATTTGGAATAGAAAATCTGTTCGCGAGCAAGTTACCCTAGCACGTTCTAAGCGACGGCGACCTGCAAACATAATTATGTGTTGCGAGTGTAAGCCTGTTTTACTAAGCACACCGTGACCTACCAGAATGTAGCGTAGCGGGATGCTGTGTTTGTAAACTAATCTACACCGAAGGGGCGGAAAAGGTGTCGCGAAATCACACTGACACAAGCCTATGCTGCCGCTGACTAGCAGACGACATTGCACCGCGCATGCGTTGGAGGGAGGAACCAAGGATATTGGACCAATGGGAAGGGGCTTGTTGGGATTCGAGCCCATGACGAGAGTGTTGAAGTATAGTTTGAGTCCGCCATGACTGTGGATAGAGTAGGTATTATCCAAATAAGAAGAGAATGTCCATAAGAAAAAACACGGTCATTAAGAGGGAGGGGGTGCATTCCTCTGAAAGCGTTTGGGGGGGGGGGAGAACTCAGTCTTCGTGTGTCTTCGCTCGAGTAAGGATACTTGTTTGGCTCCTGCGGATGTATATGGACTAGAGCAAAAACATCGACCGGCGACGCGAGCTAAGTAATGGTAGAAAACGATAGACTATGTTTTCAGCTCAGAAATTATAAATACAGCTGCCTTCTCTCTTGCGTACTCTTCCTCCTCCATTTTATTGGCAGACACCTCCCCTTCGGCTCTTCCACCGCTCAAACTGCACGACGATAATCGTCTCATTAGAATGGCACCCGACCACGGAGCTACCATGGCACAGGTTCAATGAGCACGCAGTTTTAAGTAACTGCCTGCCTGGTACACGGGTTGCGAGCATGGAGGTAATGGATGGTGGAGTGGCAACAGCCTATCTTCTCCAGGATTATCAAGTGAAGCCGATTTCTTGTCCGGCTTCTTTCAACTGCGCATGCGCAGACCGATTGTTTACGTCAGCCGCCATATTATGAGTGGCAAAAGTTACATCGTTCATCGGTATTACCAGTGACGTAATTATTGCGTTTTGTTCTTGCGGGCTTTTTTCAAATGTACGTAGACTAAATAAGCCTGTGCATCAAACTGATATACAATATTTTGCCACTATCAGGAATTAATTAAATGAAAAACCAGCCCATTTAACTACATTTAAACATTCACCTTTTTGCCACTACTAGCCCTGTCCTTGTCTTTCATTATCGTCTGCTGCCCGGCTTCACTTTCGTGTCTCGGCTTCCACTCCATAGACTAATACCTCCATGGTTGCGAATACGTTCCTCTCTCTCTCTTTTTAGCCTACTTTCCGAAGGAAAGATACGCTTATGCAATCACCTCGTCCGTCTGGAATGTATTTCTACCCCTAATAACTTTTAAACCCGATAATCGAATTTCAGCAAACTAGATTCATTTATAGATATTAGTAAGGACATCAGACTTTTATAGTTTTCAATCACGCCGAGTACATATTTTCACAAAATGGTAGCAATTTTGGAATTTAGGCCACTATGTTATATGTATCTCGGGAACCAAGATAGTGCAAATTGAAAAATAAAGCGTTTACATTTTATCTCTCGGGAGCCATTTAACCGATTTAAAACCAATTTGGAACGTCAACAGTGCATGATATAAACATGTAATTAAGGAACACATGAATTTATTAATTCGCCATTTTGTAAGATCGTGCGAATTGACAAAATAAAGCTCTTACATTATATCTCGAGAACCATTTCACAAATTTACACCAAGTTTGGTTAAGTTGGCAGTGCATGATGTAAGCATTGAATTTACATAACTATAAAGTTAATGGTCCACCATTTTTTTAAGATAGTGTGCTTTTAAAAAAGCTTCATCATATCTCGGGGACAGTTTAACTAATTTAAAACAAAATTGGTACGTTGACAGTACATGGTATCTGCATTTAATTAAGAAACATATAACACTATTGGAATTGAGTGCAATGGAAGAAAATTACACATTAATAAAATTACTTCATTTTTTCTTTGCGGAAGGAACTGAACTGGCCTGCAGAGTTGTAGTTACGTATCGCCAACCATGAAAATAATCGTACGACGTTTTAGTGTGAACTTTTATCTGTTTCAGTTCTGAACCATTTGTTACGGACCCCCGAAAAGCCGATCAGTCACACCTAATGTTATTCGCTCTTCATAACCTTGGTAAACTACCCAGTTTGAAACCAAAACCAATAAAACATATTAATTGGTTAAGAAAAACTTTCTGTACCACGGATACCAAAAAATCATTATAAAATGGTACATTACAATTGGCAACAACACGACGTTTATTAAAAGTGCATTAAAGTCATTATTCAAATTTTAGTGATCAGAAATAAAAATATAATCAACTACCGCGTAGTTAACGACCTGAATACGGCTATAAAAGATCGAGAAATATGACACAATTTTGAGGACCACAGCTACAATTTATCATTGATGTTCACACTACCTCACCTTTCTGTGGCACAAACTCCGCTTTAAATACACGTGTCTCAACTCTTGCCAAATTTTCGCATGTCTATACACTCGTACCAAAAACTGGCAATAAAGGCAGAACTAATCAGTTTTGTCTAGCAGAGATTTAAATACACGAGCAAAATAAAAATCAATGCTCTGCTAACTACTACGGCAGTTCAAGTTTGCATCCCGTGGAAACAAGAAAAACAAGACGTTATCAGTATAACTAATGAGCCTACTTTCCTTTACATGGATGCAAATAATTTTCATGAAGTTATTGAAAGGTAAGTGCGGCTTGACGTCTCGTTGATAGCGATATCATTAGAGTTGTAACTAGGAACAAATGCAATACTAAAGACTGTTCACGTTAAAGTGAGCACTTTAGAAACGAACCTTAGAAAAAAATCACTGCTCCTGCATGCATGTATTTAACGGGCGCACTGAGTGACATGCGGCCGGTAAAGTTGGTAACTGTGGATGGAATGTAGTTCCATATCTTAAGGTCGAATAAAAAGTGTTAGGTAACCATTCATGATAATTTAAATTATTTCTTATGCTTTCTTTTTTATAACGCCTCGGTGTGTAAAAATTAGCAGATTTGTAAACTATTTACTTTTCCAATAATTTCACAGTTTCACTTGACCGACGTATGAATAACGTGATGAGGTTCATGGCAATGTTAATTTTACATAAGTAGGAAGAATACACAACGTGAATACAAGTAGATCTTAAGCAGTGCTTTTTAAAAAAGCTCATTTTACCGTGAACAGTCTATAGTAAGAAAATCTCAAATATATACACACGTGCCTTACTAAGGACTCGAACACAAAACGGCTGGTACAGTAAGTTGCCCTGCAACCAACTACGTCATGGATGTATGATTTGAAACATAAACTTTGCTAGTAATAAGTCTAAAGTTTTAGTAGACTAGGATTAACAACTTCAAATATTTATAGAGACTTCATTTTGAAAACAAGTGTATGAGTCACGTAAATCATACACATTTTCATGGCCTACCGTAACACTACTTGTGTACAGAATTTGGCGGAATTGGCTTGACCAGTTCCCGAGATATGGCATGAAAGCTTTAGTTTTTCTTTTGGAGCTATCGTAAAAAGCATCATAAAACAGGTTCTGTATAGGCACACCTAATGTTTTTAATATATAATAAACTATATTAAATCATGTAATAGATATAATAAACTCATATACATTATTTATATTGCAGCCATGGTGTAAATAAAGCCACGCACACAAACACAAACACACTTAAAACATGGGCTACTGTAGAACTACTAGTGTGAAAAGTTCGATGGGAAACAGTTGATTTGGTCCCGGACATATGATAAAAAAAACTCAATTTTCACACATGGTGGTATCGTCATTACTGGAGAACAAAACGGACATTTATTGGCACGTTCTATGTTTGTCATAAACACTGTTACATATTAAGTCGGCTGAAATTGTTTGAGATATGTGACATAATATTTACATTGCTATGATTTTGAAGATATGTGACTACCTCCTTAAGTCATGTAAATTTAGACAGACTACAATACTACTTGTCACCTGTTTTTGGTGAGTACCAGTTAATGGTTTCCCGAGATAGGACAAAAAAAATTAATTTCTCATGTGGTGGGAAATAAGTTCATGTATTTACTCATTTGATGCTTCCATAGTAGCTACTGTTAGCATACAAAGTTAAGTTGAATTTGGTTACATTGTTTCGTAGATATAGCATGCTATGCTAAAATGTTTGTATGTGCACAATTTTAAAAATAAGCGCTTTCCCCTCTTAAATCATAGCTTATCAGTTTATGTGGTCTACTACAGTATTACTTGATTGCCAGATTTGGAAGGAATTGGTTGATATTTTTTTTTTACCGAGATATGAAAAAACTTAACTTATTCGAGTGGCACTATCTTACAAAATGTGGGACAAAACAGATTCTGGTTATACAAATTTGATTATTGTAATACATACTGTCAGCATACAGAGTTAATTTGGAATTTGTTACATGGTTTCATAAATAAACCATATTAGTATTCTAAATTGTTTAAACGACCGCTATTTTGAAAATAATAGTCTGACCCATTATAACATGTAGGTTTACATTACCTAACATAGTTATACTTGAGTGGCATATTTGGTAGGAATCGATTGATTGTTTCCCGAGATATAACGTTATAACTTTATATTCACGTGACTCTATCTTACAAAATGGCACACAAAAGAAACTTGTACTGACACATTTGATGCTTGTACAAAAAGTATCAGAGTAGCATGTTTGGTCGAAATTGGACAAACGATACAGTAGATATTGCAAATAAACCTAAAATATTTATACACATGCCATTTAAAAATAAGTACATTAAATATTTAAATCACATATATGAACATGTCCTAAAATAATATTACATATATACCAAATTTAGCAGGAATTGGTTGTGTAGTTACCCGAGATATAACACAATAACTTAATTTTTATGTAGTAATTTCGTCCGAAATGGCCGGTTAGTAATATTTTCACTGTTCAATGCGTGCATCATGCACTGTCAACGTACCAAATTTCGTTTAAATCGGTTAACTGGTTCCCAAAATATAAAGTAAAAGTTTTTTTTTAATTTGCACAATTTTCTAAAGTGGCGGACCAATGACATCGTTTTCTAAGTTCAGTTCTTACATCATGTACTGAAAACATACCAAATTTGGTTTGAATATGTAAAATGGTTCCCGAGATATAATGTCAGAGTTTTATTATTTTTCAATTTGCACAATAATACAATGTCTCGTACACGCAAAATAGTTTCAGATAGTAAAAGCCTACAAATTTTGGAGTTGCCAACGACTTGCATCATTATAAAAATACACAAATGCACTGTAGATGACCTTTCTCGCAGAAAAGTTCAAATGATTTGCAGTTGTTAAAATAATTTTGGTTGTGATCTAGAACAATTTTTTTTTTATTTCTACGGGCTCTCTAACAATGTGATTTTCAGGTGTTTCCAGGGGGAAATGAGAAAGGCAAATGAACCCTCTGAAGTGAAGTAGTCTTGTCACTGGGCCTCTGTGCTATCTATTTGTCACTGAAGGTAGAGTTGAGATAGTGACGTATTTACTAGCTTATATGTGCAGAATAGCAGTGGCTGAAAAATGGTTATACGTCGGTCGGATGCGTGCCCAGTACACATTTCACACTGCTATGAAGAATTGTAACCATGCTGGGTTACCATAATGTAACCATGCACGAGCAAGCTGTGCATTACCCATGCCACTAAGTTACGTCAGCGGCGGAAGTGCGTTTACTGGTCGCTACTATCATGAGCAAATAACCTGCCGTAGTACCGACGTGTCGTTATCCCGCCAGAAACAACACACTTGCCGCCACTGATGCAAAGCCTTCTTCGTGCTCGTAACACGTGCGAATGGGTACATCCTCGTGGACATACTCATGCTCGTTTAAGGTATATGCAAATCTCAGGGTTCGTTTATAGGTGCATACACCCATTAAAAAAATGGTCACTATGTATTTATCGTGTGAGTACAGCTTAGGTTGCTACATAGTATCGTCATAGCTCGACATGTGCCCCATTTGCGTTTAATAGTTTTCTTGCGCAGGTGTGCCACTAGGGAGCATACGTGCCCCTTCAACATTCATAGTTGCAAGACACCGAATAAGGACTTAGTAACAGTATGAGCAATGTGAGTCATGGAGCCAAGTCCAGTGAACACGCAGTATACTCCGACCGTGCATTCGACAAGCATTTTCCCAGCTGGATGAGTTTGAGAGAGGACGCTTCGTCAGCCTCCGAGAGGTAGGTTGGACGTTTCGGCACATTGCTAGCCAATTTAAACTTTCTCCCTACACTGTATATCAGTGTTGGACGCAGTGGAAACAGAGGGTACACACACCTGCCGAGAATTATCGGGTCGACCCCGGAGGACGCGTCCCTTACGAAATCTACCATTATTGCGGCCTGAGCATCACCGAGCACGTGTGATCTTCTGCTGGGAACGGGCACCATGGCAGCTTGCGGATTGGCGATGAGTGGTATTCAGCGACGAATTACGGTTCTGTCTGAATACAGACGATCGCAGAATTTGAGTGTGAAGACGTCCTGGCCAGCACCGTGTTCCACGCTTCATTGTAGAGCGACACACCGCCTCAACAAGATATGTCATGTTGTGGAGAGCCATTTCCTACCATTCCGGAACCCCACTGGTGGTGATTGAACTCACACATCACGGGTGTATCTGACCTGCCTTCGTGAAGTCAACATACTTCTTTGGCCAGCTAGTTCCCCAGAACTCTTGCCCATCCAGAGCGTTTAGAACCAGACTGGATGGCAACTTCGGCCAGCGTCAACTATGGTGTATTTGGAGGCTTACTTGTGCCACCTGTGGCAGGATTTTCCTCAGGAGAACTTCCGACATATTTTTCCCTTCATGTCCGACCGTATCGCCGCCCTGACTCCGTGCTACGGGCAGTCCAACACCATACTAAGTGCATCCTGCATGTGTTGGTCCCCTGCAATTAATGCTTGGTGTGGTACGATGTTTTGATGTTTTCCGTTTACATATTACCATGTCCTGTGCCTGTACCCACTTGCTGCCATGCGATGGCACATTTACGATTGTCAAATTCTTTTGCAAATGAGTGTACTTCACTATACTTTCTTTTAAGTAGATTGAAAAGAAAAACTTTAATTTTTTTATTTACTTTTATAATTGTGTTCATTTTAGACGCCATGTGCTTTGAATTTTCACCTCCGTTATAAAGAATTAGAATTAATTTTCGCTCACACACATTCAGCCGTATTTTAGGGAACGCAAACATTCACAGACAGAGACATACACACGTGCAAGAGACTCAAATTTTCTTCTGTATAAACATGAATGTTTAAACGCCACAGGCAAGTAATACTGTAAGCAAAGCAGTCTCTAGTTCCCAAAAAACAAAAGCAATTTCTTCAATTTGCATAGAAATGGAAATAGCTACCTGCCACCATGCTTCATTTACATAAGTAAGTAATTAATTATTTTCGAATCTCATTGTGTGTAAAAATTTATTTCTCCAGGGCACTGGAAATAACGTTATTTAAAACGGCAAATTTAATCACAGAGAAAAGTAAACAATACCAATTTACTTGTGAGCCGTCTGAAACAGGACGCTGTTTTTCGTCCGTCAAGTATCGCTCTAAGATTAAGTGTGTAATTTTTTACCACGTGTGCTCTCGCGTACCTGAACTAGTGGGTTTGATTAACTTGCAAATGAGCTGATTAGCAAAATGATCAGTTCTGCATCATCAGATGAACTTAAGTAATATAGTATTATATATATTAACAAAAATAAAATAATATTTTTGGTGGTTCTTTTAATTTAAGTCATTACCTCCAATCTGTGTTTCCTAAATGATATGCTTTTATACGCTTATTCCAGTTCACAATATATTTCAGGCATGTCCGAATCGAACGAGTTCACAAGTAAAACGAGCCAATCGCATCACTTTGAGATCATACCTCTGAAGATGGTAAGGTGAAATGCTCATTTTTTCCCCTATATCAGTCTACATAAATACTCTGTATGATAAAGGGGTAGTAACCTAACTCCATCTTATAGCATTGAGCCCCATAAAAATAATTCGCGGGCATCGTGACATCACTAAGATTTGAGAAAACGTTGCTGTGATTAGGGCCACGATTGTTCCCCATGAAAGTATGAAGGGAAGCTACAATACTCAACGTGAAGACCGCTCAACAGATACGACACATATGTTTGCGTGCGATTCAGTTGGAGTGGGGAAACTGCTGCATCAAAGGAGGCATGGTTAAATCCATTGAAATATCAAATCTATGAGCGTAGTTAGATGATCGCATTTTTTCATCTGCTGATTGGGCTGAATATTTTATGTAACGGATATGCGGGAGATACCACATTTCTGACGAAGGGATGACCTCTGCTATCTTGTGCCCCCCCCCTACCCATTCCCATTAACTCCATAAAAATTTCATAAATGTGTTATGGAAGTGTGTTTGATGTGAGCTACGTATTGTAGGCGGCACTTACAGACACCTCTTATTTGGCTGAGCTTTCGTAAGTCTGCGTGTACAGGCTGAAAACGCCGAGATTATACGCATTTATCGGCGACAAGCAGTGTGAGTACTGGGCGTAGGGTATTGTTAAGCTGAACACTTATCTAACGGCACTCATTGGCGAACAAGTGAACTATCTACGTTTGGCAAAACATTATAATGGAACATACGACGTATTTCAAACATCTAAATATAAATAGTCTATCTTATTATGTACACTACAGTTTAAAATCTCGAATAATCGTAACCTATTAGATCCGTTCTGTAGTTCGAGTTCATTAACCAACTGTATTGTACAAATAAGTTGGAACATGCTGAAATTCCAAGTTCCAGGAACGTCACGTGAATGGATAGTTTGTAAAGTTTCATACTAGTAGTCATAACTGTAATTTGTAAAGTTATCCTATCTCCAGAACACATACCCGTATTAATATTGTGAACAAAAATATTTGGGCGTGGCTTTGTCGGGGACACGGCTGTCGGTTCTACGTGAATACGTCTGCGTTAGACGGTAATTTTTCTGTGGTGTATGGGGATGGAATTAAAGTAACGAAATAGTAACACAGCATTTATTGATTAAATCTACAGATCTGGATGATATCTTTCGTTTGGCAATAAAATCAGCGCACTAGCACATCGGGGTGACGAAAAATGCTACCCGAAAAGTTTCACCCCCACCCGAAATTGCCACCAGTCGTCGCGGTCCCCCACCAACACCTCGCGCGTGCGCGGCTCCAACTTAGTCATGATCAAGTTTTAGTCGCATTTAGGCTGTCCACGATAAAGAGAGCACTTTTGAAATTAACCTTAGAAAAAATCACTACCCCTGCCTGCGTATATTTTAACGGGCGCACTGAGTGACATTCGCCCAGTAAAGTTGGTTGATGGATGGAAAGTAGTTCCATATCTAAACGTCGGATAAAGGTGTTAGGTGTAAATTCGTGATAACTTAAGTCATTACTTTCTCTCTCTCTCTGGTTTTTTAATGCATAGAAGTGTAAAAATTACCACTTCGTACGTTTTATTGTCTCCTACAGTGATTCGATGCTCATTTTTTCTATGAAAATACTAATAGTTATACTGGCTGTTTTGAAAAAAAAAAAAAAAAAAAAAAAAAACACTGACAACCTTTAGTATGTTGTGCAGGACGGCAACCTGATAATTTTTCAAGAGGGGATCCATGTCCGCAGAAAGCATTATTTGGCCGCTGTGGAGCGTCAAAATTTGACAACGCTTCGGATATGATGATGGGCGTACGTCCCACACTGTGTCACGAAACCATCACAAGAGCATCACATCGTGCAGTAAATTACAAATGGGGTTCGAATTGTCGACCCGCTAGTTGATCACAGAGCCAACATCAGCGGTGCAGAGATTGACGCACGTGTGGTTGTGTGCTCAGTAATTCAGTCGCTGTGAGGATTTTTGCGATAAGGTCCTCCTCTGAAGGTACAGGAGTCTCATACACCATACCCTTCATAGTACTTCAAAGAAATTGTCGACAAGTGTCAGATCTGGCGACCATGGTGGTCAGGGAACAAATTTAGCGGCATCCAAACAATGCTTTTCTGGACATTGGCCCCTTCTTCAAAAATTATTGTTTTACCATCCCACACTACATTTTAAAAATTGTCATCATTGTTTTGAATCGCCCGGTATCATCTTACATATACTACTGAAAACACATCAAATCATATCCTTCCGCTTATAATTAAATCCAGTGGCAATATGTTGGAAGAGCCAGTGGTGGTTGGTATTTTATTCTCCTTTCAGCGGGAGGAATTGTATTGTCCTATGCGTAGGAAAGGAAAAGAAAAAGTATATTCAAACAAACTGCAAATATTTTCGAATGTTTATGCTACACAGTGTACTAAATTTAAAGCGTGTATACGACGAATCATGTTGCCAACACTAACTGCAATGTTGCTGCCGATATCTAATCCACTCAACATTGAATGCCAGCTTGCAGTTCTGCGATGCTGGGAAGTTACAAGAGTGGTGTTACTGAGATATACAACAGAAGGAAGTCTGGGGCAGGTGTGTTCTTGGGATCGAGCAGCAACAATTGATGTGGTTATTATATTAGGTATGGCTACTCTTGTTTAAAAGCCCTTCTATTACATAATTGTATAATTTTATAATGTCTGTCCACTATATAAAATCTGTATTTACAAACCGATCTTTCCATCGCACTTATTATACGTCTTTCCCATCACCTCATTGGCTGGCTAGAAGTAATTGTGGTCTGAAGAGTAGCTGCTGGTGTCAAATTCGATGAGAAACCAGGTATCCGAGATCATATCGTCATAGAAATTCTGAGTTCGAATCTCCTACAGCTACGACTCTGTGGTCATGCACATGGCATACATTATTAATGTTGTTTTGGAATATGTTCATCAATATCTTCCACAAGATGAGCATCACGATCATCGCATATATTGGTTTATCGGAAAGTATTTGTTCGTGTGCGTGGTGGACGATGAAAAGGTTTTCATGAAATACATAGATGGTTGGGTCCATGAACACCAGCTTTACCACCAGTTTCTTCAGCATTTTGTTAGTGCACATAGTTCTGTTTTTAATGTTTTTATTTTTCTAAACGAGCTTGCCGAAAATAAATGTTTATCTCATTAAAAAACCATTTTTTTTCGAAATAATTTTTAGCTATTTGTTAATTTTTCAATATTTAGGTTCGTGAACATATTACCAAGCTGTCTCTTGGTACTCGAAAATTTAGTGAATTTTGATGAGTTTCAGAGGGTTGTTAACATTTTCGGGTTTTTAAAATCTGATGGGCACTGGTTCACAGCCACGAACGGTGTATCTTTATATTCTGTATGCAGGGTTGTAAGATTATCGATGTCCCACATCGGGTTGCAACTGACGTTGTTGGTATCCACCTGCTTATATATATATATATATATGGGTAGTATTGTTGTCACTCTATGTTGAGAATGTTAAGCAGGTGGATATATATATATATATATATATATATATATATATAGGTATCATAGAGTTATTGTAGGAATAGACCGACTAGTTTCCATAATCGTGGGTATTATATATTGTTTGCCACTGCGTAGTGCTTGATACACTGAGAATGCAAGAACAGATCAACTCCTTGACGAAGACGTGCAGGTAGCTTATGTTCAACGCCCATCATCTTCAACATGACCTCGAGGATAAATCATGGGTTGCTCACATAGTGCACAGTCTAGTCCATAGATCAGCATTCACAGGATTTCTAAAGTTTTCACATATATCGACCAGAAACATAGTGTCGGTCTTGAGGTAAAGGTCACCATTCTTGTAGTAGTATGAGGCTAAGGGAGCTAACGGGATTTGGGAGTGGCTCGATGGCTCAGCCACCATCTTGGATATCGACATCACGTTCTGTCATTCCGGTCGGTCGACAACTATTTCTCTCTCAAAATCGCTTCTTTTACTCCAAAATCGGTCTTTTCCCCTCAAAATATCCCTTCTTTTCTCTAAAAATTCCTCACTTTTCAAAAACTTGTGAAAAAAGTGCTTGTTCCTCAATGTGGCTGGATATTTGCAAAAGTTGTTAATATGTCAGCCACAATAAGGAATCTGAAGAACCGATAAATATATTTTTTATAATTTAAAAAATTTAAAGTCCTAAGTATTGAGTGTTATATATCACCGGACTCGTCTTTTCAAGCACATATCATAATGATGTCATATCGAGTATGTAACCCAAAGCCAGGACAATCATTTTGGATTTTAGAGGTATGCTCCAACCCTCCCTCCGCCAACCATTTCAAAACTCATTACAATCACCCCACTTTGCCAACACCCCTCACTTGCACCTCAACCACTATACAATCTCGCCAGTGTGTATATTTATTTACGAATCTAAAGATGTAATTTTCGATACACGAGAAGGTATATAAAAAAACTATTTTAAAGTACATTTCAGGAAGGACTTTGTAAAAAAAAATTCGAATTTTAATGCTTAATATTTTAAAAATCAAATCAACAAAAATTTTTAATATTTACTTCATTCAATTCGTTTTTTTTACTGCTGCACTAAAAAAATAATTTAACTTTTGAAGCAAAAACTAAGCCATCCAGCCTTGTAACCACACATGCATGCATCGACAGGCACGCGATGCAGACTCACCTCGGGGGTTATTTACACTGGGAGCATTTCCCCCGGTGCCTTATGGACGTCACTTGCACTCTTCGCCTGTTATAACAGGCGCATCTGCCTAATACTCCTGTCGGTGCGTGCAACTGTGGTTACAAGGATAGGTGGTTTAATTTTTGCTTGCGCCGGCCTTTGAATCGCCCGCCGCACAAAGTACCCTGTTTCGCCACCTACGAGCGCGGTGCCTGTTGTGTTCTCGGTGTGCTAGGTATCCCCTCTCCTTTTTCCTGCCCCTCCCTTTCTACACTCCTCCTTTACCTTTAGCGCGTTACTATGTTACTTGTAAACTGGTGCTCCAAGACGTAGGTCGTTTCGGCAATATAACTGACACCTTTTGGCAGCCTTTCTTCGCTTCATCGACACTGCTGGTGTTAGATGCTACTGTGATTCCATCATGGATAATCGCCCAAGTGTTTAAAAGTGCGATCTTTAATATTTTTTTGATATCAATATGGTTTGTGCGTAATTTTGTATTTGCCAAATCATGGCTATGTTTAAATGGTTTAATTATTATGTATACAGGTGCGGCCAGATCTAGGTGAGTTGTGGTGCAAGCCATTTTGATTAGCAGGGCAGTAGTTCTGCATTAGTTCGTGTCAGTACTAAAGAAATTTTGGTGGGCTGTGGCAATATAGGTAGAGTTTGTTTCGGCCAGCACGTTTGAATTTTGGGTTTTGGCTTCCTTAAGATGGTTTCGGTTCCATTTTAGATGCATACCTGTGACTTGTAACACCCTGGTAGATCTCGTTTTTGGTCGCCCCATTTGTTCTACCCGGCTTTATTCTAATTAGGATCGCGCCCCACAACTCTAGGTTTACATATAATATTTTAATATTGTCAGAGTTTATAATTCTTATGGCTGGTCACTTTGATTGGGCTAACTAAAGCTGCGGGCCAGCCAGTATGCATTTTAGGGACATTTTTAAAATCTTTTAGCTTATTGTTTTAGTCTTGGCGGCCCTCTTGCACGATAGTCCAGGAATATTAGTCAAATGAGGGCAAGAATCTTGGAATGAGAGATAGTCAGCTATAAACTTGTATAAACCTTTATTTTGACACCCTAAAACTTTTCTCAAAACATACCTATCGTAGGGTGTCCGCGACCACAGATATTTCAAGGTCAAAGGTCAAAAAATCGATTTTTTACACATTTATTGCAAATATCTCGTTTCCTATGGGTTTTATGCTATTTGTATTTATTATAAATATTGTAGAGGATTAAATTCTCTACAACCTTTGTTTAAACATTTTTTTTATATCTTGAACCATTTTCGAGATAGAGGGCAGAGCGCGCGCAGTGTTTAACTATTTAGAGTATCATTCGAGGTCAACCTGTAGTCCCGATTAAAAACACGCCGTATAAAGTTTATAAATTATTGATAAATATATAATTCTGAATAATTTGCATTTTTTAATTAACTATTACGTTATAATTAATAATTTTTTTCAATAATTCAGTATCTATTCATTTAATAATACTTACCTACTCGTGTACTTATAAAGTTATTAAGGGAAATACTTTAATTACATTTTAAGTAGAAAATAATAAAATACATCTATATTGAAATCCGTAAACTTATAGATTATTTTAAAACGTTAAAAATTATACCTGGGCAACGGACCTCTATTGTATAGTACGAACCTTTCTATTTATAGTCAGAAAGGACAGATGTTCAATTGCTTACTCACGACCGGTTTCTTTTTCAAGGAACCACTGTTATTCGTTAGTTTTGAATCGTATCTTGTTAACTACGGACGTACAATTTTAAGAGTGATGGATAATTTGGGTTTTATATGTAAAAAGTCAGATTCGGAAGGTGAATCATTAGTGAATCTAGTGCGTGGTATAAAAACTCTGAGGACTGCAAGTATCGAACGAAACGACGGTCTTATTGATTATTTAAAAACCGCAACCTCTGTACAAGTGTATGAAAAGTGCTGCCCCGTCCGAGAATTGCTCTAATTATTGTTCTGAAGTGCCAAGCCGGGTGTAGGAACACCATATTTAAATAAGTTGTGTCAAAAGGTAAATAATTTGGGTTGACATTGATTATTCGGAAACAGAACTTGTTTTTAATATTGGGTCTCGCTTGTGAGCGAGCATGGCAATGGAAAAAAATAAAAAAATGAACAGTAATAATTACTTAGTTGAAAAGTATAAACTACATTTTGTGAGGTGCCTCTACCAAATGTAGTGAAATTGACCTTGAATCGAAGGCTGTTGTTACTGACCCGCGTAACTAGAATTGTGTTGTGCCAAATCTTTAAAGTGATTGTCCACACCTGGCCAGATTAATTTGTCAAATGTGCGCCTTCGGCATTTCATACTTTGATTTGCAAAAGTTTTCGAACGACAGTTTTATACGTTTGTGTATGTCTTGGTAGAATATAATTATGAGGCAGAGAAGCGAAAAAGGCGCTGGGTCAGTATTATATCTTTTAAAAATTAATTTTTGTGAATCTGGTTAAACTTTTAAAGGCTAGGTCGTTATTATAAATAATGTGTATTTAATTAGTTGTTGAAAAATATTCGTATAAATATCGATTAGTTAAAGTTCTTCATTTTGAAACGTTGAAGCCATTTTAAAACCTTTAGAAAGAATATTCCAGCGATGAATATTGTTCAATTCGCTCTTTTGTAGATTAAAATAAAATAGTTTGCCCTCGGACTTACTAAATAATTGGTAGTTTCTCGAATATAGAAGAAATTTTAGAAACATTGTTTGTGAGCAAGTAAAAACAAATCAATTATATGAAAACAATATAAGGAGATATAGGAATCTTTAGTTTAGTGCTACAACAAGAACAGGAAACCAGACTCAGATACTGGAATAGCATTAGACCATATAAATTAAATAATTAACTAGTGAATTTTATCTGAAGAGTAGGTAGGACGTTTATACCCAAACTACCTGAAAAAAGACACATTTGGTAATAGACTCGACTGAAATTAAGTTCAGACTGCCACTCACGGAAACATTTGAGCACTGTCCTCCGAATATACAGACTGTGGCAAAATTCATACTCAAACTTCGAGAGAAAATATAAGAGACTATGAAAAAGTTTTTGGTAAATAGCCATCAATATTACATAACCTGTTAAATACACCATGTCTTCAGAATGCAATGTCTGTGCTGACACCACACAGTACATTGTCGTTCGTTTAGAGTTTCAGAGTGGAGGATGGAACAATATACTAAAGTTTGTAGTCTTTTGTACACAGGTTGAATTAACAGACATTCACTTGTTTTATAGTGCCTGCTGTGGTAATTCAAGAGTTGCTACATGTCTTTATCCAGAGTAATATCCTGGATGGCGTGTGCCAAACCATCGTATGTTTGTTGCGATTGATCGCCACTTGCGGGAAACTGGTTCATTGCAGGTAAGTTTCTCAAAAATTGGTGCTCGTTATCATGGGTTGTTACCATCCTTTTACTGCACAGTATCAATTTAACAACGTTTGTTTTTAGGTCTACAGGCCCGATGCTGTCCATAAACGCAGGATGCGTGCACCCGCGTTTGAGGTGGAGGTTTCGGAACAGGTTAAGAACAATCCGCCTACAAGTTCATGTCGTGTTGTACAGCAATTTCATGGTGGCCGCATGGCTGTTTAGCGGGTGTGGTACGAACAACAGCTGCATATATTTCGTCCGCAAGAGGTACAAGCACTCTAACAGAACGACTATCCTTCTCAGGTTGCGTTTTGTCAATGGTACCTGCATAGATGCGCTATGTAACCTCGTTTCGGGCAGTTTGTGTTGTTTACCGACGAAGCATAGTTTACCCGAGATAGAATGGATAATGTACACAAGCAACACCTGTGGGCAGATGAATATCCTCATGCCAACTATATCGATTACCACCAACAAACATCTACTTTCCACATGCGGGCAGGAATTGTTGGGGATAACTTGGTTGGGCCGTACTTGCTGCTATTACGTTTCGACGGTAACCTATACCTGCGGTTCCTGAGAACACATTGCCTGAGTTACTTGAAGATGTTCCTCTTTATTTTCGACGTCGGCTGTGGTTCCAACATGACGATGAAACTCCTCGTTTCTCTCGTGGCGTCCGAGAGCATTCTAACCAAAGTTTCTGTGAGCAATTGATTGGCCGCGGTGGACCCATTACATGACCTGCTCAGTCGCCCGACCTCACACCATACTACTATTTTGCACGTATGGACACTTGAAGAGCCTGATGGATGAGACTCTAATATAATCTGAGTACGGTGTCGTCGCTCTGGTATTTGCAGCTGCTTACTATATATAGCACATGCCTGGGGCATTTGAACATGTTCGACAGACACTGGCATATCGCTGTAGACCTTGTATTGAAGCTGAAGGCCACAATTTTAAACAGTTTTTTTTTTGTGAAGGATTGCAATTGAAATGAAATGTAGTGGTTTCATTCTCATTCTCGATCATGTTAAAATGTACCTCAAACAGATATTTCTCAACCTATGGTTATTTAATAAAACATATTTGTTATGGTTTCTTCTCACATTCTAGATGTTTCATTACAGACTTTAATCATATCCACAAATATGACCAGTCATCAGCCGAAATGCCGAGGACTGCTGGGACTCCCGAGTAGAACGGAAGTAAGTGAAGGTTCTGGTCCCTCACTGTCCCATTAAAAATATCTAAATCTAAAACCTCCTATTTATACTACTGCAACTGATCACCAATATGGTATCTCATGAAAAGAACTTCTTTGCAAACAAATGCACGAATCCAATCATTTGCAAACGAAATCCTGATATTATATCTAGAGATTATTTATGGTTGTAACATGCAGAGGTAACAAACAACAAATGTTTTTAAATGAGTAGCCTTTCCATCGTGATCCATTAGAAAAACGTTTTTCACGTCGCATTATTTACAAATTGTTTTATTATCACATCATAAGCTTCCGAAAAATGTATCCTTTATGAAATATTTTGAAGTAGGTGTTCCGTTTCCCTGAAATTCTCAGACATATTAAAAAGAACGATCCAGAAAACTTAATCTTAATTTGTATGTGTGTTATATAGTTGATTAACGGTTAGCTCAGCACCAGATGTATTAGTTAATGTTGCTTTGAACATAAATACTAGCCAGTACTTCATGTCAATCACGTGAGAGTACAAAATGTCAAAAACTTAAATATATTACAATTACACCACTCCTTGCTCGAGGATGCAGTTCGCTGCTGTGTACCTTTCAAATTCCTCGCCTTTTACATTGATATCCTGATCAGCTATGTACAAGGAAGGAAATTAGACTTTTGCACATGAAAATATTTATTTTGTAAAGTTAAATGACTATAACAAACATGTCACAATATGGGTCTGGCGAAATACTCGTTAATACGTCAATCAAGCAGTGTTGAAATAAACTAAACGAAGAGTTGTCTAATTTTACACACCCATGGCGACAGTTCAAAAACGAATAGTATATTTTAACATATTTTGACGTTAAGTCATAGTGCGTGCGTCATTGTCAAGTGCATAATTAATATTTCGTGCATGGACTTACAATCGTCATTTTCCTTCAGTTAAGCTTTTATATCAACAAAACACAGCAAAAAATTGCTGATAAACGTGTGCGTAAACAAATTTTACATGTGAATGAAATACATGATTCTTACTGTTGCGTTATCCACACTTTATAATGGAAGGTTTCAAAGGCTTCTGTAGGTATTGCAGAATAACTCGTACATTACCGCATAGTTTCAACAGAGAAATAATACCGTAAATAATGACAATTTATCTTGAAAATTTTTCTCTTCTACAGTTTGTGAAACATTTTCAACACACCGTGTTCACTGAAGCCGACAGCTAACAAATACTATACATCTGTTGAGGCCGTTATTCTGAACACAATAAAAACCAATGTGTGTGTGGATGTATACATTTATATCAAGTAATCATTATTTTTACCAATTGAATTATAAATGTCACTTAAGACATAAGGCAAAAAATACACTGCGTGTTTTGATTTTAATTTTTTTCTCACCATGTAAAATGTGAGAAATTACTCGGGAGACAGTTTTCGATTCCCGAACGCAAGTTTTACCAACTGATGATGTATGATGCCGCTACCATGCTTCCTTTCTGTACATCTGAGTCGTTTTAAACGATTATATTTTTTCTGTTAATCGTATATCAACACATATTAATGGAAAATTGGCTTGCTTCTCATTTTACTATCACATGGTTTTGAGAATATAATTTTTAATACCATACTCATTGAGTGAATGTTTTCTTTTACGAGAAACGTATGGGTAAGTATCATTTTCCTGATTCTTTCATAAAATTATTTAGTTTATCTCCTAACACTCGACTTTTTTTGCAACAATGAATCCCGCAGCATCCTGTACTTTGTTCCCAAGTGAAGCCGGCAAGTCCGAATTATCACTTCTCCGACAGAACAGAGTGAATTACTCCCCGTGACAAAATAGCCGAACCTAACTCAGTATTAAAGCTTATCGGAGTAAGTGTACACAGGAGAAATGCTGCAGCGATTAAAGTACTGAGTTAGTGCACCCCAGGTCGTGTCTTGGCGGAAGAGTCTTGCCGTCTTTCCCGTCACTTACCTCGAGCACTCGAGGCGGACGTGACTCGGATGCGGATACAGTAAGTGCACTGGCAAGATGGGAGGTGTCAGGTACATCTTACTGCGGATGGCGCCCAGAGCTAAGAGCATCGTGTTACCTCCACTGCAGGAGTAGATGGGGTAGAGGCTGTTTGCCGGGGAAGACGTGAGTGTGGTAACACGAGGGCAAGAAGATGCATCGCAGGTACACAGTACTGAAGAATACGGAGGTGAGACAGCAGAACTCTAAATAATACACACGCCAGCATTGTGGCGTCACTGGTCAGAGACATGTCGAGACTAAAGATGAGGTAGACCGCTCATTAGTCTTTTGCACACGTATCCAACATTGACTTACCCCAGAGGAACACAACTGTCAAAGTCACATGGTCAACAGTGCTAAACATGTTTGTTTAATCTTAATTTGTAAATGACAATCACTATTGTATTAATAAAATTCTTTTATCAATTTTAATTTAATCAAACTGTATTACAAATTAGAGGAAGTATAAAAACATACCTAAGCACTTGTTTACAAATCAGTATTCTAACCTAAAATACAAACCATGCCATTTTCACTAGACGTGTTGGCAGGAAAGCAGTTCAATGTTGGGACACGGAGGTTGGTTGTGCGCAGCCAGCGAGATCGGTCTATATCTTCTTTATTCTATGGTCGGAACGCCGTTCCCCAATTTACTCCTGGAACTTACAGGTCAGTCGGCAGGCCAGTCAATAGGAAAGTGTTCGCAGCACGCAGTAGCCAATCAGACACGAGGCTCGTTTCCAGAGCCTCGCGCAGCCCATTAGCGAATATGTACGCCTACAACAAAGTAACCGCCACGCCATGTCGCCTGTGTGTATTTCTGTAACCCGTGCCGCAAGTCTGTCACCTTCTTTCCGTCTACAACGTTTACAGACGATTTCGTTCAAGTGACACAAATGTAACTCAGTAGTCACTAAGTCACACTTGTGAAATCCTGCACAATCATACTTCCCTTTCCTCGTAACGATATTGCTGGTGAATACAAAAATTGTTTTTGAGTTCGAATGGAAACTGCGGATTTGCAACTTGAAACAGCCTGTACATAACAAGTATTCCTACTAGTTGTGATATTTGAATGAATAGTGCAATGGGGGTGAATGACTAGATGGATATGTTTGAACATTCGCCATTGCGATGAAGAAGTCTGTCATGGAAAAACAGCACTTAGCTCGAAAAAAAATAGTTAAATAAGACGAGTAACTTATGGACGAGGAAATAAATATATATATATACAACACCAAAAATTTACAAAAGGGAACAGAGTAAAAAAAGAGAACAGTAAATAATTACGAAATATATATGTATACATACACGACCAACAGATAACACATAGAAAACAACACAGGCTAGAAACCTGCTTGAAAAGTTACGACGACACTGACAAAATAAGTAGGAACAAAATGGGACAACACAACAAAGAATCGAACTCAAACACAGCAGTTTTATCAGACACGAAAGAATGCAAGTCAGGTATGCTGTAGTCATGAATATATATGCACAAAGCCAGAAAATTCCACGAAGTAATCGAGTCAAATAAAACAGGACAGCGAGTTGAATGCGGAAACTAATATACTATATATGTATACGAAAAAACGATATACGACCAACAGACAACACGCCGAAGATGACACAGGTTAGTAATCTACTTACACAAATAAAACAAACACAATGAAGAAACTCGCACCAAAAAAGCAGTTTTTCCAGAACCGACTGAATTAAGAGAGAAACATCTTTGCAGCACAAAACAACAGCAAAAACACAATCCATACAAGACCGCACCAGCCAATCATAACAACACTCTTAGCTGCACAGTCAATAAGGAGACAGTTCGACTGTCATTGGCTGTGGCGGGAAAATGGTAAAAAAAACTATATTAACCCATGTTTTTCCAGTTTACTCGTCAGTCGCACTTGTGTTCTCGGACCCTGTGTGTGCTGCCTGAATACAGAAACAGACAGCAGTTCCCGAAACCAAAGAAACAGTGTTAGTCGTTTACCTTTGGGCCTCGACCCTGTGAAGTCTAAATCCTCACTCTGAGAACTATAGTAGATAGACATTGTATGGACATGGGTTTATGTGCTAATTTTGTGATGCTAAACTGTTGCAGTTACTCGTAATGGATTTGATTGGAACAAGAGGACTGTAGGTGTTATGTTAGTGCTGGACTTGTGCAAACAAGAGCACTTAAGCATGTGGTAACGAAGACAGTTGCTGGACTTGTAACATACAAGAGCATAAAAATTGCTTCGAAAACCAGCCCATTTAAATGTGTGAAAACAACAGTAATGGATGCTTTGCTGCTGAACTCAGCAGTGTAACCAAAACCCTTAAAAATCAGAAAGAGAGATTTGAGTGGCATCTTGGGACAAGGGCAAGTGCCTAAGTCGGTAAAGATGGCTGCTATAGATCGACTGGTGGACAAGGAGTTTGATTGGGAGAAACGTCAATTAACTCCAAAAGGTAATAAAGAGCATCAGAAGATATGGTATGCCATTAATGGAGTAGAGAGAAGTTTCATAGAGTCATATGGTTACAGAGATCTATGTCGAAGAGTAAGAGGAAGTTTAGGCAGGCAAAGACGAAGGTGAGAATTCATATATATCTATTGGGCCAGAACATGGTGTACTTCAGAGCCAAAATGTGTCAGGAAAAAAGAGGAAGAATCTCAAACTTCATCTGAAGATGAAGATGCCACAAACTTAAGGAGTCGCAAAAGGAAGTCTCAAGAGTTTGTACGAGTTGGCAAGCACTGGAAAGTTGTCAAAGTGCCTGAGGCTGGATACTCGACTCGATCTCGCAACAACATGGTTTTAAAGCCTCTAAACCATTGCACATCAATAAAAGACTGAAGTTTGAGCAAGAAAATGGTCTGAAAAGTGGCTCTTTGGAAGAAGGTAACTTCATCCAAAATGTAACTAAGAGTATTTAAAATAGTCATGCTGAAGCTACAGAGCTTGGCGCATGTGTGGTGTACTGGCTGCTCAGCAAGAACTCTAAAGTGACAAGTACACAGGCAAGATGGCTTATACCAAAATTAAGCCAACTACAAAGCATGCTCGATAAAGTGCTAATGGAAAATGCTAAGTTAGTTGGTATAATCCAGCAGCAGGAACAAACTGGACATGGATAGGCAATTGTATAAGTTTTACTAGGTTGGTCACTGCCACTGTGCTGGGAATAAAAAGTTACGAGCAAATAGCGAAGGGTGAGGAAATCATGTGCAAACTGCCCAAGAAGATTGTGTTAGTATATCCTGAAAAGGTAGGCCGACCAGCACACAAGTCAATGCAAAAGAGGAAGGATTAAAGATAAGAAATATAAAAGAAATTATAAGAGGAGGAATCCTCATAGGAGCAGGTAATGATGAAAACCTGGAGAAATTAAAGAACCAGGAGAAAATTAAGCCATGTGGGTTAAAGCTGGAGTCACCCAAGAATAGGGGTCCTAGAGTATGATATACCTCGAGAGGAAGATACAGATGGGCTGGTAATTCAAAACTTTGGTAATAAGGTCAAGTTTTAGCAGGAATTCAAAGACAAAATAAAAGTCAGTCACAGGACTGGTAAAAGGGAAACTGACAGAGTTAATGTTGTGATGAAATGTGACCCCAAATTAAGAGGCTTCTTAATTGACATGTGGAGAATATTTGTTGGCTATGAACATTGTAGGGTGAACGATTATATATCAATCACCAGGTGCTACAAATGTCAACAATGGGGTCACATTTCAAAGAAATGCAATGCGGAAATTGCATGATCACGATGTGCAGACAAGGGATATAAGTTTGAGGATTGTCCTCATAAGAATAATAACTATGTGGAAAAATGCATAAATTGTAAGAGGTGAAATTTGAATCATAACCACTGTGTCGATTCTAAGGACTGTCCTGCATATCAGAGAGCTCTGTCGGTGGAACTTTTCAGGACTGTTTTATGATAATACGTGGGCAGATAAATCTACAAAGGTCGGCAGTTGCCACATCCAAGCTGCACAGGATTGTTGTGGAGCAGAAGCTGGCCATGGTACTGTTCCAGTAACCAAATGCCCTATTCGAAGAAGTGGTTAGCCTTAAGAGCACAGTATATACATGTGGAGTGTCCGCACAGTCTGGAATATTGAGGACGAACATGGATATGGATGTTATGGTACTTACTAGTGTATCCAATACACGTCATGTACGTGCACAAGTATGGTGAAGAGACATAAGAGCATCTTCATAGTTGGGAAATAATAACAGATGTTCTTAGGAGCAGGTCAATGGTGATCGGAGCAGATAAAAATGCCAAGTCGGGACTTTAGCACTCTCCTGTTGCAGATGAACGAGGAGAATTAGTAAGCCAGTTTGTACTGGCTAATGATCATGAAGTGGCAAACATATATAGTGAATAGCCAATGTATGTCGCAGAAGCTCCTGGAAGTGAGATGTACATTGATGTGACACTGTATAATGGGAAAGCCAGATGTCGCATCAGCAATTGTGAAGTCACTGAGGAAAGTGCAAGCGAACATCGGTTGACAATTTTTGAAATTTCGACTGATGATGAAGACACAACCTACGTGGATGAGATCGAGGTGGAAACAAGATAATTCATCATAATGAAGACTGGTCAAGCTTGAACTAGGTCTTATTGGAGAAGCTGCGGATGTATGGGGAAGTTTGGCACAATGCAAATCTAGAAGTGAGAATAAATGCATTCTCCAGTGTTATTAAGGGTGTGTGTGAATGGACCCTGAAAAAGATACAAGGCATGGGCTTCCAAAACTTTCTTGGTGGGACTTGGAGTTAGAGTAAGAAGGAAGATTAGGCAGGCTACCTACTGTGTACTTTTGGTGGGGAATCTGTACCGCATGTGCGTGAGATGAAATATCTGGGAGTCATCCTGAATGAATAGAACAGTTACCTGGAACATATTGAATATTTTCTAGAAAGGCAATTGTTGTGTTCCAACAATCGGAAAGCATTGGTAATACCAGTTGACGTTTAGGCTTCAGCACTCTGAAGACAATCTACAGAGCAGTTTTTGAAGCTATTATTGCATATGGTGCTGTTATGTGGGGCACAACAGCTCTGAACTGGTAAGGCACAAAAGGAAACCGGTTAGTGCTCAGATGGCGGCACTGCTGACACTAACAAGGGCATACAGGACAGTACTCGATGAGGCACTTCCATTATCTGCAGGAGTGTTGCCAGTTGACCTATTGGTCAAAATACGTGGTATCATTGTGGAGAAAGCACGGAATAGAAGACCACGTAAGAAAGAAAAACAAGACCTTCTGATTGAAGTTACTAAGGAATCACAAGAAAGATGTTCGGGGTCGGAAAAGGGAAGAGTTGCCTTTGAGTTACTTCCAGATGTGAAAGAAAGGATGAAGTCCCAGTGGATTACCATGAACCATTACAGTGTACAGCTATTTCGGGACATGACAACTTCAAGACGAAGTTTCATGGATTCCGTCTGGCACAATCACTGCTGTGTGATGCGTGTGGTGTTGGTGATATAATGGAGCATGTCATCATGGACTGTTTGAATACAGATGACATAAGGGAATGGCTGAAAAGAATTGCAGAAAGAGAGGGCCTTGACATGAGATTGGAAAATGTCACGAAAGACAAAGCTCTTCACAAGTTGTGGCAAGAGTTTGCCACAAGAATTGGCGAAAGGCTTAAGGAATACAACACGTGGCGAGAAGAGCTTTCCGAGGTCCTATGAGAGGGTATCGGAGTAAAGGCTTCAATGCAAGAATTCAGAATATCTCTGATTGGTGAGGGGGACAGGTTTTACCGAGAAAACTGGTAGGATATCGTGTACGGCACTAAGAAAAGTCAAGGCCCAAAGAAAGAAGAGGAGAAAGTGCCGTGCACTGCCTTAGGTATCCGAGTACAGTTGCAGTGCGGGAGGATGGAGGGTGTGCCGACCTTCGAGCTGTAAAATCTGTCCATACCAAAATACCGAACATGCCCCAAAATACCGAACATGCCCCAAATCTAGAACATATTTGAGTATTAGGAGGGTCAGAGAGTTATTAAAGGAAATGCCACAGAGCTTAGTTTCACCCTGAAAGAAGGAATAGCGTGGTGCGAAAATCATTATTATTAATGATTTGTTTGTTTTAGAATTTGTCTTTTCAACCATCATGGCGGTTTCAAAATCTACAATGTTCTCCGGCGGAACCCATAAGATCCAGGCCGATTTGATATTTGCTTTTGTGGATCAAACTAAAGTAAGTTGGAAAGAATTGCTTCTGGAATACCCTATTTAGGGGTCAGCTCCCAGGAGGCAAGGTTGGTGAAAAATGTGCTTGTTTCACCGGGAACATTGCCCGTACCAAAATATGAAGTATTAATTGTTTTGTAACTGCAATGCCGTTAACAATTGTTAATGGTAAAACTACAATTGTGCGTGGCACTATGCTTTCGTAAACACACATATTTTAATTTTAAAAATCAAGACAGAATACAGACAGCTGTCATCAAAAGTCATTTTTCGATTCTGCTCGCACAGTTCTTTAAAGCAATTGTATAATATAATATTTTGTTGTGTTCAGTTTGAGACCTAATTGTGTCCCATGTTAGCACCTTGGTTACGGAAAGTTACCAACGAACCGGCCGACTCTGACCGTCCTGCTACGCCACAACATGCCTGCTCGCCGGCTTCGTTCGGCTGTCAACGGTGCTACGACGTAATAAAGTTTCACGGCAGAAATGAACTTTAAAATAGATTCCACACTGATATAATATTAAATAAAATGATGGAATGTGAACTTACGTTTCTTGAAGCAACAGACGTTTGCAGTGGTGAACGAGTTACGAATACATGCTGCAGAATGGCAAGATCCGGTGTACGGCGCGGCTGACACGTATCAAGGCACTCAACATACTAACAACAGCCAGTGCTTGTGGTTCCAGGCCCCGCTGCTTCGAAGCGCCTTAATCGTGGGCGCGGCTGGTCGCGCTTTACTGTTTGAAGACATAAAGAGTGCGTTTTACGCACCGGTTATCCGCAGTATTGTCATATGTCTCTCGAATAATCTATACAAATAAAGAATGTAGTAAGGTGTTTTCCCCTCCAATAAATGTTCGTATAAATAGGACCCGATAGCCGACCTGTCTTCAGAGAGACGTTCGGCTGTTGGAGACTTGCATGACGATGGATATAAATTAAGGAATTGAAATTAAGACCTCCTGGCCAAAAAATAGTAGGCATGGGTTTGTAGCCCTTAAATTTGAATTTTTAAAGTATTGTGGCTAACTGGATTTCTTGGTAGTCATTGACTTAGTAAAATGTCGATTTTGAAGCAGAATTGTTTTAAAATATGAAAGTTAAAGTAAACGCCTTGCAGATTTGTAACATAATTTGTTACATCGAAGAAGAATGTTGCCATTTCAGCCAAAACAGTAAAAGTTCCCATTTTATGGGCTGTTGTAATTTAAAAGCCAGCTTTATAATTGTAGAAATATGTTAACAAAACGTTGTAATACATAGCGATCCCTTGAGAACGATGATTCTCAAAGAAACGTCGTTTTTAAATGCACATTTCGGTATGGAGAAAATATAGGAAACCAAAGCTCATGTTTGAAAGTAACCCACAGAGGATTTTTAAAGGCTGTTTACTGTAATGTTACCAGCCTGTAAAAAATGTCGGATCTTAAGCGAGGCAGTAAATATTTTTATATCAAGCTTGTACGTATTTTGAATAATGCCTCAGTATTTGAGTGTTTTATGGGCGTTTTTAAAATACGCACCAAAATATATATCCAGTAAATTTTCTGGTGTCGAGTTTTGCATGGATAGTAGAGATTTCATTGTAATATTTGTCTTTTTATATGGTACTTGTTAGCACACGTAGATGTGTGATTTGGATCAAAATTGAATCAAAATACAAAAGTATTCAGAAAACTTATGTGTTTGGTGTTGGTGATTTTACAATTTTACAATATCACTGCCATTTTTCCCGTAAGGGTTTTTCTGCTGTTTGGTGCGACCTGGGGTCGTGATTTCTTGTAGCTAAGTGTATTCGTTCAGTACTAAGTGAAGGGCTGACCGAAGGGCGTCAAGTTTTACGACATATTAAAAACTACGTGGGTATATTGTGTTAAATTTATACTCTAGTGCAAAGAGCGAAGTTTATTCCTTACGAACATTATACAGTTATTATAATTTAAACAAACCTGTATTTATTTTTCGACAATTGTAATTATTCCATTTGTTTACGTAAAACGGAGAAAATTCTGTACACGTGCAACACTAGTGATATCTGGAGTCGAGAATTTTTAGTTTTAGCTTTAAGCTTCCCAAAATGAGTAGAATAAAGCCCTTGGCACAAAAGGTTGTTGGTATTGATGGTTGGAGGTTGGTCCTAAAATAATTTCAAATCGCGGTTGGTGTTGTTGTGGTGGTTGTTATTGTAGCGGGTTTCATTGAAATGTTATCACCAACCGACCAATCAGAGACCGTTTTCTAGGTTTTGAACAAGTGATTGTGAAAACGCTTGGAAATAACCGAAAATGATTGTGAAAACTTTAATGTTGATATCAAGCAGACAATACATACCGTTATTTAAGGTCCAGCAATATTTAATACTAACCATTTCCGTATGTAATAACGTAACAGCCACATCGAACTATGAATACATATTAATTTGAGTTCATTAATTTAATATCTTTTTTTTATAAAATGCAGACATTTTATTTTTTGCAAAAGAAACTAACTTATACTCAATGATTTAAATATGGATTGCTTAAATGTACTTTATTAAAAAAAAAATTAAACCCTCAGCAAGTTTAATATAATATTATAATATGAAATTAAAAATCTAACCTTAATTTTAAAATTTCAAATTTTAGCAGCAGTCGATTAAAACACATGATACGCCATTCTTAAAACTTAATTATATCGGTTGGTACAGCCACGAAACAATTTACACCAACGCCAACATTGACTATTATGCAATACAACTCGTCGCACACCAACCGGAAACCACCAACACTAACCACCACCATCACCAACTGCCTAGTGTACCATTGGCAACGAGTATACAAGTACCAGAGACGTCACTCAAGGCAAAGCAGCGGAACGCTAAATTTCTTGCCCAGTGCAAATGTGCCAATGTCAAAACAAAAGAAAATTGTGTTCACAGGTTGACACTACTACACATGAACAGTTTACCACATAGCATTTCAATCATCTAATTCCAACCATTTTCATAAAAATGTGTTCAATACTCACATCTAAAATATGTAGAGTTACATCCAAAAATAAACGGCCACTGTGAGCTGTCAAGTGGTGGTACACAACGCCAAATCATTGTTAAAACACTTGACTAGCTTATATCAACGACAATGCACGGCCGTAAGATAACGCAATGCTCATGCTCACATGACCACCAACATAGTAAAAAAGAAATGTGGATTTATATAAATCATTGTACTGCAGTCTCTACAATTGAATCAATAATACTGTATTTTTATTTTAAGTTTCTTAAAAAAATATTTATAAAGAGATAAGTAGTTTATTTACATTGTATCAAAATATTTTCCATTTTTAAATTGCCGATATTGGACTGGGCAATTAAACAAAATCGAATAGCAAATAAATTAAGCGTTCTGTTTACACTTATCCAGTATCTAGGGGTTGTCCATATGGTTTTTAATCTTAACTACGGCCAGAATTATCTGCAGGTTCTTATGCTTAGCCGCGGTCACTTGGGACAAACATTTACTCCAGTTCAAACATGTTCAACTCTGTGTATGGTTACATCGACTCCGGACATGTTGCGATTACAATTGCTTCTTTTTCAAAGTAAAATGGCTATGTACATACATCAGAACAACTTTTCCTCTATGTTGCGCTCCGACTGATTTCTATCAAGGAAACAAATAGTGTCATTTAAATAGCTGAAATCGACAGGAATTTCTGTATTCGTTAAAATAACTTTAAAAAAACATGTCAAATAGCGATATTCGTTGTATTTTTGCAGTTTAAGTAAGGTAAGTTCTAATGAAAAATTTCAGCAACAACAAGTGTTGGAAGCGATTGAAAATAACTACGGAAGCGTGTTTTGAGTTGCGTTTGTATTCAGTTAGTGGCGTAACCTTACAAATGTGATCAAACATGCCTGCCGAACGATTTCACAAGAAACGTTTCTTGTAAAGGCAGTTTATGGTAAAATGAGCACTTTTGAAATCCCTGCTTAGTATCTACTTGAATGCACGTTACGTATTCCTCCGCCTTATGTAAAATTAACACTGGCAAGGGCCTCATCACTTTGTCCATGCGTCGGTTCAGTGTAACTGTGAAATTATAAGAAAAGTAGATATTTTACAAACATGCTCATTTTTACATTTCGATACACAAAAAATATGAAAGCGAAATAATTAATTTAATTTATCACAAATGGTCAGCTAACTCCTTTTATTCTACGTTAAAATATGGAACTACTTCCCGTCCATCGTTACCAACTTAACTGTGCGCATGTTACTCAGTTCGCGCGTTAGAATATATGCAGACAGGAGCAGTGATTTTTTCCTAAGGTTGATTTCAAAAGTGCTCACTTTATTGGGAACAGCCTTTACCACTCGAGTGACGGTGGAGGAGCCGCGGTGGTGTAGTGGTCAGACTACTCGCCTCCCACTTAGGCAAACCGGGCTCGATTCCCGTCGGGGCCGCTTCCGGATCCTCGCACGTGGGAATTGAGCCAGACGATGCCGCTTGTCGGCGCGTTTTCTCGGGGATCTCCCGTTTTCCGGCGTTGCTCCATACTCACCCCACTTTACCTTCATCGGTTCTCTATAGCTCCATGTTTTGTTCGTCTAACAAAATATATGTTGAATAAACAAAACCCCTGTGTTATGCCAGAAAATATTTGACTATCAACTAAATATTTTGTTGAATCAACTATATATATATATATATATATATAGTTGATTCAACAAAATATATATATATATATATATATATATATATATATATATATTTGGCCACTCATTTAACTGCTTTCGTTCGAAAATACAGCTCGAGAGTTTGTTTGTATTTTTTGACAATTAGGATAGTAACAGGGTTTATTAGTGCATCCATTGATGCTTAACTATCCGATAAATACATTAATTAAACAATGCAACAAGGAACTGACAAGTAAAGCTGCAAAACTTGAAATATCTGTTTGCACACGTTGCACAATGTTTGCATTATATCAACTTGAAAGCTTTCCGCTGTCATCAGTTGTCGCATTAGCTGAGATTACTAAGGCGTAGCGCTCGGAAGCAGATGATCTACGTTCGAAACTCGGTCGAACGTGTAGAATGTTTTTAATCGGCCCAAGCTGTTCAATGTACGTGTAGCCAAACAAATCTTTAGTTGCACCAACCAAATCTCACAGTTTGGGGCAACCAAATGAGAACAACAAAATAATTTGGTTTCAGCAACAAAATATTTCATTGCCGCTATACAAATCAACAATTTGGTTGCACCAAAACAAATCATGTTTGATTCAACAAAACATTTTTCTCGGTGTACATTTTTAATCGCTGCCAACATTACTTTCATTACATCAGTCAGGACTCGCATTAAAAAATACAGTCACGGACAGTGATTATTTTTTTTTCAAGTCGATGTCGAAAGACGTTAATTGACCATGCGAGATAATAATGACGATGTAAGTATTTCTCGGGAGACATGGGCACTGTCATCAAGCGTCGTCGAGGTGACGTAACGAGGCGATGTCTTCCACGACTTGCGCTCGGCGGTAACCATCCCTTGAAGGACTCGGCATTGCGTGCTTGTTAGCGCGAGCAGTCAGTCGTCAGTGCTTGGCACGCGCGTGCCATGACGCACTACGTGAGCGGCGTCCACGCACTCCGCTGGTATGCGGTAGTAGAGCTACAGCCACTCTGTATACAAGTCAAGGCCGAATTCGGATGTTTCTTATAGGGGACGACCACGATGATTGATGCTTCGCAGTCGATGACACTATATTACAAATACTATTCCTTATACATGCTTAACGGAGTATGTTATTAAAATTATACACTCGAAGAAATTGTTCGGAAATTTACCATATCAGTGTATACGCTTAGTGAAAAAGCAGGAGAGGAAATGTTGTCCTCTATGCATTCATTGTAGCGTTCCTTTATTTGCTCACGGAACAGTCAAATGCAGAAGGAAGTTCCCAACTTTGTATAGTAGCGATGCTAAACATTGCTATATATGCAGCTTGATGTGTGGTATTATTATCATACAGTGTATAGGTTAAAAACTTCCACTGCAGTTTAGAAAGCTTACCAGAACATTTTTACAGTGCAAATGTCACTTAGTGCGCCCAAAAAAATTACGCATGCAGGGGCAGTGAATTTTTCCTAAGGTTAATTTCAAAAGTGCTCACTTTATCGTGAACAGCCCTTAATAATAATTATAGACTATTATTCCAAATGAGTGGGCCTCCAAAAAGTGCTCACTTTACCGTGAATAGCGTATACCCTGTGGAACAGTCTTGCCTACTACTGAGTGCGTAACAGTATGCACAGTTCTAGCTAACACTTTTTTTTTTTTAAATCTGGAATACTTGTAATTTATATTCTAGCATTTCATATTGATGCCCGCATTCCAGGCATATACACCCCGTAGCACAGCATGAGAGATCCTGTGTTAATATCTCAAGTAAGGCCTAAAAGCGTGTATAATCTATACGCGTTTCTTCACTCTCTTTGAATCAAACCTTTGAAAATAACACATCTATGACGTGTTTGATTGTTTCTTAAATATTTTTTTGTATCACAAGCGTTTTACACGTGTATTAATATTTAAGTACCTTATTTTTCCGTTAAATTTAATATTTACTTATTTTTATCTATACACTTATATATAATATGAATAAGGACAGAGAAAATATAGAAGTGTTGGTAATGTCTAATAATAAGTAGCCCTTAAGCAAAATATTATTACAATGACCGCTCACGAATGCGGTGCGTTGGTCTTCAGGTGTAATTTTCTAAGCTTTGTTTGCATGAGGCGGAGGAATATTCTAGAAGTAGATCTTTAGCAGAGCTTCAGAAAAGTTGGAAGTAACTGTGACTGAAATTTACCATTATTAGTGCTAGTTTGGTATTGAAAATACCCCTAATGAAATCACTTTAGGCATAAAGGCAAGGGTGTCAAAGAGTATAGGTTTTTGTCATTTCCATGCTAATAAATAATGATTGGGTTGAGAAGGTGCACACACCCACCAAGCTCAGGGGCATAACCGTTGAAAAAAAGGGGGGGGGGGAAGTAAGGGTTTGTAACCCCTCCCCTTTCGCGCTTCTGGTTGTAATTAGTTAGTATCAAAGTTATCACTAAGCCTTTAAATGCGTGAAAATATATAATTGCGGCAAAATAAGGTGCAATTACTCTTGTTATATTTTGAAGTAATTTTCTCCTGATAGTTTCTTAATTGACACGTGCACCGACATACCACGTGTAGTCTATCTCCCTTCCCTTCAGTGTAACCGCCTCCTTGAGAAATTTCTAATCGCGCCACTGCAGGAGCGTGAGTAGCGAGTGTCGAAATAAGTGCCACCTCAGAGGTGGCAGTCGTTGCAGCCAGGTACACTCAGCATGACGTTTAATGAGACCGTAAGGCGGAGAAACAACGGAATGCACTTAGTGAGGGAAACAGGAATATTTCCGGGAAAACTTCCTGACAGCGTCCACCGAATTTTCCACGTCCAAAGTACTGCACTGTGATTCGTGTAAGGGCGGCAGGCCAGCGTGCTAACCGCAGTAATCAACGAGGTTCCATTTTTTAAAGACAAGTCGAAAATACTCCTATGTATAGAGTTCAAAGCAAATTACAATGGTGTTTAAATACTAAATGAAACATGTGTAATAAGTGTTTTAAACACAGTTTTTTTTTTTTTTTTTTTTACATATGCAAGTGTTTTTCTAGCTGAAAAGTCAGTTTTGTCAGTCAGGTGATGTTTCCTTCTAAATCGTAAAAAAAGCAAGATCATTGCTTCATGATCCGAGGCGAAAGATCTCGCTGACGTATTGAACCTCGAGTCGCGAAAGAGAATCTGCATTCCTGTCCACATGTTGTAGCAGGCATATAAATTTGTCATTCGCGCAAACAAACCACTAATAAGACAGTCTGACAATTAGCGCAAAATTATGGCACGCTACTTGTTTGAATTGAATTATAGCATGTGCACATTTTGATAAACAGGAGTTCAGTACGAAATAGTGAATATCCCATAACTTTTTGGCACCGTACTTATACAAAAAGGAGTTCTTTTGTCAAACGGTATAATGTACTGATGAGAATATACCGCACATTGAAACTTGTAAACAAATATATTAATTTTTTCAATGTTAACTAACTCATCTGTAACTAAAACACGTAATGGTGGAGTGGATATATTTGGGCAGCTCTTAACAAACAACGAGGTTTTGAGAGCCTACGATGGTGATGAAAGGTGTGTATGGAGCAGCGCCGAAATGCAGTTGCGGGGGAAACGGGAGATCCGCGAGAAAACCCGCCAACCAGCGGAATCTTCCGACTTGTGCTGGTGTGATAAATTTCCAATCTCAAAAAGATATAAGTTAAAACAAAAGATAATACTCTGTTGAGTTTTGTTTCTTTCATAATCCATTTGCGATCGTTGGTCGTATTCTTTGGCATTATACCTTTAATGATTTTCTAAAATATGGAAGATTTGATTAAAAATTGCGTTAACACATGGTACACACATAAACAAATATACGTATATCTAGATATTTTACTGGTAAGACACACACGGGCAAAATCAGTAAGTTGACAAGTACTTTATCCTACACGTTTATTATTAAAGAAAACAGTATTCTAAAAAAACTGTACAGTTACAAAATGGGCGGCCGGGGGTGGGGGTAGGGGACAAATAATTTGGTTGGGGGATTGCAAACAGTGACCTAAACCAATAGCTACTCCTATTCTTCCTCTTGTAGTCCCAGCCATTAAGAATATCTTCATCAAAACCTTATGAGAAGTGGTATAATGTTTCTTCGAAGGTATCAGGGAGTGACTCGACCTTGGATGACATCACGCCAAGGTCACGCGGTCGCCATGTTGGACTCCGGACTTCCTGCTCTAAAATTTCCGGTCACGTGTCCGCCATCTTGGATTCCGCCATGTTGTTAGGCAGTATGGCGTCGTCTTGGACCGCCATATTGGTAACCAATAAGTCATTTTCTCATGCTCTTAGTGAGTTTTCTCCGAGTGCTCCTGTTTTTCTTTTTTCCATTCTCTTTCTTTCTTCCTTCTCTTTTTCTCTCATCTTCTTTGTTTACATTGGCTGTTACTAGAGTTCGCTATCTTTGTTTACATTTACATGAAGGCCGCCATCTTGGTTTTTCGTTTGTCATTTGTTTCCTCCATTATTTCTGGCTTGTACCACTAGGGGCGGCCCCATATTGGTTCTGGATTTGGCCATTAGGGGCGCTGCTTATTTTAGAACTCAGAAAACCATCTGGAATATGGCGGGATCCAACTGCCCCCCCCCCCCCAAGAAAAATTAGTTCTGGCATTGAGTACTAGGGGCGCTGACATATTGGTTCTGGCTTTAGCCTTTAGGAGCGCTGATGTCACTCTCACATGCGCTGGCATATTGGTTCTGAAGTTGGCTGTTAAGGGCACTGCTTTTTTTAGAACCCAAAATACCACCTGGAATAGTGCGGGATCGAACTGCCAGACAGTGGATCGCCAGACTTACGCCTTAGACCACTCGACTATTTTTTTTTTTTAATTATAACTTTCATTTGACTTTGTTGTGACATTTTTGACGTTGACGAAGCTCTAGTGAGACCGACTTGTTGACGAATTCCCAGTGCGACAATCGAACTGAGCATCTGCCACGTCGGAGGCACCGGGGCGCGAATCCGCGACCCTCCGACTACAAGTCGGCCACCCTACCCCTGAGCTATGAGGGCAGACAACATGCACTGGGACAACAGTTTTTAAGTTGTATATAGACTGGGAACGATTAAATAATATCTTGCCTCTCACTTAAGATATTATATTATTATTTCTTATTATATAATTTTTAAGTATTTAATTTACATATCAACAATTTTTTTAATTTTATATACAAATCAATAATTTTTAACCCATAATTTATTATTATATAATTTATATTTCTTATATATTTTTTATTATCTTAATTTTATTTTTAGTATTTTAATCAATTTTTTAATTACATTATTTTTAATTCTTAATTTTTTATTATTTTCGTTTACCTTATATATATATTATTTATATTAAACTTATTAATATTTATGTATTTATATTTATTCTATAGTGTCTTGTATTAAATTTTATTATTTTGGTTTAACTTACATATATATTATTTAAGATTTAACTTGCATACTTTTATTTTCAAGAGTTCTATTTTGTATATAATATTTTTTACCAAACTTTAAAGGGTACCGAGTGAGGAGTCTACGGATTCGTATTTTTCCATGCAGATAAGCATATGTCATCAGAATATATGATTACGTGACTATGACAAGTGCCATATTGGAATTTTATAAGCTTGAAAAAAATACTTTTTTAGTAAATATATTCCAAGTTTGTTATATTATGAACGTTGATTATTAACACTTTTTCGATTATTATTTACATATAAAATTTTTTAAATATTCCGGACTTGTATGTACATGTAGAGATTTCTATGTTGTAATTAGAAAAACCTATATTTCCTACTCCTTATTAATGTAACGCTTGTAAATTTCACACCATCTCATATTCAAACTGTTCAGTATACACTTCGCTTAACCTAAGATAACCTTACCGTACTTCACATAACCTAACTTTACCTAACCTAAGATAATCTAACCCAATCATCTTGAAAGACCTCTGAATATATATTTTTTATTTCTGTCGATATTCAACCACCACAGTCTAGTCATCGCCAGGCCCCTCTTCGTCTCCCCTCTTTCCAGCCATACTTAACAGCTGTATCGAATTGTACTTAATACCAAAACAGATATAATACATTTCACCATTACATTAGTTTGCCTCATTCATGCTATTAAAAATACAGTCCATATTCACGACCATACCTCAGACTTACTGATCAATAATAACAGTCAACTATATTGACTACCATTTCAGCACCATCTAACTTTGCCAGTTACACATATAAACAAGCTATTCCAGCTTCTGAATAAATCAAATATTCCAACCATGCTATCATAAGATCAATACTATTAATTTAACCATCTACGACATCCATGTAGTCTTAATTCCCATCAAACCATTTCGCTCTTACTAACCGACTATACCAGCTAAGCATTCTGTCCCTCTCATACTAACTAACCAAAAAACGACTCAAACAATTAAAACATTCTCCCCACACCATCTACGCAATACTTTTTTTTTTTTCATACTGCCAAAACAACTGAACATGTGATCAGGCTATACCAATCAACCATACAAACAAACTAACTATACAACCAAGAATGAGTTCCACCCCATGTCAGGACTTTAAATATATTTTATTTCTCTCGACATCTACTTAACCTACCCACCAGTACAAGAAAAATTTCAATTTAGTCATTTCCACTTTTTGTCGTACACACTCCATACACTTGTGTAGGAATTAGAAAGTATTTTCATTTAGTCACCTCCGTTTCACCTTCTGTAAAACACACAATATTTTAAACTTAGTCGCACCCATTCCACCCCATGACTGTTGAATGCGGCGGTTAGGTTAGGTCAAGTTAGGTTAGGTTAACATGTCTTTTAAAAGTCCTGTCATGGGGTGAAACAGAAGGTTTGGAATATTTGATTTATTCAGAAGCTGGAATAGCTTGTTTATATGTGTAACTGGCAAAGTTAGATGGTGCTGAAATGGTAGTCAATATAGTTGACTGTTATTATTGATCAGTAAGTCTGAGGTATGGTCGTGAATATGGACTGTATTTTTAATAGCATGAATGAGGCAAACTAATGTAATGGTGAAATGTATTATATCTGTTTTGGTATTAAGTACAATTCGATACAGCTGTTAAGTATGGCTGGAAAGAGGGGAGACGAAGAGGGGCCTGGCGATGACTAGACTGTGGTGGTTGAATATCGACAGAAATAAAAAATATATATTCAGAGGTCTTTCAAGATGATTGGGTTAGATTATCTTAGGTTAGGTAAAGTTAGGTTATGTGAAGTACGGTAAGGTTATCTTAGGTTAAGCGAAGTGTATACTGAACAGTTTGAATATGAGATGGTGTGAAATTTACAAGCGTTACATTAATAAGGAGTAGGAAATATAGGTTTTTCTAATTACAACATAGAAATCTCTACATGTACATACAAGTCCGGAATATTTAAAAAATTTTATATGTAAATAATAATCGAAAAAGTGTTAATAATCAACGTTCATAATATAACAAACTTGGAATATATTTACTAAAAAAGTATTTTTTTCAAGCTTATAAAATTCCAATATGGCACTTGTCATAGTCACGTAATCATATATTCTGATGACATATGCTTATCTGCATGGAAAAATACGAATCCGTAGACTCCTCACTCGGTACCCTTTAAAGTTTGGTAAAAAATATTATATACAAAATAGAACTCTTGAAAATAAAAGTATGCAAGTTAAATCTTAAATAATATATATGTAAGTTAAACCAAAATAATAAAATTTAATACAAGACACTATAGAATAAATATAAATACATAAATATTAATAAGTTTAATATAAATAATATATATATAAGGTAAACGAAAATAATAAAAAATTAAGAATTAAAAATAATGTAATTAAAAAATTGATTAAAATACTAAAAATAAAATTAAGATAATAAAAAATATATAAGAAATATAAATTATATAATAATAAATTATGGGTTAAAAATTATTGATTTGTATATAAAATTAAAAAAATTGTTGATATGTAAATTAAATACTTAAAAATTATATAATAAGAAATAATAATATAATATCTTAAGTGAGAGGCAAGATATTATTTAATCGTTCCCAGTCTATATACAACTTAAAAACTGTTGTCCCAGTGCATGTTGTCTGCCCTCATAGCTCAGGGGTAGGGTGGCCGACTTGTAGTCGGAGGGTCGCGGATTCGCGCCCCGGTGCCTCCGACGTGGCAGATGCTCAGTTCGATTGTCGCACTGGGAATTCGTCAACAAGTCGGTCTCACTAGAGCTTCGTCAACGTCAAAAATGTCACAACAAAGTCAAATGAAAGTTATAATTAAAAAAAAAAAATAGTCGAGTGGTCTAAGGCGTAAGTCTGGCGATCCACTGTCTGGCAGTTCGATCCCGCACTATTCCAGGTGGTATTTTGGGTTCTAAAAAAAGCAGTGCCCTTAGCAGCCAACTTCAGAACCAATATGCCAGCGCATGTGAGAGTGACATCAGCGCTCCTAAAGGCTAAAGCCAGAACCAATATGTCAGCGCCCCTAGTACTCAATGCCAGAACTAATTTTTCTTGGGGGGGGGGGGCAAACGACAAACAACACACCAAGATGGCGGCCTCCAGTAACAATTATGGTGGCCTCCAGCAACAAATATGGCGGCCTCCAGTATCAGCTGATATAAGGAAAGAAGAAGAGAGAAAGAGGGAATGTGAGAGAATGAGAGAATATGAAAAGAAGAAAAGCGAAGAGAGAATGGAAGAGAAAGGAAAGGAAGAAAGAGAAAGAAAAAATAAAGAATGCGAAAGAGAAACTTTCGGAATGCAAGGGTATGAAAAAATGACTTACTGGTTACCAAGATAGCGGCTTACTGGCTATCAACATGGCGGTCCAAGATGGCGGTGTTATGGTTACAAATATGGCGGCGTCTTCCAAGGTCGAGCCACCGAGCCACTCCCTGATCCCTTCGAAGGAACATTATACCACTACTCTACGAGACACTCTATGGATGTCCGACGTTTAAAATGATGTCAGCTGTGAACCTTCCGCGCTAGACGCTTGCAACAGAAACTCCTGTCAGAAAAAGATTAAAATAGTTCCCAAACTTTTTCAGTTTATTTTTCTTCGTTATCTCAAACAACGTTCTTCCTTGAAATTTTCACTTAGCATGTCCCAAAAGAGCCCTGCCCTGTTCTATTTTTTTTACTGTTGCTGCTTTACACTGAAGGTGGAAGTTGCAATTCCTTTCGGAACGCCGAAGCATAAAATGGCAGCAACTACAACACAGAAACCTAGAACTTGACAACGTTCTAATTAGACACTGGTTCAAATACATTCAGTAGCAAAAAAAGAATCACAAACCTTAAGGTGCCACCGCAGAGGCACATAACTGGATACAGGCACTGGACATTGTAGCATGTATACAGAAAACATCGAGTGAGTGAAATGAGTGAAGAGATTTGGGCGGCTCTAAACAATGAGGTCTTGAGAGCCGATGAGAGTGAAGCAAGGCATGTATGGAGCAGCTTCGCGATGGAGTGGCGGAGGAAACGGGATATCCCCGAGAAAACCCGTCGACCAACGGCATCGTCCGGCACGATTCCCACTTGCAAAAATCCGGTAACCCGGCCGGGGATTGAACCCAGTTTTTTCCTTGGTAGGAGGCGAGCGTGCTAATCGCTCAGCCACCGTGGCCCCAAAGAAAATATCGAAATATTTTAACACACTAAGCAAATATGGCAGGATATTAACAATTGCAGGATGAATTCAGTATGGAGTTGACTCACACATATCACGGAGACAGGCGATTATTACGGCCAGGTATGGAGGCATACAGACGTTGGATGCTCTCCTGAAGAAGATCCTGCCACAGATGTCGCAATTGACCCTCCGAATCCGCCGTACTTGCCGCTGACCGAAGTTGCCGTCCAATCCGGTCGCATACTTTCCTGATGAGCAAGAGGTCTGGGGACCTTGCTGGCCAAGCAAGTATGTTGATATCAAGAAGGAAGGCTTTAGATACCCGTGCTGTGTGAGGCCGGGTATTGTGTTGCTGGAAAATGAAACTCTCAAGATGCACAAGTAAAGGGAGAGCACATGGTTGTAGAATAGCTTGGGCGTATCGCCACGCCGCCAGGGTTCCTTCAGTCACTGGTGCGGGAATAGTAGGAAATGGCACCCCACACCATGATACCTCTCGTTGGGCCGGTGTGCCGCTCTACACTGAAGCGTGGATAACAGCGCTGGTCAGGATGTTTCCAGACTCGAATTCGGCAGTCGTTTTGTCGCTGAATATCACTCTAGCCAATCCTCAAGCTGCCGTGCGGCACATTCCCAACAGAAGGTCACAAGTGTTAGGCGATGCTCAGGTCGTAATGGTAGACGTTGTAAGGGACGCCGCGATAATAGATACCGATCTGCTAGCCGCCTGGATATGGTACTGGTGGACACAGGTGTATCCCCAGCTCCTGTGACATGTCCCTGGATATTGCGCAGTGATGCCCATGGTTTGCTTACAGCCTGTCGCATGATGAAACGATCCTCCGTGCCGTTGGTCCACCGAGGTCAACCCGAGCCTTCTCGACGCGTGTGTGTACCCTCCTGTTCCCACTGCGTCCAACACCTAGGCAGAACAGTTCAAGTGGCGAGTAATGTCCAGAAACGTCCAATCTGTCTCTCGGAGGCCGACGATGCGGCCTCTCTCACACTCGTACAGCTGGGCAAAGGCTTGTCGAATGTACCGTCGGGGCATGCTGCGATGCGTGTTCGTTGAACTTGGCTCTACTACTGAGGCCATATTCGGTGTCTTGCAGCTATGAATGATGGAGGGACATGTATGCCCCCTATTGGCACATCCGCACAAGCAAACTGCATTAAATACAAATGGGACACGTGCCGGGCTGTAAAGATACTGTGTGGCCAGTTTATTTGTACTCGCTCTGTTTTTTATGGTGATCTATTTATCTATTTATGTTTTTTGCAAATGAGTGTATTTATAATTTATGGCCAGCAAATTTTTAAGAGTAGTTGTGCGTTTTATTATTTAAAAACGTAATGTTTATATCGGCGGCCAATTAGATTCCTTTTTCAATGTTTTCCTACATCACTTGATCGACGGAAGGACAAAATTATCGATATTAAATATATTTTCGATATGAATCCGCATTAACAAATCCTGCAGGTAGCCACATTTGCGTAGCAATGACGGCCAAGAAAGCACTTGCCCTGACGCAGGCTATTAATTTCTGCGGAAAAGTGCATATCATACACGTATGGCTTGCGTGCGTCCTTCGCTCGCGTTGCAAGCGCTGAGCGCATGGCTCGAGGTGAACAAAAATGTTTCTCGGGGTAGACGTACCTTCATACTCGCGTTCGCGTTCGCGTTCGCTGACACATGATTATTCGATGTTGCTCGAGTCCTCATCTTTTCGTCTACGCCATTCTATTTCAGATGGCAGCAAACTCCAGTTGCTCGCGAACTGAGTGTAATTTACAACCCTCCTTCTTCCCTCGACACGATCACCCTCCACCCTTCTGCATTAATCTGGGAGCGATATTACCTACGGCAAGAGGGTTTTTCTGGTATGCATGAGCTTGTAAATAAATCATGTTGACATGCTCCGCATCTTACAGATACCGACCCTCCCGCAACGCTTTCCTCATCCAATCCTTCCTCTCCTTTCCTTGCGTCGCTATTTGACGGCCGGGGGAAGATATATACGGCGATTTACTTCAGTTGAGCCATGTGCTCTCCCGCCCACCCACCCACCCACTCACTCAGTAGCAAGATCTCACCACCTTTCGGCTTCTGCCAGCAACCTGCTTTTCTCCGCTGTTTTGAGCACGCATTTCAATCGTTGTAGAGAATTTTATGAAGACAGCGTCTCAATTATCATGTATGTATTGTCAAATACATATCTTCTGAAACATTAGCAAGATCGCTTTTTCTAATGACTTTGGAAATTATCAAAGGAATTTCCGAGGAGTTACACAAGGAAAAATCATTTCTGTATAAAAGTTAAAAATAACTTTATATATATAGTCAACAATATATATATATATATATATATATATATATACTGTTGGCTTACCCAGACTTACCCAGATGCCACGATAGAAGACGTCATAGTTCACAATATTGCGAAATTTTTTATAAAATGTTATTCATGTGCCATTAAAGGAAGGATTAGTTTCATACAGTTTTTTAAGATAGCCTTCCATAGAGATCATGAAAATCTTCAAAGCCCAACTAAAATTTTATTGTAGAGAAAAGGCGATTATGTTCAACGTCGAAAAATTTTTCGGCACGAGATTTTAAAGAGGCCGGTTCTCATATTTTAATTCCAATTTAGAGGTTCTGCAGATTTAAGATGAAAGTAGCAGCAGCGTTACATGTCTGGGTACAAAGGCGGGGTAATTAGTCTTTTAAAACATCCTCGTATCTGTTGCTAAGCACTGCGAGTAAAAGACACACTTCCCATATTTTTATCATAACCTTTTAGTAAGTAAAAAAATATGTGGAAAGCTGAAACAGAAAAAAAAATTCCAAAGAGCTAAATTTGCGAATAATTAAAATATAGAGTTCTGCGTGAAATTGTAGGTAGTCCTAAAGGATAAATTCTAATTAGCGTGTTATGTCGTGTGGGGTTTAGCTAGCTATATGTCTCCTAATCACACTGCGAGTTTTGTCGAAAAAGTGACGAAGGGATTAGATTAAAGCTCATATGCTGCTGTGGTGATTGCCATATAATTCATGATTACTTCATCACAGTTCAGTTCATCATTCGTCACGTTTTCTTGATTTAGTTTAAAATTTCGCACAATTACATTATACAGAAAACGGAATAAGTGGTAAACGAGCTGCTGTGTTAAAATTCAACTCCAGATACGTTCGGCGTGTTTGATGCTCGTTGATAGACCAGGAAAAACTCAGCAATTTGTGTCGCAGATAAAAACAATTTCAGTGAAACGGTCCTCTTAACTTAGGTCATTACTCATGTCACTAGGACACGAAGCTTCTCTTCAGAAAGTGCCCTTGGTAGGTTTTATCACTAAGGCGTAACGTTTATGTGGAGGAAGCCGAGCCAATGATCGTTCTAGCTGCGATTCTGGATAATTAAAAAACTTCCACTACCCTCAAGCATGGTGTCAGATGGTTTGGAGCCGGCTATAATCGGGATGTCCCTTCGTCTTTAACCTTTCCAGCATAACTATGTGATAGAAACCCTTATCACTATTTATTTCCGGCGAGAAAATCATGGTTATTCCTGTTTTCGCGCGCCACGAAAAAAGCCGCTTCTCTGCAGATATAGGCTGTTCACGGTCAAATGAACACTTTTGAAAGCCCTGCTTAAAATCTATTTGTATACCCATTGTGTATTCCTCCACCTTATGTAAAATTAACATTCTATGAGCGTCATCACTTTATTCAAGCGTCGGTCAAATGAAACTGTGAAATTATTAAAAAGTAAATACTTTACAAATCTCATTTTTACACATCGATGCATTAAAAAAAGAGAAAGTGATAGTATTAATTTTAAGTTATTACAAATGACTACCTAACACTTTTTATTCGACGTTAAGTTATGGAACTACTTTCCATTCATCGTTACCAACTTTACTGGCCGAATGTCACCCAGTGCGCCCATTAAAATATATGCGTGCAGTGGCAGTGACTTTTTTTCTATGGTTCATTTCTAAAGTGCTCACATTATCGTGAACAGCCTTTATTCGATTTTACTTCACACAGGTTTGCACAAAGAGGCATGCCGAGTGAGGCGGAGCTGATGTAGCACACTAGCCCCACATTCAGTAGGATAGAGGTTCGGTCACATTGTTTTCTGTAGTCGCTCCCGGCAAATACTGCACTCTAAATTCGAATCAGTGGAAAACCACTGATTCGCAGTGAAATTCGGCTACCCGAATTGGTGAAAATGTCTCCACTTAGAATCAGTGGAAAAAGCACTGGTTGTTTCAGTGAAAGAATTTCACTGATTGACGTGAAAGAATTTCACTGATTTAATAAATGACGGCCAACAGCAGCTGTGAATTAAATATTGTTTTTATTGAAACTAGCCAAATACGATAAATAAACATATTTACGATAGTTTACTATTTATATGGCACAATTTACCGTAATTCAAAAAACTATAAAAGTCTCCGCAGGTGAGTTGTAATGCCGACAAGGGGGGGGGGGGGGGGGGAAATTCAGACACAAAGGGATGCCACCTTTGATTAATCGGATTATTAATTCGATATCAACTTTATTAATCTGATTAATTCTTAATCCAATCAAAATTTTCGTTGATCCGCTAATCTTAATCGGATAAAATGTGATCGAAGAAATTTGATCAAAGTTTTTCTTTCAAACCTGTTTGATAAAATTTCATTGATGAAATTTTTTATGTATTGTTTGGTGCTAAGGCACTTAATTTTTTTTTTCTTTTTTAATTTTTGGGTGGGGAACGACATGGTAGAGTTCACCCTATGAGCTCTGTCGTACTGAGGTGGGATGTGTTGGGGAAGGGGTGTCGTCTGCGCAACGACTGGCACTCGATGAGGTGAATGGTATATTGTATAGGGTATATATATATGACTTGAATTTGGTGCAAGAGTGGCATAAGTGTTTTTTTTTTGGAGGGATATTGCTCGTAGACCGTGGTGAGAGATGCAGCCAATAGGAGACTGAGGTTATAGCTATTGAAAATAAATTAAACGGAAAGAGAGGTGAATACGATTTACGTCCTTTATGCTATACACAACGAAGGACCCTATCTATCGTAGAATAAATTGACAACGTAAGTTAAATTATTTTAATATACGTCCGTTGGTTCGGGAGATCGCTGAAGGAATGACGCGAGTTTACTGTAACGTATAAGCTTTGTGTCGTACTAGCGCGTCTGGCAGGCGACTGAAGTTATAGCTACTCGGAAAGAAATGTGAATACACAACTACGTGACAAATGGATAAAAATTATGTTTATGACGCACGCATTAGATGAAACAAAATAAATAAAAACACGTAGCAATATATAAATTACACTACTTGAATTAAACGACACAATAAGTACATGTAGGATTAAATAAATGAAACCTCACAAGCACCTCTCCCAAAACACGTACGCCCGGCTGGGAGGTTGGCGAAGCAATGCCTTATAAGCTATGTGTCTGGAGCACGACTAGAGACGTCTGTTTCGAGCACTGTTTGGCAGGCGACTGAGCTGAAATTACACGAAAAACTAGGAAATGAACGAAAAGAGAGGTAAATACAATTTATGTCCAAAATACAAAATGACTGTTTCCGAATAAATTAAACCGCTGATGTAACACACAAGAGAAATTAGGAGGCTTTAAAGGTCGCACACAACAAAAGTATAAGGAATGGACCAGAAAATGAATATATTTCAAACAGCAGAATGAACGATCACAACTTCCTGGTATTAACTCACAAAAAAAATTACAGAACCTATTTCCACATCAAAATGAAAACTGGCTTACCGTCCGCAGCAATCCTGTTAACTTAAAAATGGAGGCATATTTATGCAAACGAAGTGATATAAAATAATTAAATTTCAACCAAAGGCAAAAAGGTATATTCCATGTAACGATAGCATGGACAAAGGAAGATTTCACACGCAAACAAGTACTGAAAAAAACTTACCCCATTTTTACCACTACTTTGTTGATATATTTTTTTTAACGTACGAAGATGTATATGTTTCTATAAAGTATGTGAGTTTTGTAGCAGACATAAGCGTGTTGTTTCCGCAAAAGTAGTAATTAGTTTTGTAGGTTAAGATATTTTTGTTACGTGTAAAAGTCGATACACTTAGCCACTCGATACTACTGTAGAGGCTCAGATCAGCTGGGAGCATTCTTGTAGCTGCTGTGAGCCGATAGGAGTTAAGTTCTACAAGTTACCTCGTTTCGTTTCATATTCATTCATTCAGGTATACGATTTTCTCAAACACTTTTTTAATTATATCCCCCAACCCCTTTTTTGCACTTCAATTTATTCAAAGTTGTTTTTATGAAATTTCTTTGATGTAATTGTTGATTTTTAAAATTCAGAGTTTTATTTATGTACATATTTTCTCCCTACCCTAACAAAGAATGAAGCGGACTGCGAGCTTTATCTCTCGTGATAGCAGCAAGCCTTTGGCTACCTGAGGTGGAATTCTTTTGAAACTCCAAACATGAGCAACTTACCATCACTGCTACTGGTCCAGTCCTTTCATATTTACCAAAAATATTTCAAACATCTCTGCAGGAACATTAAATATTGTTTTTTTTTTTAAATAAAGAAAATGTATTAAACATTCAAATTTTTTAAACCTGAAATATAAAAATTTATGTGCACTACTTCATTTTCAAACCCAAGCAATCATTCATAAAATAGTGAAATTATGAATTAAAAAATATTAAATAACAAGACACATTACTCCTTTTTTAACATACAAATTTCAATCATTTTCCTTTCAAATTCATCCTTAAAAACTATATATTTACAACACAACATTTCAAGAGAATTCATATTTTACAAAATTTTAAAACACATTATGAGCAAAAACAAGTTAATATTTACAACAATCATTTTAAGAGAATTCATATTTTACAAACATTTTCAAACACTTTATGAGCAAAAACAAAGTTAATATTTACAACAAAAAAAAGCAAGAACAACTATATACAACAAACATAATAACTGAAAGACAATTTCCAACAGATTCTGAAATTTTACAAGAAACGGACGAATGATAAAAAAAAAAAAAAAAAAAAAAAAAAAACATTATTAGCATTCTTCTTCTAAACTAAAATCTTGAGAATTTCGGGTGGATGTCTCTTAGTAAAATTAAGAAGGGAAAAAAAAACAGATATGTACATTTGACGACACAATGTTGGCCTGTGTGTCGTTAAGACACATGGTGAAGATGCTCTTTTAATGATAAAAGTGTCACATCCAGGATATTTTGCTGACACACACGCCAACAACAGCTGAAAAACATACTCACATGCAGCTTCCGGATTTCAAACGATGTTATGTCACACTGTGAATAGTAGTATACGATGGGGATGTAATTAATTTCTTCTTCTTCTTCTTTGAATAATGGCCAGGGAATTTGGATCGAAGACAGTTGTATGAGGAGATTTGATACTGACATAAGCTGACATCATTCTTTGCAGTTAGGCAAACAAACAGTAGCGTTGATGTTAATGCAACAGGTGTTGCAAATAGTTGCAGATATCTGTAGAGGTTGTAGATTGCTGTAGACAGTTGTAGACAGCTGTGATGATGGTTGTGGAACAGGATGTACTGCATGTGGTGGTGGTACATGGTCGTAATTGGCAGTGTGGTGCTGGCAGTTGTGGTGTCGTAATGGCAGGACTCTATATTTATTATGGTGCTGAAACTATTGATGTGGGGAAATATAAAAAAAATATTTAGGGATTTTGTAGTGCCCCTAAGGTAAGGTCGATACTCCATCTGCCTGAATGTAGTGCTTATTGTCCATACCTGACATTACCTTGGTTACACATTCGGTGTAGACTTCGTGAGCACGCGAGCGGAACTGATATTAGGTCCCCAAAACTCTTGTGCAATTTTCGAGGCAATCTCGATAATTCTCGTACTTGAGTGATTGCAACACATTAGGTTTTATACCCTTCGCCTTATGTATACACTGCTCATTCGCAACAATGTATGCTTAACGTTTGGGACATAAACCCACAACGTGTGTGATTATGCGACCATCACATTCATCTTTCTTCATCACCCCGGTACGACCTTTGTTCTTGTGGGAGAATCCTTGCGGGTTATAGAGCGCATAGTTGGATGTATCAAACCGTGCTTCAAATCTGGGATTATTACTTTATAGATGTCATCACAAGCAACAGAATATACCATGGAATTGGTATCACAATAGAGAAGGTGCAAGGCTGGCAGAGGAAATTTGGTACACATGTACTGATCATGAAATTCGTAGAGGGTTAATTTAGAAACATCAAGAAAGGCAACACCATTGTACAAAGGTTTGTTGAATGCAACAGAACTCTTTAACATGTCGATAAGAACCAAGTTTTCATCGATAATCTGCCTTTGCTGGAATGTAGGATGCCCTATCAGCCCTGCAACCTGTAGATAGTGACATACCTGTAAAATACTCTTATGTCCTTTTCCCGGTGGACATTCTGCAAAGTTTTTCAATAAATGGGATTATTCATCAATTTGAAAAACGATTTCTCGAATTCGTTCGCAGCCTAAGTACGTTTCTCAATGTTAAATTCAATGCATGGCTCCATTCATGCCTTCTGCTCAAAGTGCAGAATGCGATGAACAGAGTCAAGTTTGGCCCCATACATCAAAGAGTGCTTTAGTGTTTCCCAGTGTATAACATATTCCTTCTGTGGTGCAAGTGTAAAAAAGAAGTTTTTCTTGCGAGCTGTTTGGAGGTATGCCATTTTCTGGGACCGAAGGCAGATTGGATAGTGCTTCATGACACTCGTCTCGAAATGACAGATCCACTTCCACGAAAAAACAAGTGTCATAAACATTCACCATGTTTGCAAAATCCCATGATGAAAACATGTCAGCCTTAATCCACTCAAAATTGCCAATTGGAAGCTTGGATCGCATCGTGTGGCTGTCCAGCCGGTTAACATCGAAATAGCATATATATTTCGATGCCACACTGGGTTCGTAATCCTCACCCAGTAAATATTATTGGCTTCCACACACTGGAAACCTGGGTAATGCTGCCCCTAACCGCGCATTCTGCAGAAAGATACATGTTTGGGTCAGTTAACAACTCTAGCCGTGCATGTGTCATTCACAATAAAGCATCCCATGAAAGAGACAGAGCTGTGACATACATGGTGGGGTCAAGACCGTAATGAGCCAAACATATGGTCCTGAAATTCTCAAAAATGTCTGCCAGCAAACAACTGTCCATACATAAGTAGTGAATGGCATATGGCAACAAGTCGACACAGTTGAACACATCCCATGTGGCTTGGGCATGAGCATAATCCTCATCACTAATTCCTTTGCCTCTCATCATATTATGAAATGCATTCTTTGGTGGGAGTGACGTGCACATCAGACTGTCTGGCCACTTAACAAAGTCATAAGGAAAAACTCTCTTCCATTTTGCCAATTCCAATTGGGTGTTGTCTGGAAACATTGAGCTGGTGATACTCAATTGTGCAGGTTGTGAATTACCTGCCAAAGTTTCCAGAGAGGCACTCATGAATTGGAATGAATCAATAAAACATAATTTGAAATATTGCGCCTTTCTATTGAAATCAATCACATTTTGAACTTGTTCGGTAATACATTTGTATTTCTCTGGGATCATTCTAAACAATTGAATTTCACCAGGATTTTCAATTACCACGGTTCCATCGGGTAGTGTTATGTGACATTCAGAAAAAGGCTTTATGAGAAAGTGAGCATCATAGTTCTGCATGGTATAAAAAACAGTGACAAGTTGTATCTTAGGGAGTCTGAAGTTCAAGATGCATTTTTTATATGCGCAACTTTTGATTTCGCCCATCAGATGATCATGATCGACCTCAAAATCATCTGTACCGAGATTTTACTTACAAATGTGACCACTTTTCTGAGCTGCCAACCTAGCTAATCAGCAGGGGTTTTGGGCTTCATCAGAACAAACACACTATGAATTCATGCAACCCACATTGTAAGTTCAACGAATTTATCAACTAACTGATACATACAATCAGCACCCACAAACTCAAAATAGTTAGATAAACTTTGGATTGTATGAGCAAGCCAACAAAATGCTAAAATCATATGGAATATGTTGGTTGATGGCAGTGGCATTACTTGTTTCATCGTCAGGCAAGCAAGTGGACATGGGTTTCAGGCAACTTTCAATATCGCAAGAGGTGGCGAAACCTAATCTCTGCTGTTTGCTGTAATCTTTAAATTCCAGTACTTGTTGTTCCCGGTCGGGAAAATATTGCGAACAGCTTTTTGTTGCTGGCAAAGAATAGTGTGACTTGCGAGTTTCTCCTCACTAAGATAGTACTGGAGACAACAATCACAAATATATTTTCTACACTTCTTCTTACTCAGCTGACTACCAACCATTCTTGACAAATTTCTAATACATACAAAATGCAAATGTGCGGCATTTCCACTGGTGTGAAATGTCAAAATATTGACATGTTTGTCATGATGTAACGGAAAATTCACATAGGTACGATAACCCCACCCTTTTTGGAAGTTTCGTCAATTACATTGCTATTTTTGCCTACAACACAGTATACATTGATAGAAATAGAATTGTTCTCCTCAAACTTATGAATATCCTGGATGACTACAGCTGTCGACAGACCTTCTATATTCAAAACCTCACAAGGTTTTGGATATGAAGAGGAATGACTGACATTTTGTGTGGCAGGAAACAAAGATGATAAGATGGCATAGTGGAAGCACAGTCCTCCCTGGCCAGTGTAAAATTACACAATCAAGGCCAGAGCCATGCATACTAAACTCCTCAACCCTGTTAGTAAGATAAAGAATTATGCCATCATCTTAGATTAAACCTACATCTATGAGTGCAGGACAGGGAGGGATTTTCTATGAACATGGAATGTTTCTATAGCACTTTCCTCCGCTGTAGGGGATTTCAAGTACATACCCGCTACAGTAATGGACACTTTAATAGGCCGATGTGATGCTGATACTAAATTTAACAAAGGGGCTTTACACTTTTCAGAAAAATTAGAAAAATCTGCATCAGTATTAACCCTATAGTTAACTATCTGCACATCACACAGTCTACCCGCGAACATCGCTGCCAATAGCTTGTATGTCAGGTCTGGTAAAGGCTCCACTGAATCTGGAGACTCGGAAAATGAATTATTTACAAGTTCCCTAAATCAAATATCTCTAATTGACTCGAAATTCGGCTGTGAGATGGATGAAGAACTATCCGAATCAGATGAATTTTCCATGTCACATAGAAATAAATCGTCTAGCAAGAGATCAATCTTTTGTTGTTGTTTGGAGGAAGTGGATGCTATTTGATCTGCTGCAGTCGACGACCTATTGATGAGGGAGTCAGTGCTCGAATCGCTCAAATGTAAGTCATCCAGCAAAAGATCGAAATGTTTCTGCTTAGATGAAGAGACAATGTATTGACAGCTTGTACTATGCTCTTTCTGTTTGCGATTCAGGATCTGAATCACTTACGTAAAGATCTTCCAACAAACTATCAATACTTTGTCACTAACGCTCACTCATTTTGATCCTAACTAAAGTTTCTTTTTTTTCCCTGGTACAATAGTTTCAACACCATAATAAATAACTGTAAACTGCTGCATTGTTCTGAAAGAAATAAAATAAACCCACTTTACTCACTTACATGGTGTATCTGTAAATATAATGTGTATATTAGTAACATCCCAAACAAATGGGGAAAATTTTATTAAAATATGTTTGATACAAACACAAATTATGATAGAGTTAAGTTGTGTTTGTTATGAAATCACTGGGCTGCTGCATTTTTCAGCAGCACAAGCGATGTGTTATATAAAAGATAACAGGGACAAGGGTAATGATATGTAGTGAGAGTCAGGTTACAAGAACTGAGGGCATTGGGGGAGCCGTGTGTGACATGATAGGGAGCAGACAAGAGCTGAGAATGTGTGGGATGGGCACAGTGATGGGAGCTGTGTACAGCACAGTGAAAAGAGAGACCGGAATGTGTTTGAGAAAATATCTGCTGGCCGCAGCAGGCACTAGCATACAGAGTCGCCCCCCCCCCCCTGCCTCAGCCGCTACGCTTCCCTGCTGTGTTCCATCGCACATGCACTGCAGTCACCTGCATGGTACAGCCAGGAAGGAGACACCACTTCCCCTCCAAACCCTCCACCTCGGCAACATCACTCCGCATTGCATGTTGCTTTGGCCAACAGCTACCATTCTCAAATACACAGCTTCGCCAAGCTTAGTCTATCTTTCCCAGCATGCAGCTTTTTTTTGTTTTGTAACAAGTGAGGGGACTGCATTTACAACACAACTTTGCTATGAAATTTGAAGCCTAGTTTTGAACACGATTGGTTTAAGAGAAAAAGTTTTCAGTTTTTCTACTTTAAAAAGAAAATATTTTCCAAAGTGATGCCAAATTACTTTAAAAGATTAAAAGTTAACTTCTTTGTTACTGTTAAAACTTTTCAAAAAAACCTTACCTATCAAAATTTAACAACAATTTTATTCTAGAAGTTTTTTAGCAAGGGGATATTCGAATTGTAGCAATTAAGAGTAACTAAACATTTAAACAAACTTACTTAAATGGAATTTATTAAACTTTACTTAAATTTTATTTATTTTTGATTGAAAATTCTAACATTTTATACTACACATAAGTCAGCAAATAACATACATATTACTTAAAACTAACAAAAATAAAATTATATGCCCAAACCACCCTGTCACGCACATCAAAACATTTCATTCATTTGAGTTACTCAGCATCCATTTATTCATCACTTCAGTCATCCTTGTCCAAACAACAACATTATGAACAAGCTTAGGAGGTGGGGCTATGCGTCTTCCTGTCATGCTAGGGTGTAAGTGGCTTAGTTCTCCGATTTTTTTAGCTGCTCCATAATTCACATATCAAACATGGAGAAGCCAGTTACACCATAATGTGTAAGGAATGTTCGACTTTCCTGGTTTTACACTGACTTAATGATTTCCAGGATGAAAATATATGTTAATTATCTGCTATCCAAATAACAATTGAGAATAATTAGTAAGGAACAATGTATGTATATTGATAAAATCATTCTCTCACGTTTAAAGTTAGTGATTTTGGACTAAATTTTAGTTTTGCTAGTTTATTGCTCGATGCAAATATGAGACGGGAAACCAAACTTTTTGCTATAATGATATACAGTATGTAGATCAGTATCACATTCTTTGAAATACTGATAGGGCAAAACATTGTCTGTAGTATAGATAAGATGGTTCAAACATTATTCTTTCTCACAAAATGTCATTACAATGCATTTGCCCTTTAGCTAACACTTTCGATCTACTCTGTGCGGTCTGCACTGGTTTAGAAGACATTTCGAACTGTTTCAATTAGTTAAACTGGTATCAAAATTACATGACTTATAGTATGCTAAAAAAGATTCAGACCAGTATTTACACTTAAAATTAATGTCTGACTCAAACATTTCCTTAACAACAACATGTGAATATGATATACTATAGGTTACAGAATACAAACCATTATTCTGATTTAGCCACTTCACCTGCATATATGTTGCACACATTGATGAAAAAACTATACTTCCTTGTTCGAAAATAAAGTTGTGAATGTCTCCATCGCAGGTCTCCTTCCAATGGACAGTGATTCCCTGGTGAGGTCTGGCGAGTTGATAGGCGATTACTCCATTTCCACACTCCTCTTCAAGCGCCTCGGTAAGGCTGGCTATCATAAAATCTTCTAATGTAGATGGCAGTTCACTATCGGGGTGAAGATATCTCACAGCACAATCGTTGCATGCTATGTCTTCACCAAAGCAAGTGTCGAATCTATTATCGAAAGTGTAGCACCAATGATCTATATTGTTGCATATTTTAACTTGTAAAACACCTCCATATAGTTGAAAGAAAACTCTTCTGTATCATATTTGTAGAATCTCATATACATCTGTAGGGTTGAAGATGCTAGACATGACTGATACTTTAATACTAAACAGTCTCCTTTACATAGTCGCGGTTGATGTCATTTAAGTGTTCTTGCTTAGCCAAACTTTACAATGCCACATGCCACAGGGAGTAGTTAATTCTTGGTTTCATATATGTAAAAAGTTCCTTGTTATTATGTTCTCTACATACTGTAGGAATAGAACAACATCTACATTCCTTCTACATTATAAATTTAATTTTCTTGAATGAGGTATGTTTTGTTATGTGTGCACATTGAGCTCAAAATGCTAGTTGACTCTCACTTCAAAGTAGCTTACTGCCAGTACAAAAATTATACAAATGACAAAATCTTCGCCCAAAACAAACTTCGAAAACTTAAAAAATATAATCAGGACTGATTAACAAGAAACGGCGATGGTCTTCTCCATTACATATCTGAATCTGTAGTGGACTATCTTCTTCAATTCGAAACCATACTCTCATGTAACCTGGAGTAGTAGTAGTGCAGTGTAATGATGGGTAAAACCTCTCCATCATAACTGAAGCTCCGGTGTACAGTTATTTCTTTTTATATTTAGATTTTCTTCCAGTTTGAGATAACATTACTTGTTTAACAACATGTTGGTTTAAACGAATTTACAGACACAAACATTGCTATCCCAAACTTCACAGTCCCACATTCCACAAGGCGAGATTTTAATTCTATTGCTTCCTTTCATTTGCATGATGTGTTGTTTGTTATTACATGTTTCAGTCCACAAGGTAGAGCTGTAGTAGATCTCTCTACTTAATTTATATTTTATTTGTTTGGATCATGGTCCTTGGTTATTTTTTCACTTACAGCTTTAAAACATAGATCCCCAGAAGAACAAGGGAGGTCACTGTCGGGTCGCATATTAAAAACCGAACAACCATCTTGCTCATTACACAAAACTCATTCTTTATACACATTTCATGCGAAACTTTGTGTAAAGTTTCAGTGTTCATCTCTGTTGCGCATCTGAAATTTGAAGTACATGTTGTTTAGAGACTTGAACCACGCTTTCTAATAGCCTGGAATAACACTCTTGTACATCTGCTCTGGGTTGAATTTCTCAATTTTCGAAGTCTTAAGCAGGTATAAATCTGTAACAAACCATTTTTCGAAATTATTATCTCTACACATATGTAGGATATTGATATAAATACTTTCTTAGAGCTTTGCTTTTGCAATTGCGGACAAAGCCTTTTTTTATCACAATGATTAGTGTTATGGCATTTTACTATTGAATTAATACTCGAATAGTCATGATATCTTCTGATATTTATGACTTCTACATTGGTTAAACTTTTTATAAATAATTTCTGTGTTTTTCCAAGTACATATACAGGATAATCATCGAGGAGCACATTGTTCACATGTTGGAAATGCTCTTCATAAGCTATAGCACCAGAATCCCATTTTAAGTCATGTATCTCATATGTTTGTTGCTGAAACATCATTTTAACTTCAGGTTTTAAAGTATACCAAGGTCTGCGAGATGTAAAGCTTAATACGTTTGAATCATAAGCAGCGGTTGCACAAATAATTCCAAAATTCTTTAATTACAAAGGAGTTATCTTGGTAATTTTCGAAACCTTGTGCATAGCACATCATTGTTACGTTATTTCTTACTTACAGTCTCAAGTTATACATTATGTACAAAAACTCTCCACTCATTCTATTTATAAGATCTCAGTGATTACATCGGAATCCATTATGTCAACCCCAGAATCGTCCATTACTACATCTGGGATAGTTCTATCTTCAATTAGCTGTTCCAACCTTCGCGACATACAATCCCTCCGCATCTGTTGTAAGTTCTCATCATTAACGAAAGCAGGCATACTGTATGGGCAGTCTTCACATGGAAGATACAACATGATATCCTCATAAGCTCGTAAATGTTCAGGAAGGAACAGATATACTACCTTTATTTCGTATCCCGCAAAAGTAATGATAAACTCTTTTGGCAGCACCTGCAATTGAGAACCGCCTAAACTCAGTAACGTTTTCGCCTTTCCATATGCTAGAAACACTTTGAATACTTCAACACAATCCTAATCACAATTGCCAGAGCAGTTACCTTCATGCATTATACCTGTAAATTTTCCCAGCGCAAGTCTCGACGCTGTTATGGACGCCTGGCATTGTAGTGGACATCTGGAATCGTTCTCGCTGTGGATGCCTGGCATTGTAGTGGACGTCTGGCATCGTTCTCGCTGTAGATGCCTGGCATTGTAGTAGATGCTTGGCATTGTTGTATATGCTGTGGACACCTGTCATAGATCTAGTTGCTGTGGACACCTGGCATTGTTTTCAGATCTATTGCAGATGCCTAACTCTTGGTACTGTGGACTGCTAATTCAACACATATGCACACACACACAAAAAATGATCTTGATAGCTAATGACCTAAAACTGAGAAAAAAATTAATTTATTCCTCCTTATATAGTATATGGATTCAAAATGGCCGCCATTTTCTTTTAAATTTGCTTAATTTTGGACCTTTTATCAAATATGTTGAAATATTGTGAAATTTGACATATTCCAGTTTCGATAGAAGTCATTTCAAGCTGGATTCGCGCTACTTCATTAATTACATGTCGAAAAGTAGTATTTTAAAATAAGAATAAGTTTATATTTGTTCAAATATATACATTTATGGCAGATAATGTAGCCAAAAATAATCTTCCTTGGATGCTTTGAGAGAACTCTATATGTGAAATACGTATTTTTTCACTGCTATGCACACATATTTAACAGGTTGAAATTTTTAAATGTGTTATTTTACATTCCCCTGAGTGTAAAGACATTTGGTTTTAATGTATTTCTTCTAAAGGTGAAAACTTTTACTAATGAATTGCCTAACTGGAATGATACATGTTTGCAAACGGTGTCCTTTGAAACCTTAAACTATGTAAAAGGTCTTTAACTCTCCTAAAATTGAGTGAGTGAAAATATTTCACATGTGAAATTGTTCGTGGTTTCCTGGCTTTCTGTGAAATTTTAAAAGTTATATGAAATTTGCTGGAAAATGGGACAAACTTAAAATTTCTTGTAAGTAAACTGTTTAAACTTTAAAAAAATTACTTAAAACCAGTTTATATTTTAATTGGATTTAGTGTATTAAAGATATTTTGAACATAATTCTTAGTTCTGAGGAAATAATTTTATCAGCGGGACTTGGGAAACACAAGTAAGCCAGCGTCTAGCCTGGAGAACATGACAAACAGTCTTCTGGACAGGTCAATGGCCAGGCGAAATCCCAAGATTGCGAGCAGAGGGGAAGGAGGCAGGCAGCTAGGCAAGGCAAGTTCAAATTCGAGGGAAGAAGGCAGTTTTGCAAACAGGTCAATGCTTCGGATGAGTCCAAAATTCATGGCCTAAGTGGAGGGAGGCAGTCAGGAAGGCAGGCAGCCCTCTAGCTAGGCAAAGACGAGCTCTGTCCTAGGTGATGAAGGAGGGGGAGGGGGCTCATAGCACTGGCTGGCAGGGCACATGTCCTTCCAACCATCCAACACCATCTTAGTTTGACGATAATCCTCTCTCTTTGTACACTTGGCTACCTGTTTATGCTCTTAGGGAAAAGCTCTTCACCAGGCGGGGTGAAGTCTGCCGGCCTCCCATGCCACGATCGCGGGATAGGCGATCTGTGGACCCAATCAGCGAACTTCTGCCAGAGCGCTTCAGCTCTCATTAAACGTATTCATCAGATAATATCTGCTCTGGGCTTCACCTATCGATACATGCGATATTATATATGCATTTTAATATGTTAATTTTTCTTTTTTTATCAGGACAATTTTCATGTGTTAAGATTTTTACTTAAATTAATAATTGATTTCATCATTTTTCTTCGACCAAGTGTTTGGACTGAAATCGTTCATAGATTATTATTATTTTTTTTAATATCCTACTTTTCTATAAACTGTGGTGGGATTAAGTCCTTCTTCACGTGATCCGAGACTCCCTATGCTTCGATGGAAATTGTGTTTAAAATTATAATTTATTCTTATGGCAGCAAAATACATAAAATAATATGAGTGAATAATTTATTTATTAATTTATCCCAAGGAAGTGAAAGTAGTGTTAAAAATGGGGTAAGTTTTTTCAATGCTTGTTTATGTGTGAAATATTTGTTTGTCCGTGCTATCGTTACGTAAACTATACCTTTTTCCTGTGGTTAAAATTTAATTACTTTATATCACATTGTTTGCATAAATGTGCTTCCATCATTAAGTTAACAGGGTTGCTGCGGGCAGTAAGCCAGTTTTCAATTTGATGTGGAAATTTGTTCTGTAATTCCTTTAGTGAGTTAACACCAGGAAGTTGTGATCGTTCATTCTGCTGTTTGAAATATATTCATTTTCTGGTCCATTCCTTATACTTTTGTTGTGTGCGACCTTTAAAGCCTCCTAATTTCTCTTGTGTGTTACATCAGCGGTTTAATTTATTCGGAAACAGTCATTTTGTATTTTGGACATAAATTGTATTTACCTCTCTTTTCGTTCATTTCCTAGTTTTTCGTGTAATTTCAGCTCAGTCGCCTGCCAAACAGTGCTCGAAACAGACGTCTCTAGTCGTGCTCCAGACACATAGCTTATAAGGCATTGCTTCGCCAACCTCCCAGCCGGGCGTACGTGTTTTGGGAGAGGTGCTTGTGAGGTTTAATTTATTTAATCCTACATGTACTTATTGTGTCGTTTAATTCAAGTAGTGTAATTTATATATTGCTACGTGTTTTTATTTATTTTGTTTCATCTAGTGCATGCGTCATAAACATAATTTTTATCCATTTGTCACGTAGTTGTGTATTCACACCTCTTTCCGAGTAGCTATAATCTCAGTCGCCTGCCAAACATACTAGTATGACACACAGCTGAAAATGCATTGTTTCACTAACCTCTCAGGCGACTGTACGTGTTTTGGGAGAGCTGCTTGTACAATTTATATTGTTCCTATGTGTAATATATATATATATATATTGATAGCTACAACTCGTTATTTGATATCTTTATTTGTTAATAATACCAGGATAGCTGGGTTCCATTTGAAATTTGGATTTGCGATTCGACTAGTCTATTCTTTATAGTTTTTCCTGTGTGATGTTTCATAATTTCTCTCATGTGAAACGTCAGCAGTTTAATTGCATTTGGAAACATTCGTCGTGTATTTAATCGTTTGCACTTAAGTTATTATTTTTTTCATTACTAACATACAGGACGTAAATCATATTCAGATCACTTTCTGAGTTTTTTCAATAGCTATTTCATAACCGACTTTTGTACGTATATATAGCTCAATCGATATTCAGTTATCGCTGGACGTCTCTCAGTCTTCTGTCAGACAAAATATTAAAAAAAATTATTGTATTACGCAATACCTATATATACCCCTTCCCCAACATAAGCCCTACTCAGTACAATGCCAGAGCTCCGAGGGTCAACATCTACCAGAGCTGCTCTCCAAAAATTTATATTACACAATACATATATACCCCTTCCCCAACATAGCCCCAACTCAGTACAATGCCAGAGCTCCGAGAGTGAGGATGTACCATGCTGCTCCCCAACCCCAAAAAACAAGAAATAAAATAAATTGCCTTAGCACACATTTGCATCAAACTGTACACAGAAAGAATCACGTCAAGGAAATTTGATCAAAAAGTTTGATAGAAAAACTTTGATCAAATTTCTTTGATCACATTTTATCGGAATAAGTTTAGCAGATTAACTAACTATTTTCATCGGATTAAGATCGGATTAACAATTAATTTGGTATCAAATCGAATATTCGATTAATCAAAAGTGAAATGAAACCCCCCCCCCCCCGCCCCTGCTACACAGGTGGCCGGAATTGCACACGCGCACACACACATCGCATGGATACACACGAACACCCCTCTCCACTTCGCTTTTAGGCTGTTGCCTTACCATATTTGTAAGCGTCGTTTGTAGTTGTGATGTTGACGAGCTCAACTTAGACCGACCTGCTGATGACAAATTCCCAGTCCCCATGCATGCGACAAGCGAACTGAAGATCTGCCGCAGAGGGTCCAGGGCGTGAACCCACGACCCCTAGATTACAGGTCGGCCACACTACCCCTGAGCTATGTGTGCAGGTCACCACTTGAACTACCAAGTCACATTAATAATGAAAAGGAAAATATATGTGTTATAATGCCTTGTCAAATGTGTGTAGTTTTAAATTGTCCTGAAGATGACTGTGCGAAAAGAGAATTTTTTCCAATGTCACGGAAAAATGCCCTTGAGCGCGTCTTCGGTGATCTGTCACCCTCCTCAACAACGCAGAGTTCGTTTTCGCCCGAAAAGTCAGTTTATATCCAAGGACTCGTAACAAGAGAGGGATGCTCTGTCCAAGGTCATGCATACATACATATATATAGGTTTATAATCATGCACACGTCATTCATTGACTGAGCTCCGAGGCAGACGGATGTGTTTTGGGAGAGGTGCAATTTCATTATGTGTTTTTTAAATTTATTGTTAATTCAACTAGTCTAATTTATATATTAGTATGTGCATCATAAACATAATTTTTATCCATTTGTCAGGTAAATCGAATTCACTTCTATTTGCGAGTAGCTATAACCTTAGTCGCTTGTCCGACAGCACTCCACATATATATAGTCAGGCTCTAGACGTAAGCTCGTGTTTTATTGTTTCACCAGCCTCCGAAGTGGACAGATATGTTTTGTGAAATGTGCGATTTCATTACGTATTTAGTCTTTTTCATGTACTTGTGGCCGTTGTTTAAAATTTCCAAGTTTTTTACCTCAGTCTATAATCAAACACAGGTTATGTTTGCTCTCAATGTAGGTTATATGTTGACATAAGTCTTATACCTAAGTGAGTGCTTCACTGATCTCCCGAGAGAATGGACACATATTAAATTTTGTTTTTTATGCATGTTAATCAATTTATTTATTTTAATATATATATTCAGTTTAAGTTCCTCACCAGTCTTACAGGCAGACAGATATGTTTTAAAATATTGTCAGGAATGTGCGAGATGCGTCAAGTAGTGTCATATATCTTGTTATTGTGTTCGTTAGCCATTTAATTTATAGGGACATTTTTTATTAATTAATTAATTCCACATTGGAGAGAGACATGATTGTGATCGTTTAGCACTTGTCAACACCAGATGATATTCACGTAGTTGTGTCCATTCGTTATACTTCTCTAGTGTAAATCATATTTCTAACATACAGCTCAGGGTAGTAAAATCATGTTGTAGACCTATTCATCTCTTTACGTTTAATTGATTTTCATTACATAATAATTTCATACTGGAAACTCATGTAATTGCAGTTGTTTCTTTGTGAGACCAGGAGGTAGTTATACTTCTCTCTTTCATGTAATTTAATCATACGTATAACTAGTTTAAACACGTATCATGTCTCCCATGCAATGCTGTTAATCATTTGGAATAGTACTAAAATTCAAAGTCGCGTATCTGCCAACACTGTCTACGTGCAAGAGCAATACCAAACAAAAAAAATACACTTAAGCCACTCATGCACAAAACTCACCATATATATACACACATACACACACACCCCCCATCCCCAACATGCAGCACCTCATCGAGTGCCAGTCGTAGTACTGACAAAATCTACCAGAACTGCTCCCCAACCCACAAAAAGAAAGAAAGGAACAAATTAATTTTACCTTTAGTTCACTCTTGCACCAAACAATTTAAACCCTTTCAATGCATTTAACCTTTTCAATAACTTCAACCATTTCATTAAATTTAACCCTTTCGTTTGATCGACCCTTTAAATAACTTTAACCATTTAATTAAATGCAACCCTTTCAATAAATCTAACCCTTTCGATTATATTATAACCCTTCCAATCAACTTAATTAACCCTATAAATCAATTTGATATCAAATTAATTAGGTCTCAAAAAAGGCGGTATCCCTTTGGGGTTAGAATGCCCCCGCCCTTACTACTGTGATCGCCTACATCATTTCAGTTTACTTTCCCTGTGTTTCCACATGCCGATTATTTACCTACCAGTTGTGACTGAATATAAGCTAAGTTTTTCAGAGTTGTTAATGTACCCAAATTGTGTATGTTGTAGTGGTCCAGCTAAACGAGTGGTGTTTAAATGGTATGAGGCATCTTCTGTCTGTCAAGCTTCGGACCGGGCAAAAGAGTACTCCATGCTTGGTAATTCACACTTACCAACATTAAACATTAAAACTGGATATTTGTACTGTGTGGCTACCCATTTTCTCACATCTGAATATATACACTACATATATATTTAGGCACTCTTACGTTAAGGGCTGACTAGCATTACAATACAGATTACACATAACTGCATTCGATGCCTTTTGGCAGTCTGCACACCATAATAAAGATTACAGTAGTACAACGGCCACGTTGCTCCCTTGTTACGGAAATATTATAACAGAGTGAAAACAAAATTAACTTAGTATTTTCGTCTTATTAATGATTGATTTAAGAAAAACCCTGAAATCAGATTTTAAGCATTTGTGTTTGCAGTATTTCAAAATAAGAAGCACTGCGGCGTCATATAGGACTTAATAGATTTTTAAAATACAACAAAAGCATATTTCTCTCACTTTCACACCCGTAACGGGCAGAATTCGAAACATCCCCTCTTAGTGGGTGCTTACTCCTAAGGAGAAGCCATGTATTAAATTTCAAGTATTTTAATCAAGCGGTTTGAGGTGCAAATTTATGAACTCTATATCTAGAAATGACGTTTTCTTTTGTTTCTCGAGATTATGAAATATAGTTCCCGATCTAGCTAGAAGCTAAAAATTTGTTTAAAAATTATTTGGATCGTGTACCGTGTGACGAGGTCTATCCTGACCATAAGCTATGAGAAAGTTTACTGAGCTATAATTCATTCACGGTTAATTCACATTTTCTGAAGCACTGCTAATGTTCTACTTCCAGGATATTCCTCCGCCTCGTGCATACTAAGCTTAACTAAGTCTAGAAAATTACACCTAAGGGCAATGTACCGTATTCGTGCGCACTCAGTTGTAATAATATTTTCCATGAGAACTATCTGTTACTGTGCGCCACCGACACAAGTGTTTTCTCAATGTTTGTATTCTTATTCATTGTAAATTAGATAATATAATTTGTAAATAAAATATAGGCAATCATTCAATTTAACGAAAAATAAGACATTTTATGTTAACAGGGGTATAAAACGCTTCCTAACTATGCCATAGGCATATTTAGGAAATAACTAAACACATCATACATGGGGTGTTTTTCCAAAGGTTTGATTGAAAGAAATGCGAAGAATCCGCGAATATACTATACGAGTGGTTTAGTCCGTGACCGTGTTTTCAGTATGGTCGCGTGCCTAGAATACTTACAATGTTAAGAAATTTGGTTATCATACAAAGACTGTATATATATATATATATCCACTGGGCTACTGTGGCCTCACTTGGAATCGCTCTATCGACTGAGCCCCTAAGGTCCCACTTGGAAATTAACTCAACATTGAAGCGAGACATTTAGAGTAAACAGAAATGATATTCCATTACCTTCATATCTCTATGCAAAAATCTCTATGCATCAATACGAAATTTTAATAGAAAAAGTAATTAAAAATGAGTTTTTAGGGTCAAAAGTCATGATCGAGTAATTGATGTTGCTGAAATTCGAACTTGGCCTTTATTCGACCTTGAGGATTCGCTCTGCAAAATTTGAAGAACTTTTTTTGACTTTCAAGGGACTTTGAAGTATTAAAGAAGGACAGAGAACGGACGGAAGGACGGAACACCTTGCTAGCCAGTGACTCTACTTTATCTGGCGTGTGCAACTCCAGTTCGCAGTAGCCTATATACTGTATGTGTGGATTTCTCACCTCTGTATTCCTAAGTACTCTGTTACAGCCTATTCTCGGTTTCTTCACGCTTTTTAAATCAAACATTAGAATAATCACCCCATCACATGCTCTGTTTTCTCCTAAATATTTAATGCATTGCAAGACTTTTATACCTGTGTTAACATAAAAGTACCGTTATTTTGGCTGAATTGAACTTTCAGTTCTATTCTGTCTGTAAATTATAATGTCTCATTTATAATTAATATGAATAAAACAGAGAGAAAATAGGTAAATGCTGTTCACAGTAAAGTAAGCACTTTGAAATCAACTTTAGAAAAAAGTCACTGCCTCAGCTTGCATATATTTTAACTGGCGCTCTGCGTAACATGTGCTCAGTAAGGATGGTAACGATGGATAGAAAGTAGTTCCATATATTAACATCGAAGCTAAGTAAACATTTGTGATAAGTTAAATTATTTCTTTCGCTTTCTGTTTTTTCCAAGCATCAAAGTGTAAAAATGAACAGATTTTAAAATTTCAGTTTTCTAATAATTTTACAGTTCCATTTGACCAACTCATGAATAAAGTTATGAGGCCCATGGAAATGTAAATTTTACATAAGGCGGAAGAATGCACAACTTGCCTACAAGTAGATCTTAAGCAGTTTTTTCAAAAGTGCTCATTTTGTAGTGAACGGCCTATACGTCCTGTACGTTGATAATGCCTAGTGAGAAATAGCTTTTACGCAACACGTTATTGCACTAAGTGCGCGCGAATGCGGTGCGTTGTCCTTTTTTGGTGTAATTTTCTAGATTTGGTTAAGATTTCTTTGAACGAGACGTAGGAATATGCTGTAAGTATAACTTTAGCAGGGCTTCAGATAAGTGGGAAGTAACCATGTACAGACCATACCAGATGTTCTTGGAGTATCGGAGGCCATTTTACATGACGTGATGACTTCAAACATATCAAGTTTTTAATCTGCCAGCAGTTTGTCGAGGGTCGAGGGGCTGCGCTGAGCAGGCCGGCCGGAAGACTCCTCCAATCAGGCTGAGTGCCTCCAGAGAGCGACTACGCCCACGCCAGCTATATTGACGACGAGGGTGTGGCCGTCCTGTGACCGCCCTTACGCTGTTATTTCACGCCTACATGTGAAGAGGCCGTGTCGCTCTCAAGACCGACATTCCCGGTTCCTTGCCATGTTTTCCTACCGTCCGTAATGTTTACGTTATATTTTTCATAGCTCCGGCTTCAGTTGGTACGTAACAGAACATCTACAGAACAAATTGTGGTAAGTTCGAGTATTTCGTCACACGGATGTGTGCAAGAAAGCTAAAGATGTTAGTACATATGATTTTCATGACCTCAGATCTAATTATTGGGCTATTTTTAATTCGTCATAGGGAATTTAGAATTGCAACTCATTTACGCTATTGGCACCAAAACACATGGTTAAAGAATCAGCGCTAAACCTCGGGCCAAGCTGTGTTAAAAAACCAGTACAGCAAGAGCCTCACTTCTCCAAGTTGCGCGGACACTGTCGTACGAGATCATTTTGGACACTACAATTAGAAATTCATAGCTATATCCCGTTTCTGCTACAAGGCTGTTGGGTGCTATTCTTTATTTCCAGCTTGCTTCTAACAAATTTTACGAAAATTTTAAATTTGCAACAAATGCTGGGAGGCAATCCAGAAAATCCGATGATAACAAAATCGGGGAATACAATTTGGCATTGCAGCTCCGAATCTATCGTCTACATTCAAAATTAAATCACACCACTCGATTGCCAAAGGATCAAATGATATGTTACGTTGAGTGGGTACTGCTAAACATAGCGTGCGGCGGGGGTGGGGGGGGGGGATTGGAACAATTTTGAATTAGTTTCGTCGTGTCTCATAACTTCCACGTAGTATAACTTTTGACTAGGAGAATCTACGAGGCTCGTTTGAGTTTCAATCGACAGCTATCGTCAAGATCAATCGAATGCGTTTATAAAAACATTTATGTGGGGTGGATATGGTAAAATTGTATGTGTTTAATGTAAAAAAATTATGAAAACTTAAACCAGTTTCTGCCTATTCATAGTCAAAAAGCCAAGTCGAAATACAGAAATCGTATATGATTGGAAAGAGCATCCCAAAAGGAATCCAGTGATACCCATAAAACCCCATATGATCTAGTTAAGCTGCGCTGGGAACGTAAAATAAACATCAAAGCGTCCGAGCACGTCAACACACATGTATTCACGCAAAACAAACGACCTTGTCCCCAACACAACCAAACCCCACTTTTTCCTCAACCGCATTCTACTTGTACAAGGGGGAACAGGGTTAGCTCAAAGGATAAGCACTCAGATACAAAACACTACTTTTATTAGAAGCTAAATTAATTACAATCGTGCCTCAAGTAGGCGACTCAGTCTCCAGTAAGGTTCTAAAGCAAAGCAGTTACAAGTAGCAGTTATATCTCGATGGCAACGTTCCACAGGGACGCTGGTGCCCTTAATCAAGCTCAATGTAGCTTACGTTAATAAGGCAAGCTATGCTCGGAGGGAGCTTAAAGCCGTCACAAGTCCCGCGCCCTACAAAGGATTTGATAATTGCCCTCTTTGCCACCATAGTCGCACAGCTCTCTCGACGGCGGGCTCGTCGAGCCTCGAAGGCGGACCACGGGCTGCGGTCCTCTCGTCTTGTTGTCCTCGGGTAGAGCCTCCGGCAGCGGCAGGCAAGATGGCACCCAGAGCCTCCATCGCTCAGAACTTATATAGTACCTTCTGACCTTGCGCCCAATCCCCTGGTATGTGTTATTTAAAACAAGGCTCAGCTGGCCGATGTGGCACTGCGCCTTGCCTCAGCACAACACTGAGCAACCCTCGCAGGAGCCAGCCGCAGCACAACATATATACTAATTACATATTAAAATTTAATAATTACATACATTTTTGGCAGTATTTTTTTCATAATGCATCACTTTTCTGGTGTAATATTCAATAAATTAAGCTTGCTAGGTTTTTGCAGAAAATTGCATTATTTTCGAATTAAATTAAAATTAAATTTTATATGCACTGTTTGGCAACATATTTGAATCACATTTTAAATTCTACTGAACTGAAGAAAGCTCACAGCAACATAACCATAACAGGAAATGCCAAAGCATAGAAATTATATTTAATTGTGACGAATGTCCAGACTTCATTAATGATCTGTTATAGCACGTAACCAAGTCATCTGTAGGTAACCCAACAATATTCACTAATGAACAAAATACAGAGTATGTTTAGTACGAACTTTGTTAACATGTTATTTAGTATTGCTGGGCATGTTTAGACGATTGAACGAACCATGGTGTTTTTTAAATGCCGCTACTGCTTAGTATTAGTAAACAACTTAAAATGATTTCTTATAATATTTTTAACTTAAATAAAAAAAATACAGTTTTAAGTGCCACCATTATATTTTACCGTTTAAATGCCTTATGCATTAGAATGTAATCTATATAATATTATTGAAATGCGCTGTGACCTTAAATATTGATGCATGTGTTCTGCTGCATATCATTATAAGCTGCAATCATTTTTTTTTGCCAAAACATAAAAAGTTTTTCCGACGGTATGCATGAAACTGTCTGTACCGTTTCCATTGCCGATGGTAAGTTATTCATGTCAAATGAACAGTGTTTATTTCTTCATTACAGCAGTCTGTGAAGTAACTTATCCCCATAAGATTTTTTCAAACACTGAATTATAATCATTTACGTTTTTCCACTCATGAACCTTTAACTTAACTTAGTTAAGTCAGTTAGATGTTAAAATCAACTCCCCTATACCTGTTTGTCGCTCATGATATTACAACTATTTCTGCACTGTACTCGCCGAAAGGAATAATTTATTATGCTGGAACTCGAAATATTGTATTATAAGTATAAGTAGGTAAAATATACATTTCAAGTAAGTCTGAATTTCTAAACGTTTGTGAATATCGCTGTGTGTAACACCTTGAGGTGACCGCCTAGTTGAGGAATTTTGCACGTCTGAGGCTTAAAAGTGTGGAAGCGCTAGGGGCGACTGAGACATGCGCATTAATTCTCTCATCACCTCTACGTGCAAAGCACTGAATTGGCGTGCAGTCTTTCCATCGAGCGGCCACGGTAGCTGAGCGGTTATATTGCTCTCCTCCCACCAAAGCGAACTGGGCTCAATCTCCGGCTTGGGCACTCCGGATTTTCGCAAGTGGGAATGGTGCCGGACGATGCTGCTTGTCGGTGGGTTTTCTCGGGAATCTCTCGTTTCCCCCGCCCCTTCATTCTGGTGCTGCTCCATTCTTACCTCACCGTCTCTCAAGACCTCACTTATAAGAGCCTCCCAAATCTTTTCACTCGCTTTTGCCGACGATAACGTGCCTCTATGAGACTTTCAGCGGAAACTGTACCATTTTATAATGTAATAAAAATAAGGGTTTGTTACACGTTGCTATTAATTTTTTTTTTTTGTACCGGAATGTTCATACCTAAAAATTGCCGACTCGTTTGGGTTATTTTCACTATCAAAGAAAGATGATTAAGGGGAAATGGACGAACTGAAAAACGAGTATAGACGTGAAACGTTTGTTAGTTGCTATTCATAAGCAGACTTCACTCAAATACGTTGGACGGTTTTTTTAGTAAAACGTTTTCTGCTGGAGCTCTGCAAACCGTTCAGCAGCCTACCCAGGCGGCCACCTTAAAAGAGAAATGAAATGAACGGAAACTATTTTGTTTGTTTATAACGAGTGTCCTAACAATTTGCAGATTTACCTTCTACCACCAATAATGCAACATTTGCAAAGACGCAGTATTACGTGCACAGTGCGATATTATTGCCACATTCAATACTAATTCGCAATTTTATTAAATGTTCTTTTTAGGCGTATATATTAGTATACTTCAGTTTCAGAAACATTAGCATACAACATACCAACCAGTTTAAGCTTGCATGGTCATGCTGATATTTACGTTGGCAACCAACTAGATCCACCTTTTTATACTATAAGTTAGTGTAAACATAGCGTTGACCGCTATCCTGTGACATATAAACACGTTCGGACTATCTTTATATTACGTTTTATCATTGCAAACACGATATCAACATAGTTTTTGGTTCTGCCATAATAGGTACATACATCACATTACACTTTATGTAATATTTCAAAGTAATCAATGTTAAATGAGCTCTAGAAAATAACTATAGAACTGGCAAAAATCAACTGAAATACGTGCAAATAAATTCCTGCACCGTGCCATACTATAACTTTACAGCTCGGCCCATGCTTATCTTTGAGTAAAGATATACACTATAGTAGCCATGGGATATAAAAAAATCTGACCAGTTTTATACGTTAGTTCGGTTAATGTAACAGAGGAACGCTAGTGTTCTCGACGATGTCAACCGTGCGGTGTTGCCAATTCCGCAGCCGGTAAAAGTATGTCATAACCCTGGCGTCGGCTCACCCACATGTTCGTTCAAGTTCTGCTAAAGGCGAGCCTGTCACACGCGAGTTACCAGCTTTCGTTGCAGCTGTGTATACCCAACTCATGTCGTAGAATTATGCGTTTGCCGAAATTTGCAGCGATATCAACTACTATTTGGTTTTATTTACCTCTGCGAAAATGAATTGTTATAAATATATACAGTCATTGTTTTTAATTATAATCAATTATTTTACTATAGTTCAGGTGTTCATGATAAAATACGAGCACTGTTAGCACCTACAATTACAAACGTCATATTAATCACGAATGATGTAATACATTATAGTAAACTTTTCATTCCGTTCTTGTGTGAAAGGAAATGGACAGGAAATAATTGTCCAATAGTGGATAAATATGTGTTAGACGCACGACGGTCTACAATTGAACGCAATGTGTACAGTTTGGGGTTGTGATCTACTGCAAAGGTGAATGTTAGTACAAATAATCAGTACGTTCAACGTGTCGATTAAGGGTATGTCCGAACATAGGAATGCACTTATGTATATAAGCAAACTCCACTCGGCTCGATTCGTGATATACCGTCAGACATACTTATTTGCATCACTTACAGCAACTAGTTAGCTGATAAGATTCTGAATAAGTATTTTGACAGAAAACACATACTGAATATGTGCTGGAACGTAGGCGCATAGATGTAGAATTATCAACCCATTAGGAGTTGTAGCGGGAAAGCGTATGACTATGAAAGTGTTCCTATTAACAAATCATATACATCTTCGCAAGAAAGGAATGAATCATAATCTATAATCAAGAACGGAAGTTTTTGCATGAAAAACGCTGTTTTTGGAGGGCTGCTGAGGGCAAACGGAAGGGAGTGGGGGGGGGGGGAACCCGACCCCCACTCACTGATCCCGAATCCTTCCTCTTTGAACCCCCAGTGTGTCCCCCTCCATATCCCTTGGTGGTTTTAAAGGGAAAGGGGGGGGGGGAATGTTTTCCATTTCAAGTTTTTGCACAAAAAATGCTGTTTTTGGAGGGCCGCTGTGGGCAAACGGAAGGGAGAAAGGGGAAGCCGACCCCCCTTCCCCACTGATCCTTCCTCTTTGAAACCCTCCCCTCCAAAGTACCACCCTCATAAACCCTGCGAGGAGTTAAAGGGACAAAGGAGGTATGTTTTCCATTTTGTGGGATTGTACTGCGTCCCATATTTCACCTTTTTGAGCCTCTTTATGGTGAAGCCCGTATGGGCAAATGATAGTAAACCCGTAAAAGGGGGGGGGGGGGTTATTCAATGGCCGCAAATGTTGTTTGTGGATATTTGACTCCCAAAATCAGCGTGATCGGTGATATCCCTGGAGTCTGTGTACATACGACCATTTCGGTTGGTGACAAAAACCCTCCTTTGAGGATGGGGGCAAGGGCAATTGCCCATTCATCTTTTCTTTGGCTATAATCGGCCTGGAAGGCATATATTTGAACCGATTATCTTCACATTTGGGCGAGGGTTGCCTTTCCGTGCCCCGCCCTCCCCCGTGAGCAGTTAGGCCCTTTGTAGGCCTTACGCCTTAGGTCTTAAGTCTCATGTCTTAAGTCTTAAGTTTTAGATCTTAAGTATTAAGTATTAAGTCATAATTTCACCACAATTGCTACTGCATGTCGTGATGTGCGAGAGAGTGCCTATAGGCAGGAGCGAGCACGTGTCGAAGTGCCCATACGACATTGCAACATAAATACTAATTCGTACGGTTACCTGCACCATCTTTGGTGGCTCAGCCCGCGGTTTCCGCGGGCCCGACCCCTGTTATATATTTGGGTCAGTAAACGCAGTTATCGATAATGAATAATTAAGACTGGTAACAGCTAGAGGTAAATTTCCTTTTATCACGCATATTGGTATGAATAAAAATTAAATGTCGGATTTTGATATAGCGTTTTCACTTATCTATGCCTTGCCTTGTAAAAACATTGGTAGTGGTCTCACTGCTCTGCATGTAAACTATGAATTCAATGCAACGCCCGGTTTATAACAAATCACGTAAAAAACTGGTTATGTTTATCTCGGCTCTTCAAGATCATTAATGGTTAAAGAGTATACTTTGTTAACAGCTTTGTTCAGTGGCATTTCTCAAAAGTTGATACCACCACTCCACTCTTTATAAAAATAAATATAAGGAATAACAATTATGAACTACATATAAATCGCTTTTCAAAATAGTAGCTAATGGGCTGTAAGGGTGCGAGACGTACACACATTCGTTTCCCCATATATGTGCGTTTGTTATTTCTCGAGACATGTAAAACATTTACGTAGGTAGACGAATGCGAACAATGTATGAGCGTGCATATCATTAATCAGGAAACGTTGTGCACACTGCGGGAAAAGAGCATTAATGATCACGTATAAGACTTAACTCTAATAGATCTTTGTTTTAAAGAGACAACACAACTGTCGTCTCTGTAAGATCCAAGTTTACAATAATGACGTGCATTAGTGGATATTGTCTGAAAAGTTGGCAGCTGTGTGTATTTACATTTACACGAGTGTAACACATTACACCACTGTATACTAAACAGTGTAACCTCGGACTCATAACAGTGTGAAAAACGTTGACACTAAAGTGTTTAACAGTAATGTTAACATTAACGAACACATGTAAACTAGACATAAAAAAGAGAGTTGCAATATTCTACTTGAGACTAGGTACATTACAAAACATAACTATGTCTACACTAAACATCGGTTGAATGCAATGTCTCGGGACCAATCACTAATAGTCAAGCTAAGGCCGTATCCTAAATGACAAATTCGTTATTTTGTAATTTGTCATTTCGTAGGTTTCAATCCGAACGTTGTCGACAGACATTTGTTTAGCACTCGCGGCAACTTATTCTTACATTAACAGTGAAAATTTGTTTTATATAAATTAAATCCTTAAAATGGACGTAAGTATGTCTAAAATCGTCACTGGAATGCTGCGAATATGTTTGCCAGTTCAGTCGGTGAGTACAGATTCATTTGCTGCATTAGTTTTCTTTCACTACAAATTTTATAACTTACACGAACTGCTCATTATGTTTTTTGGAGCTGAACCTTTGTTTTACTGGCATACTGTACGGTCTTTCTTAAAGGATAAATATTATCATTCTTTAGACATAAATGCAATAATCAATAGTATGAATTTTTATGTACAAGTGCAGGAGATCGTAAGACTCGATATGTAACTTTAAAACATAGTGTATTTTCCATTTTGCTCGTACTTGACGAATTCGATGGAAATGTCATCGTGTACAGCGAAACAAAACTTGTCCACCCATTAATAAGAATGATATAATTATTTTTCTATGTGTATATGGCCTCCTTTCATAATTTCTATCGAATTTAACATCATGTTTAATCAGTCATGTTTGTGTGTACGTGTGTGTATGCATGTAGATTGGTGTGTGGATTTGTGCGTGTAACATTCTCTGAGTACGGGAAACAGGTCGGGGCCTGCACTAAGCCCCTGCCCCCTGTCTTCGTCATGCACGCAGGACTAGTGGGAGCTAGTAACCATTGTGGCACACCGGTGTAATGTGACGGCTTATGACTTTGGCACATCGCAGTTCGCTTATCGACAGGTGACGTCCTGGTTTTCCTTCCTCACCGTTTATTGTCTGTGCTATCTTTCAAACAATCCAGATTCTGTTGTTGTAGAAAAATTTGGTGGGTATACTAAACAACCTAAAGAGAGATGATGTGGTGTATATATACTGAGGACTTAATATATTTTTACCAAATAAATTGTTCCCTGGCTAGAAATGATACTGATGATAGAAATGATACACAAAAAACTAATACAGCTGTATTCGTGTTGCAGGTTCTACACGAGTGTCTCACATTACTATGTTCATTTTATTGTGTCTGCAAACCTTAGGTCAGGCATATATCATACTATTGAAATTTAGAAAATCCTCACAGTTACCAGATAAATATATAATGGCTACGATAAATATATAACAATTTCTCTTACTATAATGTAATTGTACATAAAACAGAGTTTTTACATGCTCACATAAATGTCTTTAATACTTACATAAAATCTATATTGATCTGTTGCAAGTTAGGAACATTTTATATGAATATACCAGTTGTTTAAAGGTATCAACAAGTTAAGTTTTCAAAAGATACTTTTCCCTACAAGGGTATTACTATAATGGTTATAATTTTCTTATATCATTCAAGCAGACGCTATGACATCGTTACTTTAGGATACTCGCCTTAAATCTAACGATATCCCCAGCCTCACATAGCTGACAGCACCATAGGGATTCAAATAAACACAGTGCGCAAAAGACACTTCTTATTGTATTACCATGTCGGCTTCCGCTTAGAAGTCAGGCTCTCTCTGGCGACATTCTGATTTCCATTGCCAGGGGCACCTGAGCTCCTCCCTCGACACAACGCCATTATACTACAGCGACGGCCCGACCTTACTCTTACCTTCCCTCTCATTGTCTGGCCACTGTCTTCTCATGCGAGGACGCATGAGTTTGCCAAAGACGGGAGTCATGCTGTGGTCGCCAACAGCAAGGGCTGCCAGGAGGCAAGCAAACGCTAGGTGCAGCGTAACCTCAGCAAGCCAGTCCCACTAGTTATGTCAACACTCTCGGGGGAATGTTAACAAGGTAGGGTCCACCAGCATATAAGGACCAGACAATGGCAGCTCGCGGCCATCTTGCTCCAGCCCACCGGAGGCCCTGCCGGTTCGATGCTTAACAGGAGGACCACCAGTTCAGTGGTGCTGGCTCATCGCCTTTCTCAGACGACATCGAGAGAGCCTCGACACAGCTGCATTCGTTGTCTTAGGGTAATTATAAGTCATATTAGGGCGATTTAGATTGCGTGAGGCGATGGGATAGATGATGGCTATAATCAGGCTCCTTAAGAGCCAGAGCACTCTTGATAGTTCACTCAGCTAGCCACTCTAGCTTTTTGGTGTTCCAAGTTTTACTATTTGCTTAACATCTCTATTGAGTCATGTCTCGTGCGGCTTATTCGTAATTGCTTCATATTTGAATGAAGTAGTGTTTTATATATACGAGTGCTTTACTTCTGCCTTCGAATAGACCCCTATTGAATGCGCGACTTTCTCCATCTGGAAGGGTCACAGCAACATGTTAATTTGAATTTTGACACCGCCCCGACTATGAATCATCTCATCTCCATCTTGTTCTTGAAGGGTCCTACAGGTTGGCTGTCAGGGAGGCTGATGCTCCGCCGATAATCAGTGGAAAATTGTTTTTTACTTGTTGCATCGACCCTGAAAATCATGCTAGGAACAAGTATAACAGCAAACAGAATATGTGTAAGCCATCTGACGAGGCTTATTAGCATGGTACCTGCAATGTTATCAAATATATTTGATGTATTTCCACCGTCCTTCCTTTAGTGACAGTTGGTCCAGCGGGGAAGTGTTCTAGATACACATAAGCATTTGCACTATTACACATCATCTTCTAGTATGCCACGAGATGCCTGAGAACTCTTAAATTTCTATACCATATTTATTTTATTGCTAGCCAGGATATTTCTTTATTTTAAGTGCAAGATTATGAACTGACATTTTAATTTGTCGTGTGTGAAAGTATTTTTGGAACACTAGCCAGCTTATTATTTTACACTACAGAATATTTATTGATTTTTACAATTAAAAGCCCAGTGAAAGATTTTGTTGCAGGTAACCTAACACATTATACATAATTGGTATTTGTAACATACATAAAGAGGGGAGCATTTTTATTTTAAAACTGCCGCGTGCTGTTTGTCTCACACTTTAATTCAGTTCATTAAGGCAAAAGTCTAGTTTAAATAAGGTTAAACATTTTTCAGCATTAAATATTTTCACTTCACCGTTGGATGCCTTTCATTAGATAATAGGTACGTAGTTAGCTGTCTCCCTTTCCCTGTTGTGTCTATATGTAGTATCAATAGTATATATGTGTGGGAGATGGAGTAATAAGGGAATGGTTTCCCTTGTGAACGATCTACTTCAGTACTGTTTTAATTGGTTGGTAAGTGTATAGCAATTCAGTCTTCCATATGCCATACTGTGTCCTTACATAGAGTGTGTATCAATCTGCCTGCCATCTTAATTATAATTTCCCTGTGTCACTGTGTTATTTCCCCGAACACGAAAATATTACATTGGCTCCACTAACACAGGGCTCGAACACTAGGAGGTGTTGTTGGTTTTTATTGTTTGTGTACAGCTTCTTTTAAGGATATATCTAGCCTATGAGTAGGGCATGTAGAACTGTATATAGTCTACGAGAAACAGCACCATTAGACTACCGCAAAAGCGAGTATAAAGATTTTACCATGGATAAGAGTCAAGCAAGTGAACTCTCACATTATACCAGAATATGGAGGAAACTGTATCTGTAGAACAGGTGCATGAGCGAACCGATGATGTCAGCTCTGTGTCAAGTGCAGAGGATTTTCACATAGAATCTTAAGTTCCCCAAGATGCTAGTAACCTCTCTAACTAGCTAATGAGCATATTATTACAAGTGCTGTCTGATATGGCAGCACAAATATTGCAGGCTACAGCAAGAGGAATGCAAGCTACCATTCCGGAATTAAAGCCTGGGTTATCAAAACTAGAGTGAGGTCAAGACAGATTTAACAAGGAATTGATAGATAGCCAGGAACAGTTCAAAGGTGAACTCAGGGCTGAAAACCAGCATAATTTGTCCGAGGCTCAAACTGTGCTATGAGAAAAGCTAAGAACTAAATTACACGAAGAAGTAGTAAGGGTCACTAGCAGCTTAAAAGAGGCCATTAACATGAATGATTCTCGTATGGACAGCTTGCCTGATGCTGTTGGTAAACGAACTGACATGGAGCAAGTAAGGGAGCGAGTGAATGATGCTGTGGGGTAGACCTAACCTCATTGAGTCAGCATTTAGACCACCACCTCTCGCAATTTGAACAAGCCCTCGGCAACGACAAACATTAGTGAACCAAACACTTGAGCAGGTTGACTAATAACCTAACCCATGTTGCTACGGAATTTGATAGCTTAAAGAATGTGGTAGAAGGGGTGACAGCCTCCATGCAAGGTTTACAACTGAGAGATAATCCTGGAGTGAACTTTCCCAGCGCACCTTCAGCACCAGCCTTATTTCTAACCACATTCAGCAATCACTCTGCACTGCATGAAAACATTACTAATCTTGCTAACACTCAAATGAGCACATTTTTACACCACCCATCAGAACTCTGGGTCGAAGTCCCTAAGTTCGATGGACGCATGGGAGAAAACCCCATTAATTTTCTAAATATATTTGAAGAATATGATAGTGTGTCCAGCTTAACGGACACAGACATGTTGCGCTGCCTAACGCTAATCTTTCAAAATGCAGCATACTATTGGTGAGAAATTAACAAGCCAACCACTTCCACCTATAATGAGTTCAAAGAAAAATTCACTGCTCATTTCTGGAATAAGAAAATACATGGACACGTGTGTGCACAGTTACACAGTGGATGTTTTATTCCCAGAAAAGGCAAAAAACTGGAATATCATTTTGCAGAAATGTACAAAAAATCATGTTATTTAAAACCTCCCCTGTCATGTGAAGAGTTTGTAGCTATGGAGCTATGCCAGTCTCCTCATTACCAATCTTATTGGACTGGAAGGCACCCACCAGACATATCCACTTTCAGAGAAGACCTTGCTTATGCCAAATTGTTCATTTGCAAAGACTGCAAAACAGTAGTGATCAAGACAAGCAGAGCCCGTAAGACAGAAGTCAACCGTTATATACTGACCACTCAGCTCCAGATCACTAGCAGCCACCTCGATATGGAAATCACCCACGTGTCAAGATATTTGAGGACTGAACCCTACTCACAGGGGTACCAGGGAGGCTGGAGAAATAATTTCCGCAACAACCCAGGGAAAAGATACCGGAATGGATGGCGTAACCAGCGAGAAAATCGACGGAGGAGACCTCGCCAGTGAGATAGTGATTCTGACCATGAACGTTCTGACGCCGCAGCTTCGAAAGACAGAATGATTACAATCGGAAAAATATGGAAGAGAATGGACCGAGGTTTATCCGGGACCACCAGGGAAGAAGTAACAGGCCAGAACAAAATTAAGCTGTACCACCACCCAGGGAAACTAGTGTTAAGACTGCACAGACTGCAGGAGGTAACGGCATGTTACAAGCGGTGATAACACACAACAGCCCTACCTATACAGCACTGCCGAGCAGTGGATATTTCTTTGACCAAGAATCACTCGACTCAAGTACGTCAGCATTGGCACCTACATCAGCTGGAAGCACATGGATGCAAAACTAAGGGCAAACACATACAACACTAGCTACCAATAGAGATTCTGACAGGTCAGCGGTCATGTATTTTCGACCCTTACAACTTATCTCTTCTGCCTTAAACTATTGAGAGTATGCAGTTGAGCGAACAAGAAGACAAAGACGAATTACAACATTTTGTGGGGCAGAGGTTAAGAATTGCTGCAGAGAGACGAAGCAAATATCATAACACGCCTAACATAACCACTCTGGAAATTGGAACTTTAGTTTTGGTTCGAGCTGCAAACAACAGCAAGGCGTGGGATTTTGTGTGTTAAATTAATGTCTTTATATACAGGACCATTTGTAGTGTCTGGCCAGAAGAATGAGAACTGTTACGAGCTAACTGATCCTGCAACTGAAAAGCTGATTAGAAGTTATAATTTACTCCAGCTGAAGCTGAATAATGAGCCCCTTAGAACCGAAGTCTAGACCTAATGTTCACTGGAGGAGTTCGAGAGAGTTAACATTTTTTTTACTGGATGTTTCAGTCGCCTGACGATGACGTTTTATTGCCTTGAAGAGAGGATGAATTATTTTGAATGAGGCTGCGATGAAAAACAATGCATATTATTGTGTCTTTAGAGTTTAGAGCAGGAGCCTGAGAGCCCGCATATTCTTTCTGTTTTGATGCGAGGGATAATACCACGTCAAAGTGCCGTGAGTTTTCCGCGCCTATAACGTTATGCCTCTTCTCCAGATGACTTTACTGCTACTTGTCTGCCGCTAGGAATTTTTAGCAGGTGAAACAGTTTCGCTACCAGTAATTTTAAGGGAGGTAAAATGACCTACGGTTTCGCATATATGCGAGGGGCGTGCCTAACCAATGAAGGAAGTCGTAAGCCGCATAACCTGTCCTACACACACTCCACTAGGTGAGGACTTACTTGTAGTGCTGTTGACGTCATTTCTCATCCTGGAATGGACTGCAGCCAGACGGGTTACCATCCTTTTACTCACCAAAGCACCTTGCCCTTTTTAATAAGTGAAATAGAAATGATAGTAAGGGAAATGATAGAAATGATCTGGGGTCTGGAATATCCTAAAGGTTATGTGTAGCATATGCGCGACTCCCCCAAGCTGAATGTTGTTTGTATCATCAGCCATGAAAAAGTGTACGGCCTTTTCTTTATCGACGAGAACACAATCACGGGGATTTCGTACCTGCAAATGTTACACACGTGGCTTCTTCCACAACTGGAACAGGATAATCAAGGTTTCTTTTTTCAGCAGGATGCGGCACCACTCCATTTCCACTTGGGTGTCAGACGTGAACTCAATAGGCGACTACCAAAGAGATGGATTGGGCATGCTGGCCCTGACTATAGCCAATGTTTCGTTGGCTTCTACGTTTCCCCAACCTCACACCCTGTGACTTTTTTTCTCTGCGGTTTTCTCAAACAACACGTGTATCGGCCACCTATTCTTCAGACTATCCATGTCACACCCTGTGACTTTTTTTCTCTGCGGTTTTCTCAAACAACACGTGTATCGGCCACCTATTCTTCAGACTATCCATGATCTTCGTGTTCGCCTCGCAGAGGCCATTGCATTGGTGGATCGTCCAATGTTACTCGATGTGTGTCGCGTGAGAAAGGGCGTTCACATTGAGCACAGGTGATGTGGTGTTGTGAACTAAATAAAAAAAAAATCGAACGGAAAATCGACCAGGAAATATTTTTTTCAAAGCTTTATTCCAAAATTGCTAAGTTAAAACTAATACCGCCCACCCGTTATTAGCCGTTTTTTTTTTTTGAATCGAAGTCATTAACGGCCAAATGAAATAACTTAGAAAGTAGGAATTTAAAAATTTTAAAATACAAATATGTTACGAAACAATAAAATAGCCTTGCGAAATCGCACATTATATTAAAATAATAGCAATTGCAGTAAAGAAGGAAAGACAAAATGTGCACAAGAACTCAATTCTTACAATTTACAGACGAAGTAGGGTAGCTCCGTGGAGATGTTTGGTCTTGAGATTCCACGAGGGTGAAGCGATGTAATATGAAACAGCTCCGGAATGTAAGAGCGGGAGAAAAGGGAAATCTCGGAGAAAACTCGCCGACTAGCATCATCGTCCGGCAGGACTCACACGTACACGCAACTACAACCGCCGGAAATCGAACCCAGTTCGCCTTGGTGGGTTTTCATACAAACATTAACAGGACATTACAGAATACCAGCCACACACAAAATGGAAATAACCTAGGAACGTAATTCAATTGCTAGGCAGTCTTCGAAGCCAATGAGGTACGTAAAAAAAGAAAGTTTAAAGAGTGACGGGTCAGTTTGGACATATTATGGGGACTTAATTACAGCACCAAGTAGAAAGTACTTTGGGATTATAACGTGTCCAGTTAGTTTTACAGGATATTTAGAGTTGGAGCTTCTAGGTAAATAGGATCCATAATATACTTGTAATGCACGTTCCATTGTATTGCTTTATAATTTTTCAACTCCAACACATATTATTATAAGAATAATTTCTATCGTCTGTACTCATCACTCATCATTCCATGACATGTTGTTTAATGAACTGGCATTCTTTGTGAGTAAATGGCTTCCGGACTAATATCTTGCACGATTTCCAACTCGTACCACCGTGTGGTATTGTTAAGTTTCATCGCTCCACGGCGTTCAACCAGAAACAGCGAGCGTGCGTAAGAAATTTTCGTGTACATATGAACTAAAGATTATGATGATGTAGTGACTTGTCCTCTCTCACGCGGGGTCGGACGTTGTATGGACAATTAGTTAATTGTCCACTTATGCTAATACAGACTCCCTCCTCCTCCTCCTCCAGCCCACTTTATACGGCGTTTAGAAGTCTCGTCGGATGGAACATTGCACTCGAAGCTGTCGCTTGACCAGTGAAGTGCGCGAGTGAATAAAATGTTACTATCTTGGGGAACATTTGTTGCTGTCAGTGCCCGACGCCGAGAAGTTACGTCCACTATATGTGAGCCGTCCCAACACCTCCAAGCCCCTCGACCCATTTGAAGCCGAACTAAACGAGCTGCAATGTCGTTTTATGGTTTCGACCCTGTTTTCTCTCTGCTTTATTCCTCGCTGCCCCTCCTTCCCTGTCCAACCCACCGCCCTTGCCATCTTTCCTATTTCCATCTAAACTGGGGCCGCGAATCTCGCGTTTTATCACGGCGCGCTATAAAACAGAGAGAAAGAGCCTCAACAACGTCTGCATGACACCCAACACCAATATGTCTGCGAAGTGCACACTGCATCAAAGTATTTTTAAAGGTATTTTTTACTACCGAAAAGAAAACAGATGGTGGAAGCCCTTTCTTCTCTGGGTTTTGGGGGCAGTCATTTTAGTTCTTGCGAACAGTAACGTGAGACGTAAGCGTGCTGAGAAAAGGGGCGGGGAGCGAATTTAGAGCTGGATACCTCATTGAGGATCGACTTCGGCTTCTTTTTTCAGTTGAACAATTTTATTTATTTATTTTGGTTCTTGATGTATATTAGCCATTCTCCTAAATTCAAAAAGTAACTAAAAATTGTTTCATCGCTAAGGGAATAAGGAAGACTAATATTGAAGACCAGTATCAGATTTGGCAATAGAACATAATTTTAAAAAAATATCTGAGTCTTCCGAGATCGAGACGTTGGCTTCCCGACTTTATGAACTCATAAATAATTACGCGAGCAAAAAAAATCGCCTTTGCACGTTTGAGCAATTCTTAAAATTTAACATATATTATTTACGAAAAAAGTTATTCACGAACTAAAAATTTTGTTTTACTCTTTTAAATAATACACTCACTGCTACACTCAGAAGACTCTACTGGTATCATGACTATCGGAACTCTATTTCCTTTGTTTGGTATCATCAAAATACATTCGTGTAATAAGTACCCACGTGTCATTTCGACTGGGGAAAGGTCGACATGGACGAAATCGACCGTGAGACCACGCTCGTGGGCAAATAGGTTACTTAAAACAGTTTTCGTTTTAAATTTACTGTTAATTCATGTTTTAATACGCTCAACAACTCTCTTTATACTTACTACACTGACAACATGGGGAATTTTGCAGCTGGGGATACTGTACACTCGAAAAATGGAGCTGCGCCACATTGTAAATAATTTTCTGATATACTTTCCAGACTGTGATGGAAGTTCTTAACCTATACACTGTATGCATATAATACCACACAGTAAGCTGCAGATATAGGAATGTTTAGTAACGCTACTATACAAAGTTGGGAACCTCCCTACGCATTTGACTGTTTCCTGAGCAAATGTATCAACGTTACAGTGAATGTATGGGGAGAAAATTACGATTCCCGCTTTATCACTAAGCGTATACTCAGGTATGGTGAATTTCCGAATAATTTTTTAGAGTGCAGATATTTTACTCGTCGACTTATGGGCCAATGAATCATAGATTCTTAGCTAACTTGGCATCATTAGTGGAATTGTTGCTTCGCCGCTCGTGAATGTTTGCAGTATGGTCACCCACACGCCCTCCCAGCGTGGGTGGTCACTGGTTCTACTATAGGACGTTCACGGTAAAATGAGCACTCTTTTGAAAGCCCTGCTTAAAATCTACTTGTATGCACTTTGTGTATTCTTCCGCCTTATGTAAATTTAACATTTCCATGAGTCTCATCACTTCATTCATGCGTCGGCCAGGTGAAACTCTAGAATTATTAGAATATTAATTATGATTCAATTCTTGTCCTTTTTAAACTTCGATGCACAAAAAAACACAAAGCAAAATAAATAATTTAGGTAAAAACTAATGGTTGCCTAACACCATTTATTCGACATTAAGTATTGGAACTACTTTCCATCCATCATTGTCAACCGTACTGGGCGCATGCCACTCGGTGAGCCCTTCAAAATATATGCAGGCAGGATCAGTGACTTTTTTCCAAAGTTTATTTAAAAGTGCTCACTTTAGCGTGAACAGCCTTTAGCAGTATAAGCGGTACAGTTCTGGGTGGAAGTCCATGCCACGCATAAAATTTATCGGCTTCTACCGTTTCATTGTCTAATTGTGAAAAAAAAAAAAACCCATTGAAACAATGTCTGCGAAGTTAGGTAAAACAATGCTACGTACTCCCAACTAAAGCCACGATCATAGGAGAACCCCCACATACGATCGCCGCTTGTCATTGGTAATAATTCGGGTACCTGAATGTAATGCAGTAAGTCAAAGCCGTACTCCGACGTCACGTAATACCTTTCCTGGCTGAGTGTCTAGGAGCCAGTCCACAACAAGATAATTCTCACTCCCACGCAGCTGATTTCCTAAGTGTGTTTTTAGGCTGTGTTTCAACACTTCTGTGGTCTGCCAGTTCACCGAATGTGTCATCCATTGAGCATTTGTGGGAACATGTGAAAATCCAGCGTCTATGAAGAATACAAAAAATTCGTATTTTTGGGCATAGATTCAAACATACACAGGAGAATTTCGCGAATTAATCTATGCCCGGTCTTATTTATCGTGAACCGATCCGAGGAGGTACTGAAAGTGTGCCGAAGGCGGCGGAACATTTTCCTCACGCAAAAATGCTGGAGACATTTTTATATGTACCATCACATTACATTTTCGTTTTAATCCAACAAATTCTTCTTGGCACGCAGATTTTTATGTCAGTAAGTGTAGCATTCAATATTTTAAAGCATTGTTTCTACCATAAAAACATTTGATGTAAGCAATAATATATGCACAGTGCCTAATCATAAGTGTTATCTATAAATGAGGAGTGCGGAATTACATAATAAGATAAGGGTTGCCGAAGGAAATAAGTGAGAAGGCTACTATTATCTGGAGGTTCCATCACCTGAAGTCTATCTGTGGATGATGCGATGAATTCTCGTGGCGTAAGCGGCCGGCCTGGCTGTAGTTTGATCGGCGTTGCAACATGTTTGAAATACGAATTTTTATTTACGAAACTATTTAACGTGTTTTCAGTTTTTTCCTACGAAAGGGAACATACGCCAGACGAGGTCGAGAAGAGAAATTCAGATACACGCATGCTGTAAATATTATTATTCTTTAAAAAGAGGTTTTTTATACTGTCATATCTCACAACATACAACCTATGCTACATACTTTCTAGCAACAAAATTATAGGGTCACCACTTAAAGTCCCATTCCATACAGGTGGGGTAAAATTTGACAATGTGACCAACATAAATAGTATGTATACAGTAAATGCTCTCGTTTGCACAGTATTGTATCAGCTTATGAATTGTGGGCTCTATGTTGTTACGTTGGCGATATTGATGATGATAAATGCAAGAAAATAATACTAAGAACTAAAAGTTGAAATTTTTAAATTTAATTATACTCTCAGCATATATGGGTTAAATTGTGTTTTTAAACCAGTAAAAATCTTTCTTGCATTAGTAGATTAGTTTTGAAGACATGTCTAGCAATTATGAAAGAGCATGCGGTCACTTAACGATCAGTGAATCGTTTCACCTCCAGCCCGGACGCCATTGTGCATGTGCTTTTCCTCATCGCGTAATGCGAGTATCCTGTTGGTGTTGTCAAAATATTTTATCGGTAAATAAATATTTTTTATTTGCTTTCACTTGCATTAAACATAGTTGGTTTCAAATAATGTTTTAGTGCGTTTTCTTGAGTGAAATTTAATATTATTGGCACATGTTTACCGCTTCGTAAACGGTTCGTTGCGCCATTTTTCAATTGGCGTCCGCCATGAAGCGACACCAAAAAATGACGGACATAAGTTTGTAGGTTTTAGGAAACAATGATGTTTTGATTTTATTGAATGATTCTGCAAATAAGTGATTTCATATCGGTGATGGTCAAATATAATTTTAGTGAAATAATCGTGCGGTGGTGTAGTGGTTAGATCACTCGCCTCCCAACTAGACGAACCGGGTTCGATTCCCGGTATGGTCGCTCCCGGATTTTCGCATGTGCAAATCGTGCTGGACGAGGCCGCTGGTTGGTGGGATTTCTCGGGGATCTCCCGTTTCCCCCACTCTTTCATTCCGGGGCTGCTCCATACTCCCTCGCTTCACCCTAATCGACTCTCAAGACATCGATGATTTCGCATCTTTCACTTCGTTTTCATGTAATCATCGCAGCGCTCTGTTTGAATGTTCAAACTGCATATAACGTGGCGAAGAGAGTACACTGCAATTCGTTTTAACAATTCTAACATTACCAATTAAACTAATGATGAAAAAAGAAAGGGGTGGGGGAGTGAGGAGCGACATGAAGAGTTTTAGCTGTCCTCCGCCATGTTAATTTCACAAGAACCTTCACCCTGCGTAGACGTGCCACCGGCTTTCTTGACTTCCCCAGGCAGCCGCCGGGGTACCGTGCCACGACGAAGGGGTAGGCAGCCATAGGGCTTTGTGACGCGACAGTGAACATCACAGGGTCTGGCGGTCAGCGGGTTTCGGAGAGTGTTAGCCGCATTTCTCGTTTTAAAATAAAAAAATTAATTTATCGGGAATAAAATAATTTTTGTGTAAACCCCATTTCTGTGTTCGGTCTAGGAAACTTAGTATGATTTTCAACTGTCGTTTGCTAATTACTGCCGTGAATTTCACATAATTAATGGAAAAAAAATTGTAGTATGTCTGTTATTTTAAATAATTGTCACTTTTATCAAGTAGGGTAATTTTTATACATTCGCATAGTTGTAGGACGAATACAGAGTTTTTCTCGTAAATGTGTGTGTGTGTGTGTGTTATATATATATATATATATATATATATATATATATATATATATATATATATATATATATATATATATATATATATATGTGTGTGTGTGTGTGTGTGTGTGTGTGTGTGTGTGTATTTGTGTGTGGAACAGCAACTGAGTTTAAATTTGGTCAACAGCCTTCAAACCATTGTGGTAAGCTATGTTGGAAAAAATTCTTGCATTTCAGCTCTCAAGTGCCTGAACGTTTATTTCCATCCAATAAATATTTAACAACTTTTCCTGAAAAATTATTCCCATAACATTAATAACTAAATTGAAAATAATAGTAGTATATATGTCACAGTATTTCCAGAAATGCAATTTATTGTTTCCGAATAACATTCGCTATCACAATAAATGATTTTAACACTTCTTCTATCGAAATCTATCAACTCCCGCAAGCTGAAGTGAACATTTTTTATAAATCTTTAATGAAATTTATTAAAAGTAATTAAATTTATTTCATTGTTATTAGTATCGAATTTAATGCTATGAAGGAATTGAAATTACAACATTTCTAACACCGGAACCCAAGCTTACATGTATGGTTGTCTAAACCCAATCTGGATAGTTAGTAGAAACTAGATGAAAGCGATGTTAAGATCACGCAATGAACATCGACCCAAGTTTCGTTCTATCTCTCTTGTGCTTCTATCCTCTCTCTTTACAGCCTTGAATCCGACCGTTAACCAGGATTAATATCTCCTTTCCTTTGTCATATAGGTAGCAGTTATGGTAAACTTTACAGTCTCCCCGCAGACTTCTTTTAAAAAAAATCTAAATAAAATAAAAATGTTGGGAATACATTTTTTAAAATAAATGTATAATTAAAATGATTTAAACACACGGGATTATCGCTCAAATGTTAATCCAATGAAACGATAATCCAATCAACAAGGTGATTGAATCTACAATAAATAATTCATCCATCATCAATTTAAAGGTTTATTAATTAATAAAAAAACATATACAATATAATTTAAAATATTTTAAAGGACATATATTTATTCCTTTTAATGATTTTATAAATTAAATATTCATTTGGAGAACTGACTTTTTGCAGTTTATGTTCGTAAAATAAAGAAGCTATGTAGGAATCGGCCATAATGTTGTTTTTGCTATTGGCGACATGTTGAATGTGAGATATCATGCCGACATAATTTAGGTGATATCCATCTGTTATCCAAAAAAAAATACAGTGAGGCGTTATCATTTTTCTAACGGCAAACATACTGTCTCAAAAAATATGTCACACTGTTGTTAGATGGCTATCTCCTGGCATTGAAACGACAGTTGCCAACAGTAGAGGTATCGGGCCGACAATTTGCCGACACTCTGCAGACAGGTTGTGTTTGCTGGGATTAGTAACATATTAATTACGTTGATATTAAGTGGAAATTCGTCGCAATTGTATGCTGTATATTTCCCAGCTTTGGAATTAGATGGGGAATGGCAAATAAGTCTAATCGAACTTGTTACTTACAACAGCATACCAAACATTGATATGCATAACCAATCATTTATGGCTAATATTGGTGAAAAGACCTTCAAGACTGTGATACCGGAAGAATCTTATGAGATGGATGACTTAGAAACATTCATTAAAGTGGCACTACCTGAATATGAACATTTCCAATTATGTGGAAAACCAAATACGTTAACTAGTGCAATGTATAGTAATGCCAATATCGATTTCTCAGAAGATAATTCAATTGTAAATATGTTATGTTACCACTCAGAATATATCCAACTAATCAATTGCATGAATCATCAAAAAAGGTTAATATATTATTGGTAAATGTATGTTGGATAAATGTTAATATTGTCGGCAGTTCATATTTGAATGGAAAAAAAGACAAATACAATATAGTAATCCATGTGTGCTGTGGCTAGATGATATAAAACAATTGAGAAACTGAATAATTTGATATATATTCCAGTAATAGTAAATTGTGTTAATGAAATAGTTGTACAATTGTCGATCAAGACAGTAAAATTTATTAATTATAGAAACAAATAAATTACAATCAGTTTACATTAAAAAAAGGGCATATAAACAGTTGCATTCCATTGTGTATTACAATCATAATGCGAATGGTGTATACTATTAAATTCAGGCATAAAATAGGCAGCTCCTTTAAGAACTATGTCACTAAGGAATGTATTTCGAAGAAAGAAAGTATAAAAAGATGTTAACACAAGCATAAAATGCTTACTTGAAATAAGTTACACTCCATAAAGTTAACACAAGTCAACAAATTGTATTTAAGAGAATTAGGAAATTGTTATTAGAAATGGAAGATATACTTAATGTTGAAGAACCAATCAGTTATGAAAATGCAATGTCCAATATGGAAATACATGTGTATGAACCATTCCGAGCAGGTCTGTATGTGTTTCCTTTGGATATAATGATTTTAGTCGAAAATTACTATATTTCAACATTACCATTCAAATCAAGTTTAAGGTTTAGAGAAACAATTAAAAAGACAGCCAATGCAAGTAATCCAGCAATTACAATAATAGCAAGAAATGGAATACATCATTTAATCGACAGAATTGCATATTTGCCAAATGTAGTGGAAATCGATCAAAAATGACATGTTGGAATCACTTCCATGATAATGAACTATCTCTCTGGAACTGTAAATGATATATATACCGGGCTTTTGACTGGTTGGAGCAATGCTAGTGATTACTCACTACAAATAAACCCAGGTGGAAAATACAAAGTTGATATACCATTAAGTATGGTTTTGGGCTTTCCCAAAGACTACACGCACATCATATTAAATGCTAAACCAGAATTAGTTATTCTATTCGACAATATGCATTTGAATGCCATATATGTTACAGCTAATAACGAGGAAGATGTAAGATTTGAATTAAGTAGTGTGGAAAGGTTAATGCCGTATATTGAAATGTACACTTGTGAACGTGCAAAGTTTTTAAAATTTATCGAAAAAGGGAAGAATTTAGACATTGCATTCAGATAGTGGGGTTTAGAGGTTTTTCCAACTCTACCACTAGCATCAAAAAATAGTGTGGAGTATGAAATCAAGTTATTCATTGGAAAAAACAAGATTAGGTTGTAATTTGTTTTCAAACAAATCGACAAAACAATTTAAAAGCTGATAGATCAGTATTCGATAATTGTGATATGAAGAATATTAAACTGTATCTAAACAGTCAAGCTTACCCTTATGTGGATTTAAATATGAACTTTGCTAATGGCGAATTCCTTATTTTCTATTATATGTATACAAAGTTTCAGGAACACATATTATAACAAAACTAGTTCACCAATCCTAGAACCTGAATCATTTAAAAGTAGAGGAGTGTTATTTGTATTTGATGTAAGTAAACACAATGACACAATTACAAATAGTGTGATTGATTCACAAATTGAAATTGTTGCAAATACACCAATTCTGGCAAATACACGCGCTTATGCTCTGATAATTCTCGATAGATTAGTGAGTCACATTGTAAGAGATAAGTTGGTGAAAATATTGCATTGGATCAGCAGGCAACAAACCACTGCTACGACAAGGTATTTTGCAATGTGTAAGGATTTCAATCTGCAGAAAAAATTATTATTAAATAATTAGCTATTACTGATATGGAAGAATGTACAACTGTATTCAGATTCAAAGCACCATTTGACTGCAAATATCTGACTCCAAAATACAAGAAAACTAATAGGTGGGTTACTAACCATCACCACGGTTTGAAATGGGAGAGTGGGTGTATAGAGTATGAGAATGTTGAAGGTATTTGCAAATATTACCTGAATAATTGTGAAATATATGTAGGTGGAGTTGAGAAAAAACACATTTTATAAAGTTTGTTTAATGGGAAATTAATAAATATCCGAAAATAATACAATTACCCCTTGTTCAAGTAATTGCATTAAACATATGGCTCTAATTCGACATTCTTTTCTGCTGAGGAAATCTCAAAATTAATGCTAACTTGGACAATGATGTCTGACTGGAGTGAAACAGAGTATGGAGGTTCTCCTACCGAATCACATGTGGATATTATTCGAGTGATATGGCATTATTTAGGACGAGTGAAATTTAATATTAAAAGTATTTGGTTGTAAGTTATCCTCTACTTCATAAAGATGGATCAAGAGAACAAAATCACATGCTTGTGCACACAGAAATCAACATGTAAAGTGAATATTGGCAAGTTATTAGCATGTTGGAGCATACCATTTCGACTTTGTTTCAGAAAGAAATAATTTGTGTGACATGCTGTAGTTGATTATGTGTTTCGAATCCACCTGTATTTGCTTGATGCGTTGTGTGATAATACTTTGGGATATCCTGTAGTTACTTCTGTATGGTTTGAAACATTGTATATTTTGTTTTGTCGAAATAACAATATTAAAATACAGTTGTATATATTTTGTCAATAAATATGTTTTAAAATGAATTTATTTGTACATTTATTTAACCTATTCCTTTTAAAAACTAAACTTGCTTTCCTATGAAAAATATGTTTATAAATAAATGTATCAAAGGAGACATTTGAGAGAAAAGTAATTAAATTGTCTCATCATAGAGAAAGAGAGATTCTTAAATTTTCTACAAGTATGTTGCATAAGGTGTATGAGTTTTGTAATAAAAAAGCCAGAGAAAGAGTCCTGGAAGTGAGCACTCTAACAGCTTTTCCATTACTAAGTATATATAATATACCATCCAGAATAAGGCACACTTGATATAAGTTAGTTTGTAAGTCAGTGACCATATTATCATAGAAGGAATAACAAATGAAACATGTAATTAAAAAATATATATAAATTTGTTCCTGCATGTGAAAAATTTGGAGATGCTCAATTTTATAGAAGTTTAAACATAAATGAATTGCATGGAATATTTCCGATCAAACATTATTAGCTAACAAATTTATACTTGCTTCGAAATCTTAGACTTATAGCATTTGCCAATGTCTCCAGACGTGACAAAAACCATTGTGTTTAGAGATCTACAACCTTAGCAGTGTGACTTGTGAGTTTCTCAAGAGTCATAAACCTTCAAGGTTAAATTTCATCATTTTTCCAATAGTACCAACTACCAAACCCCAGATCTCAGAGGTCGCCAGACTGACTCTAACAAACCCCCACAGAATGCATTTCGGTTTTATAATACCCTGGGGGAAATGGAGGTGTACCATGTTATCATAGTGACAAGCGACTGTACGTCTGCTACTGGCTACTGTGCATGGCTGCCACTGCCCAATAGCATAAATTCCTGACCACAACTTATTTGTAACCAACAAGAATACTTACTGCAAGTTCGTCTCTCTATTTTTCCAACCAATATTGAAACAGTATAGTAATATGTGACATATGAAAGCTTCATACGAATACAGTACACTGCTAAATCATAAAATGATAAATTTCTGAGGTAAAATGTGCTGATGTCAGGCGACCGTATGCGGCAAGCGGCCGGGTCATCAAGTAACCGTACAACTTCTACTTTGAGGAAGAATTGCCTAAGTTCAAACACACTTTCACAATTCAGTGCTACACGCGATGTTTCACATAACCATGTTATTTCACCACTTACGTCGGATGCATTGAATTAAACATGACTAGTAATTATTATGAAGGTTACAAATGCAAGGATTTTAGATTTATTAATATTTTACTTTAGTAAATAAGCAGCTTGATGTTAAGAAATATAGTGCTCAAACTATAACACAGAACATATCTTGTGCGAGTTTAATGCGACGCCAGACGAAAATCAGTGATAGTATAATTATTATTGCTTTAAACATCCAAGATTTATAGATCGTCGCAATGATGGAATGGTTACCACGGTCGCTAGGGCAATTACTACGAGACATTCTAAGCAGTTGGCAAGAAATATTAAAACAGTATATTACTTATCCATTACAGAGATGCATACACTAAGCTACAATAAAAGTATTTTTTTATATATTTCTCATTATTACTTATAAAGGATGTATAAAGCTATGCAGCAAATAATATTTTATGAAAAGTACTACGAAATATGACTCCTGCCAAGAGTATTTTGCATTTTAAAAGATAAAGAAAATGTAAACAAGTAATAATATAAAGAGTGTGAATGTCTCATACGTCGTGGTTTTTACAGATCTTGAAATTTGTAGGCAATAATGCCAATCAAAATTGTAGTCTCTGATTTCACCTCATTGGGAAAATTTTAAATATTCTTAAAAAAATAACATTGATTAATTCGCTTTAAAGTTGTTAGCAATATGATACAAAATAATGTTTTTGATACCATTTCGATTATGAAATGATGTGTAAAATATTAGAAAACATTAACTATGATATATTATTCAAGAAGGACTAACAAGCAGTTAATGCCACTCACATAGTTTATTCCTCAAGTCATATGGAGCAAAAACTGTCATGTGAATGTGGATCCTATTACCAATATTTACAGACCAGTATGGAGAATTGGGAACGAAATACAGTGAACAGTCCACTAGATTATTGCATGTTGGGATGGATGAAATATATTGTGAACCAAAGGACTGCCCAGTGCACAATCACCTGAGAAGTTACTTGTGTGTATCATGTGTGCCACTACAGAGACAGCCATGTGCAGCTACATAGAGTGACAAGTGTGGTTCATAGGCGGGCCGCCTAGTGTAGAGAAGTAGACACAAATATGTTTTGTAAACTTGTTAGACTCAATTTTGATGCTCAGCTGTAAACAATAGAGTATGTAATTACATAAAAGTAGCTACTTCGACAAGGGTTATTCTTTTTTCTTCACCTTTCCAATTTTTCGAAATACTCTGTAAATATTGGGAATAGGACCGACATTCATATGGCACTTTTAGCTCCAAATGACTTGAGGACAAAGCCATATGATTGGCGGTAACTTCTCATGAATTATCCTGTATGTTAAAAGATTGTAATAAATACATTTTTCTGCATTCTCAACGTTTGTATGTATTGTAAAATGTCTAGGAAAATTTGTTGTTTGGCTTTAATTTTGGGGGATATACAACTTACTAGGTATATTTATGGTTCAGTATTTAAAAGTGACATAACTTCGGAACATTTGTTTCTTTAACATATATACTTTTTAATGTTTTTATTACATTTCAACATGTAAATAATACGTAATGTTAGTAAGGCTTTTGTCATTCAAATACCTACTGAATGGGATATATTCTTAACATGCTGTAATTTGCAATCTATGAGGCAAGATTTTGACAGTTAGAGGAAAGTAGAGCCGATATTGTAGTTTTGTTGAAATAACCTTTATTCGTCCTTAGGTGTCATGACAGGTAAAGCCATATTGTTTACATTTCTATTGACTGTTGATTATGTTTCCCTGAAAAAAATTATTCCCCATGCTAGTGACTATGAGGTTTTGCTGTGAAAAATTTAGCTGGTTGGTGAATTCAAAATGTAAATGCGGTGGATTTGTTTTTATTCATGAGTACTTTCATTTTGTTCATGTCTCATTTTAATCAATAAATGGTTTTTTCTCATAAAAATATAACTAGTTTTTAAATTGTAATGTGTTTGTATTTATTCCTTCATTATGTGCCGCGATTAGGATATATATACTCACTGGGTATGGTTGGACCATTATGGTATTACATGTTTAGATAAACGCACATAGAAGTGGAGAAGGACAAGTAAATTTTATTTGACATTGTTAAGGTAACTGCCCATCCAAGGTCAAGAAGCATGGGAGCGATACGGGCGATACTAACATGCACACCTAGCACCTCATCGCTCCTATGTGCAAGGCGTGCAGTGTTTCCATCCTTATGCTTTACTGCATAAACTAGATTTGTAAGAGTAGGGTTTTATTACACGGTATGGAAGTACACAGATCAAACTACCTACGTGTAACCATATTTTCTCTTACCACTTAAAGAAACTTCATAGGCAAGCTTTAAAATTGCAATATTTTACCATATTCACGATTTTTTCCTCATTAGTACTCTTAGTGTCTGTATTACCACAATCTGATAAAGTCCTGAATAAAAGTTATCAGCTAGATAGCCCAAAAATGCGTATTATGTCTCGCTGATACTGCCTATTCGGAGGCTATCAGCTGATAAAGCTATTAGGTACTAGTCTACCTGATAGCTATTTATCAGCATGTCAAATTGTGTGCTTGAGGAAAATTGCGGCAGGTGGTAGGAAACAAATAGTATTTGAAAGCGATTCCCATGAGCAGGTTTTGGATGAAATGCCGCGTTGCACTAGAAATTCAAAGGTGACACATATTTCAAATAACTTACCTTTTCCATCCATGAATTTGGATCGATTTTTATATTTTCTACAATTGTCTTTTCTGGCCGAATTAAGTTTACTAGTCCGGTGAAATGGCATTACAATTGAGTTCTCTCCGTCAAAATGTATGTATATGTATGAACTCGAAGCTAGTGTTATAGAAATATTATATAAGCCGTACATTATTTTTGTATTTCATTAATGTAGATAGTCGTAGGTACCTTTTTGGAACAGTCGCACCAGTGAAATTAATTGACACATGTCTGCCACTTTGTAAAAGTGTTGTGTACTGACTTATTTAATTAACATAACACTTGAGCTATTTCTTGAAACCAAGAAATTTAAAATTCTCAATGTAAATACAACTTCGGGTTCTGTTTATTTTATTGTTGAGGTGGGGAACTAAAGGTTTTAAGTATTTTGAGAGACGCGATTGTTTTGTGGTTCTTCGTATTAATTTAAAAAAAAAATTTACTCCTGAAATCCCATCTTGTGCCTCAAGGACAGCAGGGATATGGAGCATGTCAATACAGCTATATAAAGTTTTTAGAAAGATTTACTTCTGAAACTTTAAAAAGTATAGAATATATACCAAAAAATAAAACAATATTTAATATACCTATATACATACATCAAATTAAAAGTAATTATAATTCTTAAAAATTAATTTAAAGAAATAACCATTATCAGGCAGTATAAGAACAATTTAAACAATGTACCATTAAGTTAGGAAGCTAAACTACTACATTACAATATATACATAAAATAATAATCACTGCATTTATCAACAAGAGTAATTAAAGTATTCTGACATGCACGTATGAGAAAGTGGCGATTGGAACTCACATAATTTTGATGAAACAGTGGAAAAGTTTATTTGTACGGAAATATCATTCAATTTACTATAACTCAAATGTTTTAACTTCATCGGAAGAACTGTATGCGATTAATGTGTCACTCTTCGTACCTATGCGAAAAATATTCAGCACATGAATAGCATTGCATTTCTTATGTAATGAACTAAACTAAAAGGGTGTTTATTTGAATCGTGTTCATTTTAAAAAACATCCCACAAGAACAAAACGCAATAAATACGTCGCTGGTAAACCAATGTACGAAATGCACAATGTAATCATGTTCAACAAATTTAACTTTCCATGTACAAATCGTTAGAAATTTAATACAATAAATTAGAGTAAAACAAGGTTACTATAACGCCCAAGTACATTTAGAATATTCTAACAACAATTTAAGAATGCATTATTTATAAAATATGCAAACCTTCTTCAATTTTTTAATTCACAGACACCACTCGTTTTTACTAGGAATTGGTTTTTCCCAGAAATCTCTCAATATACGTTTTCAAATATTCTAACAACAATTTAATATAGTACGATTATGGGAAGTTGTGGCCAAGGGTGTGAGGCGTCAGATCCGGATTCGCCCAACCGCGATCTTGTTATGTCACCTGACCGCCATATTGGATAACCTTGACCTTTTACCCATGACCTTGACCCTGGTGACCTCTGAACCACAAAACCAGGAAATTGCTAAAAATTCGAAAAAATCTAGAAATGATTAGAACGAAAAATTAATTAAATTATCGATTAGTTTTTTTTTTTTTTTAAATCGATTGAAAAATGTATAAAAATGTATTCTAAAAAATTCAATTAAAAAAGAATTTGAGGAAATAATTGAAAATTTTATTTTCATAAAATTTTATTTAAAAAAATGTCTTAAATAAAAAGTCTTTAACTACAGCCAACCATTTTTTTTCCTTCGAAATTTCCTTCGATAAGGTTTTATTTAAAAAATTCGATTAAAAATTGTTTATAAAAAGTCATTAACCCTGGTGGCCATTTTTTCCTTATTTTCCCTCGAAATTTCTCTATTTGCCTAAAAATTCCCCTCGTGAAATATTCTATTAAAAACGTTTTTAAAATGTTAATTAAAAATATACATTTATGTATGCCTCCCCCGCACCTCCAAATTACTAACCTCTGTTCGAATTCAGCATACAACTGACTCCCTTGCCTCCATTCCCATCACATATGCTCATCCCACCACCTTGATTTTTTCACTCGTCATTTGTTTACACGATACTGGAGGTAGCCATCTTGGTTTATATGTTACTGGAGGCCACCATATTTGTTTTTTTCGTACATCATTTGTTTATATATGTAACTGTAAGCTGCCATGTTGGGAGGCAGCCATTTTGCTAAGTGCAGTCCTCCATGTTTTTTATTGCCATTTGTTTTATAGTTTGTCTCACCTTTGTGCGACAACCCGATTATGTCACCTGATATAGGCCTGTACCGAATGGGGAAATTGACCATTCCTGCAAAGTACTTAAATTTATTTATTATTTTTAATTCGTATATATAAAGCAGGAAATATTTTTATGAAATAACACAAGATATATTTTTTTTAATGAAAAGTATTGTACACATATTTAAATATACAGGTTTATTAACATTCTTCGAAGTTCACCGCTCGATGTCTACCTCGGCGACCCAGGAATTGTAGCGGGCAGGGAAACCCCACCACTTGAAGATGGCGCTGCTCGAAGACGAGTAAACTGTTATGGTGTGCGAACAGTCAGCTGTGCTCATTACAGTATTTTGATGGTTCTGTCTAGGCAATTGTAAGCTACAAGCCAGTTGTGAAGTATGAGGCAAAATGCGTAAGTGTTGGCAGGAATATTTCCATGTTTATTGAATTCGATCTTGCAGTCGATCACATTAGAGGTAATACTCTCGTCCTGTTTACTCAAATCGAATACCATGAGTGGAGCCCAACTCTTGAATGTAGCAGAGTTTAATATTGGGGATTGGGTGCATCCATAATGAGTTTGGAATTGAGTGTACATCTGATATGCCTGCAGGTACTGGCCATTTACAAAGTTCTTGTTCATATCTACATACGGGTAGTTTCACTCTTCAAAAATATTTTGACATTTTCCAATTGGCATATGTCGAACTATGAACGGCTCACTCTTACATCGTACTTTCTTCTGGTCTGTAGCCCCAACAATAATGTACCTCAGTTTCTCAGAATCAGAGATGGACTTCACCATCAAGTTCATGCACTTGCTTGCTGTCAATCAGGGATATGATTCCAGACTCCACGACATGAAAGCCACATCGATGTGTTTACCATCTTCCATATTCTGCAACATGTGTAGGCATTGTGCAGTTCTCAACTGCACAAGAGGCAGCATCCATTCGATAAACTGTAGGTTCAGGTCCACTGCCTCCAGGTTTTCTCCCGTTCCCATTATGGTATCCAAATGCGTATTGGTGAGCATTATCACCAGCTCCTGCTTCTAATTGAAGATAATTCGTTTATAGTCTTCGGCAAATCCCAATAGCATCGGGAGCGGAACACATATTTCGAACCTTCCTTCGGCATAAATAGGAACACTGTAACCATCTTCGATTACTGAGCCTGCCATCTTGGCTGTAGGCAGCTCATTCGGCCTGAGTGAAAGGTAATTTTTGATCGTCAAGGTTATGCCCACATCTCGCGACTGGTTCACCTCGGCACCGTTGAGAAAGCAGGCGCTGCGATCGCTCAGGTGAAGAATTCCATTGCTAATTATTTTCGTTGATGCTGGATTGGTCCCATCTTCTTTCGTCAGAGTCCCCCTGATTCGCCTGAAAGACTGGCAAGGAAGAGTGCAGGTATCTTGGTGTTGGACTGCTATCCAAACCTCCGATGGTAGTATGTACCTCCCGATTAGGAATGGCTGGCACACATGAAATTCCGCCTTTGTTATGCTGTCTTCGAAAACAGTTGGCTCTTTGTAGTTTAGGAAATCTTCCATGGTGATTGTAGCCGAGACTGCATAGAATAATCTCTCTAGCACGTGTTAAATCCTTGGAGACCTGTGATTTCCTGATGGTAGGTGGTGCACGTATTAACTCCTTGGAGATCTATGAGGTACTGATGATAGGTTTTGCACGACATTTTCGCTTATAGCTTCTGGTCAGCACAAATATTATACCCATCTTCTCAAATGCAAGCATCGGGTGGTTTCTTCGTTTCGAAAGATCACTATCTCTCTGCGCTGGTCGATGACTATCACGACCACCTCGTGTGCTCTCTTCACGACGACCGGAACATAAATGATGCTTTGTGGTGCCACGAACAATTAATAACCTGGAGGGACCATAAGCGAAAATTCGTGCATCGTACTGCTCGGCTTGCTGTTGAGGTATGTGTCGCACTCCAAATTACAGGTTATTCGTATCACATTGACTGGAAAAATATTTACAGGCTGTGATAACACGTGTGTTTTACCAGCTTCATAGATGCGCGACTCGAACCCCAGCATCTGCCCGATGGTATCCGGTCTTGTAAAGTCGATATCTTTGTTGCATCTGATAACACTATTCAGAATATTGGGATTCCCGTGTAGTTCGAATTCAGTGACGGGGGGCAGTGAATCTTCAATGTACCTTGCAATATCGTCAATTTCATAGGAGCCAACAGGCAGCAAAGCTTCATGGGAAACATTACCACTTTTTACAAGGTACAGCTTGCAGATATTTTCATCAATGTTCAGTATCACATTGTAAGTTTGAAAATCGACAAGGCCTATGCTCCATTCCCCCTCCAGGTCGAGTGGTGGAAAATGTACCACACACAGCTCGGAGCTACGACCCGTCAAGGTAAGCATTATAGACATAACTAATGGTTTCCTTGTACCGTATAGTCTTTTTATACAATTACTTGTACGAGCGAACCAGGAAGTGAAGGCATAAATGTCCGCAGTTTCATGTGTTAGGCAGATGCTCTGTTTCGTAATTGTAAGTTAGACTACAATTTTTCAGGTATTTGTGCAATTCGGGCGGAGGATGCAATTTACCAAAACTATCTTAATCTGCGTGTTTACCCTTTTTACGTATGCTATGCAGTGTGTGCTGGGCTCTGCTGTCTCATCCAGATGAATTACAGCGCATTCTTCTCTCTTGGGTTTAGCAGGCAAACCATCTCTCAGAAACATTCCACGAAAATTAGGTATTTTCAATTTGTGTGCAAACAGTTCTAAATCTACATTAGTGAGTGCTCGTTTCGGTAGAGATTTCATTATTGTTTCTTCCTGCTGCGTCGCTTTTGCGCACTTCCGCCTCCTACTGGGTATGGTCTTAGATAGAGGCCCTACCCATGTTTTATACCAATGGCGATAGCTCTTATACTTGCATTGTGTCTTTGGACCTCGCTCAACTGCTTCCATTCATTCGATGCTGTGTTGATGGCTAGGGCGATACCACTCGTGGCTCCAATTAGGCCTTCAAGGGCTGTGAGTGCTGGCAAAAGCAATGGAAAAATACCATGGTAGATTTTTTTTAGACTTGGTGTCTTTTCTTCTTTTTGTAACCGTTTTCTTTTCACTCGTGCCTTTCTTTTGCTCTTATAACCCATGCCCATCTTCACTTTGGCATTCATAAAGTTGGAAACTCCCCGCGCTGCTATTTTTCGCCGAGCCCGACATGTGATGATTTTCTTATTTCGCCCACCTTCTGTGCAAGTATCTTGTCTGCCCGGTGTCTGGCTTGCAGATCCTTGTGCTGGGAATAGGCGATGTCATGCTGCTTGCACAACTCATCCAGGGCGATTATGCCTGTCTCGTTGCGTGACTTGGAACAGTATAGATGTATCACATATTGCAATATTACATTTCAGTGCGATTTCTGCCAGAGGCAGTTTACTCGGCACGATAACTTGAAGAGTCATTCAAAAATGTGCTTTATGTCACCAAGAGGCTTGTATATGTTACCTCTGCATCCTCCTCCTCCACCTACTCCTCCACCTTCTCCTCCCCCTCCTCCACCACCAATGAATGATATAAATACCAAGCAGACGAAAACAGTATACAGATCATTAAACAAGATGTTATGTTACCCATACGCATTCATGCTGACGATGAAGCTATCTTCCACAAATCGTGGCATGGAAACCTATTTCCGTATACAGTGAGGTGAGGTGCATCATCGCGGGGCCATAAAATTGTGGGAAAGTATGCATCCTACTGAGCCTGCTGGAAAAAGAGAATGCTCTCCGGTTCGAGAACATTTATCTATACACCAAATCACACCAGCAACCGAAATACCGACGATTGATACGAGTACTGCAGGTTGTGGAAGGCATGAGTTATATCGCATGCAGCGATAACAAAGCCATCGTACCTCCGAACGAAGCACTGCGAAACTCGATATTTGGTCTTTGACGACATTGCCTGCGAGAAACAGACTTGCATTCAAGAATACTTTAGCATGGTACAGCATGCATGCATTAACTGCGTGTACTTCGGACAGATTTATTCGCACATACCCAAACAGATGCTTGGCGATAATGCTAATGTGTTGTGGTGTTTCGCATGGACGAAGTTAATTGACATAATTCTTACGACGATCATTTATATACAGACATGATGCTATCAGATTTCAAACATATGTGTAATTTGTGCTGAAAAGAGAAATACGGATTTTTAACGATTGTAAAGAACTGGCCCATATAAAATTGGTTGTACAGGCGAGGATTCGATTAGTTCATTGCCAGCCGTCGAGAATGAGTTACTGTGTATCGAAATTTGGGTAGAGTAGCCTCAAGATATGCGATCATAAAGACAACGATGGTATTTGTCTCGTACCAGAGGATAATGGAACTTGTGATGCTGGTAGAAGAATAATTCGAAACATTGGTGAACCCGAACGATCTGGGGATGCTGCTACTAAACATTTCGTCCGCGAAACTGGTAATGACATAATTTCGAAACTGTGCAGAATCTTGGCCGAACAAAACACGTTCTTTCGAAACCACATGTCCGAGCTCGGAGCGAAGATGGAGCATGTGAAGACTGAAATCAACCGCTATATGGTGGCCATAGACGAGGACATGACGAGTGTTCAAAGACAAATTATCGACAGGTTGAATTTAGCATCTGTACAAAATGAAGAACTTTTGAAAAACTTGGAAGGATATATGACACATATCATCGATACCTCGAATTCCCACCTCGTCACGAAAACAGATATTCAAAATTACAGCGAACATCTGAGCAAGGTCGAAATTATGTTGGAGGAGACTCACGACTAAACCTATAAAAGAAAGCAGCAGTGCTAATTTTTATTTAGTATGATGGCGGACATTGCCAGGGAACTACATCGAGTGATTCAGTCTGTCCGCTCAAAATATTTGCTCACCAAGAGAGACAAAATTTCATGTGACAATATAAATAAAGAAATTTTTAAGCCCATTACTCACCTTCTCGATTTACTCAGGGAGAGCTATAGGGCATCCGTAGCTGTAAAGTCCAAAACCGACAATACCGATAAGCCTTTGCAGAAGCGAAAGCATGATGAAGTACAGCCAAATCAGGACGATGGATCGCATGTGGGTTTGCCACAGAAGAAGAAAGTACGGAAGAGAGTCCTGAAATATAATGCTTTGGCTCGATGGTACCTATGATCGTACACATATCGTAATAATGATATGACGTATGGTGTATACAGGCATAATGATAAATAGTTCCTCGGTGCTGATGAAATAGAGTTTCTACCAGGTGAAATCATCCGAGTTGGCAATTATACGGTACATGGAACCCCCAGACTCAACAAACTTTTATTTCGCAAGGAGCCCCGGGATTTTACAGAATCCGACCTACTGGAATACAAGACTTTGCTCGAACTCACACACGCATTTTACCAAGACAACGATCCCGAGACCAGTGTATATAAGAATTAAGATCACGAAAAAATCGACATTCTTGCAGACCTCACTGCAAAGCAGTGAAGGTCTGAAGAAGACAGACGACGCAAGAACATTGATTAAATGTGTTTTGGGACGATCCGAACGAGCTGGTCGATGGGCTGCAGCTACTGCTTGCTTCGCAAAGTGTTTGAAATTACTACCACACCAATGAGATAGTTTCAATCATAGAACGTAAGGAGGCGGGCTACATACAATGAATCGATTGGGTATCGCAAATGAACTACATGCGGCTGCCAGAAGCAACTACTGCCATCGCAAGGTCATGATTTGTGGGATGAACGATCTGTTTCAAGCTGACCCCATCGAGATGATACCGTATACTCAAATCAACAAAGGCTACAAAAATATGTTGACAGTCATCGTCGCCTTTAGCAAATTCGTCTGTGCCAAGCCAGTCAAGTCGAAGAATGAACGTGACATCACCAAGGCCATCGCAGATGTGTTGAGAGAAGGACACATCCCGGCCAATTTGCAAACCGACCAGGGTAAGGAATTCTTAAATGCAAACTTCAAGGCTCTGATGGAGAAACATAACATATATCATTATTCCTCATATGGTAATCTCAATGCTTCATTTATCGAAAGGTTCAACATGACTCTCAATATGTGGAAGCATTTCGCAGCAAACGGTAGCTAGAAGTGGCTTGAGCTACTGCCAAAACTTGTACACGAGTATAATTCTACAGTGCACGAAGCCCGAAGATGTCAAGGATTACTCCCTGGTTCGGACTGTGTATGCTACTCCAAAGAGGAAGAACCCACGCAAGCCTAAATCCAAGAATGGTGACCTGGTGCGCATCTCCAAACAGAAAGGTGTCTTCGAGATATAGTTCACAGCGAATTGGAGCCCCGAACTGTTTCGTGTGCGACGTATACATAACTATGCTCCGACGACCTACTATCTTGAAGATCTGAACAATGTACCCATCCATGGCGGTTTCTACACCGAGGAGATCCGGCCGACGAAGTTTCCAGACGTGTATTTGGTGGACAAGGTGAAGAAATGGCATAATGGAAGGGCCTACATCAAGTGGTGGGGTTTCCCTGCCCGCTACAATTCCTGGGTCTCCACGGCAGACATCGAGGGGTGAATCTCGCAGAAGATTATTAAACCTGTATATTTTATTATGTGTACAATAAATTTTATGTAAAAAAAGATATCTCGTGTTTTATTTCAAAAAATCTTTCCCGCTTTATATATAACAATAAAAAATAATAAATGAATTTAAGTTCTTTGTAGGAATGGTAAATGTCACAATTCGGTACATGCCTATATCAGGTGACATAAGCTGGTTGTCGCACAAAAGTGAGACACAAACTATACAACAAATTACAATAAAAACATGGAGGACTACACCTAGCAAGATGGCTGCCTCCCAACATGGCAGCCTCCAGTAACATATACAAACAAATTATGTATGAAAAAATCAAATATGTCTGACTCCAGTAACATATATAAACAAATTATGTCGAAAAACTAATATCGCCGCCTCCAGTAACATATACACAAAGATGGTGGCCTCCAGTAGCATATACACAAATATGGAGGCCTCCAGTAACATACAAACAAAGTTTGCTGCCTCCAGTAGCATGTAAACAAATGAGGAATGAAAAAATCAAGATGACAGGATGAGTATATGTGAGGTAAGTAGAGGCGAGGGAGTCAGTCATCTGCTGGATTCGAACAGAGGTGAGTAAATGGCTGGTGCGGGGGAGACCTCCAGAAATGGAAGTTTTTTATTAAAATTTTTAAAACAATTTTTTAATAAAAAAATTTCTTTCTGGAAATTTTTAGGGAAAATGGAAAAGTTTGTAGAAAAAAGGGAAAATGGCCGCTGGGATTAGTGACTTTTTAATAAACAAATTTTTTAACGAATTTTTTAAATAAAAATTTCTTTAGGAAAATTTTGAGGGATAAAGAGAAATTTCGAAGGAAAAAGGGGTAAAATGGTAGTAGGGGTTTAACACTTTTTAATTAAGAGATTTTTTAATTAAAATTTATGAAAATACATTTTTTAACTAGTTTATTTTTATTTTTTGACAGTTTTTAAATTAAATTTTTTATAATTAATTTTTATATAAAAATTCTAATTGATTTTTAATTTTTTGAACAATTTCTTTAATATAATGTTTTTTTTTTTTTTTTTTTTTTTTTTTTTTTTTTTTTTTTTTTTTAGAATTTCTTTGCATTTTTTCGGTTCTTGGAGTCTAAGGTCACCGGGATCAACGTCAAGGTCACTTGTAAAAGGTCAATATCATCAAAGATGACTGTTGGGTGACCTGCGGAACCTCGGGTAATCTTGCCTCTGAGACACCGCTGCACTTCGGGTAGTCTAGCCACTTAGACACAGTGGCACCATGGTTAGTCTAACCTCTGAGACACCGTGGCACCTTGGTAATCTCGCCACTGAGACAACTCGGCCCCTTAGGTAGCCTAGCCACTGTGACCACGGCACCTTTAGATCGTTTATTTACTGAATCACCGCGGAACCTTCGGTAGTGTAGCCACTGAATCACCACGGCACCTTGGGTAGTCTATCGACGGATACACCGCGGCACCTTTTGGTTGTCTAGACACTGCATCGCCGCGGCCCCTCGGGAAGTTTAGCCGCTGAAACACCGCGAAACCTTGTTTAGTCTAGCCTCTGAATCACCATGGAAATTCGGGTAATATAGCCACTGAGACAAAGAGGCACCTCGTGTAGTATAGCAACTAACACACCGAGGCACCTCGGGTAATCTAGCAACTGAGACACCGCGGCACCGCAGGTATTCTAGCCATTGAGACACCGTGGCACCTTGGTTAGTGTGGCCACTAAGACAACGCCTCACCCTGGTTAGTCTAGCCACTGAGACACCGTGGTACCTCGGGTAATCTAGCCATTGAGAAATCGCGGTACCTTGGGTAATCCAGTCACTGATCATCGCGGTACCTTGAGTTGTCTAGCCACTGAGATACCGCGGCACCTTGGGTAGTCTAGCCATTAAGTCAAAGTGACACCTCGGATAGTCTAGCTACTGAGACACCACGGCCACTTGGTTTTATCTAACCATCGAATCATCGCAGTTCCTCTTGTAATCTAGCCACTAAGACACCGCCGCACCTTGGGTAGTCTACCCACCGAGGCATTGCGGCACGTTTTTGTTGTCTAGCCACTGAATCACCGCGGCAGCTTAGGTAGTCTAGGCACTGAGACACAACGGCACATTAGGTAGTAGTAGCCACTTAGGAATTACTATTAACCATTAACCGTAGCCATTTGTTGTCTAGCCACTAAATGATCGCGGAACCTTGGTTAGTCTACCCACTAAGTAACCGCGGCACATATTAGTTCTCTAGCCACTGAATCACCGCGGCACCTTGGGTAGTACAGCCACTGAATCACCGCGGCACCTTTAGTTTTCCCCCTGCGACACCGCGGCACGTTTTGGTTGTCTAGCCACTTTAACACCGCAGCACCATTAGGTAGTCTAGCTACAAAATATCCGCGGCACCTAGAGTAGTCTAGCCACTGAATTACCAAGGCACCTTGGGTAATGTAGTCATTAAGACACCGCGACATATTGGGTAGTCTAGCCACTATGACATCGCGGCATCTCGGGTAATCAAGCCATTCACTTACCGCGGCACCTTTCGGTTATCTAGCCACTAAATCATCGCGGCTCCTAGGGACATCTAGTCACTAAACCATCGCGACATCTTTTGATGTCTAGCTACTGAGACACTGCGGCTCCTTAAGGTTAACCGAGGTGCCACGGTGAGTCAGTAGCTAGACAGTAAAAAGCTGCCGTGGTGAATCAGTGGTTAGACTGCCCAAAGTGCCGCGGTGATTCAGTGACAAGACAACAAAACGGTGCCTCGGTGACTCAGTTGTTTGATTACTTGAGGTGCCGCGGTGTCTCAGTGAGTAGACTAACCAAGGTGCAGCGGTATCTGAGGTGCTAGACAGCCAAAATATGCCGCGGTGACTCAGTGGATAGACTACCAGGGGTGACGCTGTGTCTCTGTGATGAGCGCAACCAATGTGCCGCGGCGTCACCGTGGATAGACTAATCAAGGTGCCGCGGTGTTACAGGGGCCAGACTACACAAGGTGCTGTGATATCTTAGTGACTAGGCAAATAAAAGGTGCCGCGGTGACTCAGTGGAAAGACTAACAAATATGCCATGGTGTCTTAGAGACGAGAGTAACAAAGTTTCCGCGGTGTCACAGCGGATAGACTAACCAAGGTGCCGCCGTGTCTTAGAGGCTAGACTAACAAAGGAGCCGCGATGTCTCAGTGGCTAGACAACGTAAAAGGTGCCGTGGTGATTCAGTGGCTAGACAACCAAAAGGTGCCATGGTGTCACATTGGCTAGACTACCCTAGGTGCCGTGGTATTTCAGTAGCCTGACAACCTAACGGTGCCGCGGTGACTTAGTGGACAGACTACCCGAGATGTCGCTGTGTTTCAGTGGCTATACAACCATAAGGTGCCGCGGTGTTTCAGTGGCTAGACTAACCAAGGTGCAACGGTGGCTTAGTAGCTAGATAACCCAAGTTACCGCAGTGTCTCAGTGGCTAGAGTACCCGAGGTGCTGCGGAGATTCAGTGGCTAGACTAACAAGGATGCAGCGGTATCTCAGTAGATTGATTATCCAAAGTGCCACGGTGTCTCAATGACTAGACTAACCAAGATGCCTCGATTTCTCAAGGCAATTTAACCGAGGTGCTGCGGTGTATCAGTGGTTACATTACCCGTGGTACCTCGATACCTCAGTAGCTAGACTAACCAAGGTACCACGGTGTCTCAGTGGCTAGATTTCCTGTGGTGCCACGGTGTCTCAATGGCTAGACTTCCCAATGTGCCGTGGTCTCTCAGTGGCTAGACTACCCTAGGTGCCGCGGTGTCACAGTTGCTAGACAACCAAAGGTGCGGCGGTGATTCTGTGGTTATAATAACTGTGGTACAGCGATGATTCAGCGACTAGACTAACCAAGGTGGCGCCATAATTCAGCAGCTAGACTTCCCGAGGGGCCGCGGTGTCTCAGTGGCTAGATTACCCTATTTGCCACGGTTTCTCTGTGGCCAGATTACATAAGGTGCTGCGGTTTCTCAGTGGCTAGAATACCCAAGGTGCCACGACGTCTCAGTGGCTATACATTTTAAAGGTGGCACGGTGATTTAGTGGCTATACTACCCAAGGTGCCACGATGATTCAGTGGCAAGATAACCAAATGTTGACGCGGTGATTCAGAGCCGAGACAACCAAAAGGTGACGCGGTGACACATTGGCTATATTACCCAAGGTTCTGCGGTGTCTCAGTGGCTGGATTGCCTGTGGTGCCGAGTGATTTAGTGGCTAGACAACCAAAAGGTAACGCGTTAACTCTGTGGCTATATTTCCCATGGTGCCGCAGTGACTCAGTGGCTAGATTACCCGAGGTACCACGGTGTCTCAGTCGTTAGACTACCCAAGGTGCCGCGGTTTCTCGGTGGCTAAACTACACATGGTGCCACAGTGTCTCAGTGGCTAGATTACCCGAGTTTCCGCGGTGTCTCAGTGGCTAGACTTCCCAAGGTGCCGAGTTGTCTCAGTGGCTATATTACCTGAGGTGTTTGCGGTGATTCAGTCACTAGACTAATCAAATTGCCGCGGTGTCTCAGTGGCTAGACTAATTATGGTGTCACGGTGTCTCAGTGCCTAGAATACCCAAGGTGCCACGGTGATTCAGTGGCTAGCCTACTCGTGGTGCCACGGTTTCTCAGTGGCTAGACTACCCAAGGTGCTGCAATGTCTCAGTGGCTAGACTACCAAAAGTGTCGCGATGATTCAGTGCCAAGGCAACCTAAAGTTGTAGCGGTGATTCAGTGGCTAGTCATCCTAAAGGTGCCAGCATGACTCAATGTCTAGACTACCCGAGCTGCCGTGGTGAATAGTGGCTAGGTAATCCAAATGTGCTGCGGCGTCTCAGTGGCTAGACAACCCAAGGTGCCACGGTGACTCAGTGGCTCAACTACCCGAGTTGCCACCATCTCTCAGTGTATCGACTATCCAAGGTGCCGCGAGGATTGAGTGACTAGATTGTCCTTGGATTCGCAGTGATTCAGAGGCTAGACTACCCAAGGTGTCACGGTGACTCAGTGGATTGACTATCCTAGGTGCCACGGTGACTCAGTGACTAGACTACACGTGGTGCTGCGGTGATTCAGTGGCTAGACTAACGGAGGGGCCGCGGTGATTCAGTGGCTAGTCTTACCGAGGTGCCGCGGTGACTCAGTTGATTGTATCACCGAGGTGCCGCAGTTATTCAGTGGCTTGACTACCCGTGGTGCCACGGTCTCTCAGTGACTAGACTACCCAAGTTACAGCAATGTCTCAGTGGCTAGACTGCCTAAGGTGTTGTATTGTCTTAGTGGCTAGACTTCCTAAAGTGCCGCGGTGATTCAGCGGCTAGACTTCCCAAGGGGTCGCGGTTGTCTTGGTGGCAAGAATACCTGAGGTGTCGCAGTTACTCAGAGGCTAGACTACCCTAGGTGCCACGGTGACTTAGTGGATAGAGTACCGGAGGTGTCGCAGTAATGATGCGGCTGAGTTTCGTGTATCTCAGCCACATTGAGGACGTTTTAGCAACAACCAGGATTGGTTGGTATTTAGGGAAAATCGGAAAATTGGAGTTATGTAGGGGGAAGAAAGGAAATTTTAATGCATTTGTGGGCTAAATCATACGCTTTTGTGGGTATATAGTGGTCGCGTGACCGGAATGACAGAGCAGGAAGTCCGGAATCCAACATGGCGGCCGGTGCCTCGTTCCTCCTGCCCGAGCCCATGCAACCGTTTCCCCATATGCCTACTACTAACATGATTACGTATTACGATTCGGAGTTACATAAATAACGCACTTTGAAAACAATACTTAGTTTATGTAAGATGTACCGGAGACATAGCTTAATTTGGTAGTATTTATAAATGAAGTTAGGAAAATCTTTATAGGCTTTACAGAAGTTCCAGACAGCTATTAACTAGATTACACTTATAGTTTTCTTACTAGCGTAAAACATAGAGCACAACGTAATTCATTGTAGGTCGTAACTGTCAACACTGTTTACCAGAGCCGGTGCAAAGTATCTTTGTGCCCTAGGCGAAAGACGCCTCCCCCCCTCCTTATCCGTTCGCATCTTTTAATTAGTCTCGGGTAACACTCACTTCTAATAGTCAAAATTCTCACTAATGAGTAGTAAGGTTTTCGTTCCTTCATGGCCAAGGGTGTAGGGCGTAAGATAGCAGGATTCGGTCGCCACTATGTTGTTATGTCACCCTCCGACATCTTGGATGTCATTGACCCTGATCAATGATCTTTGACCCGTGACCTTGATCTTGACCCCGTTGACCTCTGACCTCAAAAACTCAAAAAATTGCCAAAAATTATATATATATTGTATTTAGAAATTGTTTAAAAAATTAAAATTTGTTAGAAATTTATTAAAAAACCAAGAGAGATCTGGCCACTCTACATCATACTCTGTCATACCGATGCCCCGTCCACTATATTTTACCCTTATGACCTATGACCTTGACCTTTGGCTCCCAAAAATTAAAAACAAAACAAAAATTCACCAAATATTCCAGAAATTACCAAGAAGTATATAATTACAATATTATTAAGATATTTATTAATAATCTATTATAAAAACTAGTTTAAAATTATTGAAAAATTACGTTCAAATTTTACTCCCCCGGCGATAATTTTCCCTAACAATTTCCATTTTTCCAATAAAATTTCCCTTAAAAAATTTTTTCCTCAAAAACTTATAAAATCTTAACTAATTTATTTTAAATAAACTTACTTTTCCGGAGGTCCTCCCAGCACCACCAATTACTCACCTCCGTTTGTTCAGCCAACATATTGCACAGTTCTGAAATGATGTCTGTACCAGTTTCGACGACGAAATGTGTGACGTGTCACACTGAGAAATTGCGTCTTTTTTGAGTACGGAGTTGCTTGAAAAATTTACCGCTTATCATCACGAAATGTTGCAATTTACCTGCCCGAAAATTGTGAGGAAGACTTGGTCTCTACAGCATGCATGCTGCATGTACCTGATTGCGATGCAGTCCTGTGGTGGGCTGCTGCATTCGATCGCACCGTCACCAGGGTGGACTTCAGCAGCAGTTCGGATTATCAACTTTACGCTAGCTCGCTTCCAGCATGTCTGGCAAGCGCGGCTCAGCTGGATGCTGCTGAGCTCGTGACAGTGGCACTTCGAGGAACTATCCCTGTGACATCAGTCACCAGCTAGCCAGTAGGCGGGCCGGCTGGGTTTCACGCACTTGTGACATCACATGCTGAAATCTGCTTGAACACTGAGAGTTTCGTGACGTGTGATCACGTGTGCATTCGATACATGGACATGTTTCGGCTTCAAATCAAATTATTGGACAGTAATAAAGGAACCCCTATATGGGGCCCTTCAATGGATATTGCCATTTAATGCCGTCTGTTTTTTCATTGGCCATGTGTATTTGATTACCCCTCCCAGCGGAATTGGTGTTGTAATGGTATATAACGTGGGTGCAATCTCTGGTTCGGGGTCGATCACCACTGCCCCATAAGGAGATCACTCAGCCAGTTAAGTAATAAAATACAAGTGAACTCTCAGTAATGCCTTTTTTTGGCAAAAAGGAAACAGGCACATTTGGTGTCCTGAGTTTAGCAGTCAGGCCCCATGTTTTCGAGAAAAGTTTTAATAATTTTAAAGTCGAGAGTATTTCAGATCCCTTAAGTAAAACTTGGAATATTTTTAAAATTGTATTTTGAGATTGCTAGCCATGTGGTAAGTAAAGTGCCTTGTAAATGGCAGAGTTGTATTTCAACAGAGGTTTTACAAGGCAGCTTAAGTTTTATTCAGCCATCAAATTTTAAAGACTTAGTTGTTTTTTTGCTGGAATAAATCCACAAAAATGAAAATAAATTCTGAGGTGTTATGTTGTTGGTCTCGTTGAGAGTTCGTTAAGCCTGGTTTATTTTTTTTATAAATATCAAACGAAGTGAATTGAGACTTGAAAATATAAAATAAAACAAAACAAAAATAATGTGTTGGTTTGTTTATGGTTATCCAACCTGAGTTTATCAGTATTGCCAGTAATTAATATTATAGTCAATTTTGAATAATATTAACATCATATAATTTTTGGCTATTACCAAATATTATTTGGTCTGTAAGAGTATATATATATATATATATATTCATTCTTGTGTAACCTTTGATTATGCTGCCAGACAAAGAAAATATTTTGGTAATAATAGTCAATTGTTAGCATTTCGCCATTTTTATTTTTGGCGGAACTTTTGCTATTTCTGCTGTATAAACTAAAATATTACGAAAATAAATATTGCACGTTTTTTGCGCACTGATGGAGACATAGGTTGCTTTTCAAATGTTTTACTGTACATTTTCTCCAATGAATCATCGTGGAGGCTTATAGGCCCATATATGAATATACTTTTGGTCAAGGTAAAAATAAAATGTAACTTCGATTTTCTTTGAATGTTATTCACAGTTGTGTTTTTGAAATATAATATTTTTGTTCGTCCTTTTTAAATAATGATTATTTGGTACGAAGTGATATTGATGTTTTAAGTGAATTTTTTCCAAGTTGTTAATAGTGCAAACAAAACATGAAAAAAAAAAAAATATGAAATAAGATATTTCAGAAATTCTCTTGAAACTACACATGAATTTTTACTTGTTTAAAGTCAACTTGGATTTTAAGTACACTTCTGAATTAAGGTTTCAAAATGCTCCTGCTTCAAAGAGGGTTTATTCTTTGTTCCTAGTTCGCCTATATGAACACGCCAGGCTTGTTTCCTGCTTGTTAATCACATTTAATTCATAAACAGAAAAATTTATTTTTATATTAAAAATACATATAGTGCTGTACGTCTTTTCTTTAAAGAAAGTGTTTTAGAGAATTTTACTACAACTGAAAAAAATCATCGGCTTGTAATATCTTAAGAATAGTTTTTAATTATTTAAATTATAAATTTTCAAGTCAATTCAAGTGTGTTTCAGTAATGGCGCCCATAATACAGATCAGTATATTCTAATTTGGCACGTAAAAGTATAGAATATAGACAAGTATAATATTGACACACTTGGATATATAAAGACTGGTGTATATATTTTGTATGAAATATAACCGATGCGTGTGATTGTGAAAATATAACTTTGAATCTCATAAAAAAACATGATCCCAAACCCAACTTTCGTTGTTTGATGAGTTTATTATTGATTTATACACAATACACAATAAAAATAGTTTTCATGTGAAATATTTTTTTTTTTTAAATTTTGATTGGGTTTAATTGTATGCTATTAATTACACACCAAAGTTGTATATCATCAATGTCATATTGCAGCTTTCCGGTCATTTGCATTCGCAGAATGTTGGAATGTTAAATTATATTTATTAAACTATTTGTTAATTTATTACATAATAACGGAGACAAGGTAAGTTCGTGCGTGACACCTTATCACAGCTAGTAGGTAGTCTAGAATGAGTTTATTACGTTAGCCATTAAATAACGTTCGCTTAAAGACCTATCAAAGTAACCTACGCATCTCATTGAAATACTAAAGCCAATACTCATACAGGTAGAAGAAAATGTTGAAAAATATAAGATGCCTTACTGGAGTATAATTGGCATTACTCTGTTAACTTATTGTAGCATCTACGTAACATCAGTTCATTAAAGTAAGTGGCTTGTAGACGTAGTCCTGCCTCTTGTAAGTTTGCGCTGAAATTTAGAAAATGTTTTGATGAAATAAAATTTTATGATATAATTTTTTTTCGTATTTTAGGAACATCACTTAATAAAGTTTTAAGTATTGGCGGTAATTTGAGATCTTCTGTGATAAAACATTTAGAATATGACACGCAGATTTTCCATTGTAGCGATATCACAAAATAGATTTTTTTCGGACAGTTCAGTAACAGATCAGGCATGCGTACATCATATAATATTATACAATAAAGCCACATTTAGGCTGCTGGATATCGCTTCTTATAACAATAGCTCGCGCAATATTTTAAAAGCCTGTCTCAATATGATACAGAATTGAGTCACATAATGCATGTAGCATTAGGATAACATAGCGGAAGGTTTTCATACTTAATGTGTTCAAGCGTCTGTATGTCTAATTATCATAACTGACATGTGTATATTCTCGTGTCAGATCAACAAGCATCGTTGTCGAGATCACTCAGGCCATACTTGCAGCCAATTTTGCAATTTCAATCCCGAAATTGGCATGCATTGTGAAGTGTCCAGTTTCATAATAAAATGGCTCACGTGCTTCTTCTGTGTTAATCAACAACAATAAAAAATTAATTTAACTAACTTCGAAGGGAATATACGTGAATAGAATTAAATAGATTTTATACAAAAAAAAAGCCCCCATGATTTCGTGAAAGCAGCCATTAATGTGAGATGTGTTTTATCACACTGGTCCTCATGTATTGTACATATAAACTATGTTGACACAAGAATGATACAAAAAGAATATCGAGCTGTATCTAATAGAGTTGCAACTGGATATAAGCTCATTTTGTTTGCCCAGTACATTTTCAGTTCATGGAATCTCTTCCATTCGTCTAACGTGTCCAGTACGGCCGTGTGGCACACAGTACGGCCGTGTGGCAGACAGTACGGTCGCATGAAGGGCACAGCAACGGTGCGATACGGTCAGGTGAGTGAGCGTTTATTTTGGCGTTTAGGCATTTGCTCTTCTATTCTGAATGCCTTTTAAGCTAAGGGAAGGCCCTGCAGTTTTCATTCTCATTGGTCGAAGAATGTAAGAAACCATTTCCTCCCAGCGATTTCAAAACACTCACTGGATTCGTCAAGAGAAAAGCACGCGGAGAAAGCTACTGGCTCGTTGTTGGCTACTGCCTTTACCTGGGCGGGGTTTGAAAACGTACTGAAATAGGTTTGCTGGAATGTGGAAATAACATTTGCTGGAAAACGGAATAAAGTTTTCTGGAAATGGGGAAAAAGTTTAGTGGTAAATGGTTTATATTTTAATTGAATTTGTTGTGTGTTAGAGACATTGAGAAAAATTGACGGGACTTGTGAAATTTTTTATTTCACTGGGATTACGTCAGGCTGTTGCGTCTCGAAAAATAGTTGGAAGCTTCAGTGTTCCATCGGAAATAGCAGTTTGAAATCAAGAGAGCGGAGGTGGGGCTAGCCCAGGTGAGTTCAACCTGTTTGGTCTTGCGCGATCGGTTTCCTCTCGGATATAGAGGCGTTGTCGCCTCGGTGACGATCAAACTCTGGAAAGCATTCATTTTTAATGGATTGATCGCCTTACGAACAGTTGCGCGATTGTTTGCTTGGTCGTAAGAGACTGATCGCCTCATTTTGGTCTCCTCGGAGGACGAACGGCCTAAGTGTCGCCCGTATTGCTTCTTCGATTCTTGACCTTGGACGCGCAGTTCCAACTAACTCTTAAGGTCTTTCATTTGGTGACAAAATAAGCGCGCAAGCACGTCGGAGCCGCGAGATATGCCGCGCGGAAGTTTTCGTCCACGCCCAAGATACCGTCACTAGGCAGCGGACCTCCAACCGCGTCGTGAACATGCGCGGCACCAATTCAAGAGTTCATGCTCGGATCACAGTCGTACGAGATCACATTTATTTCAATCGTGTTATTAGTCACCAAGTTATAGGCAGCGCGGTGTGGTGAACTGTTGCAGGGTAAGCTGACGTTAGCTCTGTGCTCTACAGCTGTTGCTTTGCTAGTTTACACTACCACCACTAAAACGTAGCTCGGCAGCTGACACCACAGGACCCGTGTAATGGGTCTCTTGCTGCTCGCTTGAGAGTGGTCGGAATGCATTTAGTTTCCCTTGGCTGCACGAGGGTTACTGGCTACTGCTGCGCGCACCGAGAATGTACAGCAGTGGGCAAACACCAGCTTATCTGGCAACAGTTCACCACACGCCACTGGTTATAGGGTCACCCGGCACAGTCCTGGTACCCTACATGTAGGTCTGATTTTTAAGACGTATTCACATCAAAAAACCGCGCACATAACGTGTGAAAATGCGGAATCATCCGCCTGGGAAGGAACTCGGTTCGCCGTGGCGATAGACGGCTGTGCTAATCACCGGTTCTCCCCTGGCCAACTGAGTGAGCCGCTAGTTGGGTTTACAGATAGAAAAATACGGTTCGAGAATAATGCAGTTTACCACAGTTCTCGCCCCACGAAACTATGTCTTCTGGATTTACGATTTACGATTCACAATTCACCTGGCAATTCTTAGATACAGTCAATGAAAACCTACAACAAGCCTGTCCTATTTACTTTTGTTCCTAACCTAAACTCGTATAACACAAACATTAAGCAGATAATTTTTCAAACCAGACTTTTTTTGCCAGATAAACTTATTACTTAGAACTTAATACGCGCAGATACAATCGTACACACACACACACATAGCTTTTAATAACAGTTTCCTGCAAATATATTCATGCACATATACACGCCTTTGTAATATTTTTGATGCTTACATTTCTGGAAATATGATTTTCCCACCAACAACACCGACTGTTCTGTATTGGGTTTGTCATCGCTCAGCAAATTTTAATTAAAATATGAAATGTAACGATTTCTTTTAACGCTTAAGTTAAACCCAACCACGCACACGAAATGTTAATTTATATAGTTAACCAACACGCTAAACAACATGTACTGAGTTCTTCTGGACACTCCATAACTATGAAGTTAACAACATAATTTTTCTATTGTATACCCAACTTTACGTCAGCAGCGGGAGCCGTAGTTAAGTCTGGTTTCCGGGCCGCCGTTCCACATCGTCTGAGCTCCTCACTGGGGTGAATGCCGTCATGCGCTCAAACACGAGCGACGCCAGCTGCCAAGGAAGGTTACGCCACTGATGCTTGTTTAATGGAGGTTGCGGAAGAGTTTACCTCGCAACTAGCAGTTCGGCTCCTTATGAGCCCCTCTCCGGGAACAGCCCTCTCGTTACTTCCCTGTAAATATTTACTAACTTCGTGCTGCTTCCTGCGCTGCGCTGTTTTTTATTATCTACCCTCTAAACAACATCCATACATAGTTTTCAGTACGACAAAGAAACCCATTACTTTGAGGTCGTTTTGTTTACAGCAACATAATGTAGCTTTAATTTAAAGAGAAGGTTACAGAAACATTAGTTTGCTGCTAATAAATGTTTTCTTTATGCGGTTTTTGTATTATGGCAATATCACATTTCGTTGTAGCAAAGAAATAAACATTATTTGAGCTGCTTTTGTTCACAGTAAATAAATATTACTTTCTGCCAAAGGTACCAGTTTAAAGGTTTTCTGTTGCACATTGTGGTTTTCAGTATGTAACTGGTGTCCCAACGCAGACGTTAGACGTTCATAAATCAATAAGTATATTCTGCAGTTACGAAACTGCAGCTGAGTAAATTTATAGTAGACTACTTCTGCAGACGTTTAATGTCAATCTGAAGTTCTATGACTCTCCACGCCACTAATCTCAATTCTTACCAAGAGGTGGCATTGTATTCTGATCCATGTTACTACCTCAAATAACATGCCTATTGAAAGTAATCCGAACGCAAAAAGACAAAGTGATCCTGATTATTTACACAACAGTATTTTAGTGAGTGGCTATTGACATATTTCCACTTAAAATTATTATTTTTACTTATAATTTAATACTATTGAATTCTCCGTAATAAACAAATCTACTGAGTGGAAGCCAACTCAGTCAAAATATTTTTAATATGTACAATACATCAAAATTTATACCGCTATGAATATCTTTGTTACTATGCATGAGTTGAGAGATTGAGGCGGATCTTAACATCGAGGTCTTGAGAGTTGATGAGGGTGATGCGATATACGTTGGGTTAATAAAAAATTGTGTGTGGGATCGAGTATCGGAGCCGCCCTAATTTTTTTGTGAGTAATATTTTTTATTTATTTGTTACTTCTCTCTTAATTAAAATTTACTTTTGTTTGTCAAAGCATAAATTTTCTTTACAGTGTAACGGACATTACAACAAAAGTTTTTGCTGAACTACTGTAATGGCAATGCAAGTTTATCATCACACATAGTCATTACTATATAGCTAGGGATAGGAAAATTTCGCGAGTTCAATGACCTGTATGCTAGACTCCACAATCCTTTGTATAGTCAAACTTTAGATGTTTGTTCATTGGCTGTTGGCCCAGTGTAACCACACATTTGACAGTACGGGATTCGCTTCTTGTTCCCTTGCAAGTCAACTATTGGCGCGAAGTCGTCAACGATGTGTCTAATAAACTCTGATCCAATTGAAAATGTGACTTCATTGTACACGTGTTTGAAATCTATCTTGTCCGGAAATGAAGTCACGAATATTTCGTATCCTAGGGTAACCCAATGAAACTAAGTATGCTAACTTATTCTTCTAGTAGGGAGGTCATCCATGAGCACATTACTCGACAGGTCAGTGAACTAAATATTCCCGGGTCTAGACTTGGCACAACTCGAAAACCATATCCTTTATAAGCCTTAAAAATGTACAATTCACCATCTCAAGAAGTAAGGCAAATGAATGTTAAATTATGTCGTAAATCTCCACAATTTTTTTTAAAATCAGCCACTTTGTACGGACATCCCTGTCATAACGACTTGCATTTTTTTTTAACACAGGTGAAAATCGGATCTCAGAATTGTCACTGGTGACTACCAGTTAGCGATGATGCAGGTTCACGGCTCCATGTTCGTCGAGGTCAAAGGCAGCCCTTCATATTGCGCAATTCGTCTTCTCGGTATGGCAACACACTGAGAAATAACCCACATATTCGTTCGCCCCGGAAGAAAACACACAGGTACTATCATATATATATGTATATATATGATTATACAAACGAAAATTTTATTTGCGGCAAGGCTACTTTGTAGTGGTTCATATTTAAAGAAACTTTTCTTTTCGGGAACAAATTATGTGCTGGAGCAACGAAAAAGTTTTTACGGTGTAGTTATCGGTACCCATCAACAAGGAATCAAAGTACCCGCCTTAACATATCACATATATGTGGGTTCGCAACTCTTATCATGCATGGGCCTTCATTGCATCCATGTTATAAACAAATACGAACAATGTTATTAAAAATAATAGTAATCTTAGGATTTTGTTTTACACAGTAAGGTACACAATGGCGAAATACTCGAGCATCTTTTGATCATTGTAGGCTCCAAATCACTTTGTTACTGACTGCACTCATTAACACTGCCGTGCCGGAGGGATGGGGACCAGCCATCCTTGGTTCGCCCCCCTCGTCTTAAATATGAATTCTGAAAAGCATACTTACACTCCAAACGCGCTTTCTATTCTTTATTATTCACGTATGATAACAACACAGTGGTATTTACTGCAACACATTTGTGTACTTGGTCTGTGCATCGAACTCGGTAAGTGAACTTTCCCCGTCATGGACAACGGAAGTATGAAATAGATATTGACCAATCCCTCCAGGATGTTATCGCATATACATATATTTCACAGTAAAATTACGAACAAGGTGACACAAAAGACATGCAAAACATATATTTTAGTAGCATTAGATAAAGGAAACATTTTTTTGTATGTACAGCGAACGGCCGATGATTTAAAATACGGTAAAGAAATAGAAACTCACAGAATATCGTGTATCGGAATGTTAAAATAAGAATTTTTGTTCTTAAATGATAATTACATTTGAAATATATTTTACATTATGCTCAATTTATGTGACTGTGCAGATACTCTCGAAGCTGTTTAAACAAATTTGTCACTAGCCACTACCGATAACTGGAAAACTTATTTTTAAAGAAATTATTTTATTACTAAAATTGTAATATACATCATTTGACTGTTAAAAATAACATAGGTACTTAGTTATTGAATACTGCGCAATTATGTCGAAATGGATAGCTATGACTCTATAAAGTGACCGAGCGTCTATTCTTTAGCGAGCGAGGCCTGTGTTCTTGCGGTCGATAATATCACAGACGTTTCCTACAGTTACTTCACTATCGAAGTGGTCTTGGAACCAGTTTGGTGAAATTCGAACAGAGCTTAACTAGTGCAGCATATGGGTAACTTTGCATTCTTCTGCTGCACTGCGTTGATCGAGCGTACCTCGATCACTCGCTCTCGAGGGTCCGAAGCTGGAGTCACACTGCAACTGAGAGCGCTGCACTGGACACAACAAGGGATTTAAAGTCGTTTAACGAAAATGGAATATTTTAGCGAAGAAGGAAGCGCTTGGTTTGATTGGTCCCAAACGTTCATTGAGTGTTTCTGTCGGGCCAGCACCTGCCGTGTTTTCCACGCTCTACCGAGTGGTGCCGGCAGGCTTGAAAAGGCGGGCATCTGCAATGAAAGGTGGCGCCGCAAAATAGCGGGTTGGTGGTACGCCACTCATTTTTTTTCGAGAAACGCTTTCAGCACTCTCATAAAATTGCTATTTTAAAGGTCAATATTTTGTCACGAAATAGGTTGGACCAGGGCGTGTGGTGAACTGTTGCAAGGTTAGCTGACGTTAGCTCTGTGCTGTACTCTGTTGCTTACTAGTTTATACTTCCACCACTAAAACGTAGCTGGGCAGCTGACGCCACAGGACAGGTGTAATGGGTCTCTTTCTGCTCGCTTGAGAGTAGTCGGAATGCATTCAGTTTCCTTAGAGTGCACTGTGGTTACTGGCTCCTGCTGCGTGCACTGAGAATGTACAGCAGTGAGTAAGCACCATCTTACCCTGCAACAATTCATCTCAGGTCGCTGGTTTTAACTAATCATTGCGCTAAAAAATCCACTTACATGTTCATTGCTGGTTTTACTTCACGCTGTACAAGTACTACGACATTTATTCATGTTTTTTTTTAAAACCGTACTGCATTTGTAATATAAATTCCCCTACGCTTTGTTATTAAATTATTAAATTTGTGTTGACGAACATACACTCATGGTCATAAATATTAGTGCACCCTTTGAAAAGTATTCGGTTACTGCAATTACAGTTAAATATACATATCGGAGGAAGAAATGCACACGATTTAAGTTTCGTGCGATTGCGCATGCTCGTATGTTTTACGAGGGCACTATCGCCGTTTTTGTGTTGCTACATAAATAGAGTTCAGAGCAGCATTTTTAATATATCACGTACGACACATGCGGCGTGATTAATGAACGACAATCATGTCGAGAAGACGTACGAGACAGCCTTATGAACTACTGGCGGAGTTTGAGACAGGCCCGTTAATAGGGCTGTAAGAGACAGGTTGAACAGTGTGCTGAATTGCCTGTTAGTCAGGCTGTTGGGATTTCACATGAAGGTTGTGATGAAAGCAATAAACACAAATTGATGAACCCATATATCGACGACCTGATCTGAACGGTGTACCACATACAAAATGTACGTTATTTTACATAGTTAATCAACATATTTTATGTTTATATTTGTCATTTCTCATGATGCATTTAATGTCTTTCTCTCGCTATGCAAATATTGTTTTCATCCACATGTAGCGTTTGTAATTTCCATATAATTTGCATTTGTATTTATTTTAATATTTTTCTTATTTTTACATTTATTTTCTCTTGCTATATTATACTGTGGCAATTTTACTATGTGTAAGGACAAGATCTTAGTTAGTTTTCATTTTTGTACTTATTTTGTATTAATAATTTAATTTAATTTTGATGGTCTCGTATTTGTGTTTCTTTTTATTTAATTTTGTTGTGTACGTTTTTATATTTAGTATTATATGCCTTTTAGCAGTTAGGACATTGAAAGTGGTACGTAAGTGCGTTTAGTGAGTTTCTAGCTTCCCATTGGCCCATAGGTTCAAATCCTGACTTCTCATTGGTTGGAACATTAAGTCACATTTGAGCTACCTCCAGCGAAGAGAGCTTAGTTCTCTCTCTCATCAACCATCGTGCAGTATAGACGTTAGAGATAGGACTCTCTCCTATACGTAGGTGCAGAGTAGGATTTGATTTAAGTTGCAAGGGTGTTTTAGTTTATCCTTTGTAATTTAACTTGATTGAAGTGTTTTCAGCATTAGAGAGTGCCAATTTGCCCCTTTTGCTAGGTTTAAAGATATAGGAGATATAAGCTAGGGCACGAAAGTGTATGAGAGATATCTTCACGTTGACGAGACACCCTTCTTAAGTCCTATTGTGTGCGAGACCCGTTTCGGCAAATTTTTGGTTGCACCTATAATGGGAATCTACTTCTATGAGAGCAACGAGAGCTACACGTTTTCTGCAAACAGATAAGCACGTACAATGTGCCATATGTAGCGTCAGTCTTAAATGTTCTCTTGGCGTTTCTCCTATCGGTGACGCCACATTGTTTTAAGTAAACTTACATCCCAACTTTAAGATTTTGTTACAGAAAGCCTGACAAGAGATTCACTCAAGCTGAGCTAGGCACACTATTAATACATTTGATTTTTTGTTTTTGAAGAAATCGATTTTTTAATATTTACTGGAGAGTAACATTAATTTTAAGGAGAGATTTTAGGGTTTTAACTTAAGCCAGTGCAGTTACATATCTCATGAATTTTTCTATGCTAGGTACGGCAACTTTCACGTATTTTGGGAGTTTTATGTGCCTGCATTAATTCTTACAAATTCCCACTAGGATTTTAATAGTAGCTCGTCTAGAAGTAATAAAGAAGTAAATAGGAATTAAGAATTCCTCAATAAATAATGGACTTATAATAACGTGGCTTGGTGGTTAGTAGTAGGGGCGGGGGTATTCTAACCCCAAAGGGATGCCACCTTTTTTGATTGACCTAATTAATTTGATATCAAATTGATTGAAGGGGTTAATTAAATTTATTGAAAGTGTTGATCAAACGAAAGAGTTAAATTTATTGAAACTGTTAAATGTATTGAAAGGGTAAAATGCTTCGAAATGATTATTTTTTTGGTGCAAGATTGTACTAAGGGTCAAATTTATTAGTTACTTTCTTTATTTTTGTGGGTTTGGGGAGCAGCTTTATCATATGTTGTCAGCACGACGACTGGCACTCAACTGAAGTGTGGTGTGCTGGGGACGGGGTATATATGTGGCGATTTTTGTGAAAGAGTGGCATAAGAGTAATTAATTTTTTGGTTTGGTAGTGGACTTGGTCGTAGCCAGGGTTGGTAGTTTGGCGACTTTGAATGTTAGTATTATTCCAAATGATTAACAGCATAGTATGAGAGAAATGATCAGTGTTTAAACGAATACTACGTATGATTAACTAACACAAGAGAGATAAGTATAACTACCGCCTGGTCTTACGAACGAACACAACTATGTGAATAACATCTGGTATCGACAAGTGCTAAACGATCACAATTACATTACTCTCCAATGTGGAATTAATTAATTAATCAAAAATGTCCCTATAAATTAAACAGCTAACGAACACAATAACAATATATATGACACTACTTGACACATCTCGCACATACCTGACAATATTTTAAAACACATCCGTCTGCCTGTGAGACTAATGAGGATCTTCAGAAACGGAATTCACACATTAAAATAAATTAATTGACTAACACGCATAAAAAAGAAAATGTGTACTATACGTCCATTCGCTCGGGAGCCCAGTGAAGCACTGACTTGTATATTGGACTTATGTCAAATTATAACCTACATTGAGATAAAACATAACCTACATTTGATTATAGACTGAGGTGAAAAACTCAGAAATTTTAAACAAAACAAATGTTTCCAAATAAATGAAGTACATGTACATGAGAAAGACTAAACAAGTAATGAAATCGCACCTCCTCCAAAACACATCCATCCGCCTTGGAGGCTGGTGAATCATTGAAGCGAGCTTATGCCTAGAGCCTGACTATATATACTTGGAGCGCAGTCAGACAAGCAAGTAAGGTTATAGCTACTCGGAAATAGATGTGAATTCGATTTACTTGACAAATGGATAAAAATTATGTTTATGATGCACATACTTGTATATAAGTTAGACTAGTTGAATTAACAACGAATTAAAAAAAACATGTAATGAAATCCCACCTCTCCCAAAACACATCCGTCTGCTTCGGAGGCCAGTCAATGAATATCGTTTGCCTGCTTATAAGCTGTTATATATAGTGGAATGTGGCTCAGTTGAAGTTTACGAGAAAAACTCTGTATTCGTCCTATAATTACGTGAATGTATAAAAATAACACTTTTTGATCAAAGTGGCAATTATTTAAAATAATGGACATACTACAATTTTTTTTCCACTAAGTCTGTGAAATTCACGGCACTAATTAGCGAAACAACAGTTGAAAATCATACCAAGTTGCATACACTGAACACAGAAACGGGGGTTTACACGAAAATTATTTTATTCCCGATAAATTATTTTTTATATTAAAACAAGAAACACGGCTAACACTCTCCGAAACCTGCTGACTGCTGCACCCTGTAATGTTCACTGTCGCATCACGAAGCCTGCTGGCCACCTATCCCTTGGTCGTGGCACGGTACCCCGTGAGCTGCCCGGGGAATTCGAGAGAGCCGGTGGCATGTCTATGCAGGATGAAGGTTATCGTGAAACTAACATGGCATCAGAAAACGAAAACTCTTCACGTCGCTCCTCACTCCCCCACCCCTTGTTCAGAAGATGACTTTGTGCTAAACGAGATTTAATTTCCAAGGTCACAGAACAACACCCCTGAGTGCATCTTCGGTGATATGTCTCACTACTATCCAATGCAGATTTCATTTCTGGAGGACTGACCCCTGCCATCGAACGAACATTGCAAAACATGTTTAGGGGCAACCACCCCCTTCGCTACTCCAGCCAAGAACTGCCCCTTCCAACACCGTGCTTCACAAAACATGCCCCTTTCAAGGTCAGAAATCACGGAGAGTGCTACAGAGTGCCCGCTATCGATCCAAGGTTACGCAGCCTCCCATCCCCTTACACGAGCTAAGAAAGTGTTTCCGGAGAAATTCCCGGACCACGCAGCCCCTGTCCCCCTCACTACGCCACAGAGCACTGCCTTAGAATGGGAACAGAAGCTTGCTTCAAGGTCAAAGTGAGGCTTTCCCTAGGGGCTGCAGCAGATTTTTGAACTGACCTGGGCTGGCTCCACCTCCGCTCTCTTGCCTACAAACTGCTATTTTCGCTGGAACACTGAAGCTTCCTCCTATTTCCCAAGATGCGACAGACACTTTATTTTCTTCATCACTAAGAAATAATTTCCAAATATCTTTAACACACAATAAATTCAATTAAAATGTAAACCATTTTCTACTAAACTTTTCCCCATTTCCAGCAAACATTATTCCGTTTTTCAGCGAACTTATTCTCATGTTCCAGCAAACTTATTTCAGTTTTCCAGCAAATGTATTTAACTTTTAACTAATCAATGATTAATTTTCATACCAACACAACTTTAAGACATATTTTCAACTCACTAATATTTTTTTAAGTAATCAAAACCACATATTTCCACTCACATAAGTTAAACTTAGAACATCATTATTAGATGTAAGCAATACTCAAGTTAAACTTTTTTTTCAAGCACTAAAAATGTGCGTTAAACAAACTTGTTCGAAATGTTTTTAAATATTATGTTCATGTTTCACGTATAGTTTTTCCTAGCCTAGAATTTTTAGATCGAATATCTACTATGCATATATATTTTAACTTATTTACAAATGGTTATCCTTAGAAAATAAATATTGACATTATATTACTGAAATAACACGTATCCAGCTTGAAATAAATGCTAGCAAAGCTGAAATCGGTTAAATTTCACAATATTTCAACTGATTTTTATTTTAAAAGTTGGTTTGATTCTTCCAGCTGTAGAGTTATAGGGTAGCATTTAACATTGTGGTGTTGCACTACGGGCTCTTCCTACCTGGCCCTGAAAAGGTCTTCGTATGACTTTCAGTTTCGTTAAACTCCCTGTGGTTTTTTAACTTGACCAGCGGCCGAGCAAAGTTTTCTCGAGATCCAAGTATGTTCCTTCCATTTCAAAATTCGTTCATTCCGATGTGTTCGAGTTTCTCCATTATATTTTGTAATTCTCCCCAGCTCTTCAGAGTGTTTTAAATGAAATGTCAGTATTTCTCCCTCATCAAACTGTAAGCAAACAACTTATAAATTTTTTTTGTAATGAAAAGTGAGCCAACAGGTAACCTGCTACTTGACTTTAAAAATCTTTCCAACTTCCACACCTCAAACAACTTCCCATCACCTACTCGTCTTAAGCACATTTAAACATTTAATATGCAGTCATATACAAGTACTTATGACACATCCAATCTCCAATCATTCACAATGTAGTGACACAAGGAAATTTTCAAACTAATAAATAATACGTCACAATATTCGATTTTAACATAAACATTTTTTTATAAAAAATTCTTTAATTCTTAAAAAATATTCATTAAACATACCTTGGTTTACATTCGGAAAACAACTACTTTACATATTCACATCAAACATGCAAGTATCATAATACTTTAAACATCTTACTACTGAAAACATCACAAGCTTAAAAAGTATATATCGCTATATCAAGCTACATCACAAATAATACAATAACTTACAAACGTTTATCAACATGTTAGCACTGAAAGGCATCCAAGACTTTTAACCAAAACACCAGCTTACGTGTCATAAAACTGCAAAAAAAAAAATCACAACAGAGTATGTTGCGACTGAAAAAAAACTCTCCAACACTTTGTGATTGAAATCATTTTACATCATAAATCACTAAATTTCTTAGCAAATAGTTTAAACTTTTAACGAACTGATTTTAGTTTCTTTAAAATCGTTCAACAAGTCTTTAGAATTTGAAAGAAATTTTCATATAATCATTGAACTTTCTTTAAAATCGTTAAAACTTTGAACAAGCTGAATGATGTTTCTTTAAAATCGTTAAAAAGGTTTTTACAACTTGAATGAATTTCGTTAAACTTTAAACAAATTGAATGGAATTTTTATTGAATCATTAAACAAGTCTTTAGAACTTGAATGAAATTCGTTAAACTTTTAACAAATTGAATAAAATTTTTATTAAATCATTCCAACTTTATATTTTCAATCATTAAAACTGTAAAAACTCATCAGCTTATTACCAGTGAAATTATTAAATTTATAAAAAATTACATATTATATTAGGCCTGAAAACCGTTATACCATATGACATCTGAACATCCTTACAATTGTAAAAGTGAAATATATATATATATATATATATATATATATATATATATATATATATATATATATATATATATATATATATATGTTTCGTCAGAAAGCATTACTGTAAGCTTGAATTTTTTTTTAATTTCCGTTTAGAGCTAAGAGATAAGCTGAATATGCATTTCATTAAAGGAACAACAGGTATTGGTGGTGATGATATTGGTGATGTTATAGGAGTATACATAATTTCCTGTGGTGAGGGTATTAAAGGAGGAGGATGTGAGGAAATTAATTTACACTGCGGTGACGGTAAACTTGACTCAGGTGACGGTAATTTCGACTCAGGTGAAATCACAAAATTGAACTCTATAAACTCTTCCAACTCTTGATATAAGTGGTTTTTTGACATATCTTACCGCACATTATTTGAGGTTAAATTTATTGGAGTGCAACACAGACAAATTGGTGGTTTTGTATACGTGCCTCACCTGACAAGATAACTGATGATAAATCTAGAGGTTCCAATCTCGAAGTCGTTGACGTCAAAGGCATTGCTGTTGAAGGCATCGAGTTTATCGTCGAAGGTGCTACTGCAGACCTAGACGTCGCAGGTGTCACTGCAGACCTCGAAGTTGTAGGCGTCGCTGTAGACCTCGATGTCAAAGATGGTGCTGCAGACCTCAACGTCGCAGGTGTCCCTGCAGACCTCGAAGTTGTAGGCGTCGCTGTAGACCTCGATGTCAAAGATGGTGCTGCAGACCTCGACGTCGCAGGTGTCACTGCAGACCTCGAAATTGTAGGCGTCGCTGTAGACCTCGATGTCAAAGATGGTGCTGCAGACCTCGACGTCGCAGGTGTCGCTGTAGACCTCGACGTCGCAGGCGTCGCTGTAGACCTCGACGTCGCAGGCGTCGCTGTAGACCTCGATGTCAAAGATGGTGCTGCAGACCTCGACGTCGCAGGTGTCACTACAGACCTCGAAGTTGTAGGCGTGACTGTCGGCCTCGTTAGTGCAACTTTCAATATACCTTGGTCTCGACGTCGAAGGTGCCACTGTTGGATTCGTCAGCGTAGACGTCAGTGTAACTGTTCTTAACATTGAAGGTGTTGACAGGAGCAATGGTTGTAGAGTAGATCCACTTTCTTCGTCATCATCCAAAAAGCAGAATAATTTTTTTGCCAAAGCATCTGGTCCGTTCAATAGATCATTAAAATAATCCCAGTTGAAATCTGCAAAGTTCTTTGTTAAAATTTGGGTAGACGAGCCGAGAAAATAATCTCCATACGAGCGCAACATGCTAAGGCGACCCGAACTGACAAACAACTGGTAACAGTGGAAGGGTGTGTTAACGCTAATGCCCATTTTATAAAAATTTCAAATTCCTAGGTAAACGTTCGAGAAGCCAGATTTCTCCCCTCCAACCAGAAGTCAGAAGTCCAAACTCCCAGCCCCCTCCCTTCCAGCATCACATACTTTCAAATATCCTCAAGCCAACGCTCCAACCTCTGAGACAAACATCTCTGCTAAGTTTCTTCCTCGAAGAAATGAATAACATTTATTTATCACTAATATAACTTCTGCTTCAAAACATATAAATTCTGTTTTAATTAATAATCAATTAAAACGATAAGCAATGTAATAGAGATAAACGCAGTCAATAAAGCGATATGTAATTTATAGAAAAAAAACAAATTATTATAATCCATAAAAACCATTCACGGTTGATATTATCCCTCTTTTTGCTTCTCTATATTTTAATCGTAATATTATTCATTCCTTTTTGTTTTCGAAGCTTTAAATGCAATTACTTTTTTTTATAGAATGAAGTATTACGTTTCGTAATAGTATGACATCAGCTAATATTTCTGCAAACATTAAATTTTCATAAAATATTTTTTATTCGAAATATATCTTATCTTAGTCAAAAAATGTGTTACGCTTTACTGTCTAACTTTAGTATATATGTTACCGTTTTCTTAACCCATATATTGTTAATCATATTTACGCTACACATATACAGACATTTTTTTCCGTTAATGTCTCCGAAAATGTTTTCGATATTGTTAAAATTCTATTCTATAAGATATAAAAAAAATAAGGTAAACGTTAGTGTGTACGGGGAAGTAAAAATTGTTTCATAAATATTTATTCGTTTTTCATAAGTATTGTGAATTTATTAATTTATTTATATTTTCTTGCGTAATGGAGCTTGCAAAGTGAATATTAATTTTTATCAAGTAGAAAACACAATATTTTGCACGAAGGTTTCCAAACAGCTAGGAAGACGTTTTGCCCTTTCTATCCTTGGTGGTTAAAATCGTCAGTTACCCTCCCCACCAGGACTGACACGTGTTCTTGACAGTTTGCTTTGTCAAAAAATATATTTTCCCGGTGGTACGTAATCTCTTCGTTGCGTCAAGTGACCGTACTTTTTCAAACCCCGCCCAGGTAAAGGCAGTAGCCAACAACAAGCCAGTAGCTTTCTCCGCGTACGAGCCAGTAGCTTTCTCCGCGTGCTTTTCTCTTGACGAATCCAGTGAGTGTTTTGAAATCGCTGGGAGGAAATGGTTTCTTACATTCTTCGACCAATGAGAATGAAAACTGGAGGGCCTTCCCTTAGCTTAAAAAGCATTCAGAATAGAAGAGCAAATGCCTAAACGCCAAAATAAAAGCTCACTCACCTGACCGTATTGCACCGTTGCTGTGCCCTTCATGCGACCGTACTGTCTGCCACACGGCCGTACTGTCTGCCACACGGTCGTACTGGACACGTTAGACGAATGGAAGAGATTCCATGAACTGAAAATGTACTGGGCAAACAAAATGAGCTTATATCCAGTTGCAACTCTATTAGATACAGCTCGATATTCTTTTTGTATCATTCTTGTGTCAACATAGTTTATATGTACAATACATGAGGACCAGTGTGATAAAACACATCTCACATTAATGGCTGATTTCACGAAAACATGGGGGCTTTTTTTTTGTATAAAATCTATTTAATTCTATTCACGTACATTTCTGATAGATTCCCTTCGAAGATAGTTAAATTAATTTTTTATTGTTATTGATTAACACAGAAGAAGCACGTGAGCCACTTTATTATGAAACTGCACACTTCACAATGCATGCCAATTTCGGGATTGAAATTGCAAAATTGGCTGCAAGTATCGGCTGAGTGATCTCGACAACGATGCTTGTTGATCTGACTCGAGAATATACACATGTCAGTTATGATAATTAGACACACAGACGCTTGAACACATTTAAGTATGAAAACCTTCCGCTATGTTATCCTAATGCTACATGCATTATGTGACTCAATTCTGTATCATATTGAGACAGGCTTTTAAAATATTGCGCGAGCTATTGTTATAAGAAGCGATATCCAGCAGCCTAAATATGGCTTTATTGTATAATATTATATTATGTACGCATGCCTGATCTGTTACTGAACTGTCCGAAAAAAATCTATTTTGTGATATCGCTACAATGGAAAATCTGCGTGTCATATTCTAAATGTTTTATCACAGAAGATCTCAAATTACCGCCAATACTTAAAACTTTATTAAGTGATTTTCCTAAAATACGGGAACAAATTATATCATTAAATTTTATTTCATCAAAACATTTTCTAAATTTCAGCGCAAACTTACAAGAGGCAGGACTACGTCTACAAGCCACTTACTTTAATGAACCGATGTTACGTAGATGCTACAATAAGTTAACAGAGTAATGCCAATTATACTCCAGTAAGGCATCTTATATTTTCAACATTTTCTTCTACCTGTATGAGTATTGGCTTTAGTATTTCAATGAGATGCGTAGGTTACTTTGATAGGTCTTTAAGCGAACGTTATTTAATTGCTAACGTAATAAACTCATTCTAGACTACCTACTAGCTGTGATAAGGTGTCACGCACGAACTTACCTTGTCTCCGTTATTATGTAATAAATTAACAAATAGTTTAATAAATATAATTTAACATTCCAACATTCTGCGAATGCAAATGACCGGAAAGCTGCAATATGACATTGATGATATACAACTTTGGTGTGTAATTAATAGCATACAATTAAACCCAATCAAAATTAAAAAAAAAAAAAAATATTTCACATGAAAACTATTTTTATTGTGTATTGTGTATAAATCAATAATAAACTCATCAAACAACGAAAGTTGGGTTTGGGATCATGTTTTTTTATGAAATTCAAAGTTATATTTTCACAATCACAAGCATCAGTTATATTTCATACAAAATATATACACCAGTCTTTATATATCCAAGTGTGTCAATATTATACTTGTCTATATTCTATACTTTTACGTGCCAAATTAGAATATACTGATCTGTATTATGGGCGCCATTACTGAAACACATTTGAATTGACTTGAAAATTTATAATTTAAATAATTAAAAACTATTCTTAAGATATTACAAGCCGATGATTTTTTTCAGTTGTAGTAAAATTCTCTAAAACACTTTCTTTAAAGAAAAGACGTACAGCACTATATGTATTTTTAATATAAAAATAAATTTTTCTGTTTAGGAATGAAATGTGATTAACAAGCAGGAAACAAGCCTGGCGCGTTCATATAGGCGAACTAGGGTACCCAGAAGCTGACTGTGGCAAGACGGTCAACGGAATATATAACATTCTTTACAGTTCGGTTATAAAAAATTATAAATTTCATATAACTGATTTGATAATTATGAAGATAATATAAAGTAAATAATTATTTATATTGCGTAGTAACATATTTATTTTCAATATATCATTGGTGGCGTTTAATAATGCAGGGAAAGCCTACCCGGTATGTATTTGAATAGTGTGTAAAGCTGAAAAACTTCTGAGTCGTGAAGACTACAAAGGCTATTAATGTTACTAAGATGTGTAGTGAGATACAAGATGTTGCAAGAAAGATGTCTCAGAATGAAAGATCATATAACATTTTAGATTACATTTGTAAGTCCATCTTAAAAGGTAATGTTGAAACATCATTTTTAACGTCATTGTGAATATCTAATTAATTTATGAATTTTTCACACTTGTCACAAGTAATATTTTTATGTTTGCAATTTTCATTAATTTTCGTATTTTTATTTTAGGTATTATTTTTCAATTGCAGGATTTTTAACTTTAGATGTACCGATGGCGATATAAAATGTTTGAATGCGTTAGTTAGATTTTAATTTTTGTAGTTATATTAAGTTGGTATTTCTTTTATTTTATATTTTGGTCTCTATTGTTAATGTTTCAGGGATTATTTATATTTCTACCTCCGTTTCGAGATATATTCTATGGTTTTTAGTATGTTAGGCCATTGGAGTAGATCATTTTAGGTAGTTTTGATTTGGAAGCCTTCCGATTGGCTGGCAGGTTAAAACCCTGCACTAGGATTGGCTGGCTATGAAGCATATGGTTAGCAAGCGCCAGTCAGTAAAGGAGATAGCATTCTTCGCCATCACCATTCGAAGAGGTAGGATCTGTAGCAGGACGCTCACCCGAAGTGGGAGAAGCTTAGGTGTGAAATTAGTTGTAAATATGTCTGATACTCCCCCAGTTTCCTTTTGATATTACGTGGACGCCACCATTAAGATGAGTTGCCGTGAAGAGCCCCTTTCGCGTAGTTGAATTAGGAGGTAGCACCCACATTGGTTACGCCACTGTGGTTCACGTATTCAAATGCCCCGCACACTGATTTGTGTCTGCAGTGGGAGAAGACTGCATCATATTTTGTTCCTGCCTAGTAAATTTTATTCCTACGAGAGCAGAAACCTACTAAAGATACTAATTATTTGTGTTTTCTAATTTAGTAATGGCGAAACCCGTAGCTAATTTTTGTTCTGGAAGGTCTGGAACGACGTCCTTTTGAAAAGCACCAGGAACACGATTTCCAGCAGTCTCTAACTTCGGAAATCCTAAGGAAGAGCTTAAGGTTTTCCCTGAGCTTAAAGAAGTACATCTTAAAGATTGGACCAGAAACAGTATAATTTTGAAATTTTTCAATCTTATGCTGAGCTATGAGCTATAAATATTTTTCAAGTTTTTCACTCTTTGTTAATGGGAAAGGTGCATTTTAGAACGACCACTATCCAATGGCAGTTAAGCATTTCTCTGAATTTCCTAGTTGATATGGCCATCCAGAGTGTTCAAGCTTAATTTTATCTAAACATTAGTGAAATGAATACTGGAAAATAACAATTTCACTTAAATTCTTTATGCTGAAACCAAACGTGATGACTACAATTAGGTCGTTATTTCAGCTCACATGCAAATGGTATGTGCACCGTCAGAGCTTATACGAGGTTTGTAAATCATATGAGTGCTTGCTGCCTACAGCCTGTGGAGGACCGGGCTACAGTTACCTCACAGGTTATTTACCAGATTGTTGCTGTGTGTTCATCTGTTCCTAATAACTTACACTTTTTCAATCACCTCTCAAATAAACAAATGAAATACAATGTGACTAGAAGAGCAGTGCGTATGTTCCTAGTCCTAACACTAAAACGTATGCATATTGATTTGTTCTTAGGTTGCATTAATATCCATATTCACACTATTTATTGCACAAGTATTGTTGAAGCGTTGTTCACTGATTCTAAGAGATCTCGGCACGTACACATACAGCCACATGAGTGAGTTGTTACATGCTACATACTTGGCTATCCCAAAGTATATACGTACACCTTCGCAACAAACTTGGAACCCTTATGAGGGACTATTTTGCCTACGTTCTGAGTCACGTTATATGCTTCATAAATTAGCGCCCTTACAAGGGGCCATTCATTTACATTTACATTACTGAGTTTCCATTACATGACTGCAATGTGCTTAATTTATTTATTTATTTGGAATTTTGCAAAATCTGCGTGTATCTTTAGTTACCGTTGTGTGCAGTTTTTCTGAGGTACAGTTGACTAAAACATACATCCATTCGTCTATGAAAATAGGAGACTAGTAGGATTTCAACTTATCTTTATAGAGCAAACAATTGACTTAAGTGAACAAATTTAAAATTCTTCAAAGCTGAAGGCAAAAATTAATTAATTAATTCCTTAGAAATTTTATTGTTGTCTCTAGCACACTGTGGTAATATTCTTGCATCTATCACTCATTTTTGTACTATTGTTCAACATCTGTACACCGATAATGTTGTCCATTTATCACAATAAATATATAGGCCTTTTTATTATTTATTTGATTAAATACGTTTATATTTATTTGATTTATAACTACGTAATTAATTTATATTTTAAATGTTTCGAAAGTAAACAGATTAATTTAAAAAAGTGCATTAAAGTAGTAGGGTTTTGTTCCTTGACGGCCAAGGGTGTCGGGCGCAGGATGGCACGATTCGACCGCCGCTATTTTGTTACGTCCCCGTCCGCCATCTTGGATGTCATTGACCCTTACTCATGACCTTTGACCCGAGAACTTGACCTAGTTAACGGCGACCTCTTGACCGCAAAAACCCAAAAAAAGGGAAAAAATTGTAAACAAATTATAAAAAAATTTCTTACAAAACATTTTATTTTAAATTTGTTTAGAAATTAAAAATTCGTAAAAAAATGTATAAAAAAGTGTTATTAAAAATTATTTAAAAATGGTTTAACACTTTATTTAAAAAAAAGAGCCATCCGCCCGACATCATGCTCTATCATTCGAATGACCCATCCACCATCTCTGACACACATGACTTTCGACCTTGACCCAGACCTTTGACCCAAAAAGAAACCAGAAAATTAAAAAAAAATCACAAAAAAGAACAAAAAATTCATTATTCATATATATTAAGAAATTTTAAAAAATATATTATTAAATGATTTAAAAATTATTAAGAATAACTGAAAAAATCTATTCCCCGGAAACCTTTTTACAAACAAATTTTCTTTTTTTCCATAAAATGTATCTTTTTTCCCCTGAAATTCCAATTTTTTTCCCCAAAAATATACAGAAACTTATGTAAAACTTTATAAAAAAAAAAACTTAAATCTCCAGAGGTCCTCCCAGCACCACCAATTACACACCTCTGTTCTATTCCAGCAGACAACAAACTCCCTCACCCCCACTCCCCCTGCCTAAACTCATTATATCGTATGCCACCATATTGTTTTTTTTTGTACATAATTGGTGTATTTGTTCTGGAAGCTGCCATTTGGGAGGCAGCCATCTTGCTAGGTGCACTCCTCCATGTTTTTTACTGTCATTTGTTTTGTTGTTCGCATCTAACCCTCGTGCGATAACCATATTAGATTTCATATGTTTTCACCATCTATGTATGACAAGGTGACAGCCATATTTATTTATGTGTTTAAAGTATAGGTTGCGCTGACAGCACCCACCATTGTTTTTCATTGGCTAATTAGTCGCTTTCGTTTCATACCCTCCACATTGGATTATGTTCTAAACCCATATGTAGTATCGATTATGCAACCTATCAGCCTGTATGAAATGGTGACATTAACCATTCCTACAAATTACTTAAATGTATTTATTTATTGTTTATTCTTAAATGTGAGTATTTTTATAAAAAAAATATTTCTTGTATATAAATCAGGGGGGTGTTTTTTTTTTTAAATAAGACACAGCATATCTTTTAAAATAAAGTTTATCGTAAATACCATAAAATATACAGGTTTAATAATCTTCTTCGATGTTCACCGCTCGATGTCCGCCCCGACGACCCAAGAATTGAAGCGGGCAGGTAAACACCACCACTTGAAGTACGCCCTTCCATTATAGCGTTTCGACACCTTCTCGAACCTTGAAGCAAGTGATGTTCGAATACGACTAAACAATTGCAGTGAGCATACAGTCTGCTATGCTCATGATAGTACATTGATGGTCTTGTCTCGGCTATTGTAATATAAAAGTTGGTCGTGAAGTATCAGGCAGAATGCGTACATGTTGGCAGGAATATTTACATGTGTAGAGAATTCGATCCTGCAGTCGATCACGTTGGAGGTAATATGCTCGTCCTGTTTACTCACATTGAATACAATGAACATTGCCAAACTCTTGAACGTACAAGAGCTCAATATAGGGGATTGGGTTAGCCCAAAATATGCAGTTTGGAATTGAGCGTACATCCGATATGCCTGCTGGTTCTGGCAATTTACAAAGTTCGTGTTCATGTCTACGCATAGGTAGCTTACGCTGTTCAAAAATATTTTGACATTTTCTATTCGGCATGTGTCGAACTTCGAACGGCTCACTCTGACATTGTACTGTCTTCTGGTCTGTAGCCCCAACAATAATGTACCTCGGTTTCTCAGAAGCAAAGCTGGACTTCACCATCCAGTTGATGAGCTGGATTGCTGGCAATCTGGGGTATGACTCCAGACTTCACGACATGATAGCCACGTCGATGTGTTTACTATCTTTCACATTCTGCAACATGTGTATGCGTTCTGCAGTGCTCAACAGCACATGAGGCAGCATCCACTCGATAGACTGTAGTTTCAGTTCCACTACTTCCAGGTTTTCTTCAATACACATGATGGTATCCACATGCATATTGTCGAGCATTATTACCAGTTCCTGCTTCGAATTGAAGATCATTCATTTGTAGTCTTCGGCAAATCCCAGTAGAATGGAGAGTGGAACACATACTTCGAACCTGCCTTCGGCATAAATGGGAACACTGTAGCCATCTTCGATTCCCCACCCAGCCATCTTGGCTGCAGGCAGCTCATTCAGCGTGAGCGAAAGGTAATTTTTTATCGTCGAGGTTATGCCCGCATCTTGCGACTGGTCCACTTCGGCACCGTTGAGAAAGTAGGTGATGAGATCGATCATGTGAAGAATTCCTTTGCTCATTATTTGCGTCAATGCTGGATTGGACCAATATTCTTTTGTCGTAGTCCTCCTGATCCACAAGAAATACTGGGAAAGGAAGAGTGCAGATATCTTGATGTTGGACCACTATCCGAACTTCCAATGGTAGTGTGTACAGCCCGATCAGGAAAGGCTGGTATGAATGAAGTTCCACTTTCGTTATGCTGTCTTCGAAAATGGTTGGCTCTTTGTAGTTTAGGGAATCTTTTATGGCGTTCGACCTTGTAGCCGAGATTGCAGAAGATAATCTCACTAGCACGTGTTAACTCCTTGGAGACCTGTGATAAACTGATTGTAGGTTTCTCACGACTCGTTCTTTTATAGTTTCTGGTCTGTGAAAATCTTATTCCCATCTTCCCAAATGCAGGCATAGGGCGATTTCTTAGTTTCGGAAGTTCACCAACTCTCCGCGCTGGTCGACGACTGTCACTACCACCTCGTGTGTTCTCTTGGCAGCGACCGGAAAGTAAATGATGCTTTGTGGTGCCACGACCAGTGTATTACCTGGAGGGACCAGAGGCAAAAATTCGTGCAGCTTATTGATCGGCCTACCATTGGAGTACATGTCGCTCGCCAAATTGTAAGTTATTCGTATCACATTGACTGGCAAAATGTTTACAGGCTGAGACGACACATGTGTTTTACCAGTTTCGTAGATGAGTGGCTCGAACCCCAGCAAAGGTTCCATAATATCCGGTCTTGTAAAGTTGATATCTTTGGTGCAGTTGATAACACTCTAGGGAATATTGGTATTCCCATGTAGTTCGAATTCTGTGTTGGGGGACAGCGAATCTTCAATGGGCCAATGGGCAGCGAAACTTAATGGATAACATTACCGCTTTTTACGAGCTACCATTTGCAGTTTTTTTCGTCAATGTTTGGTATCACATTGTAGGTTTGAAAATCGACAAGGCTTATGCTCCATTCCCCTTCAGGTCGAATGGCGAAAAAATTTCCGCACACAGCTCGGAGCTACGGCTTGTCAAGGTAAAAATAATAGATATGACTGATGGTTTCCTCAAGTGTAGCCTTTTTATACAATCATTTGTATGAGCGAACTAGGAAGTGAGGGCACAAATGTCGGCAGTTCAACGTGTTAAGCAGCTGCTTCATTTCGTAATTGTATGTTTTTTGTTGTATATTTCAAATACATGCGGACCAATTCGGAATGGTACATACACATGTATTTCTGTATTTGTGATTGCATCTGCATACCTGATCGGTTCTTCAGCATTAAGTATGTCTCCTAATTCGATTAACTGTATATTCCAGTTCTTTTAAAAATAATTTGTTACCTCGTGTTAACTTCAAAGGTAACTTATATCAAGTGATCCTTTTATGCTTGCATTTACGTCTTTTTATAGTTTCTCTCTTCGAAATATATTCCTTGGTGACATAATTTTTAAAATAACCGCCTACTTTACGTCTGTATTGGGTGTTATACACAATATCCACTTTGATTGCAATGTGCATGGAATGCAACTGTTTATATAACTTTTTTAAAAATATAAACATTTGGTAATTTCTTCATTTCTAAAATTAATAATAAGTTTACTGTCTTGATCGATAATTGTAACAACTATTCTATTACCACGATTCACTATTACACTATTATTTGGTTTTTCAATTATTTTATATTCTGGAGCCACCCCACATGTGTATTTGTTGGTTGCCCATTCAAATATGAACTGCTTACAATATCAACATTTATACAACTTACAGTTACCGGCAATATATTGACCTGTTTGGATGATTTGTGTAATCCATTAGCGGGATACACTCTCCATTCGTAACCTAACATATTTGCAATTGAATTGTCTTCCGATAAATCAATATCGATGTTACTGTACATCGCAATAGTTAACATGTTTGGATTTCCTCATAATTTCAAATGCACATCTTTAGGTAATGCCGCTTTAATGAACGTTTCTAAGTCATCCAACTCATAAGATCCTATCTGTATCACATTCTTGTAGGTTTTTTCACCATTGTTAACCATAAATGATTGGTTTTGCATATCGATGTTTGGTATACTGTTGTACTAATATGTTTAATATTGCACTTATATATCCTATTTATAGACAAAAACATAGACATAAAGGTCCCCAATTGATTGTATTTGGTAATTGTTCAGTTTGATAAATGTACCTCAATTGTTTTTTTTTATTATTTCGTAATTCAATTGGAGGACGTAAATCACCGAAAATGTCGTAATACAATGATTGATTTACGTTTTTAATTAATGCTACCCAATGTGTTCCTTGGTTTTGCTTGGAATATAAATTAACAATCATAGATTCACAGAGATGTGGTTTCTGTGGTGAATTGTATCTCATACACACACCTCGGACATAGGGAATATTCAGTTTATTTACAAATACATAAATATCTTTGTTTTTAAATGCATGTTTTGGAAGACTATTTAGGACTCTCTGCATTTTTTTCCACGTTTGGAGTTTTTTCGCCCTTGTCCAACTTTATAGGGTTTCAAAAACATTTCTTTACCTTTTGATTTAACTGCTCTACTGATAGCCGAAACTCCTCCGAGGATTTATCCAAGAGCTGTTAATGCTGGTAATAGGAATGGAATTATTCGTCCATTATTTGTTTTTCGTTTGGTTTTATATTTTAAACCCATGCCTTTTATAACCTTTGTGTGCATGACATTGTCAACAACCCAGGCACATAGCTTTTCACCTGTCGATGTAGACGGTTTCTTTGTTATATTTGCTGCTTTGTCGGCTCGAATTGTATCCGCTATATGTCTTTCTTTCAAACAGTTTGTTCGAGCATAAATTGTATTGTGTTCTTTACTAGCATTATCCAGAGAGTTTATTCTTTGAGCATTCCGCACCAGACATTTTTAAAGTTTAGTACCAGACCCACAATAATTGTTTTTCAGTAAATGCCACTTAAATGGTAATTTATTAATCAATTTATTCAATACTCCACAACCTTTTTTGATTTGTTTAGAACGAGGCATTATTTTCAACTGAAAGCAAGCCTATAATTAGACCCACATTTATAAATTTAATGGTAGAACGTTACATTATGTAATACAGTATAAATGAAGATTATAAAACAAAATGTACATCGTCCTGTAATTGTAAATACAAAAGAAAACATAATTGAACAGAAACATGGCATTCTTTTATCATCAAATATAAACTGTATTAAAAGTGATCCTTCTTCACGTGGAAAAGCATGTTATTATGTTGCTGTTGGGACATCCAAATGGGCTTAAATTTGAAAACATATATGTATTTTGTAAAACTATACAACAAGAGAAATATCAACGATCAGTGAGTATTTTATCAGTAATTGAAGGAATGCGATATTTCCCTTTTTGGAAATAATGAAGATATAGTGCCTCCCAATGAGGCATTACCCAATTCCATATTTATTTTTGACGATGTTTGGTGCGAACCACAGGGTGAAATACAGCAATATTTTTGTTTTGGTCGACATTCAAACGTTGATTGTTTTTATCTATCACAAAGTTACGCATGTATTCCATTGCATAATTTGCATGATAATGCAAATATGATAATTGTGTTTAAAATGGATAACATGAACCTTCAACATATTTGAAAATGACTATATCTTAGGCGATATGACATTTACAAATTTTAAAGGTATATGTTTTTTCTCTTGGAAAAACAAATATGGTTTTCTGGTGATCATACCAGTGCTTCCCCTATATAAAGGCAGATATAGATCTGGATTTTACAGTTTTTTATTTTCCGAGCAAGAATAATGAGTATTTCAAAATTTGGACATAGTGGTATAAAACGCAATCATTACAATATTTGTTTAACCAAAAATCGCGATGGGAATTGTGATTTGAACAGACATATATGACGTAATGTGGGTATGGATGTGTAAGATACTGATGCTGCAAATAAACGTTACAGGGAAGAGTTAAACATCATTAAGCGAAACATATATAAATTGCAATTGACTGATATTCAAAAGAAATTAATATAGTTAGTTGATGGGAATGATAATGTTTATAACAACACGGGTGTAATTTGTCTTTGTTGGTGTTGCACACCTGCTCTAACCTAAGGAAGCCTTACCTAACCTAACCTAACATATCCTAACCTAACCTAACATAACCTGACATTCAGGTGTGAGCCATATTCTTACATCTGATGAATGCCGAGGTTCGTTGAAGAGAGAGTTAAACTCTGTTGGCTAGACACGGCTTAAAGGAACCTAATGTTCCAGCCAATAGGGGGCCAGGATTCGAACCTGGGACCAATAGAGGATACTAAATACCTACACCCCCCTTATGTGCCAATTCCTATGTCATGACTGCTAAGAAAACACATAGAACACTGGGTCTCGTACGTAAGCATGCTAAATAAACAAACATGAAATATTCACAAAATATGAGACCATTAAATTAAATAGAAGTCATTAACATAAGAAATACATAAAAATGAAGTCTAACTAATTAACCTTATTTTCAACATAGTTGGATTGCCATGTTACATCTAAGAGGAAATATCCTGACAAAAATATATGTAATAAGGAAAACAGGAGAAAAATAAATATTCAATTGATTACGTATGCCAATTGTATGAAAAATACCGCATGTGACATGTGTACAAAATGTATGTTTACATTAAAACAAATAATAACACATTGCATGCAAGTAAAACAGAATAACATTAAATATGAATGTTAGTAAATGTGACAATGTTCATTTTGACAGTGTTACAGTCGCCCTTTCATATTTTTGTAATCATTTTAATTTCAAAAGTGTATAGAAAATAATTCAACAATGTGACACAGAAAAATGTTAAGTTGTAACACAGTGTAACATATGAAAAACCTTCTGAGTTCATATAAATCGAAAGTTCATATAGGTAGTTCACTTGGGCATGTATAAGCAAGCATATATTTGGTAGTTCTATAATATTTTTAAATCATGTGTCTTTTGCTTTATTAGTGTGCATCATTATCATCATTTGTGTTCTGCCCAGAGGCAGGTTTTCACGTGGTATCTCTCCATGCTCTCCTGTCTTCTGCCAACCTCTTCGGGTTCATATACTTTCCGCTTCCCTTGATGTCATCTATCAACTTGTATCTTCTCCTTCCTTTCAATCTTTTTCCACAAACTATTCCTTCCATAGCATCTGTTAGCAAGCACTCCTGTCTCAACGAGTGTCCCATCCAGTTCTTCTTCCTTTCTCTTATGACTTTCAGCAGTTTTCTCCTCTCATCAACTCTTTCCAGCACTTCTTCATTGCTCACTATTTCCACCCAGCTTATCCTCTCCATTCTCCTCCACATCCACATCTCAAACGCTGCTAGCCTTTTTTTCGTCCTCACGACTCAGTGTCCACGTCTCTGCCCTATAGAGTGCCACACTCCATACTAAACACTTGCCCAGTCTTTTCCTCAATGCTTTATCTAGTTTTCCGCATAGCAATCTCCACTTCCTATTGAACGCTTCCTTCGCTACCGCAATACGAGTCTTCACTTCCTGATGACATTTCAAGTCCTCAGTTATCGTACTTCCTAGATATTTGAATGTTTTTACTTGGTTGATATTAACTTGTCCTATCTTAATATTTGCCAGTTGCCTTCCTTTACTGAATACCATACTCTTTGTTTTTGATGTATTGATTCTCATTCCATACTCCTCACAAGTTTCATTTTTTTTTTTTTTTTCCCACTTTTTGCTAATAAATCCTTACCATCGGCAAATCTTATACATTCTATTCCCTTCCTGCCAAGACGTACTCCTCTTCTTCCATCTAATCATTTCCCAATAATCTCCTCCAGGTATAAATTGAACAACATGGGAGAAAGGCAACAGCCTTGTCTGACGCCCCTCCCAATGCTGCTTTCTTCCAACATTTCAGTTCCAATCTTTATTCTTTCTTTCTGTTGTATATATATATTATATATATATATATACGGTACTAGTCATCTCTCCTTCCAATCTACTCCTTTCCTCTTCAAGATGTCCATCAGCTTGTTCCATTGTACTCTGTCGAATGCTTTTTCCAAGTCAATAAAGACAGAATAAATTTCTCTACCTTTCTCAATATATCTTTCCCTTACGATTCTTAACAGGCCTATAGCATCTCTTGTTCCTTTTCCACTTCTAAGTCCAAACCATTCCTTTCCAATCCATCTATCTAACTTCCTATATAGCATTCTATTCAACACTCTTAACAATATTTTAGCTGTATGAGAAATTAGACTAATAGTCCTGTGCTCTTCACATTTATTTGTATACTTTTTTTTCAATTGGTATCATTACTGTTGCGAGAAAGTCATCCGGCCATTCCCCTTTGTCATAAATCTCACTACATAGGTAGACTATCTCCCTCCTTCCCCTGTTTTCTAAACTCTTCAACACTTCTGCTGGCAAATTATCGATTCCACACGCCTTTCGATTCTTCATCTCCTTCAGTGCCTTTTCTACTTCTGCTTCCAAGATGCTGCCCTTTCTATCCTCTAGCACCTGCGCCTCCTCTTCAATCATACTTTCACTTATACAGACATTCTATATATTCTTGCCATCTAGTCAACACCTCATGTGGTTTTTTGGCTAATGTGCCATCCACTTTTTCTATTTCCATGTTATACTTCTTTTGCCTTCAAAGGCTATCTACCTAGCCATTCTGTACATAATTTCATACTTTCCCTCTTTCTCCATTTTCTCTATTTCCTCACATTTCTCTTTCATATATCTTTCTCTTGCTTGTTCATGTTCTCTTCTTAATTCATTATTCAGTTTCCTATACCTCTTTCTTCCTTCTTCATTTCCCGTATTCTTCCACTTTCTCCATTCTTCCATCTTTTTCAACATATTTTCTGTTATCCATTCTTTCCTGATACTTTTGGACTCTCTAATTCCTAGAACTTCTTTGCCAGATGTAATGAGTCCTTCCCTCATTTTTATCCATTTTTCATTTATACATTTTTCATCTCTGCCTCTTTGGCATTTTCCATAAACCTGTCTTCCAGCTCCGAAGCCTTACTTGCCTCCTTGAGTGGTTCTAAGTTTAATCTTTCCCTTGCTTTATCTCTCTCCACTTTATTCAACTTTACTTGTATTCCTCCCACTACAAGATTGTGATCTGAATTTATGTCTGCTCCTGGGTAAGCATTGGCATTCTTCAGGCAGTCCCTATACCTGTTTTGTATTAGGATGTAGTCCAGCTGGAACCTTTCTCTATTCAAACAAGAGAACCATGTATAATGTCTCCTTTTGTGATTTTCAAATAGGGTGGTTCCCACCACTAGCGAGTTTTCTTTGCAAAAGTTAATTAGTCTTTCACCCCTCGCATTTCTTACCCCTTATCAAAATTTTCCTACTATATCTTCTTCTTTTCCTTCACCTGCCACTGAATTCCAGTCCCCCTAATAATGATACAGGCATTTTTATTCTCTTTCTCAATAAGTTCTTCAATCTTTACATAGTATTCTTCCGCCTCTTCATCTCTATGCTGGCTAGTATATATATATATATATATATAATATATATATATATATATATATATATATATATATATATCTGTATTAATATCGCATCTTTCGAACTACCTGCAGCCGTATGACTATCAATCTTCCATCAATATATTGCACCTTCATTTACTTATTTTTCAGTTTTTGCCCTATCAGTATTCCCATACCATTTCCACGACTCTTATCTTCTCCTGAGTAGAAAAACTTATAACCTCCACTTTCTATCTCCCCGTTCCCTCCCCATCTTATTTCATACATTCCAAGTGCATCTAGTCTGTTCTTTTTCATCTCCTGTTTTGCATTATCTTGCCTTCCTTTTTTTTCTCTTCTTTCTTTCATTGGTATTTCCTCTCAATGTGTTCCCTTCTCGGAGATCCGAGTGAAGGGAAGCTTTACCTCCGGATTCTTTTACACAGAGAGCCATACCATGTACTACTTGGGAAATATAATGTGGTAGTATCCCGTTACTTTCCACATAGGGAGTAGGTTGCCCAGCCTAATATCAGCAGCTAAATATGAGTCAGACTCTGTTTGTAAATAGTGTTATTTCACTATGAGATGGTTGTCTTGTAACCACTACAACATCTATTGTTTTCCACTTGTAAATTTAAAATACATAAAACAGATTAAAATTGGTTTAAAAACAAGGCCCATTTGTATAAAATCCAATATTTCAGCACTGCAAAAACACTTCACATTAATAATTCATCAAATTCAATCCATACCAGCGTCAAAAATTCATAAAATGTTACCAGCCGAAGGAATGTCAACATTGCACTCCCCTTCTCAGTCACCATAGTTGGTTTTTTAGCGAAATTTTCGCTCAAACTTTATCCCCATTTCATTTCAGCTTGCTTCTTATTTATGCAGGCACAATTTAAAAACATTTTAGAGTCTCACAAACACTTAAGAATTAATTTATATAAAAACGTATGGAAACAGAAATTAAAGATGTTACATTAGTGTGCAATAAAATTTAGAAAAACATGTAGTCATTATCACTTCAAACATATATGATACCACAAGAACAAAATTGTAAGAAAAGAAAAGAAAATGTTAATCTCAGTTCAAACATCTAGCATTGTTGCGTCACTCAGAAGCGCGAGGGATAAAATTACCGGGGCCGGGGAAAACAGTCAGTCTAAGTATTTTTTATTTCCTTTTTGCGCGCCACGTGCACTTACTTTTTTTATTTCATTTTGCTGTTCGGAAATACAAACTGCAGACAGTCATGCGACAAGAACCGCGCCACCATGGCGGGCCAATCAGAAGTGTAGTCCACGTGGCCATCTGCCGCGCACTCGGCGAAATACGGCAGAGGTCGTACAGGATCGTTGCCCGTGCTTTGCGGGGTCAAAACACCGCGGGCTGCAAGTAAACAGTTCAAGGAGAAGTGGCGGGAGTGATGACAATCTCCGTGGGCCGACTTCACATAGTGTAGACGTCTGCCGCAACGTACCTTGTGTCTCGCAGATCGTAGAGATCGTCTGTCTCCGATGGCGTGTGCAATGTAGTGCTGATACTCGCGTGCACTGAAGTGCGTCGCTGGTGAAGTGTTTACAGTTCTGTGTCGCCGCTCGCTCCAAACCACAGCGAGCTCTCCGCTGGGACGTCGTCTTCGGCTAGGCACACTCAGTTACCGTCTTTGTGGTATACATAGGCTATTGACTAGATACAATTAGGCCATCCAATCTAATCAGCGTTAATAACAAATAGAGAACAACAATCAGAGGAGAAATATCAATAACACAAATAGGAATATTTACACACACTTTCAATAAAGCTACTCAGTTGCCTGAAGATTTTCGGCGTTAAAAAAAATGTAGACATAGCCAATATCGCTACAACCACAAGCGATAAACAAAAGGTAGACATATGAACATTCATTGGGAAACATGACTAAAGGTGACGAATAAACATCTTAAATGCTATACACAATTTAACATGGCAGGAATACTGGCATCAACATTATAGAAAAACCACGTTTCATGTTACCTTACATGAACTCGGCGATGCTCTAAAGAGGATTTTACTAGGAAGACATCTAGACGACAGCTGCACAAAGTTTATCAACATTGAATGGACCATGGTACATCATAATTTTAACTACAGTGTTTACATGCCTTAGAAAGAAGTTCAGTTGCTTTGTTAGTTATTACGCCTAGTGCCTATACTTGCTCTTATTTCAGAATCCACAGATCTGGCTGATAGCAGGACACGGGTGAGTGAGACTCCTTTGAAGTTCGCGACAGGCAGCTGTTACGTGGTGCACTAGGTAGAATTAACTTGTTCCTCCCTTGTAGGCTGACAGATTCCCCGCTGTCTTCTGTGCTTACGATGTACGCTTTCCCTTTAACCACTTCTTGGTTACTTTGTGTACAGCACCATACCCTGGTTAGCATGGGCTAAGCATCGCATCTTTATTTAATAATGCGTGGCATAACTTAGAGGGGAGGCTCTCACTTAATTAATTTAACTTCGCTGCTCAATCCAGGGTGTCTGTGCACTCGGCAGCACACTTCCTGCGGCTTCACGGAAAATATAAATATTATTTTGCCCCAATTAATACTGAAAATAGGCCATATCATTATGCAATATGCTGGCATTCTTTTAGCCGTTCATTGCAATTCTTCGCTCTTCTTCTAGGCAGTGGTAGACGGTTCACATTGGTAATATTCACGTAGGGCTGTAAAATTTAATCTGCCTACGACGTCATCGATGCCGGACACGACCAACTCGTAACAGTTAGTATTCACCTCCTGTCGTACCTCATATGGCCCTGCGAATAATGGAAAATTCTTGGCCATAAGAAAATCCCAGTGTCTGCTTGTATGACTGGTCTTTACTAATACCAATTTACTAACTTTTGGTTTCTTGGCGCGTCTAACGCGGTGACTCGCTGAAATGTGCAGTCTTCGTCTTGCCAGCTTAATCAGTTCTTCCCTCAGCTCATTTAAATTTTCTTGAGTTTCTGCCAATATTCCTGGCCACTTAGGCAAAACAGCTGGTTCAAATACCGTCGATCTAACCCTCTCTAGGCTGATTATATAGTTAGCTTGCGGCGCAATATATTCAGTATTTATAGGAGGTTACATATGCATGAACTGCAGTGCAGTTCGAGCTCCATTCTGTCTCATGTTATTTTTTCGGACAGTAGGTTTAGGCGGTGAGGGATTTAATCTGGTAGGCGGTTGTTTTGGCGGTGAAGTAGGCGTTTCAGGCCTCGATCCTCACACGACCTTTCCCCCTCTGAGATGTTTCTATCACCTCGCCTCCCGCGATACCATCGACCTCGTCTAGTCCATCGTCCAGACTAACATTTACTACCCCGGAACGATCCTTGAGGGTCTCGCTGTTCTGAATAATTTCCAGTACTGTAAGGTTCTTCGTTGTTCAGACTGAAGTGTTGCGCCTTAGGTGACTGGCCATTCCTGTGTGCTGGCGGATTGCTTTAATACAGGGGTGGTGGCCTGTATACGGGTTCAGGCCTCTTACCTTCTCTGGCTGAGTGCGATCTCTGCATTTTCTCGATTTTCTCAAACTCCAGTAGGCCTTCCCTAGAGGAGACTAAGTCAGAATCCCTTCTTCCTGTCCAGTGCGCCTGATAATTATAGGGTAGCTGGTGAAACACCATATAAATAAATTCGTCATCGCTCATTGGCGGCGTCAAGTGGCGTGAACGTTCATACAACCCGAAACGTGACTTTCCAAGCACCTACCCTTGCCTGGGAAAAACTTTTCAACGTGAAGTCTTGCCCTGAACCTTGGGGTTCTGAAATTGTTCTACGAACCTTGTTTTAAACTCTGCAAAAGTTGTTACGCTACTGCGGGTAACCTTCCACCAGTAGTAAGCAGTAGATGAAAGTGCCATGCTCAAATAACGTAGCTTTTCACTGTCACTCGGGCCAAACAGTGCCGCATATTCGTCAAACTTTACTAAGAAGTTTATGGGGTTCTAACTTACACGGCCTTCTAATTTCGGAATTTGTTTCGCCCATATTTTTGAAGGGTGGTGCAATAAAGTAGATACGTGTGGGATAGGTGTAGATACACTTGCTGTATTTACTGGTACAGAACAGTTTTGAATTGAAGTGTTTTTTATGGGCTGTAGTGTACAGTTATCGGTTCGCGGTGTTTCCTGAGTAGGCGAATGTGGAGAAAACCCTCGGTTTTGCACGTCACTTATTACCAGTGCTAGCTGGTCCAGTTTCTCAGTGACAGTATGCAGCTGCTGTCCAGACGAACTCTCTATATGAGATAACCTGGCTTCGACATTCTCGGCGACCCTGTTTAGTTTCTGTTCTGAAGCCTATTCCACCTGGGAAAATCTAGGCTCCACGTGGTTACTGAGTGAGTCAAATTTCTCGGCCACAATGTCGCTTACTACAGCCTCACATGGCTGTGGGTTAAACCTCTTCATTAGCTCCTCCACTTCACTAATTTGCCGGGCGTGGTTTACTTTTACTAGCTCTAGCTCTTCCAGTGTCGGTCGTGCCTCAGTCTGCATAGTTGCTACATCTGCAGCTACTCGCTGTAGGTTAGTTTTAACCTCCTCGTGCAACTCAGTCATTTGCTGTTGCAGCCAGTCTGACTGGTTTCCTAACTGCATTTGTATGTCGGTATATGTCGGTACTCAAATCCGATTTCATGCTCTGCGTGTTTGTTTCCATACGCTGTATGTTAGCTTCCATGCACTGCATCATAGCCATCAGCTGTTGCATGCAGTCTGGCGGTACTGTGGCTACCGGTGTAGTGTCTAAGTTAGGAGACACTTGCAGGTGTTCCGTGTTTTCTATCTGGGTCGCTTCGTCGCCTATCCCTACTTCCGGTGTCTGGTTGGTAATCTGACCGCTCATTCTTACTTCCGTCGTCATTTCTACTGTCTCTTCCACTTCCACCGTGTATTCAAGAGTTCGGTAGTTTATTGGCGTCAGTTTCCTCGGTGTCCCATTAGTTCGGCCTGTCCTCCCCTCCAGTTTTCCGCTCTTCCACCACTTTGTTGGCGCCAGTCTGAGATAACCTAGTTGTGTTATGTTATCCCGAAGTTAATGTGATATACAATAGGATACCGGTTGTATTGGCCCCAGCAGTTAAGTGCCCCAATCTGACCTATGACGCCGCCCTTGCGTTGGGACCAAGCAGGTTAAACAGTGTGTAATACAAATAGGGATATACAAGCCAAGCTCTACCCCACGACGTTGTCATAGCCAATCTGTTCTAAAAACGTCATCGGATAGGGCACCAGTCTAACTATTTCTAAACAGAAATATTTACTAAGCTGATTTAAAATAATTTTATATTTAGACTTGAGTGTTATATCAGTCCATGAGTTTCACAGGCCCGGTCAGTGGGCTGGCTGGCAGAGACAGAACTTACCATGAATCACCATAAATCCAGCTGGAAGACAACTACGTACACGACTTGTGTACCAACACTTTCAGGAAACATGAGACCAGCAACTAATAATACTAATAGAAACCTTTGAAAACATAGGAAGACATTGGAGCAACTGTAGTAAATGATGTAAGCGACCACTGGGAAAATGCTTTTCAGGTACAGATTTATTGATGGAATATTTCCACCTCCTTATTTTAATTGTTTGAAATTACTGGACTGTTAAGAAAATGAGAAACCCTCGTGGCAATTAGCAAAAATCTAAGTTGACACAAAACAAAGATGTGGGATTGGCCGTACCTATGTTGTCCTTATTTTACGTAGTGCAGGCTCTCTTTCATACTTACGCAGTAACAGTTATTGTTGATATCACGTTCAAAAATGAATATGTTCAGAAAATAAAATAATAATCACTTAAATTTTGTGGGCTTAGTGCATGTGAACACGTACTCTTCTCGGATTATTCATGGGCGAATTTGCAAAAACTGGTTCGTAAGCACGTTAAAATTCAACATGACATCACTTGTAAACTCATAAGCTTCTAGAACAATTTAAAGCTGACGCCCTGTTCCACACTTAGAATATATTGCAATTAAAACTTGTCTTGCAGAAATCTGGATTCTCTCACTGTTCTGTAGTGGCGTAGAACGACCTTTCAAAATAAATAATGTCGTCAGAATAGGTAGATGTAGGGACATATATATCTCGGCCTCGGCGTCGTGGATAAATGTGTACGCTCTTACACAGACGCGGGCGAGCTTCTAAACTTCTAAATTAACTTAGAAAATGGCTTAAATTGCACTCACACTTGCTGGAACAACACTTAATTTATATAATAATATGAGAGGAAGCTAATACACCCTACATTCTAACTTAAAACCTAAATCGTCACCTACATTCAGGTGCGAGCCCTATTATTACGTATGATGGAAGCTGAGGTTCGTTGAAGAGGGAGTTAAGCTCTGTTGGCTGGACATGACTTAAAGGGACATAACGTTCCAGCCAATAGGGGGCCAGGATTCGAACCTGGGACCAATAGGAGAATACTAAATACCTATATCCCCCTTTCATTCCAATTCCCACAATCTAACTGCAAAGAAAACACATAGAAACTGCGTCTCGTACGTAAGCATACAAAATAAATAAACATGAAATATTCACAAAATATGAGACCATTAAATAAAATAGAAATTATTAGCATAAGAAATACATAAAAATGAAGTCTAACTAATTAACCTATTCTAAAAAGAATGCGCAAAGCAGGTCTTCCAAAAATGCTCAATTAACAACAAAACACCTGATCTGAAACTACATAAATGACATATATAACGACAGCCAAGCACCCAGAAAACAGGCCAAACTGCATTTAATATTTATAAAAAAAGCGCTCCTTTACAGTATAGTTACGCCTATTTGTCCTTCGCAAATTACACATAATTATTCTGTCCCTCTGGGTTCATATGCAATTCTTGCTTCAGATATCTGCAATGTTCATCGCCTATTGCATGGTTTCGGTCTGTGGTGTACTAGTGAACTGACTGATATCGTAGGCCAACTGACCGAACGCTTAGCGTAAACATCAGTATGTGAGTGCTAGCCTACCTCTACCCAATTTGCAGCTGTGAATTTCCCATTCATAGCCTTCCCGTTCACACGTAAATTACAAAATGAAATAATGCATCGCAACTATCTGAAGCTACATTTATGTGTGGATCGATGTAGTTTGGTGGCAGACTTTATTAAACAACTGAAGAGATGCTCTGTAGATTGCGTTAGGGGCTGCAGATCAACGCCAAGAAGCACTGCATAATGTAATAGGCTAAGCCATCTCATGCCTCTTACACGCTTGGCAGACAACCCAGTCTTTATAACGTATAACTGCTTCGGGCTCGTAATCGTACATATCCCTCGCAGACCATTTACGGCGAGAATGAAGTCGTATCTCGTCGGCCGGCCCACAGCTCTTGGCCCATGCTTCTCCCCCCCTCCCCCCACATCCCCCGGAAATTAAAACAATCTCTTCCCCGGAGCTCTTGCCGGGAATGCTTGCTACTCATAAACATCCCCACCCACACCACCAACCACCCCAGCCTTACACAGTTTCATGATTTCCATCCCTGCCGCCTCATTTCCCTGTATAGTGGAGTCCACCTCTCCTGCCCCTTCCTCAACCAGCTTGGGGCGCAATCATAGCGAAGAGCAGGATGTTTCTCCTCGCCATGTATCCATGGGAGTCATTAAAAGGAGAAACCTGCTATCGTGTTCTCTTAACAGGATCCGAACATGCAACACGTGTGCGGAAAACGTTGTGTTTTCATCAACAAGTAGTATTGATTCATAAGCGAAATAATCTACACGGAGGGAAGGTTTCAGTATACAACAAGTATAATTTGCCATTTTTCGTTTGGGAAGCGATTTCTCTTTTTGACTTTGCCACCAAAAAATGGAATTAGTTCGACACCAGATGCCCAAGCAACGCGCACAAACACACACAACACGCATGCACATGTCTGTGACCGTGCCTTTTGCTATTCTAACCCAGCGATCTTGGCCACTAGGCCTTACCACGCTTCGACTGACCATTCATTACGTGCCCTTTTATTACGTGCCCAAATCTCAACTTGTATTGACAAGATCCAAAAGCCCAAATTGATTCACAAATACGCATGGTAACAACCTTCCACAAATACTGAGACCCTTGTACTCGGCACTAAGCATGTGGTTCATCCTAGAAACTTTTCGAATCTGTGGTCTCTCCAGGAGACCAGAGCATTAATGCAGTGTACGCACTACCATTCTCAGGGAAGAGGATTCCCTCTCGATCTCCTCTAGCATACAGCCACACATGTTTTCATGTACACGTATAGCTTTCCGTAGTACCGCCCCTCTTGTACATGATCCCCGAGGGTTTAAATAGAAGTCATATTTACAGAGTCATTGTTATCAGCCATAACATTTCCAAGTTACTGGAAAAACAGGTCACACCCCCTCATCCCAAACATTTGTATCTGGCTTCTCAGATTGAACTAAAATAGAATGCAAGATACTACTACATCGTGCAAGCAATACTATCCATAATTTCGGGAAACCCCACACTCTAAAATCGAATAAATGGACAACCACTCATTCGCAGTGAAAATGGCTCCACTTAGATTCAGTGAAGCTTTTCTCATCACTAAATCAATCAGTGTACTGTTTCCACTGAAACAATAAGTTTTTTTTTTCACTGATTCTAAGTGGAGACATTTCCACTGCGAATCAGTGGTTTTCCATTGATTCGAATTTAGAGTGCACTCTCTGGGAAACTACAGGCAAGCTGCAGCGTCTGGAACTTCGGACCTGAGTGATAAAAGTCCCAACAGTGAGAAAAGCCGATATCATGGAGGGGACGTGTGCAAAGTATCCCGCCAGAGCACATACAGCCACATAATTGTAACAACAAAATATCTATGGTCGGTTCAAGGATATGCCGTACTGCTTGTAGTCATCTTTCTGCCCACTGCGTATCATTCTGCCACATGTAAACATTAACATTTCCAAAGACCTCAACACTAGTTACTCACGCGACGTTTTAGTGGCACTTAAATTGTCAGAATAATGTGCGTATGTTACAATCATGCCTCTTCTTAGTTATTACATTGGGTGTTTAGAATGTAACTTTCAAATGACCAGCAATCTGAACATTTAACTTTTCATAAGATGTTAAAACTACGGTACATATGGCCTACAGTAAGTATGACAATCAATCTTCATCATTATGCAATTACGAAAAGAATTCACCTCCAAATATCGGTCATGAACGTCTTCATTCAACTGTGAATTAGTTATACACTATTTATGAACACACGGTGTTGACAAAAATATCCGCAGTAAACCGCCCCTAAAATTAAAATAGTTCTTAACCCTAACTCGGGTTTCAAGTGGCGAGTATTACTAGTGAGGGAGGATAGTTAGGTTAGTTTAAGACTGTAGAAAATGCTTAGTGACGCCAAGAAAGTGCCTGCCTCAGTCCTAAGGTCAACGAATAATGCCTGTTCGCAAATGGACTCATCGATGATGGTTATTTCATTTGTACAACAGAAGAATGCTTAGGAACATGGGCATGGGTTACGGGAAGCAAATGAACTAACACTTTGGAAATAATTTCGATTTTCTGTAGCCCATTGCAGCGTCGGTAAGTATAGAAAATCAAAACTAAATATACAGAATTTCTTATTTAAAGCTTATAAGAGGTAACAAACATAATTAATATTTAACCAAACATTTCTCCATATTACAAACCCGCGGTAAATGCAGTTTAAGGCTTTCATATTTACTTCGAATTCACTGCCTGTTACATCCACTAATCATTCGAGCATCGTACACAACTTCTCACGTCTTCATTTGGTTATTAAAAACTGCTAAACATTACTTAATTGTTTGAAACATTAAAAATAATAACTCACGCCGATTTATTATAACATATTTCAACTACCAAAAGCACGTATCATCATAACGGAGATTCATTTGCTACACAGATATAAATACACAACAGAGTTTTGACCATTTCTATGGCTTGATTGCATATACTTTTCTGTCCACGTGAACACATTTTGAAATGTATTACCGTTTGTGAGTCTTTTAGAGTGTCCCTTAAAGAAATAAACGTTAAGTTATTATTGTGTGGCAATTTGCAACAATTTTTATATAGCCGTTTTGTATTCAGTCGGTAACAATTTGCAAACTATCTCGTAATGTGTTAAAAGTATTAATATGAAAGAATAGTGTTCAAAAAGTAGTTAAACTTAAGTACCACATTAGTAGGTATTTTGTTACTATATATTATGTACTATTATATATATGAGTTTATAGTTTTGCGTGAGGGGAATATCTCGGTTTGCGATCTGTTTGGGGTTATTTATGCTAAGCTTTCGATTTATTGCACACAAGGGAATGTTGTATTAGTAGCATGGAAAAAGAATGTAGTTTCCAGCGGTAGCAACAAAAAAAATAAAAACAATAGGAGTCATGTAAATTAAGAGAAAGGGGGGATATGAAACACAAATGTTTATCTCATATTTTCGTCATTTGATTTGCACGACGGCTTTGATAAATGACTCATATTTCGAAGTTTTCATTCTGCCGCGCCAATTTAATGACCACCGTATTGCACTTCATTGATATTAATATTGGCATTATTCTCAGTTGGTGATTCTGCCAGGTTCACTTTATTCTCTCACCCACTCGAATTTAACACAATACACACTGTGGTATGGATAAGTAACATATTTTCTGTAAAACCCCCCAACGAGTATTACCTATAGGTAAGAACTGTAAATTTCGCCGCGTAGACTGAAAATTCACGTCGGGTCGGCCCTTTCAAGTTATAAAGGCGTGTTCCTTACAAAGTTATAAGCTGGGTATCTTTCATAACTGCGACGTCCGGTTTTCCTCCAAACCACTTATATTGCGATCTCGTGATATAACCTATAAGTAACTGTTTATGTGTAGCCTAAGCTACGCATGCCAACTGGTATTCGTCTTGATCATCCTTCTAAGAACCTAATCTTGGCCAGATGGCTCGTTTCTCATTTTTAGTTTATTGGTATTAGGAGGGTAGACATCTCACATATCTACTAGTAGGTGTCCCCAAAAATAGTTATTATAAACGGCGCCAGTATCAAAATGGTCGTGACAGTCATTTTCACGAAATATGTCTGGCTGATGCCAAGCTACATGATGTGGTTTTCACTTTACACAAGTGTATTTCAGTTGATGACAGTGGCAAGATAAAACATCTCCGTGACAACGAAATTCAAGATTACTCTCAATAGGAAACCGATAAAACGTGGTTGCTCTGCTAGTCGTAGACAACAGCTAACAAAAAATAGATTTTTCACATATAAAAATTTATTTTAAAGAAAACACTTAACGTATACGGTGCTCGATTGGAGACTGGCATGGCATAATATATTTATAATTGCAGTCAGATGTCCAACACTTAACTGCTGTTGGCAATCCAATCTCACATCTTCCAACGTTACCAAACAATTGCTGGCCAAATTGATGTATTAGAGAAACGTAAGGGACCTGAAACTAAGTGCTGGGTTTTCAAATCCCATATAGATTATTTAAAAATGAATTAATTTTAAATATTTTTCGATTAAACAGTTCAAAATAAAATTAAAAGTGTAGAAATATTACAGAAGCACTCAACTATTTACCTTTTTTCTATGGAATCAAATACTCACAGATGGCATAATATAGGATAAAACTGTTTACGAATTTGTTGTTTCGTATCGTGTAATTTCTGACATTTTCCCAATGACTAGGCATACTATTAACTCCCAGTTTTCAAGCGCGTGTATCTCCCTTACTAAGCACGTTCAGTCATATAGGTCGTGTGATGTTTTCTGCCATATCTTCAGGCTAATTCTTTATAGCAGGCGCTCAACTTAATTATGCAGTTTTGAGACTGTGACTCGACGCCGTTTTCCTCTGACCGGGACGGGCCTGTTATTACATCGGACCTGAGAACCCTGCACTTTGAATAGAGCGGTACTAATACCATTGAATTGGTACTACTGAACAATCGGAAGTATGGGCAGCGATGATGTTAAGGGAAGTTAAAACCCATCACAGAAGTTATAAAATATAGCGGTGAATCATTCACCGCCTTACACTTCAGAGGTAACGTAAAAATTTCATGAAATGGGAAAATAAATTCGACAAAGAGACAATATTTAATTTAACGTTTACGTTACGCTGAAAAAAAAACAATACTGTCAACTGCGTGGGTATAATTATGGCACAACTACGAAAATTACGTAGCGAGGAACCTCCGAAGCTCAAGTCGCCGAGGTGTTACTTTGAGACTACGAGGTAGTAGGTTCCAATCTTAGGCGAACCTTGAATATGTACGATGTTTTTATGCGTAATTTTACGTTGATTTATCATATAACCCACCCAACGATTGGTCTACTGGCACAAAGAGAAGATGCGAATATGTAACGATGAAAAGAAATCACCTACAAATTTTGGAGGCAATATTTTTAACAATTTTTCAAGCTGTGAAATACCGTACGACAAAATTTTATCCTCGTAATCTGTATGGCATACAAATGGTACTTGGATTATGTAAGTAACTTAAAATTACTTATTTCTAAGGAAATGCAAGGAAACAAAAAAAAAGTATTATCGTGTGTGTCACATGACCAAAAAGCTAACACGAACTCAACATGAGAGGCTTTATTTTATTTTAAATATTTATTAATACATTATATAGCTAATTTTTCCCGTGACGTTTGTTCTGGTGGCTAAGCATTTCTAAATAAAATACAGAATATGTAAAATGTTATTTTATAGTAATCTGTCTCCTGCAAGTGAATACGTGTAAACATCTCATCACATATTATTTGTGCTTCTTTTGATAAAAAAAATTCTGGTAACGCGACTAATCAAGAATGAGTGAAGAGATTTGAATAACTCTTAATATCGTGGTCTTGAAAGCCGATGAGGGTGATTAATGTGAGTATGGAGCAGCACCAGAATGAAAGGGCGGGAGAAACGGGAAATCCCCGAGAAAACCCGCCGACCAACGGCATCGTCTGGCAATTTGACTGGACAATAAGGCTCGTCAAGAACTGTAACAAGGGATAAAATCACCAGTAATGTCTCATGGAATTTGTGTCTACATAAAAACTTGGGTGTGTTGTCCGTCCATTGACTCTTCGATCCGGGGGAAAAACAAAATTGATGTTTCCTGTCGTTATTCCAGGAAGTATGGCTGGAGCCATTAATAATTTAGAATCTTTGGAAACGGAGAAACTTCGAATTATTATTTCCTGGTCACTTTTTATGAGCGCATATAATTGCTACCTTTTATCGTTAGGTCTCTTGTTAATTTTTTATGAAACCCTTTGGCGCTGAGACTTGTTTTCCGGAAGTGATGCTTTCATGCCGACATCTGTTCGGCGAGGAACGAGAACAGTAAAATCTGGCCACGTGGAATTCTTCCAGCCTGTTTGGGCACTATTGCTGAAAAATTGCCCACACGATCAGAATTTTAAGGTGCTTGTATACGTCACAGGATATCCTTTAAGGTGCAATGTTTTCAGACCCATCAAACCAATATTTCTGTTGCCATAAATTAATTTGTTAAAAATCTACCTTATCAAAGGAACTGTGGTAATTCTGTAATATTGCCTGTTATTATCTTACATGTCACAAATTATTGATTGTTTTGGAATTAGTAACAAACTGCTTTTTGTATCCAGTTCGAAGAAATATTTTATCGCTATAAAAATTTGGCAGGGTTTGTTTCGACCAAATATTAAGTAATAGGCACATATTTTCCTTTGGAAGAGTATCTTTCCACCTGTCCCTTTTTTGTATTGCTAATTAGTATTTCACACCACAAGCGCTAGTTTTACCATTATGATAAAATTCCGAAATTAACTTTTAGGCGATTGTTAGTATATAATTTTAAAATTACAGAGAACCGCAATGCAGAAGAAATTGCAACAAGAAAAATCCTTTAAATCAATTGAAAGTAATTTTTATGGGCAAACTCTGAAAAAACAAGTCCCACGTTTTAATTTTCTTCATAATCAATTCCTGTATCCTGTGCGTAAGCCATTCCTAAACCTACATTTCCATAAATCTAGCGTATTGGATTGCACGTTGATGTAGTTAGTCACCGACCGCTTTTTCTTATATTTGATACAGATAACAACAGAATTGAGTTTTGCTGCTGATTTTACATTGCTTCGTTATATAAATTGAAATAGGCAAATCTTAATATTGGAAATTTTTTTTATGTGTTCTTGATCAAAATTTTTCTTTGTAAATTTCCTTTAAAAAATAACTATGGTTTTTCAACAAAAAATACAGAAATTTAGGATTTGATGAAATATTTTTTTTCCCTTTAATAAAATTTCCATCAAAACAGGTTTCTTTAATGTCAATCCAAATTCTAATTTTAACGAAATTTAACATTTAAATTCATTTATATCATTCCTGTTATAAGTACAAAAAATTACATTTATTTGTAAAATTCCAGTGAATATCAAGACTTACATTTACATTTTATACGATCTTATTTACATTTATTTTTGATACTTTTATAAAAGACGTGTAACGTTATAAATCATATTATTTATTATTTTTCTGCAAATAATTTAGTAGGCACAGTATTATGTAAAGGATTAAGATAAAAAGTGCAATTAACCAGAAAGGAAAAAAATTATGAACACATATGTACAATGAATAATAGATATAATTTCAGTGACTTATGACATATATTCTACAGCAAAAAACTGTTATTTCTATGATGAAAAATAGACTAAATAACGTATAAAATATTAAAACTTATTTTTAAGTTTTAACATGCATTTGGATTACAAAGACAAAATTGTTAGGCATTTAGTTAAATATTAACGAATAGTGATTTTATTGAAAATATTTATTTTTTTATAAGAAGTAAATTAATAAACCATGGAAATTTAAGTTACAATTTTCAGTTTATCAGATTTTTAAAAGGATATATAAGATTAAATATAAATTTAAATATAGTCTATGTTACCTTAACATTACGCATCAAATAATAATAAATCAATACATTATGAAGAAGAATTAGTCAAATAACTGTTAGTAAACTTTATAGTTACTACATTAAATGAGAAATATATTCGGTTATTTACTACAGAAAGTTTAAGGAATTTTAAAGCACGGTGAAAATACGCCTATTAAAAATAAAAAATTAAGGCAAGAAGCCAAAAATTATTTCGAAAAAACATTTTTACGGAATAATGCAACATAGGCAATGGTTTAAATATGGAAAATTAAAAAATATACGCTATGTTAAATTAATTGTTGTATTACAAAAAAATTAATTGACATTAATTAGTTGGTCACAAGATATAACTAAGGAATATGTTTATTTTACAGTAATAGACCATAAATAAAACTAAATATACTCGCTTTTAGTGGATTTACTGCATTACAATTATCAAAATTATCCAAGTGCAATGTCTGCGTTAGATGTGGCATTGGACACTGCAACCTCCGCGAAGCAGAGTGCAGATATATCAGAAATACTCATCTAGTGATCACGCTGGAGAACAATATATGTAGTATTTAGAGTCCGCGATGTGACGTGATAGCTGCAATTTATTTTAATGGTCACTGTAGTTAGAAAAGGAGAAGTGGGAGCTAAAACTGAATGCGAATGGAAGGATTCTGCGGAAATTATGACGATGTTCCACGCTACTCCAGACGCTGCAGGAAATGTAGCAAGTCACCCGCGACTGCATCGTGCGTGTACAGTGGAACCCGCACTGCGAAATTCCTTCCATAAAGGCAAAAAAGTTGTCAGTGTCAGGCGGAAGAGTAACTGGCCTTAATGGGATAACTTTCGACGCTTGCTAAATTGATTGATTCAATTATTTTCAATGGCATTTCTTCTTACGCCTACTTTTTTCATTGCCATCTAAAGAGTTATTTTTTTCTCTCATACCAGGAACAGTTAGGAGGGAAAAACTCAATTATCTCACAAAGAGTGTAATTTACGAGGGAGAAAGAGGTTGTTTCTGACTGCCAATATAACGCTTCTTGTGAAGCTTTGTATTTTTATTAGGCCACGTCTTTCATTATAAATGATGTCAGAATTTTTTTTTAGCTCTGAAAGAAAGAGAAAATATCTCAGTGTTTTTAACAACGCAATAACGTAAAGTGATATTGCGATATTAACAGTAATTTTGTAATATATCATAAATTAATATTTAAATCGCGAAATATAAAACGCACGTGGCTCGAAAATGATTGTAAATAAAACCGATTCAAATGGGTCTTCATTGAAATAATTACTATTTTTTAATATTCATTTCACCAAAGCTACTTTGAGGTTAACTGGACATTTTTTTTAAATGCTGTCATAATTATCATTTCCGCCTCTTGCCCACTATTTGTCTTCCGGCAACACATATTTGACACGGCCGTGAACGTAATTGCTAGGATCAACACACTGACCTAGTGACATTGTAAAACCTAAATAACTTACTACTCCTCCAAATTTTATTCTTAGATGCTTAACACCTAAAAAAAATTACTCTGGACAATAATTTCGAACTGCATGCCATACTTAAGCCAACAATAATGTTTTACGTTATCACAGCCAATGAGCTATAGGCTTACACCTTGTGTTCGCCTCTAGTAATAGTAATAATTCACAATCTAGAATAGTAGTAAGATTTACAAATCAGCTACGCGAAGGAACATTGAGCATCGCAGTCTGCATTATCGTCCAACGTTAGATGTATAATGTACACGACTGTGTACACTGTGTCTAAATGAGTAGATTACGAAGTTAGTAGGTTACACATCACTAATTTTCGCAATTTGCTGCCCACCTCACATATAAATATGTCGGCTAGTGTTTTCGTTGCTCGCGGCACAGGTTTACTATCCATTAAGACAAGATATGGATGAGTCGTCTATATTCACGGTTTCTTGGCTATCACTTCTATTGTCTCTGTGTTCCTATATGCAATCGTCGTACTAGTTCACGCAACACCGGACACTTTTACTATTCTACACAACGTTCATTAGTGGCCGGATCTCTGCCAATAAGTGTCGTAAAAAATATTCTTTCCTATTGTGATGAGTTAACACTACCGACCCCTACCCATGTTTATATATATATATGCAAAATAACATGACAAATGTTATATTATAATTAATTTAAATCAATTTAAATTTAAATCAATATGTAATATAATAACGCATAATGAAAGGAGAGCCTACCTTTAAGTTTATGCTTGTTAGTAATTTAGCCTTAATCTCTGTTATGTTTAGAGTAAGTTGTTTTTTTTTTTTTAATATACTCGGTGTAATTTTTTTATTAATTGATAGAATATAAAAGTTTTGGTTAAAGGGAATTCGAACTATTGTAAAGTTTTAAGAAACATATGACTTTGCAATAACTGAAGCGTTTTGAGATATGTTATGATACATAATGCCAATCTTGCATTGTATTAGAAGATGTAACTACTGTAATGACAATAAACGGATTGGTTTTCACATGAAGAACGTCTTTACATGAAATTAATGGTAATGTAAAAAACTTTATTAATATTCTGAGAACCTGAAGTCAGAGGAAAAGTAATCAAATTCTAATTAATTTACATTGATTGATATTTAATATTTAATACCGAGTGGAATCCTGAGATTTGTAATTTATTTTATTAGAGCCAGATATTTTAACCAGAGATGTGAAATTTGATTACAAAAAATTTATATAGACAAAATATTCACATTATCAATATGTATAATAGGCCTAATTGTAGTTTCCTCTAATGGTGCTTAAAATATCCATAGGTTCTCATTTATCTAGTATATTAGGGTAGTATTAAACTTGGTGTCTCTGTTGTTTCCTTGTTGTGTATAAATTAGTAATTAATGACTAGAAAGTAAAATATAGCAATCTATACACGATTTATATATTATTTATATGCAAATCACTATTGCAATGAACTGTTGTATGAACACAATACATGTACATTTAATATACCTTATGCCCACACTGTCTTGGTGTCACTGTATATTTAATTCACATCATAGATGTTAATACACCAAGTAAACATAAAAAATTTATATTTCCCTTTCGCTCTATTTTTCCTATTTTCCATACCACGTACACACGTCCCCCCCCCCCCCACACACACACCTCTTTAGGTGTAATTTCGTTCATTCTTGTTACATTTCAGATTTTTTTTATTATTGTAATTGTTATGTAGACTATATAGAATAATATTCTTTACAGTCTGTTCATTTAAGAAATTTACACTTTGAGTAAGTGAAGAAATTTGGGTGGCTCAAAACATCGAGGTCTTGAGAGCCGATGAGGGTGAAGTGAGGTGAATATGGAATGGCGGGGAAAACGGGAAATCCCCGAGATAAGCCCCCGACCAGTGGCATTGTCGGCACGATTCCCACATGCAAAAACCTGGAAGTGACCAGCCGGGAATCGAACCCAATTCGCCTAGGTTTGAGGCGAGTGGTCTAACCACTACACCACCACAGTCCCTACTTTGAATGTTGCTGAAATAATATTACGTTGCAGAGAATATTTCGAAAACTTCTGGCTAAGTAATATTGGATGTCACGTTACTGCAGACTCCATACAACTCAGTTAAATTCAGACAACGTCAAATTACGTTGGTAGCGCACGAACTGTTAAACGTATATATAAATGCAGTCACGAACAACATATTTTCCAGACAGTGATTAAAAATTTTAAATTTTACCGTGAACCCGCTATATTTAGATGCATAATTTTTTATTACGCACATCAAATCACGCAAACAACATGATACATTAAAGTATGTGGGCTAAATTAACGTCTGAATTTTATGCCACAACGTTCTGAGCAGAAAGCTTAAAAGTGCAACTACTTCCGGATTAAGCCGGCTCCAAACCATGTGCGCGCAAACTTAGAGCTAATAAAATATGAGCTGTACTTGGGGTTGGCTTGAAATGTGACTGTTTCAGCCTCCTCACCAAATGAGTGTTACTGCTTTGTGAGCATGGTCAAATGGAGCCTACGTGAATTATTGATAGCCTGTATTAGAATAGCTCCACATTTGACCGCTTGCAAAACGCGTACGTGTCCCTAGCGTAGTGTATGGGACTTGAATTTAAATGCCTCACATACGATAGTAATAAGTGGTAATATCACTTTCTATATGGTACACGGCTACGCCGAGTCTCTGATAATTATCACCTCATAATCAACATACAGTGGTTATCGACAAGAATTTCTATTATTGATAATTTCAGCACTGTTTTGCATATCTCTCATATTACGGGTATAGTATGTTTTTAAAATATAGAAATGTAATTTATCAATGTCAGTATTTACGTTAACATGGTCCGAATAGTAAGAACATTAATTTTACTAACGAAAATCTCAAAAACTGTTTACTTTTCGTAGTACTTATTACGTCGAATTAACTTCGACAATTAGATACATATGATCACATTTGCCTCTATCTTAGATCATGGCGACGATAGCAAATAACTTCTATCGATTGTGTTGCAAGATCATTGCTCGTAAATCCTTTACTGGGAGAGAAACATTTTATTTTCTTATATTTCCAGTTACCTTTTTGCAGATACTTTGTGTTACGTTTGCTCGATGACAGCAAACGCAAGTAGGCCTAGCTCTAGAAAACTGATTAGAAACTACACGCATTTACCTTCTCCATATGAACTAGGTAAATAATTGCAATTTTCTCCCTTATAAGAACGGTAAATTAGAGCAATTTATTGGTTCTTATGAAACAGGTTAATGCTTGTGGCCCTCCGGGAACCAGAGTGGTGCAGATTTGCGTCTAATTAGCTTTCTGGAGTGAGCTGTATTTGCATATTGCAGGGAGGTGGTACTTGATCACTTTTTTTATCTGTAGTGTACTTCTGCATGTAGTTTTCAAAAATTCTAAGTATTGTATTTCCTTCGATAATTTTTTATATCTTTGGCTACTAAATTGTATTATTTAATTACACTTTAATGACACACTTGCCCTTCTGGAACTTAAATTGTTAATATCATAAAAGCATACTATGCCCCAGACTACCAATAGTGAAAAATTTAATACACGCTTACTTATCATTACACATTGTAGTACTTGAAGCATAGTTCAGATCACTATTTTTAAGTAAACGTTACTTACACTGTCCTGGAAACGTTGTTTTATTTACTAGCATAAATGCTACTTTAATAAAGTTTGATTTTTGCGCGAAATCTTATGCACGACAAAGAGTACAAAATTCATTGCGTATGATAAGAAGAAAACTGAACTGCCTATCATTAGATTTTATATTTTAAGTTTGTGGTGCCTTAAACACTGTCCAAATCAGACTTGGGGACGTGAGGCATGCGGCTGTTAAAGAGTTCAATAGCGGCTCAGTCAGAAAACAAACGAGTGTCACGACCTACCCTTCCAAGGTCACTGGTCAGACAGAGCAGAAAAAGGAATATGTGTTGCGAAAATTAATATAGGGAAGTGTGGCAGTGTGTTGAATGGAAATGAGACGGTACCAAACCGAATGCGGTCATCCGAGTATAAGTCAAGAAAGACCTGTTTCATTGTTATTATTTACGGTATTCGGGATATAATGGAATATATACGAAACCCTTCAAAGTAATTGTGATCAGGCACTTATACTGAAAATTATTCACTTTACGTTTAGTTTGCTAGGTACAACTGTTTATAGAGGAACGCTAGTGTGAGTTACAATCTTCCGGAGAGCAGTACTCTTATTCGCTAAGCGAATGATTATTCAGATATTATAATGCTAAACATCTGCGGATTGCTCGCAAATTGCTAAGTCATTTCTAATGTATACCACTCAATCGCAAAAAAATAACACCAAAACAAAGCTATACTTTACAATAAGAAAGTTTTGGCACGAAAGATTTTCGCGATATTCTAATGTCTTTAATAATTATTAAATATTATTTTGAAAAAAGTTCCAGCATTTGCCTGGAATGTAATTTAAAAAACAAATTGGAAGCATTAATTCCTCAATGCCGATCAGTTACGATACTACGTGACAAGAGGCCCTTTGTGAAAAGCGTTAATTCACTAGAATCGTGTAAATACGCTGTTGCTGGCTTTCAAATGTCGGTAATTACATGAATGATAATTTTACCCTGCAGTTTACGAATATTAATTTGTACGTGGCCTTATTCGTTTGCAACTGCGCTAGGTGAAGTAAAATTCAGCACCGTGAAGGTTTTTTTTTTTTATCAGACAATAGGTCCTTGTATAAATATGTGTGTATAATATACATATATACAGAGTAATAAAATAAGTAATTTAATCTAATCCCACTTAACTCGAAATTAACCTAACCCAAACTAATGTAACTTAACCTAACCTCACTGAAAATAACCTAACATGTAAATACACACAAACACACATATAGACCGTTCAAGGTAAAGTGAGTACTTTTGAAGCCCTAGTTAATTATTTCTTTCAACCAATTTTTACCCTTCCACCAATTTTCATTGTAAACCCTACCATGTGAGTAATAAACACTGTACCCAAAACCAAAAGTTCGAGGCCACAACGAAATGTATTTATTAGAGGTTTAAGGTATGAAGATTTTATTGAAATCTTTAGTATTAAACATGGTCAGAATACGAGAAGAGAAATACGTAGTCAAAAAGTGTCGCACACTGAGACAGCTGTCATAATCGGCTTGTGCAAGGCAGTGGCGCGGTGTGTTGCTCAGAGCGGCCGCCGTGGCGCGCCGGTTCGGAATGGTTCCGACATCACCTGCGGCGTGGAGGCGACGGTCAGTTGCAGGCACACAACGCCCTCTCACGCCGGGTGCACGACCGCGCCGGAACAACAGCGGGGGGAGGATCACCTCATTGTTCGAGCGCCGCTACTTTACGGACCATAAAACAACTGCACGAATTCCAGCCATTGTGGCCTGCTGGAACACGGCGACGGCTGTAAATCGCTTCCGCGAATCTGGCCGCGTACACCCGGTTCGCAGTTGATCGTTTGAACTCAAAACAGCCAAGGAAGAACCCCTCCTGACTGTGACTGAAAAAACAAAACACTTTTTTTTGTGCCACACTGTCTTACTGTCAAATCCCGGAAGGGTGCTAACCGAAACACAATTTTTTCTTTTAACGAAAAATGTTTGGAGTATTAAAAGATAGTAATGTTGGCAGCAAATTGCGAAAATTTGTTTAATCTTATCGTCTTATTGAAGGAGTAATTTTTAATCGGTGGCCGTTATAATATGTGTTTATTTCCGTAGATTACAGCAAGAAATGACGAAACGGTAACATGTTTGCCTTTTTAATCGACGCGCTGATATTATCTAGTCAGTAAACCCGAGGCAATATTAATTTTACTTGAGGCAGACGGATGGATATACAATAAGCTAAAAAAAAATTAGACTGTTGGAATTTTCTGTTCATTAGAGTCATACATCCCTAAACACTGCTTTTCAGATACTTATATACTTACATTTATTAAATCGCAGTTTTTCAACTTATTTTTATCTTCCTGCTAGACTCACATTATCAGACACAAAACAAAACACAATAATATAATTTTCATATAGAACGAATCCTCTTAATTCAAAATTCCTATTTTAAATAGACAAATCTTTAAAAAATTATTATTTAACCGCGTGTACCATCTCTACCTAGAATTCATTAAATTCTATTAAAAGGGAATAGCTTGTTTAATATCGAATGTGAATTCACATATTATTTGGTATCCTATAAAAATATTTACCTTACGTAAGGCTTTTGAAATACGCCAGGTGGCACCAACCTGCTTTTAAAAAAATAACTGCAACGATACAATAAATAAATACGATAAATAAATTAAAACGAGCCAAAATACTTATTATGCTAGACTAATTTTCAGAGCGGGCTTAAGGGACTCTTTACAGATTGTTCACGGTAGAAGATGTCAGCTTCTCTAAGATCGGTAATACATAAACAATTTATCATTTCCTCCACGAGATGTAGTGATGTATGTTCCTTAGCTCCATTCCCGTACAGATGAGCTACGAGTATTGTAGATATAGTGCGGCGTCTCGACGAAACAGGAACACGGCTGTACAGAAACTATTCTTTGCTAGGTGTGTTTGGAATCTTCTCTAATAGGCTCTCGGGTCTAGGGTGCCACTAAAGTCTCATTTTCCGCGCAAAACATGAACAGGACTTATTCGTAAGTCAACGGGCTCTATTTTTGGACTTGAGATCGCCGCGTGTCTTGTTTGCTTGTTTGGCCTGAATAAACAATCATCCACTCGAACGGTCATTAACATAAATACTAATCAGGGAGGCCGAATTCTACCCCCAGGTCGTCACGAAAAGCAAGCTTGCCAAATACACGGAACCAACGACAACATTTGCGTCCCTGCACAACCTATAAATCTTAAGTATTATTAGACTGGTCTAGTGCAGCTAACGTTACTTGTGCTACAGGTTGACAAAATCAATGTTAAAAGTTTGGCAAAAATTTTCGTCACTAGGTAAGCGCTAGTGTCGGAAAAGTACCAGATTTTCTATTATTTTTTCTGCATTAAAAAACAGGGTAGTTGAAATAATCATAAATGAAATATAAAATAACATCGTAACTGAGTAAAAACTTTCTCTTTTATTATTATTTATTATCCACGTAGCTTAAAGTTTTTATGAAAAGTGACTTCTTTGGAAGACAGCGCAATTAGCGGCGGTAATTTCCCCTGCCCCAAACTCTCCCACAAGAAATCTTGTTTTGTTTCCAACCTGAGTAGCATAAACATTAGTGCCGCGAGCGTTTGAATTGCGTTGCCGTAGTAAAGCGATGAATATTACCATACAGTATTTAATTTAAAATGTATATAAACATGAAATGAACATTTTAAATTTAATTTTTAAATAACCAAAAATATAAATATTCACATAAACAAATTATCCTACAATGCCAGTTATACCCACGGGGTGCGTGGATAACATCAATAAACGTAAACAACGATAATTTTCACGATATTCCAGCAAAATATTACTGTGAAATCAGATTTTGCGTGTATACGCGTGTATGAGTAAATAAAGGGTCTGGCAATACGATCTTTTCCCAACTAAAGTAAATAATTATCTAATGTGATTACTAGAGCCACTGATATTTCGCGGATTGTGTTGGAAGCAAGCTAGGCTGGGCAACCCTATGCAAACTTGAGACAGTATCGTTTGTTTATTGGTTGCTGTGATAAAGTGAGGCCTCTGTACAGGACTGTCAAATATTCACTTACACTACTGCTTCCTGCTTATTACTGACTCACAGTTGAACGGGGCGTGTATGAAGAACTATCGTCCAGTCACAACAGTTGGAGAAAAGAACAAGTGGTTGGAGTCTACCTCGCCTCCGAATGAATTCGTGAAATACTCGTGGTTCTAGTCATTACCTTTTACGTATATCCTATAAAATACGGTGTATTTATGAATATTTGCTATTAGAAAAAAAAATAGTGAATATTTTCAGAACTAGTATTCTAAGAGCTTACGGGAAAGAAGAAAAGTAGACAGCGATTAGTAACATCAAACTGTCACAGATCTGGTTTGCGAGAGATTCAGCATCCCGTCGCAATGTTTTAGTATGGCTAAACGTGACTTGAAGGTGTTTATACGCTATCCACGGTAAAGTAAGCACTTTTGAAGTAAACCTTCGAAGAATGTCACTGTACATACATGCATATATTTTAATGTGCACATTGACTGGTATGGACCCAGAAAAGTTGGCAAAAACGGGAGGAAAGTAGGTCAATGTTTTAACGTCGAACTAAAAGCGTTAAGTAAAGGTCTGTGAATACTAAATGGTTTATTTAACCTTCTTTTTAAATGCATATACGTAGGTGTAAGAACAAGCAAAATTTTAAAAGAAATAATTTTGTAATAATTATACAGTTTTACTTGACGGATGCAAGAATAAAGTAATAAGGCCCATGGCAATGTAAATTTTGCACATGTTGGAAGAATACACAGTGTGCATACAAGTAGATCTTAAGCAGGGCTTTAAAAAGTGCTCACTTTACCGTGAATAGTAAATACTAGGTATTCCCCTTAAGCCCTTGATGTCAATGTAAGGGAGCTGATGCGGACGACTGGCTAGTGCAGCGACCTCCAATCACGACAATCCGGCCGATTTCCGGCCACGTGACATCCGGATCTTCGCACGTCAAAACACTGCAGAGGTCGCCGTTATCCAGTGGTTTGTTTTTCAAGGTAATCCTCTTTCTCCTTCTATCGCCGCTCTAAGTGTGTCTCATTCCATGTCACCTTTCAGCGATAACTAAGAGAAAGACTTGCTTTAGCCAACGAAACACTTGTTTATATAGGATAAAAAATATATTTTGTTGCCCCAACAAAATAGTTTGTTGAGCAAGCAAAACTTGAAAAGCAACAAAAATTAACTCTCTTCGGCTAACAAAATACACGCTTGAATAAATAAAATATATGTATTGGGCCAAAAAATTACTGTTAACAAAATATTTACTGGAATAAACTATATAAATTCGGTTATCTTCGTTCGGAAATACAACTTGAGAATTTGTTTGTAATTTTTGCGACAGTTGGAAAGTGTTATGCATCACTAGACCAAGCGGCAAAAAGCGATTTTGAGATAATTGATTCTAAAGATCTATCGTTAGTTTAAATTATAATATTGGTGAACTGTACCAATTTCTTCCCACTACAAAAATAGTTTTCATTATTGTATTTAGTTTTAAAATCTCAACTTACTTACCTTTGAAATAACACTAAAAATAAATGAAATGGCTTTTTTGGTTGACTGTTTTTGTCTTTGAAACGCATCACTAGACCAACTGACTTTCAATTCGTTTGTTCTAGTGATTCATGGCAATACACTACATTTCTAATAAAGCATCAGTAAATTACCTACATTATTGCCCATATTTATTTTAAGAGTAAAATTGTTTCATATTTTACTAAAGAAAAAAGTGTATAAAACTTCCCTGTGCTGTCTTAACTTAGGTACACTGTTTGGAAATCTAAAATTTTGTAGTAGGAACATAAAAAATAAATGATTACCTTTAAGACTGTTTGTTTACTAGGCAAAAATTCTATTTTCTGATTGTAAAGGAGTGATATCAATAAAACATGTTTTTTGTTGTAAAATAACTTTATTGTAGGCCCAGATTTTGTAATAACCAGTAACATTACAATACAAGCCATTAAAATGTTATTACTCATTTTCTACTTCAAAGTCTCGCTCTCCATTTAAACCATCATGTCGTCTTCCACTCACCTATTGCTGTAAAAAATACCTATACATTGAACTTGAGTCTTTTGGTATTAGTGATTTTTTTCATTTGCTTCAGGATTAGGATTTTCTTAGTTTTCATCTGATTTAGTTATAGGATAGTCTTGTTTTTCGTCAGCTTCAAAGTTAGGATTTTCTTGATTCTCATCTGCCTCAAAATAAGGATTTTCTTCAGTATTATAGCTTGGAGGCTGCTGTAAGATCTCTTAGTTAAAGTTTAGTGGTCTTACGTCACTCAGCATGGTTAATGGTAGATCAGCTATACTTAGTTTCGTCAGAAGTTACGACCACATTTTGCCAGTCATAAGCTAGGTTGTATATTACTAAAGTTGCATCCCCATCTTTTATATTATTTGTTTCATTAAGATGATTACCGGGACCTGTCTCATTCGTGCTTGTCTGAAAATATTCTCTAGGTATACTCTGTTTAAAATCATTGTAGTTTTCACAGTTGTCAAAATAATAATATTTATGCTCAGATTAGATGTGATTGGAAATTGCCACAGTTACACTAACTTCCAAACTGATATAGTGTATAAATATTAAATAACTTGGTGCTGTTTCCACCTGAGTCTTCACATCTACCAAATACGTAAAAAAATAATAAATAACTGACGAGCAATCGTTTGCAGTGTCATTAGAATTAAATGAGTTGCTCCATGTACCTGGCAAATGTTGCTCAAAATTAACTGGCACAAGTTCGGTAATCTCAATAATATTCCTTGAAAGTAGAGGATCCTCAGTCAGAATGTCAGAGCTTGATGACGAACATTCGGTACTAGGCCTACATTCAAATCCTTACGAAGATGCACTTCCATTGTTTACAAAAATGTCTATTATTTTTTCTGAAAGAAAAACAAGTCAAACACCAGCCTAAACATAAAAGCTATGTTGAATTTTAATAAAAAAACTAAAGAAAAAATATTTTACTGATTGTATAAACAGTTTAACAGTTCCATAAGCAATGGTTAAAAAAAACTACTAAAACAAAAATGCTCAACAACGTTTATGAGGAACGGTCGGCAACATGTGGGTAGAAATAAACAGTAGTTGGGCACAGCTATGCCTATTTAGCTTAGACATAGATTACTTTGTTAAAGTTAGTTAAAATATCTGACAATTAAACACTTTTGCATCCCTCCTCGTGTAATGAACGACAGCAAAATTTTACATAACACAGACAAAAAGCCTATGAGTAACATTAATTTTAATAGAGATAATTAACTGTTTTTAGATTAGCCTAGAAAATTAACTTGGGTGGTCTTACGTCCTGTAAAGTTGCAGATTAATTTTAAATCAGCTGCGATGCGCATTTACAACCATTATTCTCGTTATTGGTTTTAAATTATCCATTGTAGATTAAATAACAATAAATTAATACATTCAACTAATACATTTTCCTACAGTACAACTCCAATAACAAATCCACAGCAGAAGAAACCAAGAAACCCAGCTGGTGTAGTCCATTATATAAACAATGCAGCCACCTGTTCCTGTTCTGCATCACTGGACCAAAAACCGGTAAATGGCTCTTGGTTTACTTGTGCTAAACTCAACACTGGATTATGGCTTTTAGGTTTGTGATGCGAAATAGAGAATCAAATGTAGGTGATGTGGCACTTAGTTTCTTTTAAATATTTATAGATAATTTTGTTTCCAACCAGAATGGGTCAAAATTCTGTATTTTATGAAATGGCGCTCGGTAGAGTGATGCATAACACTGTCCAATTAGGAGAATTACAGTTTTTGTAAGTGCATTTATTGATGTCTTATAATGGTACAAAAATCCTAAAAACACTAGTTCAATATGAAACTAAAAAGTAAAACTGTAAAACTTGAATTACTTAACTACGCATGTTGTCCAGCATTTTAATTACATGCAATTAAAAACATTTCTCTCTTCACCAGTAGACACCTTAGCTGAAGTTGTTAGGGTATATGGCTCGTGAGCAAATGTTCTATTTTCGTATCTCGGCTGGACTTTGATTATATTTTATATAGCTGAAACTGTTGAATGCATGTAGAGCCAAACAAATATCTAATTACATCAACAAATGACCAAACCATACAGTTTGGGGTAACCAAAAAATAGCAAAATTGATTGGTTTCAACAACAAAATATTTCATTAACCTATGAAAACTTTGTTTTGATTCAACAAAACCTTTTTCTTCGTGTAAGCCCTTCACTCAGTGAGTGTTAGCACTGCCCCGCCCTTGAGAATATCTCCCGGTATCATCAACATCAGTGCTAGAGGCGATTTCACTGTCATTGAGGTCAGATCTCTAGCCTTACACTGCGTGCAATCCGGATTCGATCCCTAATTTATTTGAGTATGGATGTTCACTTTTGGGAAACGCAGTGGACGCTGCCGATGGTCGAAGAGAATTCCCGGATTTCCCCCCTCCTGGTCACCACTGGATTCCCTTGCTGTTCCAGAGAACAAAAATATTTTGTTAGTTCAAACAAAATTTTTTGACCACAACCAAATAACTTGTTTGTATAGTGGCAATAAAATATTTTGCTGTTGAAACTAAATTAGATTTTTTTTGTTTGCAACAAACATTTGGGTTGTTTGGTTCAACGAAATATTTGGTTGCCTCTACCAATTATTTTGTTGGCTTTACAAACTGACTTGTTGACTCTAACAAATTATTTGTTGCCTTTACCAAATCTTCTGTTGGCCCTGCCAAACCTTTGTTGCAGTTTGTTGAGGTAATGTGAACTCTTTTATTAGTGGTTTGGCCATTTGTGTAGAGTTATCCACTAGCAACTAACTCTGCATTGCAGATGTTTTGTACAAGTACCACTACGAAACTGCTCGATACCTAGCGTAAAATATTCCCGTATAATTAACACTACATAGTTTTCTCAATTTTCGTTTTTTTTATTGATTCAGATGTTCATAAATGTTTGAACACGTGGCGACAGAAGTGCTGCATGTACAAAACATTTATCCATATCTCAGTACTTACACAATCACTAATTATTCAACTAAATGGTTTGTAATTATTATAAAGATTGCAACACTTAACTAGATCTAGGTTAGAAACCCGTGTCTGTGCGTAACGTGTAAACCTAAACAACTACACAATACCCAATTACAAACCCCGCAATTGAGTAATAATTATTTAATTACCTGCAAATACTGTTGTAAAGTAAGTGATATCCTATCTTCTAGAAGTTTCTTGGTCATTTTATCAGCCATTCTCAAAACAATCTAGTCCAAGAATCTATAACGTAAAATTGGACGATTGCTTCGATCACGCGCAGCGAACAAAGAAGGCGAATATTAACGAAATAAATTAGTGTCGCCAACAAAATCTTTGGTAACGGCAAATAAATTCATAACTAAACATACTATTTTGTTGACAAAACTGTAACGATATATTTGCTTGAACTAAACATTTGTTTAGCATACTGAAACAGAGAGTCATTTATATGGCACAAAAGACATTGTCTTAAATAAATAAATAAATAAATTATTTGGCTTCGTAAGGCAATTTTATTAATTTGAAGAATATAACGCTTAATTGTACCAACGAAAATCTGTAATCTTAAACAAACTCCACTAATATACATAGTATATGTTGGTATATTGAAAAAAAATTTCTTAGTGATGATTTTATATTATATCAGTTTTCAGAGAATACCGGCACCTGAGAATGCTACCTTAGCACCTCGCCACACCCTTCGCCACCCCATTTCACCCAACCGATTTATTTATTAACGTGATACACTGGACAGACGTGGTGCCAAGGATGATGACACTGGGAATGAAGCAGACTTGTAATTAGGCATGTATTTCGATCGTTTTCTTGAAATAGCCTTTTGTCCCACTCGAGCATAGTCGGAAAAAAACCGCAGGGCAGTATTGCAGTTAGTTATAGTGTGTGACGTCAGTTGGTAACATTTTAAGGCGCAATGACTGCTCCTCTGTATGTGGAAGGTAATCACCCCAAAGATAGCCTCTCTTTTGTCTGCCTATGAATATTGGTTTTTTTTTTTATCGAGATAGTTTTCGGCATCACACAGCCCACAAATCCATAGAAGGCTCTTAGAGAAGATATAATTCTAAAACGACCCGACAGGCTCCCTAACATTTGTCCAATTAATCTTGTGTGCGGCGTGAATGTAAGATGTCTGACCGGTTAAATATTGCCAGCTCTTCATGTAGCACATGATAAGTGATATTCTGAAGAATACATGCAGAGCATCATTGACCCTGTTATTACATCCTGTAATTGTGCTGTGTGTTGTGAGGAACATCGTGATAATTTATGTAATTAAATGTTTATATATATATATATAGCCATCACAACATCCGTAATTAATTTTATTTCACTATAACGACTTACAGCTACTTCACGTATTTATAGCTGATATTTTACTGTAATTTATTTAAGTATCTTCTGTGACTATGCATGTTTTCGCCCATGTATGTTTAAAAGAAATTGTACAATATAATATATCTTATTTCTACATGTTACTCGTAGCCATGGTTCTTTGTTTGTTTGTAAGGAACGAGTCAACCTGAGTAGTTATTTATCCACCCTTCCGGTCAAAAAATCAAAATGTAAATTTTTTTTCAGGAAAATATGTTTTCGTAAGAACTAATATATGCAAATATTTCTTCCAAAATTGATGCTGAAAACATTTTCTGTTAAATAAAAACTCTCTACGTTTTCAAATACGCATAGGTGCGTCGAATTTATAGGGTTTATTTCTTCATAAATTTTATGATTTAAAAAAATTGTTCTCTTGTCTTTAATCATTTTCAAGTTCATCAAGCCATGAAATTAAGGTTCTCTGTAACTCGTCTCGACTAACGTACGCAGTTTTCCTCTGATCCTACACACGTCGCTAAACATTCTCCAATATATTATTTTCTCGAACTTGCTTAGCGTTTAGAGCTTGTATTTCCTTAATTTTACGTGCAAATTCTGCAGTATCCACTGATCAAGATTTTTGTCACAAACACTTTGGAACTGAATGGTGAAATACCTTCTGGCTACGAAATGACAACAAGTAACACATTTTCAACACTTAGAAATCACCACGTACCGTTAGAGACGTGAGGTGAGGGAATGATATCAACAAATGGTGGGATGAACGAATATTCCGAGATCTCTCAACGCTATTCTGATGGCCTTACCGCAATCATGGAATGTGGACCGGCTTGAGATTGGTGTGTGCTGATACGTTTTTATGAAAACAGTGTTAATTTATTTGAAAGACCGTGGCTTAGTTTCAGCAACTTAAGGCACGTGCAGACTAGATCATTATATATATTATATACATATAGGGGGACTTTGTAAATTTAAGAATAGAGAAAGCTTTCAAATCAATACCAAAATGATTTATAAAATTTAAAAAATATTAAAATATTACATGTAATATTTTGGTGATTATGTAGTAAGTTTCACGACTCACGAACTTCAGTCGCGTAAGACGTTTCAATATTGCCATTTATCATATTGTTAAATATGTTATATTATTTAAAAAGTTATTTAAGGCGAACGCACACGAACGTCTTTAACTAAAAGTTATAAGAAGTATAATTATCTGCGGGGACTTACGCAACCATCTTCTCAAAGGTCTTGAAAGTAACGCCACAAGATTCCGCTAAAACTTTGACGAAACAACGTACATCTATTGTCGTTATCGATGGCGTTATTTTTTGCCACTCACGCTCACCTCTGGTTGGGCCACTCTTAATAATGTACTATGAATCGTTCCCATAAGTGTTGAGCTGTAATTGAGACATACAATAAAACTAATTTTTTTAAAATATGTTTCTTGATGACCGACTCTACTAGGTCCCAAAATTGCAAGCGGGTGTATAGCAGACCACGTATTATTAGAGAAAGTTGCCATCTCGCGAGCTGCGGTACCCAAGGAGAGTAATAAATACGGACGTCTAACGATATCACGAATGGAAACTATGATAAGCACATCATATAACACAACTAAACTGGCTTCGTTCCTAAATATGCTAAAATCTGTAGTCGTTGTAAAAATTGAAGCTTTGGTATGCTTTCTTTTTCTTAGTAAACTGTGACTATCCACAATTAAGTGTGAGCATGTGTTATTCATATATGAAGCGCGTCCCTTTCTAAATGATCCAACTCACAGACTTTTAACGCCACGATCCTTCATTTTTTCAGCTTTTGCGAGAATTAATTTTTTGTACCCAAACGGGAGCCGATATTGTAAAATCCTCTTACAGTGTTGTTAAAAAATGTTTTTATAATGTATTATAATTTTTCTAACACAAAAAAGCATAATTTAATCCAATTAATTAATTAACGAAAATGTGGTTTATTTGATAATTAGTTCAAATTATACCGTCTTTGTGTTGAAAAAATTAGACTACATAATAAGAACAATTTGTAACAAAATTGTAAGAGGATTTTACAATATCGTCTTACGTTTGAGTACAAAAAATTTATTCTCGCAAAAACTGAAGAAATTAAGGATAATGGTCTTAACAGGAAATACCAGGTCATACATGGCCTTACAGCAGCTGTCTATACCATCGTCCATCTGTTTACCTTGGTACGTGAGAATTAATATCATGACCGATCAACGAACTTTTGCAGCCAAGTTAAGCCGAATTGCAATTATCTTTAATTATTAAATTACTATCCGTAAAACACGTAATGGTACGGGTTTTGAGAGTTAGCTTCTGGATTACAGCATTGATATTTCAACCTCCAGAACAATACTTAAAGTCGAGCCTCGCCCATAATGTAACCTCTGCAGAACTTGTGAATGCACATTTTGCTTATTGGAAACTCTCGGGTTATTACAAATTATGTTTCCGATTTGAGACACACAAAAATCAAATACTGAAAGTTGATATCGATGAAAAGAGTAGCTCACAGACTTTTATTTTGTGCTGTTTCAGAAATTACGATTGGTAACAATGTCGCGCAAAAGTTACCAGAATAAATGGCTGCCATCACAGACCGGGAAACGTTTCAGCTAAGATTTTTATGTTTACAAATCTATTATAGTGTGCAGCGTATTTCTGAACTTTGGTGCAGCTCCACCCAGTGCGTGTACAATTCGTAAGAATACTCTAGTTTCAAGGAAAGGAGGTACATCTGCGAGAGAAGGTCAACTGGCTTCCCGTCAATAAGTAAGTGATCAGTGGAACGAGTCCGTGAAAGTTTCATACGCAATTCAAAAATATCCCCTATCAGAGGCGGCACGGAACTGGGATACGTAGTTACGAGTGTTTTAAATATTGAGCACAGTTCCGTACCGACTATCATTACTGCAGCCCTTGTCATTGAAAGTAAAATTACTACGACGTTCTTTCGTGAGAGAATGTAAACTGATGACACCTTCATCTTTCGAGAACTATTGGTAAACGAAAGTCTAAACCTGGACCGGAGTGGGGGGAGGAAGATATAAAATCTGCATGCCAATGTGGAGCGACTCACCTAAAGTAAACACATTTTATGCGCAATAACCCATGACAAAGTGTAGTGTTCATGATAAAACGATCAGTGGAATACAGTGTTTGGACGTGTAACAGTTACAGCCCTATGCGACAGCTATAACAGTAAATTTTCTCTTTCATATTATAACTGGATGGCGCAACCTCGCGTTTTGAGCTCAGCAACCGACTACAAAGCAGATTGATTCGCCGTGCTGGTGACAACGGCAGTAAATGTCTTCGTTGGCCTACACGTTCCTCGGACCTAATGCCCGGCAATTTCTTCATATGATCGTTTTTTAAAGCTGCTCTCTACCAGCCACCATTACCACAAACTATGCCTGACCTGGGAACAAGCATCACCGAATCCATTACAGCAGTCGATCGTGATGTGCTACATGTCTGGCAAATACTTCACTACAAGGTAGATATGTGGAGAGTTTTCAAAACAACGCGCATTGAAAGCCTGTAAAGTAACGCAACAAATTTCAAGTCACGTTTTTCATTTATACAAAATTGTTGTCTGGGTTCCGTTAAACGTGTGCCAAGAAATGTTTAACGTATGCAATCTTATAGGCTCGTACTATCTTTGGTATGGCCTCCTCGCAACACGAGAGTGAGACCTGAGAAATCACGAACACCGGAGAACGTTTAATATATTTCACTTCTACTCCGCAGCTAAACTTAGGCTGTGTCTCATCTCGAAAGTGTACTCACTCTCACTCGCCACTCTCACTCTAGCACACTCTGGCTCACTTTAGCGAATTGAGACTTGTTCCCTCTGTAAGCGTTCGGCAGTATTTCTCTGGCAGAAAAAATAATAAATAGTGAAAAATAAAATATTGCTAGCCTTTCACTTTCCTCGAATAAATATGCAGTATTTAATGAAATAGTAATGTATTTTATTTTGTTACATTTCTGCATGATTAAGAACATAATTACTATGTGAAAATCTCAGTATTTAATAATGTGTATACAATTAACATAATTTGTAATGTTTCATATCAAACGGAATATTGCCGTTATTACACATTTCACAATTCCAATGATAAAGTTAATTCGATAAAATATTTCTAACACTGCTTTAGAAACAACAATATAAATTTGGATATTTGAGGTAAGACTTGAAAACAGCATGGCTGCCGGAGAGGGTGCGAGAATGAGCAGCGAGTTTACATCGTCGTTCGCTCTCCCTTTCGCGATTTCTCCTCGGAGTTGGGACAGCAGAGAGGACTCTTTGTGACGTCAAGAGCGAGCGAGAGAGTACTCTCTCAGCGAATTGGGGCACGGCCTTGAACTGAATCCAACCGTCGTAAGTGTAAAGTAACGCATGCAGATGTAGACTCATCTCCGTTTCCCACTTTTACAAGTTTGCTCCTGGCAGCTGGGTGCATCAGAGTTTGAAACGTCGACTGCTAGACAGTGCAGGGGGTTCGAACTCATCATAAAATGTTATTTGTTAGACCTAACTGTGACGTCATACACGTCTATGATAACTGGTTTAAGGTTAATTTAACACTTTAAAAGCCATGTTTATTTCTTCTTTCTACAATTCCTTCACATTTACAATTAACATGAGCGTGGGCAGTTGAGGTCGTGTCTACTGTGCATGAGCAAGTGAAACCGAACCCCTTATTCAAAATATATTCTAGTGTTTTGACTCACTTGCATAGAAAAGAGATTAGTCACACTTGTTCACAGGTCGTTACACACCCGATGCATGTACATGTCTCCTCACAAACTCGTCATTAGGAATTCACAACACCAATGCACGAAACAACTAGCGCAAATGTCCAAGGTAGTTCACACTCGGTCGATGTAGCATTTGCAACATCCCGAACACCCTATTTTCCCGACTGACGACCGGATACCCACATTCCCGACCGGAGCAAGCAAGGTACTAACATGGCGGAAACAAGCACGCTGCCCCTGACGTCACCAACACGGCCGCCACCACCTTGAATAAAACTGACGTGTCCCAACATTCCGCCCACCAAATTAGATAGAAATTTAAGAATTTTCAACATTTATTTACACTATGTACAACACTGAGGAAGAAGTTACTGAATGGGGAGGGGGCACAGCCTCACAAATGCCCTCTTGATTACTCCCTGGCGAGTCTTGATACTTGCCACATGACTAACCCCATATTCGCCTGGATGAAGTGTGTTAATGCGACCAAGCTGCCACTGAAGAGGAGAAAGGTGGTCTTCTCGTACCAATACCAGGTCTCCTACATTTACTGTAGACCCTTGCTGAGACCATTTACTTCTTTTTATGAGTGTGTGTATATATTTCGTTGACCATTGTTGCCAGAAATGCTGTGTAGACGGTTGTAGCAGCTTCCACCTGTTGAGGCACTTTGTGGGCAGTTCCGTTAAGTCAGCAGCTGGTGGAGCTACTAACGCACAACCAATGAGAAAATGTCCTGGAGTCAGGGCACTCAGGTCATTAGGCTCTGTGGAAAGAGCACATAGTGGTCTTGAATTCAACACTGCCTCTACTTGAGTGAACAGTGTGGTCAATTCCTCAAAGGTCAATACTTGCTGCCCTATTTCATGTTTCACATTACCTTTTGCTGATTTGATGCCAGCCTCCCAAAGCCCACCAAAATGAGGGGCTGACGATGGATTGAAGTGCCAATGGACACCATTTTCTGCCAGACTACTTGCTACTTGGGTTGAATTGGATTTATCTCTCAAGTATGTTTCCAGTTCAGTAAAGTGCTTGTGAGCACCAACAAAGTTAGTGCCACAATCACTATACACATCTGTACATAATCCTCTACAAGCAGTGAAACGATAAAAGGCCTTCAGGAATGTGGTTGTAGTCAGTGCAGAACCGACATCCAAATACACAGCCTTTGTAACAAAACATGCAATCAAACATACCTATGCCTTCAATACATGTGGATTCCGAAGATGAGATTACTTGATATGAAATGGACCTCCATAATCCACTTCTACAGTCTAGAATGCCCTCGTGCTCTGAACCCTTCTGGTTGACAAAATGCCCGTTATCGGCGGGACAGGTGACTTCTTAAAACGTAAGCACCTCACATATTTTGAAATTCTTGATCGTATCATGCCTTTGCCCACCAAAATGCAATACTTTTGTCTGATGATAGAATGCACAGTGCTGACACCTGTGTGTAGGGACCAGGCATGGTAGTAATCAATGGCCAGATTAGTGAGGTGTCTCTTCTTGGGTAACAGGATTGGATGTTTTTCATCGAATGACGACCTCGAGTTTTGGATTCTTCCACCAACTCTAATTAGGCCTCAAGGATCGAGGAGAGGGTTGAGCATTCCCTTCCTTTCTGCAACTGATCTATCTCCATCTTGAAAACACCCTGTTGCACTTAGTGTACACAACGAACTTCTGCTGCTTTGAGCTCTGTTGATGTCAAGAGGCCACAACAGCGGCTTGACAGATGCCTAACATTTGAAATGAAGCGCAAGACAAACGCTAATACTCATCGTAGCCGTGATAAGGAACTAAATCTCTCTATCCACTCGAGAAGAAAATCGTGGTCTGCACAGCTAGGGTTGTTAGGCTCGAAAGCTTCCATTCTTCTTGATGCTCTGGGGAACTAGAGTCTGAGTAACCTCTTGGCCAGGCATCTTCTGATTCAACAAGCCATGATGGACCCCTCCACCAAAGGTTATGACGGACGAGTTGGCTTGGCATAAAGCCTCTCGAGGCACAGTCTGTGGGGTTGTCTTGTGATAGTACATGTCGCCACTGACACAATACTTTGCTTTCCTGTATTTGAGATACTTTATTTGCGATGAAGGTCTTGAGACGATGTGGTTCAGTATGGATCCATGCAATGACGGTTGTAGAAATCACACCATGCTATCACCTTCTGGACAATTATCCTTTTTGACAAAATGGATATGATTAAGTTCTCGAGTTTCACAAGCAAATGAGCTCCCAGCAGCTCTAGGCGATGCAGACTTGCAGTTTTCAAAGGTGCGACACAGGGTTTGGCCACCAATAAATGGACTTCAAGTTTGGACTGATTTGCATTCCGCATCCATGAATTTGGTACACTGCACCCTCAGCTTGTGTCACTAGACGAGGAATAGCAACTTTGTGTAAACTGTCAAGTTGTGCAATGAATATGAACCACTTATCTTTGATATCATGTGATGGAGGTTCATCCCAATCAATTCCAAGAAGCCATAGATTCTGCAGAAACAGTTTAGCCTGGAAGACAACTGGGCCAATCCGACCTAATGGGTCATACATCTCAGCTATATCAGACAACATCACACGTTTAGTAATATTATTAGAACTGGCGCTGTGAGTACGAAAAGAGAACACATATCCCTTGGACTGCCATTCTAGTCCCAGAATTTTTATGACTTCATCCCCATTATATTCAAATGCCAGAGGGCACTCTGTGGTCATCTGGAATGGTATCTAGCACAGCAGGATGATTGCTGGCCCATTTTCTTAGCTCAAAACCACCACTCTTGAGTAGTGCTATCAACTCTTCCTGGAGTGAGAGAGCAGCTGTCAATGATAATGCACCTGTAATCACATCATCCACAAACACATCTTCCCTTAGCAGGCTTGCTGCATTGGGATAGTTTATTTGCTCGTCAATAGCTAGCTGATGCAGGGCCCTCGTAGCTAAGAACGGAGCTGAAGATAAACCATATGTAACAGTGTCCAACTGATACTCTTGAATGGGTTGATCATAACACTCGTGCCACTAGAGTACTTGCTATGGCCGATACATTTTGCAAATGTCTGTTGTCATCACAATGGGATGTATGCGGAACATCTTTTTGAAATTTTTGGTCCCTTGAAAAGTACATCGTTCAAAGACTGACCTGTTGATGTTACTACAGATGCATCAAGTACCACACGCAATTTAGTCGTCGAGCTGGTTTCTTTGCGGACACAGTGGTGAGGAATGTAGTACCGAGCCTGGTGCATCTGAGCTTCACTCAGAAGATGCATGTGATAAAAAATAAATTCATATTCCTTGAGAAATTTGGAATACTCTGCTTTCAGTTGTGGCGGACGTGCCAGACGATTTTCAAGATGACGTAGTCTTTTTTCAGCTTGCAAACATGACTCACCCAAGTTGGGTTCCACATCTTTGAAGGGCAATCTTACCATGTATCGTCCATCTGGACTGTGTGTAGGTCTCTTTGAAATGAGCTTCACAGAGATCCCCTTCAGGATCAGTAGGTTTGGTTGTCGGCAACTCTTCATGTTCCCTGAATCGTTGCAGCACATCTGAGAGGTTTGGTGAAGTAACAAATAGTGGAACAAGGCCATCTGGATTACTAGTGGCTTCCTTGCTCAACCTTCTCATTAAGATCCAACCAAATTTACTGTGAAAAGCTCCTGGATAACCGGTAAGGCCTGTATGCCGTCCACCATCAAAAATCTCGGGATAAACATCAGCACCCAACAGAATGCCAATGGGCCCTGGCGTATGGAAGCCTGGGTCAGCACGATATAAACTCTCGTACTGGGATTTTACATGTTGAAGCAATGCAACAGATGGCAAATTTTGGTTATGTTATTCAGGGTTAATGTATCCACAATTATCTGGAAACCCTCACGAAAAAACGATTTTAGCACACAAGTTACTGCACCTCTATTGGCTTGAACGACTGACTGGCCTAGGCCACTAATTGGTGTATGTGACCTTCTCCGATACAAACCCAATCTCTTCACACATTCCTCAGATATGAAGGAAGCTTGTGATCTGGTATCGAGTAAAAACACGAGCCCTCTGGAGAGTACTACAGGCATACTTCACTATCACAACTGCTGTACCTAGAATCACAGTGGCAGCATTAATGCTGGAACTAGTAAGTGAAGCTGCTTGTGTAGATTCCTCATATATAGTGGTATGTCCTGCTAAGCTATCAATATTTTCCATCTCATCAACTGATTGTGGTGGCACTTTTTTTCTAGCCTTGTTGACATCTGATGTGGAATCAGGATGAATTAATGTGTGGTGGCGTTTATTGTAATATGCAAATGACAGTTTTGAAGTATATACATTAACACTGTGTGGTTTTAGGCAATTGAAACACATAGAGTATTGGTGCACCACATCTCGCCTCTCCAGAAGTGTGTGACAGGATAGACAGGACATTTATAAATGTCATGACCCTGATTACATATAATACATATCCATTCTGAACTGGCAAAGAAATATTTTCTAGAATGAATTGTAGTGACAGGTCCAACCTTCCTTGTTGTGCTGCGTGATATGCACATCACTGATGCAGCAGCCATCAATGCTTTGCACTGAAATTCTGAGAACTTTAATAGCTGCACAAAATTAGGTATCTTCACTTCTTTATGCTCCAGCTCAAAATCACGTAGCGTTTCACATCAAGTTTACATAACACAATGTTCAACATTACAAAGTACCACTGGTACACTGGAAACTTCCAACACTTTCAGAGCACCTAGATTTTCCTTCAGTACATCAACTAAGTATCTTAGTTTATGTGGACAACCTTCTGTTACCACTGGCACGTTGATGATGTTCTCCCAATGCATTGTAGCTATTTGACGCACATCTTGGTATCGCCCAGTTAACATCTACCATGCTAATTCATAATTTCCTTCAGATAATCAGATTTGATGAGGTTAAGTGGCTCTCCAGTGAGAGATGTGAGAAGATACTGTTGCTTCTCAACATCTGAAAACTGACTCTTGGTATGTACTAACATCCTATATAGCTCACAGAAACTCGCCCACTGTGTCAGTTGCCCGCTGAATGTTGGTAGCTGCAATTTTGAAAGCTTCACATATTTAGATTTGATGTCAACATTTGATTTCCCGTCACCATTATCATTTTTTTTTCTAATCAAAGATCGTGGTGTGAACTTCTAAAATTTCCTTTTTAGGCCGAGTAAAAGTTTTCCATATCTGTGTTTAGAGACTCGACTTGGTCTGATTTACCAGCTGCTAACTGAACGATGATGTCTTCAGAATCTGTTTTCAGCTGTGATAAATCACGGCAATGGGCTTTAAACAAATCCAATTGCGACCTATCCTTTTCAACTTCATTAGCTAGATAAACGTGTCGCTTTATCCTGCATTCTGTTAACTGAAATCTCGTTTCCGACTTTTTTAGCGACATCGTTGCTACGGACGTAAGTAATAACACTGGCAGCAACAGGTATACCAACACAACATACAGCGAAGCAGTACTTTACATAGCGGTTCGATATCTCGAAGAGCAAGATCGATTAACACTCGTTTGTCGACTGCACGAAAGGGTAAGTCGGCGACCGTTACAAACGTAAGCAAAGGATAGTCACAAACGTTAGTTTGGTGTCTAAACACACAAATCCGGCCAGGAGGACCAAAATGTTTTGACTCACTTGCATAGAAAAGAGATTAGTCACACTTGTTCACAGGTCGTTACACACCCGATGCATGTACATGTCTCCTCACAAACTCGTCATTAGGAATTCACAACACCAATGCACGAAACAACTAGCGCAAATGTCCAAGGTAGTCCACACTCGGTCGATGTAGCATTTGCAATATCCAGAACACCCTATTTTCCCGACTGACGACCGGACACCACTATTCCCGACCGGAGTAAGCAAGGTACTAACATGGCGGACACAAGCACGCTGCTCCTGACGTCACCAACATGACCGCCAACACCTTGAATAAAACTGACGTGTCCCAGCATCTAGGTTTATTTAAAAACTACAAAACCGCTCATTTGAACAGTACTATAGATTAATTTAAGTTAGATTAGTGTGAAGTATAAAACCACATATTCACCCACTAACCGAGGTAAGTTTATAAGCTCCTTTGAGGTTGACACCGTGTGTTAAAATTTTGATGCGCGAAACCGCGCATGCGCAGTAATAATGTTCGCTCACAAACGCGTTCGCAAAAACCACAGTATCAGCAATCCACTTACTGTGGTAAATTAGCATTGCAAGGGACATACTGTCCATTCACAGTTTCTTCGGACGTTTTAGTACAGGCCTTTGAAAAATCACCCCATGTATTACGTATTTAGATTTTTCCTAAATAAGCCTTACATCAAGCATTTTATACCTCTGTAAACACACACGTGTCTTATTTTTCGTTAAATTGAAGTTTAACCTATATTTTATTTATACATTATAATATTTTTTATAGTTAACATGGATAAAAACAATGAGAAAAATATGTGTATTATATAATAATACACATACACATAGTAATAAAAAGTTCTCATACAAAATAATAGGTACAACTGAGTGCGCAGGAAAGCGGTAGTGTAATTTTCCAGAAGTTAAGCTTAGCTTGCACGAGGCGGAGGAGTATTCTGGAAGTAGAACCTTAGCAGGGTTTCAAGAAAGTGTGAAGTAACTGTGAATGTATTATAGTAACTGGTGTCCACGCCTTCAATAAGTAATCAATGAAACTATGAGACCCATGCATATCACTATGTGAAGTTTTACGCTAATACCCATGAAACCAAACGAAATACGCTTTAGTGGCCATCAATTAAACTATTACTATTTTTATAACACGTTTGGGTATATAACAAATTTACCTCTTGCGCATCATCACTTCAAGCGCAAACTGAACATTTTAATATAAACGCGAGGAGTGGGACTTGTAGGACGAACTGATCGTATATCCACACTCACATTTTCTTGTAGCTCGATTAATTTATTGGTTGTGTTGCACACGAGAGGAGGGTTCACCTTACAGCTCTGATACCTACACTGTACAAAAATTGTGTAATTGTTACATATAATGTATGTAGCAGCAGCGTTTCTACTGAAGTCGGTGTAATTTTACACCTACGTATGTCAATATTTTAGTACTCCATGTAAATTTATCCTGCGCGTTAGTAAAATAACATGTGTATCGTACAACTAATTTTACATTTAATGGTGTAAAATTACAATTACTGTGTAACAGAAAATAAATAAAATAAATGGCCAAATTCGTGTATTTTTTCTCGACGGCAAGTAAATTTGCAAAGACATCGCAATTGTAATATCATCACAATTTGTGTATCTTTTCAAGCTTACAAAATAGTACAACACAGATACGCTGTAATTGTAAATAAACAATTGCTGTACATATTTTTTTTACTAAGCAACTTAACTATCATTATAAATGTTCTTTTACAACTACTTGTTAATTCAAATACTATGTATGCACAGTTTTACCATTTTGTAACTTGGTAGTTTAGCAGAGTTATTAAAATAATTATCTCCACAATGTGGATAACGATTGACTTCAAATATAGAACACGTAGTTATATACAAATGCCAGCGTATCCCATCAGTAGGATTTAAGTTTTCCTTCTGAACACACAAATGAAGTTCGAAGTAGTTCTACTCCCTACCGCTATATCACATGTTTTAAACAAATCCGTGTAGTTATATTTGAATTCCAATGAACATTAGTGCAAAATTACAGATACTGTACACGTTTTAACAAATTACACATAAAAACTGTAAAATTACCTAAAATTTGTGTGTAAGTGTACGCTCACAGATTCTCCAGACTGTAATGCAAGTTTACACACGCACGGTCATTGTAAATTACATAGTGGTAGATGTACAACTACACTGGCATTGAATGTTTATACAATGACCATGTAGCAGTACAAACACACAATTTAAGGTTTTAATATCTAGAGTAGGTGTGTTTTTACACATACTTCATATTGTGTAAATTAACACCAACATTATGTTTATAAGCCATATATTGATGCATTTTCAAGAAATAAGTGTAATACTCTCTAATTTATTAAGAACATTCGTGTAAAATTATACGTACTCTAGATGTTTTTATCAATTACACATACTGAAATGTAAAATTACGACAAATTTTAATGTGTAAATTCACATTTATTTTTTACAGCGTAGGCTTACAAGGGACTTGAGGCAGTCAGTAGGAATTACTATCACCCACCTGCATAACTAACTTAAACTTCTGTTCCAGTTCCGTTATTTGGGAGCAGCCTACAGTAGGTATGGTACTGTTAAAAGACATCAGGGGCGTACTAGAGTTTGTGTGGCATGGAGGTCTTAATGAAAGTAAAATAATTAAATTGAATTTTTTAATTTATTTATAAAGCTATAGAAACATGCAGCTACTATATACGACATTAAAATACCTATCTCTGTTATTTGAAGTATTTAATGTCAATTTCAATTCTAATTTAAGTCATTATCACTGTCTTTAGAGTGATTACGGTCAATTCAAGCTTACTATGTACACACGTTCAAACCAACTGTATATTGGCATCATTCCAAATGTCTGTCACTCACGCATCCAGCTCAATCGTCCTGTCATTAGTCTCACGCTCGACTGTATCAATGCTCGCAGTCCACATATATCACTCTCACTTGTCGCTGTCGTCGTCATCCTGCGTCGCTTCACTTATGGCCACGCAAGGCTCCAGACACCAGACTGTCAGCTTGGAGACCCGCCGGGCTTATATAGAACGGATGGCACGGCCCAGAAGGTTCCATGCGGCCCGAGTCGCACTAAGGAAAGGCGAGAGCGATGACCAGAACGTTCTTACAACGATAATCCAACATATTTGATTTCCAAGGACAGGAGCAGCACGAGTCCCGGCAGACTTGTTGCTGCACGCACGACCACCTCCAATTTGTAAATTGCCTCACACTTCTCGGGTGGCCAGTAATGCCCTTGGCAGACCGCGTCTCGCACGCTCGAGCGAGAGGACGAGGGAAACGACGCAGAGCGACTGCATGTTGACGGTGAGAACATGCCGAAAATAAGGAAATCCCGCTGAACTTGTACGCTCAGCATTGTGGCACTAATTTATATGCTTCTGGTATTGAGCCGCGTCGTGGATTTCTTCTCCCGGAGAAGAAATGTACGACGCGGCTCAAACCCAGAAGCCTAGAAATTGACGACAATGGCTACGAAAGACTGCAAATTATTTCATTTTGACACTAGTTATGAAAACGCAATAAATCACTACAAGAAATGTGGGCTGAAGTGGAGGGAGAACGAAGATAGCATAGAAAATAAAATATGGAATCCAAATTGATTAACAAAATGAATATTACTGCAGATGATTCGTTGAAGGGAGATACCTTCTGCACATACTGCCGGAGGTCGTTAACTTTAGTTGAAGATGATGTTTGAAACAGTAGTATGTTTTCTCTGTTTTAGTTGTAGTGTGGCGCGCGCACGCTACCTCTCTCACCATGCTGAACATCGTTCTTCGAAAGCTCGAGATGGAACTGTTTTGTTTGTGATCAGTGACCAGCGTGTGATTACTGTTCTTGCCCCTTGCGAGCGGGACTGAGTGTGTTATTATTTGGAGTGGTCGTGGCGGTTCAAGGTTTTCGGTGGCCATCCTTGTTCTGGAAGACTCTAGAGCATGCGAAGACAGTGCAGTATGATTTCTTAGGAGCGACTTTTTTTTCTTTAAGATACTAGGACACGCGAGGACAGTCCAATGGAAGGGTAGCAAGGTAGCTGTATATAATTTAGACACACAGTATTTCGCTAGAGGGAGAACTCATTGAACTTGTGTGTGATGTGGACTCGTCTTGCTGCTCGTAACTACGCAAGGGAAATTAGCCAATGTTTATAAAATTGTTGGATTAATATAGAATTGAATATTGGCTAGTACAGGGAAGATTAATGGTAAAGGAAGTATATAGAGTTTATATTGTATTTTCTGAATGTATATTGTATGAAGCTGCAATGGGTCGAGTATTTTTTCTTGAGATAAATATCTGTAGGTATATGGTTTTATTCTGACCCATTAATTTTATTGTCACATGGCCATTAACCTTTCCTATCCTCTACATAACTCTTCCGTGTACTTATTAAGGTTGATTGTAATGAGAATCTGGGTGGCATGCAATATGACGAGCAGTTTTGTCTGTGCTTTTTAACTGTCAACGTTTCGGTGAAATTTATAACATGTGCTTATAAATGAACGCATACAGAGTTCTTTTTACAATTTTTTATGTATGTGCATTGCGCACCGGTATGTTTATTTTCTGTATTTTATGAGGCACTGCTTCAAATATTATAAATTTTTATTATCATAGCGAACTTTTTAATGTATGCACCCTGTTATAATTATGACTGTTAGTAGTAACTTTTGGGCAGTAGGCCCGCGTCATATCATGTCAAGGGTTTTGTACAAGCGCTCTGAAATGAGATTATTACCATGTCCAAACTCTAACTAATTGGAAGCATGAATTTGTGTGAATATATGTTGTATTTTTTATTGCACTTTGCCGTTCCCCTTGTTGCACTGTATCACCCCGCTTATTATAAGTAATATTAATCATCCCCAGTGTGTGAAAAGGGCTACACAGTTTCTAGAAACGACAACTCTTTGAACCCTCCTTGTGTGGTCGGGATAAGGAAATTAACATGTTGGCTTAAACTAGAATAGAATATAACACTACATATTTTTACGTTTCACAATCGAACACTTTTTTTTAAAATGGAAAGTTTGTATTTTCATTCATCTCTCTTCTTTTGAAAATAACTATTTTCAAAATGAATTTAATATGAGAGAATAAAAAATATAGATTTCTAAGTGCGTGAAAATATAAGGGGAGGGTGGAATACGAAATATTGAGAAAAGTTATAGTGATGCGTCATACTCGATTACTTGCCAACATGTGTCGTTATGCATATGTGTTCACCTCTGTCTGTATGTTTGTGTCCATATGTGCTAACCAAGTCACGTCATACACACATGCAAGTGTATGCAACTGCGTGCTACACGAAGGACAATTAGTGCCCGCCCGCGACCTGTGTTGTAACGATTAGCACTCTGTGTCGTTCGAACATCAGTTGAGAAAGTAAGCCCAAAAAGAGTTTCAGAAAAAAATAATTATTTATTCGGAATGTGAGGGAAATAAATTTCGATTATCAATACGGAAAAACGACATTCAGACTACGTAGACTGAACCCTAAGAAGAACGACATACGAGTGATCACCAGTGGTCACAGTTGCCAATGCGTTACGTCATATTCTGACAAGAAAGTGAAATTGGATTATAGTTCAAGATTAATGTCTTGTGTGTGACTCATAATTTTAGTAATATACCGGTAGATAAATATTGCCGTTTCACTGTAACTCTGAGGTTATTTCGCTTTATCCGTTCTGTGCATAACTAGAAGACAAGAAACTCAGTACAAAACAAAGAACAATAAATAGAAAATACATGAATAAAAAATTCAAAAAACTGCAATCTAAAGTCCAGTTTAACTATCCATTCAAGGACCGTTTGTATATCATTATAAAATTATCTTTACAGTTTTTACTTTGTGCTAGGTTGTCTGAACGTCTGAGTAGTTGTCAGCCAGACTTTCTTTGTTGGAGATCTTCTGTCTTGAGGTAGCAATCGACATCAGTATTAAAAAAATACAATAATATATTCACGTAATGGCCGCGTCATTGCACACGATCGGTTTCCATACAGAAATAAAGACTAGGGCGGAATAAAACTGTCAATACATCACGCTTATTGCAAACTCGATTTTAGAGTTCTTCAACATGGCCATAAAGTACTCTTTCAGACTGCTGTAACTTAAAATATTCTGGTTGAATACCAGTGTAACTAATATAAGACCCTGCATCTAACTTTGCTACAAACATTTCACCAATAAAATTCTAAGATAAACGCTTGAAGTCCCATAGTAGAGTGCGTACAGTGGAAGGCATGCACACAAGTTCTGAGCCTTGCGCGTAGCGGCGATAGAGCACTCTTTATGCGTGCAACTGTTACCCTTACGGCTTCCTTAATTTTTTTCCCTCATAAACGGAAAACATCTCGAAGTAGACGGTCGTCTTAATGAGATTTATAAGCATCAAATTATTAACTATTCGCGGTTTCTTCACACTTTTCAAATTAAACATTTGAAAAATTACCCCGCGTATAACGTGGCATGCATGACGAACGTTTTACACATGTGGTAATATAGAAGTATCTAATTTTTAATAAATAAAACTTTTACTAACATTTTGTCTGTCAAATACATTATTTTTTAAATAATAAATATGAATAAAATAGGGAGAAAATATGAATGTTAGTAATAACTAGTAAGAAATTGCTCTTATGAAGAATAATATTTAACTGAGTGCGCACGAATGCGGTGCGTTGTCCCTTTGGTGTAATTTTCTAGACGTAGTTAAGTTTTTTTTGCATGAGGCGGAAGGATATCGTGGAAGTATAACTTTAGCAGGGCTTTAGAATAGTTGGAATGAATCGTAAATGGAATATACCTACAATTCCCTGCCATTATTATTTGACATGTGGCAAACAGTGTTTCCTTTTGAATATGCGCAGTTAATGTCAAAGAGCTTTTTCTAAGGTTTATTTCAGAAGTTTCCACTGAAGCGTGAAGATACTAAATAAGCTGCAACTGTAGGACAAGCATCAGCTATACTCCCGTCTGTGTGCGGGCGGGCACTTTGAATCATTCATGCAGGTGCGGAAGGAGCTCCGAGCTCGGCAGTAGTTTCGCAAACACAACTCCACCCGTTGAGGGGGGGGGGGGGCTCCCTCCCTCTTTTAAGATGCAAATTGTTCATCCAGCCGGTGCAGGCCCTGCCTTCGTCGCGGCGACCCTCTTGTGACAAGTTGTCTCCACAGCATCTCATTCCCTCTCCAGGCTCAAGCTCACCCCTTCTCTCTGACACCTCCTCTCTCTCTATCTCTGTCTTCCTCCTGGTGCAGCTGTTTGGAATTTATGTCCACGTAATTTGTTTACGAATATCTTCTCTCAGCTCGTTTCCGGAAGTGTTTCCCCTCCGCCTCCTAGTTACTTCGGAAACTTCTTCCAGAGTTTCTTCTTCGAGTCTCGCGTCTCCGAACGAGATGTTGCGAGGCAATAATGTCTTACACTTGTGCCCAGAATACACAACAAAGATTTGGCAATTGTGAAAGCAAGTCGTTTTGGGGAGGGATGTGTAGGTTCAAGACCATCTCTAGTGGTCTTGGTTTAGGTAGGCCTACTCACTTTTTCCATCTCATTTATTTTGATGCTACACTTGTAGTTCTCAGGATAACTATAATGACGAAAGAACGTTCCGAAACCGTAACGAAATTTTTAACCGTAGTTGTTTAAAACTTTGACGTAAACGAAATATTCCCACAAACATGCATATCCAATTCTTTGACCATCCTTTGCCAAGACTCTATACATCTTCTTTACTTAAACTGTAAGACCATTTAGGTATATCGTAGCTGCAGCAGTACGCTCGCAAGTAAATATTTTTTCTGCGTATTTTTTAAGTATTATATTTTTTCTTGTGTTATGACGCGCTAACAACAGCCAAAACTAAATGCAAGGAGGAAATAAACGAAAAAAGAAGGAAAGTATTTTCTGTTATTTTTTTTCCAAATACGTGGTTGGCAAAACCGCAGCAGTTTGCAAAATCTAGTGAGCCCGAGAGTTTAATAGCATATTTCAATACTGTTAAAGAATGAAAATATAGAAAAAAATTGGTTTTAGTTTCCGTATTCCTGTGTTTTTGTAATTTCAGGAAGTTTGGTTATTTTTTCTAGTTGTTGGCAGACAGACAGAGGACAGCAAACTCACAATAATGGTCAAGTTGTGAAAATGCACGTACTCCATAAAATTGCTTTCTAGAAATCAGTAATCGGTGGTTCTGTAAAGTTCTTCACTCTTTTCCTGGCACCATTACGCTGCCCATGCAGTTACAGTTAATATCCCACCCTTATCTGTTTGTTGGGGTATTAATACAAAATAATATAATCCAAGTAAATTTTATGTTGCTCCGGAATCGGTACAGAAAGTTTCGCGTAGTGTCCTGTAGCCACGCCCGACAAATAACTTTATATAAACACTCGTAGCTATAACTGCTGGTAAATTACAATTCCTGTGCGTATAAAATGGCCATTACTTTATGTGCTTCCAAATTTCAACAATGGTCTATTTGCGGTTTCTTCGCGCTTTTTTAATCAATCCTTTGAAAAATCGCCACACGTATGACGCGCTTGGTTGTTTCCTAAATGCACGACGCATTATACGATTAAGATATACTTGTATACACGTTGTGTATTCTTCCACCTTATGTAAAATTAGCATCGCCATGGGCCTCATCACTTTATTTATGCGTCGGTCAAATGAAACTGTGAAATTATTTAGAAATTAAAAACTTTACCAATCTGCTCATTTTTACACTTCATGCATTAAAAGAACGGAAAGAGAAAGAAATAGTTTTAAGTAATCACAAATGGTTACCTAACACTTTTTATTCGACGTTAAAATATGGAACTACTTACCATCTATCGTTACCAACTTTACTGGGCGAATGTCACTCAGTGCTCCCATTAAAATGTATGTGTGCAGGGGCAGTGAATTTTTTCTAAGGTTCATTTCTAAAGTGCTCACTTTATCGTGAACAGCCTTTCGAAGCGTGTTATACTTGTGTTAACATAAAAATGCCTTATTTTAGCATAAATTGGAGTTTTAGTTACGTTTTATCTATGAATTAAATAGTTTCATTCACAATTAATAAGAATAAAAATAGGAATAAAATAGGTGTGTTGATAATGCCTAGTAAGAAATAGTTTTTATGCAAAATATTATTTCACCGGTGCGCACGAATACGATACATTCTTTATTTGGTGTGATTTTCTAGACTGGTTAAGCTTTGTTTGTGTGAGGTGGAGGAATGTCCTGGAAGTAGAATTTTACTAGTGCTTCAGAAAAGTTGGAATTCACCGTCAATGGGTTTACAAACGGTGAATATACTTGGAATAGTTCGACTCAGGAAGAACGACGCCGCCGCCGAGCTGACGTCCGACGTCGCCTATCACGTCCTCAGCCTCACACCAGCCAACTAAACAACCGAAGCCGAAGCCGAAACTGCCAATAACTTGCGAATTCGGACTAAGGCGAATATCTCTCTCTCTCTCTCTCTCTCTCTCTCTCTCTCGCTCTCTCTCTCTCCCTCTCTCTCTCTTCCGATTCTGCACGAGCATATATAAAAAAAATACATGTTATTTTACCTTGGCGTATAGTTTCCTGAAAATGTAAATCTATACGCTCATTGCGTTTACTTTATAAGTGAAATTATCTTTTAATTACATCAGCAGGGGCCCATCCTTCTCAAGCTTGCTTGAGGCGTGTCTAGTTCTCCCTTAGAATCTTTTGTGTTGAGAAGCATTCTCGCCTCTCCTGCGGTAAGAAAATGATTTACCTTCCCTTCGCCATAATTCGGCGTGATGGCATTCATTAGCCCCGGTTCATCCTCTTTGGCTTATTTCTACTTGCATTTGCTACATGAGATTTATTGAGCGTGAATTATCTTATACCGACTCCTGATGTTTAGCAGAGTACATATAAATTCTAATCACATTTCTACGACCATTAAAACTCCAAATACAATGTAAATTATGTTTCTATTTATATAATATTACAACTACTGTGTCCATCTCATAAACTCGTAATTAAAAACCACGGCATTTTGAAAGAATTCATTGGAAATCTAACGTATTGGAGTTTTGCAAAGCCAGCGTCTTTTGTTACTTTGATTCTTCAGGTAGACGTTCCATAAGCGTACATGAAATTGTCTAAACTACACATCATGGTGCTAATAGGTTCGATGGCTTTATAAATGTCAATTCACAATTCTTTTTTAATTCAATTTTCAATTTGCTCTCCGGAAAATGTATGACTTGAAGGTACCAAATACTTGTACATTTGGCCAAGACTTCGAATGATATTTTTCTTGGCGTATCGGTAGAAGGTGCGTCAAAATTGATCAATTTCCTTTACCTAAAGCTTCATTCACAGAATCAAAGTAGATGTTCAGAGTTTACTGTAACACCTATGAAGACTCTTCCATGCGGTTTCAAATGTTATTCATTGTTTGCACTATACGCAGGTCCCTTCTTCCATGATAGATCTTAGCAATACTCTGGTTTGAGTAATCGAAACACGCAAGTTATTCGCGTTTACTTTCAACTTTTCTGAAACCTTACTAAAGTCGTACTTCCAGGATATTCCTCCGCCTCATGCAAACTAAACTTAATAACGTCTAGAAAAATTACGCCAAAGCGACAACGCACCGCATTGGCGCGCACTCACTTTAATAATATTTTGCATAAGAACTATTTCTTACAATAGTCATTACCAACACACCTACTTTTACCTGATTATATCCGTATTAATTATAAATGAAATATTATAATTTATAGATAATTAGCTTTCCTGTACTACTTCGTACGCATTATATTTAGGATTTGGAAAGGAAAGGAGGACAGTAAATAGACAAAAAAGAAAGGAGAAATGACGGAACATTTTTTTTTAACAATGCTTTTTTTTTTATGCAGCAATCCTAAGAAAAGCTTAAGCTTAATTCAGTACCTATGTACATTCCTGACCATCATATTTTCGGAACCGTTTAAGATATCCCGATGAAACCCAGACTAAGTTGGTCCTGGGGTAATTATATATATATATATATATATATATATATATATATATATATATATATATATATATACACACACACACACACACACACACAGTGTACATTTTATGCAAATACGTGGTTTTGAGTTAAATCCGGTCGGTCAAACAGACAGACGCGAAAAAAATTATTAACATTAGATATGGCTTAGTAATCAATTATACTAAACCAAATAATAATTAAAAGTGGAAAATTCGAAAATCACAGACAGACACTTCTATTTTATTTAGTTGTAGAGATATGTAAGTAAAAGTTCAATTTAACGACAAATAAGATACATTTACGTGAACAAATGCAATAAACTCTTGCGATATGGGACATGTTTAGGAAACATGAGGAGATTTTTGAAAGGTTTGATTCGAAAAATGTGACAACCGCTAATAGACTATTGCCTACCTAATGCCCTTTGTTACTTAACACTGTCCTAGTACCAAATCACCATCGATTGACATTTAAATAGCGGTGTTGTGTGATCCCTTAAAATATTTTTTTTTTTTGCTAAAAATCTATGTCGTGTTAATTGCGTATTACGTCCAAAAACGCCTAAGGAAACACAGAGGCAGTTACTTACTTGTTAGTAATCATGCGAACCGTGCCTCGTAGACTTTTTGCGAACGTCCGTTGAGCCGCGCCGTATTTCAGCCTAGCGTCGTGATGTCAGCTGTCAGCATCATCACTGGTCGCCTTGTTATTAACTGAAACACCTCACCTCCTCTTGTAGTTTTAATTCTCAGCGTGAACGCCGCTCGATATCTGTCAGCTGTGTCTGCGTCTATGTATAAGAGTAGTGGGGGAAGATTACTAACACTACCATCGGACTGGAGAATCCCCAAGTATTCGTATTACCACTCATATATAACAGCGTGGTAAATATCTACCTTCGAAACATAGGAGAGCGACGATAGAAAACCCCGCTTCCTTTATGAAAGGGGTACTTTTGTGAAAGAGTCAGCAATTTATATAATAGGCATGCACGCGGTTAAATGAGAACTCTTGAAATAAACGTTTAAAAAATGTCACTGTCCCTGCTTGTATATATTCTAACCGGTACACTAGCGATATGCGCCCGGCAAAGTTCATAACGACATAGTGGAAGTATAGCTTCGTGTCTGAACCTTTAATAAATAGTGTTAGATAAACATTTGTGAATACTGAAATCAGTTATTTTGCTTTCTGTTTTTTATGCATGTAATTTTATAAGTGAACACATTTGTAAACTATTTACTTTTTAAAATAATTTCATAGTTTCACTTGACCGACGCGTGAAGAATGTGATCCGGCTCATGACTTTAGGCTGTTCACGGTAAAGTGAGCAGTTTTCAGGCCCTAGTAACTTTTTCATTTCAGCCGTTTTTTAAACTTTAATAAGTTTTTTAAGTAAATATTGCAATGTAAGTAATAAACACGGTATGCAGATGCGACCAAACTCAGAACTTAACGTCTAAAGCAAAGAATAAAGTATATTTACTGACTATTATTCCAAATAAGACGTCTTTTAAAAGTGTTCACATTACCGTGAATAGCATATATATTTATTTTACATCTGGTAGAAGAATACGCACTGTGCGTATTGCGTATTCAAGTAGATTTTAAGGAGGGTTCCTAGAAGTGCTCAGTTTACCGTCAACAGCCAATAATAAATACATATTATCTCGTCGTGCTCATCTTTACTAAAATCAGGCAGGTGATCAGCGTTGATGGTATCTTCGAAACTTTTCCATGTTTCGTTCAAAGCCTCAACTAGTGGTTTCCTAGAAGTGCCCATTTGTATCTCGTAGTGCATACAAGTGTCCGTCCACGATACAGTCCCAAGTGAGCAGTAGTGAAGGTTGCCACCCTCCTTTCAGCTCGAAGGTTCAACAAACCCGAGTGACACGGTCGTACCTGACGTAAATCTTGTTCCCATCACGCGCGCTTAGTCGGTATGAGCGGAGTCGCTCGCTGTTAAAGGCTGTTCACGATTAAGTGAGCACTATTGAAATCAACCTATGAAAAATTTCACTGCTCCTTCCTACATATACTTTAACGGGCGCAGTAAGTGACGTGCGTCCAGTAAAGTTGGTCACGATGGAGGGAAACTAGTTCCATATCTAACCATCGAGTAAAAAGTGTTAGATAACCATTAGTGACGACTTAAATAATTTATTTCGCTTCCTGTTTTTTTTAATACATCAAAGTGTAAAAATAAGCATATTTGAAAAATATTTACTTTTCTAATAATTCCACAATTTCATTAGACCGATGCATGAATAAAGTGATGGGGCCCATGACAGTGTTAAATTTTACATAAAACTTAAAACTACCCAACATGCATACCAGTAGATATTAAACAGGGCTTTCAAAAGTGGTCGTTTTACCGTGAACAGCCTATAGCTACAGAGGAGGTCGAGTGAATCTGTTATACCGAAATTAATGGTAGGCGTGACCCATTCACTTCTGCCTATATCGAAATAGGGCGAAGGTTGCCGAACAAAGCAATCCAATGTCAGATACTTGCGCGTGTTCTGATCTACTCAGCTGACGTATGATTTGTTTTTTTAATTGCCCCTCTGTAAGTAATTGTTACTGCACGATAACTTCCTCAGGCCCAGCAATCTCGGTGAAGATAAACGCGCACGACGTGCCCGGTAAATCTCTGACGTTTCTCATTGGATGTGAGAACTCGATCACCGTCGATACGCTATCGTCACACGCGTAATACCTGTCCGGCTACGATCGCAATCACTCAATTGCGTTACTGTAATCGATCTGGCCCCGAGGGTCAAAAGATTAAACCTGGATCTTAACTGAAAAAGGATGCCATTTCAAACCAGAACCAGGGTCGGTACCGACATGTAAGTAGACTGACGTAATGATTTTACTATTTAAATTTTTCCAAGGAAAAATTGATATAAGGCATATTATTTATACATTAGTGTTATGTGAGGGGAAAATAAAATACATTCTGAACATATCCAAGTCCAAAACGCGTTATCTGTATACTATTTACGACCTTGAGTGTGTCGCTGAATCTATTCTTACAAAATTACCAATAAAGAACGAAAAAATCTCAAAAATTAAAACATGTATCCACAGGAAAATGTAGAAAACAACCGTGCTATTATATATATATATATATATATATATATATATATATATATATATATATATATATATATATATATATATATATATACATATTAATATCTGTACTGTGTTCCGTCACGTGTAAATTGGCTAAATCATAAAGATTATGATATCACCGTTTGTGGTAAATGTAATGCAACTGTCGGGAATTCAGACTATAAGGAGCTGAGTATTAAAGAAACAATAAGTTTTTTATGTGTTGCACGGTAAATTCTGAATATAACTATATAAAAATAATTGCAAGAGAAATACTTTATTGAGACAGAAACATACCACTACGATGTCTTATTGTCTAATATTGATCACACATTATTACTTGAGCCGATTTAAAGATGACTTACCTACTGTATACTAAATACACGAATTTTAGAATAAAATATGTGTAGTTTGTTTATACACGTGAAAGTAAGTCTAAAAATAAAACATTAAATTCCAGACATAATTTGCGTGAACTTCAATTCACAAGGAAAGTGAAAATATTTTTAATCTGTGAATTACTTCATTGAAAACAAAACCGTTGTGACAAATTATATTCAAAAAGCAATAACTGAAATGGCAACCATTAGTTATGTTTTACCTAAGAAGTACGTATTTCATTAATGTTGCCAGTCACACTTTAAAAAAAATATTCTTGCCCATTATTACAATTTAGATGCTGAATGGAGCTTTTTGTACTTTATAAACAGCCTTTTAAATTAGTTGTTTGAAAAAAAGAAAAGGAAATTAGATTTAATTAAGTAAAAGGAGGAAATACACCGATAAGACGCTTCAGCAACGCTGTAAAATTTGAACATTCATTACGTTATTGAAAACTAATCCGTAACGGAAGGGCTTTCTGCATTATTTTTTAAATAACAGTTGCCGTTCATATTCTCATTATGTTACCCTATTCGAGAAAATTATTTAGAAAAAGACAGAAGTCACTTTTGAAATACTTAAGTTTAAAAATGTGTAATTTATAAAGCTTTATATTTGTAACCAGTCTCCTTATAAGTTTTATTATTTCTTACAAGTGAGAAAAGTAGATTGACTAACTAATAAATAACAAAAGTAATGACGTAATAATTTCGAAAATAAAAATACAAATTACTGGCACAACTAATATATAAAAATAAATTTTAAAAATTCATAATTACATTGTTAGCGTTAAAGACATCTTGCAATAGTTACAAATTTCCATTCTAAGTTAAAGTTACCAGTTGGTAAAACAGGTATATTCATTAGCGGCAAATTTGTGCAGCTAGTTAGCTCGTTATTAATAAATAACGGTGTAAAATTTCAAACAACAGAATAACAAGGTGCTAATTTCTACGCTCCTGCAAAACGTGGCCATAAGACGAAAAAATCTTATCTCAGTTATTGTCAGATTCTTCCTTCTTGGGCAGATAAGCAGAGATGCCATACTCCTTTCCGACCCATTAAACGTCTTGCAACTAACAGTTCAACCATAAACGATGGCTTTCATGCGATGCAGAAGTAAAACAGCTGCTCCCACCGCGAACTCCAGCAGCCGCACATCCCAGCAAAATTATGTCACTGGCCAGCAGCGTTAGTCAATCAGCGCCTGGTAACTAATTGCCATAACCCGTCAGCCCAGCCAATAGAGAATCTGTCGCTGTACTCAGGTATAAAGCACGTGCCAGAGCATTGCGCAATCAGTCGGCGAATGGGTAGGCCCACGTCAAAGACACCACCACACGATCTCACTGCTCTACACTTTTTGACAGATCACCCCATATATGACGTGTTTCGTTATGTCCAAAATATATCATGTATCACAAGCATTTTATACTTGTGTTAACATAAAAGTATCTTATTTTTGGTTAACTGAACGTTAAATTTTGTTTTGACGTGAATACGTCTTTAAATTTGCAACCATAGTGGCAGGCAACCCAGAAAGTCCAATGATAAAATTGGGATATACAGTTTGGCATTACAGCACTGAATATATCGTCTACATTCGAAATTCAATTACGCCACTCTATTGCCAAAGGATCAAATAATATGTTACGTTGAGTGTGGACTACGAAGCATCGCGCGTGGCTGGGGGCGCCGCAAATTTGAGTTCGTTTCGCCGCATCTCATAACTTCCGCGTAGTGTAACTTTTGACTAGGAGAAGCTACGACACTCGTTTAGGTGTCAATCGACAACTCTCATTAATATCAATTGATTGCGAAAAAATCATTTGTGTGGCCTTGTTATGGTGAAATTGTATACATTGATGTAAAAAATGAAGATACCTTAACACAATGTCGGCCTATACTCGCCAAGAAGCCAAGTCGAAATACATAAATCATATACGGTTGAAAAGAGCATCTTGAAAGCAATCCAGTGATACCCATAAAACCCCATATGATCGAGTGAAGCGGTGCCGGGAACGTAAAAAATCAAGGCGTCCGAGCGCTTCAACTCAGACGTATTCACGCAAATAAAACGGCCGTGTACCAAACACAGCCAAACCCAATTTTTATTTATAAATTATAGTAGCTTATTCATGAGTAACATGAAAAAAATACACTGAGAAATGAGGTGTGTTGGTAATGCCTGAGCAAGGATTAGTTTTTATGCAAAACAGCACTAAACTATGTGCTCACGAATGCGGTGCGTTGTCCGTTTGGTGGAATTTTCTGAATATGGTTAAGCCGTATTTGCACAAAAGCGCGGGAATGTCCTGGAAGTAGAACTTTAACAGGACTTCAGAAATGCTTGAAGCAACCGTGAATGGATTATACTATGTGAAGTAACATCCGCACTTTGGCCAACAAAGTCAACATGGGCGATATGAGAAGAGGGTACCGCTAAGTGGGACTGAATGCTGTGTCTGAAATACAAACCACTGCTCAGCCTGGAGAAAGTACGAAGTGAGGTACTGCAGTACAGGAATTGAAGACGAAGAAGGGAATTGGAGTACTCCGATGAAATCCCCACACACTGAGAGAAAATTGAACAAAATATGTGTTTGCATAGGGCCAAAAAATATCTTTATTTGTCCTAACAAAATAGTTTGTTGAGAAAACAAAATTTAAAAGCAACAAAATTGCATTTGTTCATGTAAGAAAATGCACGTTTGAATTTAAAAAAATCTCTCTGTGCTGGGCCAAAAAAAAAAAAAAATAGACTGCGAACAAAATATTTTGTTGAATCAACTGTATATGTTTGTTTTGCCACTCATTTGATTTCTTTCGTTTGGAAATACAGCTCGAGAGATTGTTTGCGATTTGTGTGACAATTGGGAAAGTAACAGTGCTTGTTAGTGCATCTATCGATGCTTAATAACCGCATAAACACATTAATAAAACAAGTTTAACAGGAAACTGAAAACAAATGCCATAAAACTAGAAATAACTGTTTGCGCGTGTTGTCCAGTTTTTGAAATACAGCTATTTAAAACATCCCAACTAATCAGTAGTCATGTTAGCTGAGGTTACTACGGCGTAGCATTCGGTCGCAGGTGGTCTAGATTCGAATCTTTGTCAATTCTATAAAACTGACTTATACTAACCCAAACTATTTAATGTACGTGGAGCCAAACAAAAATTTAGTTGACCCAACCAAATCTTTAGTTCCACCAAGCAAATAATTTGGTTGCCGCAAACAAACTTAGTTTGATTCAACAAAACCTGTCTCGCAGTGCAACACAGCACACTCCACACATAAGCAAATTTGACTAAAAAAAAAAGTCCTTCCTGAAGAACGAAGACAGGAATAAAACTACGGACCTCAAAGATTCAAGGTTAGTGGCTCACGCTAAGTTAATTGATATTTTTCAGTAAAGCTTTGAAAAAATCAGACATTTTTATGGCGAACTAGAATAGGAACCAAAAGTTGGGCTCACCTTTAATGCATTCTAGAAATAAATACTCAAAATAAGTATAGCTGTGGTGTATCTGGAGGTATAAAAGTAGTTGTCTTCCATTTTACCAGGAGAGACACTACAGAAAAGCTCACTTTCAAATCAAAATTCGTTAACAAATAATTTATTTCTCAAAGTTGACGCTCTGCGTTGTTTGGCAGTCGGCAGCCTAGTTTTCGTATGTCAGGCATTACAAAATTCGTGCATCAACATAGGAATTTTTTAATTACATATAACTTTACGATTACTGCCAAAGAGGCAATCGTGAACCATTGTACGACCGTTACATAAACCTGGCAGAATACTTGTTGAATGCTAGCTTGATTCAAATTTTGGCATTTGCGATTAATGACTTTTACCTATGAGTCAGAATTTTTGTTGTTACCCAGGAAGTTCCTTATAGAATGTGAAAGCTACTCGCAATCTACGTGTGCGCTGACATCCTTTCAGTCACGAAAATGGCTTTCAAAATGAAGCCATCTGGCTGCGATGGAATCTTCTTCCTTGGAGGCCTTGTGTATGCATAGTTTTATTCTATTCACGGTTTATTCACACTTTTCGAATCAAACCGTTGGAAAATCACCCTATGTATGACGTGTTTGGTTGTTTGTAAACTACGTTACGTATTACAAGCCTTTCATAATGCCTATTTTATCTTTAAGTTATTGTATTTAATTTTATAAATAAGAACAGAAAGTAAATAGGTGTGTTGGTATAGATTATTCACGGTAAAATGAGCACTTTTGTGGGTCCTGCTTAAGATTTACTTGTATGCACGTTGTATATTCTTCCGCCTTATGTAAAATGAGCATTACCATGTGCCTCATGACTTTATTCATACGTCATCCAAGTGAAACTGAAAAATTATTAGAAAAATAAATGTGTAACAAAACTGCTCATTTTTACACTTCGGTGCATAAAAATCAGAAAGCGAAGGAAATAATTTAAGTTATCACGAATGCTTACCTAACAATTCTAATACAGCGTTAAGATATGGATCTACTTTCACTCCATCGTTACCAACTTTACTAGGCGCATATCACTCAGTGTGTTCGATTAAAATATATGCATGTAAGGGCAGTGAATTTTTTCTAAGGTTGATTTCGAAAGTGCCCACTTTATTGTGAGCAGCCTTTAAGGCTTAGTAAGAAATATTTCTTATGCAAAGTATTTTTAAACTAAGGGCGCATGAATGCGGTGTATTGTCTCCTTGGTGCAGCCTAACTCCCTAGCGTTTGTTAAGCTTTGTTTGCATGAGGCGGAGGAATATCGTGAAAGTAGAACTTCAGCGGGGCTTCAGAAATTTTGGAAGTAACCGTGAGTCGACTATAACTCTTCCAACGCAGAATATTTTATTTTGCCCGGGAGGGTACTACATGCGGCAACAGGTAGGCGTGACAAATACCCTCGTCTTCCACACAGTTACGTTCTCTTGAGTACAGCTGGAAACTGTATCAGATATATCCACTTCGCTTTGAGGAACAGGAAGAATTTTATTCCTCTCAACGCTCGCCCACTTTTCACCCTCAAGCTCTTTTTTTTTTGCTCGCGTGAGAATTTTCTGTGTTATTTCGCCACACTCTATGCGTATCAAGCCACCGCAAACATTTTTTGTGCAGTTTTCTGGAAGTAAATACTGCAGACTTAACCGGGCGATGTAAATACATTGGATATGGTATACAGAGGGCAGTTCCTAAGTTGCACTGCAAACACGCGGCATGAAAGGATGTGAGTAACCAAAAAAAAAAGGGATATTCAAATTGCGGGCAGAATTCCTGGACGCCGTCCTCTTTGATAGCGACGCCAATAACACCGAATATCGGGATTCGAATTTTATTAAAAATTCAGCGTCCGGCATGGTATGCATCGCAAGAATTTCCAAATTAAAAGAGCCTCGCTCACAAAAATTGGTTGCCATTTCTCAAAGGTAGGAAGAAATATTTCGTCATTCCTGGGGAGTTAATTTATGATAGTCTTGGACTTGTTATGATCACAAAGAATATGGTTTTACACTGTTAGTAAATGTTCGTTACTAGTACACCAGTACAGAACAATACAAATAAAACTATTATATGTATAAAAATTTATTGTGTTACTATACGTATATTCGTTGGTTAATTTTTTATTGCGTTGATTTATAAGTAGCACTTAAAAATGAATTTTATTTAAGTTGTGCAAGCCTTAAATAATACGAAACAAACAAAAATATTTGTTCCGTGCTTGTACTTCATTACGAACAAAATATTTCAAGCCTAACATTTACCGAACTCGATTTGTGAAGTAAGAAATTTGTGTTTACAACTTGTCCAACTTGGTGAAGGGTTTCAACACTGCAGGTACCTTATGTTATAAGTGGTTTGAACTTACATTTAATATCTTAGGATATTGATATTAGTTGTATGATTGTCCTAATTGTCACAGAGGATTGTGCCTGCGAAGAATTCTTCATGTTGCCTTGGATATGATTGTCTCCAATTCCTATAAATAGGAAATCCGCATAAGTTTAATATTTTCTGAATATGGCGAAAACCCTGTGTTTCCTTTTTAAGAACTATATTCCCATGTATTAATAAATATATATTTCAAAAATTCCCCTTAATATTGGACAATTTTGAGTTAAGCATTCCAATTATCAAATGTGGTTTAAAATAGAGTGTTGCTCATCTGGCTAATTAGTTGTTACAGTAACTTGTTAAAATGGATATTTCACGAACATACATGTGCTGCTAATTTATTTCACGTTGCTAGCATACTACATAAGTGCCTTCTGGTGCCTGGCTAAGTATAATACATAACAATGTAAAGTTTCTTCCGCCCAAGTTCAAAGCAATCATTTAATTAATAAGTATTAATCAAACAAAGCCTATCATGATTTCAGTTGCTCCATAGTTGCCAGTTTTAAATATTTTTATTTAGATATATTGGACGCCCCTAGCTATTCTGGATTACATACGATACCTCATAAATTTGAGGCTAACCTACGAATGCGATTATGTAATAACTTAACTTTTGCCCATAGCTCTGTTCTAAAAGAGTATAGTCTATTCGAGACTTTTTCGCACGTTTTTTATAGAATCTTTGAAAAATCATCCCACGTATGACGTGTTTGCTTGTTTCCTAAATATGTCATGTATCACAAGCTTTTTAAACTTTTGTTGTGATGAAACTACCGTATTCTTGTTTAAATGAAAGTTTTATTATATTTTACCTATAAAACATAATACTTCATTCATAACATATATGAATTAAAACAGTAAGAAAATAGGTGTGTGGGTAATGCCTGGTAATAAATAGTTAGTATGCAAAATATTATTACACTGAGTGCGTACGAATGCGTTGTGCTGTCCCTTTGGTTTGATTTTCTATACCTGATTAAGCTTTGTTTGCATGAGGCGGAGGAATATTCTGGAAGTAGAACTTTGGCATTGCTTCAGAAAAGTTGGAAGTAGCCGTGAATTGACTATAACCGATATTTCCGAGCTGTTGCTGGAGAAATGTTTCGTGTATAACGAACAAACTAGGGACCAGCTGTCAGCGTGAAGAAGTCCATCAAACACGACGGTAATACGCATCCCTTAACTTACCTGTTAGTTATCGTGAAACGTGCGTATGTCGTTGGTGGAGTAAACAGCTGTTGCGCCTCTGCATTCGTCGGTGCTCCGTGACCCACGCGTCCGGCGACGCCCGATCAGGCGACATCCGGGGGGGTGGCGGGGGGGGGGCACCCCGTCGACGGAAGACACGGCAATCAGAAGCTGATGTTGACGCACGCGGAGTCGCGGGGGGTCACAGGTCAACGCTGACCTGCTCCACTTCTCTTGCCGTGCCCGGCGCCACTCTGCAGCGTCCACCCCTGGGGCGACACAGTCGCATCACAGCCGCCGCGCCACATCTAGGTCAAGTTCCCTCACGTACGTGCTTCCCACGGACCAGTAACCCCTCGCGAGGCGGACCTCAGCCCACGGCACGCTTTTAGGAGGACATGTCTTCACACTGACGTGGAAAGCTAATTTCCTTTCTGAAATAATTGGTCAGAACAAAAATTATGTCTTAACATCCGTGCTGTAATGACGCTGAATATTTCAAACACTACGCGCAAATACCTGATTGCTGGCCATACCCAGAACGAGGGTGATTTAATGCATGTTACAATAGAGAGACAGCGAAACAGCGTTAAAATGTGGCCCAATTTATACCCCATCACATTGGACTCCAATGTTACAGATAGCCAGGAAAGAAAGAAACCCTTACTCTGTTAAAGAGCTTTGCACAGAAGACATCAAAGAATACAAGGGACTTCCAAAACAGCTCGGATCCAACTTTGAAATCAATGAATCTAATGAGAAGGTAGTCTGGACTGACATCAAATGGCTTGGAAGTAAGGAAGGATTCCCCTTGTACAGGCTATTATAGGCTGTTCACGGTAAAATGAGCACTTTTGAAAGCCCTACTTAAGATGTACTTGTACACACGTATATTCTTCCGCATTATATAAAATTAGCATTGCCAATGGCCTCCTCACTTTATTCACGGTCGGCCAAGTGAAACTTTGAAATTATAAGAACAGTAAATAATTTACTAATCTTGTCATTTTTACTCTTTGGTGCATTATAAAACAGAAAGCGAAATAATTAATTGAAGTTATCACAAGTGTTGACCCAAAACTTTTTATTCGACGCTAAGATATGGAACCACTTTCTTTCTATCGTTACCAGCTTATTTGGGCTCATGTCCCTCAGTGCGCCCGGTATAGCCTAATATGTGCGGGCAGGAGCAGTGATTTTTTTTTCTAAAGTTGATTTCAAAAGAGCTCACTTTATCGTGAACAGCCTTTAAGTGAAGTGACGTGATTCCTTTGACGTACGAGTACCCATTTGCAGATTGGCTGCGCTAGGTTGAGGTGCTGAGGCTTTCATGTTGGCTGGGTTGCCATCTTGCGAGCAAACTACTAGGCACTGATTGGCGAGCGGGATCCCGACATGTTGCCGGGCCACACTTCGTGCCATGGCAACTTCCACGCCAACTTATTGTTTCGAATACGTAAATCTGTTTACTCTGAGGCAGCGGTGGTGCAGTGGCTAGGGTGCTCGCCTCCAACCACGGCGATCCGGGCTCGATACTCGGCGGGTTCACTCCCGGATTTTCGCATGTGGAAATCGTGCTGGACGATGCCGCTTGCCGGCGGGTTTTCTCGGGGCACTCACGCTTCCTCCGACCATGCATTCAAGCTCCACTCCATCCTAGGGTCTCACTTCATGTCTTGTCCAGGGATGACGGGCACCTACGGGTCCCAGCTGGAAAGCCCGTCACCCGGTCAGTGTTGCCTCGCCCTGAGTTCACTCCCCAATCGAGTTTTTCTTCTTCCGATGAGCGGTAAAGTGAATGGTAATCGCGCTCCAGGGCACACTTGAAACAATTATTTTTCCGACATTTTTAGGTACTTCGCCTGGCTTTTAAAAACCTGAACTATATTTTATAGATACATTTTATTGCGAATATAACGAAAAAACTTTTCTCGCCCGTATACCTACTATTATTCACCGAGCGAGGTGGCGCATAGGTAACTCATTTGACTTCTATTCGGGAGGACCCGGGTTTCGTTCCCGGTCCAGCCATCCTGATTTCGGTTTTCCATGGTTTTCCAAAATCACTCCAGGCGAATGCTGGGATGGGTCACTTACAAAGAGCATGGCAGATTCCTTCCCTTACTTCCTCAATCTCTCTTCCCTGTGCAACTTGCACCGTCTCCAATGACCTCGCTGTCGACGAGACGTTAAGCACAACTACCTACCTACTATTATTCGTTTCAGCATTCCGACGCTCCTGATTTCTTTACTCGGCCATTAAATGTATTAGGTTGTGTGTTGCGTGGGATGCGAAACGCGTCCACTAGCGTCACGCGGGAAGCAACAGGCGCCAGCTTCACACGTCAACTGTTCTACGTAGAATCTGCAATTTCGAGGCGTATGTGGCGCCTATTTGCCTCAATATGGTAGCTGCAAACTGAAAATAACCACAAATAAGGCTACAAGAAGCTAAACACGTGACATTCATCGGCAAGGGTTTCCATCATTTGTATTGACAGTTGCTGCTACATCTGACAACTTATTTTCAACAATGCATCTGTTACAATTTTATTCTCTCGTCGTGAAGCATAACAGCCGCCTCTTACGAACTTCTTCGATAGTCAACTCAGAAAAATTATTTCCACTCTCTAATTTCAGTGTCGCTCTCGCCCTGACGCCAGTGACGCCTGTTGACGCGCGAACAATCTTGAATTATTCGGGATTCATTTTTGACGCTCTTTGCAGCTGTTTGACGCCAACGCGCGTGCTGCCGCCTGCCGATCACGCAGGACACTACAATTTGCTGCTTGAAGCTGGCGCCTGAAATTGAATCTTATGCAGGACACGTCATATTGTCGGCGCTGACGGTCCCACAGAGACGTTTGCCGGCGGAAAGACCGCACACTAGTTGGATGTCTTGTGTGTACGACCACGATGCGTCTGTGCCATCCTTCATGGCCTCGAACATGCAAAACATGTCAAGCCAGACGATGTATATAAAACTATACGTTTAGATATGTGAACCATACTCTGTGGGTTAAATGTATTAATTCGCATGGGAAAGAGAGAGGGCGTTTGAAACTGCGGAGCTAGCACCCACCAAACTGGTGGCACCCCTGTTGTTTTGAGGCTAAATGTATGAGAACGCCCTCTTTGAAGTTATTCCCTTGGAGAAATAACTGTGTGGTTAAAACGCAGGTTGAAATAGTTTCCATATAAACGTAATGTTGGTGTTACTAAATAATGCTGACTGAGAAGTCGTTGGCGCCTAATGCCGAGCGGTGGTAAATTCGCCACGTTTCTCACACGTGAAAATCCAAGTCTCGGTGGAGGCACGAAGTGCGGTCTTACCACAGCCAGCCGTCGGAGACGCGAGATGGAGCGAAGAAGGGTGTGCCGAGAACCGTCGTAGCTGAGGCTACGTGATGAGCAGCCTCCGGCGACAACAATTAGGTGATAATATTCCGTTGGTACAAGTAAACACTTTAGTTATTTGTAGCATGGCTTGGCATTACACAATGACAGTAACTTAAAAGTAATTAATGTATTTAATTCTCCCGTTTTAACGTAACTTGTTGTTCAGTGTTGAGTGTAATTTTATGTAAACGTTGTACGTTCAAAGCTTTAAAATATGTTTGACATAGTAGTAAAATGAGTGACTACCATCTGTCTACGTTTCCCCCGCTTACTTTGTATGATCCTTACGGAATCATAACAATATTGAGTTTAATTCTTGCATGGCAATATTAATTTATAAAAGGTGGTTAAAGGATAAGAATGGCTGAAAGGTAAAAGTAACTATGGCCTCAAAAGTGTTCACTTTACCGTGAAAAGTCTATACATGCCGTCCATGTGACATTCGTTTCGGTATAAGTTTTTTTCTTTTGAAAGGGCTTGTAAACTTCCGTCGGCGTTATACTTGAATACTTATCAGGAGACGGCTTACAAACTAACTTATAACCTAACTTAAACCAACGCCCATTCCTTGCCTAGGATTCGAACCCATTACCATCCACACCACAGACCGGTGGCGTACCAACCGACTGCATCTCGAGAGGTCGGTTTCGGTCTAAGTGGATAATAAGAAACAAAATATGATTCCCACTAAGACTATAGAACATGATAGCAGGGTTTATTAATATAATTTTACTGGTGGCGTAAATTTCATGGAATAGCCAGCCAAGTGCTATGAATGTACAAAACTGTTAAAGGGGCTAAGAGAGGCCAACAATACAGTGTCGGTCATGTTTTGAAAACATAAATGTTGTTAGTCCATTGGTTTCTGCTGCTACGATTGTCTTTTTATCCTGTGTATGGAGTTGTATTTAATTCGCCTGGCATATTTCTAGGCGTTCAATACTGTAGTGAGGCTTATTCCGTAGTGGTAACTAATGAAGAAAAAAGTAGTGGAAATACTTTAAATCGATATCATTACGAAATGAACTTGTGAATTTTCCAGCTCTCCAGTAACGTCTAAAATTGAGGTGGAACATTGAGTGTAATGATCGTAATCTCGAATGCTATGATGGGGGTCTAGGAGGGTCTTGGCCTTTGTTAGTCGAATAGAGCTACGAAACAGCTTAGGTATCAGCCTGAAGAGTGTATGGTAAGTAACATGCATTGTGTCACACAGTAAATCTCATATACAATATGATTTTAGTAACAACAGGTTTTATTTTTCAATACGCGTGATCTAACCGAAGGGAAGCTCAACATAATGAGTGATAAATCGAAAACCGCAGTATAATGAACAGTGTCGGCATGTGTTTTAAGTCGGTTACGGAAACCTATCGAAAACCACTGCAAATAAGAAATAACTGCTCCTATTTCAAAGAGTCAATTTCGGATTCAGACCCCTGAGCGCATGTCGGGTAGTCTAACCTCCCGAACAAGCATGTTTCATGCTGTGGAGTGGTGAAACTAAAAACGATATAGACTTCTGGAGATAAGAGATCCGTATAAAACACACGCTGATAACAAAAGACCTGCTTTTATTATTCGAATTTTTTGTTTAATTTTAATTCACAATATGGGGAAAGCCTTTAGCACATTTTTCCTGCTTACGGTAGTTAATTACTGACCTTCATTTGAATTTTAGTAACTTACTTACGGGTTTTCCAGTGAAATGAGAAATAACTATATTTCCACTTATAGTGAAAGTAAACGTAATTTATTTTACAATGAAAACATTTTGTATAGCGTCGTTAAAGTGCATAAGGACAAGTAACCTCTACCGTTCGATGCCACAAAGTCATTACCTATGGAGTGTGAGGCTTCGAGATCGAATTTCAAGTAATCAGTGGATATTCGTTCATTTCACGCGTGATTGCAGGTTCGTTTTATACATAAGCGTTCCTAATTCAAGCGGGAGCGATGATAAGCTACAATTTGAAATACGAGTAGGCCTATCTAAGTATGCACTTGAACTAGCCGTAGAAATAATTCGCGGCCTTACCTTCGAATAGGTGGCCAAAAAAATAGTAAGTAGTTCTACAGGATGTATGGAAACACACGTCTCCAAACTACAGACGTAGTTTCTTTGGATTAATAGTATCACAAAAGCCCTTTACACTTATAATCCGGAAACATATTTTTATATCAGATAATTATTGTGTTCCAATTACCGCCTGTAGAACAAAGCTGTGCGAGCATGTGTGTAAATAAAGTTGCATAGGTCGTAGCCGCGCGATACTATATTACATACGCAACACCCACGCACGATCGTGCCGCGGCACTATCGTAAGTGCCTTGCAAGTTGCATAGAAAGTAGGCGAGCGGAGTTGCGTATTACCATAATGTCACGCGCCTACGACCTATGCAACTATAACTACATACGTGTTGTCACAGCGTTGTTCTACAGGCGGCGTATGGCGCAAATTTGTATACAATTAAATGATATAAAAATACCTTCCCGTATATAAGTATATAGGGCTAACTTCCTATTTTGGTCCAAAGAAACTACGCCTGTAGTTTGGACTCTGAGTTTCGGAGCATTTTGTAGATATTACCGTTACTAGTGCGAAGACAGTAAGATACTGAGGGGTACACAGACAGGAGGTAAAATTAATGACTGGATCTTACGTTGCATGGTAATTCAGAGAATGGCTGGAATTGACGTAACAGCCATAATTACAATCGGCTCCAAGCTGCAAGATTACTGACTCGATGTTCACGCCTGAGTACATTACTGCACCGCCTCCTCACCAAGTGTTCATTAAACCTGCGCGAGCACGGGAATCGAAGACCTACGCATGCCGTAGACTGATTTTCGTTTGGTCACAGCAATGGTTCGTGAGTTGCCCGTGGAACTGACAAAACGTGCTCAACAGCGACGCGGATGTTTTTTTCACTTGCAGTTTTTTTAACACTCCGAGAAAAGTACATATTTACCGGCGCTGAAGACAATGCAGAAACGAGTATCCTATATTCACTTCTTAAACGCCATCCTGTTGGTCCCTTTATTACCATTTACCTCAGTCCTATTCAATATAAATCTGAATTTCACTGCTTCAATCAGTCAGCAGTACCTGACTAATTCAACAGTCACTTCAATGAAATAAACTGATGAATCGGTAGGAATATGCCAGATTTCCTTCACTTATTTATTCAGTGACATTTTCCACTTATTCATCAGTCATAATTTCACTGTGTTTCAGTGGTTTGTTTTTTGACTGGTGGATCAGTTAAACAGTGTGTAAAACTGGCCGTCAAACAACGTTTAAAAATGGCCACTAAACAACGCGTATCAAGCAAAATAACAACAAATAAACTAATAGAACCAATACAAAATATTTTATCAAATGTATTTCGTCTTTCAAAACACCATTTTACAAGGTGATATGAACATCCAGCCTTTCGTTTCGTTTTCATGTAATCATCACAGCGCTCTGTTTGGATGTTTAAACGGCATATAATGTGGTGATGAGAGTGTACTTATGTATACAATTAGTTTCAACAATCCTAACGGTATAAATTAATACAAAAACGAAAAGCAAGGGCATACAATTTAATCTTTAACGATTTCATAAAGAAGTATGACATATATTTTCATACTACTTTTCAACTTGACGTGAGTAATAGGATTTAGTAATTTTGGGCACAAGGGCCCCAGGGTTCTGAGCGCCAAGGCCGGGCTGGTCACCCTGTTGTTGCGTCGCCGTCCGCCATCTTGGAAGCCAGTTCATGTTGGCCATTGACGTACGACCGTTGACCTTTGATTCCTGACACATTACCTTTGACCTATCATTTCAGGACGATGCGGCACTGCACCATCGGACACCATGGTAGAATCCGGCGCTGCATCTACAGCAGCGTCCGACATCGCGGCGAAGGCGTCCTTCTGGAGCAAACAGATGGCACACTTCCAGAGGACCCGGCCAGCACACATCCGTAGCACCCAGGTGGCATCCTTCCAGGCAGCACCTATCTGAAGCACCCAGACAGCATCCATCCGGAGCACCCAGGTAGCACCTTTCCAGGACTCCCAGTCACTTCCCTTTCGCGGCTTCCAGACGGGTGAGCTGCCTACATGCGACAACATAACTGAAGGTTCCCTGATGCTGGAAGCTGGCAACGTACTACATCAGGAAAACAGATCATCCGAAATTGCTGTTAAACATTTGCAAACAACAACGGGGACTCACGAAGTGATAGACTCTTCCGTACTGGCGCAGCACTCTCCAGTCTCTGATATTTCTTACACAAATGCCGAAATATACCTTTGCTGCGTAGGCATGTGGTCTCCGCTGCCTCTCGATGCTATCTCTCCCTCCCTTCGGCCTGACGGGGATGAGATTCGCCAGTGTTGCCGATCTGCACCTAGAACTGACTAACTGTGTGAGTGTTCTTACGGGCGTGAAGTGTAACATGGAACAACTTGTGCAACGCTTTCTAGCGTACAGAGTCTGCAGTTCAATCGATACATTTATATCGATGTAAAACTGCAATTTTAAAGAGACATGCAATTATCATAATATTTTGGTGTATTTTTGTATGTGGTTTTTGAGTTCAATGTGATGGTGTGTTATTTAACTTCTTACTGTGTGTGTATGCATTAATTAATTTATTTTTCTCCGTGTAAGAAATGAAATGTAAGTTGGATTTTAAAAAAATCCTTATATTGCGCTTGCTTCTCCCTTGGAGAAAGGACAAGTACGTGCAATATATATTTTATGGCGGTTGCTATTTCCTACAATATTAATTTAAAAATAGACTTAAATTTGACGCACATTTTTAGCTTCTTTTTTTTTTTTACTATTACAACAAATAACTTGTGCGAAATATTTAGTAAATAGCTTAATGAGGGGTATAATTTTTTTATCTGCACTGCACGATGAAACTGTTACTGATCTACATTTTAACTACCTCTCGAAAGTATGTGAAGACGAAATTGGGAAGAATGCTGATGCAGAGGAAGTGCTCACATGCGACCTTCATTCTGCCATGTCGCACAAGGATATTGTCAGCTTCCACCTACCTACCTCTCTGTATTGTTCGCACGCAGCAGCAATGTCACTGGATTTTTTTAATGATTTCAATATGAATAAGAAATATTGCCCAAATACTTGTAACTACAAAAATATTTATTTTACATCATATATAGATACATCATAATTCCAAAAATCTTGAAATAAAATAATATATACATAGCTGACATCATAATTCCAAGAAAAAGATACTTTATATAAAATATTTACATACATCGAATTTACATAAAACATTGTGGCCACGCCTGGCTGCGTAACAAGGAGAAACCACAAATCAGAAAATGCAAAACTCCCAAAAATACCGCAAAAGAAAAATCACTACAGCAGAGAACAGAAAAGAATATAATAAGACAGAGTTTAAACGCACCTCACGCCTAGATATTAAATCAAAAACATGCATGATTAGGCTTAACTGGAATGTAATTTGCACTTGTATTAAATATAAATTTTCCTGAGAAATACGTTTAAATCAATCTTTTTTTCTTATCTCAGCTTCCTTTGCACAATTTTTAAAAATGTCTTCATATACATAAGACTACCTTTAAATAAATATATATCTTTAAATTTATTTGATATGCAGGATTAAATATTATAGGTTTTCGTTAAATATTGATATTTAAAATACTGCAAAGTCTTGATTAAATACATAGATTCAAAAGTACTGCAAAGATTAGGTTAAATACTCTAACTCCAAAATACAAGAATACGAGGACCCCTCATGTGTCTACTATTTGCAAAACAATTACTACTTCCAGAAACTGTTCAAATCTTCAATAACTAAATATTTATTTTCTATATTACAAGTCTTTAAAACAGGGTGATACTATATCTTAAAATAGTTTTCTCTTTTATTTCTCTGGTCTTTTAAATCTTCAAACTTTAAGGCTGACTCCAAATTTGTTACGACAGCCTTCATGTTGAATTATATAAATTTAAAAAATTAAGTTTTTTTTTCAATAGCTTTACCTTAAAAACTCTAAGTTCGTGACATTGACAAAATTTGTTTTTAAAATACGTCTCTATTTTAATGGCATTGCAGGAATTTTCCAAAATTCTAAAGCTTTACATAATTGTAAAATTATGCCCACTCTACACAAATTTTACGTTTTAAAATTTCAAGCAAAAGAACCGCTCAGGGTTCAACCTCCATGACGACTAGCCTGAAGCACTTTAAGGTCACACAGCTACATTATCAAAGATACATTATCAAAGATTGTATTTAACTGGCACTGTCCCAGGAGACGACTTGCCCAAAGGCAGGCTCCAAGGATCAATTTATACACACAAATATTACAAAGAAAAACGAAGAATTAACCAATGAGAATCCCTCCAATCAGCACAGGTGGAACTTTGTATTTTTAGAGGATTCCAGGGAAATGTGCGAAAGTGGCGCAGTCTATTTTAATTTTTCCGCTGAACGAACACCCCGAGTGACAGTGCTGTTCTCAGGTGGTGCCGTGCCGAAACAGCGTTGACCATGTCAGTCTTCGGGACAAGAGCTAACTGTGCGGGTATGCTGCCACTCGGTGAAAAAGTCAAATTCTCGGGGCGCACACGTAAAGTTCGAGCACAGAGTTCAACTCTCCAATAAGGTAAGGAAAGAAACACTTATTTATTCACTGTAGTATTATTCTTGGTGAGTGTTTAATTGTTTTTTCACACGATGACGGTGATTTAGCGTGCGTGCCAGAAACACGTCAGGCACAGGTGATAAATGGGTCCGTTCGCTAGGCCTCCAGGCATTTGAGATTGCGTAGTCTCGGATATTTTTGAGACCAGCTTTCTCAACATGTGAGAGAAAATATTTTACTATATAAACATATTTACTATAAAAAAAAGAAAAACAAAATAAGAGAGCGATAGTAAAACGTACCGACATTTCTCTGTATTTAATAATGATTTTTCTTACACCTAACTTACTTTTTTCCACCATCCAAACTATTAATCACGTGAGTCGATATTTTGTTTATACTGTGGGACTTGTGCGTGTTTCTTCCACTACAAAAAATTACAGCGGAATGGGAGGTTTTCAATAGAGCAAAGCTCACATGCAAAAGCACACACGAGCACATCTGGCCATGGGTTCGGTGGCGCCGTAACCTCCAAACTGTGCCAAGCACCGTCACATCGTTCCGAACATACCTTAAAAAGTTTATCCTTTCTAATTTCGTGAATAATAATTTTTTTTAAACCATTATTTTAAACATTTTCAATTTTATATTTCGTGTTGTCATTATTTGTCACTACAGAATTATTCTTGTATCACCAGCTTTTCTATCCGTAAATATTTCAGGCAACTTCTTTTGTCAAATTTTCTATATTTATGGGGAACTTTGTTCGTGGACGGCACAAATGAACCGTACGCTCGTCACCATCGTAATCTTGCACTGTTAATACGAACGTCTTACCATAAAAGGTATTTTCTTTCGAGGAGGAGGAAATGAACATTTTCGTCACACCGCTTCATGGTCACTGTACCAGACGGCTGCTCCTTGTGGATTACGTTGTGCAGTAAAGGGAATATACTTGCATTTTTTTCTTTGGATTGAACTTGTCATCGGGACGTGCTCCGCCGGCGCCGTTGCCAGGAGACTTGGTGGACGGCCTCGGCCTCGAGCCTACGTGCACTTCGCATGTAAAAGGCTTATATAAGTTGTTCACGGTAAAATCAGCACTTTTGAAAGCCCTGCCATTGCGTCTTCTTCCGCTTAGTGTAAAATTAATATTGCCACGGGCCTCATCACTTTATTGATGCGTCGGTCAAGTGAAATTGTGAAATTATTAGAAAAGTAAATATTTTACAAATACGCTCATTTTTCACATGGAAGTAATAAAAATAACAAAAAGCGAAAGAAATAATTTAAATTATCACAAATGGTTAACCAACACTCGACGTTAAGATCGGGAACTACTTTCCATCCTTCGTTACCAACTTTGCTGGGCACATGTGTCACTCAGTGTGTCAGTTAAAATATATACAGGTAGTAGCAGTGACTTTTTTCTAAGGTTGATTTCAAAAGTGCTCACTTTATCGTGAACAGTCTTTAGGTGGAAGTACAGTCCATAAATCCTTACCTTCTCATGACGTGGTAATGTCCATCGCATATCTCCTGCCATTTGCGACGTAATTATTTTTACTTCTTCGGAACAGTTCGTACACTACACTTTCGTACGTTCTTGCCTTGCTTACGTGAACATTACTTAACGTGAACGTAACATTACCGTAAATTGTACACAAAACAGTTTTTATATTCGCGCATTAATGTGTCCTGTACGTAACAGCCTTCGGACTCATCGTAGTAGCATAAGCCAGTGGATTGTACCTTCACAAAATTTAATTTGTAGAACGCCTCTAGCATCTCGAAAACTTGTGCGTCGGTACCTCCAATTCAGTTCACTGTACTTGCTCACGTCTTCTGACCTAAATAGAGAAAATTCTGTGATGGTCACTCCCATTTTTTCTTCGATGTCACTGTCTTCGAAGTCAGAGCTGATGGAGCTCTCTGCGAAGCTGGGCGATAATACACTGTAGGCCGAATACAGGGGCTGGTACGAGTTGACTGATGGATGCGGGTTGTATCTGTTATGTGTTGCCTGCAGGGTGACGTGTAAGTGAGGCGTGTAGTAGTAGAAATACTGGTTACCTGGTTTTTTTACGTCTCGAGGACTGCTTAAAACTGTAACGCTGCTATTGCGGAACAGCTTTAAATGCAGTGTTGAGGTTGTGCGCGTGACGTCATGACAACTGTTCTGCTTCCGCTGCTACTAGCGCCGCCTGCACGCCACCCTCCGTAGGGACTTACGACGTGTGATGTCACCGATCTCGGTGTTGCACTTTTGTTTCGGCTGTCTGCAAATTACAAAAACAGTATGAGTGGAATATTCATTGATATATTGTGTAACCTTGTTGGAGTTAATATTAGTTATTAGATGTGTATAGTGGGACTATATGAAGGTTTTATTACGTTCGGTTTTTGAGTTTGGTTTTCTTTGTTAGACTTTAAGTAATATTGAAGTTTTCTTTTTAAATTAAGCCTAGTTTTAAATGTAATCCAAAAGTTGTATATTCTCTAGCCAAACTGTTTATTATTTTTTTCGATTTGTTTGCAAAATGAAACTGTAAGGCTTTAGAATTGAAATAAAATGTATCTTAATATTTTATTCAATCATTGAGAAAGGGGATGAAGCTTGTTGAAAAATTATGTAAATATAATTTAAATTTAATTGTTTTTATTACTGTCTGTGTGCTTGAGAATGGAGAAAGAAATTTCATACGATATTTAGGTAACCTTTTGACACTGTTAAATCCAATAAGTACAAATGTGTTAAACATAAAGTAATCGTGTACATATTATACAGACTGTTCACATGTGTATAGGAACTATACAGAGAGGGTAGGGGTTTCACATTAGTCGGTAACATGTAATGACACACTGGATTATCACACTCTAGCAACATAAATATTATACGATACAAGGAAAATTACTGCACGCGTGACTTACCCCAAGGAGGTCGGAAAATGGCAAGTGCACTCGTGTTACACCTCCAAGGTACTGTGTCGCATAGAAGTACACACAGGAAAAGTTCAAAACATATCAAAATTGTGCTCCTACTGCCTGGAACTCTTTCAAGACCAGTAGAACACAGAATATGGGATTCTCTGGTCGGGCCACTACTCCTCCAGAGGCCCAAAGATTGCTCTGCTTCTCACATGAAATGTAAGGTTGACCTCCTAGGTAAGGCTATGCTCTACTGGGGCAGATGTAGCCAGAAAAGGGCCAGCTATAGCATAATTCCCATTTCGTAAAATACCCTTGGCATATCACTCCAGCTTCAATTCCATGTCAGGTTTAGCAGTCTGCATATCCACTTCAGGACTTGCGCACAATTCAGCATGTCCGAAAGCTACGGGTAGTGGGCTAAGTCCGCAAATCACAGACCTGGTTAGCTCCGATGGGATTCATTTCATCAGTGTTCGTATTCGTATTCTTAGGAAGTGTGCCATAATCTTAAAATCGAGGCTTGGGGAGTTATTCTAACTTATGGAATAACTGCATTTGGGTATACATGGAATTGTGATATGTGGGAAAAAGTACACTCTAAATCAGAATCAGTGAGAATTTCTCTGTTTCAATCAGTCAAACGTATCTGACTGATGCAACAGCCACTTCAGTCAATTTAAATGATGGACCAGTGAAAAAATGCCATTTTTCCTTCACTGATTGATTCAGTGACATTTCCCACTGATTCGTCAGTCATTTTTTCAACTGTTTTCTCAGTGGTTTATTTTTTCACTGATGGACCAGTGAAACATCTGAGCAACTTGCTCCGTCTCTAATTATTTTTGACTGATGTATCTGTGAAACTGCGTGTAAAAATCGCCGTCGAACATCGTTTAAAAATTACCGTTAAACGATGTTTGTCAAGTGAAGTACCATAACAACGAATAAATGAATAAAACAAATACAACATACTTTCCGAAATTCATTTCGTATTTCAAAATGCCATTTTACGAGGTAATGTGAACACACAGACTTGCATTCCGGTTTTACCTCTTTCATTTCGTCTTTACGTCTTTCATTTCGTTTGCATGTAATCGTCACAGCACTCTGTTTGAAGGTTTAAACTGCATATAATGTGGTGAACAGAGTGCACTCATATATACTATTCGTTTTAACATTCCTAACTGTACCAATTAAACCAAAAACGAAAAGTATGAGGAAAGAATATCAAACTATACGATTTCGCGCAGTAATATAAAACATATTTTTTCCTCTAAAAGTGGTAGCTCAGATGGTAAGGCAACGGCCTAGAGGAGAAGGGTGTGCGAGTTCAATCCCGGCTGCCTGCGAAGTTTTTCTTACTTTTTTAAATTACGGTAAATTGCCCAATATAAATAGTAAACTGTCGTAAATATGTTTATTAAATGTAATTATTTGCCTACATTCAATAAAAGCAATGTTTAATTCGCCACTGCAGTCAGCTGTCATTTATTCAATCAGTGAAATTGTTTCACGTCATTAATGCAATCAGTGAGATTTTTCACTGAAACAGTGGTTTTCCACTAATTCTAAGTGGAGCCATTTTCACTGATTATAGTAGTTGTATTTCACTGCGAATCAGTGGTTTCCCAGTGATTCGAATTTAGAGCGTATAAAGTTGCAACTAAGTGGATTGGTATAACTTACTTACTATCATAACGTATAACTACTTATGGGTATACAAGGGGCGCGGAGGACATGTGATTTGGGGGTTGAAGGACATGTGTTGCAAGAAACATGGGGTGGGGGTGTGAAGGCTACACATTATGGAAAACAGGACGTGGGGGCTAGTTATTTTTATTTTAAAGTATGAGTATACAGGAGGATTGGTGGAAGGCAGAGGAGACATGTGCTGAAACGAAGCGCGTCACAGTCTGCCGCGCCGTGGCGTAACCGTGTCAACTCTCATGTCACTCGAAAATGCTGAGCATGCCGCGGACAGTGTCGGCACAGCAATTCCTTTGAACTGAGTCGCGCTGCTCCGTGCATGCAATGACAAACTTCTCAACTATTTTGCAGCTAACTAGCGCGCCTTATCTGCTAGTTCGATTGATGAATTATTAATAAGTGTGTTAATTCATATGCTATACTGGATTATTACTACCACTTTTCGGTTATAATATTTAATATAACACCTTAAAAGGATTTTCTTGTAATATTTTAATTTGTGTAATAGATCAGCATTACTAATTATTTGTTTTAACAGTCTGTGGATTTAAAGTTATGACAATTATATTTATGAAATAATTTATCTATCAGAAACAAATATTTAATGAACTGCGTTAATTTTCCATATTGGAAATAAATCACGTCCGACGCACACAGTGTGTACATTACATTGGCATGAATGGAAATAGTTCAATATTATATAAAAACTAACATATTAAGGCTATTGGTATTTAACAGCTACAATGATTTAAATGTAAGAAGAATTCAGAATATTTAATACGTGGCTTTAAATTTGTATTATTTTCACATACTACTTTAAGCACGCGTGGGTGAAAAATGATTTAAATATGGGGGTGGATGGTTAGTGACCATTGCAAGGCTGCGAGACGGCAGGGAGGAACCAAGCCTCCACCAATGTTATACGTTTTTAAATTGTGCTCAAACCGTGCATGTTGTTAAGGCTGGGCCAATCTCATGATGGTAGAGCATGTGGGGTAAATAAATATAGAAGCTATAGGTTACTATATGGTTATATAATAAAATATCTGGAGAGAACATAAAATACTATAAGGTCGGGGGAGCATTGTTAATTTAACTACATCAACTACCTTACTGAGAGCCACGTTAGTGTATTGTGAGTGTCCCACCTTGAGAAGTAATGGGAGGCTGATGAAGTGTGACGGGTTACGGCGGTCGGCACAGCAGGCTTCCTTGTGACGTCCATCTCGGCCGGCGGCACAAGGAGAAAGACGCCTTCCGCCTTTCTGCATTGCCCTCATATCGGCGTGGCATAACACAACACGGCCTGATTCCCTGGTTGGTAGAGGAGATTCCTGCTTACCGGAGTTTGGGAAATGCGAGTCCCGATTGTGGCAACTGGCTGTCCTGATCACCACTCGTGTGTGATGGAGTGTTCAGGAAGGCCGTCGAATTAAGGCCTATTCAAGTTATCTTAACATAAACTAAGAAATGGCAGTTCATCGCGATAATGTTGGTTTTAATCGTATAAATTTGAAGTATCGAAGCAACGCCGGTTGGGGTTGCGCGAGGTGTAAACCGAGCAGTAGCAGAATGCAAGGGTGGGAGAAATGGGAGTTTCCCGAGGAAAGCCACTTTACATTGGGAACGTCCGCCACGTTTCACACATGCGAAAATCCGGGGTCCACCCCGCCGGGAATGGAACCCAGTTCGCCTTAAGTGGGAGGCGAGGGTGTCTGCCCAGTACATCACCACGGCCCCTTTAGAGTCCTATGCAGTCAGAGCTTTGCTGTGGTGAGCTCTCCTAGCCACATGTTTGAGTAGCCCAGAAGGCGTGGCTTAGGATCGGGGGTGGGACAAGTGGCAGTGATGAGGTGGTGACGTGTCCGCTGCACAGTCCGGTAGTAGGGAGCAGTCCGTGGACCTTCCCCTCCACCCCCACTCATTTTGGTTTCGCCAGACGTCGAGAAGTGTTCCATGTCTGGAGTAGGCTGAAGCCAGAACAAGGGGAAACAGCTCCTTCGTAACAGCTCGACAGCCAGAAACTGACTATAGACCGTTCACGGTAAAGTGAGCACTTTTGAAGCCCTAGTTACTTATTTTTCAACCAATTTATATCCTTCCACCACTTGTTAATATAAACCCCGCCATGTGAGTAATAAACACAATGCACACATTCACCATACCCAAAACCAAAAGTCCGAGGCCGCAATGAAATGTATTTATTGGTTATTAATTCTGATGAATCAGCTTCAAAAAGTGCTCACTTTGTCGTGAATGCCCTATGCCTGCTTTACCCGGCTGGCTCGGCGCGGCGACCCTGCTGTCGCTTCGCGCTGTCAATATGTACTCTCAAGGTGAACTCTTCGTTATTCGAAAACAATTAAGCTAAATTATTTGAAGGTTTTTTTTCTGGTAAACTAATTGTTTTTATGTCTTAGATTCCTTACGTACGTTTTTATAAAATATTAAAACAATTTCAATTTAGTTTACATTACACATCATTTTTTGTTATCCAGCACACTTCTTCTCGAATGGCTATGTAATATCTCAAGAACCGGCTTGAATTGAAATTGACATGTTGGGAGAATTTGATGAGCCAAAGCCATTTAGGGTAACACAGCTTCAAAAGGCTGCGATTTTGAAAGATAAGGCTTACTGCTACAAAATATTTAACATTTTAATAATCGTGTGTGGCATTCGAACAAAAATGTATTGGTGTAGCAGTATTTTATTATAATTCTAGATTCTGTGTAAGAAACCCACAAACATAATGTACACGCATTCATTGCCTGAAATATTTACGGATAGAAAAGCTGGTGATACAAGAATAATTCTGTAGTGACAAATAATGACAACACGAAATATAAAATTGAAAATGTTTAAAATAATGGTTTTAAAAAAATAATCTGTTTCTTAATGCTACCTAAACGAAATGCATTTAATTTGTTAAACAAAATATAAATGACCAGTCTACACAGACCCGATTTGAAAATAATAATTTAGAGGAATCTGACACTTAAATTGTTGGGTTGATTAATAAATAGAATAATGATATTGAATGATCATATAAAATATTTAGAATGGGAATTATCGTTATTATTATAGCTGATGGCTCTAAACGAAATTGTTGATTCTTATATTTCAAGAATCGTTATTTATCGTATGTTTTTTATTCACAAATGAAGTATGGAATAAAATACAGGGGTAATCAAATGGAAAATAAAAGTATGTTTATTAAAAAATGGGCACTTTGAATAATACGTAACGTTTGCAAGAGTCTCGTGTTGATAAAAATTTTATACTCACAAAATAGTTCCTTTTCATAATCTGTATAACACACGTATTTTAATACCTTTTTTTTTAATTTCAAAAATTAACCCTGCTATAGCAAAAAATAATGATAAACGTGAATATAACACTAGAATATCCAACCATTTAGAATAATTCAACAATACAGTACCCTGTAAGAAAATGGAATGTGATGCTTTGGTATTAGTATTTACAATAAGGTGGCCTAGAACATAAGAGAATAAAATTATTTATAATATTTTATTAATATTCTATATCCATTGTTTGACACAGAATGTTTATATAGTTTTAAAAAAATGACAGCATATATATATATTTATTTATTTAAAGCAAAAACAACAAAATACATTATCATGTTGGTAAGGTATTGCTTACAATATTTCTGTTAGTAATGCTTGACTATGTATTTTACTCTTGTTGCTGAAAGTCATGTAATATGTAAATTAATGTTTGTATGCGATATAATAATTTGGTAAATATTGTATGTGCGTCATTTGACCTTTACATGCCTCAAAAACAAGATGTAGTTAACACAAACAAACAACCATGAAGGCATCCCGAGGTGGGGCAACATTCTAAATGTTAATGTATTTGGAACTGTTTGAGGTACAATAAGGATAGTTAACTCTTTGAATATATTTGTCTTACTAATGAATTAGCATGAAATAAGATTACTATGAGAGTATTTCTTTCTCTGTTTTTGGGACAAGCAATTTGGGCTTACGGGATGAATTTAATGAAAAAGAAACAAAGTCCAGCATGTACATGTATTTTACAATTTATTTGCAATCATTACATTTTGACAGCTAAACAGTCTTATTCAGTACCAAAGTTTCAAACTATACGAACGAGTTATCTAGTTTATGGCTACTCGTACAGAAATATTATAAAATTGAGTATGAATCTATTGCAAATATTTAATTTCTATGCGTCAATTCAATAATAAACTTCCGCTTTACACAATGCAACTTGTCTGTACCCATAACATATTTCCAACACAACCTTAGTTTTAAAAAAAAAGATAATAATAAATGCAAAACAATTTATAAGTGTAAGTGGTAAGTTAAAATTATAATTCATTTATAAACGTAAGTAAAATCCTGCGGAACCTGCTGCAAACCAAACTATTGACAAGCAATAAGGTAATATGATGTAATTCATTTATCTGTGTAAAATTATTTACATACATACACATTTATATAAATATAAGTTTATGTTCAAACACGGGATATCATTTATTTTTATCACTTTCTAATACAAATACACTACTGTACATACAAGTAAAAAAGTTAATTTTATAATAAACATTTCAAGTTTTATACAACCATTTGAATATATTTATAATGATTTATCTAATAAATATTAAATTTTCGATACCAAACTCTAATTTTCGATACCAAACACTCAGGATGGTACTGCGACATCAGTCAGTTCTGAAATATATTCCGTATTTCGTTTGCAAACATATCCTAGTTTGTCTTGTGACATTCACACAGCTTCATTCTTTTTATGCGGCTTTACATAATCCGGATCTCCAATCTCCATATTTCTGGTGTGACGAGGATCAACCAGTTCGGTAACCATGTAGTCATTGTAAGGCTGTGTTAGTTGCTTTTCCATTTTATCTTTCCAGAAAATGTCATCTCTGTGAATTTTTATACATTTTACTGGATGTTCTTTTGAAGTCCAGATGGCTAAGAGACAAAATTTTCTGTTGGTTACTTGAAGCTTCCCTTGGATCTGATAGTAATACGCGTGATTGTTTTTCAAACCCATAACTTTGCTATTGTCACTGCTGCATGTAAGATAACGAACTTTGCCACCCAACACTGCTTTATCCAGATCAATGCCTGCTACTGATGAGGGACATTTAACTTATACTATTCCGTCCTCTCCAATCAAACCATCTGGAGCTGCTCCGAGGAACTGCAGCTCTAGGTCACACTGCTGTACTGTTACATGGTCTTGCTTTTCAAGCTGCCGAAGAGCGATCGGTTCATCCTTTCTGCCATAGGCGAGCGCTGGGACATTGGGAATGTCGGGTGAATACATAATATTTTCACCGAAGTTTTACAGCTGCTGTTAATCCGTCGGCGACATATTCTTCCAAACTTGGAAGCTGTGAGCATCTTTCGCCTCCGCTCCAACCATTTGGCACTGCCTGCTTGTAGGAGTGTCGCTCTCTCTATTTCTTTACGCTCCTCATCTGTGAAATACCTGATATGCCATCAGGTTTTTCACAGTTCGGTCTATGGTCAATGTCCCCTAGACCTGAGTGTTTTTGACGTGTATTTGTTTTCGTAATAAGAGCTCGCCTAGTGGTATTCCGTTTTGCAGCTGATTTTTCTGTTTTCCGTGATCGAGAAACTTCTAACTTCTTCACAAATTTATTCGGGCTGTAACCGTCACACAAAGCATGTAGAATGCTCAGTGTCACACATTAGCGCCATAAAAATATGTAACTTGTGTCAGTCATTATGTAAAATTATGAAACAAGTAGTTCTGTAAATTCAAACATAGATGTGTTAACCACTTAGGAATACTTCGGAAACACTTTTATCTTATTTAGAATAGTTATCTCATTTTCATTTTGAAATTATTTTCTGTGCACATTTAAGAACGTATTTTAACGACACATGATTCATTTCTGGTACCTTCTGATTACAGTTCACATTTATGTATTTCAATCATATTCAGTCTCTGTTCGCTATTTCAGGGAAATAGGAACTTAACTATAGTGGACGGAGTATGCATGCCAGGTAAACTGCCCACAATGTTCAGTGTTGCCACCATGGGCGTCAACAAAGCCCTGTAGAAGTATTTCAATAGATGATCAAGTCCATGTGAATACAGCGTTGTCGGCGGTAAAGCATCCGGAATGTGTTCCAGTGCGTAATTTAACAGTGGCAACAGAGTATCTGTAAACCAATGCTGTCCTACATCCCTTCGATTTCTTCTAACGAGGTCATGTGAAATCTTTGGTTTACAGATACTCTGTTGCCACTGCTAAGTTCCTACCGCAACGCATTCTGGATCCATTACCACCGACCAGGAGCGCATACAGAATTTAATCTGAAGTGTCTGAAGCTAAAAAGTGAGAAATCATCTGAACAAGATGACATCTTACGTGGTGCACAGTATAACTTATTGTTACATACACATTTATGATCATAGCGGTGACAGAAAACTATGTCCGTACGTTGCATATGTACATAAATAATTCTAAGCATTTGTGGCATATATCAGAGCGTCCAGGGAGGGGGTCGAGGTCCGCGTGTGTGCGGTCCTGTCACCGACCACAGTGCATGCATTTATACGGCGTGGTCGTACCATAAAATATGTTTACAGGTCTCTGTTGACACCCATGGGGGACACGCTGAACATTTCCTGTAGTACTTCACATATTATGGGCACTTCACCTGGCATGCATACTCCGTCCACCGTACAAAGCTTTTTACTTTGGAAGGCGCAGGGAATGTGATTCCGCCATTAAGTTAACTAACATTTTTTCCCCTTCAAATAGAACATACTTTATATCCTGTAATGAGCGGCGATATTTTTTTTCAAACGATCTATATATTGCGCATACAAAGTAATGATTTAGTTTAAAAATTATAAACGAATAGTGCGGAAAATAAAGCATCTGTAACCAAATATCAACAAATCATACTCGCCATGAACCACAAACAAAAGCGACTAAATGTAGCTCAATATGATTAGCTTGCAAAAGCAAACCAGAATATGACCAAAAGTGTTGCTGAACCCAACGGAACGTGTACATATTTTATAAAATGTTAGCAAACTTTCTCAAGATACGGAGTAGGCCTAATGTTTAAAGTTTCCCACTGATACCGAATGTAGCTATACATTTGAAATAAAACAGATTTCATAACGGTTCACTTTTAATGTTATTTAGTCCTATTTAAGGTATTTTTTTCTCCCTTCAATGAAATTTCAGTACTGGTATCAAAAGTCTATTTATAGAAGCACAAAAGTTTTTTTCTGTAATATATTTGTGCTTAAAGTACGTTTATTGATTATGGCATTAAATACTTATTTTATTAAATTGATAGCATTCTTCGCTTGTAAACATGTTTGGTATGTTATGTCGATTTATGAAGAACAATGATAAATCGTGACATTATGGAATTCTTCGTGCAATTAAAAACGTGGTAAGTTCAATTTCATCTTATTCAGCAAACAAAAATTTAGAAATGTGAGAAATGTAGCATGAAATCTTGAAAAGTGTTCTATAAATTAATAACGTAAAAGTTATAACAGCATGTTTCTGAATTTTTTATGAACAACCTGTTTTCAAAATATATGAAAAAAGAACCAGTTAGGATTTCTTAAATCGTAATGTAGCTGTTATTTAGATCAAATTTATGTAAATAAGCGTGACAAGACTAAATAGGTGGTATGCCACTTTTTAGGCAATTATTATGCATTCTTCTTAAACTAAGGGTATTTTTTAATATTAGTAGGTTTTCCTCAAATAGTATATTTGAGGAAAATTTGTTTGCCAGATGAGTTAGTTGTGTATAAAGTTAGTGAATAATGATTCCTTGCTGGAAATTTATTTTACCCGGAAATAGAACATCCCATTATATATTTCAGTTGCACAACAATGTAACAACATAACTCGCATTCGTAATCCGTGTCAGAACTAGTTTTTTGGCTTTTCAGGGGGAGGGGGGTGAACATCCAGTCCCATATTAGTCATTTCCAGGTCCTGAAGTAGTAGCATCCTCGGGTTGCAACTGTTTCAGAATCGCAAATGTCCTGAAAATGAGTAGATACGGACAATACTACACATATAATATTCGCCTCAGTTATTATAATGTAAGCATGAAAAATATTTCTTTGGACTTTACGTACAAAACTACATAAACTTATCCTAGGAATACACCCAGTGGAAGAAGGACAGTGAACACTGGTGTGACTGCGGCAATGTACATGTAATATGCACGCCATAATGTGAATTATATTAGTACATTTTATTTTATCTGCACTTTAAAATTGTAAACGATTTTATAATGAACTAAATAAAAATACATTGAGATGTAGGGTATTGAGACAAATGTAATTATCTGTTGCAAATTTACTCACCTTGCCACTCCGGTTTCTTTATCTAGCACATTTTTGAGCTCATCTCTGACTGAATACCTTGGATTTGAATAAATGCATCCCTCTTCCACTGGAATATCCAAAATAGGTTTAAGGATTTCTTTTCCAGAGTTTCTGTGGTTTCTACGGCCATTCCTTGGAACTTGGGTCTTTTCCCGTATAAAAAAAGTGTCATTAAAATGGGGATCTAACTCTGTATTTCTATGCATTAATTATTTGTTTTGGACAGTGTACACGATGATCTAGTAGGTTATGTACACTACGGAAAGAACGAAGAGGTGAAACCAATTAGGGCAAAAGAAATTTGCCAACACATTCCCCTTTAAACATAACTGAGTCTCGAAGGCAAATAACTCTATCTATGTCACAAATATTAAATTTGCAGCTATTTTTGGAAACTTTTTGCGTACGAAAACTATTTCAGTTAGGTGTTTTTACTGTCAGGTTTGGGTGCTTAAATTTTCATATTGATTGTCACTTCGATACGATGGGATAAAACTTATTTTCGTTATAATACCAAATGATAACTAGGTTACACAAGTCCGTTTGAGGCAAGCTATCTATTGTAAGACTACGCACCAGTTCATCGCTTTTCACGCAAAGGGGAGTTGAGAGATGTGGACTCTTATCACATGGTCTTGAGAGCCGACGAGGGATGAATAAGGTGAACTTGGTACAGCACCCGGATTGCAATGGTCCGAGCTGAAGGGTAAAAAAAAAAATTGTGAATATACATTCATACATCCCGGAAACGTTAGTAAAATGTATTATTGTGGCAACTAGCCAAGTGTCTTTACCATGTAGCTCTACTATACTTTGAATTCAAATTTATTCTTAACAATCCATTACCATGAAAGAAGATATGCTATTTGTATGTGTTCTGTAACCATGTACATGTAATATCAAACGACATCAGACTTTTTCAATGCCATTTTTTAAAGTTTATCCTGACACATAAAGTTGGTGATAGGGCAATAAAGAAGGGGGGGGGGGGGGGGCACAAAAATCCTAAGCGTACTGGACCCCGGAATTTCTGTCGCCGGCCCTGATTTCACTACTTTCAGAGCAGTATACATGGAAGATATAAAAATGGTGTGGCATGGCTGCAGGATGTGCGTGTTGGAGGGAATTTTAGAGAAAATAATACATTTTCCATCGCATTTGTGTTTTATAATTATAGATGGTTTTTATGGTATGTTGAATTAATTTTGTTAAATAGTGTTGCAATGGTTTGAGTAGGATTTTTGTTATTTTCCTAATGTGTATGTGGTTGACGTATTCCTTTAGTCCGCGCTTTTGTCTTTTTACGTTTGTACCTCCGATCTTAACTATTTTTTTCTCGTTTGCAATCAAACATATATTCGTTGTAATAATTAATTATTTTTTTAATTTCGAGTCTAGTAGCCAGTTTTGCGTCATATTGTATAGTGCCATTACGGCGAAAATGATAGAAGCTATGCTCGATGCAAATATCCCCGCAAAACCCTGAACAAGTTGAAATATATTTTGTTGACTAACAATGTTAAATAAAGTAATGTACAAATAATTCACACTATAAAATAAACATAGTAATTAAGGTATTTTATAACTATCAAACACTTTGAGCCAGAAATAGAGCAGCAAGGATGCTGCACTGTGGTTGCAGAAAAAGATTCCGAACTGTTTCCTAAACATATTTGAAGGATATTTTTACGTTAAATGCAAGAAAAAAGCTAAGCCTTTTGTTTAAACAAGTTATGAATACAGATGTGAGTCTTAAATGACCTAAACTGCGCCTAAATTTACTCTAAAAGAGAAGTGATTTCGATTTTGTGTTGGTCAAGTTTGCAATTTTTTATAGCAATCATCACAAAAAAATAAGATCAATGAGTGGCATTGATTGTCCACTCTGTACTACTGCTTTATTTACTGTGATCGTAGGTAGGAAACGTCTTGGACATTGACGTTGACCGATTGGTTTACTTGTGGTTCATCTGTTTCACACACACATTACATTTTACCGCTGCTCCATCCACTCCTTATTTCATCGCCCTTGCTGTTTTAGGCCTTAGCTAAGCACCACTCAAATTCATCAACCTCACTCACTATAATACAGCTTACTTTTCGTTTCTGCATACTTCAATGGAAGTAGCTTTTCTTTTCTTCTTGTGCGCACACACACGAAGACGCGTCTTTTTTCCTCTTCTCCAGTCGGTTTTGCCTTCCATGTCTGGACAGTTGTTGCTATGAGATTACTACCTCTCTCGCACAGGGATGTTAGGTGGCAACTAGGAAATCTTGGTACTGGCCTCACCAAAAACTGCTACTACAGACTAAAAACTGGTGCACCATGCCAAATACACAGGGCACACGACAAAAAGAGCAAACCCATATTTTTCTGTACCACGGATAACATATGATTAAACTACTTTTTTTTTAATGTGCAAGCATTTGAAAGCATGCCAAAAAAACTTACGTACTACATCATAGCTTATTTCCATTAGGATAGTAATATTGAAAATGTTCCGTTTTCTTCTTCTTCTGGACTTGACTGTGAAGATTGAAGCTATAAAAAAAAAAAAAAAAACCATTCCTATTCAGTCTGTAGGTATATCTGTTAAAATTATAACAAATGCTGAAATCTTGGTATTTTCGCATACCAGGACGAAATGTATCTTGGTACATGGTACAGCACCCTGAAAACTGGTATGTATACGAAGAAACTGATATACTCTGTTTCATATAACTTCGATAAATTTTGACAGTTCTCGAAAAGAAGTGCAGACAAAATGTATCCCTACGCCACAGCTGTTCTGTCGGTGATGAAAACAATCTTTGTAAACAAACTACGAATCCAATGGCAAGCATTGGAAGACTTGACAACTTCTGTCCAGTAATTAGGCTGTTATAGCTGGTTGCCATTCCCAACTGTTTCATTTTTGTTATTATCACATAGATAAATATCATTGCATTTTTATATAATTAACTACACTAAAAGGGCGCTTATTTAGGCCACGTGCATTTGAAAATCTCCCTCAATAACAAAACGTAATAAATACGTAACTGTTGATACCAATGTGCGAAATGCACACTGTAAACATGTTAGGCAAATTTATCTTCTACGTAAAAATCGTTAGAGTTTCAATCAAATAAAAGTACCAATAAATTTCAAATATTCTAACAACAATTTAAGAAAATACTATTTACAAAAGACACAAACTTACTGTTACACTTCGTAATTCCTACACACGTACCGAACTTTTGATGGTTAATCACGTGTCGGCTACTGATACGAAATAATTTATTTTCTGACTTATGTAATGATCAAAACTCTTGGACAATTACTTGAAATAAACAAATTCACACTTCATAACGAAAATAAATTTTCGCTCACGCTTCGCCGATGGTTACAGAAAATGGCAGACCACAGCACACAACAAATCATTTTACAAAGCGGCAGACACGTGTCGATAATTCATTTCACTGAGGAAACTGTTCTAAAAAGGCACCTACGACGAACTTCACTTAATGAAATACGTAAATACAAAATTAATTAACTACATATATAATATTCCGACATCACCAGCAAGGAATTCTCCCATATTGATAATTTATGACGGAAGATAGCACAATGGAAACAACGGCTTTTCACCGGGCGGGTGGAGACCATAGACAACAGACTCAACGGAGATTGGTGGAAACCTTTCACATAACCGTGATGTTCGCATGCTCTACCATAGTATTTCTAAATATTTTAAAGCCTTTGTTCTATAACTCAGAAAAATTGCGCGTTAGTCTACGGGCGTAATTTTAACCATAAATATTGTAATTATCATTCATTTTCCCAATTATAATATTTAATTCCGAGTACTATTTTCTTTCACAATCATCGCCAAGAGCGCCTACATAATAACACGCATTCTGCAACAACCATAAGCTGGTATAGTACTTAGGAAATGGGGGCGTTTAATTTTACATGCTGTGTAGGTTTGTCACATCGTCTGTCAAATTTTGTTGAAGTTATATGAAACGGAGTATACATCTAACACCACTGCAGTCTCGCATGAATCTCTGGAGAAACTTGAAAACGGGCTTTACTCCCGCACAGCGGGCGACCCCATGCGGCCCAGCCGAGCAGTCACTACCACCCCTCCTCAGAAATGTCCTCCACCCCCCCCCCCCCCCCCGCCACGTTCTCAAAGACTCAGCTTGCCGCTGGCACGACCCTTCGGCACGGACCTAGCTCGGCAGGGAGCAGCAATTCGCATTTGTAGAAAAGCTAGAAATATTTATACGTAGAAGTAAGATTCCTCGAGATCTAAAGCAAGGACAATATGTTTATTTTATATCGTTTTATTCAGTAAAAATTAACTATGATTGTATCCAAGTATTTTCTTCTTCCGAGTCATGTGCCAAACACGAAAGCCTCGTGAAATACAGAACTTAACTATTTTTTTTTTTAACAAAAATAAATTAGTAACTTAATTTTTGCTTACAAAGAAGCGTAGAAACATTTTTCCTTTACGCTTATCACAAAGTACGATGACAATGTGTGTTGACTTGGGGGTAAATAGGAGCCTTAAGATACACATGCTTGGAAGCACAAGCAAAGTGTATCGTTATCCCACAGGAATGTGGCAGTTACAGGACAAAATTCACTCTGTGTCTGTGTAGATAAACGCCGCCTTATCGGTGCTTTTGTCAGCTGGTGCAAGAGCCGTGACCTTAGTGGAGGTCATAGGTCAGAGCACATCGAAAACAGACTGTAGTCATATACGAGTTACTGTCCCGCACCTCCCTCAGTGATAGTCTCAGATACACGAAGAAAGACTTCCAAACAAGGCTACAGCGAACATGTTTCTCCTGAAAGGTGATATATGGCAATTATATTTTGTCTCTTCTGCTGGTTACTTTTATCAATTCGGGTTTAGCTTCTATCGGATATGTCAGACAAATTCAATATAATAATAATAATACAACTAATATTTATTTTCGTGCAAGCAGAGTTCATCATTCAAACGTCATATAAATTTGTTGACATTTTCTTTTAAAAAAACACTTGTATTAAATTGTAATTTGGTAATGTAATTAGGGAGAGGTGACGAGGGAATAGTTTAATAAAGTCGATTGTGTAGTAATTCGTAGTTGAACACGTGACTTCCCGAAAATAATTCAGTCAGACTACAACAACCGCCCATGCTCGTTACATAGACAATCGTATAACAATTTTGGTGAAAGAGTAGAAATTAAACGATGACTATTAATTCGTTGCCTTGAAATGTTATAAGCATTACGTAGAGAAAAATGAGATTTCAAAATCACGACGGTACTCTTTTCATATGTCACAAACAAACACCAGTGTGCGGGTAGTAGTGGAATAATTTTAACAGACAGTGATAACTTAACAAACACGATATAGAGAATAATGTATAGGAAATATGTGAATTTTAAAATTTTCACATTTCAGAAAACAAAATTAATTTAGAATATTGTCATATATCACTTACAAACTAATAAATGTGCGAAGTACATAACGTTGTTATTAATTGTATATGTGGTACTTCTAAGTTCAATGAACATTTCACGTTTTAGAGAGAAACTCCATTCATTGGAGTGTACTCCAGGTCAATTTTTTTACACATATATAGACAAATCATGGTTATTCCCAATCTATCCACAATTATTACATAGTTACATGAACTGAAGTTATCTTCTAATGTTTCGTTGTAATGCCGCATAACAATTCTTAGATTTGACAGTTACCGTCGCCTATTTCAGTGGGCAGGTGCTAATTCTTCCCCATTCAAATGGCTTTTATTTTCGTGTTACTTGCAGAATCTTTAAAATTAACCTTTCTAAACAAAACTATGAAGATTTTGATTTTTTTTCAAAGTGAGTTACCGACCACATTATATGCGATAGATGTTATGTTAAATACGCTTACTAAGAAAGAAACGAATGTGTGGGTGTATACATATATATGTATATATATGCTCACACGAGGAATTCGTGTGCTATGTAATCCACCAGTTCCCCAAGGTTATCTCAATATCATGTGATAATAAGAACTGCTCAAGCGCCTCAACTTCTCATGTACGTTGCTTTATTTTTTCCATTAGTTGGTCAAGTCTCCTAGTTTTATGACTTTTAGGAGTAGAGCGCAAAGAGAAATCAATTTAAGAGCACTTGTTTTAACTTACCGTTCAGTTTTATACAAATGTAGATTTCGTAAGTTGCCCCAATTTACCACAATTTAATTAATGTTCAAGACTGGAAGCGTAGAAATTTCGTGAGTTCAGTGACCTGTGAAGTAGTAGTCTCAACTGTACCTCTGTGTTATCCTGGCGGAGGAAGGAGGAGGGGGGATATAGCATAGCGTGCACTTACCAGTAACGCTCTAGTCACATTCCGAGTCCCACGACTGAATGGACTCTTCTTCAATAAGACTGCCAATACCATACAGTTTAGCTTCTTAGTTAACTGACTCTTTTTCATAAAGACGTGTTTTAAAATATATTACTCTTCCTCAATTCGATTGTCACCATTACAAGCACATTATATTTTTTTGACATAAAAGTACCTTGTTTTTAGTGAAATTGAACTTTTACTTATTTTCTGTCTATAAAAATTTGTCATTAATAATTAATATGAATAAATACAGGGAGAAAAAAAGGATGCGTTTGCAATGCCTATAGACTGTTCATTGTAAAGTGAGCACTTTAGAATATGAATAAATACAGGGAGAAAAAGGATGCGTTTGCAATGCCTATAGACTGTTCATTGTAAAGTGAGCACTTTTGAAGACCTAGTTACTTTTTCCTTTCTGCCATTTCTTATCCTTTAATCGCCTTTTTTAAAACAAATATTGCCATATAGGCTTAAATAATAAACACAGTGTGTATATTCCACTGTCTTTGGAAGTTAACGTCTAAGGCTAAAATAAAATATATTTGTTGGCTATTATTCCAAATGAGTGCACTTTAAAAAGTGCTCACTTTACAGTGAATGGCCTGTAGTAAGAAATACTTCTTATGGAAAATAATATTACACTGAGTGCGCAGGAATTCGGTGCGGTGTTTATTTGGTGTAATATTCCATACTGAGTTAAGCTTTTTTTTTTTTGCACGAGGCAAAGGAACAGCCTGGAAGCAGAACTTCAGCAGAGTTGCAGAAAAGTCTGAAGTAACCGTGAACAGCCTGTACCGATTTGAACCAGCTGGTTGTATGACAAACCCCAGCCGCACACGCCAACCACATAGGCTTCATTGTTCAGCAACATGCTGGAACGCCGGTCGCCAATCAGCGCCTGGTAACCTACTCGCTAGCGAACGACCCAGCCAATAAATAACCTTTCGCAGCTTGCAGTAGCCAGTCAGATGCAAGGATCGTTTACAGATTCTCGCGTAGCCTAATATAGAACAGTTGTGCTTACATCAAAGGAACCGTGCCACCATTCAGTCTCTGTCTACTTATCTATATGCTGTTCACGGTAAACTGAGCACTTTTGAAAGCCCAGCGTAAGATCTTCTCGTATGCACCTTATGTATTCTTCCGCCTTATGTAAAATTAACATTTCCATTGGGGTTCATCACTTTATTCATGCGTCGGTCAAGTGAATGTGTGAGATTATTAGAAGAGTAAATATATTACAAATGCGCTTATATTTACACTTTGATGCTTAAAAAACAAAAAGAGAAAGTAATCATTTAATTTATTACAAATGGTTACCTAACACTTTTAATTCGACCTTAATATATGGAACTACTTTCCCTCAATCATTACCAACTTTACTGCGCGCATGACACTCTTTGCGCCCGTTAAAATATATTCAGGCAGGGGCAGAGACTTTTTTCTAAGGTTGATTTCAAAAGTGCTCACTTTATCATGAACAGTCTTTACTCTGTGATACAGACAATCGTGATGGAGGGACCTGGTCAAGGGACGGTCGATTTCGTATCGGCCAGACCTAAGAACTAAAATAAGAATTTAAATGTGAAGAAATCCAAATCCACGGCAATGGACGAGACTGGGGGCTGAATACTGAGGGATTCAATCCAATCATTCGGGAAAACCCGAAAGTGCCATGAAAAGGAAGTAGTAGCACGGGCTGACCTCACCATCCCGCTAGAGGTTCTCTCAATTTGTCGATCCCTCGAAATGTTGATGCTTAGTACAAGAGCTTGTAAGTCGGGTCTTCAACTCTGAGGTTCCCTAAAGTGGATATTACATGATACCTGCTGCCTTACTTGGTTCTTGCACAAGCTTCTATAAGCCCTGGTGTACGAGCCGGTACACCAGCCGCTATATGAGACGCCATGGAAGATTCATATTACACCATAGCAGTTCGCGTACTAGCATTTGGCACTCTCAGTGGGTGCGCAGTGTGTGGTTTGTAGTATAGGTGAACCCCATTCGTAGAACTGCTACCAGTTAGTAATTTTCGTAGGCCTATAAACATAATAGCTATCACATCTTAATATTGCTATATTACTGTTCGCGGTTTACATAAATGATTTGCTTACTAGTATAGTTTCATTAATTTTCTTGAAAATGACGTGCAGTCACTAGAGTACGAGTGTGTTAATTTTAATTTTGACGAAAATTACTGACCGGCGCAAAATATAGTTTTTTTCTATATGTACAGAGATATTATCCGCATATAAAATGTAATGATAAAAAAGGTTTGGGCCCGACGGAATTTTGAACTCCTGCCCACAAGTTGCAAACTGCTCGTGGGCAACGCAACTTTACCACTGTACCACCAGTTCACACATCAAATGTTAAATATATACAGTAGATACGATACTTTATTTTTTTTTTTTAGTTTTTCAAACAGTAAGTAATGTTTTAAGTATTTAGAACGGTTTTGAACAGTAATTAAAAGTTGCCATTGCCAATATTATTCGTCGTTGTCGTATTTTTAATATATTTAAAAGAATTTCAACCTCACAGATGTAAATTCAAGACGGAGGCGTCCTTTTCAGTTTCTTAATCAACTCGTTTTAAGTAGTAGCCATGGAAGAGCCCTACGCTCTGAAACTGCAATGTGTCAGGCCAGGTACGAGAGCCGGTAGGGAACCTGCCACGAAAAATAGGACAGGTCCAATTACCAAACCTGTGATGAAATCTGGTAGCGCCAGGCGAAAATACCATGACGGGTGTCGTACAGGCCGGTATAACGGCAGCTATGGCAGACCTTTCACAAGCTTTTACTAAATCTGGTGCTGTTAAATATGGCCATAACGCTCGCGGGGTCAGGTGAGGTAGGACTCGAGCTGGCATTGGTTTAGATACTCGTGAAGGTAGTGTGTAGGGCTATTTTACCTATAATCTGTTCACTGTAAAGTTAGCACTTCTGAAGCCCTAGTTACTTTTTTTCTTTCAGCGATTTTTTATACTCTTGCCACCTTTGTAGATAAATATTGCCATATAAGTAATAAATACAGTGTGTATATTCCACTGCACTCGGAATTTAACGTCTAAGGCCTAATTAAAGTATATTTATTGACTATTATTCCAAATGAGAGGGTTTTCAAAAGTGCTCATTTTACCGTGAATAGCCTATATTCAGGAGACTGCCCAATTTAGAAAAGCGCTATGCCGAGTGGGGAAGGTGGCCAAAAAGAGCATGGAATATAAAAATGAGAATGTGAAACTTCGGATAGTCTATAGCTAAACGGGGTCAAGAGGTGGCAATATTTATTATTATATTATATTCTACCCTATGATTTTATGTGGAGCCATCTAATATGATTATCATTCGCCATTGGCAGTGATACGGGAGTAATAAAATGTATAGCGAAAAAATGGAAAACAAATTGTGACATGATATATTACATTCCCTGCATCAGCACACAGGATCCAGCAAAATATATCTCACCCGCAAAAGCTTTGGTTTGCCAGCAGTGTTTTCGTCATGTTCCAATATGTCCACAGCCTACCCATTAACTTCATTATTGTCACCCTTCTAATATTCGAGGGAGCTCAAGTAAAGCTACACTAGCCACTAAAAAGTAATTGGGCACCTGTCCACAATGTTTGCTCGGTGGTTGTCACCCCGTTAGAATCTCGTAGGGCAACCTCTTGCGGCTATAACAGCAGTCACCCTGTCTGGCATGCTCTCTACGAGTGTTTGCAGGACATCCACGGGGATTCGTCGCCATTCCTCTTGCAACCATTCCACGAGTTGAGCAATGGATTTTGGCCGCGCCTGACGAGCCCTCACCCGGGGATCTCATTCGTCCCAAAGATGTTCTATAGCGTTGAGATCGGGGCTCTAGGCCGGCCAGTCCAATCAGCGAACATTGTTGTTGGCGTATCACTGCATAGTAGCCCTTGAAACATGGCACCTGGCATTGTCATCCTGGAAGTAACACGGGTCCATTCCGTAAAAACGCCACAATGTTGGGAGCATTTCATTATCCAGAATGTTACAATAGGCCTCTGTGTTCATGCTACCACAGACAAACACCAGCAGTCCTACACCGAAGGCCGTGAAACAGCCCCACGCCATCACTCCACCACCACCGAATTTCCTAGTTGGCACTATACACTCCGGCAGAAGTCGTTCCCCGGGTAGACGCCACACCCATACACGTCCATCGGACCGGAATAATGTAAACCTCAACTCATCGCTCCACAGATCCGATTTCCACTGCTCCAGTGTCCAATTGCGACGGTCCAAACACCACCTGAGTCACCAAGCTTTATTGCTTGTCGTGATATGGGCCTTATGTGCAGCTGTTCTTCCGAAATATCCAAGTTGGTGGGCCTCTGTACGCAATGTTCCAGTGGAAACCGATACTTCTGTTGCTGCATGAAACTCCTGTCGGATGGCAGCCATGTGCTGTGCCCTATTTATGACAATTTCACGTTTCAGGGTTCTGCGATTTCTGTCTGTCAAGATTGGAGGTCGCCCAGAACGTGCAGCATAGGCACAATGCCCATCGACCTTCCACTTACGCAGGACGAATGCGACCGTTGATTTGGGCCTGTTGTTTTACCTTCCGTGCAATCGCCAGGCTAGACAGTTCACTGAGATGGTAGCCCACAATCACGCCATTATCGAAGTCCGATAGCTCTGTACCACGTGCCATCTCCTTGTCAACTAGTTCCACACCAGCCTGCAGCGTATGGCGACCACACAAGTCATCTGACGTACTGAATTACCTATCTTCACGGGCGCCCAATTACTTTTTGGTCGATAGTGTATTTTCGCCCATGCTGAAATTTTCGTGAACTGGAGAATATATTGCAACATATGTCAGCAAATAAGTCACAGAATAACATATACGTGTTTTTGTTAAAGGCTGTTCACGATAAAGTGAGCGCTTTTGAAATCAACCTTAGAAAAAAGTCACTGCCCCTGCCTGCATATATTTTAACGGACGCACTGAGTTACATACGCTAATAAAAGTTGGTAGTAATGGATGGAAAGTAGTTCCGTATCTTAAAGTAAAAAAACCGTTATATACCCATTTGTGATAACCTAAATTATTTCTTTCTCTTTCTGATATTTTTAATGCATTGAAGTGAAAAAATAACCATATTTGTAAAATATTTACTTTTCTAATCATTTAACAATTTCACCTAACCGACCCATTAATAAAGTGATGAGGTCCATGACAATGTTAATTTTACCTATGACGCAAGGATACACAATGATCTTACAAGTAGATCTTAAGCAGGGCTTTGAAAAGTGCTCTTTTTACCGTGAACAGCCTATACATAAAATATTCTGTCGTATCGATGCGTTTATCCAGGCGCTAAACAGTCTGACGAGGCAATAAAATGCTCTTTTCCTTCGCCGCAGGTGATCCGAACAGTCTCATGGAGCAGATTTTATAAAACTCACATTTTAATTTTGTTTTATCCATAACACAGTTTATATTTCTTCTTGGCTTGTGAGTTTTATAGCGATGACTGCAGTTCGCCAAACAAAGCTCGTAATCAGTGCTCACATTATTCAAGGAAATAAAATTGATTCTTTAAAATTACCATTAAATACTGTTTCTAAAATGTCTGACTACTGCGTTGTTATTAATAGAATGCCATCTTTCGCTGAAACATTCCAAACGTATTACTATAAAATTAGTTGTATTTAGATATTGTTCTGAACGAACTGCAGCAATGCAGGGCAAATAAAATGCGCCCGAAAAGTTCTTTGCTTAAAAAAAAAAAAAAAAAAAACTGAAATATTTAAACTGTATTATTAAAACCAATAAATAAGTTCTTCATAGTTTCTTCAGTAGTAAAAACGTATGTCTGAAATTTTTCCTTAAGCAATGCATGGTTTAAGAAATATTAAAATCCTTGGTAACTTGTAGGCACATTTCAACCTAAACAAATGATTGAACTCAGTTATGATGGCAAAATGTATCATGTGTGTGTATATGTACAGTATGTGTGTCTATATATATAAAGTTTCAGTCTTGAGTGAAGCGGAGAGTTTTAAGCGGCTCTTAACATCGGGGTCTTGTCATCCGATGAGAGTGAACCTAAGTGAGCATGGATAAGCGCTGGAACGAACAGGAAACGGGAGATCTCTGAGAATACCAGCTGACCAACGACATTGTCCAGCACATAGTCCCACGTGCGAAAATCCGGGGGCAACCTTGCCAGTAATTGAATCCGTTTCCTTTTGGGAGGGAGGCGAGCACTCAAGCTGCTGCACCAAAGCGGCCCCCCTTTCAATTTTGAAGAACGTAGCGCAAATATGGATCAGTGCGTACTGTAGTATTAAAGCGAAATTATCTCTTATATTTACAGGAATGTGGGTCGTGTGTGCCCTGAATTTGTTGTGGATGACCAGCGCAGAAGTTTCTGACTCCAGGCTGCAGGAAGGCGTCCACGCGTTTTCAGTGGACTTGCTTAAGGTAAGCGAAGCCAGTAAATATATTAATGTATTTCACTTGTTGCTAAGTAAATTACTTACAGCCTAGACAGTTGTCTTAATAAACTTTCACTAATAACGTTTGCGTATATTGATCCCGGTAAACACTTTAATTAATCACAGACCAAGTGACACAGAAAACAGTCGCGACAGACGCTATTCGATACTTAGTTTGAAAAATCGAACATGTTCTGTTTTTCAGCGCCGTTTCTGCATACGCAATGCGTTGGAAAAGTTGTTAAAACCACACTGAGAAAATCGTGGTGTGGAGGTGTCAGGGATATGGGCGTGGGTTTTAAGTGAATACGAATGCGTTAGCGGGTAATATTCTCGTTGGAACATGGGAATGAAATGGAAGTAAAGGCTGTTCACGATAAAGTGAGTACTTTATAAATGATTCCCAAAAAAAAAGTCGCTGACCTTGCTTGCATATATTTTAATGGGCGCACTGAGTGACATTCGCCCAGCGAGGTTGGTAACGATGGAGGGGAAATTAGTTCTATATCTTAACGTCGAATAAAGAGTGTTAGGTAACCATTTGTGATAACTTAAAATTATTTATTTGGCTTTCTGTTTTTTTAATGTATCGTAGAGTAAATTTGGGCAGATTTGTGAAGTATTCTCACAGTTTCATTTTACTGACGCATGAATTATGTGATAGGGCCTATGGCAATCTTAATTTTACATAAGGTGGAAAAAAATACACAATGTGTATACAAGTAGATCTTAGGCAAGGATTTTAAAAGTACTCATTTTACCGTAAACAGCCCATAACTAAATGGATACTTGACATTTATGGCTCGAATCGACATATCAATGCGAAATACTTCGATTGGCAGCAAAATCAGCGCCCTTCCACATCAAAGTCGCAAGATATACCGGGTGTAATTCCTCGCCCGCGACCAAAATAAACGCCAGTCTCTGCGGGCTCCCACCCGCACCTCACGAATGCACGGCGCAACTCAAGGTCATCCTCTCATCATAGTCATATATAGACTGTTCACGGTAAAATTAGCTCTTTTGAAAACCCTACTTAAGATCTACTTGTATGCACATTACGTGTTCTTCCGCCTTACGGAAGATTAACATTGTCATGGGCCTCATCACTTTATTCATTCGTCACCCAAGTGAAACTTTGAAATTATTATAAAAGTAAATATTTGACAAATCTGCTTATTTTTACACTTTGTTGCAGAAAAAACAGAAACCGAAAGAAATAATTTACAGTAAGTTATCACAAAAGGTTACCTAACTTTTTTTATTCGACGTTAATATATGGAACTACTTTCCATTCATCGTTCCCAACTTTACTGGATGCATGTCACTTAGTGAGCCTGTAAAAAATATATGCTTCCCTTCATCGTGAACAGCCTTTATCCGAGCAAACTACATCACATATACTTCGATCATGTGATTAAACATGAGGTTATGTCGGAATGGATCACGTTGCAAACGTTACATCGCCGTTTCCATCTTGGTATAGGCTGTTCACGGTAAGGCGAGTACTTTTGAAAGTCCTCTCATATGGAACAACTGTCATTAAATATATTTTATTTTAGCCTCGGACGTTAACTTCCGAGTGCAGTGGATAAGTCACACTGTGTTCATTACTTACCTAGAAATAATTATTTAAAAAGGTAGTTAAAGAATAAGAAATGGCTGAAAGAAAAAATTGACTAGGGCCTCAAAAGTGCTCACTTTACCAAGAACATCCTATACGCAATGCGTCGGTCTAATTTTAAAGACGTATTCTAGTCAAATGAAAGAAAACTGTTGTTTGACGATTTACACCGATAAACAATAAACATAGCTGATGGCTGAAATGCGCAGGTCTGAAAAAATAAGAAGGAAAAGTACCTTCGCTTTCTGACTATTTGTATCTTTTTATTAGAGCGCTTCTGGCAGATACATCCCTGTAATATGGCAGCCGATTTCTCACACGATATTTAAATATGAGGTAGACTGATTAAGCTGGACTCACAGCCATCCTTCGCATCCGTCAGTCGCCCGTCTGTCCGGTCACGTGATCTTCAACCAATCTCAGGGAAACTCTTTTTTCTCCGTCAATCCGTCGAATATATTTCAAACCTTAACTTTTGACGGACTGACGGATGGAACACCACATTCTGACGACATTCCGTAGACGCGAGTATGGACTTTAAAATAGAATGCGAGACGGTGGATATGTATTTATTTATCTTTGGTGGTAAATTCAGGAATTTAAAATGTAAATAATTATTCAGAATAAATTCTTATATCGTAAAAAATTATTTCCCCAACGTTTTCTTTACTGGAAACGAATTTCTAACCAAAATATACCTCCAACTAAGGAAAGATGACAATGTTATGTTGTCGCACTGAAATGTTGCCGTCCAGAAGGATTGGCGGACGACGGATTGTTGTGAGTCCATTTCAACTGACGGACGAAAATACAGACGGATGACTGACTGATGAACGGGCGACTGACGGATGTGACGGATGGTTGTGAGTCCAGCTTTATTCGTCTTATGTGCATTTACCAAACATTGACCTACCCCAAAGCAACACGACTGTCAAAGTCACATGTCCAAAAATGATGAACATGTTTGTTTACATGTAAATTTTTAAATAACAAGCACAATTATATTAATAAAATAATTTTACCAATTTGCATCTAATCAAACAATAATACAACTGGTTAGAGGAAGTTTAAAAACATTTCAAATCACTTGTGTACTAAACAGTATTCCAACCTCAAATCCAATTCACGTCATTTTTTCATGTAGTATTGGCAGAAAAGCAGTTCATTGTTGGAACCGTAGACTAAAGATGAGGTATACCGATCTCGCTGGCTGCGCACAACCAAACTCCCTGTCCCAACATTAAACTGCTTTTCTGCCTACACGTCTAGCAAAAATGGCGTGAAATGAGTTTGAGATTAGAAAATTGTTTAGTAAACAAGTGTTTTTGAGATGTTTTTATACTTCCTCTAATTAATTTGTAATCCTTTTTTATTACATTCAAACGGTTTTAAGTATTTTATTAATATAATAGTGCTTGTCATTTAAAAATGAAGATGTAAACAAACACGTTCATCACTGTTGACCATGTGACTTTGAGAGTTGTGTAGGATTGGGGTAGGTCAACGTTGGGTACATGCGCAGAAGACGAATAAGCGGTCTACCCCATAGACTAAAGATGAATTAGACCTCTTATTCGTCTACTTGAATTTAATCAAACAGCATTACAAATTAATTATAGAAAGTATAAAATCATCTCAAAAGTACTTGTTTACTAAACAGCGTTTTAACCTTAGACCCCATCCACGCCATTTTTGCAAGCTGTATTGTCATAAAAGCAGTTCAATGTTTGGATATGGGGAATTTTTTTGCGCAGCCAACGAGATCGGTTTACCTCATCTTTAGTCTATGCCAGCGAGATCGTCTATCTCATCTTTAGTCTATGGATATTCTAGTTTTTGCACTGAAATATTGTTGTAAACCGTGATCACAGTGTAATTATGCCCAGGCTTATCGCGTTTAAATTCAAGGAATATTTAGGCTTCCAACTTTTACTTTAACGAGGAAAGACTGGCAGGGGGTCAAACAAACTCTCGTCCAGTCTATAACTAAACCTGCAATTTTCAAAATTACCGTAATCAAAGGGACAAACTACGCAGCAGTTTCACTACTACCTCCTCCCACGACCCCTGTGCAGGCAGGGGAGTGGGGGAAAATTCCTATGGGAACCAGGGCTTGCTGGGGAAAATTGGCAGTCCTGAAACTAAAACGAGCTTGGATCAAGAAATATTTTGATGTATGAGGATGGGGGGGGGGGGGGGGTTAAGCTTCTCTTTAACTTCACATTTCAAATGAAAACCGCCTGGGTGGACAAGGACCCTCACAAGGGTTCGTTCCATTCCCGCTCTGAGCTTCGGCAGTGATTACACACAGCGGAATAGAGTAATTAAGAATGCAGAATTGAAAAGCGCGATCATTTTGTGAACTAAAACCAATCAGCGCCTGGTAAACTACTCGCCAGCCAGCCGGCAGCTCAACCAACAGGGGACCTCTCGCAAGAGTGTGATACGTATTTACAGACTTTCAAGACATGCTAGAAGTGAGTTACCTGTAACCACCAATCTAGAGAATACCAGTTCTGTCGGTCTTGGTATTACCACTCACCGTTGCCCTATTGACTCACACTTCATGGGACACGCGTACTATACCCTACAACTTTCTTTACTAGAGAATGTTCCCGATAAAGTAAGCACTTTTGAAATCAACTTTGGGAAAAAGTCACTGCCGGTGCCTGCATATATTTTTTTACGGCTCACTTAGTGATATGCCTCCAGTAAAGTTGGTAACTATGAATGGAAAGTAGTTCCATATATTTTCGTCGAATAAAAAGTATAACGTAACTATTTGTGATAACTTAAATTATTTCGTTCGATTGCAGTTTTTTTAATACAATAAAGTGTAAAAATAAGAAGATTTGTAAAATATTTACTTTGCTAATAAAGACAGAGTTTCACTTGACCGACACATGAATACAGCGATGAGGTCAATGGTAGTGTTAATTTTATATAAAGCGGAAGGATACACAATGTGCATACAAGTAGGACTTTATCAGGGCTTTTAAAAGTGCTCATTTTACCATGAAAAGTCTATATCCAGCTGTCAGCCAAAACAATCTCGAGTTGAAAGTGTATCTATGAAACTATCCTTACTTGGTAACATTACGTTCATTCCATTCTGTCCACGTGGGTAATTTCACGCTTGGAGTGCATAGCGGGCAAAATATTAGGTCGCCAATGTGCTTATCCATCCAGTCCGGATCAGTCTATCAGCTCGAGCGTTAAAATGGTAAGAAAGTTTTGATGGGAACTATACCGATGTTGAAAGTACTTCCCGCCAAACAGTAAACAATGCATCGCGTGTTTGCTGACATCTGCATTTACTGTTCACAAATGAAATACCAACAGATCAAATAAATCGGATAGAAGAAGTAGTAGGGGCGGGCTGGTCCTACCCCACTTTTGATTAATTGAAAGGGTTAAATTGATATCAAAGGGTTAATTAAATTGATTAAAAGGGTTAATTAAAAATTGAAAATGTTAATCCAAAAAGGGGTTAAACTTATTGAAAGGGTAAAATGGATTGAACGGGTAAATTTTTACCCGTAACAAAGGTAAACTGGAATTTGGAGCTCACAATGGATACATCACTGAACGCAAGTCCTACAAGAAAATCAAATACATTATATAGAAGGAGTGTAGTTGCTGTTATATTACTAACTTTTGGACAGAACAATGCAACCAAAAGCAACATTATATGTGCATCGATGACCAAGAATTAACTTCTCCCTGTGGCTTGTGGCAATGCAATGTTTTCATTTTGTTATCGCAGTTTGTTATCAAGTTGTTAATGCAAATTGAATATTAGGAATTTTTGTAGACCGAGCTCAGAAATTGAAAATCTTATAGCAATATTGACTTAAAACATGAATATCAGGTATTTTTACATAACTAGAGTTGAATTTTATTTTATTTAAAAACTAGTTCAAATATATTATATTATATTTGCCTTCTTCTTCTCCAGACATCATCGTGATGTATCTTGAAGAGCTGTAATTTTTGTACCTGTATGTAAAATTAAATATTTTCAAAAATGTTTGCTGGACTGAGTTCGGTGCAGACATAAATGTTTTAGCTGGAGAAACTTTTTTGTAAGCAAGGAAGGACAGAGGTCTTTGCTGCCTGCCTCTGTAAAGTAATCAGGGCTCGCTTTCAATATGTTCCCCTGGGGTGTCACAAAAGTTGGTCATCAGGATGTCATGTCCTACTCCAACCTTCAACTTAAGTGAAACAAGGTTCTTTCAAGGTATTAACCTGCTGCCATGTATGGTTACAAAATCTCGTTCATTCATCTCTTTGATTTTCTCCATATATATAAATAAATATATGCATGTATATATATGTATGTGTGTGTGCGTGTGTAATTTTCCTCAGCCCTTCATAGTTCGTCGAATTTCTCTATGTTTTTCGAAATCTTACAGTACCTGGAACAAACCATTTTTGGAAAAATTTATATCTTTATACGTAGGTAGGATGTTGGTACAATATTCTCTTAAAGCTTCGCTTTTGCATTGTGAACAGAACGTTTTTTCCTCACAGTGATTTATATTATAGCGTTTGACTATTGATTTAAAAACTCGAACAGTCGGGGTATCTTCTGATATTTATTACTTCTGCATTTGTTTTAGTTTTTAAAATGTCCTTCTGTGTTTTTCCAAGCATTTATATGGAATAGTCTTCGAGTAATGCATCAGTTAAATATTGAAAGCGTTACTTGTATACTATGTCACCTGACATGTTATGTAGTGCGTTGTCCCGAAACATCATTTTAACTTCAGCTTTTAAATTATACCAAGGTCTGGGAGATTTAAAGCATAGAATTTTAGAGTCATTAGGGTTGGTTGCATAAGAAATAGCAAGCTCCTTAATTACAAAGGAATTGTCTTGATAGTTTTCGAAACCCTGAGCATAGCACATCATTTTTACATTATATCTTTTTTATACACTATTTACAAAAAAAAGTCTCTATCTCATATAAAATTTAGTAAGATGACAGTGCTTGCCTCGAAATATACTTCATCGACTCTGGAATCGCCCATTACTATATATGGAATGATTCCAGCTTCAAGTAGCTGTTCCAGCCTGCGTGACATACATTCCTTCTGCATATGCTGTAAGTGCTCATCATTAGCAAAGGCAGGCATGCCATAATGACAGTTTCTACAAGATAAATAGGATACAATATCCTCATTGGCTTTTAAATGTTCAGCCAGGAACGGACACACTAATTTTATTTTGCAGCCCGCAAAACAAATTATGAATTCTTTCGGCAACATTTGCAGTTGGTAACACTCTAGACTTGGCTTTCGCCTTCCCATAGGCTAAATGAGCATTGGACGCTTCAATCCATTCAGAGTCGCAATTGTCACAGCAGTGACCTTGATGAATTGTACCTGATGCAAAGATGAAATGTCTTGTAGATTCTGCATTGATGATGATGATCTAGACATCTGGCATTGTAGTGGATGCCTGGAGTTGTAGTAGACATGATGGAGCTGTAGTAATCCTGATGGACATCTGGAGCTGTAGTTGACGTAGTGAGCATCTGTTGTTGTAGTGGACACCTGGCATAGTTCATGTTATCAATGCTTGCTGTTTATGTTGACACTTCCCAGGCACCTGTAGTAGACATCTGACGTCGTTACCTATACCACAGCATTGCAAATGCATGCACACAAAGGGACCTTAGCAGATGTAAAGTTAAGACTGAGGAGAAATTAATTTATCCCTCCTTATATACTACAAGGATTCAAAATTGCCGCCATTTTCCCGTGAATTTACATGAATTTGGACCTTTAAGTAAAAAAAGTAAGAATATAGTTGAAATTGCTATTTTCTAACTCCAAAAAACATGATTTCCATCTATATTCGTACTATTTCTTTAAACTTACATTGGAAACTGTTAAAATATTAAATACATTCAAATACATATTTTTATATTACATGGAATACATTTTGCTGTTGGAAAGTTGTTGGTTACATGTAAAGAAAGAGAACGAGTTGGTTGAGTGGTTAGCACGCTCGCCTCCCTGGTGGAACATACCCTAAAAACAATTTTTTTCGCAATGTGTGGATGTTGTGTTAGATGTTGTCGTTGGTCGGCTGTTTTTTGTTTTTTTTTTGCAGAGATCTCTCTCGTTTCCCCTAGTCTCATGCACGCAATCCTGCACTTCTCGCTTCGCTTCACCGTCACCGGCTCTCGAGATCTCGTTGTTAAAAGAGATGGACAATTCTCTCCCAATATTTCTTCTTTCCTATACGAACAGATATTTATCTTGTTTGAATATGTGTAAAAACATTTCTTAATGAGTGCATAAAATAAGTCTTGTATTTCTGTAGGATTTTACCAATCATAGTTTGCTTGATTCAAATATACATTTGTTGTTATTTGAATTTTAAATCTGGGGCTTATATTGGGAACTTGATTTCAAGGATTTGTAAAAAAAATTTCCCTGTTCATATAGTTAACCTGTTGCGTAAGGTTGAAACCACAGCAAGTCAGGCGAAATCTTTCGGGGTACACATTCAGAGGGCTATGGGTCGAAGCAGGGGAGCCAACACTAGAAAAACATTTTCTGAATACTCTAGCGAAAAAATACGAAAAATCATTCTCAGCACTGATGTTGGGGTGTGCAAAACAGCTTTTTACGAAGACCAGGCTGTGACGATTGTGGGGTTCTTCAGAAAAGTCACCTTCTGGAATAGGGGCGGGAGGGGTGTGTGAACTCGGGTTGGTTCTGAGGGCGAGGGGTGGAGGGTAGGGTGGCTACGAACAGCCAGCTCCCGATGCGAACACAAGTAGGCATTTGTTTCCATCTTGCCTTAGTGTCGAAAAATGACAATCACAGGCAGCTCGGGTGAATGCCCCAGGAACTCACAGACATGATTTGGAGAGGAGGGGGTAGTTGGCATCCTGAACTCCAGATGGTTCTGATGGGTGGGGGTGGGAGGGGGTGGCTACTAGCAGGCAGCTCCCGATCTGCACACAACTAGGCAGTTGACACCATCTTGCCTTAGTGCCAGAAAAATTCACATTCGCAGGCAGTCTGGGCTAGCAGTGAGGTGAGGTGGAAGGGGGTTCAGGGTAGGGCTGTGAGGGGGTGTAGGGAGCTCTAGAGCGAAGTGCCCTCATCTACCCAGTCGCCGCCATCTTCAGTTGGTGATAGAAGCTTGGACTAGACGGACGTGTGCAGCTTTCTCTCTCACCTTCACCGCACCTCTAGACACTTGGTGGACGACGAGTTTACAATCGCGGGTTACCTCAACTACGGACCGACGATCATCTTTAGTGATAGCCGCGATGTAATATAAAAGTATTTTATTGGGAAAATAAAAATGTTTGTGTTTTAAGTGAACATTGTGATAAGATTTTTAATTTCTGAGCTTGGTGTACGAAAATTCCTAAAATACCGTTTGCGTTAAAAAGTGTGCTCTATATACGGAAATTTGTAGTACGTTCGATATTTAAAAAAATAAAAATAAAAATTCTCTTCGAGGATGTTTGTGTATTTTTTCGTTGGTTATTTTGAAACAATTCATTTGGGGTAAGATTTTCTATTGGTATATATTTTACTTATCAGAATAGACGCACCCTATTGTGTCTGGTTTAAATCGTATTCAGGGTTTTTTTTTCCATAAGATATTATTCACCAGGCTGAATCGTGTTAATGTGTTATTTATTCATACTGACTAGCTCCATTTCTTTTATAAACAGTAGTTGTTCATTATACTTGTCTCTCGTGTTATTCATTCATACATAGAACTTGTTTAAAGACTCTGCCTTGTGAAATTTCATACTGGCTAGTTGGATTTCGTTTAGTGAGTTTGCACTTGTCGACACGAATTTGTAAAATTCTCTCTCGTGCAAATTATATTTCTCAGCTAACGTTTAATTGCATTAGGAAAACAGAATGTTTGTCATTACCAACATGTAAATTACATCTTTCAAAGTCGCCTATCTCCCACCACCGTCTACGAGCAATATCGCCTCAATAAAAAACATAAAATTTACACTTAGGTCACTCTTAGAAATCGTTTAAACACTCTGAAATTCTCTCGTGTGTTAAATATATTCGTAAAAATCGCCTATCTACCACCAACATCCCTACAAACACCTTAAAATTACTAAAATTAGAAATAAAACGACTTTTAGTTCACTCTTGCGCTAAACTCTACATCTATATAAGACATTGCAACCCACCACTCTGATGAATCGCCTCTAGGACACCACACCTTCAACATCGTACAGAGCTCCTACCACCGTCGTCCAAAAAGAAAGAAAGAAAGGAAATCAAGGAAAAATTATTGTTCTGATTAAAAATTTACCCGTTCAATCCATTTTACCCTTTCAATAAGTTTAACCCCTTTTTGGATTAACATTTTCAATTTTTAATTAACCCTTTTAATCAATTTAATTAACCCTTTGATATCAATTTAACCCTTTCAATTAATCAAAAGTGGGGTTGGACCTACTACTGTAAGGTGATTAATACGCTAGCTACTTATTCCTTATTGTGTACAATGCCGATCATAAAAATCCTTCATGTGCAACATGTCCTTGATCGCGAACACGAGGACTAAACGGTTAAGGACCGTCTGTTGAACACAGGCAACGTCGTATAACTTCGCGATTAGTCAGATTTCTAAAGAAGGTGAAATGAGGTAAAAGCTATTCACGATTAATTGAGCACTTTTAAAATCAACCTAAAATAAAAGTCACTGCCACTACCTGCACCTATTTTAACGGGTGCACAGAGTACCATGCGCCCAGTAAAATTGGTAGCTTTAGATTGAAAATAATTAGGTGTTAGGTAACCATTTGTGTTAACTTAATTTATTTCTTTCTCTTTCTGTTTTTATTAATGCACCGAAGTGTAAAATATAGTATATTTGTAAAATATCTACTTTAATAATAATTTTACATTTTCTCTAGACCGACGCATGAATAAAGTGACAACGAGACTCATAAAAATGTTTATTTTACATAAAGTGGAATGTTACACAACATGCTCAAAGTAGATCTTAAGCAGGGCTTTCAAAAGTGCTAATTTTACCATGAATAGTCCATATAGGCTATCCACGGTAAAGTGAACACTACTGAAAGTCCTCTCATTTGGAATAATAGTCTATATATATATTTTTTTTTATTTTAGCTTTAGGCGTTAATTTCCGAGCGCGATGGAATATGCTCACTGTGCTTATCATTTACATGTCAATATTTATTTTAAAAGACGGTAAAAGGATTAAAAAAATGGCTGAAAGGAAAAAGTAACTAGCTCACTTTACCGCGGACAGACCATAAAAGTTGACAGTGGTGGAACGCATGGGCGGGAGGGAAAACAGGAAAAATCGAGCAGGAACGTCCGAACCATTTTCAGTCAAGGAGGGGGTAGGAGTGAGTAAGTGAAAATATTTGGATGGTTCTTAACAGCGAGTTCTTGAGAGCCGATGAGGGTGATTGAAGTGAAATATGGTACAGCGCTGGAATGATGGGGTGGTGGAAACGGGGAGTTCCCCGAGCAAACCCACCGAATAGCGTCATCGTTCGGCACGATTCCCACATGCGAAAATCTGGGATTGATCCGGCCGGGGGAATGATCTCGGATGGCCTTGGTGGGAGGCGAGAATGCTAACCGCTCAGCCACCGCAGCAGCGGTGATGGAATTTGGGGGGGGGGGGGGGAGACAAGGTCTTGAAAAGTATTTGGCACCACTGGTGACACAAAATGCACCCTTACCCCAAATTTTGCTTTGGAATCAATCGTGGCTGTAATTACACAGACACATTTCGTCGTATTCACATACTTCGAAACAAAATACGTATACCAGTATAAATATTATTATAGGCTGTTCACTGTTAAATGAGTAATTTTGAAATCAACCTTCGGAATGTATCACTGCCCCTTCCTGCGTATATTTCAACGAGCATACTGGATGACATGCTCCCAGTAAAGTTGCTAACAACGGAGGGAAAGGAAATCCATGTCTTATCGTTGAATTAAAGAAATTATGTAAACGTTGGTAGACATTGAAATTAATTATTTTTATTCCATACCCGTGTAAGAATTTATTAGAAAACTGTAGAAGTGTTTACTTTTATAATAATTCCGCAGTTTCACCCGACCGACGCATGGATAAAGCGATCAGGCCTAACGCAATGTTAACTTTACATATGGCGGAAGAATACACATTGTGAATTCGAATACATCTTAAGCAGGGTTTTTATAAGCGCTCAGTTTAGCCTCAATGCTCTATATTTAATATTAATCCTGATAACATTTTTAGTAACTATTAGTGTGACCAGTATATGTGTGAGGGGAGAGGGAAGGGGTAGGTAAATGCCCCCCTCTATCCCCCTTCCACTCCTTTTATTCAGATACGCTCGAATGTTGACAACGATCTCGCATGTTTGCAGAAAGTGTACGCAGCAAAGCCTGGGAACGTCGTCATCTCCCCAGTCAGCGTGTCAGTGCTGCTGGCCATCCTACACCAAGGAGCGAGGCACAGTACTTCCCGTCAGCTGGAACATGTCCTCCACCTCACGCAGCAGGAGTCTAGACAAGGCTACGGCCGACTGTCCCGGTCACTGCAGGTACGTCGCTCGTCACTACTCTCTTGAACGGGGATAAATTTATTAAAATTATCTGTCCACTCTTTGTACGCGGATATTAATGGTTTGCCTTAGGGGCAGCGGTGGCGCAGTGGCTAGCGCACTCGCCTCCCACCTAGGCGATCCGGGCTCGATACCCAGCGGGTTCGCTCTCGGATTCTCGCACGTGTCTCATTTCATGTCATGTTCAGGGACGACGGGCACCTCCGAGTCCCGTTACTCGGAGGTTGTTGCCTCGCCCTGGGTCCACCACCATACGTATTAATTTATTATTATTATTGGTTTACGTTAAAAAACATATTAAACAGATAGCTTATTGTAAATAAACGTAATACAATATTTAAATTAATATATGCCTTAATTTCCTAGCAATGACTACCCTTAGCAAGTAAGTTTCAGCCTTGTCAAAGTCGATGAAAAACCCTTGATTTCGGCACGTCTGAAACCCGGGATCTATGGTTGTTTAGGTAATGGTACACGCGAATGAGTTGAGAGACTTGGGTGGCTCTTAACAACGAGGTCTTGAGAGCCGATGAGGTGCGAATTGAGGAGCGTCGAAATTCAAGGGCGGGGAAAACGGGAGATCCTCGAGAAAACCTGCAAACCAGCGGCATCGTCCAGCAAGATTCTCACTTGCAAAAACCCGGGAGTGACACGGCCGGAGCAGAAGCGAACTTTGTAAAGATTTCAGTAATATTACAAATGTAGACTTTTTTTAATCGGTAAAGCAGTAGCATATTTGTAAGGGAAAATCGACACGGACACTTAACACACGCAGACTCGTGCACATACTTTTACTTAAACTATACGCACTGGCAAGATTTTTGCTATAAAATTATTTTTTTATTGTCAACGTTGCTTCAGATACATTATAATTTAGCTCCGGTATTTTAAAGGCACAGAGTATTTTCAAAAAAAAAAAAAACGTGTTTTCCTAACTTGTTAGGCTACATTAAAGCTCTCGTGTTTCGTATTTAACGGCAACCAGCTTAATATCTCTAAGTTATATATAGCTATTAGTTATGGTATATGGGTTTAACTTTACGAGTAGCATTGTCTCGCAAAATAATAGACGAAAAATTCCAATTACTAAGTTTTAAAATGATTTGGTTAGTTATTGCCGTTATACAGACTCTGATTTGAATCGTGCTGAACTGTCTCACAGCAACTCGTAATAATATAAATAATGAATACTTCTTACACAGTTTCTCATTGAGTTTTTTCTATGCATGCCTGATTACGACTTCAGATTTTGCATTGTGAAGCAATGGATCTATTATAATGAAATAGTACATTTTAAATACTTTATTTAACCAATTTCGTAAATTAGGAAGGTTGAGTGTTATGGTTAATATAGGATTGTTAATCAAAACAAAATTATGCTACCAAATATTGGCTCATTAGCCATGCCCCTTGTTACAGATTTGGCCATAACACAATGCATCAATATGGTTTCAAGACGTAATCATCGTGTTTCACCTACACTCGCACTGCCATACTCGCAGAGCCCCAGGACTTTTTACAAGATTACTTTAACTCTTTCATACCCACTTTAATTTACGGTTTCTGGTGTTGCAAGCAAAAACATTATGATACCTGCTGTACTTAAGTCGATACAACACTTGTTTCGTTGTCACAGCCAATGAGGTATATGCTAAATGTACGGCTACAGAAATATGAAACAATTATGACCTAGACCAGTAAGACGGTTTGCGAATCAGTTACCCACAGATAAGATCATTTGTCATTGAACTTCACAGTGTGCAGTACATACCAAAATTACTTGCACTTGCGAATTGTGCACAATTGTATACACTCGGTCTGAGTGGGCTTGGGTTGTTGGTTTTTAATGATTACTTTATTGTAAGTAGAGGTCCGAAATCGTCGTGTATTCATTTGAAGTGAATCGAGACTTCAAGACGTATAAATTTCAGTAACTTTATTAGGAACAAACTGAAATATCTCGCGTCAGTAATTAACCTGCGAAGAAACATGTGCGGGGTACTTCTGCGAGATAGTTTGGGGTAAAACTGCCTAATCATGCGACAACAGTTTGAGACCTACGAAATTACCTTAAACCTTATTATTATTACTACATTAAGTTTGTAAGATTTTTTCCATATTTGTGCGGATTTATTTGTATTTATATAGTAAATAAAATATGTTATGTATATTTTACAAAAGTATTATTTACTTTAAAATTTATTAGGCTGACAGCGAGTCTGTAAGAAGTTACGGGAGTAGGGGGTGCGGCTATGTCCAAGGACAAAATGCAATTGCACCTTGCACATAAACATGAACTTTCTCCCCCACTCCCCTTACCCTACCACTTCTGGTGCACATGCGTATCCTGTGAACATGCACTTCCAGTGCACTCCTCCCCCCCCCCCCCAACACAATGTCCGGAGATACGATGAGTTATTTTGGCGCTGTCATCGTGGGCTGGGGAGCTGCCAGAGTGGGGAGCTCTGACGACTAGTGGGCGGATTGGTACTGGGTTCTATTCCCGGACAGGGTACTTTTTTTTGCGCACTTGCACTATTAGGTGTTTACTCTTCAGCTTCTGGAGAGAGACTGATGGGCAGAACTGGCTAACAGGTGATTTTGAAGGGGGAAATGCAGTTGAATTGGGAAATGAAGTTGCATAAGGGGATGTTTATGTGTAAATAAATGATATAATTGCATAATAGTATATGTCTATTGCAGATTTTGGCGCAACTCAATAATTAGACTAAAATTCAAAGAATTTCAAGCCAAATTCAAGCTAATTTCTAATTTACTGTAAAATCTTTCAAAGCGAAACATAAAATCAATCAAATTTAAGGTCAAAATCAAAATCAATTTTCAACTTATGTTGACTCTTTGTGAGGAGATCTTTAAAGCCATATTTGCAAGCTAGATCATCTGATTTTTGATGAAATTCCAAGAATTTTCATACTTTTCTTGTGATATTATTTTTGGCTAATTGATTTGGCTTCCAAATTTGGAGTAAATTGGACCTTTTTTAACCTAAATTTTGCCTCATTAACTCCCGAGAAGGACACTGATCAAAGAGTGAACTAAGCATTTTTTTTTAAAGTGCGCCTGATTGACAATGCAGATTTGGATCAAATTAGCTTGATTTTAGAGTAAAATTTGGTAAAATTTGAGAGAAATTTGAAGAGAGAAATTATGTCTCAAGAAAAAATTTAAAATAAAGTTGCTTGAAAGTGAGAAATTTGCTTGAATTTTAGACAAATTAATGGGTTGCGCTGGGATCTGCAATAGATACCTACTGAATTTATACAAAAAAAATGTTTACATATAAACAAAACTGACCCTTTTCAAAAAATTCGCAAATAAAATTGGCACAAATAAAGTTGACACAAACAAAAATGTTATGTTCGAAGCTCTACTAACTTTTTTAAAAATTTCTTCTATCTTCTCAAAGTCGTCCCCTATTACACGAAGTATAAATTCATCGTTAATTTTTTCGTAGAGTGTTAATTGTAAACATAGTAGATTTGGATTAAATTTGTATACTAAGTCTTTGATTTCATTAGAGGCATTATTTATTTTATAGGAAGGCGTAGTTTATTTTCAACCATCTTAAAAAAGTTGTGTCATACTGCAAGGAAACACAGGCATTTTTATTTATAAAAGAAAACATTTATTAAGAGAAAGAAAAAACTCATTCAGGTTTAACAAAAAGATGTTTTGTTCGATCAAACAACTTAATTATATATAAAAAAATGTACTATAATGTCGAAACAGTTTCTTGTTTCATTAAAATCATTTACATCCTTAAAATTTAATAAAATTATAATATCTATATATCTTCAGTAATTCTTTCTTTCAGATAGTAATAAGTTAAATTCTGTTATCTAGTTAAAATAACATTACAAATTGTATGTGCTTCAAAGCTTTATCAAATCAACACCAAATTTTATATTAGTTTTTTCTTTAACTACAGTTGTTTTTCTATATAAGCGATTAATAATATACAGTGGTCTCCGACCCCAAAATGAATAATAATTGGTTTTGCTATCAAAGTTTAGAACCGGCTTATAATAAAGTTCATTATTTCTATATACAGTAGCCAGCTTTATTTTAGAAGTTCTAAAATCGTTATAATCAAGACACGCTTTATCACAAAGATTATTGCCAATATCTAGATCCAATTTTTTTTTTGAAAAAATTTCATTTCTATCATTTTTAACACGAATATTTTTCACATTACAGTGATCAAACATAGAAGCATGCACATACCATACTGTTCAGCACCATTTTGCTATTATTTTGAAACCCAACAATCACAAAATCGGGCATGTCAAATTGTAAATGATTAAACTGATATTTTATATCAAAGTTAAAAACAGTTGTTCGAGCAGCAACTTCTTTTTCTGAAAATTGTCAATAATCAAAACTAATAGGTGTTTTTGGTTCTTTGTATATTTTTTCTTTAATTGCAATGACTGTGTTAGATTCATATTAAACAATAGGCCACATAATTTCTAATTTTTTAATAACATTTTTACCCAGATCAGCATAATCTCTATCTGGTGTACCATCTGATTTATTATTTTGAAAGACAAATAAACAGTTGTTATCAGATGAAATACGAATAAAAGTAATTTTATTACCACCTTTCCAATAAATTTAATTGTTATCTCTAATAAAACCAAACAGGTATCTCAGCGGATAAATTATTTCATATGGTTGAACACTATGAGTATCTTTTACTCGATAATAATCAACACAAGATAATTCTAAATCATTTTGTTCGCCTGGGGATCTTAACAAAGTATTCATCATTGTCGAAGTTATGCCTGGGTTATCAACAGCCTCAATAATATGTCCATGTTTTGAGATCTCTACTCTAGAAAACTGAAAAGGAAAAAATTTGGAACAATCATCAATATTATCTAACTTATCATAGTTTGCCGCATCTCCAACTTTATCTCACTTTTGTAATCTAAATTGTTGATAAACACAAGCATCATATGGAAAAGAAAAGCCACTTATTGATGAATTACTAAATATTGGCAAAAAAGTAGAGCGAGTAAGTGAAAAAAAAAAATTAATAAACACACTTGTTCCCGTTGCAGCAAAAAATTTATATTATCTGCTAACTCCAGAAGAAACATCATTTGAAAGAGAAGTATTCCTGAAATCACCTAATTTGTGTGTTACTACATTAAAAGACTTGTCACCTATAGCTGGTGTTTCTACTATTAATCTTGGAATAGAAATTGTAAAAAGAATTAATGTTATTAATGAAAAATTTCTTTTACGTGGAGTTGGGGAAGATTTTTACATTAGAGATACAAAAGTAACGCTAAATAAGTATACACTATTTGTTAAGGATAAACAATATAATTTAACCACAAAACTTTGTAATTTATTGACAAAAAACTTACAATCAGATCTTGAGGGTAAATACACTACTAATGAAATTAAAGAATACACAGGAATTATTTTACTAACAAATGTTTAATTTCATAATTATAAGCCTAATCCGGAAATAAATAATCCAAGTTCAAGAAGAGGTACGAAGTGGAATAATATAATTTGTCCAATTTATAATGACTATATAAAACCTCAATCAGCACCAACCACACACGATTTTGAGGATTTTATAAATGATTTAAAATTTGGAGATGGCATTAAAAAAATACAATAGTTTGACAAAGAACATATATTTGGATCGATGATATTAGAAAATTAATTAATAGATTGTTAGTTATTCAAGGTGAAGAAACTGCTGGAACTAAAAATTATCGCAATGAAAAAGTAAATTTTATGAATATGTTGAACAATAAATTTTCTGATTTTGTTTTTAATAACCAGAAAGGAATTCCATATCTAATAAGAGTTTTAAATGTAATTCCTCATTCATTTTGGAATTCTGAACACCACGGCAAAGGCATTATAAGTTGGGCACTAAACAATTTAAGTTTGCCCGAATTATATTTGCCTGGTTATAATTATTGTGGGCCATTCACAAAATTGAATGAAAGATTAGAAAGAGGAGACTCAGGAATAAATAAATTAGCCGAAGTTTGCAAATATCACGATATTGCATATAGAGATCATAAAGCTTTAGAATCCAGACATGGAGCTGATAAAATTTTACAACAAGAAGCTAAAAAAATTATGTTAGATAAAAATCTCCAATTGGAGAAAAAAATTACATGATACTTCATTCCTGGCAACCATCTTGCCTTCCTGGCAACCAGCTTGCTTGTTTTTTTATGAAATTTTTGAACTCAGACGAGAGTACAATGCCGTTAAAACCTTCTTTAAAAATAGCGACATATTATTCTTAGCATGAAAAAATACTTATATGCCATTAATGATGGGTTTTAAAAAGACTATATTTTTGCTGCTGTTGCTTGGTTAACAGCTTAATACTGTTTCAATTCTATTTAAAAATTATATTTTGTGCATTCCAATAGATTACTCTTATAGGGGATGTGCTAGTTTCTGAAAAATCAGCAGATACTCCCGGTATTCACCAGTGGGATGATGTCAATGGTTGAGTCATCATATGCTAGGATAATTGTAAGATATATTCAGTCAACAGCACTATTTTGTAAATATTGACATCAATTCTGTATAGTATATAATACTATTATATCTAATGTCAATTTTTGTGATAATTAATATTTACAGATTTTAGTTCACAGATAATTTTTAAATGTACTTCAGCTGGAAATCATAAGTATTTTAATGCGCACCTTATCATTCATTAGATACTTTGTGGAGATTTACTGTGTTTATTATCTCAGCATATTGTTAATGTGTGCGTATACTCTTCATAAACTAAAAAAAGAAAGACAAAATACTGAACATATGCTTTTTGTTGAATCCCATTACATGAGTCTATCTGCATAATTTATTAAAATTGTAATGCAATATTTGTAAGCTTTGTGCTTTATTGTTAACTATGTTGCAGTACCTGCGTGCTTAAGAACTCACATTATTGCTATAATGTGAGATTTTCAAACTTTTTCTCTAGGGTTGTGCAGCGAATGTTGTCCGTCCTGCTCGTATACGGCCGGCGCGCGATGGTTGTCACACAGCCATTGACCTGTCAGTATTGTACACTTCTCAAGACAGCACTAGGTAGCTTGCGCGCCCAGATAACTGCCGGCCACTGTATTCTCTAGGTTCCATTGAAACAATGCTGCTGCCCTGTTTCTTAGTTTCCTTAACGAACGCCCGACGGTGGCGCCATACTTACGTGCTCTATGCTCAGTCAGATCCATTTACCTTACACCTTTCTCAGCCCCTCTCCTTCTTGGCCTCCCTCTGACTCCACTTGATTGAGAGGGGAGTGGCCAGTTTGAATTGTGTACCCCCGGTCTCGGGGTCATTCGTCATTCTTCTTTCGTCTTCGTCCGGTGGCTCTGTAATTACCTTCTGCCTGATCAAGAACTCAGCTATGTTGCTACTGGCTTCTCTACCTGTTTGTCTAGATGTTATGATGCCAATATTTGACGAGGCTATGCTTCTGAAATGTACTTGTGGGAGCAGCTCACCGAAGCAGCTAGGCAGCAATTGTTGTGGGTGTTAATATAATCAATGTAAAATATGTGCAATTAAGCATGCCAACGTTATGGGGAGACGAAATGGTGAGTGGTGGAGTGCGATCTTTTTAAGTATTTTGGGCACGAAGTTTTAGCTATCTTTTGAGAGTTGTAAATGTGTGCTTCGTGTAGTGGGCTTTGCAGAGATTTTCTTTTTTCCAAATTTTTTGGTTGTATCAGTACCGCCCAGAACTGTTGTGTAAATGTTCGGATTTTGTGAATTTCATGTTGACTTCTTACAGTTTGCCATCACAGTGTCAGGTAACTGCCAGACCAGTTGCTTTGCCCGTTATCAGTGTGTTAATTTGATGATGCAATCCTACCACTCACTTTCTGGTTAATGAATTTTAAACATGTGTTCGTTAATTTTGTTTTATGTAAGTGTGCTTTGTAGGATTATCACACACTTATTGCTAGGCGCCGTACTGTTGAAGCATAGTTTTAGATCTGTTTGTTTAATTTGCTGTCTCGTTAAAATTTTATGAACGCCGTGCTTTGATTAGGGTCGCATACGATGGCCACGTCGTTCTTATATGTGTAAATGAAGTACCCGATGAATGGAAAATACGCTGTTACGTGCTAAACGCAAGCTGGGTGTAGCCCGTAACGGTTTCCTGAACGAAGTGAAAATTGTCAAGTCTGGTTCATGAATGAATCACGCACTTTGTTAGTGCTATCAATATTATAGAGTGTTACAACCTTGTGTTTGCTTTTTAATTTATTTCATAATAATAGTAAAGCTGTGATTAGAGGAACAAAGTTTTTGCTTTTAATGAAAGCCGATGTTTTAAATGAGTTTGGGAAGAGGTGTGAAAGTGCCTGAGTGAAATTCGGTTTGTACGAGCACGTTAATAACCAATTTTTTTTTTTTGTAATTCTGGTTGAGTTTGAACTAATGTACCCTCTATATTTTATACTTAACGTTTTTAGTGATTTATTCGTTAAGGATAATAGAGCTGAGCACTTGCCTCGTGAAAGTTTACGTGAGTTGTAACGAGTGTAATTTGATTTGAACTACGAAGTTAAGGTTGACCTTGGGGTCATTTATATTGAATTCATTTGAGGTGCATATAAATCTTTTTTAAATTTTGGCCACGGTAACTTTATCATTTTATGGCATTTTAATGTTAAATTTTGGTGTGCAATTTAACCAAGGAAAGAAGGTGTACCGTATTTCAAATAATTTTGAGAGCTTTGTATTTATACTCTGTGCTCATTATGTTTTCATCAATTTTGTGATCAGAGGCACTGATAATGATTATATTTGGAAAAAGGCTGTAAAACGTTGTTATGCAAAATACAACATGCAATATCGATTGTAATTTTCAATATTAAAATTGTGATATGTTGAAAATCTGTATTGCTACTTGAACAGTTGGATTCGCCATCATCCATGTGGGACGTACTCTTGATCGATTTGGTTACGAATCCATCATCGACCATCACGTCCGCCCATACATGATGATTGACTATCCTCAGGAGGAAGGGATCTTCCAGCACAATAAGGCTGTAGACTCAAACCCAGACATTCAAAAGTATGATAGGTACTATCTCCCGAGCATCCCGAAAAAAGTGCCGAAAAATCCCGCGTCGGGTTTTCCGCCATTTTGAAAAATAAAGCGGCTACGTTGGATTTTTGCCTATTTTTGAATAAAATATGTATAACACTCAAACTATTCAAAATTTTTTGTTGGTGTTTTTGAGATGTTTGTTATAGAAGTACGTACATTTTACTTTTCTCACTTTTATTCCATTTACGTGGCTTTGAAATAATCATTTTCGATTTTTAAATGTGAATTTGCAATATTTTAGCGATTTAAATTAAAACGGCTTACAATACGGGAAGATGTTCTAGATAAAAAGTTGTAGAGTGCTTAAAAACCTATCGTAATTACATAACACAGCAGAACTTTGCCATATATTGTGTTCACAGCGCAGCTTGTTTGTAAGTGTGGCACATAGTTGGCAGAACTTTATTGCTATACCACGTTTTTATAATAATTGGGGTGGCTGCCGCTAGGCATAAAAAAAACAAAGTGAATACTTTTGTAAATATTTAGGGCACTCCACTTATCAATTCATAAAAAAATTTCAAGGTATCCCATGTTGGGTTTTGCCACAGTGGACGCCATATTGGTTCAATATTCTGTTTTGCTTAAACGTTATATTTTTTCTTTAAATCGTCCGAACAACTCTGTGAATTTTATGTGTCTTATTTTTATAACCCTCTGTTGCAACACTACATTTGGTACAAAATTCACTCTTTTTGTAAGTGAAGTAATGAATATAACTTTATAATTAATATTTCACTTATGATTTTTATATAAGCACGCAATCTGGTTTGATAAACTTTACAGCTTGAAAATACTATGTCACAAGTCGTGAAGACAGAGTGAGGGTGAGGGAAGGGGAGGAAGGAGGGCGAAGGAGGAGGGATGAGCATGTGGAGCCATGTCTAGTTGAAAGCCATAGTGCAAGTCAGAAGTTCAGCATGTCTGGCAGACTGGTCAACAATGTGTGTGTACTGAATTTTATTTGTTGTGATAATATATTTTAAAAAGAGGCAAGAACAATTGGTATTGCAATTTGACTAGTTCATACTATAGTAGAAGAGTTAAAGTGTTGGTAGGAGTTGCATGTAACAACGTGCAGTTTTTTGCAACCTTGTAAAAACAAAGGCGGTGAAACAGTAACTTTGACTGTAAAAGGGCTAAAGAAAGTAATGCACAGTGAGATTCGGCAGGATAAAGTTAAAAATATACTTTAAGGAAAGCCAATTATTGTAGTGCATTGAGTTCTGTGAATGGTACGAACTCTCGCAATCTAAAAAAAAAAAAAAAAAAAAAAACCAACGACAATACCACCTGCTACAGTACCTGAAAATCCTGAGCAACGTGTAACACCACGGGTGTCATTTAATTTTAAGACGCCTCGGTTTTTTTTGTGGGTGCCTATGCATTGACTCGTTAATCTACCTTGCCCGAAGAATAATTTCAAAAGTTGATAGGAAAAGGTTATTTTACCGTCAGGTGAAGTAAGAAATTTTGGCACGGAATTTGGAGTTATATGGTCATTGAGCAAATGTTGATGCGAGCTATGAAGAGTAGTGGTGGTCTGACACGGGGCAGAGGGATTACACCTTCCACTATTGCTACTTGGGTGCACTCCATGCCAGGCATCCTTAAGAATAGTGGATGCAATGGAGAAATGTACAGGTGTTGTGTCTACCTCAGAACAACATTTGGAATTGCAACAGTCTCTTCATCATCGTGATGCCAAACATGTTCAGTGTTTCACACACTAGTTCCAGGAACATAATCCATTACAGTGAACAACTCCTCAGCTTGCATCTCAGCTCATGGGATGTTAGCTGATGAAAATGTAAATTGTGACAAGACACTGCAAGTTGGTATTGCTGCAACGAAGCAAACTAAGGGTATGAAATTCAGCGAAATTAATCTGAAACACAAGTTTATCGTGGCATCTCCGAGTAGTGCAACGAGATCAGTAACAGTGCGTAATAAATCAGTCTGTATCAACCCCAGCCAGCTTTTTCACCTCATTGTGTGCACCTTGAGAACTGAAAAACAGCTGTCCGAGATCTTCGAATTTGAACTTCCCTCATACCCTTCTTCCCTTTCCAGGAAGGTCTAATGAGAAAGGGCACGAAATCATCCATTGTGCGACTCTTGCCAACGACTCAGGCGCAACCAACAACAAACAGTGCCTCAACAAAGAGTGTGTCCTATGAATTCGATGGTGGACATTGTGTTCTATGGCAGCTTCCAGCGACATTTACAGAAATATGCCAGCAGTATACAGCATATTGTTATAGATTTGAGGTCTTTACATATATATTTAATTTATTATTTATGCTTTGTCTTAGATTTATGCAAGTTAGGGGATTTGTACCCGATGCTTTAGGGCTACTCTATAATTGAATAAATGCGTATTCCTTCCAAGGTTTGACTGGTCCCTCTTAACAGCAGACAGTGTATATAGCAAGTTGTGCCGGGTTGCCGCAGGAGGCGCGCAACGGGAACACAGTGCTGGAGATGGCGAGCCGCCTGTTCGTGCGGCGAGGGTTGGAACTGGAGCAGAACTTCCTGGACGTGGTGTCGCAGGACTTCGAGTCCGCCGTGGAGCAGGTGACGTTCGGCGGCAGAGACGCGTCGGCCGCCATCAACTCGTGGGTCTCCCAGGCTACGCACGGCAGGATACCCTCCATCGTCGAGTCCGGTGAGTGCTTGTGTGGCCTCCTCTACCTCACACAGTGTTGCCAACATTCAGACAGAGAATTACACTAGGCCACAATTGAAAATCCATCAGAATCCACTAACCTATACAATTATATTTAAACACATTTCAGATAATGACAATACCCATTTATAAAATTAAACAAAACAGTAGTTTTAACTATGTTTAAAATAACATTTTTGGCACGGTTAAATATGCATAATGTGGACTTACGTAGTTATCAAGAAACTGAAATAGCGACTACGAAGTAACATATTAGTATAATGATGAAATGCCACACACTTATGAATAACCACGGAAATATGGTAGAAATATTTATCGCTTCATCATGACAATATTTTGATATGATTTTTCGATACTCGAGGTATGAATGTGTGTTTATATATACTTACATGCATACACATATATCCGCCCAAAAAACTGTAAACAACAAGCCACACACAATTAAAAAAAAAAGCCATTAGGTTATCCACTAACCACTATAGTGATACTCATTCTTATATTTCAGTAAAGATTGCATGATATACTCTGTTGTCATATGGCTACTTATTTTCGACATCCAAGAAGTTATGCTGTGTTTAGAGAGTAAGTACATACATACAATAACACGTAACAAAAATCGTCACATTGCATAGTAGACGCACTATAGATAGCAATTTTTCCCACTTTGTAGGAATTAAAATCCACCAAATATGGTGGAAAATCCGCTAATCTGACGTCACTGATCCCACACGAAACCACGTCACGGGTGTACCCAGTGGCACGTGATGAAGTGTTGCAAGGTAAGCTGGTGCATGCTCAGTGCTGTACACACTCGGCTCATACAGCAGGAGCCAGTAACCAGAGTGGAGCCGCGAGAAACAGAATGTATTGCGGCCATTTACGAGAGAGAGAGAGAGAGAGAGAGAGAGAGAGAGAGAGCGAGCGGTGAGACACCCGTTACACACGTGCTATGACGTTTCTTTACGTAAGTTGGTTTTCATTATTTGTATGTATGTACATTCCTACAACAGAAGAATCGTGATTTCGACATGAATTTATGCGAAAACTAGGAGCTAATTTTTTTCCGAGGGCAGGGTATGATAATGATTGAAAGTTGAACAGAATATGGTAAAAAAATATAAAATAATTTGTTCGTGGCCAACGCCTTTTGAGGGTTCCGCCTGCCTGGGGCTTGTGCTGCGTTAGGAAACTGTTAAACGTGCCTCCAGTATGTTTACCTACAGAAAGACATCATAACCCAGACGAGGAAGGAATGATACTTTCCATCAATAAAATGATAGGGTCGCCGCTGAAAGTCCCATAGGTACACGCAGCACTACGAGAACACTACGCGCAAATTCAGAGCCCTGCGCGTAGCGGCGATGGTACTGTTGTAGCGTGTGTCCAGCGTAACCCTTATAGCTAGGGCCACCTGTTTATCGCGAAACGATTTGCGCGGAGGGTAGACTTCAACATCCTATGTGCACACTTGCGCTCTTCATATGGGTCATTTGTGTTTGCGTGACGAATGTCTGTTACACGAGTAAGCCAATCAGAATTAAGTTTCTCCGATACTGACTGTCCGTGATTCGTAGTCAGACAGATAAGACGCGTAACAATTCAAATGATCCAGTCACCAAAACGATTCTCAACTGAAGCGCTTCGGAACCCAACTTGCTCTGAATCTTTTTCGCGGAAAACAGGTACCCCTATTTATAAATATCGCGTTTCTCGGCCGAAAAGGATGAAAATGATGCAGCCAGGTGAGATACATTACCACTGCGCCACCCATGGAGGTAGGAATATCAAGAGATGACATGCTATGACGTCATTGAAGCTGCATTTTCGTCCATCGCTATATTGTGACACCCAAAAGATTGAAAATGTTGAGGCAGGTATGTGTATTTAATGCATGTAAAATGTGAAAGATTTTTAAACAAATAACAGCTAATGAAGCTAATCTTTTAGGCTAAATATCAGCATGCTCTGATACAATAGTATAAATTCATTTGTGACATGTTAGGTTTCAAATGTTACATTGTGGTGTACAGGGTTCATCATTTTATCAAGCACTCTAAACTTGAAACAGTGAGAATTGAGCCAAACCAGCGAAAAAAGTGAAAATTGCGCAACTGATAATCAATGCAAGATATCTTATGAATATAGTGGTTACATTTCACTGATTTACATGTGATTTCCACTGAATTTTAGGAATTCCACTTCTATAAGTCACTTGTTACCATTTCATTTGCTTGATTCACCGGTCAGCAATAGCTTATCAACTGACATTCAGTGAATATTACTTAACTGATTGATGTAAGTGATTCTGACTTGGAGTGTGCACATCCACAGGCAAGGCCAAACCTCGCTAGTTTACTGTGTGTGCTTCCAGTGCTGCCGGAGAACATGAAGGTGATGATGGTGAACGCCGTGTACTTCAAGAGCCCTTGGCGACGGCCCTTCAGTAGGGCGGACACGGCGAACCACACCTTCACCCTGCGCTCGGGGTCAGGGGTCACCGTGTCCTGCATGCACATCGGAGGCATGTTACAGGCGGGTGAGGACCCAGAGCAAGGAGTCAAGTGGGTCAAGCTACCATTCCGCGTGAGTACCTACACTCGAAAATATTAAACAGTTAAGGTTGAAGTAAAGCAACTGCCTGTGGAGCACTGCACCCTACTATGCAACGTGAAGAACTTGTAAAAAAAAGTAGTACAGGCACCATAAAAATTGCCAGAAAAGGACGATTTATGCTGTATATGAAAGAAGAATGTATATATTTTGCAACATTATAAAATATTTTACTAAAATATACTTTTTAAATGTAAAAAAAAAATCGATAAAAATATTCTGCTTATTTAACCTAATTTAAGCGCATTTCCATTCTGGTTGCTTCGCAAAGCAGATTTTGCAAGAAAATCTTCAAGAAAGATCGTCATAGTATTTACTGTGATCGTGTGTTATTAAATAATAGTAATAATGTATCATTTCAATTTTATAATTATCTTTATTTACGTTAGTTTCAGTCAAAAGTGTTTGTGGCAAAAGACAAAAATAAGTATAAAAATTATTTCCTACATTATTATTAGAATTTTCTTACACACAATCGTAGTAAACATTATGGTGATATTCCATTACTAAGATTTTCTTGCAAATTCTGCTTTCCGAAGCAACCAGAATGGAAATGCGCTTAAATTTTGTTAAAAATGCAGACTATTTAACTCGATTATTCTTTTATATTTAAATAGCATATTTTAGTAGATTATTTTATAATGTTGCAAAATATATAGGTACATTCTTCATTCATATACAGCATAAATCGTACATTTATGACAATTTTTATTGTGCCTGTACTACTTTTTTATGAGTTTTTTCTCATTGTATAGTCGAGTGTAGTGCACTATTGGCAGTTGATTTACTTCAACATTAAAACTGCTCCAAATCATTACGTTCGACTGCAAGTCTGTTGAAACTGCTCCATTTGAATATGTCGAGGTGAATTGAGCGATTTAGATGCGTCTTAACAGCGAGGTCTTGAGAGCTAACGAGGGTGAAACGAAATGGGGATGGAGCAGCATCGGAATACAAGGGCGGGGGAAATAGGATATCGCCGAGGAAATCCGCCGACCAGTGGTATCGTCCAGCACGATTACCACATGCGAACATGAGTAAGTAACATCCTACTTGTGCTCTTATTCACTGATAAAACAGTTATTCTACTGATTCATAGTGGTTTGTACTGGCTTGGCAGTAAAACCTCAGTGTTTACCACTGATTCGCCAGTAGATAACAGCTCATTAATTGAAGATCCAGTAAAATATATGTACTGATTTAAATCAGTGATTCAGATTTGGAGTGTAAACTAGACTCGACTTGAATGCATGTTACACTCAAAACATCCTTTTGGCAGCTATTCGAGACATGTTATAGGCTCTCCAAGATCGACTGAGAAATTTTGAAATCAACCTTTGTGAAATGTCACTACTCTTGCCTGCGTGTATTTTAAAATGCATACTGGCAGTCATACGCACAGTTACAACCAAGGGAAGGTACAATCTAAGAAATTTTTGCAAATGTACCACATCTGTGTATATGTATATTGGGGAAGCGCATATTGTTCTGCTCTTTAATTTCTACCTTTTGAGTTGTTAATTTAAAAGTATTATAAGGTAGACAAGGAGGCTAGAAGCATCTTTAATTATTAGGTAGACATAAGGTCCTCAAGTTAATTCCCTGAAAATAGCTCAGTTAATCAGGATTACTCTCAAGTAACGTAAATCAGCAAGTTATTTTATATATAGCTTTTGTTAATCTTTAAAGACACCACATTATACCCTTCCGTCAGAGGGACGGCGACATGCTCTGGAAGAGCTTCTCCGGAGGCATTGTATGAAATACCTTGTTATTCGAAGCTATTCACTCAGACTCACCACTAAATACGTAGCTCGGGTTGGTCAAGCCCGCACCACAGGACGATCACGTCTTTCTTTAACGAACTGGAGCTCATAGATGGACAGCAGCAGCAGCGACCAGCGGTCGCGGCGATCCGAAGAAGAAATATGGCCACCGTATTTTTTTTTCTAACTTACCCTAATTCTAAGTGTTACTTGTACGACGGAAACTATTGCATCTCAGGGCTGTGCCCCTTACGTCTACAGGGGAGGAAATCCATGCAAGGTGGCATTCATCGCGGCAGAGAGGGATTGGGCAGCCATTGCCACTGCTTTGGGCCATAGCCACCTCCCTTAGTGTACCTTTAGTTAAAACTATAACTAAGAAGAGGTTGGGAACAACCGGCATAAGCACCATAAAAACCCAGTCGACAGAAAAGAATTTAAACATTATTACATGCATTATTAGAAAATGCTACGGGAACAGATGGGTAAGGACCATGTTCTTTATTAGTAGGAAGAGAAATTCCAATAGATAGGGGGGTGGGATTTTATTTTCCCTTGAAATATCTAGCGCTGGACTAACCAGAGTGGGGGAGAGAACTCCACTCCGGCGGGGGAAGGTGTGATCCCCCCCCCCCCCAAGTTACCAATGGATCCCGGCAAAATTAAAGAAAATGGAAATGAGCTGCCGAGTAGTGTTAGCAGAGCCAACACTAGCCGGCTTTTACTTATCCTAAGGGGGGTAGAAAATTGCCTATAAAGGAAAGGTGAATTAGATTCATTATTCTAAGTTACTTGTTACTAGTTTATGTCCTCGGGAACATAAGTTGAATTCTACTGCTGTGCTACCTCGCAGCGGCCAATCTCTGTAGACATAGGCTGTAACAAAGTATATCTACTGCCATGATGCTGCGAGTGCACGGAACTTCCCTGGCGACCCCGTTTAAATAATCAGGCCGCGTCCCCAATTTCCCCCCTTTCGTCGTCGATTGAGTGGCTCCTTGCCGCTCGAAATAATGTTTGCATCGGGCATCGCTTCGTTGCCATAAAAATATGGTAAATTTATTTCCCATACAGTTACTGTAGCGTTCCTACATTCGCTCAGGAAACAGTCGAATGCGTAGGGAAGTTCCCAACTTTGTACAGTATGATACTGACGTTCCTACATGTGCAGTGTGATGTGTGGTAATATTTCCATACAATGTATAGGTTAAAAACATCCACTAGAGAGTAGGAAGTTTACCAGAATTTAAATTACAGTGTAGTTGCATGTCTTACCTTTGAATTTAATGTTTTGGCTAAACATTTGTGTTTTTTTTCCTTTTTCCTTTTTCTTTTATGTTTATAAGGGGGAAGGGGAGAGCGAGTAGGAATTAGTAAACTGTAAAATATTTACTTTTCAAATAATTTCATGGTTTCAGTTTAGCGACGGATAAATAAAGCTGTAAGGCCCATGGAAACGTTAATTTTTCATACAGTGGAAGAATGCACTATTTGCATACAAGTAGATCTTAAGCAGGGCTTTCAGAAGTGCTCAGTTTACCGTTAACAGCCTACAAAAGAATTTATGCAATAAAATAACTTGGGCAGTAAGTATTAAGCGTATCTATACAATAGGATTAAAAAATTCAAGGGACACAATGGCGATGACACTGCTTGAGTTAGATTACTACAAACTATTCTTAGTCTATGCCGTATTCGTTCAAATGGAAATCGACATTTATTTTTTCGTTGTTTTGTTTTAAAAAAATTTCAAAACAGACCATTGTCAATTAATAATGCAGTGCAAGTTTTTAAACTAAAATTTTAAAAAGTTTAAAGTTTATTTAAATATATGTTTTTCGGTAATGAGCTAAACTTAAGACTTACAAAATATTTCCACTTCAGTAAGTAAATGCAACCCCAATGTGTTGGACTAGCTTAGAGACAGTGTGTTGGAAAAATTTGAACTCTTTACTTCTTAATGCTTACTTAGTTTTTATTGTGCAAACACCTTAGCCTAGACTCGACTTAAATGCATGTTGCACTAAAAAACATATTTCTGGCAGCTGCTCAAGGCTTCACGTAGCAAGGAGGATGGGGAAACTTTAAGTTTTACGTTATGAATGTTAGGAGCCAGCAACCAGTTGAGGTCGATTTGCTCAGTCAAATGACTTCTGCTGCCCTCTAGTAGCTGATTCATACGTTTGGAGGGTTTCTGTATTTATTTACTTGCATTTAAATGCATTTACGTATTCAGCAGAAACATGCAATGAGTACTTAAAACAACGTTGCTAGGAAACGTTGAAAAATAATCAGAAGACGTATGATATCATTAAATGTATAATTTTTAAAATGGCGTAGTAAATAAGATTTATTTTCTGTTATTCAAATGACATAAGAATCTACATAATACTAATAGTAGTAGGGGCGGCGGGTTCCTGTGACACTTGTAGAATGACATGTGGATGGAGCAGATCATCGATTGATTGATTATTCGATTAATCGAATAGTCGATTAGTGGCTGATTAATTAATTTGATTAATTAATCAGTGTAATTAATCAAATTAATCGAAAAATGTTTTCGTAACAAATTTTTTTTATTTTATGGGATTCTTTGATATCAAAGATATCGACTGATCAGAGGGATGTATTGTAATTGTTTATATATGTTTTAATGTTAGTGTAAGAATGTTATGATTAATATTTTTATTTTTGTTTGTGGATGGAGCGAGAACATGGAGCAGGTTCCTGGGACACCTAGGGGAGTGATGTGTGGATAAAGTGGGAGCGCACGTGTCACTTCTGGAACACTTAGCGAGTGAGGAGCAGATATTCGATTGTTCGATTAATCGATTATGAGCAAGGGCACACATGTCACTTATGGACCACTAAGATTTACTTTCAATTAGCCAACTGCAATAAGTATAGATCCTTAAATAATAACTTTAATCATGCGATTACCATGCACACCATTAAATATAATTAATACAGACACGAGATATTAAAAATTACTTGTGATAACCATGAGACAAATTCATTAAAACTACTTACCCCGAGTACATCTCACAAAATTTATATTAATATCATAACGAAATTCCTTACCAATATTTTAAACACCTGAATAAATAGCACGAGACAAAGTTACTCACACCAAACGAATTTCACACTTTCAAAATATGCAAAATTATTAACGATTAGATTGAACACACAAAATCCTAAAACAAAATAGTTAAATATGAACACATGAAAAAAAAAATTTATACTCACTCAGGAATGAAATAACTACAACACATTAAATTACTCACTTATCGCCCACAAAGCCAGGTGTCATAAGTTCACAAATCAATTAAAACACATGATTTACAATCAAAATTAAAACTACAAGTTCAGAGAAGCCAAAAATCTCCCCCAAATTTAATTACCTCCCAACACTGATCCATGCAGCCCAAATCCCCAGGTATCATAAAAACATTCTCCTGACAAAAATCCCCCCCTTTCTCCCCAACACTGACATACACATACACGAAGTCACACATACTCCACCCTCATTGGCTCTAAAACCCCCATCAAAATGATCACCCAAATGCCAATTAACTCGTAAGTATAATCATTTCACAAACGCATCTTTCGTTAGCTCATACGACCGTCAAAATCAAATGCCCATTGTGAAAGCCTATTGCGAAAGCCTACTGCAAAAACCCGACATACATACTTTGTTATACCACACGTTAATACATAGTACCGCTACTCTTACAAAAGTGTACGCCTGCATATTGTCTCTGTCGTTCCAATGCTCGCCTAATGCGAAAGTCTATCGCATGCATTTCCGGTAAATTAATAATAAGAATAATAATAAGAAACTAAATAAAAACCTAATAATTATCCGAACACGCCAGACTTTAATAAACAAATTGAGAAATGTATTAGGTAGGAAACAGTCAACATCTTGAGTTACCCAATGAGGCAAGCCAGGTAGTACTATCGACTCTTGTGAGAAAGCAATTTCTCTGCCTGCCTCATCTCCTCTTCCGCGCACACAACATGGTAAAATAAATCGGTGCAAGCTCTCACGATGGCCGAGACCACCCATTTCGATGTTTCACCTAGACTACTGCAATGCGCTGTAGGCAAGGACAAACTCAGACTCTCATGCTATGCCACGGAGAAAACAATATATTATTCTGCCCTGAGCAGTGTGGAGACAACGATGTCAAGGAGGGGGAGAGTTTCGGAGCCCGTCCTCCGCCATCCCACCCCTTTCCCAGCATGGACTTTTGCCTCTGTGTTTCCCACCCTCCACTCCTGCGAGCCCGGCGAAGTTTCCCCACAGAGTTCTGCTGCGCGTTCTGCTGGCACCCTTAACCAACTAACTCTGCGATGCACTGAGAGATACGAATGCTGTCACCAGCCGTGCTTGTCTCTCCTCACACCCTTTGTGAGCAGCCATTCATCTATCTGCCAATGTCGAACATTTCTCAAAATCCCCTCTTCTGATGCACATTCGACATACTTTAAAAGAAAAATACTCCAAATTCTCAAGCCTCAGGCTGTTCGAAACCACACATATTTACCGTTTCACCCCATCTCCTGCAACACATCATAGGCAAGAGCTTAGTGCAATATGTCACGCCTTACAGCTTGCTTAAACAGAACAGAGCGCTCTTGAAACTATAACATTTTTTATTGATACTCCTAAACTCCTCCAAGGTGCTGTAGGCAAGGACAAACTCAGACTCTCATGCCGCGCCGTGGAGAAGACAATATATTATTCTGCCCAGAGCTGCATGGAGACAACGATGTCAAGGAGGGGGAGAGTTTCGGAGCCCGTCCTCCGCCATCCCACCCCTTTCCCAGCATGGACTTTTGCCTCTGTGTTTCCCACCCTCCACTCCTGCGAGCCCGGCGAAGTTTCCCCACAGAGTTCTGCTGCGCGTTCTGCTGGCACCCTTAACCAACTAACTCTGCGACGCACTGAGAGATACGAATGCTGTCGCCAGCCGTACTTGTCTCTCCTCACACCCTTTGCGAGCAGCCATTCATCTATCCGCCAATGTCGAACATATCTCAAAATCCCTTCTTCTGACGCATTTTCGACATACTTTAAAAGAAAAATACTCCAAATTCTCATGCCTCAGGCTGCTCGAAACCACACATATTTACTGTCTCCTGCAACATGTTGTCGGCAAGAGTTTAGCATAATATGTCATGCCTTACAGCTTGTTCAAACAAAACAGAACGCTCTTGAAACTATAAGATTTTTTATCGATACTCCCAAACTCCACCAAGGTGCTGTAGCAAGGACAAATTCAACCTCTCATGCCACCAAGAAAGCTATATATTATTCAACTAACTGATTCTGATGGCAAACAAAGTCTAACCAATGACCAAGCCGATATCCTTCCTCGAAATGTCATCCACACAATCGCCAATGCTAATCGCACACTCCCTTTCCTACGACTGTACTCTTGTCCTAGCCCTGTCCAACAGAACATAGAAACAATTTACAAAGCAAGGCTCCGAACAAATCTCTCTATCTCATCTTCTCCTGATTATATATTTCTATACCATATCTCCAGTGCATGTGATCTGGAAGAAATGATACTTCTGAAATCTGTGCATACTACATTTTAGTTAAAAACCCCCCAAAAAAAATTGATGTTATAAGTCACATCTCATAATATTATTTTTTAGATAGATTTACACAGTAAATGAAATGATTACATGCTAGGTGTATTACAATCATTAACCCAAGAAAATAATTAACAATGTAAATACTTTCACTCCTTACAAAGCAGAAAATAGAATTACATAATAAATTAAATATAATAGATTACCACTCAAACAATGCAAATTATTGCACAACAAATAGTACATACATTCCCCATCCAGAGATTTATTAAATGAATAACATCAAATATTATTTGAAATGTTTTTATTTACTACAAAAACAATTTACAAAACATTGTATTTCAATCGTTTAATATCTTGATTCTTCACCTACGAGTTGTGTGCTAGTGAGTAACCCCTCCATCGAACCAAGCTCATGTATGTTATCCTTTTAATAATTTTATCGATCAAATATTCATTTGGAGAACTTACTTTTGGCAATTTGTGTTTGTAAAAACCATATCTTATGGATTTACCATCATAGGTTTCTAGATAATACACTCTGGGAAATGAATTTCTAACTTTAATAATTTTAAATATTTCGTATGACAAATTCACTGCAAATTTTTTCTCAAAGATTCCTTTCTGCTTCGAGATACGTATAAATTCACCAATTTTGAACTTTGATTTTCTTTCGTCGATTACTTTAACATTATTATACACAGTTTTCATCAAACTACTGTCCATAACTTTTTTGGGTGCCATATTGATAGTTCTATGATATCTGGAATTATAAAATTGAAGTATTTCAGGCAAAACATCAACCCAATTATAAGTGCCTTTTGGTGTGAAATGCTTATAATTTAATTAAGTAATCGATTTATTAAATTGTTCCACAGCATTGGCTTTAAGCTTCGAATATGTTGTGTAGTGATTAATAGCATATTCGGTTATTAATATTCCCAAGTCATATTTCGAATAATCGTCTATTATGGTTCAAATATATTTGTATCCCTTATAGTATTTCGAAAGCAATGTCATTTTACACAAATTGGCTTGAAGACGATCATTTAAGCCTTTAGTAATAACTGGTCTTCTAGGATATCTTATCCTTACAGTAGCATAAAGCTCTTGAGCAATCTTACTGAACTTCATTGATAATATAACCGTCATCAGTCAATTCTTCAAGAATAGAAAAATGTTATTTGTGTGTGAATTATTACCAGCCTTTCTCGAAGCAATGAGAAGTTTAATCTATCGACCAATTCATTAGGATTGTTCCAATATACAAGAGAAAACCTGTTGTCAATTTCATTTTTATATATTCAATTTCCAACAATATCGCTTAATAAATAAAGTTTCGGATGATTTTCGTCATCACCTAAACGATTATTTGCATTCGTGCGGCGAACAAGTACTTCATATTTTTTCGAATCACTGTCGGAATAACCATTCGGCTCGTTTTTACATAATAATTCAAAAAATTCATCGCTATTATCAGTCATGTAATTACCTACTTGAATTCTATTTTCAGGCAAAAACTTAATTATCGGATCTCCCAGAAGAAGCTTGTTTTATATCTAAATAATGTTGTTTTAATTCAGTCATGTTTTTTCTTCTCTATAGGTTCTTCCGACTTAATTTCCACTAGTGTATCATTAAACGTATTTAGCATGGAATGTAAAGTATATATTCTACTCATAACAGGTTTAAATATTCCTTCATTCAAAACATCCCATTCCATTCGGACACATTTAGCTTGTAAATATTTCGTCTTTACAGCAGATACAACTTTATGTAATTCTGAAGCAGAGTCAGACATTTTGTTTGTTCACATTAAATTCAATCTATATCTATGAATGAAGTCATTGGCTTTTAGCGGGTGTATTAGGTCGATTAGTTTGTGCTTTTTTAATTTTATCAACTTTACCCAAAAGTATGTGTAATTTGCTCACAGTTTTAACCCTCAAATAGTTACTATAATAGTTTATTCGAGATATCAAATATTAATTTGCTTTTTCAAGTCTGTTTGCACAGCTGAACCAGATGTTTTATTGATCAATTCAACATTTATATATTGCGTCATTTTGTCCACTTGTGTATCAAATTGTGTTGTAAGTGTAGCACTTACAATTTCATTAATTACATTTTTTAATGATCCAAACATTCGTTTGTTGTAGTTTATATATATTGCCTTATAGTCATCACATTTACCAGTATTTACGAAAAATAACTAATATTATTAGGAACTTTAGTAATAGTTTCGGTTATGTTTATTAATTTCTCTTGCATATAGGCCGATTGCAATTGAAATACGTTTAGTGTAATGGTGTTTTAGTCTTCCACATAACGTTTATTTACCACATCTGTATCTTTCACTGTTATATGCACATTACATTATATATGTCCTTTCAAATCACAATTCCCATTGCGATTTCTCGTTAAACAGGTATTGTAATGTTTGTGTTTTATACAGCTATGTCCGAACTTTTAAATACTCATTATTTTTCGTGGGGAAGCAAAAAACTGTCACATCCAGACCTATATCTGCCTTTAAAAAGTGGATGAGGTGGTATAGTTAACAGAAAAACATACTTGTTTTTCCAACAGTAAAAACACATGCCTTTAAACTTTATAAATGTCATATCGCCTAAAATGTGATCATTGTAAATATGTTGCAGATTTGTATTGTCAATATTAAACACAATTATCATATTTGTACTATCATGCAAATTATGTTTTGGAATACGTGTGTAACTTGCAATAGATAAAAACAATCGACCCTGTGGTTCAAACCAAAATCGTCAAAAATTAACACAGAATAATATAATGCTTCATTCGTTGATATAATTTCTTCTTTATTAGTAAAGGGGAAATATTGCATTCCTTCAATTAATGACAAAATGCTTGTTACGTGTTGATATTTCTCTAGTATTGTTTTAGAAAACACATATATGTTTTCAAATTTAAGTCAATTTGGATACTCCAACAGCAACATAATAACACAAGTTTTTCTGCATGAAGAAGGACTGCTTATTATACACCACATATATGGAGGTAAAATAATACCATGTTTTGGTTCAATTCTGTTTAGGTACTATAGTAAAACTATAAATGTGAGTTCAATATAGGTTCACATTCAGTTGAAAACAATGACTCATACTAAACATATCAAAACCCAGAAATAAGCTTGCAAAATGTCTAGCACCGAACGAACAAGAAATAAATGGTTTGGATAACGTGTGTAAATAACACAATATAGTTTATGATCGAACAAACAATTTTAAAGAAAGACATATAGCAGATACAATTCTAGCTGATAAAGTAGAAAATATAAGGAAGAATCCATCTACATCGACTGGTGAAAAGCTAGGCACTTGGGTCGTGGATAATGTTGTGGGCTCAAAAGTAAAAAGAGGCATGGGCGTAAAACACAAAAGATATGAAAAACCAAGAAAGGTGGAATATTACTATTCATATTTCCAGCATTATCAGCTCTTGGAGATATAGTGGGAGGCATTTAAGCTCTTGCTATATCAACTAAATCAAGTGGTAAAGGAATGTATCTTAAACCATTTAAAGTCAGTCAATGACGAAAAAACTCCAAATATGGAAAGACATGCAGAAAGCCCTAAATAGTCTTCCAGAACGTGCATTAACAAACAAACACATTAATATATTTGTAATGAAACTTGATATTCCCTATTTCCTAGGTATGTATATGAGAGACGATTTACCAAAGAAACCAAACCTTTGCGAATGGTTGATTGTTAATTTAGATTCGAAACAAAACAAAGGGACACATTGGGTTGCATTAATTAAAAACAAAAATCAATCATTGTACTACAACAGTTTGGCGATTTACGTCCTACAATTAAAATGCGCATTTATATGAAAAACACACAATTAAGATACAATTACAAAATGGAACAATTACCAAATACAATAAATTGTGGACATTTACATTTACATGTTTTGACTATAAATAGGATATATGTCAATGTATCAGTAAAGCAATATTGTAATATGTCAATTATGTTGATATTAAGTGGAAATTATTCGCAATTGTGGTCGGTATATTTCCCAACTTCGGAGTTAAAAGGAGAATGGCATTTAAGTCTAATCGAAATCATTACTTACAACAGCATCCCAAACATCAATATAGACAACCAATCATTTACGTTCAACAATGGTGAACAAACATACACAATTGTTCAACTGGTCAGATCCTATGAGTTGGATGACTTAGAAACGCTCATTAAAGCATCATTACCTGAAAATTTACAATTCCGATTACGTGAAAATCCAATACATTAACTAGAGTGATGTATAGTAATGTAGATATCGATTTCACAGAAGACAATTCAATTGCAAATGTGTTAGGGTACAATAGTAGACTATATCCATCTAATCAATTGCATGAATCGTCAAAACAGGTTAATATATTGTCGGTTAATGTATGTTGTATAAATGCTAATATTCTAGGTAAATCATATTTGAATGGAAAACTGACAAATACAATACATGAATTCACATGTGCAGTGGCTCCAGGATATAAAATAATTGAAAAACCGAACACATTTATATATCTTCTAGTAATAGTTAATCGAGTGGATGAATTAGTTGTTACAATTGTCGATCAAGGTGGTAAATTGATTAATTTTACAAATGAAGAAATTACAGTTTGATTACATTTAAAAAAAAAGCACATGCATTCCATGTTTATTTCAGTCTAAATGGGTATTGTTTATGATAGTCAATATGCTCATAAAGTAGGTGCTTCATTTAAAAATAACGATTCTATAAAACATATTTCGAAGAAAGCAACTATAAAAAGATGTAAACAGAAGCATAAAACGATAATTTCAAATAAGTTACAAATAAAGTTAACACAAGGCAACAGATTGCTTTTAAAGGAATAGGATATACCATTATTAGAAATGGAAGACATACTTAATGTTAAAGAACCAATAAGCTATGATGATGCAATCACCAATATGGGAATACATGTATATGAACTGTTCCAATCAGGTCCATATATGTTCCCATCGGAAATAAGGATTGCTATTCAAAATCATGATATTTACACATTACCATCGAAATCAAGTTTAAGGTTTAGAGGAACAATTAAAAAGACAGCCGATACAACTATTCCAACAACTACAGGAATTGTGAGAAATGGAATACTTCATTTAATCGATGGAATTGCATATCAGCTCAATGGAGTGGAAATAGACCAAACATGAGAGGTTGGAATTTCTTCCATGATAACAAACTATATCTTGGGAACTGTAAACAATCTTTAAATAGGACTAATGTCTGGATGGAGCAATGCTAAAGATTTTACACTAGAATTAAACCCAGGTGGAAAATATGAATTTCTTTTACCGTTAAGTATGGTTTTGGGTTTTGCTGAGGACTATAAACATGTAATATTAAATACTAAACAAGAATTAGTTATTCTATTTGGTAACACACATTTGAATGCTATACACAACCCGGCTAATAACGAGGAAGATGTAACATTTGAATTAAACAGTGTCCGTCGGCTAATGCCACATATTGAAATTACCACCCATGAACTTGTAAAGTTTTTAAAATATATCGAAAAGGAGTATAATCTAGACATTGCATCACAAAAAGTTATTTGGAGTGCGAAATCAAGTATTTCATCTGAGAGACCACAATTTGTTCTTATTTGTTTTCAAACAAATCGACAAAAAATTTAAAATATTATAGATCAGTATTCGAAAATTGTGATATAAAAAATATTAAACCTTATCTAAACAGTCAAGCTTATCCCTATACCAATTTAAATGCAAACTTTGAAAATGGGGAGTTCCTTATTTACTATGTATGTACTCAGAATTTCAGGAAATCTATTATAACAAATTGAGCTTACCAATCCTAGAACCAGAATCATTAAAACCAGAGGAACATTATTTGTATTTGATGTAAGCAAGCAATACAACACTATTACCAGTAGTATAATTAATTCACGAATTTAAATTATTGCAAATACACCAATTCTAGCAAATACCTGAGCTTATGCATTGATAATACATGATAGATTCGCGAGCTACAATGTAAGAGATAAGCTGGCGAAGATAATGACTTGAATCAGTAGGCGACAAGATATGCTATTAACAACATGTTTTGCAATGTGCAAGGATTTCAATCCCCAGAAAAATGTATCATTAAAGAATTGGCTATTACTGATATGGAAGAATGCACAGCAGTATTCAGCTTCAAACCACCATTCCACTGGGAATATCTGAGTCCTAAATACAATAAAACATATATATGGGTAACCAAACACCACCGCAGTTTAACCTGACAAAGTAGGAGTATGGAGTTTGAGAATATTGAAGAGATTTACAAGCAATACTTAAGTAATTGTTAAATATATGTAGGAGGAGCAGACCAAAAATGTATTTTACAAAGTGTGTGGACTGGGTAAGTAACAGATATTCAAAAAGAACACAATTGCCCATTATTCAAAAAATTACATAAAACGTACGGATCTAATTCAACACTCTTCTCTGCAGAGGAAAATTCTAAATTAATGCTAAAATGATCATTGGTGTCTGGCTGGGTTGAAACAGATCATGGTGACCCCCCCCCTTCCCCTTGAGTCGCCAGTGGATATTATACGAGTGATATGGCATTATCTGGAATGAGTGGAAATTCAGTATATAAAATTACTTGGTTGTATGTAATACACTAGTTCGCAAATATGGATCAAGACGAGAATGAGGTCACATGCTCATGCATACAGAAATAAATATGTAAAGTGAATACCAGCAAGTTATTAGCACGTTGGAGCAAACCATTTCGACTGTGTTTTGGAAAGTAACAGTTTTGCTGTTTTTGTAAAAAGTCTTTTTTTTTTTACTCAACTGCTATTTACGTTTCTGGAACTCTTGTTTGTTTCATTTCAAAAATATCCATTAGAAGGTGAAAAATTGTACTGAGTTAATATCTTGTCCAGATATGACAAAATGTAATGTTTGCCATCGAAGAACTGTATTCACACTTTTACCAGAAGGTATAATACTACTGCAAGACAGATGTAAATATTACAAATATTGCCAAAGGGAAGAAGTTATGTATATGTGTGCTTTTGTAAACATCTATTGTTATGAAAACATACTTTGTAGTGAAATAAATGGTTTAAAACTATTTTTTGTGTTTTACTGACTTTACAAATATATTAATTGTAATAGTCCCATTTTCTGAGAACGAAATGTTAGGTGCATTTAAAAACAAAATCCAATTGTGTTTGCAGGATAGTGATTAAATAATAGTACATTTGAGAGCGATATAATACTTAAATGTACATTTCAAACAAATAATGTACTCGAATTACTTCCTAGAATTTATAATTCCTCGAATTACATACAACTGCTTATTAAAGAGATGCACCTTTCAGTTCCATTCTTGACTTGGAAGAGTATGGACTCATTTAAGGCTTTGCTGTGTCGCTTTTGCAATAAAACATTTACAGCTCTAATGCAGCATGCACCGACATGAAATGAGAACCTGCAAGATGAAAAATTCAAGCAAACAGTTTCAGTGTGATTCCTGCCATAAGCAGTTTTCTTGAGCCAATATTTTGAAGAGACATTATACAATTTGTATCCATCGTTCTCTACAACCAACATTGCAGCTGGCACCGCAATTAGCACCACAATTGGCACTGCAATTGGCACCACGATTAGCACCTCAATTAGCACTGCAATTGGTACTGCAATTAGCACCACAATTGGCACTGCAATTGGCACCACAATTGGCACTGCAATTGCCATCGCAATTGGCATTGCAATTGACTGCTCACTCAGCACCTCACACAGCACCTCACACTGCTCCGCCTGCTCCACAACCTGAGCCAACACCACACCCTGCTCCACATGCTACACAATCAGTTCAACAGTTGACATTTCCTGCCCTACCCACTGTATTTCCTACAAAACGTTGAAACATTTATAGAGGATTGGGAAATAATCCACTTTACAACTCTCCAGAAAATAGTTTGTCACCTCTCAACTATGAAAAACTAAGCACAGCTTTTGCAGGCAGACTGATAAACGCTAGTACATATAACAACCAAACAGATACTGATATAGATTTTCGAAGATTTTTCTCAAGGTGTAGGAAACCTCTGCTAGATTTAACTACAACATCGCCTCGACCAATATCTCTTAGTGTAAATATATCCTGTAAATATTTTAATTCCAATACAGCATACGAATCCTCTACAGAAACTTCCTATTTTCAAACTCAAGCTCTCCCCATTCAACATTCCACGTATAATAGTGACATTTATAACTCTACCATAGTACCTTACTTAACATCCAGACTTCAATAACTTAATGCTTGTGGAAGTGGGTGGACTTTACAACTAATAACAAAGATGGATGTGCATATCTCCCAATACCAACCGTTTACTGCTGGTTGGTAGTGATCCAACTTAGTGTCTATAAGAAGATATGTAATCCATCGCTGCTACCTCACATCACCCTCATCGGCTCTCAAGACCTCTTAAACCGTCAAATTCTCTCCACTCGCTTCGACTATACTTGGGGTTCTCATAATAATTTCAGTTAAGCCACCTTCAATGAGTGAATCAAGCTTCCATCCACCTCAAGAATGTGTGAATCTTCTAATCTAACAATCAGTGAATCACTGATTCTCTGTAAATAAAACCATTTCTCATATTTGAGAGGATTCCGAGTTCGTCTCCTTGCATTATTAACTAAAATGTTAACAGCAACATCATCTCCAGATATGAACTTCCCTACATCAAAGAATATTGCTTAAATGAATAAAGAAGATTGTGTGTAATGTGAATAAATATTCTAAGAAGAAATGTAATTTTTGCATATGTAAATAAATGTTGTTTGTTTGAAAAATGGAATATAATAAATTCCATTTCAAACTGAATGTGTCTTTAATTTAACAGACTATATATTATAAAGAAATGAGTGAATCATTGTTTACATAAAATATATTACTTTATCAGTGTATGGTCATAACTTTACAGAATATTCGTGTGAGGAAGATGTAATTTGTTCGTGGGTGTAACCTTTTTTTTGCATATTTATCTTGAAAAACTCATAACAAAGAATTACTTGGTAGTATTCCATGATCAAAATATGTAATTTTCATTCACTCAGTTTAATAACTGACATAATATTTTGTTCGACTGTTTCGCTGTGAAACCAGTTTAAGTGAATATAAATTATAACTAAATTTCTTAATATATAATGCAGTAAATACTTGTGTGAATGGATAATCGTCTTATGGGCGAGAGAGAATTTTCCATAGCCATGCCGAGGTGTTTTTTTCTTTTCACGAAACATAGTGGGAATGTGCTTGTAAAGCATCTCCTGGGTAGAGCCAGGTAGGTAGATGATGCGGGCAGCAAGACCATTGAGTGACAAACAGTACTCGCATGGCAGTGGTGAGGGGGTTGCATCGAGACGTGAATGTATGGCTTTGAGAGGGAGGGATGTTCGTGGTGAAGCAAGGCTGTCGGAACTGCGCGAAATGAGTCGTGTGAGACCAGCAGACATGGAAGGCGACAACGTGCGAAAGAGGCGATTCGAGATGAACAGTGGGGTGAGGGAAGCATTGTCCAGCTACCCAGTGACATTTATAGCCAAGCTCGTAAATTTTTTCCTGCTTCCCGGCACTGACTGATCCCCGCTGCCCCAACAAGTTTCCTGCTGAGGAGAGAGCGGGAATATTTGTGCAGGGCTAACAGCAGCAGTCCTGTTACCCTCCTTCACCTTCATGTAAACTTAGCCTAACAAAATGGTATGCCTTTCTTACTCTGGATGTTACAATATAAGCTAATATACGAAAATGTGTGTGGAGAGGATGTGTATTTCTGTGGAGATGGTTCTATGGGGAGGGCATTTACCTGGGAGTTTGAAAATTTGTATATATAGAGGTTTAACCACTACACCCCTTCAATGTTTGACTTTAGTGTTCATAGAACATATAATTTTTTTTTAACGCCACAATTTTACCAAGAACACTTTGCAGGAATGTCCACTCAAACTCTCGAAGAGGAGCTTCTGCAATTTTATTGGTCGGGCATTGATGCTGTTGTGCTAAGTCCATTAGCGTCGTCAATGCTGCCGGCATCTCGAACACCACCTCCAGTGAGAGTGATGCCACTGCCTCCAGCAAGAGCGATCCCAGTGCCCCCAGCGCTGTCTCCGAGGATGGACTTGGTGCCTCTAGTGCCATTGATGACGAACTCGGCACCACCAGCGCTGCCGCCAAGGACGGACTTGGTACTTCCAGCGCTATCTCCTGCGGTGACGATCCTGGCACCTCCAGCGCTTTCAACATATCTGCCTGATTTACAATCTACGTCAAGGTATGCTGAAGTTCCCGATTCGCGAATGCCAAAAAAAAAAGAACAATATGTCCAGAAGAAGAGGAAATGTTGTGAACCATTGGACTTGAGCTATAGAGTTTGCTGAATATTTAAACTTTTTCAATGATGCACAATCACCACCTCCACTAGCCTCCACAGCATCTATGCCGATAATCTGTTACAGTCCTGTCACTCCTCCTCCCATTCGAAACCCTTCTCCTCCTGTTATAGATTTGCCTGTTTTTTGTCCTCCTGTCCCGAAAAGACGGCGTTATTCAAAGTTTAAAAATCAATTGAAATTCTATAGAATATTTACTTATTTTCTTCTTTCTTTAAAGAAGAGTTTGAATATTTGTGAAAGAGGTGTGAGAAGTGATTTAGTAAATATCAGATTGTTTTATTGTTGTATAAAGTCTTTTTGTTCTAACAGTTGTCAATATTTTTTTGTGAAAAGTTGTGAATTAATCAAGTATGTTTTTAATTATCTAATTAAATTTACTATGGTGAAGGAAATTACATGACTTGATAATTAGTAGTTTGATTTCCTTTTAAAAGTTTTTTGTATATTTTTAACTTTGAGTAATTTGGGGGTGAGATGATATATTGTTACACGATGTCAACACCAACTATGGAAATGAATTGGTTGAGAAATGAATTAATCAACTCTGAAAAGTAATAGAATAACAAAAGATCTTGAGAAAATCTTGTAAATGAACTCTGAAAACTGAATGAATGGGAAGTTTGAAAGGTTAACTGCACTTGAAAAACACACAATGGTGGAACAGGACAGTGGGAAAGTAGTTTGGGACAACTTCATGTAAAAGGACTCTTGCCCCACAGAGCCAGTTTAAAGAGTGGCTACCATCAACAAACAAAAAATATTCATTTTAACAAGTTTCCAAGGAAATACAAACTTGTGATTTTTTTTACTTTATTGCACAAAAGGAAAAATTACTAAGAATGATGACTGTGTTAAGAGATATTATTCTTCTTCAAATATATGCTTAAATGGATGGCATACACAATTATTTTTAAATATTGAAATCAAATGCTGTAACATACTTTCTACACCTAATTAAAACAAATATTTAAAAAATGTAACTGTTTCTAAACAAAACTTTGAGAGAAGTCTCTGAAACAGTTTTACAGTGTAATCTAACATCAATGTTATAACATGAAATGGGAGAAACTTAAGAAATCTTATGAAAAATATGTAGATTATCTGGTGAGCAGGTTAACCAAAACACCGAAAACTCTGGCAGTTGGAAACGTAATTTTACAGTACTTAAAATATGTACTATATAAGAAAGATGTCTACATATTTTTGTGAAAATATCTATGCGTTACAAAATGAAATCCATTTGATGTATTTGTCCTGTGCAGAAGTTATATTCGTTACTATACTTTTCGTAGTGAAATTTGTTTAGCGCAGGTTTTACATTTACGAGTTTGAATAGTGAAACTTTGTTTCTAATGTACGTGTGTATAGTTTTTATTAAGGAAGACAGATTTTTTTTGGATTATGTACACTTTATAATTTTTTGAAACTATATTTTCACAATATTTTTAACATAATAATGTTAGAATGTCAGTTAAGTTCATAGCTATTTTAATAACAACTTGTAGGTTACACTTCATTAAATATGTTAACGGAGTGTTGAGACCCATTTTTCAATTCCTGAAAATTATTTTGGTCTGAATTGTGTTATTGACATTGCATGACTTGGAGAATAAATTCCCTTTACATTCAACATGGGCTATGCCTTTTGCAAGTTACCTGTCGAGGCAGGTTCATCTCGACAGGCGAGGAGCAAACCAACTCCCTCAACTGTCTTGATGCATGAAATATTGGAGCGGCTCCTTTGACAGTGTTGGGAGACTGCAGAGGGTTGACTCACGCGGTGTAAAGGATGAGTCTCGCATTCTGCTTGGTTTCGGGAGAGGTTAATTCTATCTGAGCAGGCGAGCTGTCTGGGTAATACAAGGCGTTGAATGTTTCTTACCTAAAACACTTCTGAATTTGTTTATTAAAGTCTGTTATGTTCGGATAATTATTAGTTTTTATTTAATTGAAATGTTTTTATTATTATTAATTTATGGGAAATATGTGAAATAGGCATTCTCATTAGGCGAGCGCCGGAGCGAAGTAGACGATTAGCCGGCATACGCTTTTGTAAGAGCACCAGTACTGCATATTAACATGTGATATAACGAAGTATGTGTGTCGGATTTAGCAGTAGGCTTTCGCAATAGGCGATTGATTGTGACAGTCGTATGAGCCAGCAAAATATGCATTTGTGAAATGATTTACTTACATGTTAATTTACGTTTGGGAGATCGTTTTGATGTGGGTTTTCAGAGCCAATGAGAGTGGAGAATGTTTGACTTTGTGTATATGTATGTCAGTGTAGGAGGGGATTTTTGTCAGGGGGAAATTTTTATGACACCTGGAAATTTGGGCTGTGTGGATCAGTGTGGAAGGTCATTGAATTAGGGATGGAGATTTTTAGATTGTCTGGACTTGTAGTTTTAATTTTGATTGTAAATTGTGTTTTTATTGATTTGTGAATTTATTACACCTGGCTTCGTGGACGATAAGTGAGTAATTTAGTGTGCCTTGGTTATTTAATTCCTGGGTGCATGTAAAATATTTTTTTTTTTCGTGTGTTCATATTTAAATATTTTGTTGTAGGATTTTGTGTGTTCAATCTAATCGTTAACAATTTTGTATATTTTGAATGTGTGAAATTCATTTGGTGTTGTTAACTTTGTCTTGTGCCATTTATTCAGGTGTTTGAAATATTGGTAAGAAATTTGTTACATTAAAAGTATAAATTTTGTGCGACGTACTCGGGGTAAGTCATTTTAATGAATTTGTGTCGTGGTTATCACACGTAATTTTTAATATCTCGTGCCTACATTAATTCGATTAAATGGTGTGTGTGGTAATCCCATGATTAAAGTAATTATTTTATGATCCATACATATTGCAGTTGGCTAATTGAACATAAATCATAGTGGTCCAGAAGTGACATGCGCGCCCTTACTCGTAATCGATTAATCGAACAATCGATTATCTGCTCCTCACTCGCTAAGTGTCCCATAAGTGACAAGTGTGCTCTCGCTCCATCCACACCTCACTCCCCTAGGTGTCCCAGGAAACTGCTGCGTGTTCTCGCTCCATTCACAACCAAAATAAAAATGTTTCTTATACCACTCTTACACCAACATTAAAAAATATAAACAATTACAACCCATCCCTCTGATCAGTCGACTCCAGGAAATCATATGGAACACATCGATGCTGCTCCACCAATATTATTCCTATGGCATGAATAAATTAATGAACATTTGTTGATATCAAAGAATTCCATGAAAATTCAAAATATATATACCTAAACTTCTTTAATTAATTTGTTTAATTTCACTGATTAATTAATTTAATTTAATTAGCAAAATTAATTAATCAGCTACTGATCGACTAGTCGATTAGCAACTAATTGACTATTCGATTAATCGATATACTTGCTCATTTTGATGAATCGAATAATCGAACAATCGATTATATGCTCCATCCACATATTCTACAAGTGTCCCAGGAACCCACCGCCCCTACTACTAGTAATATAATGTTATAATGTTTTAACAAATACATATTGCCGTTTGATTGCCAGATATGTACTAATGTTTAGGCCTAAGATTTTAAAAGCGTGGTAGAAGATACATTGTGGATTTAAACAAGTGTGTTTACATAACCTCAAACTTGCTACGGATGGGGAAGAATGAATAGTACAGATATGTTAACTGCCAAAAATGCTCTTTAGTATACATTATCTACTTTTGGATGGTACTGCAGCACATCAAAAAACAAACAAATATTTTTGCCAGTGGAATAGAATATTTTTATGGTGGTACAGTCATGTTTGTATTGCCGAATTACTGACTGAATCTGTGTAAACGGTTGTCTATTGTTGTCCAGGATGGTAATTTCTCGATGGTCATCACAGTACCCAATGAGAATGACGGATTGTCACGATTGCTAGAGGACCTGGATGCCGAGAAGCTCAGACGTTATACTAACTTCGAGACATACAGAGCTGCCAGTGTGTATATGCCCCGCTTCAGCCTGGACTCTGAAATTGATCTAGAAGATCCTCTGCAACAAGTAAGTAAACATAACACGTCTAGCACTGCGTCCGTATGACATTTATTTATAATCGCTGGCTTTTAAAATCTCATACCCAATTTTATTGTGAAGTCTAGAAGGCAAGGACCGTGAGGTAAAACCTTTGCCCTTCAAAAAATACAAGTAGTATAGCTATGGAGTAGCACGGGCCATTTTATATACGATTAGAACCTTCATCAATTAAACTAAACTAAATTAAATTTTACTAATAAAAGTTTCAATTAGAATTTTTAGTGTGAATTTAAAGAATTAATTAATGGGATAATTTTAAGAATTAAAAAATATAGTTGTGTTGAAGAATTTATAACAAGAAGTTACTGATAACTTATGAAACTACTTTCCTCTGCATGGGTGCAAATAAATTTTAGAAAAGTTCATGAACCTTACATGATAGGTAGGCATTGACGTCTCATTGACAGCAACATTATTAGAGATGAAACCAGAAACGTGTGAATCAGTACAAAGGCAATTAAAAGACATGAGTGCCTTACCTGGGATTCTAATTCAGAAAAACTCGTAAAATTAAGCTAGCTTGCAATCAACGCCATCACGGAGGTAGGATTCGGAGCATCAACTTCGGCCAGCTCGTGTAGAAATGTTAGGCCAAAGCGTACAGTAAATCTTAAACTGGCACGTATAGTAAAAGTCTATCCTACCACTTGCAGTAAAGAGTAAGCCAGCCACCTGCAGTAAATACTAGCGTGTCACTTGCACGCTCACCAAAACAATATATAACCAAAACTTTAGTGAGCGAAAGTAGTTGATGCACACACAAAGAGAACGACTACAAAACTGTAGTGTTACTCACCAAGGAGGGGAAAAAGAAAATATTCCATTTACATGTTCGTACAACTTGCCAAACAAACATCAACAAAAATACAAACTAAAAAAAAAATAATTTAAAAAAACCTATTGAAGACCACATCACTACCACAGCAATAAAACTATAACATTAAATAAAACAGTAATCACAAGTTCCGAAGAATACAGCCACCAAAGCCGGGCAACACGCCATCTTGAGAAAGTGGCGAGGCAAAAGCTCGTGGAACACACAGAAAGTAAAAACAAATGCTGAACGAAAAGCTAAGATTTCCGACACTAGATGTCGCACGTGTCCAGAAGAGACGAAGTGTGCTGAAGTGCACAGAGATGGGCTAACAAAGCACGTGAACAAAGGAGGATTTGTATTTGAAAACACGCGCCAAGCAGCAGGGATACGCCGAGGAAATTTGCAAGAATTGCAACTGCAGGTAAGTAAGTGGAAGAGGTAGCTTCAGACTGCGACTGAAAGAATTCGCAACACAGCATTGCACATCCGGTTGGTATAGAAACAATCTCTCATGAAACATAGGTCTGCAGGCGAGACGGGATTTAAAACGAACTTTCCACGTACAGGTCAAAAATGAATTGAGATCATAGTTACGAGAAAAATACATAAACAATAAAATATAGACAAACGATTAAATAAACTGAAATACGTAAGTAACACATTACATAAGCTTTAATCAATAAATAAAATGTTTACCATAAAGTTATATCATAACTATCAAATTAATTAAATAGCAAAGGTAATAAAATCATTAAATATTACTCTCAATCGTTACACTGAATTAAATACTGAAAATTAGGTTTCAAAACTGCTTTAAAATAGCTCACTGCTATTGAAACAACAGTATAATTGTCGTGGCATATTTTAAAACTGCACAAAGTATACACCACAATCCGAGCAAAACACGAATGTCTTTACAAAAATAAATAGAATTTTTCAATTAACCACTAAAGGCTGTTCACGATAAAGTGAGCACTTTTAAAATGAACTATAGAAAAAAGTCACTGCCCCTGCATGCATACATTTTAATAGGCGCACTGAGTGGCATTCGCCCAGTAACGTTGGTAACGATGGATAGAAAGCAGTTCTATATCTTAACGTCGAATAACAAGTGTTAGGTAACCATTTGTGATACCTTAAAATTATTTCTTTCCCTTTCTGTTTTTTTAATGCATCGAAGTGTAAAAATGAGAAGATTTGTAAAGTTTTTACTTTTTTAATTATTTCACAGTTTCATTTGACCGACTCGTGAATAAAGTGACGAGACTTATGTCAATGTTAATTTTACATAAGACGGAGGAATATACAACGTGTATACAAGTAGATCTTAAGCAGGGCTTTCGAAAGTGCTCATTTTACTGTGAACAGCCTATAACTTAAAAGCGGCCTATTTTGTAACACCAGCACTCCTTGCGGCGGGAATTTTCCCTGTGCCTAACCCTCCCATAATAAATCTAGTTTTGTTTCTAACCTGAGTTGAATAACCCTTTCCCCAACGCTTCTTGTCCTCGCACGTTTAAAACAGCTCCAGTCAGGCGGACCACTTAAGTATTGGCTCCCTTACACAAAGCGTATTTTCGGCGCCACTGCGCTTGTTAACTGTACGACGTGGTTGTTTTTTTCGTTCGCAGCTCGGCGCGACGGATATTTTCAACACAGAACGTGCTGATTTGAGCGGAGTGACGTCATCAGCGAGCCTTGCTGTCTCCAAGGCCTTCCAGAAGGCAGACATAGACGTCGACGAAGATGGTGCCACTGCAGCCGCTGCTACTGGTAGGTACACAGACTCCGTCTGGGTGTTTATCATCATTCTCAGCCAAAATGCCGTGATAATGCTTAATAACGCCTTTACTCACTCGCCTAAGGGGGTGGGGGGGGTGTGATTAGTCTGCCCACCGTATCACTGCCACCGACTGTACACAATGCAAAACTCAATAAAATGTAGTACAAACACTAACAAAATTGTCACAAAAGTACGATTAGCAGTATGTTGCATGTGGAAGAAGAATTAATACATTTTGTAACATCATAAAATATTTTGCTGGAATTTACTTACCTAGAGGTTAAAAGTCAATCAATAAGGGATTATTTTTTATGAAACTAAGTGCATTTCCATTTCGAATGCTACAGAAAACACATTTTGCAATAAAAACCCTCAAGCGAGACCATCATAAATATTAGTAACAATGTTAACAAATACTTTTAGTAGGCCCTAACTGATTTCATGACAATCCATTTCATCCACGAAAATTGACTGAAATAAACGTAGGGTCCACATAAATTCAAAGGTTCGATTATTTCTTTTATCAAATTGGTACCAATATTTTCTTACGTACAAACTTAGTAATTATTGTGTTTTCCTACTTGAGGATGATTTCTTGCAAAATTTGCTTTGTGAAGTTTCCGGAATGGAATTACGATTACATTTTGATTAATAATAATCATTTCATAATCAATTTAAAAAATAAATAAATTTGAGCAAAATAATTTACGTTACAAAATACATGCAGTCTTCTTTCATACGCAACATAAATCGTACTTTTGGGACTATCTTGGTAGTGTGGGAGTTTTAAGGAGGTCTGCATGTGGCACACTCGGGTGCATTGTTTCGTAGCAAGCCACGATTCTTCTATATTAAAGTAATTTGACCTCCAGCGGCAGCTCAAGAAGTTACGTAGCCTAAAAATCATAAAAATCACCTGACATAAAATTTACACTATTAAATTATTTCGCATAACATTAATTTTACATAGGTCTTTTAGGCTTAATGTAACTGCTCTGAGTGCAGTTAGGCTTAAATACAAATTAAGTGACTTATTTTAAATACTTCTTGACAAAAATGTCACTAGTAGATCATTCTAAAATTCAAATCCCCTTATTTAACAAGGTCTACATGTTACTTGGAATACAATAATTGTAGGCCATGTGACATTTAGTAAAATTGGCATGGTTGCCTGCTAACAAGGTGATCACTAGATATTGTGGTTTATTGCGGGAAAGTTGAGTGTGAGTGAGTGAGTGAAGAGATTTGGGAGGCTCTTAACATCGAGGTCTTCAGTGCCGAAGAGGGTGATTGAAGTGAACATTGGAGCGGCGCCGGAATTAAGGGGCGGGGTAAAGAGGAGATCCCGAGAAGACCCGCTATTCAATGGCATCGTCTAGCACGATTCCCACTTGCGAAAGTTCGGTGACCCGGCCGGAGATAGAACCCAGTTCGTCTTGGTGGGAGGCGAGCGCGCTAATCGCTCAGCTACCGTGGCCCCTATATCGAGAAAAGTATGACTATTTGTTAGGATTCAACATACTGTACACATATCCAACAGTATTCTTTCCTTATTGGCTGTCATTCGTGTATGAAGATAAGACCCCTTTTTACTGGACCGATGAGGATACTGATGCTATAAGGCAGAACGTTCGTGATTGGTCTGCAACCAGCTTAGCCGAGAAAAACCTTGTCCATCCAACCCTGAAAGAATAAACTAATTAGAGTGTTATAGAAGATACGTTGGCTCAAAATTTGTTACGCGATTTTCCACTATCTCTAGTGATCACGAGTAGTAGGGGCGCGTTCGTCCTGGGCAACGTTTGATTAATTGGATTATAAATTTGATATCAAATTGATTAATCGGATTTATCCTTAATCCAATCAAAAATATTTTTATGATCTGCTAATTTTAATCCGATAAAATTTAATTGATTTGTCCAATTATTTTAATTTAATTAAACATTCAAATAATTTTTTTGTTAATTTTATAAATTTTGTGTGAATTGATAAGTGTATAGTTTAGTGCAAGAATGTGCTAAGGCTATTTCTTTATTTGTTTTTATTTTTATTTTTTGGGGGGAGTGATATGTTAGATACTCACCCTTGGACGTCTAGTGTTGTACTGAGGTGTGATGTGTTGATTAAGTGGTGTACATAGGAATTGTGTAATATTTAAGAATGTTATTGAGGAGTTGGTTTACTGTCTGGCATGTGATTGAGAGCGGAAGAGAGAGAGAGAGAGAGAGAGAGAGAGAGAGAGAGAGATAGAGCATCACAAGGCACAAGCAGGGCGGTCGGTGTCTGATTGTAGACTGAGGTTATGGTGGAGTTCTGAAATAACGAGTATTTTGTTGAAAATAAATATTAACTATATGCTGAAATCACACATCATCATTTTACTAATCTAATTGAACTGAACACAACTTAATGACATAATCACTCCTCGACTGGCACAAAAGGGAACGAGTTAAAAAATATGTATTTAAATACTTCGAAAATCAATAAAAAAAATGGTTTATCCTGTTTACGGCACATGTATTAGGTGAATAAAACAATGAACTAATTTCTTTTATGGACACGAGCATTAAAAAAAAAAGAACAACTATTTCCTTACCAATATAATTTACGACAGACTAAATTACACTAATCAAATACTAAGGAATTGCAAAGAGAAAATACATAATTGTAAACAAAATACAGCCAACAGAACCTATGTCCACATGAAAATTCAATGACTGGCTCAGATATCCTTGTGTTATAAAGAACGCAACGCAATAGAATTATACTTACAACGAAGTCAAAAATATATATTTCCCTTCCAATATAATTTACGACAGAATAAATGACAATTCCTAAACACATAAACGATGCATTCTGAAGCAATTAACAAACGCGAGTTATTATGGCAATTATTAATCATTGCTTACGAATTCACCGGTTTATATTTACAATGAAATCTAATCACAGTAGCATAAAATGTATAGCTTATAATTTAATACGGGGAACATGTCTGTTCATTTGGGAAGTCAGTGCAGGACTCAGATCGGTGGAGCACTTGCGACGAATTATAGGCTTGGCGAGGTGTCCAGAGCAACCATAAGTGCTTCGACCGCCATCTGAATATAGACTAAGGTTATGACGTAAATAACGAGTATTTATTGAAAATGACTTATATGCAAGTAATAGTGTGCAATTCGTGTCATTTTGCTAACCGGTCTGTATGGTAGGAATATAATTTATGACAACAGAGACTCGTACGAGACATATTGACTCCTCGACATTAAAATAACTAAACATTACGTTGTATAGAACATGTCACAAATAAATGATTTGCCCGATTACGACGCAAACAAGTTGTAACAACACAAACAGTAAAAAAAAAAAAAGAATAACTATTTCCCTACCAATCTAGTTATAATGAGTTGTTAAAAAGGCAAAAGTCTAAAAACAAATATTATTATCCACGAACAATTTACTCACCTCTCCCTCAGGTCTACAACGCAACCATCCTAATAAAATTTTTTTAAACACAGACAAATAAATATAATTTTTGCTAGAAAATCAATCACGTAATCGCACAGAAAATCTTACCCCATTTCCACGCGTTCCGTAGATATAATTAAGTTATTTAATAAAGCAATGTTAGGTTTAATCATAATAGACTACATCCGCACGCAACTTTTTCAACTATTTACAAAGAAATTAAATAAAGATCTACCACTTGAACACTTCCAGTTAACATGAAACTTTTCGAATGAAATTTTAAGGAAGGACAAAGATTTACCACGGAATCGCATAACTTACTATATTCCAAGAATGAAATTATTATTATTATTATTATTAACTCACAACCACTTTTCTACAATCGTAGTTTATCGGTCCGAATAAGTTTCTCTATCGTCATAAAAGCATTAAAAATAATTTTAACACAACTTCCGTCGAAAACCTATCGCAGTGAAAGCTTAGCGAATCTCGTAATGAACACTCGCAAACTATCTTAAGAAAGATAATTCACGCGCTCTTTTTCCAAGATGACTATGATTATGATTATTATTTTTATTATTATTGTTAACACACATAAAAATTTGTTACTAAACAATCATAATGTATTTTACGAAGGCTAGAGGTAGGTCTGATCTACAGATTTCTGCCCTCCGTCATTGTCAAAGGATTCTCAAGAAACAAATATGGTGCTGGTCGAGAAGAAACACGCTACCCTGTCTGTCTGCGTGTGTGCGTGCCAGGTCCTGTTAAACTCCCCCACCCTCCACCATCCCTTTGGCCCAAAGCCTGGAGCAAGGGACTGCCGAGGTTAACAACCTCCAAGTCTATGTGCTAAGGGGTGTTTGAACAATTTTCGTACCTCGCTTCTCAACTGTCTGAACATTTGATGCCAACGAAAATAATTTAACAAATAATTATGCAGGAAATCACACTGAACAATTATCTCCTAATAACAAATAATTACATCCCAAATATCTTTAATCCACACAATTCCACGAAATTATATCGTGTTTCTAAGAAATTAAGACAAAATAATTTTTAATCTACAAAATTATTTCCCGTTTCCAGGAAATGTAACATTACAAGCAAATAACTATAGGAAATCCCAAATGGCTTTAGGCTGTAAAATTCTGGGAAATACATCGACAAACTTAACAAATAATATTGATAAATTATTACGGGATCCACTGCTCACCCTAATCGGCTCCCAAGACCTGTGTGCGGCTTTATGTACTGTTGTTATACGGAGAATACATTAAGTCGTGTCTTTGTTAAACAGGACTAATACGACGGAAAGCGTGCGTACATATTCAAACTTTCAAATATTATTTTATAGCCGAGAAAATGAAATTCGTTTGTATTCATTTGCTATCCTTGTAGACTTCTCTACGAGACGGAATTTTAGAATACAAAATTTCGTGTTGACAATAAAATTTGTTTCTAATATGTTCCTTTACAAAAAGACCTAAGCCTTAAATATTCTCACAAAAGCCTTCGGATATTCCGTCTACCAAATGTATCAGAAATGTGTATACTTGGACAAATATAAAGCTATTTTTATTTAAAAACAACATATTTCGACAAAATATTTTTATGGAAAGAACGCATATTACGTTTCAAGCCTGAAATGAGCTATAATATGTCAAATTTAATGACAATTCAACAAATTTTCGAAAAGACCTTATTTTAAGCAAAATTCAAGAAAAATGGCCGCCATTTTTATTCGATTACTATATAAGAAGGGAATAAATTAATTTTTTCTCAGTTTCAAGTCAGCAGTTGTCAAAGTCACATCGTAAAGTGCTATCCGAAACAAATAACATTCTTCCATATAACTTATGCAGCCGACATAATGAATTATCAAAGAAAATTTACCGGGAAAAATTTAATTCGTATTTCATACGTACGTTTAAAACAGAACATATTTCAAACAGCGTTTAGACAATCCTAGCTCCAAATGGATTACTCACCAGACTAGTCTTTGACTAACATGATCATTTTAGAAAACAAAGTCTTTAAACACCGCTACAGAAGACTTCCAAACCCATCTCTCCCTTTCACATTCCTAGAATTAAATTATTCTTTATTCATTTTTAATCGAATATTAAGTAAAGACGTACCCATTATCCAATTCCAGATACTAGGTAACGTATTCCATATAATATATATAGATTTAACCTCGTAATGAATTATCATGCACAATTACGCAATGAATATATACATATATTAGAGCGGAAGGCATTTTATTGTCATTAATTAAACCAGATACCTTTTAAAACATTACATTTATACAGAAACAAGTTAGTTGACATTCTGTCACCAAAGAGTAATCACACAGCGGTGAGTGTGGATGGCGTTGTAAATTGGGCAGTAATTTGAGTATGTTTGCAATTTAAGACTCGTGATTTGGTAGCTGTCTAGCAGCTTTAGTTTGGCATTCAGATATTTATCCAAGTTTACTAGAATAAAGTACGTAATACTTTTATTTGAGGTTTGGCTTGCAAGATTTTCGTGTTGGTTGGAAGTAGTTTCCCTTTAACTCTTTGCCCTATTCGGCTGGCCTGGCCTAATTTGTTTCTTTCAGCAGTTCCACACGCCGCGGCAGGAATATACATATATTTTACTTTGTTATGTTTGGGTTTCAATCGCGCATCGCTTTAATGGCCCATATTAACTTCACGTATTGTGTGCCGGTGCACGAAGTATTAGTGTGGTTTTAATAGAAATGTTAACTTGTTCATTTCAGCAACGCGTCCTTTGATGGGGTAGCTCTCCTGCGAAGCTTGCTGTGTGTTTAATCACCTGTTATTGAAATTTTGCCCTTGTTGTCTGGTAAGTCCGAGTTTTCTTGAAAGTTCTTATTAGTATTTGTTTGAGAAACAGGTATCACGAGTAACTTAGATTTGAGAGAATCTGATTTTACTATTTAATGTTGCGGCGCAGTGTTAAGGCGCTTGGTCACCCCGGCAATATCCAATACCTTGAGTCGTTAAATGGTTTAATGGTTTGGTCGGAAAGTGACATAACGGGGCGCTTAAATTAGTAGCCTTCTACATGTATCAGATGTGTCAATGAGCAAGTATTAATTTGTTAGTTTAGGCTCAAGTTAGTTGCCTTTTTAGGTTGTGAACCTTGGCCTTAAACACCTGTACATTTTCGTTATTGTGCTTCCCGAAGGTTTTTCTTAGTTGGAATATTTTTCACTGAGGAAATTGGTTGTGAACATTTGGTGAACTGGAGGCTAGTCAATGGAAATCAAATGCTTGTAAAATTCACGCTGTCAAACTGAATCATACGCTTATCTAATGTCCTGTACCTGAATTGTTTTGTGAAGGGCCATGTTTTGTTTAGAAGGGTCTGAAGATATTTTAAGTTGCCCTGTGAATGAGCCCCCTTTTAATGTTATTGTCTATTTATCTATGATTTAATTGTGTTTCCTTTGAGGGGAAACTAGCTGTGAGTATAAATATTAAGGGTGTAAATATCTGTTTTAATATATTGCTGGCCTGAAATGAAATGGTGCTATGAATCAAGTTAATTTTGTAAGATTTAGGCAATACTTTGTATTTTATATGGATTTTGCTTTAGTTGAAATGTTTGGCGTGTAATTTTCAAAAATAAATTTTGAATTGAAACTTTTGATTGGTGTACTATGTGTCATTTGTGAAACGGACTGTTGTGTCAGTTCAAATACAGAATAAGTTAATATTAGGAATATGATAGGGAAAGATGGGTTTGGAAGTCTTCTGTAGCGAATGTTTAAAGACTTTTTTTTTCTGAAACGATCGTGTTAGTCGAAGGCTAGTCTGTTGAGTAATCCTTTTGGAGCTAGGATTGTCTTAACGGTGTTTGAAATATGTTCTGCTTTAAACGTATGTATGTAGTACGAATTTCGTTCCCCAGTAAATTTTCTTTGATAATTCGTTGTGTCGGCTGCATAAATTATACGGAAGAATGTTATTTGTTTCGTATAGCACTTTATGATGCGACTTCGAGAACTGCTGACTTGAAACTGAGAAAAAATTAATTTATTCCCTTCGTATATAGTAATCGAATCCAAAATTGCCGCCGTTTTTTTATTTTGCTTAAAATATTGTATTTTCGGTAATTTGATGAAATGTCGTTAAATTTGACATATTATAACTCTGGTAGAGCTCATTCCAGGCTCGAAACGTAATATGCGTTCTTTCTTTAATAATATTTTGTCGAAACGTATTCTTTTTAAAGAAAAATAGCTTTATATTTGTTCAAGTATTCACATTTCTGATATATTTGGTAGACGGGATACCCAAAGGCTTTTGTGAGAATATTTAAAGTTTAGGTCTGTTTGTAAAGGAACGTATTAGAAACAGATTTATTGTCATGTACACGAAACTTTGTATCCTAAAATTTCGTCTCGTAGATACGTCTACAAGGATAGAAATTGCGTACAAACACATTTTATTTTCTCGGTTGTATACTAATATTTGAAATTTGGAATATATTTGGATGTTTTTCATCGTATTAGTGCTGTTTGACAAATATACAACTTTTAATGTGTTCTCCGTATGACAACAGTACTAAAGCCGCAGACTCTGGCGGTTGGAAAACAGTTTTTGAATATTTATTTTTAAAAAATAATTAAAAATTTCAAATAGCTGACATAGACTTAAAACGTCATGTACAAGTCTGGGCAGCGGGGTCTTGGGAGCCGATTAGGGTGAGCAATGGGTCTCGTAATATTTTATCAAATGTATTTGTTAAGTCTGCCGATGTATTTTCTAGAATATTACAGCTTAAATCCATTTGTGATTTATTATATTTATTTGCTTGTAATGTTACATTTCCTGGAAACGGGATATAATTTTGCAGATTAAAAGTTAAATTTAGATATAATTTTTAAGAAACGGGATATAATTTCGTGAAATTTTGTGGATTAAGGATATTTTGAACGTAATTCTTCGTGGTTAGGAGATAATTTTTCATTGTGATTTCCTGTATAGTTATTTGTTAAATTATATTCGTTGGCATCAAACGTTCAGACAGTTAAGAAGCGAGGTACGAAAATTTCTCAAACACCCCTTAGCACATAGACTTGGAGGTTGTTGACCTCGGCAGTCCGTTGCTCCAGGCTTGGTGCCAGAGGGAGGGTGGAGGGTGGGGGAGTTTAATAGGACCTGGCACGCACGCACACAGACAGTGTAGCACGTTTCTTCTCGACCAGTGCCATATTAGTTTCTCGAGAACCTCTGACAACGACGGAGGGCAGAACTCCGAAGATCATTCCTTCGTACCATTCCACCCTATCCTTCGTAATATACATTGCGATTGTTTAATAACTTTTTTTTACGTGTGTTAACCATAATATTAATAATAACCTCGGAAAAAGTGTGCTTGAACTACGTTTCTGAAGATAGTCTACGAGTGTTCACTAAGAGATTCGCTAAGCTTTCACTGCGATAGGTTTTCGACGGAAGTTGTGTTAAAATAATTCTTAATTCTTTTATCACGATAGGGAAACTTATTCGGACCAATCAACTGCATTTGTAGGTACGTCATTTGATAGTTAATAATAATAATTTCATTCTTGGAATACGGTAAGTTGTGCGATTCCGTGGTAAATCTTTGTCCTTCGTTTCATGTTTACTGGGAGTGTTTAAGTGGTATATATTAATTTAATTTCTTTGTACGTTGTTGAAAAATTTGCGTGCGTCTGGAGTCTATTATGCTTAAACGTAATATTGATTTAGAAATTACTTCATTTTTTTCTAGGTAATGGGTGGAATATGAGGTAAGTTTTTCTGTGTGATTGCATGATTGATTTTCTAGCTAATATTGTATTTCTTTGTCCGTGTTAAAAAAAAACTTAAATTGAAACGTTGCGTTGTAGACTTGGGGGAGAGATGATAAAATTGTTAGTGGATAATAATATTTTTTTGGACTTGTGCGTTTTTAATAACTCATTACAACTAGATTGGTATGGAAATAGTTATTCATTTTTTTCTAACTTTTATGTCATTACAACTTGTTTGCATCGTAATCGGGTAAGTAATTTATTTGTGACATGCTCTATAAAACGTAATGTTTAGTTATTTTAATGTCGAGGAGTCAATATGACACGTATGAGTCTCTGTTGTTTGCCATTAATTATATTCCTATCATGGAGGACGTGTTAGTGAAATGACGTGTATTTCACACTGTTATTTGCATATAATTAATTTTCAATAAAATACTCGTTGTTTCCGTCATAACCTTAGTAGACATTCAGACGGCGGTTGAAGCAGACATATGGCAGCTCCCAACACCTCGCCCAGCCTGTAAGTCGTCGCAAGTGCTCCACCCATCTCAGTCCTGCACCGACTTCCCAAATGAAAGGACGTATTCCCCGTTCTAAATTATAAGCTATAAGTTGTAAGGTGCGTGTCTAGTACACTATTGTGATTATCTATCATTGTAAATATAATCAGGTGAATTCATAAGCAAGGATAAATAATTTTTATAACTCATTACTTTAGAATGTGTCGTTCTTGTGTTTAGGAATAGTCGTTTATTCTGTAGTAAATAATATTGGTAGGGAAATAGTTTTTTTTCGGCCTCTTTGTTGGTATAATTCCATTAACTTCTTGAATTCTTTATAACAACATGGTTAGCTGGGCCGGTCATTGAGTTTTCATATGGAAATATGTTATGTTGGCTGTATTTCATTTGTAATTATATGTCTTCTCTTTGCGATTCCTTAGTATTCGATTAGTGTAATTTACTATGTCGTAAATTATATTGGTGGGGAAAAAGTTGTACGTTTTTTTTACGTTCGTGTGCGTAAATTAAATTCGTGTGTTGTTTCATACATCTTATGCGTGCATCGTAATCCGGCTAAGTAATTTTTTATTTATTTGTGAAGTATTTCAGTACGTATTTTATAACTCGTTCCCTTTTGTGCCAGTCGAGAAGTGGTTATGTCATTTAGTTGCGTTCGTTTTAATTATATTAGTAAAATGACTGTGGAATTCAGCATATTATTATTATTAATTTTCACAAAAATACTCGTTATTTCCGAACTCCGCCATAACCTAAGTCTACAATCAGACGCCGACCGCGCTGCACATGTCTTGTGATGCTCTCTCTCTCTCCCCATCCCTCAGTCTCATGCCAGATGGTAAACCAACTCATCAATAACATTATTAAATATTACACAATACCTATATACACCCCTTACCCAACACGTCATACCTCAGTACAATACTAGACTTCCAGGGGTGAGAACCTATCATGCCGCTACCCCTAAAAATAAAAAAAGAAATAAAGAGAGAGCCTTAGCACACTCTTGCGCCAAACTATACACTTGTCAATTTACACTGTATCCATTAAATTTAAAAACAATATTTAATGCATTAATTCAATTTACTTAATTGGATAATCAATCAAATTTTATCGGATTAATATAAGCGGATTAAAAATTTTATCGGATTAGGGACTAATCCGATCGATTTGATATCAAATTGATAATCCGATTAATTAAAAGTGGCTTATGACGAACGCGCCCCTACTACTATCACTCATTCAAGTCTCGCCTCCGACATGTTCCTTTGCCGAGTGTTTTGCTTGAGTTAAAACAATGTTGCGTATTAGATGAGATATTTTGCTACACAGTTTACACCTCTGATTCAGCAACGCATATGCAGTAAGAGGAAGTTAATAAATGTATTTTCTTACGCTCTTCTATATTTTTCTTTTACTGACGAAATATTAAGTGAAAGTATAGCAAGCAGTTTCACATGTTGTGATAAATTGTAACACACGACAGCACAGTGAGTAGCATGCAATTAGTAAATTGTGAAATTATGGAATAAAAATACACGTTAACATTTGTGTGGGTTATGTTCTGATTTACATGTAATTCAAAGTGAAATACACTACAAAGTAGAGTGTTAAAGTATTGCACATTTTTTTGATTATCTCGAAGCTACTTATTACAGATAAGACAAATTTCTTAGCTACCCTGACCGTACAGTGAATGCATAAACTCTGTAAACGAATTATGTTACCGTAATATTTTATCATTTCAGTTATTGGGACTAACAGGAAAGGCAGACCCGTGCTGATCGACCCTTTGGTGATCCGAGCTGATCATCCGTTCCTTGTTACGATTGCCGACGGCAATGGATTGCCCATCTTCATGGCCATCGTCGAAGATCCATCACCTTCTAACGACGAAGTCTCAGCTTCATAATCAAATTAATAATGAGTTCCAAGTTGTTTTACTTGAGCATTAAAGTAATCTTGATCCAGTTCACTGCTGTTTAAAATTTGTTCAAAGGCTGAAAGAAAATAAACATGTTGCTCACCGAAGGAAAAGTAATTTAAAATCCAGAGAGGGTACGACTCTGGAGAACGTATGTTTATAAATTTATTTCCATCTTGCAGTTTATACTTAGGATTTGAGGGGCGAGTTGAATAGTATGAAATAGTGTTTAATGGCACGACTGTACAACTACAATACACCACAAGGTTATATTGTCCCTAAATAGTTACCATAAATGGTAGCTGCGTGTTTCACTGCCAACAGCTGAGGTATAAGTGAAGCTAGGTTTATGGAGGCTAGCATCTTATTGTAGGTCACATGGCTATGCGATGAACCAAGAAACCGTGGTTTGAAGCAGAGTGGCGCCCGAACTCGGGCCGCTTTGTGCCCCTCGGGCCTCAGCTGTCACAGAAATACACAATAGTACAGACCCGTGTAGCCATAGTCACAGAACATATGTGATGCCACAGTAGTTGTGTAGTGTCGCACTGCTACGTAAAGAGGGAATAAGGGAACTGAAAGATAACGGTTAAATTATGATCACAATACCCCTAAAGTATGATCATAAATGGTAATTTCATTATTGTTCACTGCCCACTGTTGGGGTGTAAGTGAGGTAGGTATTGTGAGGATGCTGAGCGTTCGTATATTTCATCACGAACACGGCGCCTGCGACCGGAACTAAAGTATTTCGATTTTGAGATTAATAACTTTTTTATTATGATTATGGGGAAGCGTCTATGTAATAGAAAACTACATACATAATTGAGCCACTCTTCGTAACAGTTCAATATTGATAGTCCCCCATTAAAACTGATGCTATAGGCAGTTGAAGTAAAGGCCGCCGATATATCAGGCTTCTTGGCTGCATCCTGATACATCTTGCTTAGTCTACCTCAAGCAGGGATAAAATATCGCTCGCGGCTTTACGGTGCCCTATATTGTCGGTACATCGCACAGTCGGTGGCTAGGGCTGTTCGATATCATAAAAATTTAATATCGATATTTTTCCAAACAGTTACTCAGTATTTTCGATATACCGATGATATCGAAATTATCGGTAATACCGAAAAGTATAGATAATACCGAAATATTGATAAAAGCGAAATCGTCGATAGTACCGAAATCGTCGATAATACCGAAAGTATTAGATAATACCGAAAGTATTACAAAATACCGACATCGTCGATAATATCGAAATCATATATATTATCGTTAATATTGTCATCGTCAGTATCAGTGTAATTCAAATTCCAGAATCGTTGAAAATATGGATATATTTTGACTTCTGATAATACTGAAAACATTTATGTGATTATGTATCAATACTAGCAACATTTTTAAGCTACCAGTGACATCAATATCACATAATGTAACACAAAATTTTACCGATACAGACTTAGTAGATATCACCAAAATGAATTAGGTCTATATTACCAATAGACAATTATATATAAATAAAGACATTTGTAATGTAAAAATCATTGGTGTTTTCGATAGTACTGGTGCATCAGAGCAGACTGTTAAGGGATGATGGTTCTTAAAGGCTGTTCACGATAAAGTGAGCACTTTTAAAATCAACCTTAGAAAAAAGTCACTGCCCCTACCTGCATATATTTTAACGGGCGCAGTGAGTGACATGTGTCCGGTAAAGTTGGCAATGATGGAGAGGAAAGTAGTTCCATATATTAACGTCGAAAATAAGTGTTACGAAACCATTTGTTATAACTTAAATTATTTCTGTCGCTTTCTGTATTTTTTAATTTACCTAAGTGTAAAAATGTGCGAATTTGTACAATATTTACTATTCTAATAATTTCACAGTTTTTCTTGACCGACGCACGAATAAAGTGGCGAAGCCCATGGCAATGTTACTTTTTCATAAGGCCAGAGAATACATAACGTGCATACAAGTAGATCTTAAGCAGGGCTTTCAAAAGTGCTCATGTAACCGTGAACATAAACGAGCGACAATGTAGCCATTCCAACAACCACAGAGATAAATTGCCGAAAAGCGTTTTACTGCCTCATGTATCTACAATTAAACACGACGCGCGCAACTGCGTTCTCGGAGCATACGATGTACAATTCAAGCAGCGCTCACTCCGCCTGCGAAAATCCGCGAGACACAACTGCACTGCACAGTGGACGTGTTACTTAATAAAAAATAAACCATATAATATAAGTGAATGAGAAGTAAAGATAGTTCCTGCGTATGTACATATTAATACACATAAAATTACATTGTTGTATGTGTGTTGTACACCGTTAGAAACTTATGTATATTTACGGAAACTCTTACGGAGATGTGGAGTTAATTTACGGGAAGGCACTTCGTAATGATGAATAACGGAAATGAGCTCAGTAAGAATAGAATACGGAAGGTGTCCGTATTCTTAGGACTTCGAATTTGAGACGCGAACAATGCCGATAATACCTGACGCGTATAAAATCCTATCTCCACAATACTACTTCGTGTAAAAAAAAGTAGTAGGTGAGTAGCGAACCACCCATGGATTGTCAATTCAGTGATTGTTGTTCAAAGATATAACCTTCTCTATACACAGTGAAATACGCACATGACGAAAATAAAACTATTTTTTCGTAGCCCTTTTTATAAACAGCAAATGCCATAAAAATACCTGAAATGGAGGCGCGTTCGTCACTTTCATGTAAAATCCTTATTTACGAAATGATTTTTGTAAAGATGCGGTGGTTGAGTGTTTCAAGTTAATGGACGTTAATTTTTCTATTCGTGTTTAAATCCCACTACAGGACGAAAAATTTATACGTTTTTAATTTCTCTGCTATACGCAGTGAAATACATTACGAAAATAAAATTATTTTTTTTTCTTACCCCTGTTTATAAACCTGATATTAAAAAAACTCGCAAACACTCCAACACAACTATAAACTAAGAGACGTACATTCCATATTTACAACAGCTACTCGCGTAAAAGCATGGTAGGTGAGTGCCCTGCACCCATAGCTTAGGGGTAGGGTGGCCGACTTCGAGTTGAGGGGGTCATGGGCTCGCGCCGCGGCCCCTCCGCGGCAGACCCTCAGCTCGCTTGTCGCACTGGAAATTTGTCTGCAAGTTGGTCTAACGTGAGCTCGTCAACGTCACTACAACTACAACAACAACGACAAAATACAGAAAAAAAAAGAGTTTATGATGCGTTATACTGTCAGTCCATAATTTAAAGCAGATGTTTGGATAATTGGTAACCGGTAATTTTACGGACAATTTTTTCTAACAGTGTAATATGTATGTGCGTGTTATACGACTGTTGCTAATACACATTTGTTGAAAATAGTAAGAGTTAATTTTATCACATAGCATTATGCAATAAAGAGAAAAAAAACTCAAGAGTGAGGAGTGAACCCAGGGCGAGACAACACTCTCCGAGTGACGGGTTATCTAGCTGGGACCCGCAGGTGCCCGTCATCTCCGGACGCGGCATGAAGTGAGACCCTAGGATGGGAGTACCCCGAGAACGCCCGCCGGCAAGCGGCATAGTCCAGCACGATTCCCACGTGCGAAAATTAGAGAGTGAGCCCGCCGGATATCGAACCCGGATCGCCGTGGTGGGAGGCGAGTGCCCTAGCCACTGCGCCACCGCCGTCCCGCAGTTAAGAGTAATAATCATGAATTCAGTTTCACAGCAAATCTTGGTATTTTACAAAATTGAATTTAATATTACTGTAATTATTTTCACCAAAAATTAAACAATAAGTTTAACTAACCCCAAGTTCTTATCCTTGGCTGAAAACAAACGAATCGTTAGTTAAATAAAATTCGTAACTCATTTTTTTAGCATACTTTCTGATCAAAAGGAAGTCTTCTTCTTCCTGTCTACATGTTTGTCTGTGGAGTTTGACTGTATATGTTACACCACTCCCCTAAAAACTTGCGATTTCATGCACAGATTTACAGCAAAATTGCTACTCTCATACACAATTGTAGGCGTCCAGTACTGGAATCGAAGTTATCAGTGTTAAGCTATACACTTATAATGCACAGTAATGACACTTGATTTTTTAAGTTTCCTACCATGTGCTGTGTACTTATTTTCAAAATCGCGTACTTTCGAAGAAAATTAAGTGAAGTGTCAAAATTGATACTTCGAAACGACACGTCAGTACCGAATTCAGAAATTCGCATATTCATTAGTCCGCCATTTTCGTAAGATAACGCCACATGAAAATTATAGCTGAAAAAGCTGGGGAAAAAATTAACCTTAAGAATTACTCAGTTGATACCCCCCAAATTTCTACTTTTATGAACACTGCCACACATCGTATTTTCAGACTGCAAAGCAATGGTATAAGCTAAAGTCAGTGGCAGGATAAACATTTGTGCGTTTGCTCCTGGAAAAAAAAAACAAAGAATATTTGCAAGGAATGTCAACTGAATGCTGATTTCTGATATAGTGCTTCCATCGTTTCTTTGCAGTGTATTTATTAGTTTTTGGTGAATTTGTGCTAATTCTGTTTTTTTTTTAAACTCATATACGTAACATATTTGTTTACATTTAAGGAGTATTAGAGTATTACTACGAAACTAAATAATATATTTATTAGTTTATGCATTGTTTCATAACTGTTTGGAATGTTGTCTTAATATACACTATACACAGTTATTTAGACTTTAATTAAAATAATTTAGATGTTACATGCAATCAAAAATGTGTGTTTTCAAAGTATTTCCACAAATCAATTTACAATACTTTTTCTGGCATTGGTTAATATTCTTTTATACACATTACAAATCGATTACTATGCTAAGAAACAATTGTTCTGAATTCTAGGTGGTTTGTGTGCAAAAAAGGCTGATCGTTATTCCCTGAACCGACAAAATAAACTATATAGTTACACTCACAATGAAATCAATTTTTGAAACTCCAGAAATCTTGGCATTTCAGTAATTGTGCAAATGCCTATCGTGTCAAAGAACATAACTTCATAATCATATGTTATGATTACACATTCTATAAAAATGACAAACATTACATTAACTTTTGTCACGAAAAAAATTTACCAAGATCATAGGAAAACACACAACTTTTTGCCTAAGCAGCTGCATGTTCATAGCCAAAAACACAAGTTCATAGAAATGTTGTGAGGAAAGACAGGAACGAGTTTCTGTCACAATGTTTCCTGCACAGCTGAAAACTCGCTCTGATGGCACACTAGTTCCAGTCAAGCATACGTAAAGTGAGCATTTTGAAAGCCGTGCTAATTTTCTATTTTCAACCGGAAATGGTTGCGTATCTTTCCACATATTAAAACAAACACTGTCAGGTGACTCTCAGCTGGCGTTTACGTCAGCTGGCGCGTTTGTCCACTGCATACTCATTAAATATATATATATAGCTTTTGTTTTTTATTTAATGAGTATGCAGTGGACAAACGAGCCAGCTGACGTAAACGTAATATTTGTCACTCGATGTAACTTTCGTGAAAATTCGTCCAGCCACGCACTTTTTAAAGTATTTATCACTAACGTTTGGTAAGGCCTACTACTTTTCTTACGAAAAAAATTACTTTTCGCTTGTAAAATTTAAGTGCCTACACTGATATGAACAAAACTTCACCAGAATACCAATGACACAATACCCAACCGGTGAGAATGTATTTACTGAAACTGTATCCACACATTTAATGCAGAATCTTATTTTCCCCCAGAATATTTACCTTTTATTTATTTTTTATTTATTTATTATATAGGACGATTCAGTCAGTCTGCTCAAAGTATTTGCTCGCCAAGAGAGCCAAAATTTCACGTGACCTTATAAATGAAGATATTTTTAAGCCCATTGCTCGTCGTTTCGATTTACTCAGGAAGAGCACTGGAGCACCCGCAGCCGTGAAAATCGAAAACGACGATACCGCTAAGCCTTTGAAGAAGTGAAAACATGATGAAGTACAGTCCGATAAGGACTATGGGTCGGATACGGATTTGACACAGAAGAAGAAAGTACGAAAGAGAGCCCTGAAATCTAATGTTCTGGCTCGACAGTACCTACGATCGTACACATCTCGTAATAATGATACGATGTATGGTGTATACAGGCATAGTGATAAATGGTTCTTCGGTGCTGATGAAATAGATTTACTACCAGGTGGGAGCATCCGAGTTGGCAATTACACAAAACGCGTTGAACCCCCAGGCTATACGAACATCTATTTCGCAAGGAGCCCAGGGAGTTTACAGAATCCAACCTGCTGGAATACAAGACTTTGCTCGAACTCACACACGCACTTTACAAAGATAACTATCCCGAAACCGGTGTTTATAAGGACGAAGATCATAGAAAAATCGACATTCTCGCAGACCTCTTCAGCAGCCTAGCACTGAAAAGTAGCTAAGGTCTGAAGAAGATTGACGACGATAAGAATACAGGCTACGTATTCTGGGACAACCCGAACGAACTAGTGGATAGACTGCAGCTACTGGTGGCTTCGTAAAAGGTTGGAAACCGCTCCCATACAAACTAGATTATATGCATCGTCGAAGAACTTAAGGAAGGACGTTACATACAATGAATCGATTGGGAATCTCCCATGAACTGTATGCAGCCACCAGGTGCAACTATCACCGTTGCAAGGTTGTGATATGTGGGATGAACGACTTGTTCCAAGCCAACCTCGTCGAGAGGATACAGTATGCTCAGGTCAACAAGGACTACAAATACATGTTGACAGTCATCGATGCATATAGCAAATTTGCATGGGCTAAACCTGTCAAGTCGAAGAATGCACATGATGTTACCGAAGCCATGGCAGATGTATTGCGCGAAGGACGCACCGCGGCTAATCTACAAACCGACCAGAGCAAGGAATTCTACAATGCAAAGTTCAAAGCCCTGATGAGGAAGCATAACAGTAATCATTATTCCATGTACAGAAATTCCAAAGCTTCTATTGTCATGAGGTTCAACAGGACTCCGAAGGAAAAATGTGGAGGCATTTCGTTGCGAATGGTAGCTACAAGTGGCTGACACTACTGCCGAAATTCGTACACTAGTTTAATTCTACAGTTCATTCTACCATGAAGCCCGAAGATGTGAAAAAATATACCCTGGTTCGGACCATGTATGCTATTCCAAAGAGGAGGGACCGACGCAAGCCTAAAGCCAAAGTTGGAAACCTGGTGCGCATCTCCAAACAGAAAGGCATCTTCGAGAAAGAGTTCATGGCGAATTTGAGTCCCGAACTATTTTGTGTGCGACATGTAAGCAACTAAACCCCGAGGACCTACTTTTTCGAGGATCTGAATAATGTATCCATCCATGGTAGTTTCTACGTAGAGGAGATCCAGCCTACAAAGTTTCCATACGTGTATTTGGTTGAGAAGGTGCTGAAACGATGTAACAGAAGGGTGTGCATCAAGTAGTGAGGTTTCCCTGCCTGCTTCAATTCCTGGGTCGCCGAGGCGGACATCGAGCAGAGAACGTTGAAGAAGATCAATAAAACTATATATTTTATTATGTGTACAATAAATTTTGTGTAAAAAATATGTTGTGTTTGGTTTCAAAAACATTTTCCCGCTTTATATATAAAATTTATTAAAAAGAATAAAATCTTTAAATAAAAAATTTTACATTGACAAATAAAACAAATAAAAATTTATGACAGTTTACATACTTTGCAGGAAAGGTCAATGTCACCATTCAGTACAGGCCGATAGAAATAAACCAATATGGAGGGGGTGGAACGAAGGGGGTGGTGGCTTGCCGACTAATTAACCAATGTTTTCCATTGGTGGGGGTCGACAGTGGAAACTATAATTTAAACACATAAACAAATATGGTTGCCACCTGGTGGTGCACAGATGATGAAAAAAATATGAAATATTATATGGAATCGGCTCTCAAGACCTCGCTGTTAAGAGCCGTCCAAATCTCTTCACTCACTCACTGTAATATGGTAGTCGAACGAAAGTCAGGGACAAACTCTAAAACAAATGACAATAAAAAACAAACATGGAGGACTGCACCTAGCAACATGGCAGATGGCTGCAACTACCACGATGGTGGAATGGGTAATTAGTACGGGGTGACAGCCAGAAATTTAAATTTTCTAATAAAATTGTATTAAAAACCATTTCATATATTGCTTATAATGTTTTAGAAATTTTTTGAGAATTTTAAAATTATTTTTCGAAATTTTTGGGGTTTTTGAGGTCAAATGTCAAGGTCAAAGGTCCTGCTCTACTGACCCCTGGGTCACTGATCCCCCTCGCTCTCCTGACCCTGGGTCGCTGATTCCCGTCCCAGCTCAGGGAAAAATGGGATTTTTTTAGGAATATTTAGGGAAAAAATTGACATTCTCAAGGTATTTTAGTCAATTTTGAGGGAGGAAGGGAAAATTTTTAGCGAAAAAAGGGAAATTCCAACATGGCGGTCAGCCGTTTCCGGCCCCGATCCCCTTGGCTGTCGGTCGATCATGTCCTACTACTACAGGCATTTAACCTAAAATTTTGATGTATTTTTTTATGTGGTTTTTTTTTTTAAATTCAGTATAGCGGTGTGTTATTTAATTCCTAACTGTGTTTGTGTGCACACATTTATTTTTTCTCCATGTAAGAAACATAAGTCGGTTTTTTTTTTAATCTGTAAATTGCACTTTCTTTTCCCTTGGAAAAGGGATAAGTACATGCAATAGTTTTTTTTTTCTCTCAAAAATATGTTTATTGTGCTTGGAAAAGGGTCACGTACGTGCAATATATATTTTATAAAAGTTGCTAATACCTACAATATTAACAGATAACATACTCTTAAATTTGACACACTTTTTTGGCTTCTTTTTTTTACTATTACAACAAATAACTTGTGCGAAATATTTATCAAATAGCCATTTAATGAAGGGTAATCACTTTCTAAAAAATGTCCACTGCACGATGAAACTGCTACTGACCTACATAACTAACTCTCTAATGTGTGTGAAGACAAAAGGGGGAAGAATGCTGACAGAGAGGAAGTGCTCACGTGGCGCCTTTCATTCTACCACGCCGCAAAAGGACACTGCCAGCTTCCACTTACCTACCTTTCTGTATCGCTCGCACGCAGCAGCAATGCCGTGTCATTTTGAAATGTTTTCAATGCAAATAAAGATATTACACAAATACTTGTAACAAAAAAATATTTGTTTTACATCGTATATAGATACATCATAATTACAAAAAAAACTTGAAAGAAAAAATAAATATATACATCATAATTACAAAAAATAAACAAATCTTGGTATAAAATATTTACATATATCGTATTTACATAGAACATAGGAAATAAAATATTTTACAAGATAAACTTATTTACTGGGGGAAAAACAACAAATGATAAATTATGTGATTATAAAACATACTTACATTTCTCTGTGCCTAACAATGATTTTTCTTACACCTAACATACTTTTTTCCCACCATCCAAACTATTAATCACGTACATCGATATGCTGTTTACACTGTAGTACTTGTGTGTTTCTTCCACTAAAAAAATTACGGGAGAATGGGCGGTTTTCATCGCCTGGGTTTTTCTATAGATAGAGCAAAGCTCATATGCAAAAGCACACACGAGCACCTCTGGCCATGGGTTCGGTGGCGTCGTAACCTCCAAACTGTGCCAAGCACCGTCACATCGTTTCGAACATACCTTAAAAAGTTTATCATTTTTAATTGTATGTATAATTTCGCAATTTTCTCTATCGTACTTGGTTGAAAGTCTTTCGGCCCCAATTTTTTTTAAATTTCCAATGTTTTCGGGGAACTTTGTTTGTAAATGGCACAATTGAACCGTACACTCATCACTATCGCACTCTTGCACTGTTAATTCAAACGTCTTACCATAGATGACTCTTCTTTCGAGGAGGAGGAGGAGGAGGAGGAAATGAACAATTTCGTCACACCGCTCCATGGCCTCAGTAGCCAACGACTGGCCCGTGTAGGTACGCCACGCAGTAGAGGGAATATACTTGCAAATTTTTTCTCTAGATTGAACTTGTCGTCGGGACGTGCTCCACCGTTCTTATAAAACTTAGTGGATGGCATAGTCCTCGAGCCTAGGTACACTTCGCTCACAAAAGGCGTACAGGTGGAGGTCCAGTCCGGAAATCCTTGCCTTTCTATTCACGACGTGGTCATGTCCATCGAATCTCTCCTACCATTTACACAATTTTTTTTTTCTTTTTCGGAACAGTTCGTACACCACTATTTCGTACGTTCTTTACTTCCTTACGTAAACATAAAAATTTGGTTTTGCCAACTCCTCCAGCGAACAAGGACGCATAGAGTCACGTAACAGATTTATATTCGCATGTTAATGTGTCCTGTACTTAACAACCTTCTAACTCATCGTATCACATAGCCTGTGGATTGTACCATCCAGTAACTGAATTTACAGAACGCCTCTAGCATCTCAAAACTTACGCACTGGTACCCGCAATTCAGTTCACTGTACTTGCTCACGTCTTCTGACTTGAATTGAGAAAATTCGGCGATGGTCACGCCCATTTCTTCTTCAATGTCACTGTCTTCGAAGTCGGAGCTGATGGGGTTCTCTGCGAAACTGGACGATAATACACTGTAGGCCGAATACAGGGGCTGGTACGAGTTGACTGGTGGTAGCGGGTTGCCTGATAGTAGCGAGTTGACTGCCGGAATTGCTAATCCAATATCGTACGGATGAGCTGAAGAATAATAATATATGCATTGTCGTCTGTGTTGCTGATGGTTTCTTCTGCTTTTGACGACATAGTTTCAATAATTCAACAGGGGTTTGAAACCTTACAAGTTTCGTAATGACCGCCGGGCTCTCTCTTCTTGCAACAGCGAAAAAATGACAACTTTCCCGACAAGATCTCGGAATGTGTCTTATAAAAAGATTAAAGAGGATAACATAGCCTCCGCGCGACTATAGTGGATGAAGGCTTGCCGACTAAACAGCCAATGAGGTGCATCGGAGGGAATGGAACGAACGTGACTAATTAGCCAATGAGGTGCATCGGAGGGATGGAACGAACGTGACTAATTAGCCAATGAGAAGCATTTGTTGGGGTTATTAGCCAATTAAACACATTGCCGAGATGGGAGGACGGTTTCCGAAGACACCCAAGAAAAATAGCCAATTAAATACATTGGAGGTGATAGGGGCGTGGCAATTAGCCAATGAGAAACATTGGTGGGCACTTGGACACTTGTGTATATTGTAAGGGGGATATGGAGGGGGTTAGTCGTCTGCTGGTGGTCGGAAGAACGTAAGTAATTGGTCGAAGGCGAGAGACAAATTCTAACACAAATGACGGACGAAAAAAACAAATATGGCTGCCTCCAGTAACATATAAACAAATGATGCTTACCGAAATGGCGGCATTCGAAACTAATGATGCTTACCAAGATGGTGGTCGAAGGTGAGAAACAGCCTTCGAAACAAATTATGCTTTCCATTATAGTATTGAACACCACTAATTGGCTGAACGTAGGTGAGAGCCTACCAATATGACGTCGAATGCACATACAAAGACAACTACTGTGTTTATATTTTTATTTTTTATGTTTTTAGATCAATTTTAATAAGATTTTAATATATTTTTTTATAATTTCTGAAACATTTAAAAATAATTTTAATAAACCATTTTTTTATAAGTTTTTAGATTATCTTCGTATTTGTTGGAATGTTTTGGAATTCTTTGAGTTTTTGGGCTCAAGGGTCAATTGTCAATGGCCAATGAGCACTGGCTTACAATATGGCGGACGACGACGAAAAAACATGGTGGCCGGCTTGGCTACGGCGCTACGAACATGTGCCCTTGTGCACAAACTAACTAAATCATACTACTGACTCGATAGTGTAGATGGCGCCGACCACCGTGGCGCAGTTAATTGTGTGCCGGCTTTCGGAGCGGGGGTTCCGGGCTCGAGTCCTGGGTAAGGCACGGGTGTATATTTGTGCACGACCGGCTGTGTCCTCCTGCGTGAGGCATCCGTCTGACACGCGCTGTCTAACGTCGAACGGCAATCACGCTCTGTCAAATGGCACATGTATGAAGTCAAAAGTCAACAAAAAATAGGTGGTAAGGTAACATCTTAAAAGCGATGTGGAAAGCATGCGTGAGTTCAATCTTGGCCACCACTAAATTTTGTTTACTTTTTTTAATTATAGTAAATTGCGCAATATAAATAGTAAACTACCGTAAGAATATTTATTCAATTTAATGATTTAGCTAAATTCAATAAAAACCATAATTAATTCACCACTGCAGTCGGCCGTCACTTGTTCCATCAGTGGAATTGTTTCACGTGACTAATTCAATCAATGAGAATTTTTCCTTGAACAATCAGTGGTTTTCCACTGATTCGAATTTAGTGTGTTGGTTCACAGTACACAGAACACTCACAGCTTTCATTATTGGCTGGCCGTCAATCAAAGGAATGCCGAGTTAACTGATTCCTAATCGCCGTGGCCTTAATTATATAACAGGATTTACAATATATCGCGTTATTTCAAGCAAAATTACAATACATATATTTTACATTAGAGTGTTACTTTCAAACAGGCTGTACGAGTGTTCTTAGTTACTGATAAACATTAGTGAAACAGTGAAACTCTAACCGTGCATTTGTGTCTTCTAAAAAGAAAAATTTTATAATACTGTATCCCGAGCTACTTGGAGTTAGTCCTTAAAGCTCTGAACTACTCGGGTTATTGAAAAAAAGTATTCAGTACTATAGGCCCGCCATCGCTTCGCTCAGGTTTTATGGAATTATTAAAATACGTACCTATATATGAGAATACCCGTGACTACCTGTCACTACTTGCGACTACTTGCGACGACCTGCTACTACTTGCTAATTTCTTTATATTAAGATGCACAATTTCTTCTAACATAGTTTCAATTTATCTTTAATGGATTTGGGAGAGCATGCTTAGAAAGCAGCCAATTAGCTCATTTGTCTCCGACTTGGTATAAAAATTTTGAAATTTTTAAAGGATTTTTTAAAATTAAGCATAGCCTACGTCTATCTGGAAGAATGTAGCTTTTTAACAGTGAAAGAATTATATAAATCGGCCCTGTAGTTTCCGAGGTTACCCGAGACAAACCAACTCACATTACCTCTTTATAATATTAGTATAGATAACGTAGGCTGCACAAAAACTTGGTCAGAGGAAGTGGCGCGTATTAATGTAGTCAATGAACTATACATAGTCGAAGTCACGTGGTTTTATTGACAGTTCTACTGGCAAACTAAAACAGTTCAGTTCAAGGACTCAAAATTGGTTGTTGCCCAGTTGGCTTGAGAACTACACCACACGTTCCCTCTTAGCTGTGCGTTGGGAGTGCGCTGTGATTTCTAAGCTTACTTACGGCCTCGACAATAGAGGCTTCCGTACCGAAGAGCACTGCAGCTCTATATGAAAGTCGTGATTCAGAACTATGGCTTTAGGTATCTGTCATACGTTAGCGGCATATAATCTATAGAGATCGGAAATTTTCCAGAACTCTGGTGGCATGCTAAATGCGCAAATCTTGCATAAGCTGTTCACGCTTAATTGTGCAATTTCGAAATCATCATTTGATACATGCCACTGCCCTTACCTGCATATATTTTAACGGGCACACTGACTCGCATGCGCCTAGTAAAGTTGGTAATGACTAAGAGAAAATAGTTCCTTATCTTATCGCAAAGGTAAAAGTGTTAGGTATACATATGTAAATACTGAAAATATTTCGTTTACATTCTGATTTTTATGAATATTAGTATAATAACTAGCAAATTAATTAAATATTTACTTTTATAAAAATTTCCCAGTTTCATTTGACAGACGCATGAATAAAGTGATCACGTTCAAGGAAATGTTAATTTGATATCAAATATAAGTACGCGCCATAGATATACGCAATGCTTTTCAAAGTGCCCAGATTAGCGTGGACAGCCTAAAATTTTTTATTCATTTGCGATTTAAGTTTTATGAGTCAACACTAACACGTAACAAGAAAAAATTCCTTTATGTAATCCAGTAAGAAATAAGAATTATTTTTCGTACTTAGTAGCAGTTACCAATAAAGGAGTAACTGCGCTTGAATATACATAGTGCTGTGAGCTCTAGCCTTCAATTCTTACGAGCCATAAATTATTCTTGTCTCTAACCCTCTGCCTGTGCAACAGCACAGCCATCCTTGTCACATTCTCTCGCTCATATAGTCCGCATTGCTACCGGTAAGTAGCATGCACATTGCTTCCCTGTGCTTGCTACTGTGTGCTCTGAGCTAGAATGCGTGTGTAGGTGATTGGCTGATTAAGTTATTATGTATTGATGAGGGCACCTTTTCTTTCGGTTGTAAGGAACAAATGTTACAGATGAAACATGTTTGTAAAGTGATCCGAATGAAGTAATTACAGTACATTATGAGTGAAAGTATTTATATTATTTTTAAATAGAATTTCCAGTAGTGAACATGGTTCTCCGGGCCGAATATAATTCACGGCACGTGTGTTACATCGTTTCACGAATCGATCTGGTCATTGAAGTGTTGTCGGCCGCGCCGGGAAATATTGCAAGCGTTGGGAATATCGGCAAGCGCTGAATGGTGTACGGCATGTTTTGACGCCTCATCAAACATGCATAACGTGCACGATATAAATGCGTCAACTGTTTGGGAGTGGTTAAGGTGCCATTCACACTACTATACAAAGAAATGGAGCGAGTGCAATGGCCGGTAAACTTGGGATTCCAACAGGGTACACGAACATCAGAAATTAAAAAGTAAGACAATGATTAGCACTCATGTCCATGCCAGATCCTTGTTCGTGTCTCTTCCTGTTTTGAACGTAGCTTCAATTTCATCATGGAAACTCAGGTAAAAAACCTAAGTCGTTCTCGTTCGACAATAAAGGCAGCATTTACTAGAGTAGAAGTATTTGTTGAAGGTTATGAACAAAGCCCTAAACCTAACGAGTTAGCAGTCACATTACAATCATTACAAGAAAAATGGACACGGTTTCATGGCAGTCAAGGTCAGTTAGACAGTTTAGTAGAATCTGTAGATAGCAAAACTGAGCGAGCAGACATGGAAGAGAGATACTGTAGGCTACAAGGTTATTTGCAACAGAAAATTAGAGACCATTGCAAACGAATTAAAACAACACCAAGATAGTACAGTCCAGATAAAACTGCCGCAAATCTCAATTCTCCAATTTAATGGCAACATACAAGTTTGGATCGCATTCAAGTATACATTTCTCCCTCTAGTAGGTGAAAATATGACAATACCTCCAATTCAAAGATCTCACTATCGATTATCAGCTCTACATGGTCATACGAGACGATTCATTCAGCACATACAAATAAGTGAGGGTGGGTATTCAATTACTTGGCAGCTGCTTGTAGAAATATGATAGATACCAAACTGAGAAACTTATTATTAACACTCACATAGATAATATAATGAAGCAACCAGTTATGGCAACTGAAAATGTTATCCGGCTGTATCAAATTTTAGATACAACCAAAACTATTATCAAGTCATTGCATAGCATGGGGCAACAAACAGACATGTGGGATGCTTTTGTGATTTATGTACTTTTCATAGATTAGATGGTAATACGAAGCTTGAATGGGAGCTTCACTCGTCAAGTAAGGGTCTGCCAACCTTAGAAAAATTGTTTGAATTATTAAGTAAAAAGTGCAATGCTTTGAAGGGACTGCAATTGGAAACTAGACAGCCAGGTAAGGCTTCAGATGGAAATACTCCAGATGTACGTCGAAGTCAAATGGATACCTTTGTCACAACGAGTGATAATAATGCTTGTGTGGTATGCAATGACAGTCATATGGTTAAAAAATTTACAAAGTTTAGAGAATTCAATAATGATGAAATATTGAAGGTAGTTAAGGATAATAAGCTGTTTATTAACTATTTAAGCACAAACCAGATGGTCAAACAGTGCAAATAAGGATAGTGTAGGTTGTGTGGTAAAATGACATCACACTTTGTTGCATATGAACCAAGAATCGCTTGACATCCCCAATGCACCAGCAGGTAGCTACTGTAGACTGGAGGAAAGAAGAATGTCAAATGTTTGGTTAGCAACTGCCAAGGTCATTGTCAAGGATATATCAGGTAGGCTACTGTGTGTCGTGCACTAGTTGACAGTTGTTCTCAATAAAATTTCACTATGGAAAACATGGTGAAACTTCTGCAATTGGAACGAATAAGGAATCAAATGTGTATCAAAGGGATAAATAATTCAGTTTCAACAACCACTCACGGTTTCAACATTGAGTTTCTTTCTGTGTACACCTCCTAAAAGGGAAAATTAACATGTCTTGTCCTCCCTCAGGTTACGAGCCAAATGCCTTCTGTGCGAATCGATACCTCTAAATGGCAATTTCCTGCATATGTAAAATTAGCAGACGACCAGTTCCATTCACATGGTGTTATTGATTTACTCATTAGAGCTGAAGTTTTTACTTCCTGAAATTGGAAAATATCAACATGAATGATTGTCTCACTTACAGAACACCAAACTGGGCTACATCATATCTTGAGGAATATACCCCTCCGACATCAAAAGTCATGAGCAACAACCAAGCCATACATATTTCACTCAGACAGATCCATTGCAAAAACAATTAGAGAAATTTTGGTCGGTCGAAGAATTAAGAACAAAACCACTAACAGCAGAAGAGTTTGAATGTGAAACACATTTTGTGGAGCACACTACTAGACTAGATGATGGAGCTTATCAAGTTATTCTACATATGATGGCTGGTCACAAGCCCCTCGGAGATTCGTACAATGCACCAAGGAAGAAATTTCATCAGCTAGAACAGCTACTGGACACTTACAGCGTATCATTTGGAGACCATGAAACAATTTTCCTCTGAAGAGTTATTAACTCAATACAGTTACATATGGGACCCCATCAGCACCATTCCTAGCCACAGAGTGCTTGCAGCAACTGATCGGGGTGATCAGAGATGGCAGCACGAGATTTCTGTCGATGACATTATTAGTGGTACATAAACAGTAGAATAAGCTTTGCAAATTCAACATGAGTTGATTGGAATTATAAAGAAGTGTGACTTTCAAATGCGTAAATGATCTTCAAATGTTCCAGAGTTTCTTTATTCTGTTCCTCCATAAGACAAAGAGATGCAACTACCTATGAGCATTGATAATGAAGACACCATAAAAACTCTGGGGTGGTTGTGACACCCAGCGAATGACAAGTTTATACTTTCACTGAATATTAAGGCTGTTGAGGTCTTTGCAGAAAAGGAATTTTTTAGTAATATAGCATCAATATTTGACGCACTAGGTTTGCTGAGTCCTGTCATTATCAAGTGCAAGATAATCATGCAACAACTATGGCTATCAAGGTTAGATAGGTGTGATCCCCTTCCCAGCCATCTACATAATTCATGGTCTAACCATCAACTCCAATTGCCTGCGATTAATGAGATTGTAATATGCATGGACAAACCAAGCGACTTGCAGCTTCGTGGTTTTTCTGATGCCAGTGAATCTGTGCCTGCATCTACATACGATCAACAGATCAAGATGGCAATCTGACTGTCAAACTTCTGTGCTCTCGATCTAGGGTTGCTCCATTGAAACAACTGTCGCTTCCAAGATTTGAGCTATGTGGTGCTGTACTTTTAGCAATCATGTCTCAGAATATTTCAGAAGCATTGAAGGTAACTTTTAGCCAGGTACGACTCTGGAGTGATTCGATGGTAGTTTGGCATGGCTAAGAACACAGTCATCTAAGTGGAAAAGATTCGCAGCCAATACAGTGTCTGAAGTAAAGCAACTAACCAACATCAATGACTGGGGCCATGTCAGTTAACAAAAAACCCTTCTGACAATCTCTTGAGGAGATGAACCACTAATACTGAAGGAATGTGAGAATTGGTGGTGCGAACCACACTGGCTTAGATACCATGAATATGAATGGCTTACAACAACTGCAGAAGTCATGTCAGAAGAGTGTGGCAAGGAACAGAGAGGACAGCGTTACCTGCTGTCCTCTCGGCCAAGTCCTGAATCTCCTTTGCCATTCCAGTAGGGAAATGTTCACAAAATTCTCGAGTTGGTTAAGGCTCCAAAGAATTACGTCTTACTGCTTACGATTCGTACACAATTGTAAGAACAAGGACAAAAAATATCATGGTAGTCGGAAACCAAGTGAACTATCAGAAGCAGCCATACTCTGCATAAAACAAGTTCAGGCAGAAGTGTTCCAGCAATAAATTTATGACTTGTTGTCGAATCAAATGGCGTCTAACAAGTGTTCCTTGAAGTGTTTAAGTCCATTCCTAGATGAAAAACATCTCCCCAGGGTGGGTGGAAGGCTGGAGAAATCATCATTGGAGTTTGAACAGCAACATCCCTTGATACTTCCACAAAACACCATATTACAATATTTATACTAGAAAGTATCTACAATAGAAATCTGAGTGCCAGGGGACAATTGTTATTGTTAATAATACATCAAAGGTAATGGATACCAAATGCAAGGGATACAATTAGAAAATTTTCTGATCTTTGTATATCTGTATAAGACTGAAGGCCAGTAAATCTGAACAATTGATGGGCCAGCTATCAGAACCTCGAATTACAGTGCCGAGGCCATTCACAAATATAAGCGCAGACTTTGGTGGACCTTTCAGTAACAAATCAGGATTAGTTCGAAGCAAGGTTAAAGTGAAATGTTATATGTCCTTATCTGCATGTATTACTAAAAAAGAAGTTCATCTTGAACTAGTAAGTGATCTGACATCAGGGGCATTCATAGCTTCTCTAAGAAGATTCGTAGCCAGAAGAGGCTTGTGTACAAATATGTATTGTGACAATGGTACAAACTTTGTTGGAACACATTGAGAAATGGAGCAATTTTTGTCATCAGAGAAAAACAAGTCTGATATATTTGAATTTAGCTGTCAAAGAGGAATTGACTTTTACTTTATGCCACCAAGCTTACCGCACAAGTGAGGCCTGCGGGAGGCAGGTATAAATCAGTAAAGTTTAATTTGCAAAGATTTATGGGGAATGCTTGTCTCACCGAGGATTTCAACTCTGCTCTGTAAGGTTGAAGCCTGCTTAAATTCTAGTCCGCTTTGCCCATTATCTAATGATCCCATGGATTTACAAGTCCTTACTTTATGTCATTTTCTCAATGGATCTTCCATACTTTCTCCGCCTGATCCCAATTTACTATCACTGAGTGCTAATCGCTTTCCTAGGTGGCAATGTGTTCAGCAGATTACCCAGCAAGTGTGGGAAAGATGGTCAACAGACTACCTCGGGATTATGCAACAAAGAACAAAATTGGACGGATGTGCTGCCTAATCTGGTGATTGGCTCTGTTGTTCTCATCAAGGAGGACAACCTTCCTCCACTTGTATGGAAGAAGGGCATCGTTACTGAAGCCCACCCTGGGACTGATGAACTGGTACATCTCGCTGCCATCAGGAAGGCAACAAGAGACTTGAAAATACCAGTAGACAAACTTTGCTTGATTCCAATGACAGATTGACGTCATATCTGTCCTTTAAGTTTTCTTGGTTTACTTTAGTTGTGATATTTATCATTGTAACAAATGATTATCATTATTGTATCACTAGTGTAATATCATTGTATGTTGTGCACATCTAGTATTGACTGTGTTTAAGGAATAATTGTTAGTATTTTATTGCTGAACTGGAAGATGTACGGCTATTCATGTTTAGTTTACAATGCTTTCATTTTGATACAGCCATTCTAGGTGGGCGGAATGTCTGAGCAACAGCACATTTAATTATTATCTGCAGCGCTATTCTTGCCACATTCTCTCGCTCAGCTACTCCGCATAGTTACCGGTACGTAGCATGCACATTGCTTCCTTGTTCTTGATACTGTGAGCTCTGAGCAGTGGTTAATCAGTCTGCAGCTAAAATGCATGTGTTGGTGGTCGGCTGGTTAAGTTATTGTGTATTGATGAGGACACCTTTTTTGTTGTTGTAAGGAACAACTGTTACAAATGATACATGTTTGTAAAGTGATGTGAATGAAGTATTTACAGTCCATTATGAGTGAAAGTGTTTATATTATTTCTAATTAGAGTTGCCAGTAGTGAAGACCCTCCCTTTGATAACACTAGAGTGCACAGTTGCCCGTGAACCAACAACATATAACTGCACTGGTCATGGTTTTCCTTTAAGTCTTTTTCCATCCCTATTCCAGATAATTCCGGCGAAATCCAAGTGTCTATCATATTTGTTTCTATTTTTTGAGCATATTGTATATTTTACAACATTGTTGCTATTGTTCCTAAATCAAATTTAAACAATGGAAAACTTTTCCGTTTGTTTTAAAGTAGGCCTAATTGAGAAGAGTTCGACACTAAATACTGTCCCAGAAGAAATTAGAAAATTTATTAAATACAAAGGTTTTATTTCTACAAAAATGTTTCTTGGAATCATCACTTAAAATGCGTCTACAAACGAACCACACAGTAAATTCCCAAGAGATTTATTATATCTAGTATTAGGATAATATATTCTAGATGTAGTCAAACTTGTTACTTGCCTTTGGAGATTTATTTGTTATATATATATATATATATATATATATATATATATATATATATATATATATATATATATATTCGCGGAGTTGGAAACCTTACTGCATAGAAAATCATATCAACACGCGAAGAACATTTTGCCTAAAGTTAAAACATAATTTCTAAATTTAAAACTCGTGTAATTTTTAAGGAACGATTCTAACACAAAAGCGTATGTCATGAAGAGGTATGCTCCATGCTAAAGAATAAAAAGAAAAATATGGCAGAAAAGGTGGCTAAGGATTTTATATCGGTCTGGAGAACTCAATCGAGAATAAATGTCGAACGCGTCAAGGCACACTCTATATAAGAATGTTAACGTTCCGCTAACAACATTCCGAGGCGTTTCGGGAAAACGTTCATACGCCCAGTCGTTTGCATTTTCTTTTCACAGTCGTCCGAAGTCAATGAACCTTACCAAATTTGTCAGAATATTTCTGTTCTCCTTTATGCTTTAACTGTCGTGTATTACATACATCCCCGCCAGAGTACATCGTTGTGTAAAATGTATTTCTGTAACCAGTTCAACAATTAGTATAGAAGAAACTCTAGGAAAATTGCCATATAGCAAGAGGTACTACTGTCGTTTTTAATGTATTTTTTCTTGACCAGACACTTTTATAACCAGATACCTTATGTTCTAGTAAAAAAAAAGTTGCAAATCTTACTCTACATGGTGAACTTTGTGATAGTAGTGGGATAATCGGATAATTCTGTAATTCGACAGAATCTGTTACGATTATTTTTTTAATTGAAATTAATAATCGGTAAAAATAATCGATTGTCTTGTTCCAATCCATACATAAAAAATAACTTCAAATACTGTATATATTTCTATAGATTGGTTTAAAACTGTTCTCACCAAAAAAATGTTCCGTTTATTTTTAATCATTTATGCTATTTTTAAAAGTGTGTGATGAGTTTCACAAATAAAACGGACCCAAACTGCTGTTTCAAAAACATATCTTGTAGTTTTAAAGACTTGCATTTATTTGTGATAACCTAATACTTAAATGGCCTGATTGATTTGTAGTTGCATGTTATTAAGGTAATATATACAAAAAATACACATTGTATTTATATTACGTAATTTCAAATTTGAAAATTTGTTGTTACAAAATAATAGATTATAGTTTTAATAATATGTGAAACATGTATGTATCTGCAATGTTTTGTGTAAGTATAAACAGCTCATAATTGTGAGTAATCGAATTGTTAAAAAATAATTGATGAATCGATTATAATAAAAAATCCGAAAATAGATTATTTTCCAAGCGATTATTCCATCAGTACTTCGTGGCTAAGGTCGGTAAAGCGTTACTTTGAATCGTGACATATGTGTATGCCTATTAGTGTGCCGATTTTCGATGCAATTTTAGGTCGACTTGGAACGTAGACTTAACTCTTTCCGTCGCGATTTACCTACCGACGTTAAGAATTATTCTACTCAGGTTGGGAAGCTGAATGTTTTTAGTTTACCGACTTAAATGTTTCGTTGCCAGGTAACACTGGTGTCACATGTCTACTGGGTTTTCCCTTTTTGTAGGTCGACGTAAGTACCTGGGATAATCTATATTACTAAATAAAATAGAAGTGTCTATCAGTGATTTACGAATTTTCAACTTTTAATTATTTTTTCATATAGTATAATCGATAACTAAGCCGTATCTAATGCTAATTTTTGTCATGCCTGTATGTCTGTCCGACCGGATTTAACTCCAGAACCACTAAACGTATTGGCATCAAATTTACACAGTCTGTAGACAATAACCCAGAACCAACTTAGTCTTTGTTTCATCGAGATATCTCAAACTGTTCCGGAAAAGATGATGATCAGGGATGTACACAGGTACTGGAATAAACTTTTAGAATTTATTACTGCATAAAAAAGCATTGTTAAAAAAAATTACCTCATTTCTCCTTTCTTTTTTGTCTATGGGCTGCTTCCAAAAAGCCTTAGTTGCCCAGTGGCTAGAGTTATTCCAAGTGGAGCCGCAGTGGTTTAATATATAGAACTATATCAAGTGGGGCCATAGTGACCCAGTGTATAGATATATATCAAATGGGGCCTCAGTGGCTAGAGCTTTTTATTATCAGGGATGTAAATAGGTACTGGATTAGGGTTTTCTTAGAATTACTGCATAGTAAAAAAAATTGTTTTAAAAATTGTTTTCATTTTTTCAATTTTTTTTTTTCTAAGGTCTGTCCTCCTTTCCTTCCCAAGAGAAGTGCCTAGAACGATTCAAAGTCATAAATATCATGTTAACGAAGTAGCACTGGCCTGCTAGTAATAAATAATGAGCTAACCTGCAACAAAACAATTTGTGTACAATATTGTGGACTTAAAGATAAGCCGTATGCCCTGGCAGTCCCCGTTTTCGAATATTTTATATGAGAAGTAACTACAGTGAAACAAAAATATATTCAGTACGAAAGGAATATCACCTTCCCTAAAATCAGACCGCCACATGGTGCACCAGGACGGAGACAATGATGTAACGTTTATAGGGAGATCCATTCCGACACCATAACGTCACGGTCAACTGAGCACTTTTGAAAGCCCTGCTGAAAATATACTTGTATGCACATTGTGTAATCTTCCGCCTTATGTAGAATTAACATTTCCATGGGCCTCGCCACTTTATTAATGCGTCGGTCAAGTGAAACTGTGTAATTATTACAAAAAAAAACCTTTTACAAATCTGCTCATTATTACACTTCAATGCATTAAAAAAAAAACAGAAAACGAACGAAAGATTTTAAGTTATCACAAATGGTTACCAAACACTTTTCATTTGAAATTTAGATATGAAATTACTTTCCCTCCATCGTTACCAACTTTACTGGGCGCATGTCACTCAGTGCGCCTGTTAAAATACATACAGGTAGGAACAGAGACTTTTTTCTAATGCTGATTTCAAAAATGCTCATTTTATCATGAACATCCTTTGCATGATTGACATAAATGTGATCTCGTTCGATCGGGTATACGACTACGATGATAGGATGACCTTGAGTTGACACCGCGCAGGTGCGTGGCGCGGGTGGGGGCCCGCGGCGACTGGCGGTCGTTTTGAGCGTGGCCGGAAATTTTCGGGCAGTACACCTAGCGACTGCGGCGTGCTTTTGGTGTCAAAGGAAATATCTCGTTTCAATACGTTGATTTAAGTCACAAAGGCCGAGTATCCATGTCATTACTTTCATGTATTCCCCGTATCCCAAAGAAAATATTAATCGTTAACGCACATGGATTCACGTGAAAACCACCGTTTTTTTTTTTTTCGCCGGCATAGCCACGCCCCGATTATCTTTCATTTTTCTGCCCTTTATGCATGTTTCTCGTGGACCCAGCGACTGGTATTCTAAGCGTCAACTAAACCATCCTGTGGAACTGTTACAAGTAAAGGCTGTTCACGATAAAGTGAGCACTTTTAAAATCAACCTTTAAAAAAAGTCACTGGGGCAGTGACATATATTAGCGTCGAATAAAAAGTGTTAGATAAACATTTGTGATAACTTAAATTATTTTTCTCGCTTTCTGTTATTTTTTTAATTCATCAAAGTGTAAAAATTAGCAAATTTGTATATTTACTTTTCTATTAATTTCACAGTTTCACTTGACCGACGAATGAATAAAGTGATGAGGCCCATGGCAATGTTAATTTTACATAAGGCGGAAGAACACACAACGTGTATACAAGTAGATCTTAAGTAGGGTTTTCAAAAGTGTTCAGTTTACCGTGAACAGCCTATATGTATTTGATTAGTTTACCAAATTATACCCTGATGAGTGTAAAACGAGATATCCAATAAAAACCACATTTTTTAGTACCACACTTCGAATTAGTTCTAAATAAATAAAACTTATTTTATTTATTTACCAATGTTGCTGTGTATATGCCAGTCAGCATTTATCCAAAAAAAATTAAGTTATAAAGGAAGAATTGTGTCCAAATTTTGATTCTATTAGCATTCAATATATTTCGAACGAGCGAATTCGTCACTTTTGGAAATACTTTTTCCAACCCGAACCATCAGGAAGTGCGGAAAGTTAGTGGTCTAATGATATGGATAAGCCTAGCTTAATAACCTGTCTGGTTAGCAATGCTATTTAAGAAAATAATTTGATCTTAAGTCTCGCCTTTCTAGAACATGAAGGTGCGAGAACCCAACGGAGGAGGTTTCGTAATTTAAAATTGTTAAAATCGTGACTACCGAAGAATATGCTATCTAATTTATTTTGGGAACAGCAGCAATCATATTTATATCAAATTGAATTAATAAAAATTTTTGATAATTTATTCAGCTAAACTTTTAGATAGCCTTCATAAGACAAAATTTATCCATGTGAGAGGCAGTTATTAATTCCAGTTGATACTCTTAAGATAAATTTAAATCATTAAAAGTCTTTTTTTTTTATTTCCATTTAAGTGTGGGCGTATGAGTATAATCTCTATCTATGTTAAAATTGATTGAGTTATACTAGTTAATAAATCTATTATCATTTGTTCTACAGCTATTTTAGCTTAGTAGTTTTTAAGTTACTGATTTTATTGGCTTGAAAATATACTAAACATTGTTATGCTACTTAGTTTTTACAAGTTTGCTACATTGTTTTTTTTTTTTTATTCTGGGTGCCTACAGTACAGAATAATCTTCGATAGGGCAGTCAGTACACTCGAACCGATAACACGAAATCCCACATACCAGATATTTTATTTGCTCGTACATCTCCACATTCCTTCCTAATGACCATTTATGTAAGTATCTGTGTGTATGCATATTAAAAAATTGTCCATTTAATCTTATTACAGTGCATTTTGACAGTTCTGGAAATGTAGTACGGCCACAATGCATCCTTCCGCCACAGCTGTTCTATCAAAAGAAAACAATTATTCTTTTTTATTGGGGGCGGGCGAAGGAGAGAGACTTTTTTTTAACGTTTTTCAGGAGAAGGCAATGTTATGCAGCTCTTCTTGCGAAATGGTATCCTTTTTAATTGCATATTATTTTTGATGGAGGAGGGAAAATTTTGTTTTTATGGAAATAACATTCAAATTACTATAACTTAGGAAGTTTTAACTTCATTAAAACAACAAAAATCGATAAATATTACCATGTTCGTGCCGACGCAAGAAATAAAGTCGCACAGTAGGTAACATTTTTAACGACGTTAACCTTATGCTCAGATTTTCCATATAATAAACACATGCTATTTTCCATATAATAAACACATGCTATTTTCCATATAATAAACACATGCTATTTTCCATAAATAAACACATGCTATTTTCCATATAATAAACACACGCTATTTTCCATATAATAAACACATGCTATTTTTACACCACAAAGCAAAGAGTTGAAGTGGCAGTTTTTAAAAGCACGTACATTCCAAACATCCTAATAACTCTTTCGAAATACATTATTTACAAACCACACTAACTTACTGTTTTAATTCCTAATCGCAATTCCTGAACACATGTTGGTCTATGGCAATCCTTCGATGATTACTTCACGAAAATCACGTTTGTATGCTACTGATACGAAATAATTTATTTGCAGAATCATTTCAGTAAAAAACAGCACTTCAGCTGTTTCCTGAAACCAACAAATTTAAACTTCGGAACATAATTTTTTTTTTCTGATTATGGAAAAAGTGAACGAAATCTTTTTACAGTGTGGTTTATACGTGCCGATAACACTCAAGTTATCACAACCAGATTTATTTGACAGACTACCCAATACACACAGGTGACATGATTAGTCTTGTAGCTTGGTGTAACCTACAGAACATGGGGAATTCAGTACAATGTGGCCCCACGACGAGCGGCAATAACCGCTAATGTAGGCTGTTCACGATAACATGAGCACTTTGGAAAGCTTTGCTTAAGATCTGCCTGCATGCACGTTGTGTATTCTTCCGCCTATGTAAAAATTACATTGTCGTGGGCCTCATCACTTTATTCATACGTCAGTCAAGTGAAACTATGAAATTATTAAAAAAGTAAATATTTTGCAAATCTGCTCATTTTTATACTTTAACGCATTAAAACACAGAAATAAAATTATATAATTTAAGTTATTACAGATGGTTACTTAGCAAAGTTTATTCGACGTTAAGATATGGAGCTACTTTCCCTTCATCACTACCAACTTTACTGGGCGCGTGTCACTCAGTGAGCCCGTTAAAATATATGCGACGCAGGAGCAGTGGCATTTTTCTAAGGTTCGTTTGAAAAGTGCTCACTTTATAGTGAATAGCCTATACACGATGTAGCATTGAGAGGAAAAAACCTTGGATGTCCACCTGGGGTATCTCTGCCCATGCTGCTTCGATGCGTGCCTAAATTTCATCCGTTGTGACCGCGGGTGTCCTGAGGCATGTCAGTCGTCGTCCGACCATGGACCATAGAGTACAGATGAGGTAGACCGATCTCGCTGGCTGCACTCAACCAATCTCCGTGTCCCAACATTGAACTGCTTCTCTGCCAACACACGTCTAGCGAAAATGGCATGGATAGTATTTGAGGTTAGAAAACTGATTTGTAAACTAATTATTTGGATATATGTATACTTCATCTAACCAATTTGTAGTGCAGTTTGATTAAATTCAAACTGGTAAAAGTATTTTATTAATATAATAGTGGTAGTCATTTAAAAATTAAGATATAAATAAACACGTTCATCACTGATGACCATGGGACTTTGACAGTTGTGTAGGTATTGGGATAGGTCAATGTTGGGTTCATAGGCAGAAGCGAATAAGCAATCTACCTCATCGTTAGTCTATGCCATGGACCACACGTTTTGGAGGGGCGAGAGATCTGGTGAGCGTGCAGGCCAGGGAAGCAGGGAGACATGGTAGTCATCCAAGAACTATCGGACGACGTGTGCCACATACGGTCGCACATTGTCCTGTTGCCCCAGGCTGGCGCTGGAGCTAAGGGACAACAGGTTCCAACACCTTTGCGATGTAATGGTCGCTCGTGATCATACAAGCGGTGCGGACTAGGCGCGGATGGGACTGGAAACTGATGGTACTCCGTACCATAACTCCAGGTGCTGGTCCGGTATGGCGGTGGGTAATGCAGAACTCGGCCAGGCGTACACCACCGTGCCGCCAGACGAGGATGTGTCCATCGTGGTGTTGAAAGCAGAAGCGGGATTTGTTGGAGAATACTGTGGCACGACACTCGACCCTCCTGGCCCGACGTTCTACGCATCATTGCAGTCTGTGGCAGCCGCCTTTAGACACGCATCGTGCTTGCGGGCACAGACAAATGTGCCAGATGCCGAAATTCCTGATAGTAAAATTAATAAACTCGTGTGGGGAGTGGACCCAGGGCGAGGTAACACTCGCCTAGTGACGGGCTTTCCAGCCGGGACCCGTAGATGCACGTCATCCCTGAACATGACATGAAATGAGATCCTAGTATGGAGCGGTACTGAAATGCGAGGGCGAGAGAAGCGGGAATATCCCGAGAAAACCCGCCGGTAAGCTGCATCGTCCAGCACGATTCCCACAAGCGAAAATCCGGGAGCGAACCCTCTGGGGATCGAGCCCTGATCGCCGTGGTGAGAGGCGAGTGCCCTAGCCACTGCGCCACCGCTGCCCGGAATTCCTGATAGAGGATGTTTAAATGTAGCTGTGCGGCGAGTGATCGCTGAGAGCACCAGGTGCCTGTCCTCGTGCTCGTTAGTGCTACGGGACCGTTAGCTTCCCGCACGTCGCTCAGCCCGTCCCACCTCGACCCGCTGATTCCATATCCGCTTCGCTGTAATTGCATTTCTTCCACGATCCTGATAGCCCACACGATTCTCCCGCGGTTTGAAAGCGGAAACCTGTTTGTATGGTTGCCTTATTCTTCGACGCGGAATTGCTCTCTTTGGCTGTGCACAGAACAGCTGGAAACATAATGCCACTACTTTTCATCGGCTCCCAAACCTACACTCAAACGCCGCTTATCAGCGTCACCATTGGTGCACGTGCTACGCCACTCGGCTGAACAAATGCCCAAGTCATTGTCCTGCCTACACTACGCATACCTCCAGTGTGGGACTCTTCAGGAGCGAGCGTCCTTCTTGGTGTTGCAATTTTAAGAGTGGAATAGACCCCTGCATTTTTGTGAAATAGTTTTCTGATCGAATACACGTATATCGGTTAATAAATTTTCTGCAATTACGACTGTTTGTCTGAAAAGATAAAAAACAATTATATATGCCCCATTTTTCTTTTGTCATATTAAATGTATTCTTGAAGAAAAAAATTGTAAAGACGGTAAAATATTGCATTTTCAAAGCTTGCGCATGCATTTTCCTTAAGCGGCAAGAAAACAGTACAAAGAAGTTTAATCTGTGGGCGTTCATCGCGTGTAATAAAACTTCACAGTTACAGATCTGATTTGCACAGTACAGCGTCTCGACGGAAACATTGCACGCCTTGCGCGTAGGAGCGATGAGGCACTAGGCGTGCGTGTTAGTGTCGCCCGTATTACTCCCTCGCTTCTTGGCCTTGGACGAGGGGTTGACGTTCTAAAAATGCAACTACAGCCAACTATGCTTAATAAAAGCAAATACAAAAATAATTCCCTGCCGATAAAATATTCCGAAAACGGCAGCAAGGTATTTGCGTAAACATTGCGAAAGAGAATGTGCACAATGACCTTCAGTGGGCTAGGAACGTTTCACTAGTGATGTCCACATGCTCTGTCATAACTGCTTCAAATGGTTTCAAAGCGAATTCTCTATAGCCAAAAATATCGTATAATACTTTAAGAATATAATTGGTACAATAAATGTTTTAACAGTAATCAAAGTTTTAAATTACAATTGTTCGTTGTTAGTAGTATTTTTTCCCCATAATCATCACCAAGATCGCCAACATAAGCCCTGCAATTTGTCAACTGATGTAATAATTTGCAAACGTTTTCATTTACGGTTTACTTAGTACGTTGGTCATATCTTATGTCAAAATTTACTGTACCCTGTAAGAAATGCAGTATACAATCTTACTTATCCGCCAGGCGTAAATTTGTACACATTTTTGTATCTACGTACTTCCCAAAAGCCGTTTTCACTTTCGTGGTCTATACACTCCCTAGAATGCTAAAACATCGAAAGTACGTAACAAGTCGAAGCGGTTTATAGAAATCAGAAAAACTCTCTGTTTTGAAAACAGTGTTCTTTCTTACGAGTCGCATGACTGTAGTGTCTTAACTGTAATATTTCTGCCCATCGCATTATTTTCTTCTTTCCTGTCGCTTGTTGCCTCACACTTAGAAAGTTTATCGTGTCCGGATTTTTTTTTTTATTTCTTTAAGACTTTTATGGTAGATTTTTAAAAATGAGGGGGGAAACATTTTAATGTGCTGCAAATTCAACTAAAGGACCTGGGCGTGTATTGCCTTGAGATTTTTAGCGAATTTTTTTTAAGTTTAACACTTTTACTAGGTTTTAAATTTTTAATTTTGCGAATTTTACCTTATGAAACGTTAGTTACGACAATCGTGACATTTTAGTTTTTAATTAATTAATTTTTCGCAATTAATTCTCTTCACTACACATTGAGTTGGGGTAGTTAACCTGTAAAATGTTATTATTCCATTCTGAAGTGGTAGTCTGTTTTCCCATTGTACACTATCTGCGTGTGTTGGTCGCATCTACGTCATTCTGTTCTTGGCACCGCCCGAGAGTGATTGAGTGCGAAATTGGCTGCGATCTCGACGCGGCCGCAGTTGTTATTACAGGAACAACGTAGTTGTTCGCTGGAAGTCGTGATTGCACTGCCTTGATAAAGTTATACCGGTCGCAGCAGGAGACTAACATCTGTACTTTTTTTTCTGTGCTGAATATGTTCGAATCGAGCAAAATTATTTTTTCATACGTTTGTCGGACTTTATGGTTTTCAGTATTCGCCGGCGTGGTGCTGATAAATGACCTGCGTGCAACTGTGTAAGGCCCGGTGCACACGTGCAGACATAGACCGCGACGGCGCCTCTGCGGCACCGCAACGTTGCCGCAGAAACACATTCACACGTACGGACAAATACCGCACAGTCTGAATGAACCCGGCAAAGGAGATGGGTGTATATAGACGAAAACGCATAATATTTGCGTACCTAATGTACAAAGGTTTTTTCTTTTTTTTGGAGAGAGACAGGCGACACTGAGTGCATCCTTTCAGTGATGCACAACTTTTGAAAGGCAAATTTGCAACAAATTTTTGAGACCTACAGGAAAATGCAGACACGTCTTCCAATTACTTCTGCACGAGTGTCAAGTCATTTTATGAGCTATTAGGAAGAATCAGTGACAAGATAAAATCATAGAATACAGTCGTCCTTTTACAGAAAGCGTCAAAGTACACTCAGTCAATATTACCAGCAGTAAACCTCTTACAGGAACTGAAGATCCGAAGATTCCTTACGAGTTTGTTGGGAATGAGACATTTTTCCTTTCAAGTAATATCATGAGACCTTACAGTGGTAAAGTTTTGCCTGACAAAAAAAGAATATATAATTATAGATTATCACAGGCTCGCTGGTGTGTGGAGAGTACGTTTTGGCATTCTCTCAAACAAATGGCAAGTTTTTCACAAGGCCATTAATGTTAATTTGTATTTCACTAATATGATTGTTAAAACGTGTTGCATTCTCCACAAGTTCGTACGACTTAGAGAAGGATATAACATCCAAGTTGCATTGAGTGTGCAAGGATTGACTGATGACACATATAATAACGTAGGCTACTCTAGAGAACCCGTTCAATGCACCCAAATAAGAAATCATTGTGCTGATTATATTGATTGTGATGTTTGTAAGATTCTCTGGCAAAACAATTATATGTGAATTGCTCGTTTGCAGAGTTAGTAGCTCATATTTATTTATATAAACAAATATCTTGTAACAGTTACGTTACAGTACATATATTCACCTTCAATTACTTTGTACGTACACAAAGAGAAATAATATGACTGTTGTATGTTTGCTATATTATGAGCAAACCTATTATTTTGGTTATTTACGAATAACCGATTTGCTGTATGAAAATAAACATTTATATTAAACAATATTTTGTTATAGTCACGTATAAAATTGTGTACTTAGGACTGCCTAATTTGAGGCAGTGTTTCAAGTGGTACTTATGTGATTAGTCATTTAGTATGTTTCAACTGGAACAATGTAATTAATTAGTCCATCACTCATAGCAACACTTTGAAAGTAAATAATTGCAAACTATATTGAAGAGATTACATTGTTTCTATACTTATTTTCCGTAAACAATCACATAAATCTCATGGATGCTCTATAACTTTATAAACATTACTATACCTGAGCTACTATTTTTAAGGCATGTAATAGTTACTAAACGTTCTACTAAACTGCACTTTTAATCACTTACTTGCGTAAAACCTAGCTTATATTTATATATTACATGTTCTCGTGTATACTAGGATTTGTATTTAGTGTTAAGTTGTATCTACTTGAACGTGCTTAATACTGAATACTAACTCATCACATACAGCATTTTAGTGCACGCAACTTGGTCACGTGGCTATGTACTTAACTATATAAAACTGCAAATTGTAACCCGGCCTTCGTGTGACTTGCAGAAAGACAAATATCACATAATTTGCTTATTCTCGTCTGTATTTTATGTTTGCTATAATGTTACGTGTTGGTATCAATATAAACATTGTTCATTATGTTTTCTCTCATTATCATAGAAATATATTTACATTCAGGTAAGTAAACTGTACTGTTTTGTGTATTGATGTGCAATGTGTGGTCTACACCTATATTGCTGTCATTAGTTTTGCGTGCTCCTTTTTTTACGTCACATTATAATATATTCATACATTAAATTCTTGTTCATGTCATTCATATTATGCACTTATATAATTTACTCAACGTTGGTTTTTCTCACTGTCCTCCTTTTCATCCAAACCGTCACAAAATTGTCGGCAGACATCAATCCATGAACTTCGCTTTTTAGAGCGGTCGTGGAATTCTTCTGCAGCAACATTCCAAATATCTGGATGTTTTTTCGCCTCTACAATAACCAGTTCTAAGTCCAACACATCTTCAGATCCAGTTCCCGCCATGTTGATGCTGCGGCAAAATACCGCACGTGTGCATTGGCCGATTAACTCCAATGTACTGGACGCAGGACGCAGGTGGACGCTCAGTGCCGCTGCAGCGCCGCCGCGTTTCCGTGGGGACAAGCCTAAAGCGGTCATATAATCCATTAGCGGTTATTACACACTTTCCCGAAGCCCTGCTAAAGTTCTACTTCTAGGCTATTCCTCCGCCTCATACAACTGAAGCTTAACCGATTCTAAAGAAATACACCAAAGGACAACGCACTGTATTCGTGCCCACTCACTTGTAATAAGATTTTGCATGAGAACTATTTCTTACTAGGTACTGCCAACACGCATGTTTTCTCACTGTTTTTATTCATATGTCTTATAAATGAAATATTATAATTTATAAATAAAATGTATGGTACAAAATTCAATTTTAACGAATAACAATATACCTTCATATTAACAGATGTATAAAACGCTTGTAATATATGGCATGTTTATGAAATAACTAAATACATCATACAAGGAGTGATTTTTCAAAGATTCCATTCAAAAAGAGGAAGAAACTGCGAACAGACTATAGTAGACCATCCGACTAAGGGCGCAATTTTTGAAATCATTGGAGTAAGTAAACTGGTGTGTTGATACAATAGTTCAGTTTCGGTAGCGAGCGTTGAAATGACAAAATGGCTTATTAACGTCCCTCGGTGTTATACCCGAAGACTTATCAGGGGACGGCCCTCAAAATAACTTATTGCCTAACTTAAACTAACACCCATGCCTTGCCTAGGATTCGAACCCAGAACCTCCCGCACCGCAGACCAGCAGTGCAATAACCGACTGTGCCTCAGGAGATCGCCAAGTGACTGTTAAAAAAATATATATGTTCTATAACTGAAAAATTCAAGAAAGTCGTGTTTCATAAAATACTTAGTTTGCCCCAACTTCTCATTTTTCATTTTCCCTTCTCCCTTGGTCAACATCCGATACGATCTTTTGTGAAAAGCTGTTTTTCTTTTATTTCCCTTAATTTTATGTCCTTTGAAATAGCTAAACCTATCGATTTAAAATATTTTCAAAATGTTTGTTAAGACATGCTGACTTCTACAGAATGTACCCCTGCAATTATATTTTACCAACTGCGAATGAATACTGTGCATTAGTAGATTTAAGAGGGGCTGACAGGGACAATCGTTCCCCCAACAAAAAAAATAATAATGCCTCATAATTAGAGGATAGGCTGTGAAATTTGATTTTATATGAGTGTGCTTTGAAACATATCTGTATAATTGCACATAAGCCGTATAAAATTACCAATAATCTATCAAACTACTAAAATATTCTTCACACTCAATCAAGGACAAATAAGCAAATTTCCATGTTCGGCTAAGATACTGTTTTCTATACATGTGCCATTACTGGTTGGGCAGCTGTAGTTGCACTAGCGCGAAGGTAAACAATCTTCACAAATACAGTATCTTATGTTTTGAAGAACATGTTCCAAGACAACAGCTAAGTGTTCATAACGTGAATTAATAAACAACGTTCCGCTCAATATTATTTCTAAAAGTAGCATTATCTCTTTAAAGTGTTTATATATCATTATAACTTCGCCGAAAACAGATTTAAGCTATACCGTCTCACGTAGTAAGTTAACGAAACCACCACTTTCCTAACGCATAATATATGATATTTGATGCCGCAGGGATAATTGAGACGTTTAAGAGGTATCGCAATATAAGAGAAATATCGTAGACAGTTTATAGTCTTCGAGATTAGTTACGGATACGAAATAAGGGGCGATTTAATGTAAAAGTTTGAGAATTGTAGGCTGTGACGCAACTCGAGAAAACCTATGTGTAAGTTTTTGTCTGTGCAGGCCTTCTTAGTTTGCAGGAATTCCGACACTGCTGGCAGTTATATAGGATTTTTCATTTATAGCGTACAGTGCTTCGCATTATGGTAGTAGTTCGTTTTCTTCCCGTACAGTAGCTATTTGCGAAATATAAGTTATAAATCGAACGATCACTCGAATCGTCAACATTAGAGGCCTATCTTCTATGTGGGAAAAACTTCGCCGTAAAAAGTAAGTATAGTGTTAGTAAGTCCATGTACGCAATTGCGCAAAATGCATTTCATGTAGAGCAGAGCAGTCTTGTCTACTAAACACTGATAAATGGTCCTCTATCGACCTGTGATATGAGGAGGAAACATGTAAGTACACGACGAGGGTCAGACCACGAGCCTTCCGCCACAGCGACAGCCGCTCCACGCCAGCTCATTCTGCACGTGGGGCGGTTTCTTCACACTTTTTGAATCAAACATTTGAAAATACACCCCAAGTATGACGTGTTTGGTTACTTCCTAAATGTATAATTTATCACAAGCGTTTTGTACCTCTATTGACATTAACGTTTTCTTATTTTTCGTTAAATTGAAGTTTAACTCTATTTTATTTATAAACTATAATATTTCGTTTACGATATATATATATATTAATTGAAAACAATGAGAAAACATAGCGCCTAGTAATAAATACTTCCTGTGCAAAATATTATTACAAATGTGTGCGCACGAATGTGGTGCGTTGTCCTTTGGTGTGATTTTCTAGACTTGGGTGAGCTTAGCATGCACAAGGCGGAGGAATACCCTGCAAGTAGAAATTTAGCAGGACTTCAGAAAAGTCAGAAGTAACCGTGAATGGATTATAGCGAGGTTCTTCTTCGCTGTGCCCATAGACTAAATATGAGTTAGACCACTTATTCGTCTTCTGTGCATGTACCCAACATTGATCTACCCCGATCCTACACAACTGTCAAAGTCACATGGTCAACAGTTTTGAACGCGTTTGTTTACATCTTAATTTTTAATTGACACGCACTATTATACTAATAAAATACTTTTACCAATTTGAATTTAATCAAAAGGCATTACAAACTGGTTAGAGGAGGTATAAAAACATCTCTAAGCACTTGTTCACAAATCAGTTCTCTAACCTAAAATCCAAACTACGTCATTTTCGTGGACGTGTTGGCAGAAAAGCAATTCAATGTTGGGACACCGAGATTGGTTGTGCGCAGCCAGAGAGATCGGTCTACCTCATCTTTAGTATATGGCTGTACCGCCCGATGGAGAGGTCGAGCCGCGTGTTCGTGTATGCGTGGCCACACTGATCGCGGGCCGGCGCGCGCCTATCTCGGCGTGGCTTTAATATTCCGCCTCGCACAAACATACACGGGAATTCCGATGGGACAACCACGATTACAATAACATCAACTCCAAACCACTACGTTCCGTATCAATGTTCATATATTGTCACACCTACACAAACTATAGATAAAATGCATACTTTTCAATATGATTTACACCACTATTTCTCATAAATTGTATGTATCTTACCTATTTCACTTATTTATTTTCATTGCCCCTCACAACTGTTTCTGCACCCTGAAAGTAGATATAAAGTTCCCACGACACTATTAACCCTACATCCATTACATATGTTCGCAAACTATTTATATTATTCTAAGTATAAATATTTATAACAGAATCATTATCCATAATTTGAAAATAATCGGGAGAATGACTTAATGCTTGAATATAAACAATTTTATTTATAATAGGAATGTAGTGGGATTAACTGACAGAAAATATTTTCCATACTGTACACCTTACATAATTTGTATGTAGCCTTTATAACTTTAAATATGATTTGTTTACGTAAATTATATCATATTGTTTCCGCGTATCTTAAACGTTTACAATATTATCGCATTTTCTTGAATATTAAAATTACTGCGTAGTTTATAAACAATATCACTGTAAAGCGTTTGTAAATTTTACTGGGAACTTTTTATACATTAAAAAATGTTTGTACTAATGCAATAACATCCTTTGTATAACGTTTTCTTTGTAACGTTACAAGACCCGTAATGTTAAAAATTACATCCATAAATTTTTTATTAATCACGCGAATCACTTTAATTTACGAAGTTAAAGTACTATACAGGTAAAGTCTGTGATAATTGTTTCACTTAAAACAAGTAAGTGTGTTTACAAATGACGTGATAATATATAAGGACCATAGCGTTGGGGGACGGGGAACGTTTTCTTTTAACGATCCTTAAAATGTAAAATAACTTCTCCATTTATTCTGCGCTGCCCAATATTTTTGTAACCAACCGAACAGAAATAAAATACAAATTTTCTTGCTTGCAATGGCAGTGAATGTCATCCCGATGCAAAGTTCATAAAACAATGTATTCTACATTTATAAAACTCGTTTTCAGAAATTATTTTAATTTAAGCGGAACATTTGAGTTGCCCTTATAAGCCTTCCAGTATAATGTAGTATCAGTAATTTTTCCGCCTCTTTTGTCGACATCCTACATATCAGATTTTCTTACGATGTGTCATTTCAAAAGTGCGTGGTTGCGGTAAAAGTGTGGTTCTTGTGGGATGTGGTACTTTGATATTGTGGGGGCTTTATGATTATGTAGAAATGGGTCCTTTGTATAAGGTTACAAGGAATTGGAAACACAGTGGTTACAACGAACTGGACAACCAGCTGTTGCCTTTTGGCCGTTGTCATATTTTGTAACATAACATTTCTCTCCCTTTATTCCAAGATGGAATAGCTCACATTCATATGAATGCAAATGCCACTGACTGGCAAGATAGACATCCAAGAGCATTCACTTATATGGAATGGCTCTCAAAATCCCGATATTCAAACGCTACTTAAACGCTGTGGGAATACCTGGAGCAACGAGTAAAACACTAGAGAAGATATCCATAAAATCTAGTCGAACTGTGTAATCCTGAAGCCGATAGTTGAAGTGTCCTACATCATGATTATTTGGCCAGTCCATTCAAAATATAATATAGTCTGTTCAAGATTTCTTCACACTTTAGAATCAAACATTTGAAAAATCTCCCCTTGCATGACGTCGCCAGTAGCAACCTACGTTGTACCAACGTTGGCAGTTGATTGGAAAGGTTGGCTATACGTTGGGATGGAGCACATACATTAATACGCTGGCTCAACTAAAAATGTCAACAAAAATTTACTACCACGAAAATGTTACTAGATTACTTAGCACCCTCCAGAAAATGATGTTATTAATCAGAAAATCCCGCAATCTTCCGCAAGTGTAATTTCAAATGTCAGGGTTTTGGTTGGTTGCAAGTTGGTATAGACTATTCACGGTAAAGCGAGTACTTTTCTCTTTGGAACCCTCGCGTTTGGAATAACACTCAATAGTATATTTTATTGTAGCCTTAGACGTTACCTTTATAGACCCTTTATATATATTTATTTTTATTTTTATTTATGTATATGCATATAGTGTTTATTGCTTACATAGCAATATTTTTTTAAGAGTTATGGAAGGATAACAAATGGCTGATAGTAAAAAAGTAACTAGTGCCTCAAAAGTGTTCACTTTACTGTGGACAGCCTCAAAACATACTGTTGGTAGGTGTGTATTTTTCTCTTGGGCCAACGTTGGACAACCAACATTTTATGTAAAAGTGTGGAACAACTTTTCTCAATGAAAACAATGCCACTTTCTTGTATTTCATATAGCACGAAGGTACCTCATGACTTAAGATATTTCTCTTTAAAACATGATGAGTAGGTTATGTGCTGTGTCAATGTTGGGAACACATCAATTGGTAACTGCTACTAATATTATTAAGTTGGACCAACGTTGTGTAACCGTCATTGTGCCAAAATGGAAATATTCTTATTGAAATAAAACACCAATTTTGTATTTCTGTTTAAAAGCTATGACTTTAACACACAACCCATGTTTTATTTTAAATTGATTTAGTTGGTGAAATGTTGGTTACTTTTTGGTGTGATAATTCACAAATAACTACGTGCAGAAAACAAGTTTTAAACTCTACTTATTTTATGAAAACAAAATCGTTCTGAATGGTAAACAGCCCATAAAACACTAATAAAAAATATATGTGAGCAATTGATAGACAATGATCACAATGAGTCACAAAATTATTCATAATTCATACAATTGATTCAATAAAACGCATCACTAGTATCGGAGCAACAAAGGAAATAATAACTATATATACAGCAAACAATTAAAAACAATAACGCCCTAGATGAAATTGTGGAAGCAATGAAATAGCAAACATTATTTGTACTTGAGCGGCGAACAAGGACAAATACGATACATTAAAAAAGACACACAGTAACGCGATACAATAGTTAAGCCGAAACATAACTTTGAAGGGAAGCCAAAACAAAAATTTTGAAATGGTCTAGCACTACTGCACACCCAAGGTACAACACCACTTGCCACACAAATTACCAAACACTTAAAAACTCTATCGCAAACTTAACGTTTTCCACGACTCACCGTTTTTTTAAGAACCCGATCGCTCTGTAGCGTGACTATAGGCTATTCATGGTAAAATGACCACTTTTGAAAGCTCTCTCATTTGGAATAATAATCAATAAATATAGTTTATTTCAGCCTTAGACGTTAATTATCGAGTGCGGTGGAATATACTATAACGGCAAGGTTTTGCACTATCAGTACGCAAATGAGACGTTAAATAATCACATGCAAATCCAGACATTTTTATTCAAAAGCATGATAATTTATTACTGTTGATATTTTATTGTTCATTTGTTGTTATGACGTGCTGATTTCTATTCGCCCCTAAATAATTACTTTTCTTTATTTTTGCATTAAGAATATTGCGCTTAAATGTTTTATATATATATTACGAGTTTCATTGTTTATTGCTATGTGGTAGTTGGTTGAGAGCCATAATTGTTAGAGACTGAGGCCCGTTGCCAGGGGCAACGCAATATGTTGACTGCATGAGGAAGCAGTCGCCTTGCGATTGGTCGTTACATAGTGTGACTTTTAAGCTACGTTACTGCTAAAGAAGGGAAGAAGGAGTTCAACTGCGATGTAAGGCCGGACGTAACTAGTGTAGATATTAGGGCAGTCCGTGAGTGGTTTCGTATATTTTGCCAGACCGAGAGAAGATTGTTGGGGTGCCGGCAAGAGAAGAATAAGGCCTGAGGCGCTAGTAGTGCTCGATTTAATTTAGTTTAGATAACATTCCGTGACATTCCGAGTGGTACAATTTAGGACTGTATCTGGCTGTACCATAGCTCGTTGTCTAGAATATTAGGGAAGAATATCCATCCGGAAGAGAATCACCGCATCCCATGACTGTACCCGATCTGCATGACGCAGATTTGTCATGTGAGATGTCCCGATCTACAAGTATACAGTCAGTAAGAAATTAGAATAAGGTGGTCACCGATTTTAGTTTTGGAAAGTAGCTCAAGGCAGGCGCCATTTTTCCTGCCATAAGACGGCTGCGTTTAAACTTTATTTTGCAAATCAAAACCAGTGATTACCAACCCAGCTCCCAGTTTACTTGGTGTGAGCTTAAATAAATAGATATCCTTTTTAAAGAAGATTTTATTTATTGGTTTTTAAAAAGGGCTATGAACTTATTAAATTATGTTTCGTACCAACTCACAGGGCATCTTGCATCCGTTACGCCCACTTAATACACATGCATACCACCAGAAGATTATTTATAATACTTCTATTGAGCTCAACTATTTTTTTTAACAACTGAATGTCTAATATTGGCAAGATCCAAGCAGTGTTTATTAAAAAATTAAATAATTTTACCTCCATCTGGACTCCATCCTTGTAGTTAGTTACTCCCGAATCTGTGCATTCTAAGCTATTGAGTTTGACTAAGGTGCTATGTACGTATGGTATTCTAGCCTTCTACTGAGTTGGTGTACGACTATCATCCTGGTAAGTATTTGGTAATCATAAAAGTTGTTGTTTATGCTCACTGGTGTAACTATTTCTGGAAAGAGTCATCTCGAAATCATCTACTCTTAAGTTAGCTTGGCGCATGTATTGTAATGTGTGGAAGACAGATTGAACACCACAACACAATTACAATAATTCTATTTAAATAATAATTTTAATCTGTTCACATCCCAGTTCAAACACTTCAATACATACTGTATTTATTACTTACATGACAATATTTACTTAAAAAGGTTGTTAAAGGATAAAAAATGTATGAAAGGAAAAAGTAACAAGGGCCTCAAAAGTGCTCACTTTAACGTGAACAGCCCATAGTAGAATGTCAGCTCGTAAAAATGGTAGCGGTGTTTAACCTCAGCTGACAGACGTGAAGTACTACTAAGCCATCAGGAACGAACGTAGATATTACAGGCGTAGCGGCGTAAAGTAGCAGATGTCTGAAAGGCGTAAAGTAGACAGGGCAAGGCCTGAAATAAACTCCCACTACCAATCAAAAAATATGACGCACGAAGGAGAAAGGGGTTGGCAGGGAGGGAGAAGAGGGAGAGAAACGGAGAGGATCCAAGCCGAGCAAAGAGTACACCACCGCACAGTTGTAGATGGCGCTGGTAAACTTAACGCGGAGGCGCTAACGTCGCCTTGGAAAACACACTGTTGGCATTTGGTATGTAAAATTTTGTTGGGCCAACATTGCATAACCAACATTATCCCAACAATGGAAATTGCAATATTTCTGATGGAATAATACGATTATGTATGATTGTTTAAAAGCAATTTTTTTTCAACACATAAACCATGTCTTACTTAAAATTGACTTCATTGGTTATGTATTGGTTACATGTCGGAAAACATGCCGTTAGCATTTGGTATGCACTGTACACTTTGTTGGGCCAAAATTGTACAATCTATTACATTCAATAATCGAAAATAATAGTTTTGAATGGAAAATAATATTAACTTTCACAGCATATAAATAATTACCAAATGTACTTTTTTTCAAATGTGGTTTGTTACACATGTGTTGAGACCATTTTAAGAAGGGAATAGTTGGTGAGTGGTTATTTTTGTTAATTTGGAACAACATTGCATTGCAGACATTATGCCATCGTAGCATATTATTAAGTTTTCCAAATAAAATTAATTTTATTTGCTTAATGGTTTACGTTTTATGTAGTTTATTGGTTGGCATTATGTATTAAATAACAAATCTACCTAATACATTACCAACGTCGAAACATGTTAGTAGCATGTTGGTAAAGACTGTGAATACCTCCCTGAAAGAAAAACACACTACTCTTATAAGTGTGCGCAAAACCGTAAAATTATATTGGGCCAACATTGTATTTCAGTTGGCAACCAACATAAAAGTAATGTTGGGCAAACGTAATCCTATGTGACATTTCGGCGTTGGGCCAATGTAATATGCCAACGTTGACCCAACAGTAGAGCCAAACGTTGGCGCAACCAGATTTTACTACTAGCGTTGTTTGATTGTTTCGTATTAGGTATGTCATGCATTAAAAGCGTTTTATACTTCTCTTAGCATAAAAATATCTTACTTTTACTTAAAGTAAACTTTTAATTATGTTTTATTTATAAATTATAATATTAAGTTTGTATGTGTGTTGGTAATGCTTAGCAAGAAATGGATCTCATGCAAAATGTTATTAAACTGAGTGCGCACGAATGCGGTGCGTTGCCCCTTTAGTGTTATTTAATAGACTTGATTAAGCTTTGTTTGCATAACGCGGAGGAACAGCCTGAAAGTATAACTGTAGCAGAGCTTCAGAAAAGTTGAAAGTAGCTGTGAATGGACTATAGTTTCTAGTATTGGTGTCGGTTTATGTACTAAACCACACATCCTGACACTTGTCTAGTTTATTCAAAATATAATAGTTACTGTCATTCGTGTCTGTGGCGTTATTACATCCTACTAAATACTTTCTACTCGCAGGTGACAAAATTTTTATCCGATGAACTTATCTTACAAAATAATGCTTACAAAACATTCTAACTGATTTGATTATAAAATTATGACTTACTATATGGCAAAACAGTATTATATTCATGTTGAAATTTAAAATTTATTATATAGTAACATGTAAGTTAATTTGCTTTCGGGTAGAATTTTGTGTTCACAAAACACATCACTTTAAAAAACTTATACTACTGTAATGTCGAAAAGTTATACTTATAATCCTAATTTATTAAAATTAAAATATCTATCTACAGAGGTTTTTCTTGTTATGTGCACAGGATACCGTTTATCAAAATAATTTTAAGTTATTTATGTTCCTTGTAATTATTTTTAAAAATAACATTGGTGGTACATGGAAACAAAATAAAAATTAATTCCGCTCTCTACTGAATCTCCAAGTCTTGGCACCAAGTGAAGATAAATTCCAAGTACGATCTATCATAAACTGCAGAAGAAACACAATCCGAACCTAATAAACCTTTGTTATGAGGAGACGACCTAGACTCAGGAGGCAAGCGAGTGTGCCTATAAAACTGTTAGGGTACTGTAAAACAAAATAATAACTTAACTGCTGGAAAGGAAAGAGGCACGTGTTAATACGCCTACTTTTCGAAAAAAATGTTGCCTATTTTTTTCACAGAAGCAATGAAGCGCTAACATGTTACTAGCGTGCACATCGACTGCTGCATCGCATCTCAAGACCTCGATGCTAAGAGCCACCCAAATGTCTCCACTCCACTGCGGTCCACTCCTCTCAATAGCCGCATCGTCTCTATGCTCAAGTCTTTTTGTCGAAAAAATTACAACCATGGAACTCTAGCTGTTACCTCATTATTCTGTTGGTGAAAAGTCTGCAAGATCGTAACAACCATCTATACAAGTTTTTGTGTACTAATACAGAATATTTTAATATCAGTCTGAAAATGCCGTATCTTATAGAGTTGAAAGAGTTTAAAATAATAATCTCTACAAAAATTGTACATTAAATAACAGCGTTATTCTTTCAAGTGAAATAAATAAGCATGATTTTGATCTAAAATAATTGCAAATTAATGCTAACGAATTTGGGAACAAAGGCAGCACTTCAGTTAGAATATGTTACACATATCCAAATTCAACACATTTCAGACAGTATTTAATACTAAAGTAAATCAAAGCTAAATAATTTACCATATACCAACTCTTTTACTGGTAAATATTATATAGTTATTGTTACTATTCCTCTGCACTAAATAAAACTTAAGAGCACTGAAATTTGTTTTTAAATTGTCATACGATTGTCATGCCTATCATCATCGATGTTTTTACTTCTCTGGCATCGTAATATTGATTCTGGCAAGAGTCATTGAAAAAAATGTCTTTAACGCAACGGTACTAACTTCAACCTTAACTACTCTTGGGCAGGTAATTCAAAGTCTCGTATTTCCACAGGCACTATAATTAACGCCATTCTCTTCCATCTGGATGTCTTCAATTGCTCGGCTACCAAACTGGCAAACATACGACAGAAAACCTTTGTAGTTGCTAAAAAATGATGTGTTAAAAATACCGTGGTGAGTATTTTGTAATGACAACACAGTTGTATCTAAAATATTTATTGTGACATATTCTCATATAGTTATATAATTATGGGTGAGAGCAGTATGTTTATCGCATGAAAAAATTATGTATACCCTCTACGTTTAAGCAGATACATTACACAGCATAGCTATATTTATAAAAATGTATTTTTTTACTATATTATAGAAACACATATATATAACATAAGAATAATAACTAATAATAATATATAGGCCACTGTGATAACATCAGAATTCGTCTCGCTGAGATTCGACTTTATATATGTTACATTGTCTACATATATTTATAAGTGCCTATGCTTATACGTATTTTTGATGATGATGGCTCAGCAGACAAAACAAGATGGAAGTCGAACGCAGGGGAAATAGAGCGATGTAGAATAATATAGAATAGAACAGCGTCCCTGGTAAGCGACAGTTGAACGATTGGGACGTAGATGACAGAATAAATAATTAGGAAAGAAGATGGCCACCTACAGCAGACAAAACAATATGACAGTCTAGCACAGGCGAGAAAGGAAGGAAGGGTGAGTAATCAGCGCACCTGGTAGGGTGTGGGAATCGTGCCGGATGATGCCACTGGTCGGCGGGTTTTCTCGGGATCTCCCGTTTCCCCTGCCCGTGCATTCCGGCGCTGCTCCATTCTCACCTCAATTCACCCTCATCGGCTCTCAAATCGTTGTTGTTAAAAGCCGCCCAAATCTCTCATTACATTCTTCGTTTATTTGTTTGTGCAACACACAGAATTACGAGTCAAGAGACGATGGCGCTAGAACAACGGAGGGTAATTGTCGCGACGGCGTGCGATAATGATGACCACAGGTTCCGTCGTGGAGTGTGGGAAGCTGGTCGCCGAGTGGAGCGGTGTTCTCGGAGTGCTTCCGCAGCTAACGAAGCCATTAGCTCGTAATTGAGCCAAGCTTCCCAGGTGTTGCCAGCTATTGACCTTGAGGGAGCCATCAGTGCCGCCATGACGAGCGTCTCCAAGGTCTCGGCGTTCCCTTTTACCGCCTGAGTGCAGCACTCTCCAGTTCGCCTGGAGCTTCACGGCTATCGTACGCGCTACTAGCCAGGGGACCTATCACACTCGAGAAGTAATCAGGTGACTATCTGGAACCGACGGCAAACCTCAACTCCTACTCAGGAGGGGGGGGACACGGTGGCTGAGCGGTTAGACTGCTCGCCTCCCACCAAGGCGATCCGGGTACAATACCCGGCCGGGTCACTCCGGATTTTCGCGTGTGGGAATCGTGCCGGACGATACCGTTGGTCGGCGGGTTTTTCTCGGGGATATCCCGTTTTCCCCGTCCTTTCATTCCGGAGCTGCTCCATACTCACCTCAATCACCCTCATCGGCTCTCAAGACCTCGATGTTAAGAGCCGTCCAAATCTCTTCACTCACTCACTCCTAGTCAGGGACTTCTTTCGGTCAAATATGACCGTTCAAGGCCTTAGCAATATCCCCAATATTAATTTCCAGTTTACAGCTAAGTACTTCTATAAAGTCCCAGCTTAGCTTTGTATTTTCCACCGTGTGTATCCCTCCGCCATATTAATCTGTTGACTCAGCAGTGGCCCTAATATTCCATTACAAAACAGAGGGGTGGGGCGGTCTAAATTTCTTATAGTCTATCCTGACAGTATACTGCATGTTAGAGGAGCTGACATTCAAAAAGAGTTGTCACAGAAATAAAAATGAGCTAAGGGAATTTTGTGTTTGGATTAATGAACTCTAAAGCACTGAAAAATGAAACAATGTCGAAAAATATTTAATTCCATATACCTCAACTTCAAAGTAAACAGAAGCATGCCAGACAAATAAAGCTTAATCCATAGCATATGTTCAACCAGAAAATAACTCCCAATCAGCCAATCTGAGAACTGTTACCGTGGCAATAATGCTTTGCCACCATAATTACAACAAACCCGAATCGTCTGTTTCCAGGTTTCTTCTGTGGAGGCTAATAATATTATTGTCTAAGTGAATGTTAATTATGGAAAGTTTTTTGTTACACACGCTTTTTGAGCTAGAAAAACGAATAATTTTTTACATGTAATTTTTATGTTTAACAGGCTCGATATTACTTTTCGCATGATTTATTTTGATTTCGTGATAAAATTATTTTATTTGTTTTGAAACAGAGTCCATAATATTTATTTTGTTTTGCAACAGTATTTTCATTTGGCCACACGTTTATATGTTTTTCTATTTTTACATTGTGTACGTGTACTTACAATGTCATATGACTCTTTGCATTTTTGATCGTTGGGGCAGTTTTAAATGGCATTACAAAGGATATTAAATTGTAACCCTCGTGATTGGCTTGTGTTTATACGTTCTTAAGTAGAGTTTTCAAGAAGGAAGATAGACATATTTTACACAACGTCAGGCAGCCAGCCCGGGTGGGCTGTGCAGTAGGTATTAAATTTATATTTTTCTTACGGAAATCCGAGTTCGCACCTGTGAAATAGCAGGCCGTCTAATAGAGACGAAGACGCGAGATGTTGTAAGCAAGAAGTAGGCCTCAATCGCCTGCTTCCGCGTAGCTTTCAGAGAGGTTGGCTATAACTCGTGAGACGTCCGTTAAGGTACAACTTAACTGTATGCTAGCACCGTAAGCCGTGTACTTACATATAGGGAAAATGTCACCCAGGGCTACTGCGCATCCGGAGAGATGCCCCGTCAGCGTACCTGTTCGTCGGCAACTTCAAGATCTTCAAAACTCTACGTTTTGCCACTAATTTCAGCTAAGACATTCGAAATTAAGTTTTTCACATAACACCATTAATACAGACTTCTAGAACATTTCTCATGCCGTCATGTTCTTTTTCTCATGTACACAATTTTTTTCCGACATTTACTACAGCAAACCTGAGCTGAATCCTTGCTCTGCCATTGGCTAATTGCAAACATTTTATTTAGAGTGATTATTTTTGGAAGGAGTTTTTAAATATTTCTGGCGATGTTTTTGAACATTTTAAGTATTTTAACTCGTAACCATTGCGATTGCACTGGTGTTTAAAATGCCCCTACCGCAAGCAGAATATTTAAATTATTTTGTCAATATTTTCGGAGCCACAGATAATTTGCTACTTTGTAAAGCCATTTGGATGAAGTATTTTGTTTGACTGGCGAATGTCAAGTAATTCTGAGCACAAATTAACTTCCAGATAATTTTTAACACAGTTGCCCATTGTTATTATTAAGTAGTCGTACCAAGTTTTCTCCTAGTGTTTCTATTTGTTTGTGTGTTTGTCCTGTCCACAGATATTTTGCTACCAAACTGCAGTGTTGATGTATGTACAAAAGGTACACTTTACTCCCGATTGGTAAGATCCCGTGTGTGGGTATTTCCTATTTACAGCCTAGACGGGGTCGAGCAAAAGAACTCGTCAGACTGCCTTCATGCATCAGTAAAATTTATTTAATTTCCAATAATCACACTGTTTTTGTGTTTCCAAGGAGTTAAACGAGTTTTTAATAAGTGCACTATTCCCGTACTCAATTTCGGACGATCGTGAATGCGCAGCTAGGGTTGACACTCTACTCACAAAACCCGTTACATGTACCACAGCTGTCGCAACCTCACCCTTCATATACACAGAGGTATACTGAACCCCTTTCTCTCTCTCTAAAAAACACAATATATCATTGTTTTGCAAATCGTTTGTGTCACACCTCGGGCATTATAGGTGATTGTAGTAGTGTATGTTGTGTATGCAGCGAGAGTGTTGTTAAAAGCTGTTTAATGGGCGCAATGTGTGACATGCTCCCAGCGAAGTTGGTAACAATGGAGGAAAGTAGTTCCGTATCTTAACGTTGAATAAAAAACGTTGGTTACTTGGATGCTTCTTAAAATATAAATTTTGGCGTATGTACATACAATGACCTACAGCCAGATTACAGAAACAAAGTAAGTAAAAGTTTGTTCAAAAGGATATTTTCAACCTTTAACGTAGGTTTCTGTTCCCCAGCGTCAGATATTTGCCGCTGTTGTCAGAAATTGAAGAACCTAGTCAAAACTACACAAGACCCAAGTCCACAATCTTCGCGCTGCTGCTTTTTACAAGTTTTTGCAACAAAATTTACATGATAGTAATACTCTGTGTCACGATCTTCAACAAACTCAGGCCTTGTCTAAATCGCCAATCTAAGAGCAGCATTATTCCCACCAACTTGGTTTTTACTGCTTATGCATTGTTGTCATAGATGGCTTTAAACCGACTTTCTGTGTCTAGACGGAAGATCAGGGAGGTAAAGGTGCACCCGAGGTTTCATCAGCACTGATTCAGCACCTTGAAAAAATGCATAAAATGAAAAAAAAAATATCGAAACCATCAGACACTTTTGTGATGGATGCTTGTGGTTCACAAAACAAAAATAATTTTGTTTTTCACGGTTCTATGTATTATTTGCTTGAGGCACCTACGTAGTAGAAAAAGTGCAAATTGCATTTCCGTGAGAGGACACAGATTCATCCCAACTGATAGAGTGTTTCGGCGTGTTGAGAAACAGCTGAGAAAACGACCAACTTTAATTGATAAAGGAGAGTGCACTAGCATCTACAAAGTGATGTGAACGTACTAGGGGAGGACTGGGACCTGCGTGATACAAAAGTACACTACTATCTTCCAAAGTGGATTGCTATAGACGTTATGCAGGTATTTCTGATCTGGAGAAGGATTTACATCAAACGTGAAACTTTAATGGTGAGCAACAAGAAAAGACCTTCGTTAATAGTAAGTGGTTTTCAAAACTATTATTACTAATCTGAAGCAGAGCCGTGGATACGTCTACAAAAGAAGGGATGGAGTTTAGAGCGCTGCAAATAATTAGTGTTACCAAAACTACCCCTAGAACACAGTATAACAGCAACCAAACAGAAGGATCTCAACAGACTTTTGGAGACTTTGTGGAAACTTTGTTTGGTAAAGAATGTAGAAGTGATACTAGGCTTCAAGGGCATGACAGCATCATATTGTAAACCAGCAGTACTGCTGAATATGAGGAAGCTAATGACGTGCAAGAAGCACCCTGCACGTGTTTAGATGACGACATAGGAGTGCACGTCTAAAACAGACAATCTTAATGAAAACATTGTTGCTTTCAACACACCTATCCACCTAGTTTTGTTAGAACTAATATTTTTGAGCTAAGATTTCTGAACTAAGATTTCAAAGCAACAGTTTTTTCTGCTAGTTAGTATGTTACATTTATGTGGAAATATAATTTGTACGAAAACATAAATAAGAACAGTATCACTCTTATTATAATCGTACCATCTTTCTATAACAAACAATTACATAAATTATATAACATTTAAATGATATTGTTCTAATTTGATCATTCAAATAAGATTTAATCCCCGCAGAGCTCATTCAAATGATATTTAGTACTGTATGTTAATTCATGATAGATTTATTCTCGTGTTTAAAACCGGTTTATAACGAACCTAGGCATTTTTTATTTGGGGAATAGTGTTGTATGGATTCCTTTGATGAATAGAAAGTATAATAAATTCTATATTTTATAATTTATGGGTATTTTCTTCACGTAATCCTTTTTGGACCTTACTCAAAATCATTATCAACGTTCTAAAATGTCTTTTCGATTAGGATTCTGAAATTTTGTTCTGAATTTTTATTAATTCATTCGTATTCGCAAAACAAATAAATAACTATCACTCAATGTACACTATCGATGATGAAACTTTAAAACATCTTGCCGCAATTACGTATAAAATGCTCATGTCTAATTTATTCCTTTGAAACACACGCGCGTCCATTCTCGGCGGTGGTGACGATATTTATGGAATAGGAAAAAGCTTTTTGCGTCACACTTCTTGTAACCTATGTCCTCATCCAACTAACAATGGCGAGACGAGAGTCAAGCAGGATGCTTTTATTTAATTTCACGTGATTTACAAATTGCAATACTTAGTACCCTCTAAGGGCTAATGAACAATAACCTCTAAATCTTAATATGATAAATATATTTATGACTAATTTCGACATCAAAAGACAATAATAAAACCCGAAAATCCGCAACGTTACAACGTGGCTAAATTCTATTAGAATTTCACCTCCTCGTATATCCATATAAGTGTTTCTTTAAGTATTTTACAACGTTTGGGTGGTGAGTTATAATGGAAAATAATAACTGACCTTAAGTGATTATTAAGGGAGCTATGCACTGCAAAAACTGGAAAATGAAATCTTTTAATTGAAAACATTAGAAACTACTACGAATGAAAGAAAACGAATGTGGAAAGTGCATCACTGAAATAACGTAAGCAACATCTGAAGCTGCACGTGCTAATAGGAATATAACCTATCAATAACAAAATACGTAGGGGTTGCAATTATCACATCGCGTTAAGTATTGTACCCCTAAGCATTTAGTGAATCTTCAAAACATTATTAATCACCATGCCCAAATGTAGAAAAATGGTTGCTCTTGTTGTAACACCTTAAAATCTTGCCGTTTATGAGAAAACAGCTCCTATATGTAGTAATACTTGCAGCAATAATTGAAAGCTTTCAATTTTCCCATTTTCTGTGCTGCAGAACTTCCATAATAATCACTTTCGAGCATAGAAAGTACCAATCTGTTTTCTTTATATATTTAAAGAATCGCTTCTCAAACTTTATAACGTACAAAAATAAACACTTTCTGGCTTCAGTTCGCAGTGCAGTTCCTTGCTCATAGGTTTACTGCACTGATTATAACGGTAGATTAAAAAGCTTTTTGGGGAAAGTGCTACGATAAATGGCTAACTTTCGAAGAGGAAGCCACAACACACCTGAACCATTCTGTAGGCACGCTTATGAATATAAAAATGTTGATAATACGACAGTCATCACTCAGATGTGAAATTGTATATATAAAGTAATCGGCAACAGCCAAATTCGAAAGAAAAAACACTTAAAATAAGACGTGAATTTTTTGTATAACACATTACCACCATCTACTTACTGTACGTGTACCAGTCGGCATTTACGTTAGAAAAATTAAGTTACGTGGATAACATTTTTAAAGAAGATTCAACAGGAACATGAACAAAAATTATAATACTCTTGCTGGTTCTGCCTGTAAAATATCGGCATCATGTGGTCAATAACAATTATACTGGTCGCTGTCAGGATACATACGGCATTCGTGTGACTGGCCGCTGCCAATAAAGTTTAGTGAAGGAAAATATTCTAATTGGCTCTGATGCTTAAAGTAAGTTTGAGTATTTGTAAATGTTTGTTACACGAAATAAATTTTTAGCTGCAGGAGTGGAAATGAATAGTAAATAAACTAATGGTGCAGTGAAATATTAGCAAAAAAAAAAATGTATTGCAGATGTTAAGAAATATCTTGTTACTAACTTCATATTTTAATAGTATATACGCTGAACGTTTGAAAATTTATTTAACGAACACGCGTCTTACATCAACTGTAAATATATGATTTCACATGCGTTGCACAACTTTCTCAAACGCTAATAAAATGAGTGTTCGTAATTATCGTTCTATTCAGCAGATCGCAAAAACGACTGTTAGTGACTACCAATGCTCATCGGCAACATCGGAACCATCTTGACGTTACTGCTGTCACTGACTAATGAAGTCTGCGACCATCATAAAGCAGCATTGTGAGTCTCGTTATTCTTCCTCTGACATGCTTATCTTTTTTATGCGCAAAAATTATGGCAAACAGAAAATTCTCTTTAGTTTTTCTACGACGTGAGGACCCGTCTCTAAATGGCGTTAAATATACTGTTTAGTTATTTCCTACATAATTATATCTGAATTATATGAGATAGTGGTGCCCTTTGCTGTTTAAGATTGAAACTGAAGTTCCGAGGGGGCGAGGAATTGTAGTGGTCGTTTGAAACAAAGCTTCCAGTCCAGATGAAGCCCTTAACACATCCGACCTGTACCTTGTCTCGGCAAAGACAAACATAACAGCACGACATCTGGCCGGTTAATACACATAACTGTATGTATAGGGGCATCTTTCGACGTGTTAGAGGCCTAGAAGCGCTGGAGCGCTAGGGGTGGTACAGGTAAATTCATTCAATTTTTCATATTATCTACGTAAAAAGACACTGAACTGCCATGCGGTTTATCGTCTCCAAGTCACTCTTCCTTGCTTTAGGACCTCCAACGCACAAAGCAGATCCACGACTGCACGGCTCGTAAGAGACAGTTGCTTGACACTGATGAATGTTTAGCGAAAATCTGTACATGCAGACCAGGAAGACAGTTCTTAGCTGAGGGACGTGGCCACGCCGCCTGCTGGCCAGGCAGCACATCCATCACTGCAGCTTTGCGGGATGCCTATACGTACCATGATAGGCGGCAGGGGCTGCGCTGCGGTTCACGGCCGACAAGGGTGAGAGGCGCGAGGTCAGCTGCGGTTAGGCCCCCGTCGTGACTCGTTCGTCCGGCGACGCCCCACACACACCGAAATTTCCCATCGCGCCTGTCCTTCCTTCCTCCACACAACGCGTGCAAATGTCAGCCATCAAGAACTTTATTTATTCTTTTTATTCTTCTACTTGGCGTCCATAAAACTACACGTTAAATGCTGTCGTGTGCCGTGCTACAAGTTATTTTTTTAATAAATAAAAATATTATTTTAATCATTCAGGTACATATTCGTGAGATCAAATGCAACTTAAAACAATAATATTATGGAGCATTGAAAATACAAGCTTCCACATCTAACAATAATCGATCAAACGTGTTTCTTATATACACTCTTGCTAAATCAGTCTTTCAAAACAAATAAATTTAATTATTTATATAATAATTATTCACAACTCTGATAACCTTCAATCACGTAAATTACTCGAACGACAGTTATTAGCAGCTCAGATAACATTCAATCATCGTAGCCATTTGACTGAGCTTTAAACTCTGCACACTATAATTTCTAACAATTTATCTAACAGCTTTCAGAAAAGAAATCATTAAAAATACAATGAATAGATCGTCAATTAAAAAACTCATACAGATTAGCAAGAACGCGTACTATTTACCGGACCTACCAAAGGTGCTGCTGAAAAATTTTCATAATAAAAATTACGAATACGTAAACAAAAGGTTACACAAATTAGCAGACATGCGTCCTAATTTATCGGACCTATCAACGGTATGACATACATGTGCCAAAAAAATAAAAATACATTCAACACTCTGAGGGAGCTTATCGCCAGAAATCTGAAAAACAGTTTTATAAAACCAGTTAATATTGTTACAATGAAGCACTTTGCACAGTATACACATGCAGTAACTTAGGATTACGCAATTTGCTTTGCATTGGAATTGTAGTTTCTGAGACGGCGAACGAAAACAGTGTGTACAGAACATGCCATGTGTCTGAGCAATTAGTTATTTCATGAAGTGTGTGCACGATAATATTTATGAGTCATAGGCTGTAATGATTATCAAAAATGTTTACAATTTGCGCAATTTTCCACTAACATGCTAACCGTGTTAAAATATCGAGAATGGCCTTTTAAGAGTGCGAGTAAATACTCCAAGTATCAAACGTCAGTTGGCCCACTTGGGCAAACCTGCTTGTCCACGAGCAGTCCACAAATGATGCCTCTTGACTGTTGTGTGCGGATGGCCACATCTCGGCCACTATTAAGAAAATTTCCATTTGGCAAAATACAATCTGCCCACAAACGGCCGTATTTGGCGTAGCGAACTTTACCTCAAGCATGTCGGCGCCATCAGTGGGTCATGGTGTAATAGCAGTGGCACAGTGGGATGACTGCTTTCCGCCTGCTATAAGTTAACCAACTGTCGGCAGCCAACAGTCAAAGCCCCTTGTATCAAATCTATTTGCCACTTACAACCCAACTATTGGCCTTTTGTTGCCCACTTAAAAGCAGCTGCATTTTCAAAACCAAAAAAATTATTTTGTTTTACCCAAATAAAAATTACTTAATTTTCAACTTCCGTACGTTGACTTTTGAATTATTTCACGATTCATAAATTTCTTTGGAAGAGAATGAAATCGAATTTATGACCCTTGAGTGCATAACCTAGAATGCTACCAGTTTATCTGCCATGTATTCGTTTTGAACCTTAATAAGTAAATCTTAATACTTTCCACACATAAAATTTGCATTATTATGCTGCAGATACGTTTAATGTTAGTATCACAAGCCATTAATGCGACTTATGAGTTTTATTTAAAATATTAGTATATTAAGTTCGGGCTAATTTCAGTGGTATTTAAAATGCATAAGTTAGTTTTTTTTTTTTTTTTACATTTTATGGTTTGGATATTTTTAATATAGGAATTATTTTTTTCCTATTACCAATATTATTGTAGGCTATGCTAATTTAACCCACATATACATGAAATATAATTATTTGAATTCACGTACACTGTCTACTATTTCACAACATATAATTGGAATGTCATAAAATTGTCCCTTATATGTCCCGAGCAGTAATATTTGGCATCCCATAAATGGCTCACAAGTTTGCTGCTAATGTTTCCTAGGGGTTGCAGTGGTAGTGATTAGACTACTCGCCTCGCACTTAGAAGAACCGGATTCTATTCCTGGCGGGGTCACACGTGGATTTTCGTATGTGGCGATCGTGCGAGACGACGCCGCTCGTCGGTGGGTTTTTTCGGGGATTTCCGTTTCCCCCGCCCTTTAATTCTGGCGTTGCTCCATACTCGCCTCGCTTTATCCTCATAGACTCTCAAGACATCGATGTTAAGAGCCGCCTGAAACTCCTCACTTCACTCAGCTAATATTTCATCAGTAGTAATCATCACTTATAATGTCATAAATGGCCCTAAGCTTGTTGCTGATGTGTCCCCAGCAGTAATCAACATTTAGGGTGGCATAAGCGGCCCATTAGAATGCTGATAATACGTCCGCCGCAGTAGAGTTGGCCTACCATAAGTGACCTACGAACTGGCTGAAAATATACCCTCAACTGTAAGCAACAATTACAGTGTCCGGCAGTTATCTGGGAGCGTCTCAGCGTTGGTAGCGGGGTCACGGGAGAAAGGGGAAAAACGGGCGAAAAAGAAAAAGGGGAAAGGGGACACCACTCAAGACTACGGAGCCGATGCGCCCAGATACCTGCCGGCTACAATATCATGCCAAAAATTACCCATGAACCCGTTCAGGCACACATTAATTTCCAAGTTCAAGAGTTACAGTCACGTAAGTAATCTTTTAATACGCGATGTACTTGTGTTCAAAACTTGTTTTGAAGCCAGTGAACAACGTGCTGTTTAGTAGATGACATTGGCATCAACCATTCATGTCAAAGTGATGTAGAAAATTCCACAAATTAGATTAGCCACAAGGAAGACTGAGCACTAATGCCTTGCTTTGTACAGTACCGGTCATAAATATAATTCATGTGCAACATGTCGACGATCGTGAATACGGTGATTGAACGGGTTAACTTGCTGGTAATATTTCCACAGCAGTAAGTAACACGTACAGTTTTGTCTATCGTCTGCTTTTGGGTATTTAGTTGAATGCTGAGAATCATCGTGAGAGTATTAGTTTGCATTACGATTATTTACAAAATAGATAAACTCACTCTTATTGATATGACACGTTGGCCAACCATATCATAAATGCTGACAGTCATAAATGCTTTCGCTGCCAACAGTTGGCCAACTGTTAACTGCTTGTTGTTTGCTACTTGGGCCCTTACGGTGAATATTCGTGTTTTCTTATTACAATTTTCTTATTTAGAGGAAAGTTTAACGATTTTATCTGTAAGTTTTATACGATAAATATTGTGTCCCACCAAACAAAAGAGGCAACATTTTATAATGCAAAAATCCAAAAATCAATATGCAAATTTGGCTAGATGTTGAGACATGTGAAATTACCAAACTACAATATTTTACTCTCAAAATATGAGATACCCAGAAAGAAAGTTCTGTTTTGTCGGTGAAACTATCTCATTCGGAAACCTCCTTGACCTGAATGTAGGCTACTGTATCTGTGTGAGATTAAAACTAATGAGATGAATTTTAAAGTTATATCAGTTCTGCTCTCACTCATCACTGTCATGTAGAGTTCACTCTTATAAACGGAAGAAATTAACGGAATGTTAATGAAGGTAAATGCGTATGTTGTGTTTGTGTGGGCAGCCTACGAACTTCTTAAAAATGTCCAATGGCAGTTTTCAAGTGCTTTTCTTTTTTCACAAAATGCTAATACCACTAGTGAACTACATATGTCGCAAAATTTTTTAATGGTCTTATTTACATTAATTTGGAAGGTTGCTTTTTATAGTTTTATTTACATTAAAATTAACTTCACAGAGAAAAAAAAATTTGTCTTTTAAAAAATTTCTATTTCTCTAAGTCACGCACATATATAAGATTTTTATAGTAATTTCCAATAGTTTTCCTATTATTTAAAACAATTGGCGTGAAGTGAACCCATTTCTTTATGATTTCTTAAATGTCCACTAAACATGTTTTCCATAATTATATTCAAATCCCCCTTTAATGTTAATGGTTTGTGACATCCCACTGTCCATATTTTTAGCCTACGCTAAAAGTAATAAAGAAGAGTTTTGCATGTATATGATTGATAGCTTTTTACTTGCTCGTTAAAGTTTATTACCCGGATGTATACCATACATGCCACATGGTTTTTATTCACAGAATTTTCGACATACGTAATATGAATTTCAATATCATCACCAAACGCTACATCGTCTGTTAGATGTACGTAGAAAGACTATGCTTCGTGATCACGACTCGACTACAAATGTTACTGGGGTAAATGCAACACGAGTTCAACTATAACCTCAATGCTTGATTCACAATGCGCAGGTGGCTAGTTCATGAAAACGCTGCACCACAAATAACTATCATCACGAATACATGTTACAGGTATTTTTATGTCTTACAGGATTCTCAACCACTCACATACGCTGTCGTCGGTGTTTCAATTGCGCGATATAAATCTCACCAACATTGCGCATTTTTGTTGAATACAAATTTATGTGCACGTATCTTTAGGAATTTTTAAAAACAAAAACTAATTTCAAGCTCTAGCAGAGAACACGAAGAAGCTCTCGTTTTCGACAAAAAAAACTCTGATTCAGGATCCCGATGTACTAGTTCTAGGGAATGAGTTGTGTAGTCATTTATTGCCGCCTTCTGGGGAGCGACTGGGGAGAAGGAACCGCAATAAAACGGCATCTTGTAATGTAAATTAGGGACTGTTCGAGAAAGGGGCAGTTTCAGCTCCAAAAGAACAAATCAGGCCAAATGTCGCGTGAATGAGTTCCTCGTACTGTACATTCCATGTCAGATAAAATAAGCACTACTGTTTTCATATTATTTGTCTTCAGGGAACTGCTTTTTGTCAATTGGCATTTAACCTTTTGCGCAAAACACGCTAAAAATCACACAGGGGATATATATCGGACTGCATTAATGTATGACACTTAAAACAATGATTATAATAACAACTTACGTTGTGAAAATATATACCAATACAGGACAAAACAAGATAATTCTGATCAGGCTGCCTACGTCATAAGTTGATGTCCATTCAAACAACAAATGACTTTACAAGTTTTTAAAAGTTTTAGTATATTTTACGAACTTCTCGGTACCTGCAGTGTTCTTCTTGTGAATTTCAGAATAAAATACTTTATGTATTCTCTGTGTCCGATGGACGCGAGAACAAAACTATCAATATCTAGCAGAAGTATTAGCATCTATAACGTCAAACGTGTTACTTAAAATAATCATGCACTGAAAGTTGTTGTAAGCATTTTGCGCGCTTATGGGTGTTTGTCACAAAATAATGTATTATTTTACAATCGTGCGAAAAACTGTTCAACTTGTAGACATTACTTACTAGTGACCCGCCCGGCCTACTCACGTGCGATTTACAAATAAGACATTGTTTACGTTTACAGCAAGTATATACACTAAATGTTTAAGGTAACTAACATAGGATTAATACTGTGTTGTTCACAAAGTTTTCGTAAGTGAACCCCTATTTTTAGTAAGATTTTAAAATACAAACATGGATTTTTGTGGGTCATTCTTAAAAGATAGACATATGCTGTCGTAGACATTTTTTAGACCTTTCAAGATCTAAAATTCTGTATTCCATTAATTTGGTGTATCTCTTATGGTTTAGTTAGCGTAAGCCTTGTAAGCGCCTGAAAAGAGTCTTTTTGCGACTTTATTATAAAACGTCAACATTTCTCTACTATTCTTGCATTAAATATTAATGCATTATATATTTACACCTTTCTCGTGAAGTTATATAAATTATTGTGTAGACCGCATCAAAATCCAAGTAGTTTAGAAGCCTTAGTCGAATACACAAATACGCGGCCGGACGACTTTGTTTTATACTAAATGTAGATAAGTACTGTTTCCGCACATACAAATTTTTAGACTTCATAGTTTGTCATAATGTTATGTTAAAATCACAATTTTAGAGTTTTTGGAACATACACATAATAAAACTAGCTCACTTGCCGAAATGGGATGTTTCACATTGAAATAAGGTACCTTAAGTAACTTCAATACCTGTTTAAAATCATGGTGTCAAATGTTTTCGCAATTTTTAACAATTGTTTGAAATAAGAAAAATGGTTTGCATGTTTTTGATTTGTAGCAGTCTATAATTTTCTGTAAACTAACTTTCGCTAATCAAAATGAATTATGACATGACTTTTCATTCGCCCTTGTTAAGTTTTCTGTAAATGTTTACGTTTATTATATTCGTACTTCCAAAAAACACCAAACTTGTGATTTTGATATGCCATGATGCATAAACTATGGTGTGGGCTGTTCAGGGTAACGTGAGCACTCTTGAAAGTCCTGTTTAAGACCTACTTTAATGCACGTCGCGAATTCTTCCACCTTATGTAAAATTAACGTTGCCATGGGCCTCATCACTTTATTCATGCGTTGGTTAAGGGAAACTGTGAAATTATTTAAAAGGGAAAATTTCACAGACCTGCTCATTTTCAAACGTTGATGCTCTAGAAAAAAAAACATAAATAGAAATAAATAATTTAAGTAAATATAAATGGTTTTCTAACACATTTTATTCGACGTTAAGATAAGGAACTACTTTACACTCCATCGTTACCAACTTCACTGGGCACATGTCACTCAGTGTGCATGTTAAAATATATGCAGGCAGGGGGCAGTGACTTTTTTCTAAGGTTGATTTTAAATGTGCTCATTTTATCGTGAACAGTCTTTATCTAGATTATTTAATGCAATAAAAGAGCACATACAAGTAATGTATGCAAGCTGAACGGAATTCCGTACTTACATAAAATAATGACTGTTTTGTTCACTAACAAATTCATACAAAATTGATCGAGATAGTGCCGCACTATCTGCTTGCCATGACAGTGCATCGTGAAGACGACCCCCGTTTAAAGAAACAGGCGATTACGTTCTTGTGGCTCGACATTCCGGCCACTGAGGCAGAACCACGGCCACAAATGCGAACGTTCGCTCAGACAGAACGCGGCGCTCATAAACAGGTACCAGACGGCACTGCTGAAGGTCTTGTTCCAGTGGGTGGCAGCGATAATCGACTTCCTGGCTGCAAGTTCTCACAGAAATAATAACAAGCCCGCGGGAGGTGAGGCCAACCCGCCGTGTAGTTGGCGGCCATGAGAGTGTACATGCATGTGCTCCGACATCCGCGAATTAAAAAAAAAAAAAAAAAAAGAACACGTCTAGGTGGTATTGCATTGAAGCATGGCAGTAAGGCAACAGTGGTGATGTAAAAGAGCAAAAGTTAGAAGAGCAACAATTTTGTCGTTGCGAAGATAATCATGTGAAACCCATAGCTTACAATTTTGATGAAGTTATATGACACAGAAGGCGTGACAAAAACAGAGAGTTATGTTTAATTTACAGAAATACGCTCTTAATAAATTATTTGTAAACTTACCGTATCAGAGTATACGTACACTGACAAAACGTGAATGGTAAAATTTTTTCCCATACATCCATGGTAACGTTCCTACAGTTGCTCAAGGAAGAGTCAAATGCGTAGGGAAGTTCCCAACACTGTATACTAGCGATGCTAAATATTTCCATATTTTCAGCCTGATACGTAGAACTATTTCTATACGCTGTATAGATTTTAATCTTAAATTACAGTTCAGGAAGTTTGGCAGATAATAGTTTACAGTGTACAGTTGTTGTTTCCTCACAATACCGCAAAAGTCTTACAAATCAAAACATCAACATTTACTTAACATGAATGTAGACACGAACAATAAAAGAGCATTGGCTGCCTCGATTGTGTAAGATTCCTGCAGTCCACAGTACTTCAAACAATGTAACAACATGCGGTGTGCACTCATAGCCGCTGAAACAAGCTCGCCAATAACTCTGCATCCTGACGATCAGTCTACGCCATCGAGAACTCTCCGTGAATATGGTTCAAGTACCGTGAAGTTTGCGTCCTATGTGTTTCCGAGAATATGTTTCCCGCAAACGATATATTAGTATACACGAAAAAATAAAAACAGCTGGCCACAAAAATACAAAAAAAAAGTAAAAAGCAAAATCGGAATGGACGGAGACCATATTTATCAGAAGAAAAGCAACACGTCAGGAAATTTACGGCCATACTGGTACCATGAACACCGCAGAATTCCTGGAGCACAGTGTAGGCTAACCGAACGGGTAAGGGAGAGAAGGTGCCAAGAAACTGTACTAGCGATGGAGCTTGTGATAAATTGCAGGGTAACGTACACTATTTGAAATACCTTATGTCTGAGGACAACTTTAACGGACAGCTTCGTAAGTGAGTGGCGAAGTGTATATGTAATACTCTGCCTTCTGCTTATTGGCATTTCGACAAGTCGCACAACTTTCTGCGAATACTTGTCCTTATGAAATTTGTAAGTAGCAAAGGTTTCGAAGCGCTTCCGACGTACTACAGGCAAAGCTGGATAATGGGAAAACCTTTTTCAGGGAAGTCGATTGGAACTGACTTCACGGCATTTAGAACGTTAAGTATGTTAATTTTATGATCAAACATGCTACGTAAAATAGTTTGGTGAATTATGTGTGTGTGTGTGTGTGTGTATATATATATATATATATATATATATATATATATATATATATATATATATATATATATATATATATATATATATATATATATATACACACACACACATATATATATATATATATATATATATATATATATATACACACACACATATATATATATATATATATATATATATATATATATATATATATATCCGTGCGAGTGCATACTGGCAAAAATGAAAAATTCACACATCACTTTGTGTGCATGCTATTTTCTTTCTGGGAACAGAAGAAGGTGTGGAACCATGTTTGTTGGATTGACTTGGTCGGTTCGCTGCTGCGTTTGCAATAGATAGGGAAATGTTTGTCCTCGTGAAGATTCTTGTTTAAGAAGATGTAGTACGTTGGCCATTACATTAACATACATAAATCACATTCTAAATGTCTAGGTGTTAATTCCGATCGACTTCCTTGAAAATGATCGCACACTCTTCGGCTGTCACGTAAGTACGTTGGAGCTGCTAGGAAATTTATTTCGAAACATTTGCTACTCATAAATTCCACAATGATCAGTATTCAGAGTAAATTGTGCTACTTGTCGAAATACCAATAGACAGAAAGCTTAATACACTGTAATAATTTACATTGTAAACTTCCTAAACAGTAACGGAAGTTTTTAACCTATACATGTTATGGAAGTAATACCACACATCAGGCATCAAATATTGTATTGTCTAGCGTCACTAAAAGTTGGGATCTTCTCTACGTTTTTGACTGTTTCCTGAGCAAATAGATTAACGCTGCCATGGATGTATGGGAAACGACCTCTCCATTCACGGTTTCTTACTATATTTATATGTGGTAAATTTTAGAATATTTTCTTAGAGTGTACTCACACACAGAGGGAGATTAACATCTTTGTCATCTGACCTCCAGTGGTCAGTACGCTTGACTTGTAAACGAAAGACTTCAGGTTCAATACACAGCAGGGTTAATAATTTTTTTCAAGGGTGGGGAAAAATATTGAATCCTAGGTTCGTGTCTGTGGGACGTACAATTCTTCAATCTTGATATGGGCTCTTCATGGTAAAATGAGCATATTTGAAAACCCTACTTAAGGCCTACTTGTATGCACGTTATGTACTCCTCCACCTTATGTAAAATTAACATTGTCGTGTGCCTCATCACTTTATTCATGCGTCGGTCAAATGAAATTGTGAAAATTTTACACATTGGTGCATTAAAAAAGACAGATAGCGAAATAAATAACTCGAGCTATCGCAAATGGTTACCTAACACATTTTATTCGACTTTAAGATATGGAACTACTTTCCATCCTTCGTTACCATCTTTACTGGGTGAGTCACTCAATGCACCCATTAAAATATATACAGGCAGGGGCAGTGAGTTTATTCTAAGGTTCATTTGAAAAGTGCTCACTTTATCGTGAACAGCCTTTACTGCGGACGGCAAGGCGAACCACTACAAGAACACCTGGCTCGGGAATCCCTTGACGCGCAGCAGAGTCACGCCCATGATGAAGTTAATGAACGGAGTAATATTTAACCACTGCAGCAACAATTAGCTATACGCGGTAATCAACGTATTAAACATTAGTCTGTGTTTTATAATATAGTGTTGAAGATGTGTTTACTGGATTGGTTGCGCCTCGCATGCAGCAGCGAGTGCACATACAATACTTGAAATTCAACAACGCCCACGCAGTTCATCACATTATACGAGAGATGGCAGAGAAGAAGCTTGTCGGAACGTAGGTCGGTTCAAAGCCACTGGGGCGAATAAAAACTGCTAGAATTCATATTCACCTCAAGCAGTTTAACACAATGAAGGACGGCTCATTTAAACGTTCTGTCCCCGGGAGGTTAAATTCTTCCACTTCTAGCTCCAGACTTCACATTCAATTTTAATTCTTTCTGCTGCACTGTCGCATATTATTCCTCGGAACTAAGAAGAATTATAAAACATCGCAGTTTAAAAGATACACTTAAAGGAATTTGGTACTATTTTAAATTTCGTAATGTGTAAACTCTCAAAAATGTTGCATATATTGTAGTAAAAATATTTCATTAGAATTCATTCAAACTCTCAGATGAACGATTTTAAATTGACGGTCGCAAAAAAATATAACGTATGTACTTGAATCGTTAAAGTTCTAGAAACACTATGAGTAGTAGGAGCGTGATGGTTTCAGGCCACATTTGATTAATCGGATTAAACTTTTGATATCAAATTGACATCTAAAGGGTTAATCCTGACTCCGATTTTAATCCCATCAAAAAGGGTTAATCCTTAATAATAATCTAATTAAATCGGGTGTAAAATCAAAGAAATTTGATCAAATTTCTTTCATGAAAAAGTTTGATCAAATTTCTCTGATGAATTTTTTTTGTGTTTGGGTATACTTAATTTGCTTTATTTCTTTTTGGGTGGGGGAGGGGGTAGCAGGAGCTCTGATACGTCCTCACCCTTGGAGGTCTGACAATCGACTTACCAGAGTGATGGGTTGCAATGTATATAGGCATAAAGTTGAGTGCAAAAGTGGGCTAAGGATATATTTTTTCTATTTTTTCGAATTTTGAGGTGTTTGTAGGGGTATTGGTGGTAGATAGGCGCTTTTACGAATATATTTAACACATGAGAGAAATTCAGAGTGTTTAAACGATTTCTAAGACAGTACATTGTATGTTTTTGGGGGATATTGCTTGTAGATGATAGATATGCGACTTTGAAAGATTTGATTTACATGTTAAACGATCTGTTTTCGGAATGCCAATAAACATTATAGAATTTCAGAGAGTTACATGTATTAATAAATTACACACATCGGATCAGATATTTCAAATGACTTCATGAATAATAAATGGAATTACATTAGTCTTACACATAACATGAGTCTCGAGCTTAGAAATATAATTTACACGAGAGAGAATTCTAACTATGTGAATAACATCTGATGTCGACAAGTGCAAATTCAGAAAACGAAATCCAGCTACTCAGTATGGATAAATAAATATTTCCAAACTCGCATTTAAATTTTAAATAAACACAATAGTGTAATAGAAATACACGTACACTACTTAATGCCTCTCGCACATACCTTGAGTATTTTTTAAAACACATCCATTTGATGTGGAGTCTGATGTATTAATGAGTCCAGCATAGCAATTACGTCGTCTTATGAGCTGTTTGTAGAGAGCCTGTTCATATACGTGTGGCATAGCCGATAGACAAATTAGTTGAAATTTATGAGAAAATGCTGCATTCGTCCTCCAACAGACAACAAACCGATAATTTTTAAAATAAAGTTTCACTATTTTCAGAATAATTCACTTTAACACAAATTATTTCTGTCGAAGCATTGGGACACTCGGATGGTGTGAAGAAGTACTTAAGCCCACAAAGTGTATTCATGCAACACTTTATAGACATGTACTACAAATATATGATAAATCTGTTAAATATACTGTACTTGATAACAAACAGTATTTTTGTCTACTAAACACATAAATCAATTACTTATCCCAATATTGCTAAACACACTAAGATTTATATTTTCCCTATAAAATACTTTTATATTTAATCGTGGCTATCACTAGGGATGGCCCATTGTTGAGCTAACCCACATTCATAAGTTTGTTGGCCACCAAGTATCTAGAGGTGCAGTGAAGATAAGAGGCAGAGTTGAACATGTCCGTCTTCCACAAGCGCTGAAGAACGACTGGATATGGTGCCGAGTGTCCAGAGAACTTCACATCGGGAGGACTGTCTGCTTGTAACCACCCCCTCCCACCCCCTTGCCTGAGTGCGACTCTGGGCTGCCCACAATCGTCAATAGTTTTCGGTAATTTTTTAAGATGGCGACAACTGCCTACTGTGTCTACATTGGGAGGACCCTGCCTGCCACCCCCTCCCACCCTACCCTTCAATTCACATAACCAGCCCAACTCCACGATACCACTCACCTATATGCACCCTACCACCCCTCCCCCGCGAGGTCCTTGGGGTCAGTCACCTGTCTGTCCTCTATCCTCAATTGTTGCAACTGATTCAAGAAGGCGACATCTGCCTAGTTGCGCTCCAATCGCGGCCTGCTTGCTCATAGTCACCACTTACACTCCACCCCTCATCTTCAGAGCTGCTCCGACTCCACAATACCTCCCATGTGCACCTCTCAGAACCAGCCCTTCTCCAGTGGAACGTGTCCCCTACCACCCCATACCCCTGAAGGCGACTCTTTCTGAAGACCTCTGCTATTGATCGAGCCTGGAGTTCCCAAAACCCAGTTTTACGCACCCCAGACTCAGCCCTGTGTATGCTTTTAGTATTTTTTATGAGTTGCCATCCCTGCAGTACCTGTTTAAAGACGAAGTGCCCTCCCTACTACAGTTTTCTAAACATGTTTTTTTTCTACTGTTGGCTCCCCTGATTCATATCGCTAGCCCTCTGAATACATGCCCTGAGATATTTGGCCCGACTTGCTGTCCCTTCAACCTTACACAACAGGTTCACTATGTGAGCAGTAAAAAAAAATTACATGTCCCTGAAATAAAGTTCGCAATATAAGCCCTAGATTTAACATTATAACAACAACAATAAATGTATATTTGAATCAAGCAAACTCAGGTTTGTAAAATCACACAGAAACACAAGACTTATTTTACAATTATTCAAACAAGATAAATTTTATTCGCTCATTAAGATATGGTTTCTAAAAGTATTCACTCGTTAGGAAATGTTTTTACTATCAATTAGACCTATAGGAGAGAAAAAATATTGGGAAAGATTTAGATGGCTCTTAACATCGATGTCTTGAGAATCGATGAGGGTGAAGCGAGAAGTGCCGAGTCGCGCGTGTGTGAGATTAGGGAAATGAGATACATCTCCTATAAAAAACCCTGCATCAAAGGCAACGTTTAACGCGACATCCACACATTGCAAAATAATTTGTTTTTATGCTGTGACCCTCTTGGGAAGGTGAGCATGCTAACCAACGCATTCCCTCTCTTTTACATCTAACCAAATACTTTCCAACAGCAAAACATAAAATGTATATATTTGAATATATTTAATATTTTAACAGTTTCCGACATGAGGTTAACAAAACACTATGAATACAGGCGGAAATCATGTTTTTGGAGTTGGAAAATAGTGATTTCAAGGTTATTCATCCTTTTTTTTATTGAAAGGTCCAAATTCTTGGAAATTTGCGGGAAAATATATTATTATTATTATTATTACATAACTTGAGTTTTATTTTATTTTATTTGTATACTAGTATAAATATATTATCTTTACCTTCTCCAGACATCATTGTGTTATATCTTGAACAGGAACTCTAATAATCTGTGAATATGTAAAATGAAATTTTTTTTTTAATGTTGCTTAACTATATTTGGTGCAGTCGTAGATTGAAGGTAAGGAGGTACAGATGTTTTTTCTACCTGCCTCTGTGAAGGCATGTGGGTTTCATTTTCAATAGATTCCCCTGGGATGTGACAAAAGTTGGCCAGCAGACCGTTGTGTCCTACTCCAACTTGAGCAGACCAAGGACCTGTTAATTCATTCCTTTGCAAAACTTCATTCATTCAGCTGTTTGATTTTCTCCATAAATTTTTTGTAATTTTCCCTTAGCCCTTCAATGTCAATGCAAGTTAAGAAAAGTATATTTTCTTCTTTGTAAAAGCAAGCAAAAAGTTATCATGAATTTTTTTAATACCAATCACCTGCTTACTAATACTGATAGCCACACACTCAACGTTTTGTTTTCTCATTCTACTTAAGATATTATTGAAAAAAGTTAGTGACATAAGGTATTCAAAAAACAAAATAAATAATAATTCACACTATTTGTTTTTAACTTGAAAGGAAATTTTTTTTTAGAAAATTCATAATCACTTTCAAGAAAGAATAAATTACACATCTTGGCATCAAACATACTAAATCACAACTTTGAATGAAATACAATCATTTTTACTGTTGCCTTCTGCAAAAAATCACAACTTAAAATCATTACTTCATGTCAATTCATAACCTTAAATGAAATACAATCATTGCTTAGCAATAACTTCTTACAAATGTTACATACCGAAATTGTTAATGTATATCACATTACAAATTATGAAATAATTACAATTTTTTTTGTTCATGTTATCATTTACATGTACAAGCCAAACAGGCTTTTTAACCAAAAAAACTCCATATTATGCCATTAAAACTGTAAAAAATAATCGCAACATATCCTGGTACGACTTCAAAAATATTCTATTAGTCTAATATGTACGTGTATAAGCCCAACATGCTTTTTAACCATATAAAACTCCCCTGCTCACAATTACGATGTCAAAAAGTGTTTAGAGTGAAAAAATTAACATAATTATATGATTGAAAAAATGCAGTTTTTGTAATAAGCTTTCCATCATTAATGATTTTTCTTTAAATATTGTTATCACTGAATGATTTTTTATTAAAATTGTTGCAAATCAATTAAATTTCTTTTTCTTCTTCCTCTAAAGGAGTTAAGACACCACTTACTAAATGATCCGAACCATCGATTAGTCTATTAAAATACTCCCTATCAAAACCATCAAGCTCTTTGTTAAAATCTTGCATAGATAAGCCAAGACAGTAGTCTTCATACTACGCGACATCGCAAAGAGAACCAAACTGACAAACAACTGGAAAAAGTGGAAGGTTTGTAGACGCTGAAGCCCTATTTTTAAAAATTTCAAATTCCCAGGAAAAACCTTCGAGAAGCCTGATTTCTTCACTCCAACCAGAAGTCAGAAGTTCAAACACTCATTACCCTCTCTTCCCGCACCCCCGACTTTCAAAAATCTTCAAACCAGCACCTCCATCTTCAAAGATAAACCTCTCTGCTAAGTTTCTTGCTCGAATAAATTAATAACATTTATTTATCAGTAAAAATAACTTCTGAATCATAACAAATAAATTAAGTGAATTTAATAATCCATTAAAAACTATTAGCAATGTAATAGAAATCAAAATATTTGATAAAACTATATATAATTTATAGGAAAAAAAGTAAGCAATATTATCCATGAAACCATGCTATAATCTCTTTTAACATTATCTAAGATTACTTTCATATTTTAAAGTCAATATTTTTTTTCTTATTCGCAATATATCTTATCTATATCAAGAGATGTGATATGATCTAATTTAGTAAATATGTTACCATTTTCATAATCCATATATTGAAAATCATATTTATGCTAAATATATGTGGTTATTTTTGCCATTAATGTGTCCGAACATATTTCTAATTTGGTTAATATTCTATTTTATAAGATATTTCCATCGATTTTTTTGGTAAACATTAGTATGGGTGAATATAAACTTGTTTTTCGTAAATATTTGTTCATTTTTATATAAGTCTTGTGTATTTTTTTTTATTTCTGAATATTTTCCTGCATGGTGGAGTTTGCAAAGTAAATATTAATTTTTTATTAAGTAAAGGACAAAATATTTTTGCTTGAGAGATTTCAAACAGCTAGGAAGAAATTTTGACCTTGCTAGTCTCAACAGTTGAAAAAATCGATGACCTGAAATGCTCTCCCCTTCAGGGACAGGGATGTCCTTTGTCGATGTCCTTGGTTGCTTCCTTTGTGAAAATCTAGGCGCTGGGGTTGTATCCAGGGTACAATAAAACCAGAATGTGTTCTGTGGGGTTTGTTGAACTCAGAATGCCAACCTCTGAAATCTCAGTATCTGTAGTTGATACTATTGAGATTTAACCTTGAACAAATCGTCACCCTGCTAAGACCTCAGATCTCTAAACATAACTGTTTTTTTTTTTAGATTCTGACAAATGCTATACTTCTAAAATTTCGAAGCCAGTATAAATAACAAAGTTAATAATGTTTCATTGGAAAAATTCCACGTGATTGATTTAAGTTTAAACATCTATAAGATTGAACATATATACCTTTTTCACATGCATGAACGAATTTATTTTAGTTTAATTAACAGTGTTACATTCGTTATTCCATGAAAGAATGTTATAGTAATACATATAGCAACATATCAACATACCAACGTATCAACATACCAACATAACATCTATTATGTATCATCTATTACATTTGAACCATTAGAAGGGAAATGAGATTACATTCGTACATGACCTAACCCTGACTTGAACCCAGTTTATATTAACCAATCCTTAACCGATATCGTATATTATATTGTTAGTTATGGAAAAACGGTTAGAGTGCTCGCTTCCAGAATTTTCCCTCTCTGGAGAGAAAATATTATCCTTACTAACACAAAATCATTTTTAATAAGGAATAGGTTAAATAAATTTTAAGAAACATTTTACATTTTTAAACATTAATGTTATGACGAAATTTGGAAACTACGCGTTGTTACAAAACATAGGACATTGTAGAGAAGTGTTTAAAAAATATACAAAAATGGAGTGATCCAAAATATATGTGCAACATTTTATCGCTGAAGATTCATACTATGTTCAAAACATATTTAAGCAAGTAGATAAATTTTGCTCCAAAACAAACACAAATTACACATACTTATTTCAACACAATCAAGTAAAGGATGACCCATAATTATTTCTTTCCAAAACAAAGTCGAAATGGTTTCCTCCAACATGTTAAAAACTTGCTGATATTCAATTTACATTTTGATTTCTGTATGCAAGAATAGGTGACTTCATTGTATTGTTGATCAATCTTTACAACAAGTGGATATAATATATTGCAAATACTTTTATAGTAAATTAAACTCGTCCTAAATAATGTCATATAACTCAACTAATATCCACTGGTGAGTTAGGGGGAGAATAATCATAGTCTGTTTTACCCCAGTCAGATATTAATGACCATTTTAGCATAAATTTATATTTTTCCTCTGCAGAGAAAACTGTTGAATAAGATCCAGATGTTTTGCATAGATGTTTGAATGATGGACATTTGTATTTTTTTGTATAACTATTACTTTCCCACTCCACACACTTTCTAAAATGTGTTTTTGCTCAACTCCATCTACATGTATTTCACAATTATTTAGGTTATGTTTGCAAATAGCTTCAATATTCTCATACTCTACACATCCATTTTCTCAATTTAAACCATGGTTATGGTAAGTAATGCTTCTATTTGTTTTCTTGTATTTGGGAGTAAGAATTTCCAGTCAGACGGTGATTTGGGGCTGAATACAGTTGTATGTTCTTCCATATCAGTGATAGCTAATTTTTTAATGATAAATTGTTTTGTGCAGACTGAAAACCTTTGCACATTGCAAAACATCACGTCGCAACCGTGGTTCGTCACCTACTGACTCTATTCATTATTTTGGTCAGTTTATCTCTTATATCGTAACTCGCTAATCTGTCGTGAATTATAAGAGCGTTAGCTTGCTTATATGCTGGAAATGGTGTATTTGCAATAATTTATATTCGTGAATCAATCATGCCATTGGAAATTCTGTCACCTTGCTTGCTGACATCAATCACAAATAATGTTCTTCTGGTTTTAAAAGATTCGGGTTCCAGGATCGGTGAACCAATTTTGTTATAATATTTTTCCTGAATATTTGAGTGCATATCATACGAAATAAGGGATTCCCCATTGGCAAAGTTCATATTTAAATCCAAAGAGGGGTAAGCTTGACTGTTTACATAAAGTTTAATATTTTTCATATCCCAATTATCGAATACTGATCGATCCACTTTTAAATTGTTTTGTCGATTTGTTTGAAAACAAATGACAACATATATCGGTTTTTCCAATGAAAAACTTGATTTCACATTCTAAATGACATTTTATGATGTTGGCAGTGTTGGAAAAACCTCTAAAGCACACGATCTGAATGGAGTGTCCAGATTCCACACTGCTTAATGTTACACCTTCCTTGTTATTAGCTGAATCGTATATAGCATTTAAATGCATATATCCAAATAGAATAACTAATGCTTGTTTAGCAATTAATATGATCTGTTTGTAGTCTTCAGCAAATCCCAAAAACATACTTAACAGTATAACAACTTTGTATTTTCCACCTGGATTTATTTGTAATGAGTAATCACTAACATTGTTTCAGCCAGCCATAAGCCCTGTACAAATATTGTTTACAGTTCCTGAGAGATAGTTCTTTATCGTGGAAGTAATTCCAACATCTCGTGTTTGATGGAATTCCACTCCATTTAGCAGATGTGCAATTCTGTCGATTAAAGGAAGTATCCCATTTCTTATCATTATTGTAGTTTCTGTATTACGTGCATTGGCTGTCTTTTTTAATTGTTCCTCTAAACCATAAACTTTATTTCGCTGGTAACGTGTATATATCGTGATTTTATATTGAAATCCTTATTTCCGAACGAAACGTGTACGAGCCTGCTCGGAATGGTTCATACACATGTATTTCCATATTGGTGATTGCATTTTCATAAGTGATTGGTTCTTCAACATTAAGTATGTCTTCTATTTCTATTAACAGTATATCCTAATTCTTTTAAATACAATTTGTTGCCTCGTGTTAACTTCACGGATATCTTATTTGAAGTGAGCGTTTTATGTGTGCGTTAACGTCTTTTTATACTATCTTTCTTCGAAATAAGTTCCTTAATGACATACTTTTTAAAACAACTGCCTACTTTACATCCGAATTTACTATTATACACAATAACGATTATAATTGTAATGCGCAATGGAATGCAGGTGTTTATATACCTTTTTTAAAATGTAAATGAACTGTGATTTCTTTATTTCTATAATTAATTATTTTACAGTCTTGATAGACAATTGTAACAACTACTTCATCAACACGATTAACTATTACTGGAAGATATATCAATGTATTTGGTTTTTCATTATTTTATATCCTGTAGCTATAGCACACATGAATTCATGTCATGTATTTGTCAGTATTTCATTCAAATATGAACCACCTACAATATTAACATTTATACGACATACATTTACTAACAATATATTAACCTGTTTTAATGATTGGTGGAACTGATTATCTGGACATACTCTCCGTTCATAACTCAACGTATTTGCAATTGAATTGTCTGATGTACAAATCCAGGTAATGATGATTCTTGAATGTTTCAAGGTCATCAAACTCATAAGATCCTACCGGTATCACAATCTTGTATATTTTTTCACCAATATTAGCTGTAAATAATTTGTTATGTATCTCAATGTTTGGTATACAGTTGAAAGTAACGAATTATATTAGACTTATTTACCATTCTCCAACCAAGTCCAACGCAGTTAAATATACCGCACGCTATTGCGACGATTTACCACTTAATACCAATGTAATTGACATATTACTAATATGTTTTACAATTACAATTACTTGTATACCCTATTTATAACCAAAAAAATGTAAACATAAATGTCCGCAATTGATTGTATTTCCTAATTGATACATTTTGAAATTATATCTTAATTACATTGTTTATAAATAATTACATATTTCAATTGGAGGACATCAATCTCCGAAACTGTCGTAATACAATGATTGATTTACATTTATAATTAATGCAACCCAATGCATTACTTCATTCTGTTTCGAATTTAAATTAACTATCATACATTCAAAAAAATATTGTTTCTTTGGTAAATTGTCTCATATACACACCTCGGAAACATTTAATATCCAGTTTCTTTACAAATACATTAATATCTTTGTTTTTTAATGCATGCTTTGGACGACTATTTAGGACTGTCTGCGTTTATTTCCATGTTTGGAGTATTTTTTGTCCGTGTCCAACTTTATAGGGTTTCAAATACATTCCTTTACCTTTTGATTTAACTGCTCTACTAATTGCCGAAACCCCTCCGAGGATTGATCCAAGAGCTGTTAATGTTGGAAGTAGAAATGGAATGATTCTCCCTTTCTTTATTTTTCGTTTGGTTTTGCATTTTCAGGCCATGCCTCTCTTCACCTTCGAGCACAAAACCTTATCAACAACCCAAGCTCCAAGCTTTTCACCTGTAGATATAGATGGTTTCTTCCTTATATTAGCGGCTTTATTGGCTAGAATTTTATCCACTATATATCTTTCTTTCAAATCGTTTCTTCGATCATTAACTATATTGTGTTTCTTTACACGTGTTATCCAAAGAGTTTACTCCTTGATCTTTCCGTGCCAAACATTTTGCAAGTTTCGTACCTGGTCTGCAATAATTGTACTTTGGTAAATGTAATTCAAATAGTAATTTATTTAATAATGTATTCCATACACTGCTTCCTTTTTTGATACATTCAGTACAAGGCATTGCTTTCAACTGAATGTTAGCCTATATATATATATATATATATGTATACCTACATTTATAGTTTTATGTTAGTATGTTACATAATATGGTGTACTTGTGTAGAAATAAAGGTTATAAAACAAAATATACATCTACCTGTATTTCTAGATAAGAAAGAAAACATAATTGAACAGAAATATTGTATTCTTTTGCCATCAAATATACATTTTATAATAAGTGGACCTTCTTCATGTGGAAAAACTTGTGTTACTATGTCGTTGTTGGAGCATTCGAATGGACTTAAATTTGAAAACGTATTTGTGTTTTCTAAAACAATACAACAAGAGAAATGTCAATGGTTAGCGACCATTTTAAAATCAATTGAAGGAATGCGATATTTCCCATTTTCAAATAAAAAAGATATAGTGCCTCCGAAAGAGGTATTACCCAATTCCATATTTATTTTTGACAATGTTTGATGTGAGACGCAGGGTGATATACAGAAATACTTTAGTTTTGGTCGACATTCAAACGTTGATTTTTTTATCTATCGCAAAGTTACGCACATATACCGAAACATAATTTATACGATAATGCAAATATGGTAGTTGTGTTTAAAATTTATAGTATGTATCTGCAACATATTTACAATGATCATGTTTTAGAGATATGGCATTTACAATGTTTAAAGATATTTGTTTTTACTGTTGGAAAGAAAAAAAAATTTTTGGTGATTTAACCAATACTTGCCCTACATAAAGGCAGATATAAGTCTGGTTTTGACAGTTTTTAAATTCCAGGCGAAAAACAATGAGTATTTCAAAGTTTAGACATAGCAGTATAAAAAACAGTCATTACAATAGCTGTTTAAACAAAAATCGCGATGGGAATTGTGAATTGAACAGACATATATTATTTAATATGGGTATGGCTGTGAAAGATAGCAATGCGGTAAATAAATGTTATGTGGAAGACTTAAACACTATTGCGCTAGAGGTATTTCATTCAGTATCAAACAATATTCAAAAGAAATCAATAAAGTTAGTTGATTTAAATGATAAATTAAAAAAAAAACATGAGTGTAATTGCAAACATTTTAAGTAATATTAGCACATATTTGCAGAGTAATGAATTTACAATAGAAGAGCATTTAAATGGATTTAGAAAGAATTTTAACGATATGACAAACATAGTTTTGTCAACACAACTTACAAAAATGCAAGGAAATTTAATAGTTGTAATTAATGAAGTGGTAAATGCTACTATTTCAAAACTACTTGAAACTCGAATGGGACAAATAAGAGATGAATTGATTAATAAAAGATTTGGGTTAGTTACACAAACAGATTTGAGAAAGCAAAATAATGATTTCGAAACATGAATCAATTATTTCATTAATGATTTGATAGCTAAAACTTTAGCAAAATTATAGGTTGCTTTAAGTAAAATCCATAAGATTGAAAAAGCATAAACTAATCGACCAACTACATCAGTTAGAAAAGCAACGACTTAGTTGGTACATAAATAGTTTGAAATTAATATACCTTAATCAAATGTGTCTACCTCTGTTTCGGAATTACATAACATTATATCTGCTGTGAAAGAGAAATATTTGCAAGTCAAACGAGCCCTTTTTACGGGAATTTAAACAAAGAAATATTTAAACCTGTTATGACTAGAATGGATACATTGCATTCTGTGTTGAATAAACCTAAAGAAGAAGTTTTGGAAATTAAAACAGAAAATTAAGCTTTAACAAAGAAGAGTAAAAAGCATCCTACTTCACAATTAACATGATGTTATTTAGGTTTAAAACTATCTATGTCTGTGTGCGATACAATATTTGGTGTTTATCGACATTAAAATAATTACTTCCTGGGAGATTCGGTAATTAAATTTTTGCCTGAGAATAAAATTAAAATAGGTGATTACATAACTGATGTCAGTGAAGGATTATTTTAATTATTGTTTAAAAACTTTCCAATTGGATATTCACAACGATTTGCAGAAATATAAAGAATTTATTCGTCGAACGAATGTTAATATTCGTTCAGGAGATGAAAACCACCCTAAAATATATTTAATAGGAGATATAGTATGAAGTGGAATATATAAAGATGAAATTGACAACCGCGTTTCACCTATATATTGGAACAATCCTAATGAAACTTCTCATCGCTTCGAGATTCTGGGAATAATTCACATACGAACGAAATTGTTTCTCTTGTTTGAGAGATAAAATAAGACTGTTACATTACAAATGAAGTTTAATAAGATTGCTCAAGAGCTTCATGCTTCTGCAAGAATAAGATATCCTAGAAGAAGAGTTATAACACATTGTTTAAATAATATTTTTCAAGCCAATTTGTGTGAAACGACATTGCTTTCAAAATACACTAATGGTTACAAGTATATTTTAATCATAATAGACTTTTATTTGAAATATGGTTGGGTTATGCCTTTGAAAAACCAAACTGCGAAACAGTTTATGGATGCAATGAAGATCGTTTTGAAAGAGCGAAAGCCCAATTCGCTCTGAATTTACTGAGGAAATGAATTATTTTCTGTACCATTCCGGAAACTAATGACCGAATATGGTATTAATCACTACCCAACATATTAGGAGCTTAAAGCCAGTGTTGTGGAATGTTACAACAAATCGATTAAGCTGTTCATATATTAACATTTCACATCGAGGGGGACTTACAAATGGGTTTATGTTTTGCCTGAAATAGTTGCATTTTATAATTACATATATCATAGAACTATCAAGATGGCTCCCAAAGAAGTTATGGATAATAGTGTAATGAAAACTATCTATAATAATGTTAATATCATCGACGAAAGGAAACCAAAGTTCAAAGTTGGGGTATTTATACATATCTCGAAACAGAAATCTTTGGGAAATAAATTACGGTGAATTGGTCTTTTGAAATATTTAGAATTATTTCAATTAGACAAACACATCCCAGAATGTATTACATAGAAACAAATGATGGAGAACCAATAAATGGTGTATTTTACGTAAATGGACTGCAAAGATTCAGGTCTCCAAATGAATATTTGGTTGATAAAATCATTAAAAGGAAGAAAGGTATATCCTTGGTTCGATGGAGAGGATTCTCAAAAGAACGCAACTCCTGGGTTAAGAATCAAGATCTTAAAAGATTGTAATATAATGTTTGTAAAAAAAATTTAAACCTAAATAAAAGATTTTTAATTATATTTATTTGTTCTTTGATTTAATAAACCTCTGGAAGGGGATTGGCTGTACAATTTATTGTGTAATCAATCCCTATTATGATTGGATTTTTGTTTCATTGGATTAACGTTGGAGTGATAATCCAGTGTGTTTAAATCCTTATAATTGTGACATTCTCATTTAGGCGAGAGTACATTACATTTGATATGTAATTCAATTGGTAACTGTGATAGATTCATTTAATTGGTCAATCGCATTGAGGTGATAATTGAGTGTGTTTGGTACATATTGTAATTCATTATGTTTGGGTGGTAATCCGTTGCTATAAATTCCTTTTAAATGTGATGTATTTGATTGATTTTTATGCTACATTTCTTGAAATCGGGATAAAATCTCGTGGAATTTTACAGCTTAAAGACATTTCAGACATGATTTGTTTAGTTTTTTGTTGTAATTTCCTGGAATTGAATTTTTTTTTGCTGAATATTTCAACTTAAAGATATTTGGGATGAGATTCAATTTTAATGTTATTTAGAATGTATTTGTAATGTGATATATTTCTTAAACTTGAATAGTGTTTCCTGGAACTCGTTTCTCGAATTACATTTCTATGTTATTTCATGTATTTTATTTAATTGTGACATAATTCATGGTTACTTTATTGGAATACTTTTGTGGGTTTCATAACTGTTTATGCTATGTTATATTTCTTTGCTTGTATCGATACAGTTCTGGAAGTTGGTAAATTTTAAAAGAGTAAAATTCTATTCCCCAATGCAAAAAACGTTTTGACGGTGTATCACTACATAATAGTTTTGATGGTGTACAAATTTGAAAAAAAAAATTTATGGTGTAGAAATTACACAGTGGAAGATTCAAAAATTTCAAAAAATGGGCATTTTAAAATGTAATGTTTTAAACTAGGTGTAAAATTCAATGCACTGTTATAAGCGCAGTCTGCTCGCATTTTACAAAATGCTTTGCGCTGGGAAAAATAGGCAACCCAGATCGCAAAGCGCGGTGTTTAGTGTAGGCTAGCTGTGTGGTGGTGGGATGTGGGGAAGTTCTCCCTCCTGCTGACGGGCATGCGCAGAGGCAAGAACCAACCTCTGGACATAAAGGGAAGGTTATCGGACAGATGGAAGCGGGTGGGTATCGATAATGGCGCTCGGCAGGTTACTGAACCATTCCCTCCCCTAGGCAGCTCCGCACGGTCGAAAACTCCAGCCTGCCTGCACGAAGTTTGTTCGCTGTGAATTCTTTTCTAACTATGCACGATACACTCTCATTGACTCTTGAGACCAAAGTTTCGTCCGCTCCCGCATACACTCGATTCTCGGCAATTCGTTAGCTGGTATTGTACACAAGGTTTTAAAATTATTCATACCCATATCTTTTGTAAAATCACTTAGTTGTAGTCGACTTCCTTTCCCAAATCAATTTTGAACTGATTTTTACTCAACATAGAATAATAAAATTTAGCAAAATTATATTTTCCTATACAATAGTATAGTCAAATTTTTAGTATCACTGAGAACTCTACATGTGAAATAAGTATTTTAGTCTGCTAGACGAATAAATATATGTCAGATTAAAACTAAAACAACTTTTCCAATATGTTTGTTTGACATATGTTTTCAATATTTGAAAATAAATTTTAACTTGAGTATTTCCTTACAACGTAATAGTTAAAACTTGAATAAAAATATTTGTTTGAAAACCAGTGTTCATTCAATGTTAAAAAAATTAGAGAGTTAAAATTATGTCTTATAGTTGTGTTGATATGAAAAATTAATCAGTGATTAGTTTAAAGTTGTTGGGAAACAGTATAAAATTTGCTGGAAATGGTATAAAGTTTAAAATAACTTGTAAGTTTACAGGATTAGACATAAATTTTTACTTCTAAACGGATTGTATTTTTATTTAATTTACCATGATTAAACATGTTTGGATCGTATTTCTTAGTGATGAGGACAAATAAAGTTTTATCTGTGATATTTGTGAAATTTTACTTAGCTGGGAATGTGCCAGGCTCTTGCCTTGCGAAATATAGGAGGAAGCTTCAGTGTTGGAGCGAAAATAACAGTTGGTAGAGGAGAAGTGAAATAGTCCAGGTCAGTTCAAAATCCACTGCTACCTCCCTAGGGAGACTGTCGATTTGACCTTTAAGCAAGCTCCGTTCATGACTGAAGAAGCACTCTGGGGGTGAAGGGCCGGTAAAACAAAGCAGGGGAGCCAACACTAGAAAAGATGCCTTCTGAATAATGCGGAGGAGTGTGTAGCCTTGTTCTTGGAGAAGAACTCGCTTTTCGCCCAAAGACATCTATGGGAGTAGGGGCAGGAGGGATAGTCTGGGTTCTTGACCTCGACATAAGTTTCCTCTGGAAACGAGGTGCAGGGTATGGTGGGAGGGGGTGCCTGCTCCCGATGTGCGCACAAGTAGGCAGTTGTCGCCAACTTGAGAAATTATCTAAAACATTTGACGATAGTGGGCAGCCCGAGGTTGCACTCCGGCGAGGGGGTGGGAGGAGGTGGTTACAAGCAGACAGTCCTCCCGATGTGGAGTACTCTGGATACTAGGCACCATATTCAGTCGTTCTTCAGCGCTTGTGGAAGACTGATGTGTACAGCTCTCCCTCTCGTCTGCACCGCATCTCTAAACACTTGGTGGCCAACGAGCTTACAAACGTGGGTTAGCTCAACTACGGACCATCTCTAGTGATATCCGCGATTTAATATAAAAGTGTTTTATCGGGGAAATATACATTTTCGTGTGTTAAGTCAATATTTCGATAAACAATTGATTTCTGTGTTCAGTAGACAAAAATATACAATTTGTGTTAACAAGTACAGTGGATTTAACAGATTTAATGAAAGTTTGTGGTACGTGTCTATAAAGTGTTGCGTGATTACACTTTGTGGGCTTAAGTACTTCTTCATGCCATCCGAGAGTCCCTAAGCTTCGACAGAAATAATTTGTGTTAAAGTGAATTATTCTGAAAATAGTGAAACTTTAGTTAAAAAATTATCGTTTCGTTGTCTGTTGTAGGACGAATGCAGAGTTTTTCTTGTAAATTTCAACTCATTTGCCTATCGGCTACGCCACACGTATATGAACAGGCTCTCCACACACAGCTTATAAGACGACGTAATTGATATGCTGGACTCAATACATCAGACTCCACATCAAACGGATGTGTTTTAAAAAATACTCAAGGTATGTGCGAGAGGCATTAAGTATTGTACGCGTATTTCTATTACACTATTGTGTTTATTTAAAATTTAAATGCGAGTTTGGAAATCTTTATTTATACATACTGAGTAGCTGGATTTCGTTTACTGAATTTGCACTTGTCGACATCAGATGTTATTCACATAGTTAAAATTCTCTCTCATGTAAATTATATTTCTAAGCTCGAGACTCACGTTATGTGTAAGACTCATGTAATTCCACTTATTATTCATGTAGTCGTTTGAAATGTCTGATCCGATGCGTGTAATTTATTAATACATGTAACTCTCTGAAATTCTATAATGTTTATTGGCATTCCGAAAACAGATCGTTTAACATGTAAATCAAATCTTTCAAAGTCGCATATCTACCATCTACAAGCAATATCCCCCAAAAACATACAATGTACTGTCTTAGAAATCGTTTAAACACTCTGAATTTCTCTCATGTGTTAACTATATTCGTAAAAAATCGCCTATCTACCACCAATACCCCTACAAACACCTCAAAATTCGAAAAAAATAGAATAAAATTACCTTAGCCCACTTTTGCACTCAACTCTGTGCCTATATACGACATTGCAACCCACCACTCTGGTAAGTCGACTGCCAGATCTCCAAGGGTGAGGACGTGTCAGAGCTCCTGCTACCCCCTCCCCCACCCAAAAAGAAATAAAGAAAATTAAGTATACCCATACACAAAATAATTCATCAGAGAAATTTGATCAAACTTTTTCATGAAAGAGATTTGATCAAATTTCTTAGATCATGCACCCGATTTAATCGGATTAGTGTTAAGGATTGGCCCTTTTTGATCGGATTAAAATCGGATTAAGGATTAGCCCTTTTGGTATCACTTTGATAACAAAGGGTTAATCATATTAATCAAAAGTGGCCTGAAACCATCACGCCCCTACAATTACTATTATTATTATTTCAGAGAGATTTCCCTCAATACAGATATTTTCCTCCAACATAACACTAAACTCGGAACAATTGTTTCGTATAGTACTCGACATTATCTTCTCAAAATATTTCTCCTAATCTGCTACCTCATAAACTCGTTAAGGTATGATTTGAGTATATCAATTCATAACAAAATGCAGGAAAGTAGCCATGTATGTGTGAAAAAATTCTGTGGATAATAGCTTTACCATTTATGTTACTCAGTATGCGTATACAATGATGTGGTAAATTTGCGAACAATTGTTGGTACCCTAGGGTGGTTAAATTTTGGAAAAATGGTGCAAACAGTATAGATTTAAGCTGACAACTATGTTTCCACCTTAAGAAAAAATTCGCAAGTATTAGGATGGGTTCACAATAAAATAATTTATTTTATTTAATAAATATGACGTGTAGAAGAGAGCACGTTGTGTTGTTTAATGTCTTGGTTCACAGTTGAAATAAACAAGTCACGTTCATGCTTAGGTGTTGCTTGGGCTTTTCAAAGAAATCATCGTATTTTATGTATAAAGTAAGAGTTGTGTGGTGGTGACCAATCAGAACAGAGCAGTCTGTGTTTTTGGCGGAAAACTTATTTATTGTAATGTATGAGTCAGAAATATTAACAAGTGTGTGGATGTTTATGATTATATTTATGAATTTAGTTTACAAAAGTAATCGTTCCTGCCAGGAAATAGCTGCCTTGAAGAATTGTCTTCGTAGATACGGTTGTTATTAGAGGTTAGTTTAGGAATACGCATAAAAATTAATAAAGAGGACAAACTTGTCGCGAGGTTTCATTGGCTGGGCTCAAGAATTATTACGTGAAATGTGACTCGTAAATCCAAAGGACGTGCCTAGTTCCGTTTGCATAATCATACTTAGGCCTACTAATTTACAATTTTTCAATTGGAAACCCACTCCTGTCCCGAAACTCGAACGAAGACACGTTCACTCTGAGAATGTGTTAGCTAATTTAACACATTATTGTATATGCCTATCAAGAAAGTATGAATGGTACAGAAATGTAATCCATACATATGCGTTTGTTAAGGGACGATTCAAATGCGTAGCGAAGCTCTCAACGTTGCCATCAGTTATCCCAGCTTTGCAGCTTGACATGTGGTCAATGCTCCGTGCTGTGAATAGGTTAAAAACTCCCATTACAGCTCTGGAAGTTTAGGACAGCGTACACGTAACTGTAAAATAGGTGTCAGTGTCTAAATCGATACCGGAGGTCCCGGAATTACGTGCCTTACACCAGGCTGATACTAGAAAATTACTGTGACCACAGTCAACCTTCCCTCGATAACACACTGACGTTTGTGCGCGCAACAAATGTGCAGTCTTCTTGCTAGCATTGTTTCCGTAGTCTTTCCAGAGTTCCTTGCATTGTGTGAAATGGTAGTGGCTGCTTGCGTTTATTGCTATTGTTTGTAATTCATATTTAGTGTACATTCTAGTCGAATGCAGAAATACTCATTCTAAAGTACTTCCAAAGAATTTCCTCTCATACTCTAGCAGTCTCTCGTACAGGGCGTAGCGAGTGCCTTCGAACGTCCTTACGGCTACTGTTGGATGCTGTTGATAATCTCTTCTTCTCCGCTTTTGACGGGGCTGCGTGGGATGTAGTGGTTAGACTATACTCGCCTTCCACGAACCGGGTTCGATTACCGGCGGGGTTGCTCCCGTATTTTCACATGTGGGAATCATGCTGGACGATGCCACTGGTCGGCGTGTTATTGTCGGGGATCTCCCCCCCCCCCCCCCACAAACCCTTTCATTCAAGAGAGGGAGCGATACGGGCGACACTACACGCACTTCTAGCGCCTCATCTCTCCTACGCGCAACACGTGCAGTGTTTCCGTCGTGACGCTGTACTGTGTAAATTAGGTCTGTAAAATTGGGGTTTTATTACACGCGATGAAAGCCCGCAAATTAAACTACGTTCGCGTATTTGTACTTTTTTTCTTGTTGCTTAAGAAAACTTTATACACAAGCTTTAAAAATGCGATATTTTACCATTTTCACGAATGTTTTCTCCGACAATACACTTAATATGACAAAAGTAAAAAAAAAAAAACAGGGCCATAGATAATATTTTTATCTTTTCTGAGGAGAAGTTGTATTTGCAGAACATTTATTTACCGAGATAGGCGTATTCGCGCAAACAAATATTTCACAAAAATAGTTTCAGTCCATCCCAATCTTTCAAGTGTCGCCCAAATCTCTTCACTACGCTTTTGATGTCTCCTCCAAAGACGAAACAACAGAGCAAATAAAACCTCCGATTTCAAACGGAAGCCGTATTAATTGCTCTGCATTAGTCAGGAAACTGATCGCCTTACAAGCCCCGACGACGATACTGTCGGTGTCTGTACGGCAGTCCGCTCGGATGTGGGCGCGAACAGCGATATCGGTGTCGGGCCGGCACGTGTACGCTAGTGCTGTTCGATATCATAAAAATTGAATATCGATGTTTTTTAAGCAATTACTCAGTATTTTCGATATATCGATAATACCGAAATAGACGATAATATTGTAATTGACGATAATATCGACAATATTGAAAACTTCGCTAATACCGAAAACTTCGACAGTACGAAGACTTCGATAGTACCGAAGACATAGGTAATATCGAAACAACCTATATACCGATATTTTTCAAAGTTACATATCGATCGATAAGTTATTTTTCCGATCGATGATTATCGATATATCAAAATATCGCACAGTGCTAGTGTACTCCCGCTCTGACTGTGAGATGACAACGCACCTGGAAGGCGGCGCTAGCACGAGGGTCGGGAGAACTCTTGGTGGCGAGCTCGTCGCGACGACGACGGGCCGAAGGTGTCAAGGCCTCGCCTGTTTGGCCGAGAGGAGCGTGCCTGACGCGTGACCCAGTGACCGCTGACCCCGGCCCAGGAGACCAGTGACAGCGACGAGCCTCCCCCCAGCTTGTTTCCCACACCACTCTCTCATCTCCCCGCCTCAGTGTCGACACCGCGCGACCCTCAGGGGCATCCCAGTCTCGCACGCCCGCCTCAACACTATAGGCTGTTCACGATAAAGTGAGCACTTTTTAAGGCCCTCGCAATAGGCACTAACCCCTAGTAAATATATATTATTGCAGTCTCAGGCATTAAATTTTGATGGTGGTGAAATGTATACACTGTGTTTTTTGGTCATATTGCAATGTTTATATTAAAAAGCAGCAGGAAGATGGAAATTGGATGAAAGGAAAAAATTATAAGCGCCTTAAAAAGTGCTCACTTTATTGTGAACAGCCTATGCCTACAGTGACGTCGCTGGATGGTTTTACACAATTAGCCATTTACATACCAGCCTAACATAAGCTTTCACCAAAAAAAGCCACAAGTGTCGACAACGGAAATCACTTGTGGACATAAATATACTTCCCTGCAAAGGCAATTTGACGACAGACCTTTTGAAAAAGACGAAATATGAAAAACTAAAATTTCCCTGCCACAGACACTGAAAAGAGCTAAATCTACCAAATCCAGTTGCCACACCTATCGTTCCGTGTCCACATGGATGATGATGATTATGATGATGATAACGATTACGATGATGACGACGTTGATAATCACGATGATGATGATGATTCTCATTGGTTTTGTGTACACTAATCAACATGGAAATTAATCTAGATGACAAGAAATTGTCTAGCCGTTTAAAATGGAACTGTACCTGATATTTGAATTAATTGTAATCGAATACCATATGGAAAGAAAATTTTCCCTGCAATTGATCAGTTTCGATCCCACGACGTCAAAAATGATAGTCAAGTACATGTATGCTATCGTATAGGCTGTTCACGGTAAAGTGAGCACTTTTGAGTGCCTAGTTACTTTTTTCCTTTCGGCCATTTTTTATTCTTCTAAACAACAGTTTTATTAAGTATTGCAATGTAAGTAATAAACATTATATATATATAATATATTCCACCGCACTCGGTAGTTAACGTCTAAGGCTAAAATAAAATACATTTATTGACTATTATTATTCCAAATGAGAGGACTTTCAAAAGTGCTCACTTTACCGATAACAGCCTATATGACCAAACATACGCTGTTGCCAGACTCAAGAATGGATGAGAGAAGATGTGGAGATGGAGGCGGGTAGTAAATGTCAATGCGCCAGGAAATAATGCTTACTACAGTGTAAATCACGACTTTTGAGATAGAACCGCTTATCTAACAAGTAGGAGGCAAATTACAAATGAACGTCTGTCATCATAAACGGATTCCATCTTTAATTTGTGATTGTGTTAATGCTACATCGACGGGACAGTAAATGCAAAAACAAAATTCCCTCTTTATGTAAATCTGAAAGCAATTATAATCACAAATATTAACTAATTCTCTGTGCGGCGTACAAGACAAAAATATCTCAACTGTGCCCACCTTAAGAGTAAAGTATTGTCATCCGTTATATGTGTTTATATATTATATATTTTATGTATATATATATATATATACATACACACAAACACCGAGATCCGCTCTACGAGGTCAATTCTAAATAGTAACTCACTTGATAGAAAAATTTCAAGACAATCTGTTAATAGCTTATTCACTGCACTTACTAACACAGGAAATCGTCGAGTAATCGTCTTGAGAATGGCGAACAAACAGCTACCAGCAGAAGTACTGAGGCCAGTCTATTAACTGAAAGATGTTTTAATTGAATCATTGTGATAAGTTTAATCTGTAACAAGCCGATAAATCATAATTCTGAAATAAGATAGCGTATTTAATTTTCCTTTGCATGATCCATTACCTGCATAGTTGAAATAACAAATCTTTTCTGTATCATTATACGCATCGTCTTCCCTCTTCCACATTTATGTAGGCCTACATGATCCCTGCTGACTGCCGCTAGTTATGTGAGACCAAAGTAAACTGTAGGTATTTAATATTGCTATATTACGATAGCACGTTAACTACTTGCGCTAGTATCCAGCAAAAAACACCATTCACATTCAAATATCCTCTGGTTTCAATTTATTGCTGTTAATATACACTGTCCCATTTGAAAAATGTAACTTTTTTTTCAAGAAATACGCATTCTACTAATTATTCAAATCTGTGTCTGGGCTGCAATTGTAAGCCCTTGCCTAAATTTCACTTATGTGTAACCAGCACATCACTAGAACCTTTCGTTTCCGAAATATTTGCGGTGAAAGTTTTAGAGGACTCATCCTGTATATCCTGGACGTCATCTCTTGTCGCGCCATCTTAAGATTTCTTTCGCTTAGTACGCTAGTCGAGTCAGCAACCCCGACGCAAGAACGAATCAAATGTCCCTTCGGCTACAACTGTTTCAATTCCTCAAACTATCACAGTCCAGCGGTTCTTCTAAGATCGTGCCCCAGCAAGCAACCTGCCTCGGTCACTTGTCATTGATTGGTTTTTTAGGGTGGTCGCTGTAAAAAGGGTTACATCCTTACAACACAGAGAGAGACGAAACCGTCCCGGTAAGCATTCTACACTTTCCTTGGAAAGCCAGACCCAGAATTGGAAAAGCCACCCTAGAATAGATGTCCTGTTTTGAGACGATAAAACTTTTAGAAACGCGAATTACATTCAAATAATGCAACCTAATTATAGGCCGTTCACGATAAAGCGATCACTTTTGAAGCCCTAGTTACTTTTTTCTTTCAACCAATTTATATTCTTATCCCACTTATTTCTACAAACCGTGGCATGAGAGTAATAAACACAGTGTATACATTCTCCATACCCTAAAGCAAACGTCTGAAACCACGATGAAATGTATTTATTTGTTATTATGTGGGTTGAAACAGCTTCAAAAAGTGCTCACTTTAACGTGAACGGTCTATAACAGAATATTATCTCGTTAAAGTGTTAATCCGTAATAAATACTCCATACAATGAACCATATTTAATTTAGTCCATTGTAATTTATAACTCGTAATACATAGAAAAAAAAATTTATAATTACGTACATTGTATTTTTAACCCTTATGTAGTACACAATAAACAAAATGCGTAGGGTACGTGGATACAAATATCAGATATTTAAAAATGTTCATAATTTGTGTGCATGACGGGAAAAAATTTAAAAGAACTAGTTAAGTGAAATGCCAAAAAACTAATATTAGTTCTTTAAAAAATAGACCATGCCCGATCAGATCACACAAACATTTTACCTCTTGTGAATATGTAGAGACACTATAATCACTACGGTACAGTGCATTTGCGAACTACGTGACTCACAATAGTTAAAGTGTCGCAAGACTGTGTGACACGATCTTACACGCAAAAAATTCAGTGCAAATAAGAGCAATTTCGCAGACAGTGTAAAGTTATAAATGATCTCTTACTTGTTCATTTGAGTTAGTGATAAGATTTGAAAGGTCTTTTTAGAGATAGCCAATTCTTACATTATGCAAAAAATATTTGTACATGTGACCACTGCGTATTAATTAATAAAAATCGAGGAATTTCAATATACTGCCAACTACCACGCTCAATTTTGATATTTAACTACATATCGTGATAAAGATTATTTTTTCCCACGTACGTAGGTGAAGCCAGTTTATCAGGCGCATCCGTCACAGATATAAGCTTAAAGCAAAATATTAAACGTAATAAAATGTCGTTGGTAACACATTCCCCTGATTATTATATTTGCTTATTAATAAAGCTGGCAAGTTTACAGACTAGTGCAAGCATCTCCAAGAAATGCACTTTTTACAAGCTTTTATTTAACTTGCCTTGTTAGTTTATTTGTACATTCGGGTGAAATCTTGCAAGTGAATTTTGACCCCCTTCTTGGTATTCGATCGGGCTGAAACTTGGTATACATATAGAAACCTGATGATAATGCAATAATATGGCGACAGCGAACTGGTGCTGCAGCCAGGATCATCTCCTCACGAGGTAACTCCTCAACGGTTAATAGTATTGACTCGAGTTTGGGCTCATTTGATTGCTCTTGATGAGACTTTTGGCGTTAGATGGTCAATAAGGCCTGATGATGGATTCGGAAGGTGGTCATGGGAACTTCATCAAAGCTAAACGTGAAATCTTCGTGTTTGGGCTCATTTGACTAGGCAAGTCGACCGTTTATTTTAATTCGAGTGCGTCAAATGCTAGTACGCCAAATGCTGTCGTGTAATAGGAAGCTTCCATGCTGGCTCGCGTAGAGGCTGGTATACCGGATCGTGCACTAGGCCTTACATAGAAGCCTGTACAAGACCAAGTACAAGAGCAGTTAACGTGTCATATCGGCTTAAGAGGTCCCTCCACCCCTCCAGTCCGCACATTTATATAGGGCATGTGTGATTCTCGGAAGAAGTTTCCAAAAATCACACAAATTAACTTTAATATAATTGTTAATGTCTTATCAAGAAATCAAGAAAATACTCTTTTTTTTACTGAAATAGTAATACTTCAATTCTGTCGATCCGTTTGTCGATATTCTGAGGAATTTTAGCTTGTAACGGACGACTAATGTATGTATGTACAGTATTCAGAGCACGGTCGGTGGGGATGCTAACGGAATATGAATTAGCAAGTCAGTTAACTACGTATTTTATTTTTTTGTAAGTTTACATTTATGAAGGAATGGTTTTACCATATTATTTATTCCTTTCGCTGCAAGATTGGAGGACATTTTTTCTAGATTGCTCACGTTTTATCAAAAGTTATTGCTCACAGTAATAATTCAAAACATTAGACAGTGATTAAAATTCCGAGAGCAAAAGTTGTAATGTAAATCGCTATAAAGTTGTCGGTTAGTGATTTTACTGCAAAGTTTCTACAAACGTAAGTAAAAAAAAAAAAATATATAAACGTCCATTCTTTAAGAAAAATTATTTTAAAAAACAAATATTTATTACATTTCCCTGTGAAGCTGGTGAAGTTATCCCCTGTAATGTAGATACTTAGGGTGATCTTGCTAAAGGCTGTTCACGATAAAGTGAGCACTTTTGAAATCAACCTTAGAAAAAGTCACTGCTCCTACCTGCATACAATTTAACGGGCGGACTGAGTGGCATGCACCCAGTAAAGTTCGTATCGACGGTGGGAAAGCAGTCCCATGTATTAACATCGAATTGAATGTGCTAAGTAAATATTTGCGAGAACTTAATGTGTAATACTTAAAAGATTTTTAAAATATTTACTTTTCAAATCATTTCACAGACTCGCTTGTCTGACGCACTAATAATGTGATGTGCCCATTGACATGTTAATTTACATAAGGCGGAAGAATATACAACGTGCATGCAAGTAGCTTTTAAGCAGGGTTTTCAAAAGTGCTGTTTACCTTGAACAGCCTATATTTGAGTGGTACTGTTTTAATCCCAAGGAAGGCATGGGCGGTGAGCCAATTTTAAAACAAGTTTTTTTTTTTTTTTTTTTTTTGCACTTTCCAGCAGTATTCGGAAGCTTAAAATTTCGCGATAGGGAAAAGGGCCAACGGTCATATTTCATATAAGAGCAATTTAAAAAAAAATTGGAAAAGGAAAGCACGTCTACAGAGGAATGAACAGTTATTGTACATCGTTTGGATGAATGGACGGGCGGACAGCGGACGGACGAACGATTGATGGACGTGGCGGGTTATTGCAACTCTAGCTCACTTTCCTCCGTCCTACTCGCTGTCCACCCCCCCCCCCCCCCCAAACCTGTGCTATCGCCCACTCCCATCAACCCGCGCGAATATGGCGAGTGGTTTGACCTGGAAGGAACATAGAACGAAACTCTACGGCCAGAGCCACCAGGAGAAATCAACAGAGACGCCAACCAACCAGGCAGTCAGGGGACTACAACTTCCCACACACTGGCCTCTTAAAGACGTGCCTCTTTCACTTTATTTCATATTTCCTCCAAACAACAGCGCGCGCACACGCTCACATACACACACACTTCATTATTTATTTGCAACGATACAAAAAGGACTTATACAGCAGTGTCTTTCACGGCGAATTGTCTCATATATTAGAGTCCTCGGCACAAATAAGCCATTACCCAAATCTCATTTTTTTACGCAGCCAAGTGAATTAGTTCTATGAGAATTATTTACACATCAAATTCTCGAGAAAATTGAAGAGTGCACGAATTGTATCAGCTTCTTGTGAATTCCCACCTAGGCTATGTTGATCACAAACATCACAGCTCTCCGCGAAGTCACTTTGGACACACAATTCGCTATCTCTGCGCTGCCAATCACACCATAGATCACCTTGTCACTACAAAAAATTTTTAATTATTGTTTTTCAAACACTCTCAAAAACAGCTTTAGGTGGGTTAAAGGGGTGTATTTATAATTTGTGTTAAGAATGTATAGGTTTTTTCGGAGCTTATGCACTCCCAGAAATAACTTAATTCAGCATCGAGACATTTTTCAGAAAGGGGACAATCCCAACTTTCTCAAAGGTCTTGATGGGGCCGCGGTGGCTCACGGGATACAGCGCTCACTTCTCAACAAGGCGAAAAGGGTTCGATTCCCGGCGGGTCCACAACCAGTTTTCGCACATAGGAATCGTGTCTAACAATGCCGTTGATCGGCGGGTTTTCTCAGGAATCTCCCATTTCTCCTTGGCCTTGAATTCCGGCCCTGTTCCATGTCCGCCTTGTTTCACCCTCATCGGCTTTCAAGACAATGTTAAGGTTGAAGTAAAGCAATTACCTATGGAGTACTGCACCTGACTGTACAATGAGAAGAACTCGTAAAAAAATTAGTACAGACGCCATAATAATTATCAGAAAAGTGTGATTTAAGCTGTATCTAAGAGAAGAATGTATAAATTTTGCATCATAATAAAATATTTTTCTAAAATATACATTTAAATGTAAAAATTAATCAATCGATTGACACCGCATTTTTAACCAAATTTAAGCGCGTTTTCGTTTTGGATGCTTCAAAAAGCAGAATTTACTAGAAAATGTTCTTCAAGAATGATCGTTATAATATTTATTGTGATCATGTGAGTAGTAGGGGCGGGCGGGTTTCAGGCCATCTGGGATTAATTTGGATTAATTGGTGGATTATCTATTTGATTGGAAGGGTCAATCCTTAATCCGATTTTAATCCGATCAAAACCTGAAAGGGTGAAATTTGATTGAAAGTGTTAATCAGAAAGGGTTAGTCGAAAAGGGTTAATTGAAAAAGGGTTAGTTTTCAATCAGATGTTTTCCTTGATTTTGTACTTCTTTCTTTCTTTATGGGTGGGGAAGATGCGATTTACGTGTTAAACGATCTGTTTTAGGAATGCAATTAAACGTTAGAGAATTTCAGAGTGTTCTACGTATGAATAAATTACACACATCGAATCGGAAATTTCAAACGAATACGTGAATAATAAGTGGAATTACACGAGTCTTAAACATAATGTGAGTCTCGAGCTTAGAAATATAATTTACATGAGAGAGAATTTTAATTTTGTGAATAACATCTGATGTCGACAAGCACAAACTCACTAGCCGAAATCCAGCTATGAAATTACACAAGGCAGAGTCTTTAAACGAGTTTTAGGTATCAATGAATAACACGAGAGACAATTATAACGAATTACTGTCTTTAAAAAAAATTCAGCTAGTCAGTATAAATAAATAACACGTTAACACGATTCAGCCTGGAGAATTATATATTTTACGGGGAAAAAATCTCTGAATACGGTTTAAACCAGACACAATCTGTGTATATGTGAAATGAAATATAAAAAAAAAAATGCTGTGCTGTGTTTGGTCTAGACGTAGATTGAAGGCAAGAAAGAAAGCAAAAGTTATACTGAATTTTTTTTAATACAAGTCATCAGCTTACCAATACAGAAAAACACCCACTCATTTATCTTCACTGCTATTAAACCATCACTCAGTATACATAAAATATTATTGAAAAAAGTAAGTGAAATGAGGTATAAAAAAATTAATAACAAGTCACACTATTTGTTTTTAACTTGAAAGAAAATGTTTATTAAAAAATTCATAATCACTTTCATGATAGAATATATTTTACATCTTGGCATTAAACATTCTATATCACAACCATAAATTAAATACAAACATCGTTTAGAACTAACATTTGAAAAATGTTACATACCGAAATTGTTTATGTATATAACATCACAAATTATGATATATACAATTTTTTTTATTCATCATGTTATCATTTACATGTACAAGCCAAACAGGCTTTTCAAACAAAAACTCCATTGTATGTCATTATAACTATAAAAAATAATTGTACCATATCCTGATATGACTTTAAAAAAATTCAATTACTCTATCATTTACATGTACAAGCCAAAGAGGCTTTTTAACCAAAAAAACTCCATCTTATGTCATTAAAATTGAAAAAAAAAAAATTAATGTGTACCATGTCCTCATGCAATTTAAAAAATATTCAAATACCCTATAATTTACACATACAAGCCAAACAGGCTTTTTAACCAAAAACTCCTACTTAAGTCATTACAATGTCAAAAGGTGTTTAGAGTAAAAAAAAATTTCATCATTATATGAATGAAATAATAATAAAGTTTCTTAATAAACTTTCCATCATGAATGGATTTTCTTTTAAAATCATTAGACCTGAATGAATTTTCATTAATATTTGTTATAACTGAATTATTTTTCTTTACAAATGTTACAAATCAATGAATGTTCCTTAAAAATCGTTAAGCCTTGAAAGAAATTTTTATCAAACTGAATGATTAGTCTTTTGGAATCGTTAAATACTTTAACGATTTTTCTTTGAAAATTGTTATGTGTGAATCAATGTTTATTAAAATTATTACAAATCAATGAAATTTCATTTGAAATTGTTATGACTGAATTACTTTTCTTTACATCAATGAAATTTCTTTATAAATCATTACAACCAAATTATATTTCTTGAAATCGTTAGACCAGAATGATTTTTTTTAATTGTTAAAATGAATTAAATTTCTTTAAATTCATAACACCCTAATGATTTTTCTTTGAAATCGTTACACCCGAATGAATTTTCTTTATAAATCGTTAAAACTTTATATTTTCAATCATTACAGTGTAAAAACTTTTCACCCTATTACAAGTATAAAAATCATTACAACATTTTAATAATGAAAAAAATTTGTGAAATTGTACCGCAGAAGGCATCATTCATCACTGAAAATGTGAATTTTTCAATACAATTTTACAACTAGGGTTAAGACCTAAGCTTAATTTGCTTTTCTTAACTGGAATAACAACTATTGGTGAAGGCGGTTAGGAGATTGGGCTATAAATTATTTGTTGTGGCAACATATTGAATATAGGCAGAGGCAAAGAAATTAATTTATCTCGAGGTGTTTCAGGTGCCAATATTTCAATATATGTTTGACTTGGAGCAGGTGATATAACTAAATTAAAATTAAAAATTTTTTCTAATTCCTTCAACAAATTATTATTGGCAAATACAGCTTTCGGAGAGATGTTTAGAGAGGGAGATGTAAAATCTAACGGTTAAGAACAGGAGCAAATCTTGGGTTTAGGCAGTGGTTACTCTCCAGTTTTTCTTCTTCTTAAGTATAAAGATACGAACTCTGTAGGTAGGAGCACCATGGTGGACGGTGTTGCAAACTTGGAAGATGTGGACGCAGTAGCTGTGGTTACTCTCGTAGACAGGGACACCATGGTGGATGGTCCTACAAACTTGGAAGATGTGGGCACTGCGGCTGATGGTGCTGTGGGCCCTCTCGTAGACATGGGCACCCTAGGCGGAGGGTGACACAAACTTGAAAGATGTGGATGGAAAGGCTGATGATGGTGTGGACACTCTCTTAGACATTGGCACCATGGTGGATGGTGCTGTAAACTTGGAAGATGTGGAGGCAGTGGGTAACACTGCTGTGGACACTCTCTTAGACATTGGCACCATGGCGGATGGTGCTGCAAACTTGGAAGATGTGGACGCAGTAGCTGTGGTTACTCTTGTAGACAGGGACACCATGGTGGACGGTCCTACAAACTTGGAAGATGTGGGCACTGCAGCTGATGGTGCTGTGGGCCCTCTCGTAGACATGGGCACCGTGGCGGAGGGTGACACAAACTTGAAAGATGTGGATGGAAAGGCTGATGATGGTGTGGACACTCTCTTAGACATTGGCACAATGGTGGATGGTGCTACAAACTTGGAACATGTGGGTGCAGTAGCTGATGATAGTGTGGATACTCTCTTAGACATTGGCACCATGGCGGATGGTGCTGTAATCTTGGAAGATGTGGACGTAGTAGCTATGGACACTCTCTTAGAAAGGGGCAATGTGGCAGATGGTGGTGCAAAATTTATAAAATTTGGACGCAGTATCTGAGGACACTCGTAAACAGGGGCACTGTGGTGGATGGTGATGCTAACTTAAAAGATGTGGATGCATAGCTGATGGTGCTTTGGACACTCTCTTAGACATTGACACTGTGACATAGGGGTAAGCTCGACTGTTTAGATACAGTTTAATATTTTTATATCACAATTATCGAATACTGATAGATCCGGTTTTAAATCATTTTGTCGATTTGATTGAAAACAAATGACAAGATATCTAGGTTTTTCTAATGAATAACTTAATTTCACATTCCAGATGACTTTTTGTGATTTTGCAGTGTTGAAAAAACCTCTAAAGCCCACGATCTGAATGAAATGTCTAGATTATTCCCTTTTTCGAAAAATTTTAAAAAATGTACATGTTCACAAGTGTTAAGTTTTTATATGCGGAATAAACCATTGCACACTGCTTAATTGAAATGTTACACCTTCCTCATTATTAGTTGTATAGCATATAGCATTTAAATGTGTATTGCCGAATAGAATAACTAATTCTTGTTTAGCATTTAATATGACGTGCTTGTAGTCTTCATCATACCCCAAGACCATACTTAATGGTATAACAACTTCGTAATTTTCACCTGGGTTTATTTGTAGTGAGTAATCACTGGCATTGTTCCACCCAGCCATAAGCCCTGTATAAATATTGTTTGCAGTTCCTGAGAGATAGTTCTTTATCATGGAATTAATTCCAACATCTCATATTTGGTCGATATCCACTCTATTTAGCAGATATGCAATTCTGTCGATTAATTGAAATATTCAATTTCTAATTATTATTGTAATTGCATCGGCTGTCTTTTTAAGTGATCGTCTAAACATTACATTTGATTTCGATGCTAACATATAAATACCATGATTTTGTATTGAAATCCTTATTTCCTAAGGAAACATTTCCGGGCTTACTCGGAATGGTTAATACACATATATTTACTTATTAGACATTGCATTTTCATAAGTGATCGGTTCTTCAACATTAATTTTGGCTTCCATTTCTATCATTCCTTTAAAAACAATTTGTTGCCTCGTGTTAACTTCGCGGGTATCTTATTTGAAGTAAGCGTTTTATGTTTGCGTTTACATCTTTTTATACTTTCTTTCTTCGAAATACATTCCTTAATGACATACATCTTAAAAGAGCCACCTACTTTACATCCTAATTTAATATTGTGCTCAATACCCATTCTGATTATAATGTGCAATGGAATGCAGGTGTTTATATACTGTCTTGATCGAAAATTGTAACAACTATTTCATCAACATGGTTAACCTTTTTTCTGTTTTTCAATTATTTTATATACTGGAGCTACATCACACATGAATTCATGCATGTATTGGTAAGTTTATAATTCAAATATGAACCAGTCTACAATATAAAATTTATACGACATACATTCACCAACAATATATTAACTTGATTTGACTATTTGTGTAATTGATTAGCTAGATATACTCTCCATTCATAACTGAACATATTTAAAATTGATTTGTCTTCCGAGAAATCCATATCGACATTACTATATATTGCACTAGTTAAAGTATTTGGATTTTCTCATAATCGGAAAAGTACATCTTGAGTTATTGCCACTTTGATGAATATTTCAAGGCCATCCAACTCATAAGATCCTACCCATATGACAATCTAATTTTTTTCATCCAATATTAGCCCTATATAAACATATCAGTGTTTAGTATGCTGATGTAAGTAACGAATTCTACTAGACTTATTTGCAATTCTCCACCTAACTCCAACACAGGGAAATATACCACACACTATTGCGACGATTTACCACTTAATATCAACGTAAATTGGTCTGTCCTATAATTTTATCTTAATTGTGTGTTTTTAAAATTATAACGTATTTCTATTGGAGGGCATAAAATGCAAAACTGTTGTAATACAATGATTAACAATCATACATTCACGAAATCGTCTCTCATATATACAACTTGGAAATATCCAGTTTATTTAAAAATACACAATTATCTTTGATTGTTAATGTACGTATTGGAAAACTATTTAGGAAATTCTGCATTTTTCCACGTTTGGAGATTTTTATCCTTATCCAACTTTATAGGGTTTCAAATACATTCTTTTACCTTTTGATTTAATTGATCTACTAATTGCCGAAATCCCACCGAGGACTGATCCAAGAGCTGTTAATGCTGGAAATAGGAATGGAATGATTCCTCCTTTCTTCGCTATTCATTTGGTTTGCATTTTAAGCCTATGCCTCTCTTCAGCTTCGCACGCATACTTTTATCAACAACCCAAGCTTCAAGCTTTTCACCTGTAGATGTAGATGGATACTTCCTTATATTTACTGCTTTATCGGCTAGAATTGTATCCGCCATATGTCTTTCTTGCAAATTGTTTGTTCGTTTGAAAACTATATCATGTTCTTTACACATGCTATCCAAAGAGTATATTCCTTGATCATTCTGTGCCAAACATTTTGCAAATATAGTACCTGGTCCACAATAATTGTATTTTGGTAAATGTAATTCAAATGGTAATTTATTAATCAAAGTATTCCATACACTGCATCCTTTTCTGATATGTTTAGTATAAGACATTGTTTTTAACTAAATGCAAACCTATATATAAACCAGCATTTATAGTTTTATATTAATACATTACAAAATACTGTGTAATTGTGTAGAAATGAAGGTTATAAAACTAAATGTACATCTGCTGGTAATTATAAATATGAAAGGAGAATTGATTGAATAGAAACATGGTATTCCTTTACCATCAAATATATATTGTATAATAAGCCAACCTTCTTGATTTGGAAAAACTTGTGTTATTATGTCGTTAGAGCATCCAAATGGACGTAAATTTGATAACGTGTATGCATTTTTTAACAATACAACAAGAGAAATATTGATGATTAGCGACAATTTTGTCGTTAATTGAAGGAATGGGATATTTTCCTTTTAAAAAATAAAGAACGTATAATGCCTCCGAATGAAGAATTACCGAATTCCATGTTTATTTTTGACGATGACTGGTGTGACCCACAGGGTCAAATACAACAATACTTTGTTTTTTCGACATTCAAACGTTGATTGTTTTTATCTATTGCAGAGTTACGCACATATACCGAAACATAATTTACATGATAATGCAAATATGGTAATTGTTTTTAAAATTGATAGTATGAATCTGCAACATATTTACAATGATCATATTTGTTTTTACTGTTGGAAAGAAAAATATGGTTTTTTGGTGATTATACCAACACTTCCCCTACATAAAGGCAGATAAAGGTCTGGTTTTCACAGTTTTTAAATTCCAGGCGAAAAACAATAGTATTTCAAAGTTTAGACATAGCGGTATAAAAAACAGTCATTACATTAGCTGTTTAAACAAAAATCGCGATGGGAATTGTGAATTGAACGGACATATAGTATTTAAAATGGGTATGGCTGTGAAAGATACCAATGCGGTAAATAAATGTTATGTGGAAGACTTAAACACTATTAGGCTAGAGGTATTTCAATCACTATCAAACAATATTCAAAAGAAACCAATAAAATTAGTTGATTTGAATGATAAATTTTATAGAAATATGAGTATAATTGCAAACATTGTAAGTAATATTAGCACATATTTGCAGAGTGATAAATTTACAATAGAAGAGCATTTAAATGGATTTAGAAAGGATTTTAACGGCATGACATACATAGTTTTGTCAACACAACTTACAGAAATGTAAAAAAATTTAACATATGTAATTAATGAAGTGGTAAATGCTACTATTTCAGAACAACTTGAAAACACGAATGGAACAAATAATGCAATATATAAGAGATGAATTGATTAATAAAACATTTTGTTTGGTTATGCAAACAGATTTAAGAAAACCAAATTATGATTTGGAAACATGAATCAATTATTTCATTAATGATTTAGTAGCTAAAACCTTAACAAAATTGGATACTGTTTTCAGTAAAATTGATAATATTGAAAACGCACAAAGTAATCGACCTATCACATCAGTTAGAAAGGCAATGACTTACTTCGTATATAAATAGATTGAATTTAATGTAATACAATAAAAACATGTCTGACTCTGCTTCGGAATTACATAACATTATATCTGCTGTGAAAGAGCAATATTTACGAGTCAAATGATCTCATATGGAATGGGATGTTTTAAACCAAGCAATATTTAAACCTGTTACCAGCAGAATAGAAACATTCAATTCTGTGTTGTATAAACCTAAAGAGCAGCTTTGGAAATTAAAACAGAAAATTAAGCTCTAACAAAGAAGTGTAAAAAGCATCCTCTTTCTCAATTAACACAATGTTATTTAGCTTTAAAACTATCAATGTCGGCATGCGATACAATATTTGGTGTTTATCGACATGAAAATAATTGTTTTCTGGGAGATTCCGTGATTAAATTTTTGCCTGAGAATAAAATTAAAATAGGTGATTACATAACTGATGTCAGTAAAGGATTATTTTAATTATTGTTTTAAAGCTTTCCAAGTAGATATTCCGACACCGATTTGCAGAAATATAAAGAACTTATTCGTCGAACGAATGTTAATAATCGTTCAGGAGATGAAAACGCCCTAAAATACATTTAATAGGAGGTATAGTAGGAAGTGGAATATATAAAGATGAAATTGCCAACCGCTTTTCACCGATATATTGGAACAATCCTAATGAATTGGTATATAGATTAAAACTTCTCATTGCTTCGAGAGAGTCTGAGAATAATTCACATACAAACGAAATTGTTTATATTATTGAAGAGTTAACTGAAGATGGTTATATTACAAATGAGGTTTAGTAAAATTGCTCAAGGGCATCATGCTCATGCAAGGATAAGATATCCTAGAAGAAGAGTTATAACTCATGGTTGAAATGATCTCTTTCAAGCCGATTTGCGTGAAATAACATTGCTTTCAAAATATAATACGGGGTACAAGTACATTTTAACCATAATAGATGTTTATACGAAATATGGTTGAGGTATACCTTCTGAAAAATAAACTGGGCAAATAGGTTACCTATTCAATGAAGATCGTTTTGAAAGAGAGAAAGCCCAATTTTCTGAATTTTTTCTGCATCATTCCGGAAACTAATGAACAAATTTGGTATTAATCACTACTCAACATATTTGGAGCTTAAAGCGAGTGTTGTGGAACATTACAACAAATCGATTAAGCAATTGATATATATGCATTTCACATCGAGGGAGACTTACAAATAGGTTGATGTTTTACCTGAAATTGTTAGTAACTTCTTCCCGACGAATTTACTGACAATAGTTTAGTGAAAACTACTTATAATAATGTTTAAGGCATCGACAAAAGGAAACCAAAGTTCAAAGTTGAGGAATTTATACAATTCTCGAAGCAGAAAGGGATCTCTGAAAAAAAAATGGGGAATTGGTCTTTTGAAATGCTTAAAATTATTTCAATTAAACAAACATCATACAATGTATTACCTAGAAACACATGACGGACAACCAATAAATGGTGGCTTTTACAAACATGAATAGCAAAAACTAATTCTCCAAATGAATATTTGGTTGATAATACCATTAAAAGGAAGCAAGAAATTTCTTTGGTTCGATGGAGAGGATTCTCAAAAGCACACGACTCGTGGGTTAACAAACAAGATCTTAAAAGATTGTAATACATTGTTTGTAGAAAATTCTAATACTAACAAAAAGATTTGTTTGTTATATTTGATGTGTTATTTGATTTAACAAGCCTTTGGATGGGGATTGGATGTACAATTTATTGATTTATAAATAACTTTTTTTGTTGGATTAACATTTCATTGGATTGACGTTGGAGCAATAATCCAGTGTGATTAAATCCTTATAAACTGCAATGCCATGAATTGTTGGTTTATCATAATACTTTTCTGGGTTTCATAATTGTTTGTGGTAGGTTATATTTCTTTGCATGTAACAATGTAGTTCTTGTAAATTGATTTGTTTTAAGAGAGTAAAATATTATTCCCCACGCCAAAAATGTTTTGATGGTGTGTCCTAGGACGTAATTTTTTTAACGGTATATGAACTTGAATTTTTACGATGTAGTAATTCATAAATTTTTACTGTGTCGAGTGATTCGCATTATTTTAAAATTTTCTGTTTTTTTAATGCAATGCTTAGAATTTTAGTACAATATATATGTAAAACAAATTCCTTTTTGCTTCAATTGTGTAGTTGGGAAGGAAAGACTAGGCTGGACAGGTTGCAAAGTGCGGTGTTTAGGTGTTTAGTGGTTGTGAGCTACAACCAGGGCAACATGCATCGTGGAATGAAGTTTGGTGGTGTGGCCGTGGGCGGAGGGACAGAGAAAATTCTCCCTCCTAGTCCTATTGTATAGGCAGCAGCAGTGAGCATCAGACCCTTGCGTGAAGGGAAAGTGGTCTGGCGGACTTAAGCAGACGGTATCGATAGTGGTGGGCATGGACTGGTATTTTTCTGAAGTATCCCCTCGCCCAACAGGCTGCATGTATATTTCCCGCCTGCGCACAACCTGTTCCAGTATGATTGTATGAAGGTCGTTCGCTGCTCCACTCCCACACCCGATTCACCCTCATCAACTCTCGTGACCTAAGTTTCGCCTGCTCCCGCATACACTCAATTTTCGACTATCTGCTAGCTGATATTGTCCATGAGGTTTTAGAAAGACTTGTCCCCGTATCTTTCGTAAATACACATTGTTGTAGTGGACTCCCTTTCCCAAACAAATTTTTGACTGATTTTTACTCAACATAAAATAATAAACTTTAGCGAGATTATACTTTCCTATATGAGAGTACTTTCTAAAAATTCTGGGCTAGGAAAAACTATACATAAAATACTTGTTTTTGTTTTCTAGACGAATAAATATACTTTGGATTGAAACCAAAACCACTTTTCCAATATGTTTGTTTAATGTATGTTTCCAATGGTTAAAAATAAAGTTTTGACTTGAGTATTTCCTTACAACGTAATAGTTAAAACTTGAATTAATATACGTGTTCGAAAAATGGTGTTCTTTAAATGTTTAAAATCTTAGCAAGTTAAAATTGTGTCTTATAGCTGTGTTGCTATGAAAATTAAACAGTGATTAGTTTAAAGTTGTTGGTAAATGGGAATAAAGTTTAAAATGTGTTATAAGATTATCTGAAAATGGTATAAAGATAGCTGGTTATGGGGAAAAAATTGTTTGGTGGAAAACTGTTTATATAATAAAATTGAATTTATTGTGTGTAGAAAATATTTGGAATGTATTTCTTAGTGATGAGGAAAATAAAGTTTTATTGGTGGGAGATGTGGATTTTTTTTATTAGTTGAGAATGTGCTAGGCTATTGCTTTACGAAATATAGGAGGAAACTTAAGTGTCCGAGCGAAAATATCAGTTAGTAGAGGAGAGGGGAAATTAGTCCAGGTCAGATCAAAATCCACTGCTGCCTCCCTAGGGAAATGGTAGCTTTGGCCTTGAAACAAGCTTCATTCATAACCGTAAACATAAAAAAAGCCTTAATTTACGAGTCTTTTACCGTAATTTAAACACACTTGCCTATCAGCCATGCTCGACATACCTGCTCACAGCTCGACGTAAGTGCTACTCATTCGTACATAGAACAGATTTATTTTAACATCATTTGGGGTGAGATTTTTTCAATTGTTATATATTCTACTGATCAGAATAGACATATGCTATTGTGTATGGTTTAAATCGTATGCAGAGTTTTCTGCCGTAAGATAACTTTCACCATGCTGGATCATGTGAGGCATTTGTATGTAACTTATTATTCTGTTATTTATTTATACTGACTAACTGGATTTCATTTAAAGACAGTAGTTGTTCGTTTTACTTGTCTCTTGTGTTATTTATTCATATGTAGAACTCGTTTAAACACTCTGTCTAGTGTAATTTCATAGCTGGATTTAGTTTAGTGAGTTTGCACTTGTCAACATCTGATATTGTTCACATAGGTAAAATTCTTTCTCGTGTAAATTATACTTTCTAAGCTCGAGACTCACGTTACTTTTAAGACTCACATAATTACACTTATTATTCACGTATTCGTTTGAAATTTCCGATTCTATGTGTGTGATTTATTCAAACATAGAACACTCTGAAATTCTCTAACGTTTAATTGCATTCCGGAAACAGATCGTTTAACACAGAAATCGCATCTTCCAGAGTCGCCTGTCTACCATCTATGAGCAATATCCACCAAAAAAAATGTAGACTTAGGCCACTCTCAAAAATCGTTTAAACACTCTGAATTTCTCTCGTGTGTTAAATATATTCGTAAAAATCGACTGTCTACCAACAACATCCATACAAACACCTCAAAATTAGAAAAATTAGAAAAAAAAGAGCCTTGGCCCACTCTTGCACTCAACTCTACACCTATATAAGACATTGCAATCCACCATTCTGGTCAGTCGCCTTAAAGGCACCGCACCGTCAACATCGTAGAGTGCTCCTGCAACCCGATCCCCTATGCAAAAAGAATGAAAGAAGTACATAATCAAGAATAAGTTTTAATCTGATTAAAAATAGTTTTTGAGTAACCCTTTTTGATAACCCTTTTTGAGTAACCATTTCAATTAAATTTAACCCTTTCGATTTTTGTTCGGATTAAGATCGGATTGAGGGTTAACCCTTCCAATCAAATCGATAACCCATCAATTATTCCCAATTAATCCAATGTGGCCTAGAACCCATCCGCCCCTACTACTGATATGTACTGAAATCTTAGTAATAATGTGTCGTATCAATTTTATAATTTACGTCAGTTTCAGCCAAAAAGGTTTATGGCAAATGGACGTACATAAAATCAATTATATAAATTATTTCCTACATAATTATTACCATTTTCTTGCACACAATCATAGTAAATGTTATGACGATATTCCATGACAAAGACTTTTGTGCAAATTCTGCTTTCTGAAGTATCCAGAATGTAAATATGCTTAAATTTGGTTAAAAATACAGCATTTTAATCTATTATTTTTTTACATTTAAAGAGTATTATTTAGTAAAATATTTTACAATGTTGCAAAATAAATATATTCTTCTTTCATATACAGCTTGAATCGGACTTTTCTGACGATTTTTATGGTGTCTATAATACTTATTTTTTGAGTTTTTCACGTTGTTTAGTCGGGTGTAGTGCTCCATAGGCAGCTGCTGTACTTTAACCATAAGAGCTGCCAAACCTTTCCACTCCACTTGCAAGTGTTAGTCACTACCGGGCGTGAGCTGTCGATCAGGTGAGTGCGAAAAATGTCACATATCCTCTCCACTGCTTTAGCATTTATGAATTTGTGTATATCTGAGGTTCGCGGGAAAAACGGCTAAACTTAATGAGTGAAACCTTGTAATTTATTTATTTTTTTAACAGGATGTTCGGAAAATCGCCCAAAATATTTCAGGATATAATTTCTTGTGGAAAAAGAGATAGACATATGCTATGCAACTTACAGCCTAGCTCAATTCCTTTGGAAATCGAGTTTAGTAATGGTATTTTTGCAAAATTTCAGAAACGACGGGAAATTTAAGTACAATTCTCTGGGTAATGTTTTGTGCTGTCGAGATCTTCGCCCTTACGACAAACAGGAATTCATGCCTCCCGCCAAAATTAAAATAATCGAGGTTGTCGCCTTTTTATAGCATACTATTACTTTGCCTTCAAGTGTTACGGAATTTTGATGCCATATTGTTGAGCAGTACGTCCTACTTAACAAACAGGTCCTCTTGTTTCACGTGCCTAGTACCAACCATTTCCTTTTAAAATGCAATTAGAGTTTTCAGCGGCAACGATGCAATGACTGCCACGTAGGCAATACTTCCTCCCGTGGTGGCAAACACATCGCAACAACCAATATTTTGGGCGACTATTCTTGAGAGCCCAAGTGAAACAAAGCAGAATGTGTGTGCTGGGCTTGCACATGCGTAGGACTGCAGTATACACATGTCGATCTTTACGTGGGAGGAATTGGCCGACATGCATTTTCATGTACGGCGCTGCAGGCTGCAGTGGCATGAGTGCATTTAACTTGTGCCAGCAGTAATACCCACACACGTAACCCCTCATCATAAGACGATTGTCACAGATGACCAACGCACAAGGGAAACAAGTCGCAATAAATATTGTACTGTTCATTTGTTAGGTACTTGCTGACTCATTTGAATATTTATGCGCGTTTAAATGAGATCACAGATACAGATATGTCGTTCATATGCACCACACACGATTGTGTTACTTTAGTACTTTTCCAATTTAAGTCCCGCAAAGTCCACTTAAGAGTAGTTGGCCCAATATCGGTTGCTTACGACGTGTTTATCTTCGCATGTATGAATTATCGTCTACATCCATAGCATTGTATCGTCGTCGTTAAAAACTTGGTGTGCGTTTTAAAAGGAAACGGTTGATAGTAGGCACGTGCAACAAGAGAATCTTTCTTTCTTATTAAGTAGGATGTGCCGACAGTTTAATAATACGGCATCAAAAATCCATTGATCTTTAAGGCAAAACTATTGTATGTCATTATAGAGTGGCCACTTCTATTATTTTTATGAAGGCGGTAGGTCTAAACACCAGTTTTTTCATACATTGAAGATCTCGATAACACCAGACGTTATCCAAATAAATATTTTTTAATTCTAAGCCGTTTCCGATATTTTTCAAAGTTGCCATTTGTAGACTTGATTTTGAAGAGCATATATATTCCTTAGGAATTGAGCTATAGGGCACATTCACTGTTTCTTCGCGTCTTTTGAAACAAATTTTTGAAAATTCACCTAGGAGTAACATTTCAACCTATTTTTTTTAATAACTTGTGTACCACAAATATGTAACATTATGATTAGCTTTGAACTACTGTATTATTCAATAACTGAAACTTTAATTTATTATCTTCTATAACGTGCAATATTAATTTCGTATTCAATATGAATTAGAAACATTGAGAGCAGCGACATGTTGGCAACAGCTAGGAAGGAATAGTTCACAGTTAAATATTGTTTTAACCAGTTTTTGGTATGCTATTTGAAAATTAAAAGTAGCCTATAGCAATATTTAAGTTTTTAGGTAGCACTGATGGAAACATATTTGATTTTTAAGCACAACTAGAAAATATCAGCGCAAATTACGGTGTGTAGTTTCTAGTGACATGGTGTTTTTTTTTTCCAACGAGGAAGCAACTTGAGTAGGCGCAGCGGAGAGTGTGTGTGTCTCTCTCTCTCTCTCTCTCTCTCTCTCTCTCTCTCTCTCTCTCTCCCTCTCGGGAAATGTCTCACCACTAGTAGTAGCAGGAAACGTATACTTTCTTTTAAATGTTAGCTTATTTCATACTTATCAAAGCAAGATTAATTGTTTTTGAATATGTGATTTAAAACAGAAACGAGACTTAATTTTGAATACCTATTATAATATATTGAGAAGTGATGGGCGGGATGGCGATATGACATGGCGTGTTGCTGAACGAAGCGTTAATTCTTCTTCCTGTAAAAAATACTTAAAATTACTACATTGAATTTGTACATGTTGTGTTTTTTAAACCCGCCTAAGCAAGTTACGACGTTGTGATAAATCTATGTTTCCATTGCAGGAATAAAAATACGTAACGTGTGTCGTGACTGCTGCGAGTGAAAAAGTATTGTTGCCTTTACATTACGCCGGGCCAATGTGTGTGTGATTGCAAATATTGGACGTGTGATATTTATACGTTTTTACCATGGAGTGTTTTTATGACGAAATTGGTTATTTCAAAGTCACGTCTGTTTATTTATCACAACTTTGTAACTTTATCCTTGGTGTTTGAAACACCAATGTTTAACAGGCTTGCGTTTATGTGATTTGAATGTTTCCCACAGTCCCAACAAAATACTAAGTCCAGCCAGAAAATTTTTTAATAAATAATTTTTAATAATGCGAGTAAAAATTAAGCACCTGTGGAAATAAATATGAGCGGAACAAAAGTTATGGTAGGTCTATTTGTGTTCATGTTCACCACTACCTTTTAAGTTGGCCGCTGCTACGTAGACAAAATAAGCAACCCAAGTTGCGTGTTTGAATTTACTGACTTTTCGTTGGACTGGATGGTCCTTCATTTTACTATTTATTCCAACTGAGACCGTCATTTTAATGAAATAACACCACACACATAAAAAACAAAAAGTTAAATACTACAGTAATTTCTCTAAAGCTGGCCTCAATATTGTTGCAGGCTTATATTGTGAACATTCGTACGAAATGCTCTTTGAACTATGACAGAATTCTTTGAACAGTTGAAAACAGTTAACAAAGCATTTGGCAGTTAAAACGTAGAAATCACATGGCAGTGTTTATGTTCACATATAGCGGATTCATACGTAATCGGTATCCAAAAGTAGAACTTTAGCAGGGCTTCAGAAAAGTGTAAAGTAACTGTGAATGGCCTATACTATAAGTTGCATTGTATGTGTAATCCATTTTCCGCAAGGAATCACCTCCCGAAATATTTCGGATGAGTTTCCTAACAGCCTGTATATCCGTGACATTGAAGTGGGGATTAAGGAAAAGAATTATCTTCATTTCAATGGACATCAGGAACCGTAGATAAACGTCTAATTTAACTTCAATGATTTGAACTTATAGGAATATATGTGTTTGTTCTCTTTCGAAACTAAACATTAGACAAAATAGTGAGTGAGTGGAGAGATTTGGGCAGCACTTGACATCGAGGTTTGAGAGCCGATATTAGAAAAAAAAAGAGAAATATATATCCTGCTCCCTGCCATTTGGCCAGTATTGGCGCAGTCAATATATACTTAAAAGAGAAATATCTATCCTGCTCCCTGCCATTTGGCCAGTATTGGCGCAGTCAATATATACTTAAAAGCGTAAATCTCACCTACGAAACTATATTGTTGTTTAAAATTTTTACATCATTAACTGTCAAAATCGCAATATTTTTTTCAGGCACGATAATACTTCACTACTTGGGAGCAGAAACATTTCAGGCCAAGTAGTGTTTTACGTTCACCTAGTTCAAGTGATGATTTAAAGAAAAAAAGCAGAAATTTTGCTGTATTTAAGAAAAAAAATTCAATAGTTGTGCATGTTTTTACAAGTTGTTTAGTCTCTTCAGTTTGTACATAAAAATACATCGACATTGTCATTCTGAAAGGCAATTATGCAGGGGGGATATATATATATATAATATATATAATATATATATATATATATATATATATATATATATATATATATATATATATATATATCCGTCATATTTCTCGCACTAGATATATATATATATATATATATATATATATATATATATAATATATATATATATATATATATATATAGTGCGAGAAATATGACGGATAGAAATTGGAAAAATATTTAACGAAAATTAAAAATTTAACAGAATTTAATAGAAACTCAACAAGGTTTATAATTGTGCCGTTCAACACTAGCAGTGTCTGACACACAAATACACGCATTTTACACAAATGACAAAATCACTTAAGAAAAACAGGAAAGGACGATTCAAACAAATTATTTTTTGCTGCCTTCATAAGCAGCGTTTGTTAGGTGTGAATTACTGTTCAATCATTTCTGACCCCATATAATAAATCCCCTCCCCCCCCCCCCCCCCTTTTCACAAACCCAATGCGACGTAATAAAGTATTTTTGCACCGTTTCCACATTTTACACCGATCTTTTTGCACCGATTTTGTCATTTTTCAACACCGAAATATGTTTCCATCAGTGCTACCTATAAACTTGTGTATTTCATTATACTACGTGTAATTCACAAATAGCACACCAAGAAAACCTAGGATAAAACAATATTTTAACAGTGAACTATTTCTTCCTAGCCTTTACCCCTGCTCACGCTGTTTTTGTTTCGTAATGAATACGAAATTAATATTGCAAGTTATAAAAGATTTTCGCAGCGCTAGTAGTAGCAGGAAATTATATATATTTTAAATTTTAGCTCAAGTCATACTTATCAGAGCAAAATTTATTATTTTTGGTTTTGCGATTCAAAACAGAATCGAAATTTTAATTTTTAAATGCTTGTTATGCCTATAATATATTTATATATAATGGCGGGATGCTTACAAATCCAAAGTTGGCAGAAGTGGCCCGGGTTGTCGCTTCCGCCAGCCCACACTAGCTCAGGAAACTTATTTGTGTCCTCAAGGCGTTGTTCAGAGGGAGTGGGCACATGTCCGCGTGATTGGCGCGAGTGTTGAAACTTTTCACACGAACTGTGTGATTTTCGCCGCGTACCGAGATGATGAAGCGGTCACAGTCGGATATGTGTTTTTGCAGTGTGCGGTGGTGTGTTTGATTTTTGCGCATGGTTGTTATGTGAAACGAACGAAAGAAAGGTAGCCTACGTGTGTTGTATCTGTACACCATTCGCGGTTACTTACAACTTTTTGAAGCCCTGCTGAATTTATACTTCCAGGATATTGCTCCGCCTCATGCAAACTAAGCTTAACCAAGTCTATAAAATAACACCAAAGGGATAACGAATTGCATTCGTGCGCGCTCAGTGCAATAGAATTTTGTATATAGACTGTTCACGGTAAAATGAGCACTTTTGGAAGCCCTGCTTAAGATACACTTGTGTGCGCGTTATGTATTCTTCCGCCTTATGTAAAATTATCATTGCCAAAGGCCTCATCACTTCATCAATGCGTTGGTCAGGTGAAAATGTGAAATTATTAGAAAAGTAAATATTTTGCAAATGTGGTGATTTTTACAATCCAGCGCATTAAAAAACAGAAAGCGAAAAAAAAAAATTATATAAGTTATCACAAATGGACACCTAATTCCTTTTATTCGACGTTAAGATATGGAACTACTTTCCATTCATCGTTAGCAACTATATTGAGGACATGTCACTCAGTGCACTCGTTGAAATATATGCAGACAGGGGCAGTGACTTTTCTCTAAGGTTGATTTTAAAAGTGCTCACTTTATCGTGAACAGCCTTAATAAGTATTTATTACCAGGCAATGCCGACATAACTATTTTCTCCCTCTTTTATTTATATTAATAATAAATTACGGATGAAATATAACTGAAAGTTGAATGTAACCAAAAATAGGGTATTTTATGTTAACAGAAGTATGAAACCTTATGTTGCACGATACATTTAGGAAACAAACAAACACGACATACATGGGACGATTTTTGAAAGGTTTGATTCAAAAAGTGCGAAGAAACCGCGAATAGATTATACATGTCAAATTATTTCTGAGGCAGGATGGACTTCAAACACGAACACACTAGTGTTTCTTATATGGTTGCACCACCAATGGTTTCGAAATGCCTTCTGCGTCTCTTTTATCCAGTAATAAGCAGTAACAAATAATATGTCCGTATCAAGTGGAACCAAGTTGAGTACAACAAATCTCCCAAAAACGTAGCAGGTAATCAATGAGCAATTGCGGCCCAAGAAATTTACGTACCTCAAAATTTCTGTATCATAATGAGCGTACCGTTCAGTCAAAACATCCTGCAGTGTTTAAATTTGTGAAGAGAAATTTGTGAGGTGGTACTTGAAACCATTTAATCAGGGTTTAACATATAATTCACCTTCAGAACACCCATGTATAGAGTCCTTTCATTTCCGCGCAAGGCTTCGCTTGGTCCGCTCCGCACAATACCACAAGGCTACAGAGCAGAGAATGACAGACGCCGTCTTCGTATTCGGATATTATGATAGTAACCTTGAGAGTAACATCAGAAGTGATGTGAAAAAAGTACAAAGTGAGAAACAACTGTGGAACCTAATAATTTTTTTCCGACTGGCCTTCGTAGTGAAATGGAATAACGCCGTTTATTTTTTTCGGTAAGGTGGAGCTACCTTCGAATCCCTGGGATAACATACCTGTTTGCAAAGTACATTTAAAATTTTTTAAAAAGTTTAATACGTTATAAGCTATTATCTTAAAAGCATTGATGTATTACAAAGGGGTACCGACTGGTGTTGGATGGCAAAGTTTACGTAATACTTTGTTCGCTGCGTGCGTGTGTGATCCATTAATTTCACTTTAGGATAACGTAGTCTGATGGTAAGCTCAGTAGTCGAGTTGTTATAGGCTGTTCACGGGAAAGTGAGCACTTTTTAAGGCCCTCTCAAAATGTACTAACCAATAATAAATATATCTTATTGCAGCCTCGGGCATTAAATTTTGAGGGTGGTGAAATGTATACACTGTGTTTTTGGTCACATAGCAATGTTTATATTAAAAAGATGCAGGAAGATGGAAATTGGATGAAAGGAAAAATTTAGAAGGGCCTTAAAAAGTGCTCACTTTGCAGTGAACAGCCTATATAGTACGGTTGCTTTGTACTAGACTACTATTCAGAATATTGTACGTAACTTTTTAAACTATATTCAACAGACTAACTTATTGTATTAACTTTTATGTTTGGACAAGATGCGGGGATGTAATAATGACATGGCTAATAGACGACTAAACTCGTAATCAATATATTTCATATGTGTTTATCATTTTAAAAACATTTTTTACGCAGTTCACTGTTAACCGAGCTCTTTTGAAATAAATCTTTAAAAAATGCAACTGCCTCTTTCTGTATATGTTTAAACAAGCACACTGACTACGAAAAGTGCTTAAGTTGGTAAAAATGGAAGGAGAGTAATTCCATGGCTTACTGTTGAATTCAAATATCAGGTAAAACTATTTGTTAGTACTGTAACATCTGGATATGTTAGCTTGTTTTATTTTATGTAGTGAAATAATATTATCTTTGATTGCCATAATTTATGTTCTGATATCAAGTGTGTCAGATGATACTATACAAAGTGTATGTGCGGACCTTTTTTAGAAAGCCTTCGCAGATGGCAGTTTAACATTTAATTGTAACTTTATCCTTGCATTTTGAATGTTTAAAAATATTTTTCCTTGGTAGAGAATAAACAAGCCAGGTTGGCACTGACAACAGCGATTTATTAGGAACAAATAATCGAACGTTAGTTTTGGTTCTTCAAAAAAATGTCCGTATTATGGAGGCAGCATAAGCATAGGACTCCACGTAAATGTTGATTAGAGAGAATTAATATTGAAATAAGCCTCTGTAATGCTCTACAATTCATCAATCCAGAATGGAGGAATATTTAGTCTGACATCGTTAAGCTGTCAAAGTTGTATGAATTATAAGGAGTCAATTACGTAGAGGTGATGTTACCTGCACGTCATCAGAGGATCCAGGCCTGAACCAGCGTAGCATCCAAATACGGAGTTCGACGTCCGTTGCCCCGATCAGGAGAGGGACGACGAGTGAAAGGAGCCAGCCACGGGGTTCGATCAGCAGCGGCGAATCCACAACGAAGCAGCTGGGACGAGAGTCGACGTCTGGACCACGGTGCCAGTAGGCGGCCGAGGATGATCAGTTCCTGCTGACGAGGGGCGAGTACCGTTTTAGTAGCAGGTCATTCCAGCAGCAGCCACCAGAGGAGTATTGGGGTTCTAGACACTACTACAGTGGTGTATCATACAGAGCTAAGTCCAGCGCATATAAGTATTTAAATTAGAGATGCATGAACACTGAAAGTAGGACAATCATTATGAAGAAGCTAAGGTATGGGCGGATCCGGTGAGCATAGTGCGTTTGTGCTGCATGCCTTTGCTTTGTGGTAGATAAATGTAAGCTTTGCTCATTTTTCTGTTACATTCATATGATTTGCCAATAATATGTTCGATAACTATAATTCATATTCGAAACATACCAAGGAGAGTCATTACAAACATGATATGCAAATTCAAACCTATTAATAAATAAATCCCAACCATAATTGTTTATTGTTTGTTGAATCATGTTAAGGCTGATTGTCTTATTCAACTAGTGGTCTTATTAATTCAATTCTTCATTTTTTTTTTACTTGATATTTGCACTTTGGTCTGGTAAAAACTTTAATTAAAAATAAAATTTGAAAATTGCATGCATTTGAAGCAATTCCTTCGGACCCATACTAACTGATATGTTAATGGAGGCTGATGCAAATTCAGTAGCTTAAGTAAGATTAATTTGGTCAAGTCATAGATTCTTGGATCAGTTTCTACAAAGATAAAATGTTATGTTATGTAACAGCGCATATTCTAATTAAACTAGCCGGAGCATTACATAACTGATATTTGTCAGTATTCCTTTATTTTTATTTGTGCGTGTTACAGTACTGTACCGAAATAATTTATTTTGCTCTTTTTTTAGTTTATTTCAGCCTACTGTAAGTGTAAGAATGAGCAAATTTCTAAAACATCATTTTTTTATATATAACTTTATGGTTTCACGTGACTGGCGCATGAATAAAGTGACCGGGTTTAGGGCAATGTTAATTTTAAATATGGTGAACGAATTCAATTGTACCTACAATCAGATCTTAGCAGAAATCAAGTTTACCGGGAACAGTTTATACAAACGGTTTACACAAAAATAGTAGTAATTGTCTAGAAACCATTTGATAACTCCTTAAGAATTACTCTCAAATGTTACCAATATAATACAAGCTAAGAAAAAATACCACAGAGGTTATCTTCCAGACGAGAAAGTTATGAAAAATGAAAATATCCTTCGCTACAGCACGCGCTCTCTGCCGTGGCTGAACCCACAGTGGAAAATTATTGTTCGAAGTGGGATTTATCAAAGTGTCTTGAATGCTTCACAAGTACAGCCTGCCTGTGCCGGCATTATCACTTGCGAATGTAGGCCTACCCATTCGTAAATGAATACTAATGTAGTGCTTGAAAAAGAAAGCGGAGTTAAAAAAACCCATATATGTATATATATATATATATATATATATATATATATATATATATATATATATATATATATCAAATGTTGGCTTTGGTTCGAAAGTCTTTTAATGTGGGCGTTAAAGTTCGATACGTTTAATCGTAGATAAACAATAATTATTTGAGGCAATAAACAAGATTTTTAAGTAATAAACCGTGTTTATAATTTCAAGGAGTGGGGAAATGCATTAATAGCATGCTATTTACGGAAATTATAATGTTACCACTATATTTGATTCCGATCGAACCTGCAACCTCTCGAGTTCAAGGAGCCATTGCTTGTTGCCTGACGCTTTTGACCATCCAGCTAACGTGTCTAATTAAAACGGCGTAAATAAAGAAGTGTTTTACGCGTGGAAATTACGTGAGCGGCGAATTGCGACCGCAGAAACAATTTCCAGCGGGGAATCCACCCGCACGTTTATCCTCTTTCGCGGCCTCATTATGTCGTCACACACTGCGCGCTGCAAGGATGGCCCCGAGCGGGCCGGGTTTTGTTTACTCTCGGCAGGTATGCTGATCTGCGGCTCTGTAGGAGCGTGGGTGTGACGCAACCTCACCAGGATGCTGTTTAGAGGAGGGGGCTCAGGGTGTGTTTGAAGAGGGGGTGAGTGGAGGGGGGACCGGCGCCCCTCACTCCGCTGCGAAGCCGAGCGCCCAACCGTCAGTCGGCGCTCGACGGTCGCGGTGGTCGGTGCGCCGTTTCCATTAGTTGTCTGTCATTCTAACCGTCGCCGGCAGGCTTCGCGAGTGTCGCGTGCGCATCGCCACTCGGCTCGGTCGCTCTGCGGGTTACATCTATCCCTGACAGCGACGTCGGACGTCTGAATATTGTGAGTAACGAAGGATTTCTCAAAACATTCTTTATCACTGATAACGTAGACAGCATTCAAAACTCACGAAGCAAACACTGAACTCAAAACTTTTAGTTGTATGCATGTGTGTGTGTATGTATATATATATACACACGTAAGTATGTGTATATTACATATGTTTATATCTGCACTACATTATCATTCAGAATAATTTACTACATTTTATACGCTACTGTTTTTTTTTTCGTACCTTATTCACGTAGGTCTCCTAATATTTTGTAATGTCGGAGAGAGATGCTGCAATATTTGCGGATGTACTAAATGATAAAGTCAAGAGTTTTAAGTGTGATATGTAAATATAGATTCAGTCAATAATTCGTTTTAGAAAACAAATGTAAAAAAAAAAAAAAAAACAATAATTAATCAGAAAAATTTGGTCAGACTACAGGGAACAATCCTGATAGACATCTAGGGATTTCCTTGAGCATACCAGCGATTCGTATTATTGAGTGTTTCTGTATTTCGTGTTTGAGCATGTGCAGTGGATAAACGATTTGTGGACTACCGCGCCCAGCGAGGCGGTTTACAGTACTTTTACTGACACGATCAAATATCAAGGTCTGCCAGTTGGCTTGGATCTGATAACTATCTTTCCTCCTTTCTCCGCGAAACAAAGGTTTGACAAGCTTATAATTGTGAGCAACCCCACAACGAAATAGTGTGCTCGCATAGTGATCGACGAGTCTCATGTCCAGTTGCTGTTAGAGCCTTAACGTCTGTATTGTTTAGTTATATTCGGAAGTAATTCCCGATAACTCCCTTCTTTTTTTCTGAGTAACTGAGCCGGCCTCTGTGCTTCGCGTTAGTATTTTACTTGTTCTAACCCAACTGGATGCACTGAACAAATTTTCGGCAACTGGTTTTTCCATCTCAAATTTCGGTTAGATATTTGTTCAGTTCAACTTACTCTCGTTTCAAATGGCATACCAGTAACTTTCATAAAGTCCCAAAAACAGTATTGTACAGTTAACTTTTGAGATGAAAGAGTTCGTAGGAACTAGTTCATATTTCACTGACTTTTAAAGGAACGCTCTCGTTGTTTACACTAAGGACTTGAACTGTTATTAATAATTTTAAGCCACATTTTTAAACGCTTTCGAAAGCGTTCCTGATTGTTTGGCGATCTCTAATTCTGCGTGCCGACAGTAAACTGTTGTTACTTTTTCAGTACCTGAGAGTGATTAGGACAGAAAATTTTTTAGGAATCTTCTGTTTCCTTCGGAAGATATGAAATGTAGCACGGATTTCCAATTCTGAAAAATTTGTCATTAAAATTAACACTGTAATACGTTCAAGTGCTGCTGTAAAACGTGTGGTCAGAATATGTAACACATCATTTTCACCTGCAAAAGATGAGAGTTAACAGACGTGCATTTCTGAAAGATGATCTCCATTTTAAAGTGGGACGCCATTAACAGCCAACTAATTTAGGGCTGTAATTTTGCCTAAAGTTACCTTTGTTATTGGTTTATATAGAGATATTTTGACATTTATGTTTACGTGTAATCCCAAAATAATAAGTTTAAAAGTTTGTGTGTGGAGGTGTCTATGGTTTGCTTCGGCTCAGACATTCATTCCGGTTTTGTATTTTTTGCCAAAAAAAAAAACTTATGAACTTAATAAAATGTAAATAATGAATTCAAATCGAACGTGGACTTTTTAAATAAAGGGGACATTGGATGTATTTTTCTGAAGTTTCCGTAAGTCGATTTTGATCGTTTAGTTGCACAACACTGCCATAAACTGAAAAACCTTCTAAATATGCAAATTTTAATAATCTAATCGAACAGTTACCCTAACTAATAGTACGAAATATAGTGCTATAAGCAAAACAAAATGGAAAGTGCTGAGAGTAAATTAATATTTTCAATTATCTGTCAATCTCTGAAAAAGCCGCTGACGCTATTTGAATGCAAATAATAATGTAGCTAAATTTGAGTATGTATGGTTCGCGGTTAATAAGGGGTTTCTAAAATCATATTTAGAAAATAAATCCCTGTCGGAAGCTACAATACATTTACCCGTGAAGACAGACTGGCATGCTTACAGTTGTGATGGGGGCAAATAAAGAAAAACAGAGTATTTTGTTAATATAACGATCGGTTAAATTAATGGTATCTGAAACAGGTTCATTTTCTGTTTTACGCTATGTTTTTTTGGTGCACGCCATGGCCAGGCGAATTTTAATCTTTACGTGCGGCCTATGTATAAGCTACATTTGCAATGGACAGACGTGGGGCTTGCGAAAGTATTTATCTAACCGTTATCTAACTACAAATCTTTTCGTGTTACTCGTCCAGGCGTCTGTTTCCCTCGATCAAACTTTTAAAATTTTAATAGCAAAAGAATTTCCGAGACTGCAACTTTTACAGCGATATCTAGCGATGCCGCCTCCGCGAGTGCGCGACATTCCAACAGAAAGCAAGCGCCTTTATTTTAACGTGCTTGATAATTGTCCGTTGTTTTGGGGAATTTAAATCAAGTTTATCTGATCGTTCGGCGGCGGGCAGGTTTTCTGCGTGACCTGAGCGACACGTCCTTTGTGTCGCGACCTTCCATTCAGGGCTCCAGCAGGTTGTGGGTTGGTAGGGGGGGGTGGGAGGTTCTTGCAGCTCGGTAATGTGCGGAGCAGCCCTGGCTCATCAGCCTGATGGAGAGGATCCGCCCTGCACTGCCACGACATTGTCCTGTCTGTCCTCGGCGGTTGCGCGCCCCGGGCGGCAGCTCTGCAGGAACACGAAGTGGTGAGGGGGGAGAGCTACCGCGCCGTCACGACGTCGACGTCGCCGCAGGGGAATGTACAAGCCCCGTCCTCGCAAATGTGACGCTCTACCTTCGTGCCTGCCAACCTCGTCGCTGACGTTTCCTACTCTTTCTCCCTGTTTCACCCGCAGGCCATTACCTCACGGAATTTCACCTTTGGTATTTTTGGGCTTATCAACTTCGATGCCGGCGGAATCAAAGAAAATTCGCTCGTCAACATTGTGCATAATTAATATTTCCGCGTATACGCTTACCTCAGTAAATAAATATACTGGGATTACAAATTTTTCCTAGGAAAGAAAAAAAATATTATCTACTGCCAACACTTGTTTAATACCATAATAAATATATTCAAAGAAAAAACAGTGAAATTGGTTAAAAATAACATTCTAGGTCTTTCCAGCGCAGAATCATTAAGGGAAAGGGGAAAAAAGTACAAAAAGTTGTCTGTAGTTTATTGCATTGTCTTACATTGTATGTATTATGAGATCATTGTTACAAATCTAATTTGCGAGAAATTCAGCTTCCAGAGAATGCATATAGTATTCCAGGGTCCTATCGCGAGTCTTCCTTATGACCAGATGTGACCTTGAGGCGTTTAAAATGATTTACCAGGGATTCTCTTTAATAACCTGCTTACTAAAGAATGATGATTATACATCATTAAGGAGTCCGCCTACCTAGAGCTTTTGAGGCCAAGAAAGGAGGGAACGATAGAGGCTACACTGTTACGCGCATCGAATACGCTATCGCCACTAAGCGCAAGGCTCAGAGTTGGCGTGCAGCGTTGTCGTGCTGCGCATACCTATGGCACTTAAAGCGATCACGTTATCACTTTATTGGTAGAAAGTGTGTATCAAAGTTCATGGTAGGGCACTTGCATATTTTTGTATGTATCTGGTATGTTTTTTTTAGGTACAGCGCTTTAAAAACCCCCGGTTTTCAGCTACGTAGAAGTGCTCTAAAGTTGTGTAAATAATATGCACTCAACATGTCTCGTCCGAAGTGTGTGTGTTCTTTACGTAGATCAGGACATTGAATGTACGTTTACTGTGTAGTTCCGTGGGGAAACGGTTATTTCAAACACCCTGTGGCGCAATTCAAGGCGCCAGCTAGGTGAATCTCCTAACGCCACGATTTCAACGTCGATAGGATTACTACCTTACGTGCTAAACTATTTAAATATACTTCTGATAACAGCACATACATCCATTGTTTTACCCAGGGCCATGGCCACTAGCATAGTGGTCCGAAGGTATCGCCCTAGCAACTTGAAGAGTCAAAATAAATCTTCACCTCGTAAGATAATGCAGAGGGGCTAAAGTGGTATAAAATTCTTATTCAAATGTTTTCCAAACCACATCTGCACCGCTCGATGCTCAACTATTCAGGCATGCGAGATGCTGGGCTGAAATCGTTGCCTGTATCCGCTATCTTCGCCATACGAGTTCGATGCCTTAGTGGTCTCGTATCTCGGGGGACTGTAGCAAGCTTCGTCAATGAAGTCACATTTCTAATTTAAAAAATTATTAACTGTGCGCAATAAAACTGTGGAATCGCCAGCTTATCTAAAGCAGCTGTAATGCGCAACTGTTTTTGTTTATAGTTAACAGCGGTTATGTTGGACCCAAATTATTACGGAAAACTTACTGTGATGATTTTCCTCTTTCCTTGTAAATGGTTTTAAATGCAACCTACCAAGAAGTTATTCTACCGAGCATTGTCTAATCATCTTACCATAAGCGTCAAAAAAAGTTAATGTTACACACATAATTTCAACATATTAATAACTATTGACATTCGTGAAGCATAAATTGTTTATATACGTACATATAATTAAGGGGCACGGTAGCTCTGTTATTTGTAGGAAGAATACCACGGAAATATGGAATTTCTTCTGCGTGATAATAAATGAAGTAACCGCTAAATTTAAGGAGGGAAATGTATATGTCCAATTTCTTCCTTTCCTGCCCGTATACAACATTCGCGCATATGACATATACAACATTTAAAAGGACTTACAGAATAAGCATGTTTTCCAGATTCTTCTATCATCTTCACGTCTACAATGTTGTCCTAACGGCGCAAGTTCGGACTCCAGCTAGAGTTTTAAAATCCTGCCCCGAGTTCTGGTTATAGATTACCCTAGTTACTGGATATTCCAGGCTAATACTGTTAAAACTACCCGCAAGGCCTTGTGAGGGAAGTACACTCTACTACGATCTTCTGGACGGTAGCATGTTCTGTATCTTCTTGAGGTTCGCAGCAGTCAGTCTAAGACAGCTGCCATTGGTACTCACAGAGGAAACTTGTCGTTCACTTTTTGTTTATAAAGAGCATACATACTTGTTGCTCCTAGTACACGAAATCAAGGTAAAGAGTCTCCTTGATAAGAAATTTGCCCTATTTCAAGGGTTTGAGTTTTTCGCCGGATATATTTTCTCTTATAATCAGCCAATATTGCATATTATAATTTTTTCCCGTTTCTGCACTTAGGCTTTTAGGGAAACAGAGCGCCCGATTATACACTCTAAGAAAATTTCTTGTTACCTTTCTAAACTTAGCGGAAGTTTTTAACCCATATATAATATGAAAATAATACCACACATATGACTACAAATATGGAATATTTAGCGTCGCTACTATACAAAGTTGGGGAGTTTCCTACGCAGTTGACTGTTTTCTCAGCAAACTTAGGAACGCTAGCTTGAATGTGTGGGAAATAACTATAGCATTCGCGCTTTCTCTCTCTACGTATACACTCATAAATATATATGTGCATAATTTCTTAGGGTGTAGTTTTGCCGCAAACTACCTTGTTAAAAGTTTCGTCGTAGCTCATGTTCCAAATTCCGAAAGAAACTGTTCAGAGCGTTATACCTAATATGTACCTTCTGAGTCCCAGAATATGCAGGTGTTAAACCTTCTATAGTAAGGGATGTTGTAAAGAAGTAGTATCTACTGATGTATGCCTTAAGCTGTTACCATGTGCGGAACTAAACTTGCAGTATCCATAAACCACAATCGAGTACAGTTGTTGATATTTGTGCGCAATTTGATTCGTGTCATATGTAGATGCAGCAATTGACGAGTAACTTACATCCATGACCCATATTTTCCAATTGAACTCGACCTCTATTTTTTACTGCGTCAATGGGAGTCATAACATCTCTATACTCCCTGTATTTATTAGTTGGCATTTCGATGATGGCTTAGCATTAGACATGAATACATATACTAAAGCTCTAATGCCTGTGAGTATTGTAAATGAATATCTTGGAGCTCGCGTAATGGGCTTGAGTGAGTGAGTGAAGATATTTGGGCGGCTTTTCACATCGAGGTCTTGAGAACCGATGAGAGGAAGGTGAGGTGAGTATGGAGCAATGCCGGAATAAAGGGACTGGGGAAACGGGAGATCCTCGAGAAAACCCGCCGACCAGCAGCAGCATCATCTGGCATGATTCCCACTTGCGAGAATCCGGAGATAATCAGCCGAGGATTGAACCCGGTTCACCTTGGTGGAAGGCGAGCAGTCTAACCGCTCAGTTTGGCTCCCGTAAAATGCTAAGAGTATGTTACATGTAAATTAGGCCAACATTCAAGTCTGTTGTTTTAGCCGTGCGTATTAAGCTAACCAATCAGCATTTAAGAAGTCAACAAAATCTAAAATCCGATACCGATAAAATTGAACCATAGTGATATGATAATTTTGGCACAGGAAATAAAATACAATTTTTTTTCCCCCATTATCAATTTTGCACGTACTCGCGCCGAAAATCATCTTTAAAATACTGAACACAGTCATTTAAATAATTTGCATGATCAGTTGGAGCCACAGGACCATTATTAACATAATCCATAACCACGCAGACTGGCGATTAAAAACTCCGCGTGTGACTGTTATAGAGGATGTTCCACGACTCAACTGAGAAACTTCGTCAGCGAGAAACTTCGTCAGCGTGTTTATAAAGATCATTGGCAACAAAAAATGTCATATACAAGTATGGCTATGCAGCTCAATTTCAATTTCGGAGTTACAGGGACGTAAATGCAATAAAAACACAAATTGTAATTATTGAATATCTTTAATACAATTTACTGCATGCATGTTGAAAGTCCCACACAATCGTTAACTGGAATTACTACGCATTGCAACAAATGCTGAATATGCGGAACTTCGTACTGTCCACATAGTTTAAACTAGAAAAACTCACTTCTTTGAGTTGAAATATTTACCAAGTAATTTGAACTGAAATTCTCCTTTTATTGTGAGATTCAGAGTCAAATCAGTTGCACAGTCTATCAATTTGATTTATTTTTTAATTTTATAGAAGTTAATATGGTAATTCCGTAAACATTGCGTCACTATGTAATATTACAGTTCTTCAAAATATAACAATTTATTTGGCATACATTTGTTAATTCAACATTACAAGAATTAACATAGCTTATTAATTAAGATAATAAACAATGTTAATACAACTCTGACATGGAACAGCTACCCTCCATTGTCAATGGAATCGCTTGTCAAAATGTTAAATGCCCCTCATATGCCTAAAGACTTTTCCGTATAATAAAGAATTATTCTTTTTGATTTCTAATATTTGAGTTTTTGATGAATCGGATACATACTGACGTACCAATCGTTATTTTGTTCTAAGATTGAAATAATTCTACTCTCTTAAAGCATAGTAAATGCGGATTTTTAAATTTTTGAAACGGCAGTTGGTTTTCCCTTACTGAGGAATGTGCGCTCTTCTTATCGGCAAGTATGTATTGTTTGTATCATAAGTTAAAACCCTTCCGTTGAAAATACTTGGGAAGGGGGGAGCAAATCTTCACAATTTGGTGGCGTCCAATTTCTCGTGGGAGATTTACGTTGTTTTTTCTGAGATATTGCGAACGGAAGAGGCTAACAACGCTGACTCTTAGTGGTTTCGACGGAGAGTTTTTACTACGTGATAATGTTCACTGGCCGTAAAATTTGAAGCACGAATGTTCATCTGCTGCAAAAAATATATGGCGGCGTAAGTAAAGCAAGCGTAGAGGAAGAAAATTTATTTTCGTTCTGCTGGCAGCGTCAGGGTTATAAATCTTCACCTACTTGCTTCTTGTGCGTGCTCCTTGTTTAATTGCCTTTGCCGAATGCTTTACTGAGATATACTGTCCTTGTAAATTCAAGTGCTCTTAGGCATATGCACTCGCTGGAAATATATTTCGAAACTGCGTAGTGCCTGCTAGTTAAAAAGTAGGTAATGTGAAGGAATAGAAATTTCAATGGATTCCGGAATACAGCGTGAACAAAAAATGTTCACACAAAGGCGTGTGCTTATGGCGTTTTCTTAAGTTTCTATTATAGATTATGTTTTGTTATAGTTTGTATTTGGGGGGGGGGCGCTTACTTCATAAGTCTTATAAATATGGATGTCTTGCTTTTAAATGATAAGTAAATAATCTTTTTGGGAATGGAAAATAAAAATTATCCCTCCCCTATTTTATAAAAAATGTGATGCATGGGATGTGGCAGGAACATGACAAGACTATGGCGTAGGTAAAGTATTGCAAGACACATTTCCCTGTAAATACGTATTACACGTATTAAGGGGAATGGTGCACGAAAACCATATATTTATATAATTTTTGTCACAATTTTTTTACAGAGGATTTTTCGAGATTTTTGGCTCGACAAGACGTAAATAACAATTTGGAACACATCCTTACATTTTTACAAATCCACTGCATTCGTTATTCTCGGAGCATTGATTAAAGATAAGGGAAATAATTATTTCATTTCTTTCATCATTGCTCCGAGAATAATGAATGCAGTGAATATCTAACGTAAAAATATGCTGAATATTATTATTTACGTCCTGTCAAGCCAAAAATTTTGATGAACCCATTGGAAAACGACATATACCGAAAGTCGGGTAAATATGCTGCTTTCGTGCACCATTCCCCTTAAGTAACTTTGGTCCCAACTAGGAAATAAATAAATCTTGCTGTAGCGTATTTTCGCACAAGAACTTGCTTGGTTTGCGTTCCGAACTGGTCACGTTAACCAGGTGATCCAAGCGAAAGTATGATTGGGCAGTGGCTTTCTGTTGCCTTCTTCACTGTAGCCGTTTAGCAATGAAAGTATGCTCTCTCGGAGCACTGAAAATTTGCGGCGAATCTAAATTGGGCTGTTGGTAGGTAATCGATCAGAAAGTGTAACACAAGAGCGTGGCAGGTGACGCAGTGCTTGTATATTTTGTTCGCAAGTTAACCGGCAGTTTTGAAAAGCTCTGCTCATAAAATTGCATTCTTTGATGTCCACATGTTGTTTCCGCCATAGGTAAACATTGCCATCGATCCAATGACAATCGTGCCGCCTTGACCAGGTGACACTACGGAGTTTTCGCGTACGTGAACATGCAACATAAAACAAACACAACCCGAAAGAAATAACTGGCGCGTTCAGCGGGGAAAGAGCTGCTGCAGTGTCGCCAGTTAGTACATGTACCTTCATGCGACAATACGTTAGCTTGTTTTAATTCTTGCTACGTGGTTTGGTGATTTGGAGTCGAATGTTGTACGATATATCGAGAAGTTGACTTCATATCAAAAAATAATAATCGAGAGAGTTCGTAACAACGGAAAAATTTGCTATCTTTCATACGCGCTCTTGATTCTATTCTGCGACTTATACATATCTTACCGCCAATAACACTGTAGGTATGTAATTTCATAAATATCAAATTATTGACTTATTTCTGAAACCAACTTCGCACTCCTCTCATGTCGTTGTTTACTTACAGCAAGTAAAGGCTGTTCACGATAAAGTGAGCACTTTTAAACTCAAAGGTAGAAAAATGTCACTGCTCCTACCTGCACATAGTTTAAAGGGCGCAGTGAGTGATATGCGCCCAGTAAAGTTGGTAACGTTGGATGGGAAGTAGTTCCATATCTTAACGTCGAATAAAAAGTGTTAGATAATAATTTGTGACGACTTAAATTATTTCTTTCGCTTTATGTTATTTTTTTAATGCATCGAGATATTACAATGAGCAGATTTGTAAAATATTTACTTTTATAATAACATCAGAGTTTCACTTGACTGGCGCATGAATAAAGTGATGAGGCCGGTGGCAATATCAGTTGTTCATAAGAATGAAGAATACACAATATGCATACAAGTAGGTCTTAAACAGGGCTTTCAGAAGTACTCATTTTACCGTCAATAGCCTATAAGAGCGCTGCCTTGCAACGACGCGACTGAACGATGCGATGCATAAAGCGCTGCAGAAGTGCTTTGCCGGCTGAACGCGCCCAGTGACCGTGGCCAAATTTAAACAGGGAAACTTTAAAGACTATTTTAGACATACAATTCATTTTCGAAGTTCGCTGCAAACCGTACTGGAAGCATGCCCCAGTAATAGTGTTTGCTAAAATGAACGACGCAACGAGCAAGGAATCTTTCTAGACTTTGGTTCCAAAGTGCTCTTTTAACCCGTAGTGTCCTATAAAAACCTAATTTCTGGTACGTGAGAAAGAGAACTATTCGCGGTATTGTTTTGCAGCTTCATATATTTCGAAATAATCCAGGAGCCACGAGTAATTTTGTCGCGATGCCGCGGCGTGCAGACTTTTCGCCTCCCACCACGGCGAATCGGATTCGATTCCCGGCGAGGTTACCCGGACTTTGGCATGTGGGAAAACGTGGGTTTTCACAGGACAATAACTGTTTTCCCCGCCCATGCATTCCACCCGCTGCTTCACCGCCACTTAATTTTTCACACTCATCGGCTCTCAAGACATCGCCGATACACGCCCGCCGTCCTAAACCTCTCAACTCAACCAAGTCTGTTCCTTTTTATCAGAAACTATTTTAGTAAGAAGACGTTCGTTTGTCTGGCGGTGAAAAGGAAACTAGGCCTAATACATATAACAACATGAACACGTCGATATTTCCACAAACGTCGATCAGATATTATTAGCTAATTAAATATACAATCGGTACGTCGAAAGATAGAAGTTCAAGGTCGAAGTGTAACTTCAACCCCGCGCTCTCAACGGTGACCGAGCTCTTCCCGATCATGATGGGATCAAGATCAAATGAAACACTGGTTTTGTATTCGTAAACCATGAGTCATGATGACGAGTGGGCTAGAACTGTCATCACTTCAACCTCCAGACGGGTGTCTCTATGAAAGTGCTGCAGTCATAACGTTTAACTAAACGAGAAACAAAGAACAGTAATGCACACTTCAACAACTCTTGACTACTCTAATAAATATTGATGTACCTGAGACCATAGTGTTATCGACACTGCTTTTGCTAAGATATTTACAATTTCTGTAAATTATATTGTAATTCCTGACCTAAATTTTACGTTCGCTGCCGAAACTTCGATCCCGTGAAACTTACCAACCCATTAGGCTGTCTAATGTACATACAATAGAAGTTGTTATCGAGCAGGAACACGTTTAGTTTGCATTCAACAGTTCTGTCTCAGCTAGATAATGCTACTGCATATTTATCCAAGAAATTCTTAAGAAACTGTGGCTTACACTGCTAGCAGATATCTTAACTCACAATAGGTACATGGAAGTCACGTCGTATGCAACTGCAAAACTGCACAACGAGAGGGCATGAGAAAGTGAAACGGGAAGAATACCTCACGCTACAGAAGGCCAGATTCGAACCCGCTACCTCCTAAACGTGACGTAACACGCATTGACAGACTCTCTCTCTGTAGTGATGGAACCGTGGTCCGCAATCGAGACAGAAACGGCCTGAACTGTTTCACAACGCTCGTAGGGCTGTGCGATACTCACGTTTCAATATTGTTTCGAAACATGTTGACCATCTTGGTATCTGTGCGATATACGCCGCTCCCAGAGTGTATTGAAATTAGACACCAATATATGAAAAATAACACATATCGATATCGTAAATATTGGTCATATTAATATCGCATATCGCTAACATCACGTGGTATATCCCCAATATCACATAGGCCTAGCCAATATCGCATATCGTCAATATCACATGTCGCCGATATCACAAATAGCCAACATCGCATATTGTTGATGTTAAAATCGTAAATTCCTAATATCGTATACAGTCAATGTCGCGATATGCGATATTTGCTCTACATAGTCTGACCATACCGCAGTTGCCTTATTTCAAACATATTGTTTTGAGATCGATATAGTGCCATATTGCACAGCCCTAATCGCTGGTAGCAGACGTGTTTTCTCGTCGACGGGCGTTCATTTTGTTCACGCCAGAGTAAGCATATACACTGTTATGGTAAATTTCCAAATAATTTCTTAGAGTGTAGGTACGTCACGCCATGTGCCACGTCCTCCTCCTCGGCACGCTTTGTTGTTATTTATCTTTGGTCGGGCGAGGCCGACCGGCATGTGTTCCTTCTCCCGAGGTCACGACGACGGGTCCACAGCTGAGCGTGGCCCCCGGCTCGCGACTCTTAGTAGAGGGAGCGGGAGTGAAACAGGGGAAGGGGGGAGGGCTGATCAGGCCGCGTGCTTCCTCGACCATACGCGCTCCGACACGCGGCTCTGAAGAACTCGAACTTGCACTCCCCGTTTTTGACCTTGGGCTTCAGTTTACTGCACACTGCGCCTTGAGTACGCCCCCTAGGTAAGTATCGTCTGTATGCGCGCATGCGCGATTCTCAGCAAATAAATTATATATCTGGGATTGCAGCTTTTTCCTCCAGAAAGGTGCAACGATTTTTTGCTTTTGTCCCCTTCCATTTATGTAAAGAGAAATATAGTGGAAATTGTCAAGTATGTCTTTTTTAAGGCTTTCGTTTGCAGTTTACATAGGGAAAGGAGAAAACTAAAGAAGCGGCTTTCGTAATTTAGTTCACTCTCTAACATCGCGTGCAATAATATTCTGCTGTCACAAATCTTTTTTGCGAGTATTGCAGCTTCCCGGGAGTGCTTATCGCAGTTTTGGTAGGCGCCGCAGTAGTCCTTCCTTATGGCCAGTCACTATTGATCCCCTTTAAAAACACACACCTACTAATCGGCTAAATGATCTCTGCAGCTAGGGAGGAGTGCGACCCGACCACTAGCAAAGCTTTGGAGAAGGGACGATGAACTCCGAGTAGGGTAACCCAAGGGCGCTGAAACAGATTGGGGGGGGGGGGACGTTCCAGGTTCTACTCCCTTTCTCCCTAATTAAGAGGAACTCTTTGAAAAATGACCGAAATATAGTTAGTTCATAGCAAAATATAAAAAAAGTCAATAAAACGATATTATAAAACAGTAAAAATAAGTAAACTAAAAAATACAGACTTTGTGACGTTGTTCTTTAGCTAAATAATTATTACATACGCTGTTTTACCAATTATGAAAGCCCGCCACATACCCCCTCCCTCTATGCCACTGGAGTATTGTATAACTGTCAGCCGTCCACGCGAGCGCATGTACTGAAATTCTTCCTGCACAGATGTGTCGAGCACAAAGCCAGAAAACATTCTCGAACTACAGGGAAAGGTTAACACTGTGCCACGAATTTATGGTCCAAGCTACACTAGCCATCCGCAGTGGGCGTGGCAAACGACCTCGTGTAGTTTACATTTCTTTTTTTTTTCCGGATGTACACTTGTCTCTGTCGAGTAGTATGCAGGACGAGTTTCGGTAACCGGCTCTTCTCTCGTCTGCCACATCGCTTACAGCTATTTCCGCCTCATACGTAATAATTTCTGTACAGCTCTGACCCGAATACCAAAGATGACGTTGGTCGATTTCCGACTTCTGTATGTGTTCTCCAATACTGTCTCCGCTACTGCCAGTGTAAATGTCACAATCACACGGTCGAAAGTGATGTACGTGTTTGCTTACGTTTCGTTCTTAAACAGGCCCACTATTTAAAACGAATGACATATTTTGGTTGGCTCGAGTAGGTTCTATTTGCGTTTAAACTAGTTCATATTAACTGTAACAACAAATATTTTTCTTGCGTAAACAATGTTCTAACCTCAAAACTTATCAACTTTTGTTTTAATAGTACTATTGACAAAAAAAAAGCAGTCGAAAGGAACTCTGATAGTGCTTACTGTGCAGCTCACATGCGCATTCTGCCCCCTCCCCCCCCCCCCCCTTGTTTCCTTTACGCTCTGGCCCCGAAGATGACGACTGTGCCCGGTTTTTCAACCATCTTCTCGTATAGGCTGTTCATGGTAAAATGAGCACTTTTGAAAGCCCTGCTTAAGATTTACTTGTATGCACGTTGTGTGTTCTTCTGCCTTATGTAAAATTGCAATTGCTATGGGCCTCGTCGCTTTAGTCATGCGTCATTGAACTAAAACTGTAAAATTATTAAAAAGGTAAATATTTCCAAAATCTGTTAATTTTTACTCCTGGCGCATTAAAAATACAGAAAGCGATAGAAATCATTTAAGTTATCAAAAATGGTTTCCTAACTATTTTTATCCGACGTTGAGATATGGAACTACTTTCTACTCAATCGTTACCAACTTTACTGGGCTTATGTCACTCAGTGCACGCGTTCAAATATATGCAAGTAAGAGCAGTGACGTTTTTCTAATGTTGATTTCAAAAGTGCTCACTCGTGAACAGCCTTTGCCCATACAGTTGTGTCCGCAATGTAATGTCACGAAGAAACCCAACCAGGCCAAAGAAGGAATGGACTGAGTTCATAAGAAGTTAACACACCGCTTACCGGAAAGATGAAATTAGTTGTTTGACACGTCGCCTGTTAGAAACAATGGTTCGCAGACCCTTCATTGATATGAGGGGACTGCGTTAATCCATTGGACCGAGGACTACTGGCGGTCCATAACTAAGACCAAGGCCATCAAGTGTTTCCAGCGGTATGAGAAACCTAGTTTTCAATATTCATTTAGTGGGTTGTTCCACCTTGTTGAGTGATTTGTCGTGTTCTTTTGTGTTTTGAAATATAACAATGTAACAGTAAATTTTTTAATGAGTTAATACATTTCCCACAGTGAAATTATAGTAACAAGTTTTTTATACGACTGTGCAGTTTAATGAGTTGTTACATCATCAATTGTACAGTATGGTAATCAAGTAGTAAGGATTTGACTAGAGTTAGTTCGTATTGGGTTGACAGCCTACGCCTAGTGATCGGTGATAAGAAAATCTTTGTCGTAAACCGTTGAACTATATGACGAACAAAGTATTAGGGCATACTAGAGTTTTGAGAAACAGTTTCGTGACAATAAAGAGTTCATTTTAAGAAGGTGGATACAAGAACTGCAACAGAGGTGTTGGTGCTGCTGACTTCCAGTTTGGATCAAGTGTCTGCAAGAGAATTGGGCTCTATTATTGGCTACCACCTGAGGTTTAGTAGATGCGTACGGAGCCAGAGAGTTGAAGAAACCGATGGTAAAGTTTTCGTGGATATTCCAGAAGGGCGATAGTCCATGAGCGAAGCAATTTTTCAGCTTAAAGGAGTGCGATCGGAAAATAGGAAATTGCAGGATCGCCGAGGCAGCTGCGTCCCAGGACCCAAATGTAATCGACTCCAGCTGCGGCAAAGATACGAAGAAAACGCGTATAGAGAGAAAAGAAGAAAAACAAGGAGGGTAAGATGTTTGTATGGAACGAAGCAGTTAGCTTTTATTCACTGGCGTAGCTATGTACAAAACAAGTATGATATGGTGAACTCAAACGCTTATGGCACATCAGCTCCGCTACAACGTGGGCGTGGGGGGAACCCGCTCTATAAGCAGTTTCTCCCTCCCGTAGGATTTCCTATTCGGGTATCCTCGAAAGATAACGTAAAAATGTTTTGGTAAGATCCCAAACAAAATATTTCAGGTAACAACTTTTTAATTTTTTGTAATGTCTATTTATTGGTAACGTTTTAACCTTCTTTGATATTGCTGGACAAAAATAAAAAAAAAATTTGTATATACAACTACATGTTTATTCGCTTTTCCGTGAATTTCGAACAGACATACAAAAATACAACAAACCAATTCGATGTATAAAGATGTAGGTATTTCTTTCTAGCAGTCATATGAATATGTGTTTTAAACCAAAGCAAGAAATTTTTGGGGAAGGGGAGAGTAATATTATATGAGTTCCGTTATATGCTCAGTAACTAAGTTTTAGTTAGTGTATAGCACCTATTTGACCCTATTGTTCTATCCTTGCGCCAGTAATGTGATACGTGATACCTGACTAGGCAAAAATCGATGAGTAAGTGAAGAGATTTGAGCAGCTCTTGACATTGAGGTCTTGATAGCCGATGAAGGTGAAGTGAGGTAAGTATGGAGCAGTGCCAGAATGATGGCGCGGGGGAAACGGGAGATCCCCGAGAAAATCCGCTGACCAGCGGGATCGTCCGGCACGATTCCCACTTGCGAAAATCCGGAGTGAACCGGCCAGGAATTGAACCCGGTTCGCCTGGTGGGAGGCAGTCTTACCGCTCGGCCACCGTGGCCCCAAAAATCGATGTATTTCGTTGAGTCTATGTACGCTCTACTCGACAGCTGGAGATAACATTCTTCGTCGTCACGAGCGTAGAGTACTTTTCTTAAGAAAACTGCATTATAAAGACAGAGAAACAATGCTCTCGCAACCTAAATATGCAAATATTTTTCTGGAATACGGAAGCTAATGTGGGCACCCGATAACGTTACGGCATAATGCAATATGGAGCTGTGCTCCTTAATTTTACTACATTAAAAGTTACAGTACGCAGTTTGTCTAGTACAAAACATTCCGCAAATGAGACCCTAAGTTCAGTTATAAAAATTCGTTAGGAGGCAAGTTGAGAAAAAAAAAAAAAAAAAAAAACGAGAATATTATGCATTTCTTTCGTTGGAATTATTTGCAAACATTTAAGTTGTGAGCTAAAACGAAGTGTCTTTACTGTCTTATTTCCATACACGTTGTATCAAGCTTGTTTATATTGGAATTATTAATACTGCAATAGGCTGTAAGAACAGTATGCATAATTTTACGTGGTCAAGTCAAAGTAAAACTTAGACTTAAATAAATAACCGCTATTAAAATAATTTGCGTGCAATGCGTCTACTCAGTTTTCAGCTGTCGGAATAATATGTTTCAAAAAGTTAGCACTTTAAGAGTCCTATGCACTGATACGTTTTCTGTGAAATCGTTGTTTGCGCGTAAACGCGTATCTCGGCAAATAAAAGTTCTGGAAATATGACTTTTGTCAGAAAATATTAACAACTATCCACAGCCCTTTTTTTTTTTTTTTTTTTTTTTTTTACTTTAGTCATATTAAGTGTATTCTTGTAGAAAAAAAATTCGTGAAAAGGGTCAAAAATCGCATATTTAAAATTTGCCTATGCAGTTTCTTTAAGCGATCTTCTTCACTATCACTAGAAAGTTAACTATCTGCTTCAACATACGCATAAAATGGGGACGAATAATCACACAAAAAGTAACATTTCCAAAATATCCTATCAAGACCTATCTCGCACCATCTTGGTGCGGGATAGGTACTAACAACATGGGAAACACGTTTCTTTACGTGGGGCGAAACAGTCCTGGGTATTCGAGCCTTCGTTCGGCTAGCTAGGCTTAAAAATACACAATGGTATACGCTATTCACAGTAAAGTGAGCACTTTTTAAAACCCTCTTATTTTGAATATTAGTCAAATAATATATTTTATTTTATCCTTAGACCTGTGTTTATTACTTACATGGCAATACTTATTTTTAAAATGTGGTTAAAGGATAAACATGGCTGAATGGAAAAATCAACGAGGGCTTCGAAAGTGCTCACTTTACCATGGACAGCCTTTACCGTGTGGGTTTCTTAGAGAGTACATGCATGGTTCGTGGTGGCCTTGTACGACAAGGACACACTACTTTCGACATAGCGATGTATGAACACGGGACCGGTGACCAAATCATTCGGCGCACGCTGTATGGGAGTTACATCGTCGTTTGATTTTAAGCGAATAAACGTGTGACGTGACATTGTTACGTTTTTACAGTAAGTGCGGTATCGCGTTCTAGATGTCACATAAAAGAGTTCCGCCTGTGCCACCGCTAAAGTAAAGGCTAATACTGAAACCGTTGTGCATATTTACAGTGTGCAGATAGAAAAACGCTGCACCGATGTTTTATGTTTAGGGCCAGTGATATTTCGCGAAAGGATTCCGAGACAAGATATTGCTCAAAGCACTGTGCGGTCGTCCAGCTTTTTTGATTGGCTGGAGCATGTTCCCATCCGTGTTAACTGTTAGCGCACAAATCACGAAGGTACACTGTCGGAGTTAGGGAATTCTGAGTGACTCAGTCAAATGTGGAAACGGCGCTAGCAGTAATGGACGTATGACAACAGCTGATGGTATATATAGTTTTTAAATTTAAATCTACTGTGTGCTCCGATCTATTCGCGAAGAATCAGTACCCCTACATATGTTTCACATAACGGACCTCCCTTCTGCGAGCTAGAGAGTTCACCTGTACCCTGAAGTAGCAGCCATTAAGGCGCTCGTCTACCTGGTGCACAAAATATGTTGCAGTGTTTGTAATGCACAAACTATTTCACGTGTACACTTCATGTTTGCATGCAGAAATAAATTAGACTAGGGTGGAATACAACTTTCAACAGATCACGCCTAGTGGGAACACTATAGTTCCATTCACGGATACTTCACACTTTTCTAAAGCCCTGCTAAAGTTCTACTTTCAGGGTATTTATCCACTTCATGCAAACAAAGCCTAATTGACTCTATAAAATTACACCAGAGCGACAACGTATCGATTCATGAGCACTCAGTGTAATAATATTTTGCATAAGAAATATTAATTATAAGCTTTTCACGGTAAAGTGAGCCACTTTTTGGTATAAATTTTGCCATGTAAGTAATAAACATGGTATGTATATTACATTGCAAGTTACTGTCTACGGGTAAAATAATATATACTTCTTGACTATTATTATAAATGAGAGGGCTTTGAAAAGCGCCCGCTTTACCGTGAATAGCGTATACTAGGCATAACCAACACACCTATATTCTTCCGGTTTTCATTAATATTAATAAGAAATTAAATATTATAATTTATAGATAAGATACATATAAAATTTCAATTTAACCAAAAATGAGGTACTTGTATATTAAAATGCTTGTGATACATGTCATATTTAGGGAACAACCGAACACGTCTTACATGGGGTGATTTTTCGAAGGTTTGATTCGAAAAGTGTTGAGAAACCGCGAGTATATTATAGTTTGAAACTCTTCAACATGGCAAAAATAACACTTTCCGGTTGTTTTAGCCTAAAATATTCTGAGAGACCTGCAAAACTAGTCTAGGAAGTTGCACTAAAAGATGGTACAAACTTTAGAACGGATAAATAATTGGATCACAGCTTGAAGTTCCATGGGTACACGCAGCACGACGAAAACACTAGGGGTCGCGATGGCTGAGCGGTTAGCCTGCTCGCCTCCCTCTGAGGCCGGGTCTCTCCCGGATGTTTTATTGTGGAAATCGTGCCAGACGATGCCGCTCGTCGGTGGGTTTTCTCGGGATCTTCCGTTTCCCCCGCCCTTTCATTCCGGCGCTGCTTTAAACTGTTGTGAATGAACCTTAACAGTACATACAACTCTGAAACCGGCCTCACACCTTCAAAGGTGGGAACTGTCCGTAGTAGATTGCTTATTATCCAGGCGTGCCAACTTAGCTGTAACTTATATTAATATCAATTGTTATAACTCTCCTGCGTGTTTAATCATTCAGTATCATACAAACTTTAAATGCTTTTCTGTTATACTTGTTTCTCAAGCGATAGTAAACCCTCTCAGTTACCATAAAAGCTCTACCATTAACTATCATTTCAGTTATGCCCCTGGCCCCTTTTTGTGCGGATATGACCTTAAGTCATATCTGTAACAATACTCTCCTCTGTTACCCTCAGCGGTTCTCAAGACCTCACTGTTAAGCGCCGTCTAAATCTCTTCACTAACTTAGGAGAGCACTGCACATCGATTCAGGGCCCTGCGCGTAGCAGCGATGGCACACTTGAAGCGCTTGGCACTTTCGCCCTTATCTATCCCGCACTTCTCGGCCTCGAACGAGTAAAACAGCTCCAGGTAGACGGACGGGCCTGTTCGGTCGACGGGATTTCTCTCGAAGTACGAAATCGGCGAGGGGCTTGCGCAGCACGAAGGCTCTCCCACTTCGCCGCCACCACCGACAGCGCAGATTACGACAGGTGACTGTTTAGCGTGGCAAAGACGGCGACGTTTTCACGCCTCGCTTGCCCACACGGCGGCGTGTCCACTTGCGTAACGTGACGTGTCAGCGGGCGAGCGACGCCCGAGCTGGGACAATTGTCACTGAAGGTTGTGGCGCGTGTGTTGGCAACGTTCTCTCCACCGCGGTTAGACTCGCTAACTTGGTGGTCCTTGTAACGGATTCGCGGTGACCAGACCCTCGCGCGATGGCTACCAGCCGCTGTGATGGGCTGGTCACGACACTAGGCTCCCTCATCCACTCTACAATCTCTTCCTTCCCGGTAGGCAGCTTGCCATCAGTTCCCGGGGACAAACATTCCCGTGCTGTAAGTAGAGTCCCGAGTATTTCGCGGATTGTGTTGGCAACAAGCTAGGCTGGACAGTCCTTTATACACTCGAGAAATTATCGTTTGCTTATTGGTTGCTACGATCAATTAAGGCCTCTATACAGGACTATTAAACACTCACCTCACTCACACTACTGCTTCCAGCTTATTACTGGTTCACAGTTAAACGGGGCGTGTCTAAGGAACTGTTGTCCAATCAGAACGATAGGAGAAAAGAACAAGTATTTGGAGTCTACCTCGTCTGCGAAAGAATTGGCAAAAAACTCGTGGCTCTAGCTATAAAATACGGAAATAAAACGACAGTTCTGGGATGACAAACTCCGAAGAGTGGCCCGTAATCCCTGATGTAATAAAAAAAAATCAGTCATCCCAAACGACAGGTCTTTGATGACAGGCCTCAAAGAGTGACCTCCAATGTCATCGCAAACATTTTTTACCTAGAATTATTTGCAAAACTACAATGTTGCGCTCGCATAGTTACGCGACAGAAATAAAAAAGTATCATTTCGTAATGTTGCTGTACTGCAAAAAAAATAGCCGAATTGTGCAAAGCTTGTACTATACATATATAAATGAGTTATCAGGTAAATGAAATACATTGTTTCACAAATTTTGCAGTTTTTACTAAACACAGCTATGTTTCTTGCAAGGTGAAAAAAAAAAATTTTTCAAAGTAATGACAGCTCTGCGCATATACACAAAATACGAACTAAGGGAAAAACTAGAATATTTTTTGTCTTTCAAATTAAGCTCAGAATCGTCGTATTTACCATGATAAGAGTAGTCTATTTCCATGCGGCCATATTAACATTCGAAAAACGATAGCTAAAAAATTTAATAGATAGTGGATTGTATTCAAGAAAGTTGTAACTGCGAAAACCCAATGCGAAAATCTTTCAGAGGTTGCTCCATTGACATCAGTCTCCTTTTCCGGGAATGTCTTCTTCTTCTTGTCTGGAACTCACTATAATGCTTTATATAGGCTGTTCACGGTAATATGAGCACTTTTGAAAGCCCTGCTTAAGATCTACTTGTATGAATGTTGTGTATTCTTCCATCTTATGTAAATTTAACATTGCCAAGGACCTCGTCACTTTATTCATGCGTCGGTCAAGTGAAATGTATAAATTATTAGAAAAGTAAATATTTTAAAAAACTGTTCATTTTGATACTTCGATGCATAAAAAAAAGCGGAAGAAATAATTTGAGTTATCACAAATGGTTACCTAACACTTGTTATTCTAAGTTAATATATGGAACTACTTTCCCATCCATCGTTACCAACTTTACAGGGCTCATGTCACTCAGCGTGTCCGTTAAAATACATGCAGGTAGGGGCAGTGAGGTTGATTTCAAAAGTGCTCACTTAATCGTGAACACTCTTTACTGCGCTGTGATGAGTACAGACGTACGAAGTTCGCCGAGCTCCCTAGGGCATTCAAGCCTACACCTGTGTAGAACTCACGTCAGAGATGTTTAATGTGGGGAACATGCTTGAGGTTACGGAGTGTGGTGCTGACTAGAAAGTCGTTACCCATTGGCCCCGTCATGTGACGGGTAACGACGTGGCACGTGTTAGGAGTCAACTTCACAAGCAATGACAGTTATTGCTTCTTTAGCCGTATTCATGTGATAACCCTGACCGCATGGTTGTTCTGGCTTGGCAAACCCGAGAGCTCGTCCGTTGCCAGTGATGTACCGAGGGGTTTTAACGCCGGGCAAGTTGTAAATGTCGTCGGTGTAATTAACCGCCCTGCGAGCCCACGGTTTTCTCCAGCGCTGGAGCGAATGAGCAGTAAACTGGGCAATAATTAATGGGCCGAAGTTACAGCTTGTTTTGTGCACTTTGGCAGCGCAGGCGGCTTTCTCTGCTAGTCCGCCGAGCTATACGAGGGGTGAAGCGAGTTAATTGTTTCCCGGAGCAAGAAGCTGTGTTTAATTTGAACCAATTAAGTTGTCGGTCTCTTCTATCGTCAGTTTGTCTTGCCTCTCTTTCTCTTTGGCATATTCCCGTGTTTTCAGAAGCGCCAGCATAAGCGTGACGAAGCCAGCCAGTTAATATTGCCTGCTGCATTCCTTTGACAAGTGAAATGCAATTGCGTTGCTGTACTTGAGTCACTTTTAAGGGTCCTATGCACTGAAACGTTTTCTATGAAATCGCCATTTGCCCGTAGACACGTATCTCGGTAAATAAAAGTTCTGTAAAAACGACTTTTTGTAAGAAAATATTTTTAAAAACCATCATCTATGGCTCTAGTTTTTACTTTTGTTACATTAAGTACATTCTCAGAGAAAAAATTCATGAAAATGGTTAAATATCACATCTTTAAAATTTTCCTATGGATTTTCCTTGGGCGGCAAGAGTAAAGTACAAAGATATGGACGTAGTTTAATCTGTGGGCTTTCATCGTGTGTATTAAACCCCCTATATTACATATCTAATTTGCACAGTACAGCGTTACGACGGAAACACTGCACAGCTTGCGCGTAGGAGCGATGAGGCGCTAGGCATGTGTGTAACTGTATAGCTCCATCGCTTTTGACTTTAGACGCGCAGCTACAGAATCCTCTTAAATGGTACTCTGTCATTCGAATAAACACTTTTTTTTTTTTTTTTTTTTTTTTTAAATATTTTATGGAAACCCTTGTTAGCAACTGCACACATATTTTGATATGCTCTACCAGCACGATAAAGTTGGCAGCTAACCATGATAATATTTGCTATCTCTTTTAAAATTTTAATGTGTGATGATTGGCGGCCATTAAAATATATTTATTTTCGTATTCTACAACGAATCATGTGTACATACTAATGTTTCTGACCATTTCAGTGTTCCAGCTGTGCTCTATTGCTATTATTATTATTTCTATGTCAGTGCTAGGTTTTACATGCATTAAAAGAAAGCACATTGGGCTAAAAAGGACCAAGAAGGACTTTAAGAAGCATTCACTTACCGAAAATCAACTGTAAAAATATAATCTGCACTTAACTTAGAAAAGTTTAAATGTGTGTTCCAGCGGCTGTCAGGTTTTTCTCGCAGACTCAAATGTATGTGTGTGGTAAACTACTGTAGTCATCTTCAGTGGCCTAAAACAAAGTTTATGTTAATTTCGGCTTAGGTGTCGTTAAGTTATCGCCACGAAACACTACATTTACAGGTACTCAAGGTTTATTATCAACAGAATAGTATATCGTCAGTCTCCATAGACAAACCTTGGTTCCAATTTTCTATGGTTTACAAAGCGTACGTTTTTTTCACGACTTACAGTAGTATCTAGCATCATCTTTACCACTGCATTAGGTTTGGTCATGGCGTTCGCAGAGGCTAATTTTCTTTTATGTGCATGAGAAAATCGACTTTAAACTCTTGTGCTAGCTCATAAAAAAATCCGACACCAAGCGTCAGTCTACTGTCTTTGTTCTCAAGCACACCGAGATTCCTGTTACCCGGTAGATATTCCTCGTAGTAGAACAAATTAGTCAGTTATGTAACCACGCCTGCATTCAAGTCACTGAGCATTTTCATAGCTTTCGCTTGATGATCTTAGTCACTGTGTAGTTTGGAACACTGCATATTCAGAGTGGGGCAGAATTTGACCGACAAAATTCAATAAGTGATTCCTTATGCAAGGCAAGTGGAAAATATATGGAACACTTCTACCTAAACTCATAAAAAGGGAGATGTAAGCCTTTGAAAATTACTTTAAACCGTATTTTTTGCCAAATATCGGAAAAGAAGTGAAATTAAATTACAATTGTCCGAAAATTATCTTATGTTATCGGTATCTTCAACCTAAGTGTTAACTCTCATTAATATCTACTTCCCGCCATAATGGAAATAACAGGAGTGAACACCCACGAGTTGCATACAACTTTTTTACCATCAGGAATGATGAACTTTAGAAGCTAATTTATTGAGCAGTATGGCCTAATTAACAAAAATGGCCTGTGTTGCAACTACCCAGGACCCATTGTTTTCGTGCGAAACGCTCACAACGCTTCGGCTGCAGCGATACAGTGCCTTGCACGTAGGCAATATCACCTACTTGCGCCGATGGTATGCTGCTGTATCCACTGCTCAGGCCATATTAGAGGATATTTTTAACACATATTAATAAGCTAACAGCACTGAATCTGGCTCTTTATTTCTAGCAATAGTCGTTGTATACTTTCCTGCAGGAAGTACTGGTAATTTATATGCACCTGGAACTGTATTGCTGCCGCAGTAAGTTTTGTGGGCATTTTACACGAAAACAGTGGCCATTTTGGTTAAGTATGCCGTACTGCTCAATAAACCAGTTTCACACGTTCATAATTCTTGACGGTAAAAATTAGTCTGTATGAACGAGGATTTGTTCCTAGATTGAAGAGCCCTGTAACATAAAACAATGTTCAGATAAGAGTAATTTAATCTCACTTCGTTTCCGATATTTCGCAAAAATACAGTATAAAAATTTGATTTTCAATTGCTCATATTTTCCTTAATATTGAGTTTAAGTAGAATAAATGCCATATATTTCCCACTGGATTTTACGTAAGGCATCAGGTCACGGAATTTGTCAGTCGAATTCCGCCCCAACATTTGTGTGTGTGTTGTTTACATTTTTTTCTCTATTTTCTCTCGGAAAATTTAACAAGGACAACTGCCGCTTTAGATAAATATACACCACTTGCTGTATTGCTAAATGGTTGGAAATTAAGTCCATGGCGTGAGATGTCCTGGGGATCAATTTTTGTGGTCTAGTGTGGTAAGTCGCTCTCAACTGACCTATTAACATTAAGCGGGAAGTGACAGGTGTCTCAACGATAAATTTTTTCTTTTTAGATTTTAATGTTGACATTAAAATTAATTTAGTGTAAATTTGTATTTTAAACTGCGAGCGCGATCTCTATTTATAAGAGCTATGTTGCTCCACAACGTCCTGTCCTTGTGCTGCATTCTGTTAGTACAGAGATAGTTTACAACATATTGTGTGCAGAGAACAAGGCATAGCCGAGCACTCTTGACTCATTCGAAGAATACGCTGGAATCGTAAAATGGCAAACAGTCAAGTTCGCGTTTGGCAACACTTAGTGCTTCAGGTTCAGGTCGTAAATACATTCAACTTAACACTCGATAGTCATTAGGCCGATACAGCTGACACCGTTTATCGGCGAAGCTTAGCATGGCCTCTTCACCACCTATATTTAAATGCCTGTCATTGAATGAAATTGACCCTGATAATTCGAGAAACACTGTATTTTTCAATAGTTTCCGCAATCAGGGCCATTTCTTCCCTTTAAACCGATCTGAATGTACGGCGGTGGTTAATTTCTCCAGACTGCTCATTATTCTTTCCCGAAAACACCGTCAGCCATAGTAATAATTGGGTGCGTTTGACCACAACTCGCGGGTAATTATCCTACTTGCTAAAAATCCCCTCACCTATGTCTCTAATGGCCAGTTGCACCATCGTGGTTCGAAACTCGATCCAAAATCGGATCTAAGGTCGACACAGAAATCTGTTGCACCATTCGAGTTCAGAGCTTGACTGAAGATCGAGATGAACTTCATTTCGAACCGCTAAATTTGGCGGTTCCAAATCTCGATCCGCGTTCAGAGAAAAATACAAGTCTGTTGAATATAGGTTTTGTGAATTTAAAAGCCCTGTTAAATGCATTTATTTACTATAAATGATATTAGTAACATTTAAATCGTTTAGAAACTGAGACATTTTACAAAGGTTTAAGTTCAAATGCATTTATTTAATTGAAGATATATTAATATTTTATAAGTAGAGAACGAAATTCATGCTTATCCCGCTGAACATACACAACGTAAAACTGGAGAAGCCATTCGGAATATCATAAAGTTTACTAATTTTCCGCACAATCTATCTATCAGATCAAATTTTTTGATCACGAAAGAACAGCGACAAATGTAAAATTGAAAATACGCCAATAGATAGGATTAATTGCAATTACTTTCTTGATAAATTAAAGCAACATTATACGCGCTTTGAATATTATTCAGTAAGATTCGTACAAGAATTATTAGCTTAATCGCTCACCTAGTTCTATGTACTCTACCTTATTCAATAACATTGGTATTAAAATTAACGAGAAAATTGTGTGCATACTACGCCTACATTCATCATGACGTCATATATTACGAACCAATAGCAAAATTAGTCTCATTCTTAATCTCGATCTCACATTTTGGAACCAAGATCGATGAATCGGAGATCCAGAATCGTGTAATTTCGTTGATGCAACACTTTTACAAAGGAACCAAGTTCAAACTGAACCCTGGTTCGGAACTAGGATCATTCGATCTCGGATCGGGTTAGATGTTGGGGCACCCGGGCATAAATGTTTCATTTTTGCTTGAGTTATTACGCCATCCTCGATTAAAACCATCTTTAGACCCTAAGACCACGTCCAGCCTCTTGCAAACATTCTGCTTCTTATGCTCATAACTGAGATGCCTCTGTGTTCGTACCGCTTGTTTGTTTACCTCTTTTAAGGCGTACACCTAACGTTAGGTGATGAATACTGGCTTTGAGAAAGCTCTGCAGATTAATTGGATTAACTTTCCAAGGCCATGTTTTCACTTGTTTTAACGACAACACTATCCGACTGACACTTTTCGGAATTATATACAATAGAGCCGTAGCCATAAACACTAAACCTGAATCAGTGGCATAATACCAGTAATTGAATGCCAACTAAAAAGCTGCTACCGTCTGGTCAATCTGCCGAATTAAATGGGAACAAATGCCTCCAAGCAGTGGGTATCGCTAGAATTCAGCAGAAATCGCCATTGCATAATTTAAATTCAGCCAGTAAAATGATCAGTAAACTGTCTCTTATTCACAGAGGTTTCAATTATGTGAAGCCGTTTTAAATATTTCAAGCTTAGTTTAGACTATATGCTAGTCTTCTGCATAGCGGCATGTGGTCTATTAGTTTTCCTAGGAATTCGATTTACGTATCTACAGGACTGCAGCAGAATTATCAGTGTCCTAAAATAAAAATTATGATTGCGTTTATCTAAAATTTCTCGTGTTTTTGTGGTTTGTACTGTTAATATTTCATTATAAATACTGCATTTATAGGCTTGTGCTTTCAAAAATGTGCAGAGGAATTAATGCTGTAGGATCACCGTCAATCAAACAGTTAATTCGGAATTTTGTGCCCTAAATTTTATCGAAGACAAAAAAAGAACCGTTTTAATCCTGTTGATTTTGCAATGTTTTCCAGCACGGCTTAAAGCAGATTTTGTGGCCACGGGCTTTCAGCCACAAGCCATGAGGTCTCAACGTTATAAGAGTGATGAATGCCTATTTATCGTACAGAGGTTGTAAAGGGGCTGGTTCGATGTGTGCGAGTTATAACCAAAACAGGTATGTTTATCTTCAAAATCATATTTATCTTTATGAACAACCCATACGTCGAGATAGCGCTTCCACTGGACACAATTTAAGAATTTGCATTTGTGCATTAAACATGCTGTGTGGGACATCGCTGACCCCTCAGGTAGCACACTGACGTCATATTCGTGACTTTCTCCGCTCGTGAGAAACGTGACGGACGTTGCTGATAGCCCATCGTCGTCTGGGTCCTTTCTCCCGTTGTGCTTTCCTTATTTCTACTCCACTGTGGGGGCCATATACTGGCATAACGTCGTTAGAAGGTGCCAAGGAACAGTCCCGCTCAGGTGATGTGCAGTGCAGAGGATTGGACGGCTGTTAACATTGAGGTCTTGAGAGCTGACGAGGGTGAAACGAGGTAAGTATGGAGTAGCACCGGAATACAAGGGCGGGGGAAAACAGGAGATTCCCGAGAAAACCCGCTGACCAGCGGCGGCGTCCAGCGCGATTCCCGCATGCGAAAATCCGGGAGTGACTCTGCCGGGAACGGAACCCGGTTCGCCCTAGTTGGAGGCGAGCAGTCTAGCCATCACATCGACGCGGCTCCCCAGCTCCGCTCACGACGCGGATATCCGAGGACGGGCAGCTCCCACTTCAGTTGGCGACCTTGGTGGCTCGCAGCCTCTGGAGTCCTTGGTTCTGTGCGGCGAATACCAACACCTCCGCGGTGCCCGTGAACACAGCCTGCCTCGCCCCTTCAGGTTCCCGTTGGGAGGCCGGTTCTCTCCCGACGGCAACACAGTCACACTCGTGTCTAGCTTTATCCACGTTCACACCAGTCACGCCAAACATACGGAGCGGACACTACCTACCAGTGTTCGCGTGTATAGGCGGTTCATGGTCAAATGAGCACTTTTGGAAGTCCTGCTTATGATCCACTTGCATACACGTTGTGTTTTCTTCCGCCTTATGTAAATTTAACATTGCCATGGGCCTCATCACTTTATTTATGTGTCGGTCAAGTGAAACTGTGGAATTATTAGAAAAGTAAATATTGTACAAATCTGTTCATTTCTACACTTCGATGCATTAAAATATACAGAAAGCGAAAGAAATAATTTAGGTTCTCACAAATGGTTACCTAGTAGTTTTTGTTCGACGTTATTATTATATGTAACTACGTTCCCCTCCGTCGTTACTAACTTTATAGGACGCTTGTCACTCATTGCGCCCGTTAAAATATATACAGGTATGGGCAGTGACTTTCTTTCTAATGTTGATTGGAAAAGTACTCACTTTATCTTGAACAACCTTTCAACAGATTTTCTGTGCTACCATTTTGGTATTTGGTTGGAAAATGTGTTCATGACCGTGAGGGCTCGTTAGTTATGTAAAGTACCTAACAATTTTGATAATTTCCAGTGTCGATTTTTTTTATACTTCCGAAAAATTTTATAGTTTAGTTCTACCTGTTGGTGTATCTCCAAACTACATTTGTTCAATAAAATTTCTGAGTAAAACTTAAATTAGGATAAAAAATCTCCATTATGAATACATACGCATACATTTAACCATCACAGACAACTACACCAGTATGCGTTGATAGACCGTGAAATTAATGGCATAAAAAACGTTAAACGGTAAACATCTTAGAAACATCGAATAAATCTGCTCTCCACGTCATCAAATATTTCGGTGTGAGCTCAGCTTTATGGAGTGGTTCATGTGGAAAACGAGGAAGATTTTTAGTTGACTGTTTCAGATTTCCGCTTACTCTGTTCGGCGTCAACGGCGTGCGTGTGAACCAGGCGTAACACGTCTGTAAGCTCTCCTCCACATTGTACGTATAGTTACAGGTGCAATCACAGGCACGACTACAGCAGACAGTTATGTTGTTATTATATACTATCTACATTAACAATATTTCGATGACACCAGCAGTGTATTCTATTGCTATCCCTATCGACAATCCAGATGGGTTGTGGCTGCATACATTTGGTTACTGCAACAATTTTTTTTTCTCAACGTAACAGCCGAAAGTTCATCAGGCGGGGACGTTTGTAAACACTAGAATTCATTTTCATCAGCTTAGTAGAACATAAAAAGAATCCGATGCCCTAAAAGTTTCTGTTTTTGCTGGTGATTTTTAATCAATTTTTTGGACGTTGCAATGGTTTAAATCTCAAGTAACGATGACGACTGAAATAATTGTTATATCTGGTGGCAGGTATGAAACTACGTCAAACAGCACACCCAATTGTTACTGACAATGCAAAATACGAAAATAAAGAACAGGAACTACAAAACATCAATAAACTTCGTCAGACAAGCCTACCATCTTAAGTGGCATTTTGTCATCAGCATATAATGTCACTCTCTTGCACGCTCGCGAGAATCGGCCAGCTATTTGTTGCTTCGTTTTGAAATAATTTCTTTTTTAATATCTCATTCAAGTTTGGGCCCCGTTAGTTCAAAGTCTTCTGGGACGAATCAAATTAATAATGGTCCAACACCGTGTGAAATTTCTCAGTACAACTTGATATAGGCTGTTCGTGGTAAAATGAGCACTTTTGAAATCCCTGCTTAAGATCTACTTTATGCACGTTGTGTATTCTTCCATCTTAGATAAATTTAACATTGCCATAGGCCTCGTCGGTTAAGTGAAGTGAAACTGTGAAATTATTATGAAAATAAACATTTTATAAATCTGCTAAATTTTACACGCTGAGGCGTGAAAGCGTAAGAAATTATTTAAATTTATCATAAATAGTTAACTAACACTTTTTGTTCGACGTTAACATATGGAACTACTTTCCATCAATCGTTACCAACTTTATTGGGTGCATGTCACTCAGTGCGGCCCGTTAAAATATATGAAGGCAGGGGCAGTGACATTTTTCTGAGGTTGATTTCAAAAGTACTCGCTCTATCGTGAACAGCCTTTACCTACTCTGTCGTCAAATATACGGTTAACGCGAAATCGTACGGCCTTTGAATGTAATGTGTCATGAATAGGTTGAAGGATCTACGCTCTGATAGAAATTACATCATTCTTTTCATTTTTGTACTAAAATATAGTGTTTGTTGAGTGAGTGAGTGAAGTGATTTGGGTGGCTCTTAACATCGTACTTTTGAGAGCTGAATGTTTGATGATGTGCCGTGGTGTGTAACGTGGTTAGTAATTATATGTTTGTTTTGATGAATATTCAGTTATCAAAGCAATTCAACAATAAATAACCATCGACCATGCTCAAAGTGGCAGAAATTACCCACGTGTCTGGTAATTAAACAAACAAATACAAAGTCTATTAAATATATTATAAATTCAATAATTACTGGAACAACAGCACATTATGCTGTGGAAACTTACGTAAAAATTATAACATTCCTCTGCTATCATAATGCCAGACACTATTAAGCCATTATTATTATTTAATTATTTGGAATATGTAGGTGCTATATAAATGGAAACCACGTAAATTCCACCTAGAAACATATTCTTGTAATATCTTACCAATTATGTTTTTAATTAGTTATTAATTGTCAAGAGGTAGACGTAAATCTAATAAATGAAAGGCGTGTCAAATGCATTTTCAAAAATAACTTTTATTTAACACACTTTAATTTATATACAAGAATAATTAATACGTGAGTTAAGATTTTAAGGAATAATTGCAGCAAAAAAGAAAATTAATCGTGAAATACTTACAGCCATGGAGAGCTTGAAAACCCTGGAGTGTACCCCATACAACCTACTTATCTATAATTTGCAATGCCAAATGCGTACTTTCTTTTTAATTGGTGCATGATTCACATTTCAAAAACGCATAAATTCGATTATTATACTTAACGTTACAAACGTTATAAAAATATAGGTTCATCGATCACCGACGTGGTTCAGAAGGTAATCAGATTAACAAAAATGTTCTATGATGATAGCACTTAGCTGATACTCCTCCAGGCGAAGTCGTGCCGCTGGAGATAAAAACCTTGCTCCAGACGGCAAATAAAGAGAAGCCGGACAAGCAGTTCTCAAACGAAATGAATTGATGCAAACTTGACAACTTTAACTAGCCAAAACATTATATAGAACTTCGTCCGAAACCAGATGTTATGAAACTTGGTATGAACGTTGAATGAAACTTTGAATCCAAAACGTGCTATAAAACATCTTATAATACATCGTCCCTCTGGAACACATAAGGAATAATATTCGCGAGAAGTAATTACTTGTTCCAGAGTTAATTAAACATGGCACGTACTACTGGAGAAAGACTGATGCTGTACTCACCCATCTCGGAGGGAACAAGTGAAACTGCGTAGGATTATGAAGATAATTCACAAATTAAATTTCCTATACATATTGGCTAAGCTGTTATCTCTGCAATATACTACATGACGCTTCTACGACTAAATAAAATGCTACAGGGGAATCATCCGCCTGCAGCAACCTCTCCGAACACAGGAGCACACGGCGAACACGTCACATCGCGACCGCGTCTCAGCAGAGTCCGTCAGAAGACAGTTAGCTATGGCGGAAGGATACAAAATTGCACGTTGCGCGTGGGGTCAAAGGTGGCAACATTTAGTTTGCAGGCCGTTCCTAGAGAGCGCTGGTGGTACCGAAAACGGTCCACAACTAGACACAACTGTTCTACAGCAAGAAATACGTGCGTTGCACCTCTGGCAAGTAGCGCGGGCTAGGTACAGCGCGAAGCGTCCCCTCACTTTAGAAATGCAACCACGTCAACTAACGTCTTGTTTGCAAGCTAATCTTTCTGCAGCAAGCAACGAGCTTGCTGCCAGGCTTGGCAACGAAGTTAACTCTGTGCCAACTCCAATGGATGAATACTTGACTGAAATTAAATTTCTGAAATATCGCAACTGCCCTAAAATTGGAGTAAATCACCATGAGTCTAAACTTTCCCAAAATACTGAGACAATTACTTAGGCAAAAATACGAAAATATATGAATTGAGGTGAAATCAGGAAAATATTGGGCCGCAAAATTTTACAATGCCACATTTCTAACATTTCTAATTTATTACAGGGTATCTAGAATGACTTTGGACTCTTTTTCGCTTGAAAGTGGACTCAGTTCTTTGTGCAAGCATTGGATACGGTTTCCTTTTCTAGAGTTTGTCAGATACCACATCACCTAGACAGTGTGCAATTTTTTTGTCGTATAGTTCTGAATAAAAATTTCATAACGTCTTTAAATGTTCGGTAAACCTTGATACGCACGTTAAGAAACCATATTTCAAACCTAATAATTTTCCTTAGTGTTGACAATTATTTTAATTGCCATTCAAATCAACCGTGGACGCGAATAAAATAATTTCGAGTAAATACGTTATTTTAGAACACTGTAGTTGATGATTTATTGTTGCGTAACTGCAAAATTCACGATAACATCAGAGAATAAACAAATCAGGTTTTACATTTCCTGGCTATTTATTATTTTACTCTTTGTAATAGTGCCACTGGACTGATCCGGAATGAACTTGCTGACTAGACGTGCCCTTGCAGCCATGGACGCAGTCGACTGACTAGCAACTCCCAGGCTTCCCGTCTAACACATGTTTGCTTACCCAATTTTGCAATTGAGATGCTTTCGTTGCGTAAGCTGGACGGCACCCCTAACTTCGCCACGGAGAATGGCTATGCAGTCTTCAATCAGTGTAATATTTTGCTCCGCAGTACCTCTGTAGGAACCTATTTTCGTTTATGCGGGCTGCATGCGGTTAGCCCAGTGTCGTTAAAAAGAAAACCGCTGAACTAAGAAACTTATATCCATCCTGTATATGTAGGACTACAGGGACCAGAAGTCTATATGGTATGCATTCAAATTATAGCCCGAACTTTGCAGGGACAATAGTAAGAAGAAGCTTGACGTATAAAGACAGAAGGTCCCGAGCTCAACTACATGTCAGGTCGTGAATATTTCAAGTGAGGGAAACTTCCTTCCGGGTTTTATGTGATGTTATCCCTTTTCACCCACACCCTGCGATAGGCGACAAGGGACCAGTATATTTTAACTTCGCCTTGAAAACCCTAGACGCGCCTAACTTGACCTCCGCGATGCTCAGATACTAGTGGGTAACGCAACATCACGACTTCCTGTTTACTTGCTGGCAAGTGTACACAAACGAAGGCGCTCGACTTTCGCGCCGACGGCCACGGAGCGCGCCAGTCTGTTTAAAGTCAAGTGCGAAGTGTTCTATAGTCAGGAACAAGGTAAGGGCAGCAAGGCAGCGACGCTAAAGGCTCGTCTACAATCGGCCTTACCTGTGGACGTAGTCGTGTCCTAACCTCAACGTCAGTTGACGTCACGCTGACGCAGTCCGAATACAGTCCGTTCTCCGGAAATGAGCTTTCAGAATATGACACCAGGCCGCAGTAAATTCTGCTCTTTATTTCTTGTTGCGTGATCGCTTTGATATTGCTCGAGTGTGATTATTTTACTGTAGTATGTTTGCGAGGTAGGTGAGGTGAATGTTTGTTTATCTTTGCAATGCAACTCTATTATTTTTAGCAAGCTCGCCGACTGACATCCAGGAATTTACCTTGTACTTTGCGTCTTTAAAAACTTAGTTATGGTTAATACCAAATAGTTGAGACCGAAAACAGGCAGCACTAATTAGCATTTCGTCACATTCATCCTTAAGAATGCCAACCTTGCACGCTCATTGCTTACTTTTACAGCGTGAACATTCCACAAATGCGCTCGAAATTTTCTTTGTTTTTTTATCTTCTCAAGACACAACTTGGGGCAAAAGTTCAATTTTTTGATTACTGTGGCATGGGACACGGGAGATTGGCACAACACAATGATGCCTGAAGATCAGTTGTACGAATCAACGTATCATTGGCCTCAGCCACGGGTTTGGATAACACAGAGTAAAACTAGCGCCAGGCATTTCCTTACTTACATCGTTTGCCTCTCTGTATGCAAATTAAATATGTTAAACATCTGAAACAGTGGAGCTTTGTTACTTGCGATGAAAGCCCACATATTTAACTACATCCACGTGGTCGTACTTTTCTCTTCCACCTAAGGAAACTGTACAGGCTAGCTATAATAATGGGGTTTATCATTTTCACGATTGTTTTTCTTTGAACACACTTAACATGAAAACATTGAAACTATGATGCCTCAGGTAATTGGTTTTTACCTTTCCTGTATAAAGCCGTATTTCCAGGATATTTATGTGTTAACACACGCATACACACGCAAACTATTTCACAGAAAATACCTGCGGATCCCTTCGATATGACGTATATTTTTCCGGACTCCGAACCGTTTTTTTTTTTTAATTCGAGCTAAGAAAATATTTTCACGCACATAACCTAGAGTGTTTGTTTTGAACTGTAAAATTTGTTATAGGCTACTCTCAAGTTTACGTACTTTCCAACAAAATTTTGCAAATTTCAGCTTTATTAATAACAGCAAAGATACAAAATTACAGCATAATTGCAAAATTTTTATTATGTTTTTCATGATGAGAAAATTAATAAAATACAGTCTCACTCGCGGACCCCTGACTAAGCTCAGCGACTCCCATAGTCCGCAGATAACAGTTTAATAATAAATTACTGACACAGTAAATGGGACTGTAAAGGGCACATCGCAGTAGCCATTCTCCCCGTAACAACATTAGTCTGCTTTACTGCCAACACTACTATCATACGACTGAATAATATTTGAGGTAAGATACGTTTGTGTACTTCCTCTTACCAACTTGTAATGCATTTATGTCAAATTCTAATAGGTACGCTATTCGGTGTAGCTCGTCTTTAGCGTATGTCAGAAGAGTTATAAGGTGTCGCAGGCAGGAGTTAGCGAGTGTGTCGCAGCGAGAGAAAGAGGGTTTCGCGTCGGAGAAAGTAGTGAGGACCCCGGGCACGCACGCACGCACTCACTCTCGCGCCTTCGTGACAGCGCACGCGCGTTTCCGCGTCCTTACGCATTACTCCCCCCGCCAACTTCCCCGACCCTCCTCACAACATCCCAACACTCGTGCACATACCAAGGCCAAGCCGCGGAGTTCGTCGCGCGCTGTAGCCTGGCATCTGCTGGCACGTCCAGTTCCCCCGCAGCTTGAATACTGAGAGCTAGTGCCTTACTGAAGGAACACCGAGTTGAGGTTGTAATGGCTGTTCGCGATAAAGTGAGCACTTTTGAAATCAACCTTAGAAAAAGTCACTGCCCCTGCCAGCATATATTTTGACGGGCGCACTGAGTGACATGCGCCCAGTAAAGTTGGTAACGATGGAAGGGAAAATAGTCCCGTATCTTAACGTCGAATAAAATGTGTTAGGTAACCATTTGTAATAATTTACATTATTTAATATACTTTACATTTTTTTAACGTCTCAGTGTGTAAAAATTATCAGATTTATAAAATGTTTTCTTTTCTAATATTTTCGCAGTGTCACATGACCGACGCATGAATAAAGTGATGAGTCACATGGCAATGTAAATGTTACATAAGGCAGAAGAATACACGACGTGTATACAAGTATATCTTAAGCAGGGCTATCAAAACTGCTCATATTACCATGAACAGCCTATCGTAGGGCGACCATGTTAGCCGAGACTGCTTAGGCGTAACCTGCAGACCTGGACATTCCGCACTCGTATTCCTAGCAGGCCGTCGACGTATATGCCGTTTCACACTAAAGTTTAGATTAGTTTAGAGCATTAGCTGTCCCCTAAGCCCAATAATATTGAATTAAATATTCTTTCCGCTGAAAGTATTATTTTGTAATAAAACAGTGTGTTCATTTACAAAATGAACTATTTCGGAAAACAGAGCACTGGTGTCGTAACCCGATTGTCAAATTTGGATTCTCATGAGGAGCTACCTTTGCACGTGACTAATTATCACAATATAAAAATCTGATAGTAAATTTACACAGGGATTGGCAGTGTAATTAAGACAGAGACTAGCATAAACAGAAGAAAAAATGGTTGCATGCAAGCTAAGGCAATAAACTAATGAGACGAACGAACAGTACAGGGGAAAATTCACACTAAACCAATAACGTGAATCAAATTAAGAACACATATACGTCATAGGTTAGCTTAGAGCCCAATATAATATTGTAAGACCCGTTGTCTAATAGCCATGTTTGCTGCACCAGCTGTTTATTTGTGTCACAATAGATTCGTTTCGCGCATTTCATAAAGAGAGTGTTTAAAAGCTACTATTAAAATGTCTATTCTGACACATAAATAATGTGAAGTAAAAAGAAAATCAATAAGTTTTTCTTTAAAAAACACACTAGGAAAAAAAACCAACATCCACTTGCATACGCATACATGCGTCTACGGGCACCCCAATATGTCAGTTCATCTGTGATCCAATTACAAAAGAAACAGATGCAAGTTTTTCAAGTCTATCCTGTTAACAAGAGAATTCGCAAATATTTTCCGGCCTCGTGTTATCTGTGCATAATGAATCACGCACATACGTTTTTTTTTCCAAATACAGTTTAAAAACAATGGAAAAAGAATAAAAAATTGCGTATAGTTCAGTCAAATGGTTTGTCAATTGTCTGTATTTCCTTCATTTATTTATTTATTTATAGTAGATACATAAACTGTATAAAATCCCGAGTGTAACCCAGACTGGCTGTACGTGTACTTACACGAAAATTTCGTGGTATAGACTGTTCACGGTAAAATGAGCACTTTGAATGCCCTGCTTAAGATCTACTTGCATACACGCTGTGTATTCTTCCGCATTATGTAAAATTAACATTGCTATGGGCCTCATCACTTTATTCATGCGTCGCTCAAACGAAATTGTGAAATTATTAAGAAAATAAATACTTTACAAATCTGCTCATTTTTAAGCTTCGATGCATTAAAAAATAAGAAAGCGAAAGAATTAATTTTAAGTTATCACAAATGGTTACCTTACACTTTTTATTCGACGTCAAGATATAGAACTACTTACCATCCATCTTTACCAACTTTACTGGGCGAATGTCATTCAGTGCGCCCATTAAAATATATGCAGTCAGTGGCAGTGACATTTTTTATAAGGTTAATTTCTAAAGTGCTCTCTTTATCGTGAACAGCCTTTAAATATACAGGCGTTAAGTTTCCGTGTAAGTAGGGAATGTAGTTTGTTTTGGGGGCGGTAGAGCGTCACGTTGCAAACAAACGACTTCTACAAGGTTCTCTTCTCCGGTTACTGTAGCCGTGTGTACTGCCGGGTCACGTCTCGCCGTGACATCGACTGGCGTGCGCTGCGAGTAGTGTTGTTGCGGGGCTCGCGCTGCGCTGGTCGGGTTTACACAAGCACACAGCGACCCTGGTGTCTGCTTCCTGTGTCGCGCGTGCATGTTCCTTGTTCTACCGCTTCTCACCATCCCCCACCATCATGGACGATACTGTTACAATTTCTCTTTCTAGAAATTAAGTGGGCTATACCAAGTTCGTTAAGGGATGGAGGTCTTAATTAAATAAAGTAATTAATTATAATTTCCTTATTTTATTTACAATAACTACGGCAAAATTCTTTGAACTCAAATTCTCACAATAAATTGAAATTACTTACCGCTCACAATTGACACCAATTAATAAAAGTATAATATCCACAAAGAAACCAATGAAATTTAATAATTAAAGAAAAGTCCCAATAGACAGTGTATCAGTTCATGTCCCGCCAGTCGCAATGTTCTAGAGTCCTCCAAGCACCCACACGCACAGTAGGCTTCACTCGTCGGTTTCACACCCTCTCGTCCATTCAAGCCACGAACACCTCACTCGCCGTCGTCCCGCAATCTCCAGTCGTCGTCCATATATATCTTCGCTCGCGCACACTCGGCCAGGCGGCGTCCATCAAAGACTGCCGGCCGTTGGGTTGCGGCGGTGTGTGTGTGTCTCTCTCTCTCTCTCTCTCTCTCTCTCTTATATATATATCTTAGACCGCCACCTAGAATCTTCCCCAACTCGCGTGATGCGTCGCGGAGGGCTGAGGCCCCAGCCAGTCTCACCAGAACATTCTTGCATCGTCACTAAACGTATCGGAAACTCTAGCAGGTGAGAGGAGGTCTGTGACGCCAGCAAGTCCCACCGCTGTCGGCATTCGCGGGATTCCCAGACGGGGGGAGTCAGGAGGCCGCGAGCGCATCGTTCCATGAAGAGGGGAGGGCGAGGTGGGTCTCCGATTACGGCGTCGGGCAGCTGAGTCAGCGCCAACTGCAGCACGTAACAATACAACAAAAAAAAATTGGCGAAGTTTCGCTCCTACAATTACTTGCATTTTCAGACCAAAGATATTGTTCCAAGATGTAAGTACACGTTTATTATTAAAACCTTGGCGGATTTTATCTTAGTTAATCAACTTGTTTTAGAAGGTTACGAAACGTGAGTGAGTGAAGAGATTTGGGTTGCTCTTAACAGCGAGGTCTTGAGAGCCGATGAGGGTTATAGAACTGAATATGGGACGGCGCCGGAATGAAGGGGCAGGGGAAACGGGAGATCTATCAACGGAGAAATATCAAACTGCCTTGGCCACCAAGTGTTAAGCAGAGTTTCACTACCCAAAAATTTTGTAAGAAAGGTAACCAATTTATTTTTTTTTTAATTTATGTTGACTAAGGTATTGCGTTTTGGTTGTCGAACGGTAACTAAAATTTTAATTAATAATTATTTATTCGACAATGTCCTAGTGGTCTGCCTTATAATTTCACGCCCGAAAAATATTTTTGGATGTTCTTTTTCCATTTTTAATAAGTATTTTTACAATTAAAATTACAAAAAAAAAATCTTACGGTTATTTTTAAGTATGGAATTAAATCCGTGCAGAACACTTTTAACTTCAATATGACACCATAAAATTATACGGTCACAGCTGAAAGTCCCTTAAAGGCTATTTGCTGGCGGAAATACTGCGCGCGAGTTAATGCACAGTGCGTAAGGGTGATGAGGTATCTGATCATCGTTCCTGAGTCGCCCTTAGGTCGCCGGCGCTTCTAGGTTACTTGTGAGTGGAAGGAAGCACACTCCCCATTTAGGATTTCTTTTGGAAGATTATTTTTCCAGACTTTCGATTACGTGAAAGGAGAGTCAGTGTCCCAGTAACTTAGCTAAATTCAATTCAATAACAACACGGTTCTGTGTTGTGCTTTTAGTAGCGATAAAGATTTAGATGCGCGAGTAAATGTCGCTCTCGCAGCTATCTAACTTTATGCATCGAAAAAGTAAAATAGCTTCAAGCAGTAGGACACTATCACTCAGTCTAACATAAAATCAAATACCACAAGATTGTAGTGCATTATAATTATATTTCCATATTTTGCAGAACTGTGCAGTTTCAGTGTTAATAGCTAGTCGATAGGTGACTACAGTTATTTAAGTTTGAAAACCTGTTGTATGAGCAGTGGTTGTAAATCCGTGCAGAATTTGCTATGGGTGATGGTATTTTAATGTTATCCCTGTATATAGGGCCCTTACGACAAGCATTAAATGCTTATAATTATTTTTATCGCAACCTAAGAGGTTAAGTTTTGAGTGTAATGAAATGTATACACTATGTTTATTAGTCACATAGCAGTGTTTATATTAAAAGTGGCGGAAAAATAAGAATTGGCCGAATTGAAAAATTTAGCAGGGCCTTTAAAAATTGCTCACTTTACCGTGAATAGCCTATAAATACAGGAAAAAAATATTTTGTGCGTTACAGTTAAACTGTGAAAGTGAGCGACAGGCATGGCGCCGCTGACGGGGTTGTATTACGTGAAGTGAGCCCTAAACCCTGAAGCTGAGGATGAGCCCTGTAGTGGAACGATGAGTGGTGAGTGAGTGTGTGTATGTGTGTGTGGGGGGGGGGGGGGGGGTTGTGCGTAAGAGGAGCGTGGCTGGCAGCGTCCCCGTGAAAGCGAGCGCGCTGCGTTATCGCGATGGGCGCGCGAGTTATGTAAAGCCTCTTTGGCAGTCCGAGCAGGGAATACAGAGCGCGGATCGCGGTCAAGTGACGGCGCGTCGCTCCTTCTGGTGGAGCCGCGAACCCGCTGACCTGTCGGCCTTCCTCACACCTAGCCCTTCCCCCTTTTCTACACCCGCCTAACTCTAACTGCTTCTGTTTCCCCTATAAGAGTTGGAGTTTTGGCGGCTCTTAGAGGAGTGTGAACTGGAACATTTTTTTTGTGAAATCATACTTTGCGCGTATTCCCGTATCTCGGTGAATATATGTTCTGTAAATACTACATTTTGCTAAAATAATAATAATAATAAAAATAAATATAAACCAATTATCTATGCCTCTTATGTTTTTACTTTTAACATATTAAGTGTATGCTGGGAGAAAAAAATTCGCAAAAATTGTTAAATATCGAATTTCTAAAGCTTGTCTATGCAGTTTCCTTAAGCAGCAAGAGAAAAGTACAAAGATACAGGCGTAGTTTAATATTTGGTCTTTCATCGCGTGTAATGAAACCCCACAGTTACAGGACCACGACGGAAACACTGCACGCCTTGCGCGTAGGAGCGATGATGCACTAGGTATGCGTGTTAGTGTCGCCCGTATCACTCCCTCACTTCTTGACCTTGGAAGCGCAGATTCACACTCTTAACAACGAAGTTTTGACACCCGATTCGGAGTGAAATGAGGTGAGAATGGAGCTGCGCCGGACTGCAAGGGCGGGGGAAACGTGAGATCCCCGACAAAACCCGGGGCCATGGTGTCTGAGCGATTAGCACGCTCTTCTCTCATCAAGGCGAACCGAGTTCGATTCCCGGCGGGGTAGCTCCTGTATTTTCTCACGCGGGAATCTATCGTGCCGGACGATGCCCTTGGTCGGCGGGTTTTCTCTCGGGGAACTCCCGTTTTCCACCACCTTTCATTCCGGAGTTGTTTCATACTCGCCTCGCTTCGCCCTTATCGGCTCTCGAGGGCCGCGCCCTAACTTCTCCATTCTCCAGCAACTCACATGACCACATCCTCGCGTCGCGAGTGGCGAGTACGTATTTCTGTGGCCGATACCAAGTCTCAGAACGCAAGGTGTTGATGCCAAGGCATTCAATTTGACAAACATAAACACACACTCGTGTGTATGTACACACACACACACACACAGATAGATATATATATATATATATATATATATATATATATATATATATATATATATATATATATATATATATATATATATGTGTGTGTGTGTGTGTATGTGTGTGTACATATATATGTATGTACGTATATATACAGGTTGATTATCAATGAGACCGACAAGCTTCGGGAGGTGATTCTTGGAGTCTATGGTTTCAAGCGACACAGTATCTGGACGAGAGTTCGCTTGGCACCAAAATTAGCGCTAGCGTATCGGAGTCGCGAGACATGCACCACGCATGCTGCCCGGAAACTTTCGCCCACTCCGAAAATAACCCCCAGACGCCCTCTTCGTCCTCCCCCCCCCCCTCCCCCACACGCGTCTACGCATGAGCGGTGCCAAACTCAGGGTTATGCTCGTACCGCAGTCGTTCACCGATTTGAAAGCCCCGCTTAGTATCTGCATGTATGTACGTTGTGTGTTCTTCCGCCTTATGTAAAATTAACATTGTCATAGGCCTGATCACTTTATTCTTATGCCAGTGAAATGAAACTGTAGGCTATAATTTTTAGAAAAGTCAATATTTTGCTAATCTGCTCATTTTTACACTTTGAGGCATAAAAAAAACAGAACGAAAAAAATAATTTAACTCACTAGAAATGGTTACTTAGCACTTTTTATTCGGTATTAAGACATGGAACTACTTTCCCTCCGTCGCTACCAACTTTACTGGGCGCATGTCACTCGGTGAGTCCGTTACAATATATGCCATGCAGGAGCGGTAATATTTTTTAAGGTTCATTTCGAATGTGCTCACTTTATCGTGAACAGCCTTTACCTGATCGAACAAGGTCACGAAGTTCTAGTGTCCGAATGGATCGTCCTGCAAATGTGTTACATCGTCGTTTCCGTTGTGATGCCCCACGAGTAAGTCTGATTTTGAAAACGTATTAACGTCGAAAATTATTTTCAAAAATTTTCCCAAGCAATATTTATGACTTAATCGCATATGATTACATTTTTTTTTTTATGTGTTATGTTTATTTAACCACATATAAACACAGTTTGTCGGAGACGACTTGACTTCTGACCGTATATTAATTTAATATTACAGAAAGAAATACAAATAGATTTTACTCTGGACTCGGTCGTAAGATGTCGGAGCGATATATTGACCACGACCATGGTTTCTCGTCTGGCTACCTCCTTCGTTTCGTAAAGTACAGAAATAAAACAACTTTTAAGTGTGCGTAGGCGAGATCGTTAGTTGTCTTCCTGCTCACGAGAACTCGCTATAACTTATTATATGGTTGACTATCCCGACACAGAATATCATAATACACAGAAGCGAAACTATAGAGTGTATCTCCAGTTCCACCCATACTGACCCGGGAAATGGCTTTACTGGGGGGCAGCGGCATTGTATGACGACATTTAAAGGCTGTTAATGATAAAGTGAGCACTTTTGAAATCAACCTTCGAAAAGAGTCGCTGCCCCTACCTGCATATATTATAACGGGCGCACTTGGTGACATACGCCCAGTAAAGTTGGTAACGATGGGTGGAAAATTGTTCCATATCTTAAAGTTAAATTTAAAGTGTTAGGTAACCATTTGTAACAACTCAAATTATTATTTTTTTTCGCTTTGTACGTTTTTAAAAATGTATCGAAGTGTAAGAAAGATTATATTTGTGAAATATTTCCTTTTTTAAATAATCGAAGTATCACTTGATCGACGCATGAATAAAGTGATGAGGGCCATGGCAGTGTTAATTTCACTTATGGCGGAAGAGTACACACTACGTGCATACAAGTAGATCTTCAGCAGGGCTTTTCAAAGTGCTCTTTTTATCGTGAACAGCCTTCACCAGTCATCGGCTACAGATGGTTATGCCAGACGCCCGACTCAATCAATAGAGAACCTTCCACAACACTGCAAAACCAATCAAACATTATATGAATTGTTAATGTCTACTCAGTGCCATTTCGCTTCTCTGCGCCTTCTTTATATTTGTGATTCAAGTTATGTCGTTCCCTTTCGATTGCAGTGGTCCAAGTTAGGCTCCCCAAGAGAAATGAATGTGTGAACAGATTCTATATCTGTTTTCTACTTATTTCAGCACGTAAGGTGCCCCCAGGTTGCGGTGGCGAGAAAAAAGGGGGAGGGAGTATGGCAAAAGACTGCATTGGCGTTTCCCATGTATACGGATGTGGAATTATAGCAGCATCAGTTGAAATTCAAAAACGTTGCGGAACAAAATAAGCCTCTCTGAAAGAGCCAGGCATGGCAGATAAGCAACAAACTCCATAAAGGACAGTGTTCCTATAGTGATCATAGATTTCCAAACTACAAAAAAAGTTTTTGCCTGCCACTTCTGACTAATACGCCTGCTGTACCACTACTGTAACACGTTCTGCTCTCTTACTCATTCACAGCAATGCAAGAGCTGATAAGATTACGTTGTCGTGGAGTGACCGATGCAGAAATGTTCCAAAATGTGCTAGTGTTCGCTTACAAATGTATTGCCGTGCACGAGGTCGCATGATCAAAATGACATCGGAGTCTAGTACTCAGAAGGCTGTTTCGTATGCAACAAAGACATATAGTAAAACTTTAGGCAATCAGCGAGTTTAATTACTGCGGTATTTTATTTTGTATCGTATATGATTCCATTGCACGTAAAGTTTACAATGTACCTTATTTCCAGGGGCATACATCACCTAAGAGGAGAGACTTAGTAAACTTACAGTAAAATATACCATCGTCAATTTGGCTGCATTTTTAAGAAATGACAGACCAAATTTCGCGCACATGATGGAAACGTGCATGCAGAGAAAACGTCAGGTTATATTAAATTTTGCTTCTTCTTATTATTTTCTTCTTCAAAATGTGAACCTTAAGTCGATTTTCGATGGGCAATAAAACATTTATTAAATATAGGCATATGAATACATGTAAAGTAAGGTAGGCTAAGTGTAGAGTGTACGAATTTGAAATTTAGTGTTCTATGTAAAAATTTAATCAGCCCCTTTATCGCCCAGGTCTTGTATGGGTCGCGACGATTTTTCATTTCATAAAATGTGCCTTCGCTCTGAAAAATTAATTATGCTTTATTTTGACTTAACAAAAGTTCGTTTACTGGCTGCAACAGCTATTTTGGCCCAAAAATGTCACCGAAAAGAATGCAAATAATTAGTTACTAAGAACATGATTTTATGGAAAAGAACGTAGAAACCAAGGAATTAATTTGCCGTTAGAAATTTTGGGGCGCATTATCAGCAGTGTCTACGAAAGTTACTTACTCGCTTCGCTATTATTTTGATACACATAAGGTTTCTCATAACTTCTGTTGAAAACTCTCGCGAAGTTCGTTGAGAAGCTGTCATTTACCCTGAGCAGGAGCTTCTCAATACCGACCGAGTTCACTGATGAGTTAACAATTCCAGTATTAAGTCTGAACATGTTACGTGAAATTTCACATTCATTTGAATATGCAGTTTTATTTAGATTTTTGCACCCTAAAGGCACTAGTTATTTTGACTTCTGATATAAAACACGGTTGTTATACAGGGACAGTTTTAAAGACGCGATAATTATCTCAACTGTGACAAATTATCAGTTTACTTCGCACGGCTGTGCACAGAAAGGCTAAAAGGAACAGGATTTTAATTTTATTATACCTGAATTACTTGAGTATTTATTTTGGTTCTCATTCACCATGTCATACAGGCTGTTGTGTGAGAGTGTCTGAACTAACACCGGCTCGGTTTTCTCATCAAATGAGCTTACATGGCCATCAGTGACTCGTTACTGAGCATTGAAAAGTGACTAGAAAGAGAAAATTAAATAAAAAATATACTCCAATAAGGCGGTGTGGTTCGTAGAAAATTAGATTTAAAAAATCATGTATTAAACAGGTCTCACTTTGTTCAGGAACAATTGAAGAATTTTCCGACTGCCATCATTAAACAATCGGAATGCATTTCCTGCAGATATCAGTTGCGCCCATTGGTTGCGCTGTTAAAGATATTGGAGAATGAACGAAAAGTGTAGCGAAAATCTGAAACAAGAGAAGGCGTTGTATTTACGTATGACCTGAGGGACAAGTACTTGACGTTGTCGATATGACGTTAAGCGTTCTTTATCATTGCAACCCGATAATGATCACTTCTGCGACAACTGAAAATTTTGTATCACAACTTAATATGAAAGTGTTTCGTTTCATACTCGTCTACGGTATGGTCGACATACATTATACATTCGACGCACATAATATTCGCAAATTTTAACTAGATTTCAAATCAATAAACATGTAAAAACTAATCCGTAAGAAATAGTTTAAAAACTAATTTTCAAGTCGCTAATGGAAGTTCACTGGTCAAAACTTGTATAAAATAGTCATAGTGTACTGGTTCATCATTGGACATTCGCTTTGACAACCAAGTAACACAGCTAGTGAAACAGCTGTTTTAACTGGCCAGTTCAAATTTTACCCTGATTCGCCCACGAGTAAATCGTGACTTTTTATCATGCATGGGAAAGTTGACAAAATAATATAACTGATTAAAGTTAAAGTTAAAGTTAGAGTAAGAAAAAGTTAACTGAATAATGTTAGAAGTTAAAATCCACGCAAATTAACTGATAGTAAGTTAAAACAAAATTAACTGGTTCAATTTAAAAATTAAAGAATAACAAAAATTTTACTGTTAAAATAAGGTCTCATATAAAGTTTTTCGTCGATGTTTATTCATAACATAAAAAAAAACTTCAGTCCCAGAAATAAATTACCACAACTGGTTGCTGGATGCCGAATCAGATAGCTCTACTTATAAATTATGAATTAACAATCTTCTACAAAACCATTTGAAATATAAGTTCTAAAATAAACTCTCATAGCACAATTCAGCACGAAACGAGACCAGCGCAGTGACTACAAAAACAATCGAAATGTGCATGACGCACGAGGACCATCGACTGCGCAACTGTGATTTTTGAGTAGTGAGAGATTGTATCGTCAGATCGCAACGGTGGCATCTCTCCTACCTCATAATCAGGTTGTGTGTGACTAACGATAATCTTCGATTCAGTACATAACGATAGTGTATCGATATGTATATCGCGGTGTTGCACTCGTCGGCCATCAAATACGTTGCGTATTTTTAAGAACTTTATGAAGATATTAATGGCATTTGCATATTTTTCGTTGTAATCTTTGGCCTCCAGGCGATTGCAATGTTAACTAACATTAGTTTTAATCGTTAGCCAGATATTATAACGATTAAAAGTAAAAAAGTTAACTAGTTTTAAAATTAACTAATAAGTTAAAGATTACACACAAGTTTGACGGTTAGTTTTAATCGTTCATTTTTTAACCGTTAATCCCAAGTATGCTTTGTATACAAATGTTGTAGCGGCAAACAATAATACGTCTAATTGACAAACCTGTATTACAGTAACACAATTATCAGTAAATAGCGACTTGTATAATACATTCCTAGTTGTCAAATGAAAACAAGCACTATTGTCAATACTTTAATGAGCGTAAAGCAGTTTACAAACCACTGTTAAAAGTATCCAAACAGCTATAGAAAAATTTGTACATTTTTTTAAGAATTTGGTAATGAATCACTTTATGTTCCAGGTGACAGGAATGTGTTTTCTAAGTTGCTAATGTATAATACGTAACCTTTTTACAGTAAACTACATAATAGTATAAATTAACTAACAAAAATTGTTTCAAAGTACACAATAAAATCAGACACTGTTTGATGGCCTAATTACTTACATTATTCGTACAGGTGCCTTCAAATGAGTAACATAACTATTTTCTGTGACTAGTTGAGTACTTCGTCAAATGAAGTAGTTAGACATTCTTTTATCGCAGCCTAAAAAATCCGAAACAACCATGAAGTAAACATTTCCTGCGTGAAACGTCATTATGTCTAGCGAACTGATAAAAAAATTCTCACGGGCCCAGTTCCATGAAACATTTTATTTGCAATGTTGTTTCCATGTGTCGATTGAGTCAACAGTTGTAAATTCGTCGCACTGAGTGATTCTATGGAAACAAAATTATTTCACAAATCCAAATAGCAGGGATCAGTCAATTGACATATTATTTCATATATTATTATTTGTGTCTGTTTTCCCGAAAAATGAGAAGACATACAGCAGGTGTGAGCAGAATACTAGAGTTGTTGAGTTGAGAGATTTGGGCGGCTCTTAACAACGAGGTCTTGAGAGCCGATGAGGGTGAAATGGGGTGAGTATGGAGCAACGCTGAAATGCAAAGGCGTGGGAAACAGTATATACCCGTGAAAACCCTCCTACCAGCGGCATCGTCAGGCACGATTCCCACAGGCGAAAGGGTGAAAAAGAAGTTAGACTTTTAAGGAACTCTTAACCGTTTCATTCCCGCATTAATATACAATTTATGATGTTGCAAATAAGGAATGTTTTGATTCTTGCTGTACTTAAGCTGGCCAAGAACTTTTTATTTGTTATATAGGCTGTTTACGGTAAAAGGAGCACATTTGAAAGCCCTGTTTAAGATTTACTTGTATGCACGTTGTGTATTCCTTCGCCTTAGGTAAGGTTAACATTGTTATCGGCCTCGTTACTTTATTCATCCGTTGGTCAAATGAAGCTGTGAAATTATTAATAAAGTAAACACTTTGCATATCTGCTGATTTTTACACTTCGATGCATTAAAAAACAGAAAGCAAAAGAATAAAATTTTAAGTTATCACCAGTGGTTACTTCACATTTTTTTATTTGAATTTAAGATATTGAATTACATTCCAGCCATCGTTACCAACTTTACAGGGTGAATGTCACTCAGTGCGCCCTATAATACATATGCATGCTGGGGCAGTGCCTTTTTTTCTAAGGTTCATTTCTAAAGTGCTCACTTTATCGTGAACAGCCTTTAACAACCAACAAGCTGTTGGATTTGTGTTGAGTAATCAGGAATATGAACCCGTTATACTGTATCGCAGTAGCATGGTTTACGAATCAATTACCCTCAGGTATAGGTCGTTCACGGTAAAGTGAGCACTTTTAAAAACCCTTTCATTAAAAATAATGGTCAATAAATATATTCTATTTTAGATTTATACCTTAACTTCAGAGTGCGGTGGAATACACACACTGCGTTTGTTACTTACATGACAATATTTATTTTAAAAGGTGGTTAAAGGATTAAAAATGGCTGAAAGGAAAAAGTAACTAGGGTTTCAGAAGTGCTCACTTTACCGTGAACAACCTATAAGAAAACTGGACACTGAGTCATGCAATGGAGTGCTGGTCAAATATGACCCTCCCGCGCGACATGTAGACAATTGTCTACACTTTACATGTAATAGTTAACATGTTTCCTGTGCCTTGACAAGCTTGATTTTAAACGTTGGGCCTGGAAGTTAAGTTGTGGAGGATTTTATACGCAACTGGTCGGTCGAGATGGTGGGGGTGTATGTATCTCCAGTGCCCCGTGCTGGATCCTCGCGACACACTCGAGCGGTGGGCGGCCACTCGGGAGCGCCAGCCCCAGGAAGTGCGACGTGCGTGCGGAACTGCTAGCCTCTGACCGCGACGTTCACTCACCCATCGCTGCGGTTCCCGCACGCACGCATCTTCCACGACGACCTCCGTGACGTTGACCTCTGCCTGCGGGCCGTCGCGGCCTTCGAACACTCGGTGATCCGTGGCTGAACTGTCTGCCCTAGACCGCGGTTACACGGGACGCAGAACTACTTCACTACAAACACGTTCAGCTGTTAAAGAGGTTGCGTTACCTTCGAACGAGTTCAGATCGCAGTTGTTTCTCGTTCAAAGTGAACCGTTTTCATAAGTCGTTTCGAACGATTTCTCTTCTCTGCTGCGCTCCTATTGGCTGCTTCCAAGTAAACATACAGTGTAATAAATATTTGCTGTATTTGGCGGGAATTCCTGCACTCGTTGAATTAACTTAAGTTTAAGGTTGAATGTACTAATACCCACCCATTATGCCATTAGAGTAAAAGTGTAAGTTTCATAACAATTAAAAAGATCAATAGTGATCTTTTTGGAGCCTATTATAATTAAATATCATACATTTCCAGTTCCATGTTTGTTGACGTTAGAATTTCTATAGATTTCGTTCTGCTTTGGTTGTGTAACAGCGGAAACACGTTCTGTTTTTAAACTAGTTCAGAAATGGCTACGGAATGATTCAGCTGAATTTGTTTAAGACCACTCGTATAACCACGGCCCTACTGTCTTTAGCTCGAAGGCTTCCTTCTCATAACCCAAACGCATTAAACGATCGGTATTAAAGGCGATCATCCCCGCCGCCGTCTTGGACTCGTCCATACAGTATTTTGCTACAAGTTACATTTAAGAACATTTATAGGATGTTCACGGCAAAGGGAGCACTTTTGAAAGCCCTGCTTAAGTTCTACTTGTATGCATGTTGTGTATTATTCCGCCTTGTGTAAAATTAACATTGCCGTGGGCCTTATCACTTCAGTCATGCATCGGTCAAGTGAAACTGTGAAATTATTAAAAAAGTAAATATTTTACTATTCTTCTCATTTTTACACTTTGATGCATAAAAAACAGAAATCAAAATAAATAGTATAAATTATCAAAAATAGTTACCTAACACTTTATATTCAACGTTTAGCTGTGGAATTACTTTCCATCCATCGTTACCAACTTTGCTGGGTGAATGTCACTCGGTGCATCCATTAAAATATATGTAGGCAGGGGAAGTGAATTTTTTCTAATGTTCATTTCAAAAGTGCTCACTTCATCGTGAACAGCCTTTAACAGAATTTTTGCATGGCATGCATAAATTAGAGCAACTCAAATTTTATCAAATTATTACAGCTGCATGGCGTTTATTAGTTTCTGATATTCGGTAACTCAAAAGATGAACTTAATCTTTTCAGCACCGCTTTAATTTACTGTTTCAGTTTTGCAATAACATTTTTTAGTTAAGTGCTGTACTTATGCCGATCGATTTCATGTTTCACTACCACAACCAATTAGCTTTAAACTTCCTGTTCGACGTTTGCGATATAAACAATTCATAACCGAAAACAGTATCGCTGTTCACGAATCAGCTATAGGCCGTTCACGGTAAAGTGGGCACCTTTTATGGACCTTCTATATTATTCCTTTCATCCAATTTCCATCTTCCTGAAACGTTGCAATGTGACCAATAAACACAGTGTTTACATTCCACGACCCACAAAATGTAATGCCTAAGGCTGCAATAAGATATATTTATAAGTTGTTAATATCTGTTGGGAGGGCCTTAAAAAGTGTTCACAGTACCGAGAACAGCGTACACCCACCAGAGAATCGTTGGACACTAAGCATTGTAGTGTACAGTACAATCGGAATATAACCTCTACGTGTTCCTTGGGTATATAATTGTGTGCACCGAGTCTGAATAGGTAAAGCAGCTCATTCGAAAGTGTTCGTCAGAAACATGAACCAACCGAGTGACGTTCCCTCGGGAAAATAAGAAGCGTTTTCCAATCTCTTGTACGTACCGAACTAACACTTGCTCAGATTCGCGACCATAAAATACGGACTCTAGACTGTAAATCTGATTAGGAGTTGGTGGGAATGGGTCATATCTAGTCGTGACTCGTGGCTATTCGCTGTAACGAACGTGGCTGATCTTGCAGAAAGATAAACTACAGTAAGCGTGCATGCAAGGCCGGAACTGGGTACAGACGGCTGCAGCTGGTGCAGCACCAAAACAAATTGGGTAAACGCTGTTCACGATAAACTGAGCACCTTTGAAATCAACCTTAGAAAAAAGTCACTGCCGCTACCTGCATAGGAATATTTTAACTGGCGCACTGAGTGACATGCACCCAGTAAAGTTGGTAACGATGGCTGGGAAGTAGTTCCGTATCTTAACGTCGCATAAAAAGTGTTACCTAACCATTTTTATAACTTAAATTATTACTTTCGCTTTCTGTTTTTTTAATGACAAATCAAAGAGTAAAAGTTAGCAAATATGTAAAATATTTACTTTTCTAATAGTTTCACGGTTTCACTTGACCGATTCATGAATAAAGTTATGAGGCCCATCTCAATGTTAATCTTGCGGAAAAATACACAACGTACATGCAAGTAGATTTTAAGCAGGACTTTCAAAAGTGCTAATTTTACCGTGAGTACTTAGTTTATATTCATGGTTGACTGAAAACTCGTTAAATTAATTTGTAAAAAAAATATGAAGCCATGATTACGTATATATGTTCAATGGCTGCGTCTAGGTGAGAAGTGATTTCCTTTCTTAGAGGACTCCACGTCTTTCGTTCGTACAAGTATGAAGTGTTCCCCTGGATTGACACCGAATAATAGCTAACGCACACGTATGCACAGTATAAACAACCACCAAATAACAACGCGAATTTCGTAGGTCTCTATATATTACAAGCTACCGTAAGTTATTACAAAGATGTCCGTGTGTAGGATATCATGTAGCCACTGTCACATGGTCTGTGTGTGCTAAGTATGTCAAAACAACACACACACACACATAGCGGATAAAAATTGAAAGCATTTAGCGCCCTTAACGTTTCAAATTCGACAGTTAATTTGCCAAGTTTGTGAATGTCTTTAAAGCGGTTTACCCTTTGCCGATAACACGTAAAAAGCATACAGACACAATTAACCGCAATCATATTTAAATGTCTCGTTTATGTCTCTATTTCAGTTGCTCGATTTCTGAAGTTCAGTACTGAAAACAATCTGGCATTGTAAGGGGAAAAGTTCACAAAATACTGTTGTAGGACACGGTTCTGTCAATGTACGTAATATATCGTGAATAGTAAAGTCTGTTCATGCTTACTTCCATATTTTCTGAAAACCTGATAAAGTTATACTTTTGAGATATTCCTCCGCCTCGTGCAAACAAAGTTTAACCAAGTCAAAATTACACGAAAAGGGCAACGCACCACATTTGTGAGCATTAAGTTTAATAATATTTTGCCATTTTTACTAAGCATTACCAACATATAATTTTCTCTTAGTTTTAATTTTTATTAATTGTAAATTAAATATTATAATTTGTTGATAAATTATAAGTAAAATTTCAGCTAAACTAAAAATAAGATACTTTTGTGTTAACAGAAGCATCAAACGCTTGTGATACGTGCAATGATTAGGAAACAAGCAAACACATCCAACATACGCTGATTTTTCAAAGGTTTTGCTCTAAAAGTGTGGAGCTACTGTAACCTGGGGTATACAACAGGCAGCATCTTGCCGAACACGAGGCTGCTGACAGGTGACAGTGGTGCTGGGAACATATGACATAGGCTGGGTCGAGAGGGAGGGGTGGTGGTGGTGGTGGTGGGGAGCGAAATGAGGATGTCAGCGGCGCAATCATGTGGCGCGGGAGGGCGGAGGCCGCCTCAATTACCCTGATGACTGCAATGACGACCAAGTGGCCGGGTCCTCGGACAGATTGCCGCTCCCACTGTGGGCTGACCGCGCTCCGTGACCTCTGCAGAGCCTGCTCGGCACCCCCCCCCCCCCCTTCAAACCGCCCTTCAGGGTAACGCGCGTGCAAACACCAGCCACCCGCGGAAATGAACATCCTGCCCACGCTAGTGATGGCGCAAACTGATTATTTTTTGCAACATCGATTAATCGATTCTTCATATTTACCTTAATCGATTAATTGATTATCAAGAGATTATTCGGCGAAATTATTCAGTATATTACATTATGTAGAGTTTCAGATACAAAGTTCAACACGAACGAACACCCAGTACGCACGTTCGTACATCTGTTGTTGAATGTTTATTGTTATACAAAAATAATGAATAAACATCTTGGAAGACTTAAAAACATAAGGCACATGTTAATAGCAAATTTTTACATGCGCTGGATAAGCGCCATGTCACTTTTCTTCACAAATCATAATGTCAAAACTATTAGACAAATGTTTTAAAAGGAAGTAAATTAAACATGTATAGTAAAAAATTTATTAAGTTACTGTTTTAAGTGCACAAGAAATATCAGAATTCAAAGTATAACTGTATTTAATTCCAATATTATTTTCCAAAATTAACTTTGCAGTGGCGATTTTTTTAACAATCGATTACGGTTTCGATTTAAAAAATCGACATTGTTTACTTACGATTACTTGAATATAATCGATTATCTCCATCACTAGTCCGCGCTGCATCCGCGCGACGATACTTGCTGCAACTTGCCAGCACTACGTGCGTTACCTGTGCTTCCCAGATTTTCTCGAAAACCTCGCGTTGCTACGGAAAATTCAAGCGACGCGATAAACCAATAAAAATTAGAATAAACCTATTCTGTTAAATAAGCGAATGGGAACAATTATATGATACAGATATTTTTCTCATTTGAATGAATTTTTTCTTAGAAATTGTGACTGTTTTGCACCGGTCAATTACGCTGTTATTAACATCTACAAAATATTGGCCATGAAATAGTAGTGTATTCAACGAGATTAGACGCATGTTTATAATAAATTTGTTTTCCTTGGGAAATTATAGGCCTACTTTCTACTGCGGTTTGATAAATTTCAAGCGACATCTGTAAAGTTTTTCTCGATTGTAGGAAGTAGTTGTTAAAATAGAAATAATGAGCAAAACCTGTACAGGTGTTGGCTGAATATTAATTTTGTGTCGCATTTATTTTTGCTTGGGGAACACTCAATTTTTGGTTTACACTTTTAGATACTTCCTTAGTGAGTGAAGCCTGTATTAAAAATTCATTCATTTTTATAAATATGCGCCGTAGTTACGCTCGTGATGTTATCCTCGCGGCCTTAAGAGCCGAGTTTGTGAGATAGTTTCACTGCATCACTTACATGATTACGGCAGAGATCTAAGAACCCCTGCATCTCTGCCTTCTTATTTAATTTGCACAGATTTACAACTCTTTTTATCTCCCGTTGTACTTCCCAAGAAAGTTTCTTGTAAAAGCCAGCTCGTTCATTCCCCTTTGCCAACATGCTCAGGACGTGACTAGAATTACCGGCAGATAGAATATCACGTCGACGTAATCACATGGCAGTGATATCACAACTGGTTGGAGGGTAACGAAGAATTGAAACTGGCTCTTGTGGGAATAACCATGGGCGTTACAAGGTGGATTCACAACCTCTCGTAATGTACGTACGTTTTCTGTTGGCAGACATTCAAGTAAAAACGTAACTTTGCGATGTGAGATTATTATTGTGTGTTTTGTTTTTGTAGGCTTTGTGCAAAATATACAGGATTTCGTGTATTAGTGTTATTATCTTAATAGTTTTAGTTTGAATAATATACTTATTATTAAATCGGACATTCTGAATGGTTGAGCGTTTAGCCGTACGCACGTAGAAGTTGAAAGTTGAGCAAATCTACCTCTCTTTTCTTCGCTAAGTGTGGCTGTGACTGGATGCATGAAAATATATAGTGTTCAACTTATATTCGTACGTACGCTACTTGGAAGTTGTGGATCCATCTTTAGTGTCTCACCGCCCACTTTCGTATCACTCCGCGTATTAGCGTTTCGCCAAAACTTCCCTTGTGTATTTTTTAACGTGACTTTAATAGTGCATACGACGTGCTTTAGTAGAGCTGTGAAGGGCGATTTTTGTAATGTAGTATTACTATAACATTCCGTGCTTAGTTACATACTTCATGTAAAATCACTTGAGAAAATAGTCCTTATCAATAAGTTCTGATAATCCACTGAGCAGTGCGCTACCTATAGGTCGAGTAGAATAAGAAGAGACTGGAAATAAAAATACAAATCTATTTTACTACTTCCTGGATTTGAAACGTTTCTGTTGATTTCACAGTTGGCTGCACAAGATCCTTGAGCTAGCGATGAAGCACCACAATAGGAGGTCATAATTACACGAATCCAGTCAGTAGTGAAAACAGTTTGTCGCTTTGGCCATAGCCAATGAAAAAAATCATAGCTGCTTGAGCAGATATAAGAGAGTGAGTGAACTGTAGGCGTTGAAGTATTATTAAAAGTGCAATATCAGCCTTCTGACGAGGCGCCCCGCCCTGAGCAGTAAGGAAGCCGGCGCGGTAGGCCGTAGCAAGGCCGCGGGATGGTGGACGGACAACACGACGACGTGATGTGGCGAGTCGCGTGGGTGGCCCGGGCGTGTCCGACAGGTGCGGCCCTGCATTGTACAGCGGCGACCTTGCCCGCCGCTCACTGGTCAGGCCCGTGGAGGTATTAGTCTGTGGAGTGGAAGCCGAGACACGAAAGTGAAGCCGATAATGAAAGACGAGGACAGGGCTAGTAGTGGCAAAAATATATGTATGTTTTACATTGCTTACTATGTAACTTTTGCCACTTATAATATGGCGGCTGACGTAAACAATCGGTCTGCGCATGCGCAGTTGAAAGAAGCCGGACAAGGCATCGGCTTCACTTGATAATCGTGCAGAAGATAGGCTGTTGCCACTCCATCATCAATTACCTCCATGGTCAGGCCCGTGATGGCCCCAACACCGCCCAAAGAGTATGCCAGGCTGAACCTCCTTGCGTATTACCTCTCTATAACCGGGCCACTAACGTTTCTCTTGTGACCAACATAAAAACAAATCATTATTATTTCGTAGCTGTTTTATAACATTAATATTGATCAAATATAATTTTAGAGAAAATGGTAAGTAATTTTTTTATCATTAATAATTACCAAACTGATGTAATTAAATTGTTTTTTTTTTTCTTTGCAGGGCGGTACCTATATCCAAGATTCCCAGTAATCCAAAAAGTTAAGTTTCAAAAACAATTTTGCTTGTTTTGACAGTTAACTGTACTATTATTATAAAAGAGACAAAATTTAGCTAAAGTATGGATTATTATAGGAAATAATTGAAAATTCGTAACCAGATAAACAGCCCAAACCTAGATACCAGTCAAAACAAACAAAGTTGGTTTTGAAACTTACCTTTCTGGATTTCTGGGAAAGGTGAAGTATTTCACAAGAGTGTTTGGCTTCGAATTTTCACAGTGAGGAACCCAACATCTTGTTACACATTTATTTTTAATTTTCCCCGTTTCGAAATTGGACTCAATCCAATTCACATATGAAGCTTGCAAACAACTTTGTCAAGAACGCCAACTTTATTGAATAATTACACTTAGACAATTGAAAACATTTATTAAATTATTTGCTTAATGCCTAACGTGTGAACGGTTAAAGTTGATTTGGTCTTAAACGTAAAAAAAGGATAACTCTGCTTGATCGCCGATCCGATGAATAAATTATTTTATAATTGAGTGACTTTTCAATGATGGTACAAATGGAATAGTTAGTGCTCGATAGGAGCCGCGAAAGTCCTATGTAGTGACTGGCCCCTGACACTGCCAAGTCGAAGCGCACCCAGGGATGTTAGATGACAACTCGGAAGTTCTGGTACTGGCCTCACAAAAAAACTGGTATTTTAGATGAAATAGTGGTACGCCGTGTAACTTCACGCTGCAAAAATAGCCAAGCCGTTATTTTGTGTATTCTGGTTAACAGATGGCTTCACACCACAATTTTTTTTAAACAAAATGCACAAACACTTAAATGCATGCAACAACTCCGAACTATTGAAACGCAGCTTATTTACATTAAGACAAAAAGATTGAAAATGTTCCTTTTCATTCTGCATTTTAATTTTTAAAAATGTAAACAGTAAGTTAGTAAAAGGGAAAATCTCATACACATGTATTGCATGTAGCTATTACTGATACGTAAGGGAATTTAATGTAGTTTACTACATAAAAAACAGTGCAAAAACTTCAATCAAATGGAATTAATTAAAATAAAATCACAGTAGTTCGTGCCCGCGGCGATGCAATACGGAACAACCTACACGAGACGAAACAGAATACTGAATGAGCGAGATTCATGCTCGGAACTTGAGGTCAGTTTTGCTTTGCCCTAAGAAACGTTTTTTTGCAAAGTAAGGCACGGGATTCAAAATAATTTGGTGGTGCTTTTTGTTACAAGTGATCGCAAGTGCTGTAATCTTGGTATTTGCGCGTACCAGGACGAAAGTATATTGGTACGTGGTACGGCACCCTGAGAACTGGTATGCGTACCAATAAACTGGTACGTTTAACGCCACTGAGCGCACCCGAGCATATTAGCGGTGCCGACCATATGACTTGAACTCCTTCAGCCATATACAGGTTAGTCCTGAACTACAGGTACAAACGCTGTGATGTGATTCCCTAACGCCGTATCAGTTACAAGTCGTTTTCCAAAGCGTTTATAGAAATTTTTGGCTCGACAAGACGCAAATAATAATTTTCAACACCTTCTTACGTTGTTAGATATTCACAGCGTTAATTATTCTGGAAGCACTAATAGAAGAAAATAACTTTTTTTTCTCTCTCTTTTTCAGTCAGTGCTCCGAGAATAACGAACGTAGTGAATTTGTAACAATTTAAGGTGTTCAAAATTGTTATTTACGACTTGTCGAGCCAACAATTTCGGAAAATACTCTGTAAAACAAGTTGTGACAAAATTATATAAATATACGGTTTTCGTGCACCATTCCCCTTAAGAGAGAACATTATACAACCCAACGAGCATACAAATACCAGAGACGTCACTCAAGGCAAAACAGCGGAACGCATAGTTTTTTGCCCAGTGCACATGTGCCAATGTCAAAACAAAAAGAGAATTGTGTTCACGGGTTGGCAGTACTGTAAATGAACAGTTTTCAGCATAAAATTTAATTCGCCTAATTCCACCCATTTCAATTTAAATGTGTTCAGTATTCACATCTAAAATATGTAGAATTACATCCAGAAATGAACGGCCACTGTGAGCTGTCAAGTGCCAGTACACAACGACAAATCGTTGTTAAAACACTAACTAGCTTACATAAAAGACAATGCACGGCCGTACGACAATGTAATGCTCACATCATCACCAACATCGTAGAAATAAACGTGAATTTATATAAATCATTGTACTTCAGTCTCTGCAATAGAATCAATATTACTATTATTTTTTTTTTAATTTGGTTGAAAAATATTCATAAAACGCTAAGCAGTTTATTTACAGTATATCAAATCATTTTAAGTTTTTATATTGCCGATATTGGACTGGGTAATTAAACAAAATCGAATCGGAAAACAATTAAGCATTCTGTTTACTCCTATCCAGTTTCTAGGGGTTGAAACGATCTACTGTATATCCTACATTAATTCCTAACGGAGGCAGGTGCCCTTCGAAGATCGTTATTTAAAATGATTTTAATTCAAAGTAATACAACCTACTTGATATGTCACAATAATTCCGTGAATGTTGTTTTCTTGAATCGAGTTCTGAAATCTGTGAACAATTGTTGGGTAATATCATCTCCAGTCCTTCATAAAATAGGGATTGTCATGTTTTTATCCAACAAATGTTTGTAACCTTAGATTGTTTATGACTTTAAATTATGTAATATTCATGTGTACATTGATGTGAAAAAAAAAACCTATCCATGGTGTAACTCTCTCAGGCAGACTGTTGCCGAGGAAACAGAGGAAGTTCGTAAGGGTGCAGGTTGGTTGGTTGCCAGAGACCCTGTTGCCTGTTTCCTCGACAACGTTCACCTGAGAGAGTTACACCATGGCAAAGTGTTTTGTATAGTGTGTTCACGGTTTATTCACATTTTTCCATTCGAACAATTAAAAAAATCTCCCCATGTATTGCGTGTTTGGTTATTCTTAAATGTGTCATAAAACACAAGATTTTTACACTTCCGTTAACATAAAAGTCTCTTATTTTTGGTCAAATTGAACTTTTACTTATATTTTATTTATAAATTCTAATAATTCATTTATAATTCACTTGAACAAAAAACAGTGAGAAAGTAGGTGTGTTGGCAATGCCCAGTAAGAAATAGTTCTCTCTGAGTGGGCACGAATGCGGTGAGTTGTCCCTTCGGTGAAAATTTTTAGACTTGGTTGAGCTTTGTTTGCCTGAGGCGGATGAATATATTGGAAGTAGAACCTAAGCAGGGCTTCAGAAAAGTTTGAAATAAATGTGAATGGGCTATACCTTCGTACACAATATTACGACGTAGCTTAAAGCGATAATACCCTAGGGTTACACACATTTGTTGGATAATGACACCGCAGCCTTTATTTTCTTAATAAATGAGGATATAACCCAACTATTGTTTGCAGATTTCAGATCCGGATTCAAGAGAACGCTATTTACGGAATTCTTTCTTCTCGATTGCGTTTTACATTCTTAAATTTTGAAATATCGATGGTTAAGGGCACCTACCTCCGTTTCGAATTGCTGTAGGACATAGGTCGTATAATGATTTCTATTTCATTTTGCATAGTAAATCGCCTCATAGCGTTAGTGCATGTAATCCAGGACAATGCTGTATAGAGACGATTGTTATGAACCCCATTAATTTCGCACATTCTTTCGGTGACAGACTTTGAAAACGTACATATATCGTGTGTTCTTTTCATAACTGCGACACACTTGTCTGGATACGCCCTTGGTTTCTCTTTAGACAGGCAAAAAAAAAAAAAAAACGAAATCGTGTGGCCATAGCATGCACAAACAGTGCGAATGAAAATAGGCGCATCTCATCACGGCACTAGCCAATGAATAGACAGTTATGGTCCAGGTAGGGAAAGGACAGAAATCTAGGATGCTGCCGCGTGAATTCGCGAAATCCGCGTATCTCTAACGACTGTTAATCGTGGGAAAATCTGACAGATTCCTAGGTCTCACCGCACTGTGCCCTTGACAGCAAATTATCTTTTATTATTGGTTGTCGTGTATATGTAGCAGCTTTCCCATTTCTCTCAGCCTATGAGAGTTCTGACACTAGTATAACTGAACCGTTATGATTGGTCTGGATAATTCCAACTAGGGTGAAAAATCCGTCACCCTATCATAATATAATGAGGACGTTTCAGTGTTTTGGAAAATATGTATACTGAATTCTTGTTTTGTGTCTTTCTAGTGTTTGTAAGCACATATGCCTATATAGATTTCATACTTTGAGTGCGGTACAGATTTGCAAGAAGCTCGAAGTGAGTTGCTTTCTACCGCAACTTGAACACCAGTTCTATTGGTGTCTGTAATCCCACTTACTATCATCTTGCTGGTCCGCAATACACCGTGCTGCAAAGGCGGCAACGAAACGGCGCCGTGGTTCGTTTGATGTGGGCGAACCCATTCTCTGACTGGCTTCGCGAGGCTCTGGAAGTGGGCTCTGTGTCTGACTGGCTACTGCGTGCTGTGAAAGGTTCCCTATAGGCTGAGCCGCCGGCTTGCGAGTAGGTTACCAAGCGCTGGTTGTTGCTCGCATGTTCGGTCAGAATTCCTGTTCCATCTCTGTGTACTCGCCTACTCTGTGACCATGTTCAACACTGTATCGTGCAACGTTCATTACTGGCCGGCTGTCGGCCAATAGGATGGCGATTTGCCAATGTCCCAATTAAATTACCTTACCTGCGTGACGTAGCTAGGGGTAGTGAAATTTCGCGGACATATTTTAATACGAATTATATTTCAAAACACTGTAGGGTCTTTTACCTATCTTGATTGTCTGGATTACTTTTTGATACGTGCTAACTGTCTTCACACGAATCACGTGTTGCCATGCCGATGTTGCCGAATTCTGAGTAGCCTTTTCAAGCAGACAGTAACCAATGGCAATAGACAAACTGCTGTTGGTTGATTTTAGTATTGAAGTCTACCGTCTGCTCATATTTTTTCGCAAAAAATCACTAGCTCTAGACATAGCCTACAATCAATTGTGTTTGTTTGCATAATTTATTCTTTAATAACTGCCAATGTGTCATTACGTTGCCATAAACGTCGTGAAAATTGCTCACCAGGTAATATTACGTCGCTAGTGTCTTCTAAAGTGTCTGACGTCTTTATATTAACAGCACCGAGCCAGCCAGGCGCAGTGGCTGATCTTCTGGTTCGCATACGGGAGCACCTGGGTTAGAATACCCGTCCGGCCAACCTGATCTTGGTTTTCCTTGCTTTGCCGAAGTCAATTAAGGTGAACGCTTACCACAGGCCGTGGTAGATTCCTGCTTCTCTGAGCGGCTTGCTCAATATCTAATGACCTCGCTGTAGACGTATTGAAGTTAATCAAAGTTGGCTGTAACTTGTATAATTGGGCCGCACGTTGTCGATGCAGAAGAATTTTCTGCGAGCTTTGAACTCGGTGAGACGACACTTAAGATTCTGCACTCTACCTATTTTGTCATATACCACTAGCTATGTACTTAGGCATCTGTTGTTCATATAGTGTTTTATACACTGGAAGTGAAAGACGTTCTTTGTAAGTATGAACAGTATAATTGGCAAGCCAAGGCTCACATTTTATTTCACGCTGTAACAGATCTGGTGGTTTGCGTTTACTTACCGACATATCTTTATATTACAGCAAACCTCATATAACTGTTAAATTCATGCGACGTCACGAGCACTCAAGAGTGTTAATTTTTTGTGTTGTGACGAACAAATTTTTTTGTTTAGAACTCTTTCAATAACAGTATAATGCTCTGTCATATGCTGGGAACAATACAAATGTGTTTGCTTGTGTGATGCTATTGGCGGCAGCTGTTTACATGACTGTGGGATGTAGCGTAAACAACGTGAGGGACTTTCCTAATGCGATGCCACTTTCTGCTGAGCACAATCCAAGTTAAATATTAATGTACTGAATTATGCCTACGCATAAACATGTTTCACAACTAACGATGTAAATATACATTTTTTTAAAACTATATAAGGTGGTATAAGTTTAGTTACAAACTCCAAGCTAAAAGTCATGATTTTAAGCTTTATTCAAAATTTGCTACACAAAAATTTCTCTATTATTTTTACAACAGAAAAAAAATTATTGAAGTAATATTTTCTGTAATGACCGTTTAAGTGCTGTAAACCCTAATAGACTACTGAGGAATTCCCTACCAGTAAACAACTTCTTCTTAAAATCATTTAAGTTGCGATTCACTAACGGATGCGTGAAATGTTTTTGTCCAGCCTCGCCCAGAACAAACGTCTGCCGGCTTTGTTGTATGTCAATTTTCTGACTGAACGAATATCTGTGTTCCTGCAAACACGGTTGAGTTGGCATCGAACAGAAAAAAAAAACACAAAAATGTGTGGTTACCGCAGACACATCTCACGCGCGCATTTGTAATTACATACCACGTTTCAATATCGTCCCGAAGCCAGGTGATGTTTGGAATGCTTTAAATATTCATCTATCATCAGAGATTCGTAAATTTCCCCTCGCAATGGGATTTCAAAAATAGGAAGGGAGGGAGGGGAGGCTCAAATATCGCCGAGCGTGAATGTCACGTGATATGTTTTATGGGCCCGGAAATATGCGTTTTTATTTGTTTCCATTTCCCTGCTCTGCTCATCGCGAGGGGGAGAGGGGGAGGGTGCCGCTGAACTAGGAAATAGCCGACAAAGCTTTGTGTGACTTCGCAGCCATTCGAGTTCCGTGCGGTGAAAATTACTTTTGGGAAATAATCAGTCTTCCATTTTTACAATACATTTTTTTTCCCGTGGCCCTCTGTTTAGATATGTCGCTGTTGTTTCCGCTGTTCCTTTGAGTCGTCCATTTAATGAATTATAAGGTACTGTGTGTCTCATTGATCACCCAATATATTGCTGTTATTGTCAATTGTCGTTCTGTGATAAATTGCTTACGGCGTATCCAGGTTCCGGAGAAAACACAGGTTTTAATTACATTTAAATTAAAGAATTATAGAATTATACTAAGTTTTTCTCAATTTATTAAAAATGCTATAAAAATATTTATAACGTTTATTTCGACGTACATACGTGTGTCTACCCATCTTAATAAATTAAACTGACAGACATATACGGTGGTATAAAGTGCACAGAATGCAGGGACCTAAAATATATTAATTAATATAAATAAAACAGGAAGAAAATAGTCACGTTGGTAACACCTACTAACAAATATTTCTTATGCGAAATATTATTACACTGAGTGCGCACGAATGAGGAGCGTTGTCACTCTGGTCCAATTTGCTAGACTCGGTTAAGCTTTGTGGAGCACGAGGCGGAGGAATATACTGGAAGTAGAATTTTAGCAGGGCTTCAGAATAGTTTGAAGTAACCGTTAATGGACTATGACTGAGTCAAAAGGCACTGCTGGATGGAATACAATTCAGTAACCCCCCTATTTTGCTATCCGACCTTGTTTGAATTCCGCAGATCTTCTGTGTTCACGCTTACATTCTTAGGCTTACCGTGGTGCGACGCAAAACATCTTAGACCTAACCCCCCCCCCCCCCCCTTCGCATCCTTTTCTAAACACACATGGAATTTTTCAAAATATTTCTTTGACTGGATGTAATTGTGTACTAAGCTTTGAACTGCCAATACTGTTGTTACACATGCATTCGTTTTATCCTTACTAATATATAAATGCGAAAGTGTGCTTGTTTGTCCTTCTTTCACGTCAAAAACGGAGCAACGGATCGACGTTATTTTTTGCACAGATATAGTTGGAGGGCCGGAGAGTGACATAGGCTACTTTTTATTCCAGGAAAATATCTCATTCCTTCAGGAAAATTCTTATTGTAAATAGATACTGTATTAAGCTTTTCTTAGGATTTATTACTGCATAAAAAAAAGCATTGTTAAAAAAAATTCCGTAATTTCTCCTTTCTTTTTTTGTCTATGGGCTGTAAACATTTGCTTCCAAAAATCCGTAGTGGCCCAGTGGTTAGAGTTATTACAAGTGGGGCCACAGTGACCCAGTGTATAGATATATATCAAGTAAGACCGCAGTAGCTCAGTGGCTAGAGCACCCAATAAGGGGGCCGCAGTAGCTCAGTAGCTACAGAACCCAAATAAGGGTGCCATAGAAGCTCAGTGGGGAGAGCACACAATATTGGGGCCGCAGCTGGTCAGGGGCTAGAGCACCAAATAGTGGGGCCGCAGTAGCTTAGTAGGTAGAGAACCCAGCAGTAGAGCCGAAGAAACTCAGTGGGTAGAGAACCCAATAGTGGGGCTGCAGCTGGTCAGGGGCTAAGAGCACTAAATAGTAGGGCCACAGTAGCTCAGTGGGTAGAGAACCCAATAGTGGGGCCGCAGTAGCTCAGTCGTTAAAGAACGTAATAGTGGGGCCGCAGTAGCTCAGTGGATAGAACTAAGTGACACGCGCGTGAAGCAGTGGGTAAAAGCTAGTAAACAATATATTCACCTATTCCCACCGATTACATGCTAGTAGGTTTTCAAAGCAATCCGCCTCTCTGGAATCTATACACTTATTGAGATATCTGTGTATGTTTTGGTAAACGCCAGTTTTTAACGGTTAGTCTGATCGGTTATAGGTGGATTTTAACTCCCACTTTTAACAAGATAGTCCCTGGCCTGGACCGGTATCTTCACTGTTACACAAAATTATCTCAGTCCCATCAGACGTCACAACTGTAGTCTTATGCATTTGATTTTTCTTTCTAATCAACAGACAATGGCTTAGAATACCTTATGGAAAGTTGTAACCTAAATGTTAAACGATAAAATGTAATACCCGAAATTACGATTGAAGATTTACATGCTCTATCCTTTAAGATATTTCCCTATAAGATAATATGTCACACAATGACGCACTTGCATCAGTTTTGTCACTGAAGTTCTCTATATTTGACACTCACGTATTGGCCACTAATAATGCTGATGCTTTCGACTAGCCGAGTAGAAGAGTAAAATTTGGTCTGGTAATATTATTAATCAATTAAGAAATTATTTCTGCTGGATTATGTAAAAACTTTGCAGTTATAAGTGGCTATAGATAATGCTGCAAAATAAGGGGGTTTTAGTAATATATCTGAAGTCGTTAGAGTGGGCCGTTGGGAGAATCCCGATATAGAGATTTATAATAGATAAATAGATAATTACCAAGAATTTTCAACCCTTATTTTGCCCAAGAAGCTAACTTCTATAACATATAACCCAAATAATAATGTTACTTAGATTCTTCACGTTATATTTAAAAAAAAATCCAACAACTTCTGTTTTGCTACTGTCTTTGCTTATTTGTTTCATAATCTGAAGCTCAAGCAGAGATTTCAATCGGTGAAATCACTACCCACTGAAAATTCTACTAATGATATGCTGCTGATGTGCGGAATCAGTCAAATGTTCTGGGGATCAGTGCTTCAGGCAATGGAATTGACTAAGTACCAACAGAAATAATAGTCGCGAGTTCCAAACGAAAAAATAGTCTCGTAAATACCAAAATTTTACATGTTATAGTTGAGCAGTTTTCGCTGGTTAGCAGACAAATTGCATTAATTTGTATTTAATAATCATTTTAGGGAGGAGGACTTAAACTTCTGTGAAACGCAGTACAATTATTTTCGCGTTCATACTGGTCGGAAATGTGTCCAGACAAGTTGTTATTTGCCCTTTTTCACTCCCGTGTGATTACTACTTGATAATCTTGACGCAGCTGTGAAAATTTCCATTTGTAATTAAAATTTGACCCACTCATGTTCGTCCAGGGAAAGTCCCGTGTTTTCTTGAATTTACATGCTGGCGCTGACCCGTTGTCTGAGTGCCTTTTCCTTCTCATTTGTGCTTAATCCACTCCCTCCGCAACATGCAAGTATTTCACTCGGACGCATTATTTTCTCTTTTTCCCTTGCCAACGTTCTTAATTAAATACCGCGGTGTTCGCCTTCCGCTTCCACCCTCATCTTTATCCGCTCGTACTTCGCATCTCCTCCGTTCCCAGCGCTGTGAAAGAAGTTAAAGAGAGAGGTGGCTAAGGCTTTCTTGATGCGTCGCATTCCTGCGGAATGGGGCACATAACCGTCTAGCGACGACAGTTCGTGGATCTTTTCAGTTTTTTTTGTGCCCCGAGTTCGTGGGGTGGTACGCGTGGCGCCGCGTCCCGTTGGCTGGTTGGGGGCGGGGGATTGAACGGGAGGGTTGTTCGCCAACTGCAGTTAGCGAGAATCTCACCGAGCCAACTATCGTAACGGGCGGCAACTGTCGTCGCGAGTTGGTCTGTCGCCATCCGGCCATCTCCCTGGAGCGGCCCACGAGCGCCTCAGCATCAGGCCCACTGCCTTCTCTGGCTCCTTCGTGGTGAGCTGAACGCTTTCTTATACGTAGTTTGTTGAAATTATCATCGACCCATGCTTGTTGTTGAGTTTTGGGGAGATATCATTGTGGAAGAGCACCTGGGGTTAATAAATATAAAGAAATAATTAAAGGCTGTTCACGATAAAGTGAGCACTTTTGAAATCAACCTTAGAAAAAAGTTACTGGCCCTGCATGCACATATTTTAACGGACACACTGAGTAAAATTCACCCAGTAAAGTTGGTAACGATGGAGGGAAAGTAATCCCGTATCTTAACATCGAATAAAATGTGTTAGGTAACTATGTGTGATAACTTAAATTATTTCTTTCCCGTTCTGCTTTTTTAATGCATAGAAGTGCAAAAAATGAGCAGATTTTTAAAATATTTACTTTCCTAATAATTTTAAAATTTCACTTGACCGACACATGAATAAAGTGATGAGGCATATGGCAATGTTAATTTTACATAAGGCGTAAGTCTACACAATGAGCATACAAGTAGATATTAAGTGCTCATTTTACCTTGAACAGCCTATACTAAATTGATAATATTGTTAAACAAATGGAGATTATATATTTTTTAAATTTCTGGGGGAGGATAATGTTAAGTTAACTACATCAACTACTTTGCTTATAGCCACGTTAAACAGTATCCGAAGGCTGGTTAAAAACGATTTACGGTGTTCGGCACAGCAGGCTTCTTCTGACTTCCATCTCGGGCGGCGTCACTTGGAGATAGACCTTTGCCGCCTCTCCGCATTGCCCTCGTATCGACGTGTCATAACGCAACACGACTTGATTCCCGGGCTGGTAGAGGGGATTCCCGCTCACCGCAGTTTGGTCAATGCGCGTCCCGATTGCTGCAACTGGCTGTCCTGACTACAGCTCGTGTGTGATGGCGCGTTCAGACAGGTCTTCGAATTAAGGCATGTTCACTCCTACGTAACAACTTCTCATATATATCTTCGAAGAATATCACTGCTCGTAAATATGCACTTGCTGCACTACACACTGACCGTGGTATTTGATTCAAACATTTGAATAAACACTCCATGTAAGACGTGTTTGATTACTTCCTAAATATGGTACGTATCACAAGATACTTTCATGTTGACACAAGTAAAAAACTACTTGCGTCACCATAAAAGTACCTTATTTTGTCCAACTAAACTTGTACTTATATTTGATTCATTTAGTGATATTTCATTTACAACTAATATGAATAAAGACAGAGGGAAAATATGTGTGTTGGTAATGTGTAGTAAGAAATAGTTCTTAAGGAAAATATTTCACTGTGTGCATTCGGGTGCGGCACGTTCGCCTTCTGGTGCAGTTTTTTTTTTAAGTTTCGTTTACACGAGGCGGAGTAATATGCTGGACGTATTACTTTAGCATGGTGTGGCGGTGTTTGTCAAAACACACAGGACGAGGACTTTGTCTCAGTGCTTCCTTAATGTGCCCCTACTCACACACAATGATGTCAAAAAAGGGATTTGGGTTGGTTCCAGGGAAAAGGTTAGAATTCTGTTATTTCCTTCCTTTATAAAGTATTCATTCAATTTACAATTGATTTTACCTCAATATAACAATATATTACTTTATGTAAAAATATAATTTCCCCAAATATTTACATGATATATAAAATATGCCTTTGCCTTTCGCCCCGCGGCGCCCACACTTGCAGACCAGCAGGCCCGCCTAGCAGACGTGAGGCGTGGAGCTCGTCAAACACACCCCCGTCGCAGCGAAAGTAAGCCATCCCAAACGACCAAAATTTTCTCAACTTCATATGGTTCCGTCAGTTTAGCTTTCGTTCGATGTGCAGGAATAGCCATCACAAGGGATTCATAAATTTAGAAATAACCGTGATTTTTGGAAAATAATTTAGGCCTACTATATGAGCTTTTTTTACTATATGCCTGCATAGATACACACATGGCAAATTTGCAAATAATTTCTTACAGTGTGCATTACATAAAGTAGTTATTCGTCTTTAAGACATTGTTTAAAATATTATATTTAAATCAGTAGCCAATGACATAAGGTATATTTTTCTATTGTATGTGAAATAGTCAGAATTTTCATAGTCGTAACACATATGCTGCAATATTCCTAATCTAACACTTTCGTAGAGAAATTTTATCGTTACATACCTACCATGCCTGCAGCAATCAGTACTTGTACATTTGGCGGAATAATCCCCATTGGGTTAAAAAGGAAAACTAAGTGGGCTATCAGAAGTGCTCCGTTTTAAAAGTAAACCAGTTGTGTGTATAACTGTCTATGATTAAGTTCTTAATCAACAGGATTTTAATCGCAAATCTGTTGATGACGTATACATGAAACACAAATATATATATATATATAAAATTGCAGTTCAAAGCAAGAACTTCCATTTCGTGGAAGCTGCGAAACGATTCAAAATTAAAACTTTAAAAATTGTCGGAAAAAATCATTTAACTAGCTTGTCATCAACTACAGTGTTATTTTGCTGCAACCACCAGTTGCGTTTTCTTAAACCAAGGCATGATGGCAAACTCGAGCTTTCTTAATTTTCTGAAGCAGAAATAAAGTGTCTCGTAGCGTACTACTCATGCGGAAGTGAAGAAATAAGATAAAAATTTCGACGTGTTCTGTGTTCCATATTAACTAGTAAACCATTGCAGCTATCGTAATAGTTAGCGTAGGCGGGATTTTAGTGCTGCTTGTATGTACAGATGAAGGGATTGTGTCGTGAATTGGGGAAGAGTGTACCAGGCAAAATAGATTTTCGTGAGAAGGAAGTAATGATTGAGAGCTCATAGTCTTAGCCTATCTGTTTTTGCGTAGCTACAGAGCAGGTAAGCGAGTAGAAGCGAAGCGGCGTGGTCGTTCCTTCGGCGTAGACGCACCAATCCCTGACTGGCTGTGCGAAGCTCTGAAACTGGCCTTTTATCTGACTACCGCAATCTGCGGAAGATTCCCTTTCGACTGAGCTTCCGGCGGGGACATTTCCCTCGGGTTGTTGCTGTTCGCCGAGGAAAATCTACCCAGTCGTAGAGTGGCGATTTCAGGATTGTCGTTTCACCCCACCGTCGCAGATGCCATCGGCTAATCAAACTCTGTGATAACGCAGCTGTTTAAACTCTTTAGAAGCCTTGTGGCCCCAACCACGCATGCGTTCGATCAAAAGGTTAAAAAATCGATTTCATTTGTTTAATTTAAACTCTAATTAGTTGATACATTTTTGGAACGTGGCTGGACTAGTTCCCAGCGTTACAATGCTTTGAACTCGCCATATTATCCCAACAGATTTAATTGCAAGTGTATTTTTCCGACCAAATGTTGCTCATCCGAACAGAAAGCGAAAGTTTCCTCACCGTAAGATATTGCATTTATCACATAGTTTTCCACATTCGTAGATCGTAGAAAATGTATCCATTCAGGGGACACTACCAGCTGATATTAATCGATGTGAAAAACCTGGTATCTGTTGGTGCCGCACTCGCCTGTCTTCAAGCGACTGCTGTAAATATTAACCTGCATTTCTAACCATTGCTTGTCAGCAGCTCACGCAATTTTCTGCAAACGCTGACGTCTGTGGACTTGTGCGTGCTCACTTCGCTCCCTCACAAGTCATCCTGAGCGCGCGTCTGACGGAGGTGACATGCGTACTTGATTCCATTACGTCACGAGCACCATGCCGGATGTTGCCGGCTGGTTTTCACGGTGACTCGAGCAAATTTCGTAAATAGCCGAGGTCACCGGGAAGTCAGCACAGGGAGCTGAAACAGAAATTTCGAGCTTGAAAACAAACGTACTAACTAAAACAAATAAGTTTCAAATCAGTTTAACCTGTACGTAATCGACGTCGTCTTGGCATCAAATAATAGTCAACTAGATAGACTTAAACCCTATGTAAGAATAATTTTCCTCTATTTAGTGTTCTACCACCATGTAGAAATCTTTCATTGCCATGGACCTGATGATTTTATTCACGCGCTGGTCAAGCGAAAACGTGGAAATTTTTGGAACCTACAGTTAATATGTTTCTAATATGTCATTTCATATTGTAATCTGTAAACAAAAAAAAAACACCAAATTGGTTTGCCATTAATTTAAGCGGTACACTCTCAACACAACATCAAGACTTGGCAATATGGATGTTTGATTCATTGCTAAGTTAGACGGTAGCCTGGGTGCCATACGCATTCACGGGTTACGGGAAGGGCTTACTTCACCGTGACTCGTGACTTATAGCAAAATAAACAAGCCGTAACCGATTTCCTCCTCATTTTGGAGCTCGTATCCAGGCTGGACTCGTAGTTTTATTATCATAGCTATTTTCACGTGGTTCCACTCATAGACTACAGATGAGGTAGACCGATCTCGCTGGCTGCGCACAACCAATCTCTGTATCTCAATATTGAACTGCTTCTCTGCCTACACGTCTAGCAAAAATGGCGTGGATTGGGTTTGAGGTTAGAACATTGTTTAATAAACAAGTGCTTTTGAGGTGTTTTTATACTTCCTATAATAAATTTGTAATGCTTTCTTATTACATTCAAACTCGTAAAAGTATTTTATTAATATAATAGTGCTTGTCATTTAAAAATTAAGATGTAAACAAACACGTGCATCACTGTTGACCATGTGACTTTGACAGTTGTGAATGATTGGGGTAGGTCAATGTTGGGTACATGCGCAGAAGACGAATAAGCGGTCTACTTCATCTTAAATCTATGGTTCCACTATGCGAAGAGCCATCTAACTTAGAGCGTTCTAGACTAGAATTAATTTACACAGTTTTAGTACAGTAAATATTTTTGCTGTGTTATAAAGAAATAATTTGACACAATTATGACAGTGGCGGAAAAACTAATTAAAAAACGAATGAAGGTATATACAGCAATTTTAATTTTGTATTTTTTATCGTACAAATCTCAAAATTAACAAAGTTGATACGTTCGCTTGCAGCTCAAAATGTGTCATGAGAATACTATGAAGAATACTTCCTTGAAAGTATCTTATGTGGTTCGTTCGTTTTTCGTTTTAATTTTATATACCACATTTTTAAGTCATAATATCCAGAAGATAAATCCATAACTCAGGTGAACCATGTATCAGTGTGAAAGAATTTGCAACGCACTACTTGTGGGACTTAGAGGAGTGTGCACCTGCGCATTCAAGGTCAAGAAGCGAGGGAGCGATACGGGCGACCCTAACACGCACGTCTAGTGCCTCAGCGCTCCTACGCGCAAGGTATGCAGTGTTTCCGTCGTGGTCCTGTACTGCGTAAATCAGATCTGTAACAGTAGGATTTTATTACATGCGATCAAAGCCCACGGATTAACCTACGTCCATATCTTTGTACTTTTCTCTTGCCTCTTAAGGAAACTGCATACACAAGCTTTAGAAATGCTATATCTGAACATTTTCCCGAATTTCTTTTTTTTTCCCCTATGACTATACTTAATATGTTAAAAGTAAAAACATAGAGGCATAGATAATTGTTTTTACCTTTTCTAGCAAACAGTCGTATTTACAGAACGTATATTTACTGAGATACGCGAATACGCGCACACACTGATTTCACAAAAAATGTTTCAATGCCCACTTCTCTTAAGAGTTAGTATTCCGTCTCTCCAACACAGCCTGCGCAGCACTTCTGCATTTTCGCTTTTGCTTGGAAGTGAAACAAGATGAAAGGCCGTAACTTTTTGTGCACAGGCGTGCACCTCAATGAATTAATGTTGATCTTTAAAATATCATAAATCTTTAAAACGTTTTTATTCCGATGCTTTCAATTATGCAAGTTTGTCGTTTGTTTCCAAATCAAATAATTGCTATAGACGAAAAACGCTTTCACAAAATCCTAGATTGCTCTTTTAATAATCGTATTGTATTGTGTAGAGCTTATTAACGTCCCGCGTTGCTATGCCTGAAGGCTTATCAGGGCACGGTTTACAAACCAACTTATGACCTAACTTAAACGAACACCCATGCCTTGCCTGGGATTCGTACCCAGAGCCTCTCACGCCCCTGACCAGGGGTGTACTAAACCGACTGCGCCACGGGAGACAGGCTTCTTTGAAGAAGATATTTATCAAATAAACGTATGAGATCTAACTGGTACATTTCGATTAGCAGCGTAATGATTTAGCTATAGGCTGTTCAGGTAAAATTGGCACTTTTGAAAGCCCTGCTTAAGATATACTAGTATACACGTTGTGTGTTCTTCCGCCTTATGTAAAAATAACATTGCCATTGGCCTCATCACTTTATTCATGCGTCGGTCAAATGAAACTGTGAAATTAATAATAAAGTAAATACTTTACGATTCTGCTCATTGTTACACTTCGATGTATTAAAAAAATAGAAAGCGAAAGAAATAATTTTAGGTTATCGCAAATGGTTACCTAACACTTTTTATTCGACGTTAAGATATGAAACTGCTTTCCCTCCATCGTTGGCAACTTTACTGGGGAATGTCACTCAGTGTGCCCATTAAAATATATGCATGCAGGAGTAGTGACATTTTTCTAAGGTCCATTTCTTAAGAGCTCACTTTATCGTGAACAATCTTTAAAACCAAACATTGTGTTAATTTTTTTTTCTAGGAATCAAGATTTTAAGCTTAAATGCTAATATTTGCTCTAAAACATGTTTATTTTTACTATTTTGCATTGTTATCAATAAGTTATCAATGATAACATGTTACAAAACTATCCTCAAATGTAGAAAAATAATTACTCGTAAATACCCTTAAAGGTAATAATCGTCCCTTCTGTGAACTATTTTGAGTAGCCGTTGCCAACACATCGCTTCTCTCTCTGTTGTTAATTCGTATTTAATAAGAAATAAATATAACAAGTTATAGAAGATACTAAGTTAAAGTTTCAATTTATTCAAGGATACAGTACTTTAAAGCTAACCACAGTGTTATATATTTGCGGTATAGAAGTTATTGAAAAAACAGGTTGACATGTTAAGCCTAGGGGGATTTTCAAAGGTTCGTTTCAAAACATCCGAAAGAAGCAGTGAATGGACTAAATTTATTTTCGTTTGCTTTTGTAATAGGAGTTTCATTCATTCCGAGATCATACAAAATTACACTCTCAGCCAATCCCCGAAAAAGGTATATACTTTAGTTTCATTCGTAAATCGCCTGACCCAGTATGAGAGGAGTGAGACTATCGAATTTGAGCCTGTATTCGCTGGTGTCCCGTTTTATTCTGTAGAGCACGTAGACTTGCAATTAACACTTTTTTTGTGCATTCAAGATACTCCGCCAATAAACTGCTTACTCGACAAATTTCGCGGCATTCGAGGTGAGTATTGAGCAGCGCCGTATGAGGGATGGAGGGCGGGGGATCCCGAGAGGGCCCGCGGGATTAAACCCTAATTCGCCTTGGTGGAGCGGGCAGGTAACGGCTCAGCACATGGCCCCCGAGTGTACAAGTGCTCGTCAGCTATACTTGTATTAAGTTTCGAATCTACATACATTTTTTTTTATTTTCTTCAAAATATGTGGGTTATAAAGTACTCGGTAGCACATATACCACCTAAACATTTCTTTTGTGCTTCTGTCAAGCGATTTATTTTATTTGACTTAGTCATATATATATATATTAACCCAATTAAGCTGCTCAGTTGACTGGAAATCTCGCGAATTCATTTGCAGCAGTTATGTTCTACATTTTCTGTATACGAGAGAGACGTCATTTTAATTTGACTGCTGCCACAGTGAGGTGTTTGTACTGAGATTATCATATTCTTCTCACTATTATTTCCCCCTTAATTATGGCTCAGTGACGAGACATGTTAATGAACATGATCAATCATGGCAGAAAACAATGTTTCTTGAAGTCTACCTTGCACTAAATGAATTTGTAAACTTGTGCGTCTGAACCCACAAAACTACACCTCTAGAGCAAAAATAGTTTTCAAAAAGACAGCAGTTATTGAAGTTATCGAATCTACGATATTTTGCTGTATGCATAGTTTGTCATTCATGCCAGAATAATTAAGACATGTCATAAGCGTAAAATAAAGTCATAGCGTTAGTCAAACGACACTGGTTCTTATTTGTTTATAACTGGAATGGTCGTCGTGGTATCCGGACACTTTTCATACGCGAACAGTCCTGATGGTAAAAACCTACTCCCTTTGCTACATATCCATGGCGATAAAAAGGTATGTACTGTGTGACACATTGTGTACGCAGCAGAATTTACAACTTGATAAATAGATTTGATTCTGAACTGGTTTTCAAGGTGTGCACCAACTCCGTCAACTTGTATTTTTAAAGTTCCTTTTCCTTTTATATTCAGCCCTGTTACAAAGTGGCATCATAGTAGCCAAATTCATCTTGGATGTAATTGTCCACCACACAAGTGGTATACTGGTAACAGTTAAAATGGCAATCGTATCAGGTGACGTAAAAATAACCGTTACGTGCCATTCTTTCTCAGATAAAGCCCTCCCTCTCGTTTGAGACCTTGTGGACAAGGGGAAAATTTTACATGAAAATACATTTTGTTCTAAAACTCTTCCAACCTAGGGCTTTTACTGTGTGTACTATTATTTCACGGTGGCGATATCTATAAATGTAAATAACGTAGGGTATTTTCTCGATTCCCGCGTTGAGAAAAATTGTCCATAGCTTTGCAATTTTTGGGTTTAATTCTCTCTACATTAAGTGCAATCCCACATGGTGGCTTCACACATGTTTTGATTCCTCTTGAAAAATGTATGCAGTTACGTATCTAGCCACTCAAGCTCCATCACCCTGAAGATTTTATCGGTTAATTAAGTTACAGTGCTACTACAAAGAAGTTCTTCCATTGTCTCCTTTATAAGCAAATTCAGACTTTTAGTTTGTCACGTTATTTATTCACGTCATTCTTCATTACGTCCAACCATCTGGTTGGATGCCTCTCCTAGGGTCTGGTCTAGAATATCTTGTTCTTAACAACATACTCCGTCTGCTATTTCTTTATGCCCTAACAATACCATTATTTTGTTACTTGGATGAAAAGGTGATATTTAGATTATAAAACAAACATCCCAGTTTGTCGTTATGTGGTTGTATTATCTCTTTTACTGTCTAAATTCTTGACTGGACAATAGACCATGCACAGCCTGTCAAGATGGTAGTTCAATTTTCTATTATTTCCTGCTTACTGTTGGGTAAGTTTCATAGCTGTGTACATGAACTAACAATACATATCTAGAACATAGCATTTCCCTACTTCATGCTGTGGGTCGTTTGATACGTGGATAAAGTAAATTCCACAGCCCCTACAGTTGGCTTGCTTAGCTAAAACACTTTCTCGCCTCAGCTGCTTCCCAAAGTGTTCGCAAGTCTAGGTAATCGAAGGATACACGTTCAGGCTAACATTCACAACGATAAAGGCACTGTACAAATATCTCGTGGTTTTAAAATTTTTAATTGTTTGAGACATCTCTGACGGAATCATTTATTTGAACAATCATAAGCGGGAAAGAATCTGTCTTGCTGGATCGAAAATTATTATTATGGTCCTCCCAGATGTGGGGACTACTATGTAACCACTGCCCCATCTCGCTAGAAGTTTGTCGTTACGGGTATTATGCACCTGCGCGTCCAAGGTTAAGAAACGAGTGAGCGATACGGGTGACACTAACACGCATGCCTAGTGCCTCATCGCTCCTACGCGCATGGAGTGCAGTGTTTTCGTCGTAACGCTGTACCGTGCACATGAGATCTGTAACAGGGAGTTTTATTACAGGCGATGAAAGACAACAGATTAAACTACGCCCGTGCATTTGAACTTTTCTCTTGCCGCTTAAGTGAACTGCATTGGCAAGCTTTAAAAATGCGATATTCGACCACTTTCACGGATTTTTCTCTCCAAGAATACACTAAATATGACAAAAGTAAGAAGATAGGCAATAGTTTTTTTATATTTTCTGGCAGAAAGTCGTAGTCCCATAATTTTTATTTACCGAGATACGCGTTTACGCGTAAACAACGATTTCCCAGAAAATGTTTCCGTACATAGTCCCCTTAATATTCGCAACTGTGTGCGACCGACCATGGTTCAGTTGCATCGAAAAACCCGGGTCACTGCTCTTGAGAACTCGTGCTGGGGTTGTATTTCGGTGGACTTCGCACTCCGCTAACCAAGAAACGGATGACAGGTCACTGTTCCACCTCTGTACACGCTTCCGTGGGAGCGACCACCTAGCACAGTTGAGGTAACGAAGCCCGCGTTACCTCACGTCTCTCGCGCTCAAGAAGACTTCTTTCTCTTTTCCAGTCTCAGTTAGCTCGGTCCAGAGACTGTGAAAGAGTCGGCGGGGTTGAATGACGCGAAGCGATGGTTGATGAACTGTTTCGCTTGAAGAACATAAAGGTTTTGTGTCACGGAGTTGTGCACAGAAATGCTAATCATGAAGGGCTTCTTGACAGTAGTACACTCCGAACTTCGCTATTACCGAAGGTTGGCTGCGGGCCGCAATCGATTATGCCTCTTGGCGTAATGATAAGCCCGCGCCTTAGCATGAACGGCTACCAAGAAATGTATGTGTAACTGTCGGTAAGCGAAGGACACCGCAAAAGCTGTGGACACTCACAAACATTTAACATAAACCTACTTCACACATAACATCAGCTGCATAACTACATTTTGGTGGCTGATATTTCGGCACGTAAACCAACCCAAAAATAGGAAATACTGTTGCACCTTTCAGCAATCCGCCTGTGTTAAGCCACAGGCGGATTTATTCTTTGACCTCTGTTATTTCCCAGTATCGCGATATCGCAGGACATTCGGCCTTAAAGGGAACAGTGCATACGAACTTCCTACCGTTCTCGTAATTATGAAGGCTCACAATATGTCCTTGATGCAACCTCGTCTCCCAGTGGCACAGCGGCTAGCATGCTCGCCTCCCACCAGGGAGAACCGGGTTCGATCCCCAGCGGGGTCGCTCCCGGATTTTCGTACGTGGTAATCGTGTCCGTTTTCTCAAGAGAATCTCCCGTTCCCTGTCCCTGCATTCCGGCGCTGCTCCATGCTCACCTTTACTTAGCTCCTAACCGACTCTCAAGATGGTGTTGTTAAGAGCTGACAAACCTTCCTCTCCAATCCCTCCCCCTCATCTTCGGACCTGTTCTTCCTCACTCTAGCCCCCGATAACCGGGTTTTGTTATTTTTTAGAATTTACACCGAAGTCGATGGCCGAAGTCGCTAAGAATTTATCTTTGGACTGATGTTTTCAAGACGCTGAAACACCGTAAAGTGGATGTTTTGATGTCACAAGTACGGAATGTTTATTTTAGTTTTCTCCCTCCACCTCTCTGGCATCTTCATTATTTTAATTGGAAGCCAGTTTACTACACATTCCAATCCGGATTACAACGGTTGGTTCAGGTTACGGGGACAGTGAATTCAATTTATTACCGAGCTGGGGCTTTTGCTATTGCACTAGGTGTATAGACACATTGTGCAATGTTTGCCTTGAAGGAGCGGTTTCATAAAAGTGCAACTGCCAGGGAAGTGTCCATTGGTTTGCACAAATGACTTGTGGTAATCGAGTTAAGCACACTGTTCATTCACCAACCGGATACAGTTGACTGCACCGAATATAACGGCCGTAATAAGAGCAGTCAAGTTAACCGCATCCGACGCAGTTACCTAAGAGCGATCGTGTTTGATCGTGTACTTTGTGGTAAGACAGCCGCCACTACAGTAGCGGTACTCAGGTTTGACGTCACAGCCTTTTGTAGCGTAACCAAATCATCGGCATTGCGAGCTGCGTTAAGGGCGCCCATAATCTTCGTCGAGGAATTCCGGCCCGCCAAATATGCACCTCTAGGTTACAATACGATTTGAGCGATGTACCACTGCCAGATGCACAATCAGCTTTCTGATTAATTCGCGGTCTCGGTCCGCGATGGTCTAGAACCGGAAATTACGACTATTTTTGTGGCTGTACGTTTTCGTAAATATTACATGTTACTTGATGGTGTTTTCTCAATATTTTCTACAATCACAATCGTTTTTCAGAGCAAAAGTTGTGCTCATAACCACTGCTTTTGTTACCCGGACCGAACAGTGCAGTCTACTATCGCGTTGGAATGCACCTGTTACTACCATAATTGCAGCCACCTGCGATCACGACAAAGGAACATCCCCTTGTGGCATGCCTCGATTGGTGTGGATCGTCTTAGATTTCCTTCAGATATTTGTTACAGTCGTCCTCAGCGTCCTGAGACACAGGTAGCTAAAATGTGATATCTATCTTATTGTTTTGGGGCTAGCTATAGACTTTTCACAGTAAACTGAGCACTTTTGAAAGCCATACATGAAATATACTTGCATATGCATAATGTGTGTTCGTCCGCCTTATGCAAAATTAACATTGCCATGGTCGTCATCACTTTATTCATACTTTCCCTCCATCGTGACTAACTTTTCTGGGCGCGTGTCACTCAGTACGGCCGTTAAAAAACATGCAGGTAGGGACAGTGGCATTTTTATAAGGTTGATTTGAAAAGTACTCCCTTTATCGTGAACAGCCTTTATGGATGGGCATCGTGGGAACGAGGAAAAACGGATCGGATCTCTAAACGAAAAAGAAAAACAACTTCGTTGCCGGTATGCATATCTTGAGTACTTCTCTTCCATGTACCGTACGCAAATCTCGGGGTGCGGTTGAGCAAAAAATGTAGTGTCTTTACCATTCTTTCCATTAGAAAATGAACCATACCCCCGCAGTTAAAACAGAGTAGCATAAAAAGTCAGTTTATTGTGCTTGTAGTATGTGACACTACTGGACTGTAATTTCTGTGCCCCGGTACTCGCTGGGGCTGAAGTTCACGAGGTCTCTACTGCTGCTTCGCACGTAAATGTTACTGGACGTCAGGTGTTCGTCGTCTGTGGTGTATGCGTCGTTTCGGTGGCTGTAGTTTGTTTAGCTGTTTCTCATGACCTAATAAGCAAGAAAGGCAGAATCACTAAACGAATCTGACAAGCCCTATCCTTGGAATTCATTCAAGAGAGAAAATATTCGATGTAGTCACCGACGGAACACAGAAAAATCGTGGTTGGCGCGTATTGAGCCAAGTGTTCAGAACATTTCGGAAGAGATAAAATGTTACAGGGACCTAGATCCTTGTCAGCCCTGTTGATAACGACTCGTTGCTCAAAATTTCGCATCGTGCCTCTGCTGGGTTTCGAACTACTGCCAAATAGTCCTCCTCGCTACACGCGTATGAAGCTCAAGCATGTACTGCAACTGTCGAATAGATTTTCAACTCACCAGGGCGTGTTAGGCAACTACTCGCACTCGGTACGTTGTAAGTTCACTCCACACCGACTTCGTTAACTAATATGACAGAGGACAGAAATACTAGTCTTGTGTACAGTCTGTTCACTGTAAAATTAGCTTTTTCGAGAGTGCTGCTTAAGATCTACTTGTGTGCACGTTGTATGTTCTTTCTCATTATGTAAAATTAACATTGCCATGGGCCTCATCACTTTATTCATGCGTCGGTGAAGCGAAACTGTGAAATTATTATAAAAGTAAATATTTTACAAATCTGCTCATATTCATACGTCGATGCATAAAAAAGCAGAAAACGAAAGAAATAATCTAAGTTATCACAAATGGTTACCTAACACTTTTTATTCGACGTTAATATATGGAACTATTTTCCACCCATAGTTACCAATTAACTTTACTGGGCATATGTCACTCTATGTGCGCGTTTGAATATATGTGGCAGGGCCAGTGACTTTTTTTCTAAAGTGTATTTCAAAAGTGCTCACTTTATCGTGAATAGCCTTTCGGCCTGGGTCAACTCCCTCGCTTCACTGCCGTGCAAGCTGCGATGACTCCGACTGACTATTCCTTTTACGGACGAATTAGAACGGCCGGTTTTCTTCTCCTCTCCGCCTTTCACATAATGCCAACTCGCAAAGAATCGATTCATTTCACAAACGACCCATCACTACTTCATAGGTGGAAAAGAGATGGTACGGATCTTTTCCCTTGGCTCTCCTTGCTAATTCCAGGCAGATGCTGATGTACTTACCTTGTATACCTAGGCCCTCCTAGCTACCTACTGATTTAAAAAAAATCTGATAGCATGTACCTGGTAGAATGTTTGTTGCTAGACGCGTGGCGTAATTCAAACTATCCCCGAATTTCGGATCATCTCTCGACCAGGATGTTCGTTCGTGGTCTTTATGTTGCTGCGTACGGCAATTTTCCGATTCCAGCGTTTACGTTATACTTAGTTAATAGATGAACACTATCGAAGTATCTTAACGTACAAGTTACCTTGGGTGACACTGCATCTATTTTTCACCTTACAATGCATTCTAGTATTCTTGTATTAGTTCGCACTAATATTTGCTATTGATTGTGAGATTGTTGTTACCAAGCGTGTAACATGGGCTGAGTTTTTATTTCGAAACATCTGACAATACGTTGAGCTAAAACTTTTAGTGTTACTGTTAAAACTATTTAAAACATTTAAACGATATACATGTTTAAACACTTTACAAAAACTCGTATTGCAACGTCCAGGGGAATTAAATAAAATTAGGTTTTTGCAGGGAAATCGTTGCCCATATTCTACATACACTTCACTCATAATTTGAGTGATAGCGTGTCAATTATAGTATAGCTTATTTAGTATTATTTTGATTTGTGAGTTAACATTTCAATATTACCGGGTGAATTAGACGTCCTTGTGGATTTGTGAACATAAGCAGCCTGCTAATATTAAGATGTGTATACGCTGTTCACGGAAAATGAACACTTTTGAAAGACCTGCTCAAGATCTACTTCCATGCACGTTGTGTATTCTTCCGCCTTATGTAAAATTAACATTGTCATGGCCCTCATCACTTTATTCATGCGTCAGTCAAGTGTAACTGTGGAATTATTAAAAAAGTAAATATTTTTAAAATTTGCTTATGTTTACACTTCGATGCATTAAAAAAAACAGAAAGCGCAAGAAATAATTTAAGTTATCACAAATGGTTATATAACCCGTTTTATTAAAATTTCAGATCCATCCATCATTACCAACTTTACTAGCCGCATGTCACTTAGTGTGCCCTTTAAAAAAAAATGCAGGTAAGAGCAGTGAATTTTTTCTAATGTTGATTTCAAAAGTGCTCACTTTATCGTGAACCGCCTTTAGTGGGCCATTTTTCCTCGTCCAATGGTTAGACTTTTACATACACGTATTTTGAATCACAGACGTGACGACAGCCAGATGGTATTCTGCAGTGAGGTCCATTCGAAACATAGCTAATCTGATGTATCTAAAGTTCAGTCTAATGCTACAATTGCTTTTATAAAATGTTGCTTTCGTAGGCACATCAATGTTCCTCACACCCCCTCCAATGAAAATTCTTAAAGAACGCTCTGTTTATCGTATTTTGTTTTAAAAATCGTTACTCCAGAATTAACTATTATGTGACAAGTTATAATTGTTTTTTTTTCGTGCGATTATAATGTGTGGGTTATAATAAGACTAATTAAAGGCTGTTCACGATAAAGTGAGCACTTTTGAAATCAACCTTAGAAAAAAAAACTGCCAATGCCTGCATATACTTCAACGGGTGCACCGAGTGACATGCGCCCGGTAAAGTTGGCAACGATAGATGTAAAGTAGTTCCATATCTTAACGTCAAATTAAAAGTGTTAGGCAACCATTTGTCATTATTTAAATTACTTATTTTGCTTTATTTTTTTACGCATCAGTATGTAAAAATTAGCATATTTATAAAATGTTTACTTTTCTAATAATTTCACAGTTTCACTTGATCGACGCATGAATAAAGTGACGAGGACCATGGCAATGTTATTTTTACATAAGGCGGAAAAATACACAATGTGCATACAAGTACATCTTAAGCAGGGCTTTCAAAAGTGCTCATCTATAGGGCCTAATATAATAAGGGCTCCTGATTCATGAGGTTGGTATTTTGAAAGTGTATCCAGCCAGACTTGCGCGGTTGTTCACACGTGTATCGCATCTCATGTGCGATGCCCACATATGTCACTGCAACAGTCGAGGAACGGAGGGAGTCGGGACGCAACATGTGTAGTCCTCGTTGCCGCGCGAACAAAGCGACCGACCTGACGGAAGAGAGTCCTGGGAGAGTACAGTTGCTACCAAGGACAAGCTCACTTGCAACACACTCGTCGCGGTTGCCTCCGTCGGGGCTGCAGAGTCACTTTCTACCGAGCTGTTCCAAACAGTCTGGGGTGTTGAGGGCGGCGCTTGACCGCTTAAGGTCGCAGGTTCAAACCCCATCAAAATACGTCGGAAGTTGTCATTGCCTGACGGTGACATCGTTAGGATTTATATATTTTTTCAGATGAATAAACAAATTTCCTGCGCATTCATTTACAAAATTTCTATTAATATGTTTCTGTTACTTAACTGCAGGGCATTTATTTTTTCCCCTTCTCGATTTCAAGTGTACTGTCATTCGAAATTTGCTCGTGCAAAATTGTTTTTTTTTTTTTTATGTTATTGATTCATTCACATACTGGATTATCTGTAAGATTTAATTAACTGAGATGCAGCTTTGTCCTCTGCCGAAACGAACTGTAAACTAAGAACTCGATTAAATACAAGACGGCTCTGTTCAGTCGCCTGAAAGGTTGGCATGTTAGTTAGCAATACGTTACTTGGTCAAAATGTTGCCACCAATAACAGATACCATTAATGGCTAGTCACCTGCCTGACAGAGAAAGAAAATGTGTAGCAAAACGATGGTCATAAATTCTCTGGAGAAGTGCATGATTTTTTTCTCATTGCAGAGAGACCCGGGGAAGCGTGCCGCGCCCAGAATTAGAACAACATATCCGATTCAGGGTTGGTTAAACTTTTTTGAAAAGATCCCTGCCCGTTACAGCAGATACTCTGACGCTAACACTGACTACCATATTACATAACTTCATTAATATTTTTAGCAAATCAATTATTAAAATATGTTCTGAGTCACTAAATGGGTGTAATTTTAAAGTGATAACAAATTTGCTTGCGTGTATGTTCATATGATCAATGGTTTGACAACGAAGAGTACTAAAATAACTTTAGTATAATGCGAAGGGAGGACCACTGGTTGCATCTGGAGCTAATTTATACAATATTCAATGAAAGTGACATTTCCAGCGACCGTTCTATGTCAACATCTGTGACTTAGTTTGTTGGTTTTGACGCTTACTTACAGTACGAAGGGCCTGTGATCGAATCCCTGGTGCACTCTGGAGCTGAAATCAGTAATTTCAATATGTCACCTAACTCACTGAAAATTTGTTATAATTAAGTGCTACGAACGCGTTAATCGATGGAGTTCACTGGGAAACAGTGTATAGAGAAGTGTAATAGGTACTCTTGAAGTTATTGAAAATCACAGTAAAATCAGTGAGGCTCTGTCAGATGAATGTATAGATCACACTCTTTAAATAAAGTGAGAGTGAGAGAGATAGTGGGAGAACCCATCGTTACTCACAAAGACGCTCAGATGCTCGAAGATGGGTGGGAAAGAATTTTCTATTCGTAGCTGAAATGCAATGTCGGTAACAGCGCATCAAGATATTGAAATATCGGTAATATTGGAAAAGCTATAAAATTCAACGCTTCGAGCTATGATAAGTTGTTATAAATTTTGCTAAGCGTAACGCAGTAAGTGATATTAAAAATAAATCGCGCTGAGAGCAATTTTTTTTTTAAATATATCACACTGCTAGCTAGAAAGATATTATTTTATACGACTCGCATTCAGGAAGTGGTGGGCTCAATCTCGAACATAGAGGTACTCTGGTAGAGTGCGCAAGCCAGTTGCACAGTACACTTTACACAGTTACACTTACAGTACACAGTACACAGTAGCTTTTGAATCCCAACAATGAACGTCTTTATTGCCCCAAGAATTGTCAAAAACTACGTAGTTTCGAATAAGTTTAGCTAACTATTCACACAAATGCGTGTTTTTAAATGTCCATACGCTTACTCTGGTAAAGTTTTGCAGTCTATCCGCGGCTCCTTCGCACTATTTTTAATAGTCTTTGAAAAATTACCCCATGTATATAACGTGTTCGGTTCTTTCCGAAGTATATCATGTATCACGAGTGTTTCATACTACTGTTAACTTAAAACTTCATGATTGCTAATTAAATTGAACTTATATTCTGTATATAAATTTAATTTTTTAAATTTTAATTTATTTGAATGAAAATAGAGAGAAAGTAAGTGTGTTGGTAATGCCTATTAGGAAGGGGTTCTCAATCAAAAAATTATTACCTGAGCGCGCACGAGTGCGGTACTGTGTCCCTTGCGTATAATTTTTTAGACAAGGTTCAGCTTTGTTTACAGTGTGGCGGAGGAATATCCCAGAAGTAGAATTTCAGCAGGGCTTCAGAAAAATTGGGAGTAACCGCGAATGGACTATAATTTAACAGGATGTATACCAGTTAAGCTTATTTTTTATGATATGAGTTAAATGAAAAGACAACAAAGTAAGCGAGTTTCCGCTATACTGTATCGAAATGTAACTGGCAGTTAAACAGGCGAATTTTGAGAGAATGTTGTGAACATACGCACAAGAGGAAAATAAGTTATCTATTATCCCGACCAGTTGCACTTGATATGACTTCTATTCCCCTTTCCCCTCCCCACAACTTCTCCTAATTCTGTTATTATGGAAATATTTTCTAAAGTATGTTCACGATAAAGTGAGCACTCTTGAAATCAACCTTAGGAAAAAGTCACTGCCCCTACCTGCATACATTTTAACGGGCGTCCTGAGTGACATGTATCCAGTAAAGTTGGTAACGATGGATGGGAAGTAGTTCCATATCTTAACGACAAATAAAAAGTTTTTTTTTGTGCATCGAAGTGTAAAAATGAGCAGATTTGTAAGATATTTAATTTTCTAATAATTTCACAGTTTTACGTAACCGACGCATAAATAAAGTGATGAGGCACATGACAATGTTATTCTTACATAAGGAGGAAGAATACACGACGTGCATACAAGTAGATCTTAAGCAGGGCGATCAAAAGTGCTAATTTTATCGTGAACAACCTATACGTGAATGTTTATGTGGATATTCAGTATACAGCTCCCCATTGATCCAAACTTTAGTTTTGTTCCCTTGTTAACCATTGTGTGTCAAGAGGTTTCAGAACTGCCACGTTGCAATCCTGCCGTGACTGAGTGAACAACGCTGTGTAACAACAACCTTGGTGAGGAAGGAGAGAGCAGTCGAACGCGACCTTGAGTGCTATGTTACGCGAGTAAACTAAAGAAAAAGATATTATGATCTCTACTTATCTACTGAAATAAATGGACTAGAGCTGTTTAAATATACAACAGTCACTTGTCTGAGTATAAAAGATTTTCGTTTATTGATTTTTGCGGTTCTGTTCTTCTCTCTCTTTTGTTTTTGTGTGTGTTCTGAGATAATCGCTGAAAAAAAAACAATATATATTTTCGAAACCTGTTAAATAAATAATTTTTCAAATAAAACATGATTAATGCTTCTGGACGAAGTTTGTTTTTAGTTTGATTTGACGCTATATTTTTCCATTATTTCAGTTTACAGTTACAAAAATGTAGAAGTTATTCTCAAATTCACGTTCTACAATTGAGAATGGTAATATTCGTGTACAACCCTTGTTCACAAAGGTTAAATATATTGACAAATGGTAAATGTATTTTCCGCGACTAAAGAAATTCCACTTTGCAACATGCGATTACCGTGGTTAAGGTGACACACGTATCAGTGCACTTTCGTTTTTTGAGATTGTTGATTTAAAAATATTTTAAATAAAGTGAATGACCTGAAATATTGAATTTTATAAGAAATAATCGTTTCCAAGTTTGGAATATATTTAAGCTGCTATTGGGTTCATCGTATTATTAATAAGGACGGGATGAACTTAGTACAGTTCGTTTTCAACAACTTCCAGCAGAAGGTTAGTAAGATAATGTCTGCCCTAATACAAAGGTCAATGGCTAATAATTGGTGAACAATTCCTATTAGAATTCTCGATTGATTTCGTTTTTCTTTTCTGTTCTCTTAAAAAGTAAAATTATAATTGTTTTTTATGTTTTTTTTTGTCACATGCTACTGGTGAAGTAGCGCACGACTATTACAAAAAATCGTATGCTTCCAACTGAGTTCCGGCGCTTATCTATCTATACCTGAGAAATTAATAATATAGTAATTGCCAATGGTTGACTGTATACCTTAAAATTAAATTTTAAAAAATATATAGCCCTGTATCTAGACCACGTGACAACTTTAACTAGCATGAGCCCGTTTGAAACTGTTCGCGAACGCAGATATTTTGAAGGTGTTTCTGAACATTTCAGTAGTTCCATATACATATGTTTAGAACTCGCAGTCGTATGTGCCGGTAACTTAAAACCGACATTTATTTTTATAGAACCATGATGACTGTCACAACATGCATTCGCTTTTCTTTGCGACTTAATTTTGTTGTTCCGCCTAGTATTTTTCATCTCCACGATCATAACATGTCCGTGACAAACCTTTGAAATCTAAGTGAATACTAGTGCCGTCCACTAACGTCAATGTTTCACTTTTACTACTCTTCGAGGTGCAGCTCTACTTCTGTTGTGCTCTGATAGTACTCTTGTCCATTCTCCTCGACGAAGTTCAATGACCTGAAATCTAAGTGAATACTAGTGCCGTCCACTAACGTCAATGTTTCACTTTTACTACTCTTCGAGGTGCAGCTCTACTTCTGTTGTGCTCTGATAGTACTCTTGTCCATTCTCCTCGACGAAGTTCAATGACCTGAAATCTAAGTGAATACTAGTGCCGTCCACTAACGTCAATGTTTCACTTTTACTACTCTTCGAGGTGCAGCTCTACTTCTGTTGTGCTCTGATAGAACTCTTGTCCATTCTCCTCGACGAAGTTCAATGACTTGAAATCTAAGTGAATACTAGTGCCGTCCACTAACGTCAATGTTTCACTTTTACTACTCTTCGAGGTGCAGCTCTACTTCTGTTGTGCTCTGATAGTACTCTTGTCCATTCTCCTCGACGAAGTTCAATGACTTGAAATTTCTAGAGTGTGAAACGAAGCTATCCCCACAGGACGTACTCGCGTAGTCAATATTGATTGGAATGACTTCGTTACATCTGCTTCTGCAGTCTGACACCGTTTCAAACAATTCATTGGCCAGTTCTGTGGCAGAGCGCGCTATGACATTATATTTGGCCCGTAGTGTTCTCAGTTCGAATCCTGGGGAAGGTTTCGATATGTGTACTGCATTTAACGTTTCTTTATGTTAATTTAATATCCAAACAGACTCCCAAATATCCAAATTTTAGATGGAAATATTAAAAACTAACAGTTGAAATAGTATTGTTATTTAGACGTAAAGCCATGCTGGTATTTTTTTTGTAGGAACATTTTCCATTTTTGGCAATGATCTGAATTTGTGCCTGCTGTAATTTAAATATTACTTGGAAATACCGGAGAATGTACAGTAGAAAACATAAAAAGCTACGTTTTCTTTAAAAGCACAGGTGTTGAAGAATCGTATTTCAGTGTTTCATAAAATCATGCATGCAATGTTAGTTTAATTATCGACTCACGTCTACACTGTATGGAGGTGAATACGAGACTTCACGCCTTCGTTTTGCACGTTTCATTATATACAAAACATTAATCAGAAAACGCGTCGTCGTGTTTGTGGTAGAATGCGAGACTGCGTTAAGGGAAACACTGGCAGTACGTCTGTGTGATTTGCCACCTACACCACGCGTTCGACAGTCAACTGGCGTTACAGTCTTTCCGTCTGTGCAGAATATCCGCGGATACCGTAAACGTCGACTGTCTCTGAAAAAATAAATAAATATATACTTATTTTATTGGCATACTTATATTTTTACTTGTGGCGAACACAAAAGTTATTTAAATGTCATTAATAAACTTTTGTGGCCCCTAAAAATATTATTTTGTTCTCACTACAAAAAGTTAACCAGGGTTGACTTCCCTGCAAAAGATTTTCTCTCCGCGTATACTTTCGTAGGTGCAATCAATCCTGTAGCAAATTTCAGGTCAGTCACGGAATACGTTAGAATATATATTCTTTTTAATTAATGAGCCTGAAATTGATAGTAATTTTTAAACAAAAAAATGTAAAAAATCATTGTGCCACATTTTTTGGTGTTGATCACAAAATTATTTGGGAGTGGCCACTAAACTCACTTTTATGCTGGAAACTACAAAATGAGCATCACTTTTGCAATAATTTGCAAACAAAATACTAGTGTTCACTAAAAAAATTAAACTTCTATCTCAAAATGTAAGGTGAATATTCACAAAACGTTGCCAAGTGTATTTGCTTCAATACCTTCAGAATAACAATTGCAGAACGAAATGTGAGTTTTTCAGGTTGTAGTCTACAGGGTTGAAAATACCCGCGGTTTTTTCTTAACTAGTAATTTTTAATGTGTTGCTACGTATTTCACGCATCAAGTAGGCGAGTAAACTGAACATAAAAAAAAAATACTAGCTCTATGTTGAATTATTCTCCGTTTCTTTTATAACCACCGTATTGCAATATATAACGAACATTTTAGTACCATTTGTACCCTTAATCTTTACGTTTCTGCTGCAAAATGTGAACTCCCTCCTCGTAGTCAAGATGAATTAAAGCCGTGACAGGTTTTGCCGCTCTGTATATTCCGTTCCGCGTCACTAAGTAAAACCAACTGCTACCAGGGAACCACAAATTTTTTTCCCCCCCTTTCTCGAAGCGCTCCCTTGGCTCAGCCACCCAGGCTGCAAGAGGGCAAGCAAGCAAGCAATCCACGATTACAAACTCTTCCTCGGCTGTGAATTCAGTCGCTGCAAGCATTTTTCCCACGAAATTTCTTTTTATCTCGCAAAGCTCTGGAGTTTCACTTTCAGGAATATTTTTTCCCCCTCCCCGAGCCTCATACTGGTTGATTTTTCCAGCGGTTGTTACGCCTGGCGTAACGTGACCTCGGGGCTGTAGTTGACGGTGCGTGCAGAAAGCTGCGGGAAATTACATCTGGAGATATCTCGTTTCGAAACCAATTCCAGCTGGCAAGCACACGTCCTGCTCGCAAATTCACGAGACAGCGTGTCTTTGAAGTGCGTCTTTGACGTTCGTCAACACCACCACGTGGCGACGGGGATGTGATTCTTCCAACCCTTTTATAGAGCAGGTATAAAAATTCCTCGATGCTGTTCAAATGTTCGCATCGTTTAAATTTGTAGGAATAAATCTCTGGCAATGCTATATTTATTTGCTGTAGTTCGATTATTGAATTTGGATGTAAAAATATTCTGCAACTAGAGAAAATTTTTATTCCAAATAAGGGACGTTTAGAAAGTGGGTTAGAGCAAATATTTGCATCCCTGCCCTCCCCAATAGTCTGCGTTTAAAGAAATCTACCAAAAGTTTAGTGGTAAGCGTAATCAAATAATAATCGTACTTAACGCGTAACAGTGCGGTTTTCAATAAGTGTGTCTTTTATAAGTAAACTTACAAAGTCGGCGCTTATATTATGATTTAAAAAAAAACATTTATTTCCCTTCCACAGGATAATTACCCTACTGTGGAGTTAAGATAAAACTCTAAAGGCTTGAATATTACAGAAATTAGAACATACATGGCATCACCAATTTTCAAGTGTTCAGAAAAATCGTATGCTTTTTTTTTTTAATTTCTAATACACATCGTCACTGAATTAACATTGATATTGTTTCGTAGTTGCAGATTCATGTGCAAAATATGAGTAAGTAATTTCGTACTGAATTTAAGTCTAACCGTAATGATTTTTTTAGCTCATTGTTTCGTCTGCGCGCATTTGCAAATTTAAAAATGGGGACACACTTCCAAAGCACGCACAGTGGTGCAGATACTGCATTTCTTGGTTCAAGAAATGGTTGTTCCAAAATAACCTTATAATGCAATTGGAGCATTTCAGTGATTTCTTGGTAGGTTTGCCGATTTGTAAGTTTCACAATTAGGCTCATAAACGCTAATTGGAAGCGGGCCCTCCTAGCTGTGGTAAGCTCCAAACCACTTTGCCTCCAGCTCGACGCCATTCTTGTCGCAGGCTGTACGCCACCATCGCCAATCCAACCTCCTCGTCACATGACAGAGATGTCTTAGCGTGGCATTATGGCGTGGTCAGGTCTCAGTTTAGGCGGCCTGCCTAAACACGCCATCATTCATAAGTAGAGGCCTGCAAAGTTCGCGTCATTATTTCGTGACACATTAAACTTAAAACCCATGTACTTTTGCAATACGTTTGTGATTGGTCCCGGTCCGTACGTTATTCGACATCCCCCCCGGGTAACTCTGCGCCAGTAAATGAACACTTCACAGTTATGTGCCCCAATCACGTGCTGTTCAGTCAGAAAAGGAGTGACTTCACATCTAGGTGGCAGCCAATGGAGAAACGATATGAGCCCGAGTATATAGAGTACTGTGAAGTGTAGCTTGATGCTAAATAATAACGCGAATTTTGCAGGTCTCTAGTCATAAGACTGCAACCAGTCCGGCGAGCAGCAAACTGCAGCAAAAGGAGGGACGCTGCTGCCCGAGACTTTGATATGTAAAACAGTAAACATCCGCTCCGCCAGACTGAGGACCAGGTGACGATTGCACGATGTCCCGGAGATAGAGAGCCACAGTGACACCTCGCATGACAACGGCCGTGCAAGATGCTGGGCCAAGGAGCCTGACTGCTCGCTGTCGTGACCGCCTATAACTTCATTAGCCTGCGGGATCGATTTTAAGGATTCCTCCTTAGAAATTAGTGTAGATATAGACCTAGCTTAATAGTTAGTGTAATATAACAAAGATATCCTGAATACATGACAAATCCTTTGTAATTGTTGTAGACTTTTATATTATATATAATTTTATTTTTATTTTATTATTCCTTTTCTTTTATTTTAAATTAATATGAGTCGCCCAAGCCTTCAACTCATTCCCTGAACTCTAAGAGCATACACTGCTCTGCAACTTCATGAAAATAAAGCCATTTATAAGCTGGCCACCGACGACCATTTTACATGTGATAATCAATCTCGACATTATTTAACTCGCAGAGACAAATCTGTAGGAAGATGTTCGCCTTACTGCTGCATCTCGAAAGAATTGAGCATGGCTTTAAATTATAACTTGTCTGATAGAGGTGTAAATAAAAGTTAAATTAGTTTTCATAGAGCATTTATATTCAAAACTCAGAATCAAAGGCATGTTGGTTTTTGTTGCAAACAGTTGAATTGGAGCCATGACGAGCAGTTTCACGAACTGAACCATCAGTCCCAGGCGAATGCACAGCTTCGGTTATTACAAGCCCGAAGCTGCCTGGATCACAGGACGAGGTTGTGATTTAGCCGCCTCGTTATCACCTCCGTCCCAACTGAATAATCACACAGTTCACTCGCTACCCAGCTATTTTTCTTCTCCCTAGCAGACTCGGAAAGTGAGAGAGAGAAAGAGAGAAGAGAGATAGCGACAAGGTCCTTTATCAGCCAACGCTCCATTTGCCGACTGCAGGGAGTTTCTGAAATCCACATTTTTTTTCATGCGGACTGCTATTTCCCTTTTCCAATTGTAACATGCGAATGCGTTGGTTTTTCCTCCCGAGCGTGTCAGACTTTACAAACACGTTTGTTGCAGGCACGTTTTCATGGAGAATAAAACATTACACACACAGTATTTAAACATTTAATAGTTACTGGTTCTAACAAAGGAAGGGACTTTTGTTGTATACAGCGGTTCGTCTCAACTGAAATACAATACTAAATGTAGCTGGTTTGAGTGCAGCATCAGGAATGAACGTTCAACTTCATTTATACTTGTTCGTGTGTAAGATGATTTGCTGGAAACATTTTAAGTCACTAAGCAGGGTACATTATATAAGAGAGTTGTTCGGTGAAATACTGAAAATGATTTTATAAAACATTTATTACTAGAAATTTTATTAAATTATTTTTTACCCTTTTAATGTTTAATTAAGAACAACCCACTTCTCCCATCTTCTCGCCGACTTTCGGAAGACGTCTTCAAATACATGTTTTGATATGTGCTTTAAAATCACCATTAAGACCTTCGCCACATAGTCGAATTTTCGTCCTTTGAGGTCGTTTTTCGTAGTTGGAAACGAAATAGTTCACATGGTTTCGGATCTGGACTATTAGAGATGATGGGGAGCCGTAGAGATGCCTTTCTCGACCAAAAACGTAACAGCCGTCGTCAACGGTAACTTGCAGCACGGTAAACTGTAGTCTCGTCATAAGATGTACGAATATCTTCACGCGTTTCTGAAGCAGTCTTGTTTAACGGAACACAAAACTTTACCCTGAGTAACTTTGCTCTCGCCATAGTGCACTTTAGAGGCGCCTCAAGCTGTAACGCTACTGACGGACAAACACTGTTCTTTGTGGCAATCTGCATTCTCAGTCTTTATTTAACAACCTTCGTAGAATTAATATCCCCTTATAAAGTGAGCACTTCTGAAGCCCTAGTTACATTTTTCTTTCTACCAATTTATATCCTTCCCCTACTCGTTAATGTAAACCCTGCCATATGAGTAATAAACATAGTGTTTACATTCACCATACCCAAAACCAAAAGCCCGACACCACGATGAAATGTATTTATTGGTTATTATGTCTGCTGAAACAGCTTCAAAAAGTGCTCACTTTACCGTGAACGGCCTATATATCCTTTTCTGGTTATTCTCAGAGTTTTGTTTAATTTGTGCGTTGGCAAATTTATTATGGCACGACTTCAAAGCCTCCCTAACTGATGGCCAAGAGAACAATATCTTAACAACATTTTATGCATATTTTTGCACGTTAATTATGTGCATGTTCGGCGCACTTCATTAGAGTGTAATTGTGTAAAAGAAATTAAATAGCGTGCAAGTTTCTGTGACACGGCGTTGGCGGAATGAAAATGTGTATATGTTATACATCCGAAGGTAGGGTAAAACGATATGAGGCACATGCAACTTGACTGACTGTCTTACTCTATGGACAAACATCTCGTTTTCAGCCTATCTGGGTGACAAGTGGCTTGATTATACGAACACGGGAATGGAGAAACTGTGGAAATAAATAAAATTCGGAAGCCGGAGTACATTAAGAAATACGCAATGCGGTGTACGCTACCATTCTCCTTTAGAAAATTCTTTAGCCTGGTGGCAGACGAAATTAAAATACTAGAATTTTAACCACTGAACTAACTGTGGCAAAAATTGTTGCGATTTCCAGTGTTGGTGTACTTAGTAGAACGAGAATTGGAAATTGAAAATAAGTAATTTATTCAGGTATCGCACGTTTTTTTTACTACCCTTACACAGTATATAAAATCAACATAAATGCTATAAATAAATTTTTTTCATAGAAAACAAAAAAAAACACCACGTCACAACGCCAAGAATTTACGTGTAAACTAAGGTTTTCTAAAGCTTGCCGTAGGTTTCCAAAGAAAGTTAATTGCAAATTCCTTATTACGTAATGGGCCTAAACAGTACATTACATGGCAACTAAAAAGTAAAAACCTCGTAAACGACGCAGTTGTGTCAAATATTTTCAACACAGTTATGTATTTTAACTGTAATTACTAAACATTATATGTAATTAATGATCACGTGGAATTTTTCTTCTGGCCATAAAGTGTGCTTATAACACATAATAAGAGAACTTCGCGTTACATTAACTTCGCCTACAAACAACTGCTAAATATTTCAAATACGCCTCTGAGAAGATAGTTGTAATTTTAACTTGTCCTTCACAAGTCTTTTTATAAGTTTCGTTTCCCAAAATAAAAGAGAAACCACATTGTCTCAAATCGAGAGAGAAAGAGCGTCGGAGAGCACGAAAAAGCTTTTAAGTTTTAAAAAAAGCAAAACAGCACTCTCTGGCGTGACTATTCTTTAAAATGATGCAATGCCCAAGCAGGGCTTTCAAAAGTATTCAGTTAATGGTGAATCGACTATATTTGCATCACAAGCCGCTTTACTTTTCATTTGGCCCATTCGGAAAGTAGTTATACGCCCAATATCAACAAAGAGCTTTTGTCGAAGTTCAATGGCTATTTTTTCACGATAAGTCATTTGCGAGTGGCTGCTGAATTACTCACGCATAATTTGACCGCTCAAACGTCAGTGCTGTTAAGCTTTATTGTTGCAATAACAAATCGACGTATACTGTATGTAGTCTTCTTTCAAGGATGTAACTTGAGAGAAGGGTGTTTGTTAATCTATTTTTTAATACCTCTTTTGATCATATTTTGAGCATGATTACTCCAGGATACAGAAGTTGTCACAAAATAAATACATATTTCACATATATATATATGTATACATATATATATATATATATATATATATATATATATATATATATATATATATATATATATATAGACACACACACAAAATGCGTTATAATAAAAATAAACATGATATAAAAGATTAAAAAACACATATTCGCATACTGTAGAAACTTAAGTGTATGACTTGAAACAAATTGAAAAGGAAAAAATTACTATAAAAAAAAAGAATTTAAAAAATGTACATATTGAGGAGCGTAACAATAACATTAATGTCTTTAAACTTTCCAGGAACAGTTTTTGCCAACTTCGTGAACAAACATATTACTAGAGTGATACATTATCTTAGTATGATAAATTTGTACGTTTCTTTGCGATGCATTTATCATATTTGCATGGAAGTTATTCGCTAAAGGAAAAAAAATTGTGTCTGATTTAGCGGAAGCACTGAACGTTTAAAAATCCGATCAAACTCATTAGGGTAATTTTGCCAAAACGTTTTCAATCTCTATTTAAGATGAGACGTTGTGTGTTTTTTATTCCCTACTTTCAGATTCTATAAGTGTGATTATGACACATGGTCTGTATGTGTATAATTATATATGTCTGTTTCAGCTTCACGGGGGACTACCGAGATTGGATTAGCAAAAATTTGGGTTTTAGTATGTTGGGCATTTGAAAATTTTAAGGCATAGGCCAAAAGAAAACTAAGAAACATTTATTTCAAAAAATCCTATTTCAGTAGTCATTAAACAAAGCGTAGATAAATATATAAATTAGAAACAGTATTCGATATATTACAACGGAAAGTATTTTAAGTTTTGTGGGAGCAAAATTAATTAACATGACTTCGACAAACGGATGTTTTGAAAAGAGAAAGAGTTGCGTCATTTTAATAGTAGTTATTGAGGGAGGGGAATACAATCCAGGGTACATAAGCTGGAATTAAACACTGATAAGTATTGTAGGTGTTAATTTCTTTCACATGTTAGTACTTCGTGGTCGTGTACAGTCTCAAAATAAAACACCGGTGAAACATTGTAATATATTACTGATATGTCTTGTTTCTAAATAATATAATTTTGCATTTCATCATTTATATTTTGCTGAGTAATTCTAGGTTTCTCAAAGCCATTAGATATTAAACAACGTAGTACAAATTATACTACTAAATTTCTACTTGGTCATTTGGAGTTGTCAAGTTGAGTACGAACCCCTCGACTATTTGTTTAGAGCATTATGAAGAACATTGTGTACGAGACCCCGGAAAATGTCAAGAAGATCTTATCGTACGAATCCACATCGCTGCTGAAATACTCAACACACCCAGACTCCTGTAAACTTGTGCGCCGATATGTACACTGCCGATGCAAGAATTTTAATGAATTTGGAGATCGACAGTTCGATTACATTCTGTAACGCATGATCTCATGCTCTTGTAGTGTTGTTGGAGGTGTCGTACTGATATTAAATTTGTAGTTAACCGCAAGTCCTGTGTGTTGATCTAGAACATCCTACATGTACGTGTGCGTAATATGTGAGAGAATCACGACGCGGCGTTATTTATCAGCGCCAACGAGAATGTTTTTAAGTGCGGTGGCAAGCACGCTTGACACGTATTCGAGAAGTCAATGGTTTGACCACGACTGACTGCACTTGGGCTGAACTTTCCCAAATGTCGGACAGGTAGTTGACATGTTGCCTACCAGCCCAATTTCTCGCCCCCTTGGGTTTACATCCTATTAGTCTGCGTGCATGAGAAGAAATCATAAGACCGGTGTCAATCACACTGGCATGCTACAGCAGATCTGCTAGAAACTTAACATTGGACTAGTTGGTGGATCACACATTTGGCAACGCTGACACTGACGCATCACTGCCAGTCCGGCTGCCGAGACAAGAGGTCTAGTGCCATCGCTGCACGACTGGCAGTGACATAAGGTGTTTCACGTTCAGATGCCAGCAGCGCGGTCACTGCCAGTTTTTTTTTCCGTGCGTGCTTCCGGGACTTCGTCGCTGTCGTTTTGCGACATAGAAAACTTTGAGACGGAGAAGTTAACTGCGTAAATGTAAAACTGATTGGTAATCTGGGGCCAATCGTGTGAGGAATATTGTTATCACTCGAACGTAAGTGTCGTTAATCTTTACTGTGCCATACATTTATTGCCACAAAATAAATTATTTATTTTCTGTACTAACAAATCGTTGTAAACTATATATATTCTTTCAAACTTACGAGGGTGTTTATTAATTTATTTTTAATGCTTACCTTTCGGTCCTATTTGTGAGCATAATTACTCCAGGTTACAATGGTTGTTACAAAAATAATAAATATTTCCTATATAGATGAGGCCACGGTGGCTGAGCGGTTAGACTGCTCGCCTCCCACCAAGGCGAACTAGGTCACTCCCGTATTTTCTCAAGTGGGAATCGTGCTGGACAATGCCGCTTGTCGGTATCTCGGGGATCTCTGGTTTTTCCCACCCTTGCATTCCGGCGCTGCTTCATTCTCACCTCATTTCACACTCTTCGGCTCTCAAGACCTCGTTAAGAGCCGCCCAAAGCTTTCAGTTCTCAACTCTTTCAACTCAAATCAACCCTACATAGCTTTACACATACTAAAAAATTGTATGGCATGTGAAAAATGCGTAAAAATAAAATAAATATATAGTATGCACCCGCAAATGTCCCTTTTCCCATGATGAATGCACGAAATGAGTACTAACATTTCAACATCTGTGTTGAGACTGTCTAGAAGTTAGCATCTGTGTTGGCGTCTTGGGTGGCAGTCCCCACCTATGTCATTAGTGCTTTCAGCAGAAGTGCTGTGGCATCCCAGTGTGATACCGGCCTAACGGACGTCTCTGGAGAGGAAATGTAGCCTATATAATGTAGCTACACTTGAGGGGTGATATTCAGACGCCCCCCCCCCCCACTAGGGGGGGTGGTCGATGTTGGACTGGGGTTGAAGGAAAGGCATGTGTGGCACCTCTTGGGGTGCTGGGTGAATATGAAGCTCCGGCCGGGCGCGTCGTATCGTAATGGAATCTCGAGCAGCAGAGGCAGGAGCGGACATAGACAGCTTGTGGAGCAGAGAGGGGGGGGGGGTGTCTGTGACCAGCCGCTCGGAAACAGACAAGGGGCCGACCGCCCTCGCGAGTGTCCAGCAGACCATGCAGCTCGGCGGTCCACAGCGGCGACCACGTGCGCCAGAACTGCTGTCCTCTCTCTACTCGAACCGCGTGTCTGGTTATCCCATTGCCGCGGGAGAAGGAACTCAACTCTAAAACCCGCGTGTGGCCCTGTCGTCGGTCATGAGCCTTATCACTCGTCAAGTCCTTCGGGAGGCACAGTACGTGTTTATATTATTGATTCCATAACGTCCACTCTTATACAGGAGATGTATGCTACTGGGAAATAACTTCACTAACAGATTAACCTATATTTCGTCTAAACAAAGCACACAATTTCATGATTTAACCCATTGCGACCCCATGTCCACTATCGGGAACATGTTGCAGATGAAGGATATTAATGGTTTGAACTGTACACAACAAGGAGTCAGTGACCGGTGTTTGGTTCGTCTCTCATGTGAGAAATTAGATTTGTTTAAGTTTCTACATGTCTAATTTGTGAGTGGTCAATGCTGACGTCAGCGAGCACGCAGTACGTTGCATACTGGTAGCTAAAAGCACACTAGACACAGGTACAGCACCCATCAAAAATGTATTAATTGCGACACGAGCTCGTAAATTAATTCGGGACTGAAAGCGTGAAACGCAGAGTATTTGATGATACAGGTGCGAAACAGACACACAAACCGTAAACTCCAGCCGCACACGCCAGCAGAAAGGCGTCACTGACCAATCAGCGCCTGGTATCCTTACTTACCAGACGGCAGCCCAGACAATAGGAAAGCTATCTCAGTTTGCAGTGGCAAACCAGACGCAAGGTTCGTTACCAGACCTCACGCAGCCAACCAGAGAATGGGTACGTGCACATTAAAGGAACCGCTACGCCCCGCCATATCATCTCTGGGTATACTTAGCCACTCAGTAACTTAACTATGATTCAAAGCCGGAGCGTCATCCTGAGATAACACCCAGCGAGCTCGCTTACAAAGGTTTCCTAGTAGAGAACTTGAGTGATATTTGGAAGATGTTTAAGGGAATCGTCTACCTGGTACTTGAACTCTGATGCAGTATGTTTGGAATAATGTTTTTTTTTTTTTATGAAACCATTAAACGTGCACCCAGCGTGCAGATCGACGAAAATAACGGACCCACACACTATGCCGGTCGACTACTTTGAAGACCTCACGCACGTTAGAAACATTATTTCAGAGCACTGTAACATAGCTGAAAACTGCTTTCTCGAAGTGCTGTATCTCAAAATGTTCAGGTCAGATACATACAGAAGTCGAGGAACATGTATCAAACCTTACTAAAGGCTTTTCACGGTAAAAATGAGCACTTTTGAAAGCCCTGCGTAAGATCTACTTGTGTGCACGTTGTGTATTCTTCCGCCTTATGTAAGATAAACATTGTCATGGGCCTCATCACTTTATTCATGCGTAGGTCAAGTGAAACCGTGGGATTATTAGGAAAGCAAATTCTTTACAAATCTGCTCATTTTTACACTTCGGTGCATTAAAAAATAACAGAAAGCTAAAGAAATAATTCAAATAATTAGAAATTTTTACCTAACACTTTTTATTCGACGTCAAAATACGGAACTACTTCCCAGCCATCGTTACCAATTTTATTGGGCGCATGTTACTCAGAGCACCCTTAAAATATTTGCAGGTAGGAGCAGTGACAATTTTCTAAGGTTGATTTCAAAAGTGCTCACTTTATTGTGAACAGCCTTTACGCACTTTCCACCAACATAATGATAAGGTCACCACCTATAGTCCACCGGTAGAGGCAGCACGACGAGAACTCGGCCCGTCCCTGCGCGTTGCGGCGATTGGTTACGTGGTGCGCTTATTTGTACCATCCTTATCTCTCCCGCGCTTCTCGGCCTGAACGCGGAAATTAGCTTCAGGTAGGCGGGCACTTTAAGTCATCTCAGATCAAATATTTGAAAACGAGGGTTGTTAGGGCACAAAGAATTACTTAACAGATATTTCCAAGTTCCAAATATATTGCCCGCATTATTTTTGTTGCATCTGTAACCGTAATACATATAAACTCACTATTAATTTCCAGTCTCAAGTGAGAAACTACAGACTGAAAACAGCCAATTATAATTTCAGGAATTCTGTAAAGTAGTTCTGTATGTGTTAAGGTTTGAATTTTAATATTAAATTTTAACAAAACGGGCATAAAGAGTTATAAATAATCACACAATGGCAAGGTTACCACCTCCTTAAGTGGAAAGGGGAACTGATGCCTAACATTTGGATCCACCATTTTTTTTTCCACGACGACTATTTTAGAAGTTTGTTTCTATATTTTCAGCATGACAGACAGTAAATAAAAAATTCCCAAAACCTTAAATTGTTGTATCTGTAAGGCCCACATACTGTCTTGTTATTTTGCGACTTGTAACTTTAGCAAGAAGAAATAATGATTATTTTGCAGTTGCAGCTTGTTATGATAGTGTATAACATTGATGCAATCCATATGTGATTCTAAATATAACCATTTTATACTTTTTATATCTTGTGCGTTGTATTTATCTGACTTCCAATATAAAATACAAAATCTATGGTTTATAAATATAAATATAACAAACCATAAGAAACTGCACATATAGTAGTAGCATCGACATTTAAAAAATACTTAGGAAAATGTACTATTCAAACTCTTGTGTCCTAACTGTCAGTAAAACCTAATGCCAAGTACTGCATGGCGGTGAATACAAAATTCCAAAATGGGGAGGAGAAGGGTTAATCCTCCTTACAGCTAAGGTCTCCAGCGCCCATGAAGGTGAAGTGGATATGGAGCAATGACGGAATGCATTTGTAGAGCAAACAGGAATACCACGAGGAATCCCACCGGTCAAGGACAACGTCCATCACGTTTCCCACGTGCGAAACTCGAGACTGGCCCCGCGGGGACTCGAACCCTATCACTAGTGAAACGAAGCAAATGTCTGCTTTCACGTCGCATTTTTACTAACAGAAATTCTAAAGACATCGGTACCTCCTTGATTATAGTATAGGCTACTCTGGAAAACTTCACGTAAAGTGAGTTATGCCTGAGTTTGGTTTCACACCACATAAGCTCCCTAGGATATACAATACAAAAAAAATTTTAATGTATTTCGAATTTCGTGCCCGTTAATGCATTTTCTTTAAACTATGGATATAATTAAACACTGAAATTAAAATGTAATTAATATTTAAATTAAACGTTGCAGTTAAAATTTAAGGACGTTTCGACTTTTCGTCAAAGTCACGGTATAAACTGGAAAGTTATCGAAAAGTACATGCTGTTCACAGTAAAACAAGCAGTTTTGAAAGCCCTGCTCAAGATCAACTTGCATACACGATGTATATTCCTCCGCCGTATGAAAAATTAACATTGCTATGGGCCTCATCACTTTACTCATCCGTTGGTCAAATGAAACGGTGGAATTATGAGGAATGTAGAAACGTTACAAATCTGCCCATTTTTACACTTCGATGCATTAAAAAAACAGAAAGCGAAAGAAAGAATTTTAAGTTACCGCATATGGTTACCTAATACTTTTTATTCGACGTTAAGATATGGAACTACTTTCCATCCATCGTTACCCCTTGCATACAGGGACAGATCCTTTTTTCTAAGGTTAATTTCTAAAGTGCCCACTTTATCGTGAACAGCCTTTAGTGACAGATCCGAGAAAACCGGACGGTTGGCAGCCCTACGTATATGTGCTAGGTTTAGCCACTATTGAGGTTAGTCCACGCCCAGTCTTCACGGCGGAGTTTTTCCTGGCTTCCACGGCTGTTGCCACAGACGCATCTGCTCAGTCTGTGATCGTAATGTAACCCCATTAACCCTTCCCCATGGTATCAGTCCCTTCCACCCAGTTATTATCGACCACATTATTTCATTAGAAATATGTTTCGCGGAGTCGCCAAAGGCGGAGAGGAGAGGCGACCCACGTGGCACACGGAGATAAGGACTGCCGCCAAAAATTATCTCCACCGCAGAACACAAGCGCGCCCTTGCGACAGAGCGACCAGTCATATAGGATTGAGTCGGATTTGACGATGGTGGCTCTGCAGTTCCCACGCGAGAAAAATGTTTAAATTAAATCAAATGGGGGAGACGTTTCGTTGTCTTTATAGTAAAAATGGTCTATTTAAATTTTTGGAATTAACGGAAATATGATCGAACACTACCTACATAATTTCTCTCTTTAAAATGTATCGAAATTCACGTGTCCAACATAAAATCAAATTTTTATTGTAACAGCGATGTTAATTAAAGCAATTATTTGATGTTCGTGCTACTTGTATTGAGATGGATATCAGCGTAAGATAATCAATTTATTTAGTAATATGATTACTGGTAGATGCAGTCGTGAAATAAAAATAAATCAAAAGCAACAAAGCACCCACGAAATTTTCCGTTAAAATATAAGCCTTATCTTAATAATATTATAAATGCGAAAGTTTGTATGTTTGTTTGTTACTCAATCACGTCGTAACGGCTCGGCGGATTTTGATGAAATTTGATACAGGGGTAGATTATATTCTATATTAGCACATGGGGTACTTTTCATCCCGTAAAAACGAACAGTTCATGAAGGAATATATAAAAACCATTTGAGTAGGAGCTGGTTCGTGGTCTGTTTTTTTATATTCATTAAGGAAGTGTTTGATTTTCCAGGATGAAAAGTACCCTAGGCCTGTGTGTTAATCCAAAATATAAGAGTAATAAAGAACAACAATTAAGATAGAGCACTAGGTCATTATAATTAAGGTTTGAATTTTGCACGCAGGTGGAACCGCGGGTAACAGCTAGTTTGTAATAAAAAAATTAAAATTGCATACTGTAGGCGCACACTTATACATACAAACAATTGTGTAGGGACAAATCATATCCAGTGTGTGACTGTGAACAGGAGATAGCGAACGCGGTAATCTAAAGCCTAGTACACACGGACATATTTCTTGTACAAGAAAGTGAAAATAAAGGTGAACAATAAATTCAATACCAAAGCGCCCACTAGCTAGTAAACACGGAATTGTGTGATGCATACACACGACACTAGCTGGTGAGCAAGAAAGTGGATGGTTGATGTCGACTGTGTATGATTTGGAAGCAGTTTTTGGGGTTGTGGGGGTAATTTGTGCATTATCAATATCATCTGCCATAAAAAAGAATAAAATATTTAGTCCTACCAGACATATTTCAAGCACTAAATAAATAAAAATTTATAAAATGTAAAATCACTCACAGAAAAATGACAAACCACTTTATTTTTAAATTCATACACATAATTATTGACGATAGTGAGACTATGAAATATTTTATCGTATTAAAAACATTAACGTATCTGCTTATTGCCCGCATCAACAAAATATACGTTTTGTTTACATATGACTTGTACAAGAAATATGGCGACAAATAGGGTCGCCCTATATGGCACTAGCTAGTATACAAGCTCTTGTATGCTAGTAACTAGCATACTCAGCGGCCGTTCATACGATGCAAGTTGGGGTGTACAAGAACGGGCTCACTTTCTTGTACAAGAAAGATGGCCGTGTGTACTAGGCTTAATGTGTATAGTAGAGTGCAACCTCCATCGGCAAACAATCGACCGCCGTAAAATATTCTCTGGTTACAACTGAGCCACAACTCTTTTCCCCTTGGTATATCGAGGATGGAACTCAATCAGTGTTCGACCTAACCTGGAAAGTGAAACTGTTATTATAATTTAAATGTCAGGTACGGTTTTCTTAAACTACTCCTGATTGGTGGCAGTTGCTGAATATTATTTCCACGTTTGAAAACCACTGTTACATCGAGTTCCACTTTCTGGCGGATATTTATATATTAGCGTGCCTGGAAAGGAAATAGTATAGGTGAATCCACACTGTAGTTGAAGTATGCCATAGTATAGGCCGTTCACGGTAAAGTGAGCACTTTTTAAGGCCCTTCCTAATTCTTCTTTTAAACCAGTTTTTATGTTTAAACCATTTTTTAATATCACCATTGTCACGTGACTTATAAATACAGTGTATACTTTCACCACTCTCGAAATTTTTATGTCTGAGGCTGCAATAAAACACATTAATTATTGGTTATTGTCTGTTGGGAGGGCCTTAAAAAGTGCTCACTTTATCGTGAACAGCCTATAGTAACTGTGCATGGGTAAATCTAGTAAAACTATCCATTAATTTAGTAAATAACAGTGCCATACATTTATTGCACTCCATTATGATAACTAAACACTGTCGTGATTTATGAGTTCTTGCATGTTCTTCACTCTCAATTTTATTGATTTAATTATACGTAGTAATTATGTCTAATACAACAGTAAACTTACTATGATTAACACTCGAATGTAAATTATTTATTTGCAATAACAATAATTTGGTAATAATCAGACATTATCAGATTTAGCCATAAGTGATGTGACACTTATCCATCCCGGGTCTTCTTCAATAGTTTTGGGATCGTGGTCTACTTGAAGGACAGAGTGGAGTAACTTTTAAGATACACACATACGTAGCTGGGAACAGACGGACAATGGTGGCGGCAAAAACAGAGCTACTACGAGAAACAGATCCCATGAAGTGTGCGTTCAGATTTTCTTGCGGATACATCGAAGACCTGTGAGATGTTTGCTTATAAAAGATATTCAGCAATCCTAATATCCATATAGGCAAAAGTGGAGACTGTAGCTCTACAGATTTGGGCGGTAGAAGAAATATGCATCAAGACGACATGCACAAGGGGCAACGAAAAGTGCTGGCAGACATGCCAACATGCACGAAAGTAGGCAAGGAATATTCCCAAAATTTTACATATGTACAAGCAGAACAGACATTCCGTAGGCAGTATTGATAAGGGTGGAGAGGGGCTGGCTGCGACTGGGAGTTTGGGGTCCACTGAGGCCGTGGCTACAGCAGTGGATGCATGACGTCCAACATGCTACCGCCTAGCAGAGGAAAACTGTTTGAAGTGTCGGGCATGAAATGATGCCCAGTCCTAGCACCTGTATTCGAGTGATGGGACAGAAATGCGCCATATATAACATCTGCAGGTCAAGGCAACCTCGCACAGTCTTGCGGTACCCCTGGGGTAGAGCAAAGGGGAGGCTCCACCGAGCGTTTCACGCGCTGTAGGCACACCCTCACGAAAGTTAGTTTGTGTGTTCATACATTGGCTATCTGCCTTCATAGTTCGTGTTGACTCATTTGGTTCAGAGAAGGCATCAGATGATTAGAACTAGTAGGCGGGGAGGTGGATTCCCACCCTCTCAAGTCGTTCGGGTCCAAACCGAATTCCACTGTGAGGAAATTCACGAGTCAATGGTGGAGACCTCCCAGTCTCTGGTATGGTAAAGACCGTGATGGTAAGTTACGTGCTTGCACTGGTTAGGATTGCTCGAGGACATACGGCCGGTGTCTTATATCCAGCAGGGGTAGGCATGGTACGATCCCTCGGGAAAACCCGCAAGTGCCGTGGAAAGTAAGGAGGACCACAGGAGATCGATTGTAATAAATCGCACCCGGCACATGCCGGGATGTTGACTGGGGATATTATTACGATAGCTCCAGATAACGAATCAGTCATACTGAGGACATTAAGTGTACACAATATAAGGAGCTGAAATGTGCGATTAATCGAGAACACAAGTCACGATAAGATCAACTTTGCTGCACATCCCGGTGATGTTCCACCAATAGAGGCCAAGAAGTTTGTAATAACTATCATCATCATCATCATCATAGACGACATGCGGGCAGAATGGGTAAACGTGCAACGAGATGGAAATGAAGGACAAAGAATGCGACAGGCATGCAGACAAACTTGAGACATGCAAATTACCAAGGTCGAGAGTGTTCGACTTGATACTCGTACAAGCACGACGCGACAAGGAAAGAATACAGGCGAGCAAGTAGCTGGTGGCAGGGCAGTGGGAGTGACAGGCGGCTTGTTGAATACGCGAGTAGCCAAATGCTGATGAAGACTCGCGCTGGAGGGCCGCCAGCTGGAAGCCTCTCGGCGCCTCACTCACGACCGCCCGGCGAAATGTAACTGTGCTCGGCCGCAGCTGGAGAATAATACCGCCGCGGTTCTTGCCGGCGGAACATGGGCCGCATTAATGCCTTCCCGGACCTAGAATGCAAATTCCAACCCCAGTTACAACCCCTGATATTTCTCCTCGCGCTGATGCCAGAATAACGTTCTCTTTCCGACAGCACTTACACAAACTATGCGGATCTAAATTACGACTTGCTTGCTACACCAGCCAACTATTTGAATTTAATATTTTCACGAGCTGTTACAATGGCATTTTAAGAAAGAAGAAAATATGAAAATGATGTAATGTAAATGACAGGGTAACACATGCGGATTTAAAAATAGACGAATTTAATAAGAAAATTATCAACTTTTAAATTTGCTTTGATACTCACAATGTACATTTTTCATTCTGACTTACATAATAGATATTAAGATTGATCAAATCGGTTTTAAGTAAAAATGTAACTTATTATTGTGGGATATCTTTTTTATAAAAGTTTATTGTTTTATTTATTGTATTTTCATAATTCTTGCACAGATAAACAATTTGTTAAAACTACTTATTTTATTATAATGTTTTAGTGTTAAGTTGGAGTGAAATATAAAATATGTTTTACACTTTCAGAATTCCAGAAAGGAAATGGTCGGATTTAAAAAAAATTATAATTCAAGTGTTATTTTTAATTCACCGCTGATCAGTTAAAGTGTATCTTAAATCATCTTGCTGAAAGATTGAAAATATAAAGTAGGTTTGTTACTACTGTACTTACAATTATTTTCTTTTGATGTTGAAATTTGTTCGATTTTATTTATAACCGAACTGAGTTATTTATAGTTTATGGTAAATATTTGTACCGGTAAGCCCATTATTTTTCATAACTGCTGTTCCATATTTAAGACGTACATCCCATATTTCAATTTTGGATCAACAGGTTTTCAACAGACTTTAGTGTGTTGCTGACAGTTTATGTACTTTAACCGGTCTTCCCTTTCGACGTTATCGCCATAAAAATGTTTCAAGATGTTGGCCATTCAAAATGTGTGGGATTCTTTTAATTTTGTCTCGGTACTTAGATAACTGATTCCAGCCATATTTTATTTACAACTTAACTAGATATCTTTCACCCTAACCAGCGCAGACAAGTAACTTCAGTAGCATAAAATCAATTTTTCCCCCAGTCCTGTAGAGGTATTAATATTATAATGCTATTTTAAAAGATAGCCAATATGGCTTTGTACATCATGTGAAGCCAGTTTGTCGGAATAACTGAAGGCGTGTTAGCATACAAGTATATGAATTGTTGGATGCCTCCCACTCTTACCACATTCTCCGGATAACTGAAAGAACGTTAATTGCTTTGATTTCAATTATGAAGTAATTGTGGGCCATGTTTGGTTCATTTCTTGGCGAAGGTGGAACAAAGTTGCAGTTCAGTTGATCGTGAACCATGCGTGTAAGAACCGATTAAGAAGAATTAAACTGGCTCGTAATCTATATGCAAAAGTGTCGGAGTCCAAAGTAGAGTTTATTTCTCGAATGTCGCTGAGGGTTAGGCGTAACGTACACCCCGCAGACATTGCAACGCTACGGGTACCTGAAGTCTAGGAGGACCCCAGCAAATTTTTTTTATTATGTGTGCTTATGTTATAATTCGCGCAGAGCACAGAACACGACTCCTCCACAACGAGTAGTTTACGTGTCGTATTACCAGAGTTGTATTCTCAGCTGTTCTGTCTCCCCTGAGCCCCTCATTTACTGATGGCGACATTATATCATAGACGTATCCGCGCTAAAATAGGACTCCGTGGCTTAAAAGGTTAATACGACAGTGTGTCACGAAATATTTTGAGTAATACTTGTGATTTGGAAATTATTGACTGTTGATTCACTTTGTAATTAGTTGCAGTCGTTTGTGTAAAGTTATATTGATATGATTTGTACTTTAATTTACCACTTTTCTCGTTCAGTTTATTAATTTAAGTTCTTAGTCGTGGAAAGACTGTTTCCGTAAACTAAAATTTAGTTTTATTGATTTTTGAATGAACGTACATATGAATAAATAGATTTATTATGAAAAAATACTTAAATGTTTATTTCAAAGGGACCAAAATATATTTTTCTGGGGGAACAATTAGAAAAAGTTTCGCTAGTGCTGAAGTTCACGCTCTGGCACTCAAAATTTATTTTCAGTGATCACATTTTTTGAGGCTGGCAATAAAAGTATTTATGGTTTCTGTACTGCTTACGAGGGTTTTAAAAACTCATTAGTCGTGTAGCTTCTTTCTTCATCTGTGTATTAAGTTTAAATTTAAAAAAGACTACATCTGTAGAATGCAGGCAACTTTCCAATTTTACGTTAAATCAGTCGCAAGTAAGGAAGTGTCGGAAATGTAAAACTCTCTGTGCGCGATGACTTGTAGACCTACATGTTACTTTTCTAAGCAAGGCGGGTATTCACTAATAAAAGCAGCAGTGGTAGGTGTTCGTGATTATCCTATGTATGGGCGTTGCCGCAATGCCATTACTGAGTAACAAGTTTAATTGCGTGTTTTAAATACAGCGATGCTAGTTTTTTTTCTTCTCACGTCTAGAATTCCTCACACAATCAATCTCCCCTCCCCCTTCCTTTTTGTCCGCCCGGAGCCCCAGGCCATGATTGTTTTTCCTCCGAACTGGGGTCATGTACGAGACTGGAAGAACCCATGTCGACAGCGCGACGTCCCCGCGAGTGTTTTATCGTGTAACACAGGCCGGCGGCAAGCGCGGCACACACGAGCCCACCCTCTTTAATCTATAATTTGAATTTCAAATCAATTCCTCTCCGTTCCGGCAGACTGCCCGAACCCCGCCTCCAACTTCGAACGAAACAAATCAGTCCAGAAAACAGCCAATTCTATTAGGAAAATAAGGGGGTGCCGGCACGAATTAATCAATTAATGTAATTGGACGGTTCCGGTTTACTGTTCTCGTTCATTGAGTCGGGCTAGACAGGGAAGACGACGTGGCACCAACATGAAGCTCTGAAAAAAAAATAGGGACAACGAATAGGGGATGATGGAGAAAGAGAGAGAGAGAAAGAGTCGCAAAAAAGAGGTAGGTTGATTAAACCTCTCTCCTTTTCTCTCTACCTGGCGTAACACAGCACAAAGCCATTAAGCTTCCTGGAATTATTCAAAGCGAAATGGTGCCGCTATAGCTGTGAGGCATTTCCCACTCAATGGTTACCAATCTCCGCATTATTCCTCGCTCTTCCAGGGACGTTTGTAATATCGACTATAATTCAATAGAATTGTAAGAATAGTCCACACTACAATAAATCGGATAGAAACAAAAGATACAGTTGACGCGATGAGACAATTTCCCGCAACATTATTCTCCCATTCTTGCATTCAGATAACTTTTTTTTACACCGATTTCAACACACGGAGAAATAATTGGATGGGATTTACAATCATGGTGGTCTCATCAGCTAGTCTGCACAGTACCTACTGCATCGTAGACGCAGATTATTATCTTTGTGGTTATGCATACCCACTACCATAATCTCAAATCAAATACAATTCAGAGAGTTGTAATAAGCTATGGAGTGTTCTCTGGTGCTACTTTTTGCCCAATGGTGCCCAGAATTATTTAAAATGGAGCAATATACGTGAGTATATAAAAATGTTATGTTAGAAAAGTATTACAGCTACAGTTTAGAGCGTTGTCAAGTACTAGCGACATTTATAATGTTTCTACCAGCGCCAACCGCAACTATCATGTAAAAGTTACACTACATTTAAAATTCTCTTGAATCCCGCAAAGTTTGGTTGTTTATCTGTGTTGTAACTTATTTCCTTGGATTTACTTATATATATATATATATATAACTGGGTCTTTTACAGCGCATTGGAAGTTACCAAAATAAATTTGAAACACATAATTATTGACGTAAGAATACATGTATTCAAATTTGGTTATATTAACGAGCTGTATGAGTAAGGCGTTAGAAATTTGGTATCTGTAGATGTTGCGTATATTGCACTGACAAAAGCCGGAATCGTTTCGTGCCTATACTGGTACGCTAGTAAAAGAGAGGAAGGAAGGTTCTTTACAAATTAAAATTTAACGGAACATTAGTTAAAACGGCAAACGCATCCATCCCTAACTGAAATTCCGGCCGATGATCTTATTATGCACTAAAAACTGGCGTTCCAACATGTTTTCAGAATTGCAGGTATAGGTGCTTTGAAGTTTTATTTACACTTTCTGACCGATTTGTAATGCAAACAGAATATATTCAAGTGTGTGCGTGTGCGCGCCCATATATACACACACAGGCACACATAAAAGTGTATGCAGATGCATGGACACCCACATTCCATAATTGTGTACCTCTCTTTCATGCCTATGTGAAACTGAACTCTAAAACCGTTAAAATTCTGCGTACGTTGAAATGCAGTATACATGCAGTTAAAAGCTGTCCACGGTAAAGTGAGCACTTTTGAGGCCCTAGTTACATTTTCCTTTCACCTTTTTTTATCCTTTAGCCACCTTTTTAAAATAAATATTGACTTGTAAGTAAAAAATACAGTGTGTATATTCCACCAGACTTGGAAGTTAACGTCTAAGGCTAAAATTAAATATATATTTTGATAGTTATTCCAAATGAGAGGGCTTTCAAAAGTTCTAAATTTAGCTTGAATAGCCTGAAGTACGTAAATGTATAGGGGAGATCATCTGCCAAACACCTGAGTCGGTACAGCAAGAACCCCTCGCACTCCATCCGCTCAGCTTCACAAGCGATGAGTAGACACATGCAAAATTCGCGTTATTATTCGGCACCAGGCTAAACTTCACAGTGATGTCTGTACTGGAGCCTGCGTCGTTTCTCCATTGGCTGCTGCATAGATGTGAAGCCACGCCCTTCTGATTGAACTGCATGTGATTTTGGGGTACACAGTTGAGAAGTGTCCATTCATTGGTGCAGAGTTACCTAGGACGTGTCAGATTAAGTATGATCCAATGTCAAACGTATTGCAAAGGTACACGTGTTTAAAGTTTAACATGTCCCAGAATAATAACGCGAATTTTGCAGGTCTCTAGCGATGAGGTAGAATGCCTAAGATTTCCATGTCCGAGAGCGATAACACGTTGTAACCCGAAAAATGAGGCAAAGGTTAAATTGCCACTAATCGCTCCACTAAAGTAGACCAAAGATGTAATTTGTGTGGTAAACATCCGTAAAACATTCTATTATTCTCGCCCCATTACGCTCCTCCCGCCTTTTGCCAAATTTTATTGGAAGGAAAAACGTATATATAATCAAAGCAGCTGGTACTGTATCAACACAAGTGCAGCTTCAACTGAAATGTTTTCTTTGGAGGTAAAAAAACTATTCCAAAAATATTATTTATTCTCACATTCATTGTTTTCTTATATGATTTTATCTAACGTCTAACTTTGCTGCTCCTTTGTCTTTTCATAAATATCTACTAAACGAGCGCAATTAAAATTTCAATAATTTAAAATGTTTGAGAAGAACGGCTCCAACAAACTTGATTACAGTTTCCTCGCTGCGAAATATAATTTCTGTAATGCCTTCTAATCGAACAATTTAGATAAAAATGTCGACAGGAATAAAATATGTTATTAAATTTACGCTGACGATTTTACTCCCGAAAAGCTGAATGATCTTTTGACAGACTGTATGCCAACCTGAACAGTCACGATACTTGATTTTTTTTTTTTTTTCTTATTTTATTTTGTCGAAAAATAACAATTTCACGAACTGAAATGGTGGAAAATCACGTTACCGTACAGAGAAAAATGAAAACTCTTATTTCTTTATGCATGATAAATGGCAGAAAGAATGCAATATCCAGTTAAATTTTGGAATAATTATTTGCCTTTTAACCGTTCGTAAAAATAATAAAATGTTGTTATGTATATATATATATATATATATATATATATATATATATATATATAGTCGGTTCACAACTGGAAAAAACTTTTGAATAACACCTTAGTCGTCAGCTGCATGCATCGTTACTACAAACAGTGACTGGCGCGGATGCAGCTAGTTTGGCAGCACGGAGACAGAATATTGTTTGAATGTTTTAACGTATTTTTGATATATATTGCTTGAAAATAGGAGTAGGAAAGATCCCGAGAAAGTCTGTTCCAGTCGTGAACGTACCCCCTATATATATATATATATATATATATATATATATATATATATATATATATATACATATATATATACACACACACACCAACACACACACACTACCGAAAAATGAAAGAACACAATGATTGCAGTGATTCAGAATGACCAAATAAGCAAAATACATTACTAAAGAGCAGTACATGAAGTGATCTTAAGCGCAGCGCTGGAGAAAACTTCGGAGTTGAAGTGAGGCAGTCAAAGTACACATACGTAATCAGTTGAGCATCGGGAGAAGCGACTAATTTCAAGGGCTTCACTGTACTCTGGAGGTCGTTTGCGCATTGTTAGCAAACCAGGATGGCGAAAGCCAGCCTCATTGAGGAGCCGCGGTGGTGTAGTGGTCAGACTACTCGCTTCCCACCTAGGCGAACCGGGTTCGATTCCCTGCGGAATCGCTCCCGTATTTTCGCATGTGGGAATCGTGCCGGACGATGCCACTGGTCAGCGCGTCTTCTTGGGTATCTCCCCCTTTCCACCGCCCCTTCATTCCGTTGCTGCTCCATACTCATATCGCTTCCCTCTCATCGGCTCTCAAAACCAGCCGCCCAAATCTTTTCACTCCCCCCACCCCCATTCGTACAGTTAACTGAGTTTTAACGGAGTGGAATAGTGGGTCTCCGTGAAGCTGGATGTTTATACTTGAGAATTGCGGAACACGTTTAATGGCAAGTGTCATGGTTGCGCCGCTGGTCAGAGGAAGCTGCACTTATCCATACACCTGGTTCCGGATGTCAGCGACGTTCTTATGCATGCATTGTACGAGCGGCCATAGCAGATCGCACGGCGATCGTAGAACAGATTAGACTTAATGTCGCCCAAGGAGTTTCTGCTAGGTCCATCTGCAATCGTTTACGTGAAGCCGGTCTACCGTCACGTGAGCCATTAGCCAGACTTCCCCTCTCACCACAGCATCGTGCAGCCCGCCCGCGGTGGTGTCGTAAAAGGAGTACCTGGAGGAAAGAATGGCGAAGCGTTGTGTTCAGTAACGAGAAGAAACCCGAGAAATTCGCGAGTTCAGTGGCCTGTATGCTAGACTTCGCAGTCTTATATACCCTCATACATTATATCAACTGTTAATTCTTTGACTGTTGTGGTAGTAAAAGGCGGTGGTTGGACGCGCAATTTATTGCATGTTTGTTATTGGCTTATTTATCTCCAGGAGGTGTCAAAAAACACGTCGATCAATTACAAACGTAACATGAACGTACATGTGTGTGAATTCCAACTTGTCTATAAACGAATCCGCGAGATTCTCGGGTCTCTAGTAATGAGTCCCGGCTCTGTATTGGGGCTTATGATGGTTGAGTGCGTATTCGGTGTCAACCTGGTGAGCGGCATCTTTTATAATGTATACGGCAATGATACTCGGGCCAAACACTTGGGATAATGGTTTGCGGAACCATGTCCTACAATGGCCTTTCACCTCTGACGTAATACAGGAAACATTGACCAGTGCAAGCTAGGTACATCCGGAACGTCATCTAACCCGTACTGCTACCATTTTTGCATGGTATGGGGGGAATGCGCTATTTCAGCAGGACGATGCTCGTCCACATTCCGCTCGTGGAATACAATATGCTCTTCAAGATGTTCGTCAATTTCTCTGGCTAGCCCGATCACAGGATCTTTCCCCCATTGAGTAGTAGGCCTACGTGTAGGACTGGGTTTGGACTTCGTCTGATCCGATTTCCTGAACCACACCACTGACGACTCTTGCTAAGCTGAGCCACCAAGTGCAATGTGAGTGGAATTCATTCCGCTATGATTGTTTACATGCAAGAATTTCTGCCTTCATGACTGTTCGAGAAGGGCACGCTAAGTACTGAACTATCTTTTAGCACACCTCTGAAGACATTATTTTTAAGGCAGATATCCTTGTGCCAGTGATTTTGTCCAATATACTTCCTGTACTGTGTGAGAGTAGAATTGTATTTCTTGCGTGTATCCGTCGAGTTTTTTCTTTTAATTTTGCATCGGTGTGCCGTGACTATAGGTATGTAAGTAGTGTATATATGGGGCTTCAGGCACATGGCATCTGGCAGGAGGATTCTGGATCCGTCCGCCATCTTGGTAGGTGCGGCCAGCGGCCATGTTGGTCGGCGGCTTGAGAAGGCCATGTTATCAACAAAATTGCCTGTTTCACTCCAAAAACAACTTTCGAAATTAATTATTTTGCCCAAAAATCACTTTTTTTACCTAAATATTACCAAATAAATGGATAAATGAGGAAAGTGGATTGAAACTCTTCGAAGCAAGAGCCGAAAAACCTCATTCGAGCAAGAGGGTTAGAGACCCGAAGACCCATATATACACTACTTATGTATCATAAAAAGTCATTCTTTTAAAAAATACATGTCTAGAAAACATTGATTTTAATCGTGGTGTGCGAAATGCTCCTCAAGAAGCCAGAGTTAACAAAGATTTTGACACTGAGTACGTACAAACGATCTTAACTTTGTTTGTCAAGAGAAGCAAACGAGAATATACATGCACGGCCGATAGACGCCTTACTCTCTTAGCTCAGAATCTTGCACATAGTTCGAACAAAAGTTACAGACTATATCTAAAATATTTTGTGAAATAATGACTCATTCCCTTAAGTATGGCATTTTTTCCGTTATTCGATTTTCTTTGTCCTTGGCTTGATGGTCAACACAAATAAATCAAGAACGAAATTTACTGGACCGAGGCTAGTTTTTGACACGAGTGTTTAACACGTTAAACGTGTTAATTTATTTTGAAAACAAGATTATTCGAGTGCCTGGCAGTCCTACAGAAAATAACTTATTAATTAGTCATGTTTCTCGAGAAGACGGGACCTAGAACGTAGTCCGAAACAGCGTGAACCGACGAAGATCAAAGTAAAGGCGTCAGCGAGAATTCAGACTGAGCCACATCCTCGCTGAAGATGACTGAGAGCGGTGGAAAAACACGGCGAGACGGTCGCGCCCGCTGAGCGAAGGTTGTCGAGGCTGTGGCCGTGAGAGCCAGTTTGACTGGCGAGTGGGGCGGGAGCACCCGGAGGAAACCACCGTGCCGCGCTGGCCACGTGCGGGCCACAGGTGTTCGAGCATCCAGCTGCGGGAGTCGTCAAGGCCGGCTCGCAGAGAGGTAGAGCTCGAGCACCTGCCACCTGTCGTCTGTCGCAAGACCCTCCGCTTCTCTTAAACTGGAATCACAATACCCCGACGACCACGACATGACTTCCCCGACGCGACGAACAGCCAATGAAAAGTAAGGTCATTGAAACATCAGTCTGACCAAATCGCGGCCCCGACACACCCAGAAAAGTAGATTCTATTTCTACTTTCCGTCGTGTCAGACTCATCGGGGCGCGCGAAAATGTAAATATGTACAACATAAGAACACCAAATTTCGTGCGTATTTCCCTACTGTAGTAGATAATAAACAAACTTACCACCAAAATAACGTTCCGGTTTGTTTATAAATACTTTTCATCTCTCGTATAAATTCCAATATTCTCAAAAGCAAAATAATCATTCACCTTATCGCGAGTTTAAAAAGTAAATATTGGTTATTGTAAGGATAACTTGCCATGTTGAATTTTCCAATAGCCAACTAACATACAGTATATGTCGTGCAGATTTCGTTGGGGTATTGTGAACACTGAAAAGAATTTAATATGAAATTCCTTCGAGCTCTGACGCCATATCCGTCTGTCGTGTCGTGTTCGTCGGGTTATTGCGACTCTAGCTTTATTCCCCACATTTTCCGTTGTGCGCGAGGGTACAGTGAAATCCACATGAGAAAACAGTGCGCAGAAGCCCAAAACGCGTCAGGCGAGTCGGGACAGTCCGTTGCCGCTGCACGAAATGACGAGATTTTTCATTTCAGTAGCGACAGCGGCTGAGAGCGGTTGGACGAGAGCTGCTCCGCGTGTGCATATCACGTGTAGAAAAAACTTAAGTCGAACAGCACGGCATTTAACAGCACGGTAGTAGTGAGCGATGTTATCAGAGTGGTCTGTATAGAACCAGCAGTGTCTCGTAGTTTGCCTCCCTCCAGTGGCCAGCGTTCGGTAGAGCCCTCCCCTACACTGTCCTCCCCTAAGGTGAAGTTCAAGTGAGAAAATAATCTTCACGCAGCTTTGTACGAGGGGACGTAGGGGAGGTATGGCGGGGAAGGGCTTTCCCGAACGCTAGCTGTTGGAGGGAGGGGAAACCATTTGATACTGCTGGTGCTCTACATACCAATGTTTGAACATTGCTATCTAGTATAGGCTGTTCGCGGTAAAATGAACACTTTCGAAAGCCCTGCTTAAGATCCACTTGTATGCACTTGTGTATTCTTCCGCCTTATGTAAAATTAACATTGTCACGGGCCTCATCATTTTATTCATGCGTCGGTCAAATGAAACTGTGACATTATTAGAAAACTAAATATTGTACAAATCTGCTCATTTTATACTTCGATGCATTAGAAAAAACAAAATGCTAAAGAAATAATTTAATTTATCACAAATGGTTACCTAACACTTTTTATACGACGTTAAGATATGGAACTACTTCTCATCCATCGTTACCAACTTTACTGGGTGCATGTCACTCAGTGCGCCCATTAAAAAGTGTGCAGGCAGCGGCAGTCACTTTTTTCTAAGGTAGATTTCAAAAGTGCTCACTTTATCGTGAACAGTCTTTACGGCGCTGTCAAATACCGTCGGCGCGACTCAGGTTTTTTCGACAGGCGATGCTCTCGCGCAGAACAGCTCTCGTTCGACCGTACTTGGCCGCTTTCGCTACTGACATGAACAAACCCACCCCTTCGTGCAAAGGCAATGGATTCTCCCGACTCGTCCGACGCGGTTTGGACTTCTGCGCATTATGTTCTCATTTTACTTTCACCCTAGTTGAGGCCTTTCCACTGGTGCTTGTTTGTGTGAGGGTGGTGACACGTGGTCACGAGTACTCTAAGATGATTTCCGTCTCACGATCCGGCTGTTTGCACTGCACGGCAAAATACGCAGGCCGCGTGCACGAGAAAGTCCTCTCATAGTCGTGGTGGAGGAGCATCTCTGTAGTGTCTCATTGTTCAACGTGCTGTTGCAGGAGTGCCAGGGATTTTTTGGAAATAACCCCCTCGCCCCTTTATTTCCTGCACGAGCAGCTGATAACGCTGTTCACCCCACTTCGAACACCCGTTTCTGGGCCGGCCTCTTTGATCTCCTAGCGAGGAGGAACGTCTCAAGACGGATCGCTCCGAACATGCCTGATTGACACCAAACAGTCGTAATGCTAAGTAGGAATGTTGATATCGGAAAAAATATATCGATATTATTTATATTGGTTGCTTATGAAAGTATCGTTTGGCGAAACGATATATGAAAAGAAAAATATCGATTATCGGTACATCGAAATCCGGTATTTTATGTATTTAGGGACTTGACAAATGCGAAATAGCTTGGAACAATTGAGAACACGAGGAATTGCAGAAAGATGTGGCGCTTGTTTTTGGCGCATGTTGCCGAAGTAAACATGGTAATTTTTTAATTCAGTTCTTGTATTTAAAATGAAACTTATTAAATGAGTATTTTAAAAACATTTATTTTCGGTACCGGTAAAAATATACTGATTTCGATAAAATACAGTTGAAATATATCGACGATTTATATCGATATATCGTTGATATAATATCGTCATGCCGATATAGGTATCGATATTTTTTCAACATCCCTATGCTAAACGATCATGGGGCAGTGGAAAGACAGCTTCAGGCATGTCCGGGGTGAGCCGTCTTGAGGTGATCCTTCTCGTCTGTGTGCTGCGAGATCAAAGACGCCCGACCCAGTAGCTTTTCCGATTGAGAAGGGTAAGACAGTGCAAGAAGCTGCCCACGCTGGGGGATTTGTCGCCAAGAAAAACTGCGCATTCCCACAACGGTACTTCGGGCAAACACGTTCCTCCACCATGGCCATTAGCAGGCTTTCTCGGACAAGCAGGTCGTGCGTATTTTGAAGTGTAGTTGGAAAAGGCCGGATCGTGTATAGGTGGTCAGAGTCTCGCAGCACCCAGGAGCACAGAGCACATGACGTCACCATTATTGCACAAACACGCATTAGTGAAAAGGCCTCCTAACACACAGCTGCCGTATTCCGCGTTTCAGTTGAAGCTTGCATTTTACGTCATAAGGATGCGTACAAAAATGGATAGAGACAACGAGACACCCATTAGCTATGAACTGCTTGCATACCTACTCAGTGCTCAGAACATGTCGGAGGTCTGGCCCGAACAACCGATAGTCCGACCTGCTCGTCACATGAGCCCGGTGCTTTAGCAAATATCAACTAAGTATGTGTGTGTGTATATATATATATATATATATATATATATATATATATATATATATATATATATATATATATATATAGGCTGTTCACTGTAAAGTGAGCACTTTTGAAAATCTTGTTACTTTTTTCTTTCAGCCATTTTATATTCTTCCACCACTTGTTGATGCTAACACTGCTACATGAGTAATAAACCCAGTGTATAAATTTCACCATACTCAAAACCACAATCAAATTTATTTACTGGTTATTACGTCTGACGAAACTGCCTCAAATAGTGTTCACTTTACCGTGAACAGCGTACAGAAGTGAAATGGCGTGACGATTTCCCTTATCTGGGCGTACACATTAACTTTATATGCTGCGCGAGGATCTGTTGGTGGTACTTTCGATTCATTGGCTGTTGCCTGCTGCGAAAGATTTCCTATCGGCTAGGGAGCTGGCTTGCAAGTACAGCAAGTTACCAGGCGCTGATTGAAGAATGGCGTTCCGACATTTTGTTGCTGGTCAGTGACGCCATTTTGCTGGCGTGTGCGGCTGAAGTTCGCAGTATGAGCGACCGTTTTCCTTCTGAATTATTAAGAATTCTTTGGACACAGCGCGCACGGCTTCAGAGAACTCTTGCGTTGCGTTTCGAAAACATCTCGACTATCTCCCGTGGTGGTGTTCGGCGAAGTTGCGCTATTCTCATTCAGGATGCTCGTGAACGGGTTCCTTTCGAACTCATATCATGATAGTGTTCGGTAGAACTTTCATTTCGTTTGTGTACTCTTTTTTAAACCCAAGAGCGAGTGATCTTTACATCAAGTTAGTTGTGTATTTTCCAGCTTGTTTTAAACCTATCCACTAATTAAACTAAGTTAATTTATATTTTATTTACAATAGTCCTCACTGTTATAATATCTAGTCACAAGTTTTCTTCATGGTTTATATTTAATAATAACCTTCTTACACCTACCATCCACCACGTTATTTGACGTCATATACTCTGCATACTATCACCATGGCCACACACCCTCTTCTTAGTAGTTGGCTGTCACCACCCCACCGTTTCGTTTGTCACGTATGGTAGAGTGAAACCTTGTAGCAGATTACGGATGGATCCCAGGCGGTTTGCCGCTCTGTGGGCACTGAGCACTCCACGTCTAACAGTTATGTTCCGTCAGTAGACTGTCCACTACTAAGCAATTCCGCAGACCAAGTGAAATGCTGCGCTTCTGTATTGTCAGTATGAGCGTTTTCACGAGGTGGGAGCACCCGGAGGAAACCCATCCACCTCGTGACAGTGGCCAATGCCTCTTCCTCCGTCCATAAGATTCTTATCAATTTAATAAAGTTTTAAACACCTGGTGCAGTTAACAAATACGTTGAAAACTCAAGTAAAAATAAACTATCCCATAACAACAAATGACAAAGTAGAATTCCCCCCCAGTTGTGAGAAATGAGAAATAGAAACGACCGTCCTTTTCCAGCAAATAATTACGGCTAGTAATTTTTTTTCCTAAATTGCCCTAAAATTTACTAATACACAAGTGTAAAATATTATTTAAAACAATTTAAATAATTTGAAATTATTACAAAATCGAATAATATTGGCTTTATAAAATTACAATTTATTAATTGCTCAAATAAATTTCCCATTAAAATAGAAACTTCTCTAAGAGTTCCCTAGAGTTCCCGCTGCTAAACCCGCTCCATGTTCTCTCTTTACCAGTCATCAGGCCATGGTGGTATTTAAAATTTCTCAAGATATTCTTGTATGCACATCGCGTATCCTTCCACAATAAGTAAAATTAACGTTGCAGCGGGCCTATTCACTTTATCCGTGGCGTCGGCGAAGTGAAATAGTGAAATTATTAGAATAGCAAATAATTTACAAATTTGCCCATTGTTACATACATATAAAAAAAATAGTATATACACAGTATTCACAAATGGTTGCCTAGCACTTTTAATTCAACGCTAAGGCATGGAACTACTTTCCCTCCATCGTTGCCAACTTTACTGGGTGCCTGCCAATAAAATACTGGGAAGGTAGGGACCATAGACTAAAGATAAGGTTGACCGCGTATTCGTCCTCTGCGCATGTACCCAACATTTTCCTACCCCAAAAGAACACAACTGTCAAAGTCACATGGCCAACACTGATGAAAGTGTTTGTTTATATCTTAAATTTTAAATGACAAGTACTATTATATGAATAAAATACTTGTACCAATTTGAATTTAATCGAACTGCCTTACAATTGGGTTAGAGGAAGTATACAAGCATCTCAAAGCATTTGTTTAGAAATCAGATTTCTAACCTAACCTCCAAACCATGCCGATTTCGCTAGACGTGTTGGCAGAAAAGCAGTTCAATGTTGGGACATGGAGACTGGTTGTACGCAGCCAGAGAGATCGGTCTACCTCGCCCTTTAGTCTATAGTAGGGACTGAGCCTGAAAATAAGAAACGTATATGGGAGGTAGAAGTAGAGGATGGTGCATGCTGAGAGACGAGTGGTGTGAGAGGTATACGTCAGCCAGCAACAGGAAGGCCCGGCCCCATTACGTAAGCAATCGCCACTGTTCAGCTCGCAGAACTAACGGAGGCGTTTAGCTGTTGGCTTATGCCCTCTTACTCAACTCTCCACGCATCACGCGCCGCCTATTTCCCCGACACAGGCTCCGCGTTGGAGACGGCAAACAATGCGCATTGTTCGCTCGCAGCCAGCTGTTATCTGGCGGTGATGCGACACGCGAGGATCCGACCGTCTTGCGCGACTTACGTGATAATGACTTTTTGTTTGTTCTGCGGGCAGTGAAAGGTTTAATAAGTTAAGACATTCGTTCCGTGGGATGGAGCTGCGCGTCCAAGGTCAAGAAGCGAGGGAGCGAGCGATACGGGCGACACTAACACGCACTTCTAGCGCCTCATCGCTCCTACGCGCAAGGCGTGCAGTGTCTCCGTCGTGACGCTGTACTGTGCAGATCAGATCTGTAACAGTGGTACTTATTACACGCCATGAAAGCCCACGGATTAAACTACGCCCGTATGTTTGTACTTTTCTCTTGCTGCTTAAGGAAATTACATACACAAACTTTGAAATTTAGATATTTGACCATTTTCACGAATTTTTTTCTCCAAGAATACGATTAATATGACTAAAGTAAAAAAAATAGGGGCATAGCTAATTGTTTTTTTTTTTTCTGTCAAAAAGTCGTATTTGCAGAACATTTATTTACCAAGGTACGAGTATTCGCGCAAACAACTATTTCAAAGAAAATATTTCAGTACATCCTCCTCTTCAGACAAATTTCCTTGTGATGCGTGAGTCAAGCATCATTTCAAAAGCCAACAAAGAACTATGTAAAAAGTTACTGCCAGTTAATAGTTTGCACGCGGTTATCTTTATTACCCTTGTTCCATAAAATTTGCAAGGTCGAACGCTTGAGATTCCCTGGCTTTTCAGTTCTCGTTCGCAGTTACGCTCCATTTAAATCCGGCTCTCTCAGATACTGCGTTTCAGTTGAGTGCCAAGGTCGAGCATCCAACTATAATTGGTCTATTGTTGGCAGAGAATTTAATGCGACTCCTTGTTTCCAATTTTAAAAACGTATAAAATTTTATGTGAAAACAAAACAATTTTAATATCGCAAATAAAAATACAAACGACATCAGTAAACTTATGTTTCGTGCTTCTTTTATTATGAAGTATAATAGTTGTAAAATTAAAATAACATAAAATCTGCAGCTTGTGTAACTGTTTACTGCACTGGAGCACTGCAAATGCCGATTAAAGTTCGGGGAATTGTAACTTCCACGAAGCACGTTTGTGCAGATTTTTCTCATTCGTGCCATCTGTTGATTTTCAACATTAGCGAGCTACAGTTAATTTTCCGGGAGTGAAATTAGGCAGCACGGAGAGGTAAAGTTATCACACACCGTAGATGTTACATTGCTTTGTGTGCGAGTCGACAATACGTATGTGCCACATGCGTAGCTGACACATATCCCAGATAAAGTATTATTCACACTTTAAAATATTATTATTTTTTTATTTTATTATACGGACAACAGGAAAATTAAGTATACACGTTTTGCACACATAAATATTAATATAGTTATTATTGAAATTTAAGTATCATTTTAACTAAACTACATACAACTATTCATATCGACCTACAGCCAAGCGATACGGATAAACATGTGCTAAACGTGTTATGTAGTTTAATGATGACTTTCTGCATAACGACCCTGATTTCGGACAATGCGCGGGGTATAATGCGAAATATCCAGTAAGATAAAAGTATAAGTTAACAAAAACAGTAATCATAGGAATGTATAATAAAAAAAATATACCCTAGACACCCTTATTATATTTTGCCAAAATTCAAAACTAAATACAGACAGACATGAGAAACCCTACAAAATTGTGTTTACCAACTTTCTTAGAAAATATTATAAAGTCTCGAGTCTTGACTTACTTGGCGTTGTGCATATTGCCGAGCGCTTATATGCATGTGATTAGTTTACCTGTCTCGCATTCTTAAAGTTGTAAGTTCGAATTCGATAGGCTGTGCAATAAAGAAGGCTGGTTTATTCTACTTGGACTGCGGACAGAGGATGTCAAGGTTAAAGAAACCAACACTACAGTGTCTATACGCCTGTGACATTTCCATTCCTTCTGATGTAGCTCGCATGGTGTTTCTTTTGATGCTGAGACATGTTACACTGCTTGTCCAGCGAGGTATGAAGCGTTTTTCTAAACATCTCTTCATTATTATTTCACCTACAGAGATATAACGCAACTGAGCCTTTTACAAATAGTATAAATGGGTATTGTAAAAAATATGGTGAAAACACTCAAACGATAGTTGCTTCCTTCTCAGACAAAAATAATTTTCTTATAAAAATTACAAAATCGTTTACCCTATAAACTTATTATATGTGTTTGGTTCATTAGCTGTTACAAAATTTTGGTGCATTAAATCTTAAGCTTGCATTCTCGTAATATGTCAGTCTCCAAGAACACATGTTTCATCAGCAGAAATGAATCCTCTCAGGTTAAAAGCTCAGATAACGTGTTCGTGTATACAATAAATATCCAAACCTTGCATCCAATACTTTGGAAGTGAATATCCTCGCCACGAACAAAGTATTCTGTAGATATATTTTCTCGAAAACTGTACGTGATATCGGAAATTGCTAATAGCCACGATGTTCAAGACATGTGAGGGTGATCTAAAGCAGTAAAACAATTAATTAGTATCCCGATATAAATGTTTTATTACGAAACGTCGTATGAACTTTTTCTGCTAGTTACCTTCTTGTCCGAGGTCGTTAAGACGTCACGCTTAGTACACGGGGTTTCGGGTTAAAGTCATGGGTAAGACAGTTGTATGTACTGATCTTATTGGCGAGATTACGTAAGAGTGTGGGCGCTCACCAAAAAGAAATCAGCCTGTCCTGTCGGCACCGATACTCAATAGAAGAAGCATTATTTAATGTAAATTAAAATGTGTGTTTTTTAGTCAACATTCTTAATATACACGCGAGGTAGATGACTTACCCCTTACGAAATAACTTAAACATATTATGACGGAGTAACAAGAGAATAAAAACGCATGATTTATTTTCTGTGTGAATGTGTTTAATTGCGTATGTCTTAATGAAAAGATTTTCGCATAGAACCTTGGGGTATATTCTGCACTAAATAATTTACAAATATGAAACACCACTCTAAGGAATTATTTGAAAATATACCACATCTGCGTATATGTATAACAAGAAAGTGCGTGTGGAAAAGATTTTTTCCATAGGCATACATGGTAGCTTTCCTACATTTGTTCAGGAAGGAGTAAGCTGCGTTGTGGAGTGGAGAAATTATAGCCTCTCTTAACATCGAGGACGAAGCGGGGTGAGTATGGAGCAGTGGCGGAATGCAGGGACGGGGGAAGCGGGACATCCCCGAGAAGGCCCGCCGACCAGCGACATCGTCCGGAACGATTCACACATGCGAGGGTCTGGGAGCGACCCCGCCGGGACGCGAGCCAGGTTCGCCTGGGTGGGAGGCGAGTAGTCTGACCACTACACCACCATGCCCCCCCCCCCCGGTTCCCGAATGTGTACAGTAACGATGCTAAACATTCCTATATTTGCAGCTTGATTTTTGTTTAAAGGCTGTTCGCGATAAAATGAGCAGTATAGAAATGAACCTTACAAAAAAGTCACTGCCCCTGCATGCATATATTTTAATGGGCGCACTAAATGACATTCGCCTAGTAAATGCATCGAAGTGTAAAAATGAGCAGATTTTTAAAGGATTTACTTTCTTAATAATTCCACAGTTTCATTTGACCAACGCATGATTAAAGTGATGATGCCCATGGCAATGTTAATTTTACATAAGGCGGCAGAATACACAGCGTGTATACAAGTAGATCTTAAGCAAGGCTCTCAAAAGTGCTAATTTTACCGTGAACAGCCTGTAGTTCCATACAATATATAGGTTAGAAACTTCCATTAAAGTTTAGAACATTTGTCAGAAGATTTGTTACAGTGTAGATTATTTCCTGAAAGAAATTCACTAGTAAATAAAGCAATTGCTGGCGGTGTAATAAACATAGGCGAGCACAGAGCACTTCCGAGCAAGTGCGGATTGCCGCAGGGGCCTAGGAGAACAACTGCTGTGCTTCCTTCACCCCTGAATTTTTTAAACTCGAGCAGGGTGTTTTTTTTTACCCCATTCGTTTTTCTTTCTGCCTGTGGCGGCCGACGCGCCGGCGCGTGATCCCTTAAGGCTTAGCGCCTCTTTGTTGTGTAACTGACAAGAGCTTTGGAGCGGACTGCGGGAAATAAAGGAACCGGAATTTTTAAGAAGCTCTCTTCCACCCTCCTCCGTGTTCCAAAGCCTCCAGCAGGAAGGAACTGGAAGTGAGAGCGAGGCGGAGCACCGCTCGCGGAATAAAACAGAAACTTCCCCCGGAACAAGTTCCAGAACTGAAGAAGCTCCTGTCAGATTAATAGCAATTTTTTAATCGGCGGAGTTATTCGCCCGCCACCCGTCCCACGGTTTACCAGATGGTGCCGACGAGTTTCCGTTCCGCGCCGAAGACAGTAGCTCTCTACGCTGTTCCCCGCTAATACTCCGTATTAGCTTTTCTCAACTACGACGAGCAACAAAGTGTTTTACCCGTGGAACTGGAAACGTTAGGTAAGCTCTTCCCATCTGTCAAAATGAAATGTAGGTATTTATGTTTGACATATACATAAGCCTAGGATGAGCGGCTCACGTACTTAAATTACCTAAACATAAAGCTTGCAATGCTAAAATTCTACAAAACAATGGCGGTACCCATTCTTACTTATGGCTGTGAAAACTGGGTCCCCACTCTCAAGGAGAGGTCTAAAATACGAGCCACTGAAACAAAATTTTTGAGGGGGGTCAAAGGATGTACAAGGTTGGATCGATTGAAAAATGACGACATAAGGTAGGAATAAATATTATATATATATATATATATATATATAGACTTTATGATAAAATTGATCAGTATAGACATGAATGGAAGGAACATATCACACGAATGGATGAGAGAAATCTTACAAAGGAGATAACACTCAATAATCCTAGAGGCAAGAGGGATGTTGGTCGAACAAGAAGAAGATGGAACGAAGTATGAAGCCTGAACAGGCAGTGGCCTAATCCATAAAGTGTAGAAGAAGAAGAAGAAGAAGAAGAAGATGATGATGCAGAAGAAGAAAATAAAACTTCAAACGACGTATTCATCCATGGCTTCCCTGAGGTTCTAACCCGGAGCACCCTGGTTAATTCTTCTCAGGTTAGGAACGAAACTAGTTTTCTTATGGAAGAACTTTGTATAGGGAAAATTTCCACAGCTAGGTGCGCAGTGTTCCAAAGAGGTCACCTATAATTAGAATTTGTAACTACGTGAATAATAAAAGAGAATGATTTTACTTAGTTACGTGGTTATTTTGTATTTGATTTCTTTTTATTGTAATTATTTTGTTTTTTAACGTAGAAAATAGAGAAAATCTGGTGTACATGCAACACTAGCTCTTACCTAACGGCGAAAAATTTTACTTGCCAAACTAAAAGCATTGTGCTTCCCATCTTGAGTAGAATAAACCTTAACCTAGGTCAAATGTCACGGAAGTCACCGCAAAAGAATATGATGTCACTCTTTCATTTGTTTAAACAAGCTCGCATTTTAACACCTGTACCGTGCTTTTGTCGATAGTATTTTCGGGAAGGAATACAAATAATCAAAAAATATTACTGTCTAAATACTGTGTAGTACGTATTTTAAGTAGTGTGGTAATCTTAGTTTGCTATTTTCACCGATCTTCGTTTGAAACTACTGCATATGATATTCACCAAGCAATACTGACCTAGGGTAAAGTCATGTCATGGTAATAACAGACGGAATACCAAATGTTATTATAACACTGTCGTTTTTGTTGGTGGAAGAAGTGGGAGTTACAGCAAATTTAGCTCTCTCCTCCCCCCTTTCCCCGCTGGTAAAGGCTGTTTACGATAAAGTGAGCACTTTTGAAACAACCTTAGAGAAAACTCACTGCTCCTACCTGCATATGTGTTGTAACGGGCGCACTGAGTAACATTCGCCCAGTAAAGTTAGTAATGATGGATGGGAAGAAGTTCCATATCTAAACGTCGAATAAAAGTGTTAGGTGACTATTTGTGATCACTTTTAAAAGTGCTTATTTTACAGCGAATAAATACCCTATACGCTCCAGGACCAGGCTGTTTCGAAAGAGATTCCGAACGAAACGCGATTTCATTCAGTTTCCATATTTTTTCTTTCTTTTCTTTCACCCAGAAAGACCGTGGTTCGCCGCCGTATAAAATGGGTTTGTAAACGCTCCAGAGCTCCAGCGCATCAGATGTGCGGCGAAGGTGGCGGAAATCGGTGCGCCACGCGAGCAAGTGAGCACACGCGAACACGGATGAAAGACCCAGACCCGGTCCTCTTCGTCGCTCCATAATTCATGTTCTCACGGCAAGGAGCCGCGGGCAGCGTGAATAATTCAGCAGTCGGATTCCAGTCCTTCCCCCGCCACCACGCTCTTCTTGGTGGCTCCTCCTGCAGGACGCGCGAGGATGCCTCGGAGGCGATGCGATGCGATGCGCCGGGAAGCTGCGGGTGCAGATGTCGACCTGCCATCGAAAAACGATCTGCCCGGATAACCTTTGTTATGTTCTCCTGCAAGAGCCTCGGATTCCTTTGATTTCGTTTACGGCCAGCGCTGCCCCCGCCACAACTCTGTGCGGTGATTGATGGGGCGAAGACGTCGTGAAGCCAGGGGCGATAAAACAATACGGGCGGAGCTTACACAAATAACGCTGCTTTTGTTTCCCGCCGAATGCTCGTTGGTGGTGTGTTGTTCGAGAAAGTATACGGGTTGGGGTACGGGTTCTGTGGGATCAATTCTGGGACGAAAGAAAAGTTTGAGGAACAGAGAGGCCAGGGCTGTTGCTGTAAGTTTTTTTGCAAAACTGAACTGCAGATAGCTCACTAAGTTTGTTCGAAGACGGCATGATAAAAGAAGAAGCGTGTGCAGTAAGCGTGTGCAGTATGAATCGAGCCTTAAGTCTATCATTTATAACTATCCAATTTTTCATTTCATGGACACTAAAGGATATTTGAATGTTAGCTGTAATGAATATTTTATTTTAATACGTATTTTTTTCTAAAACTCTGGATGATATTGAATTATGCGCTTTTCGAAAAATGATTTAGAAGATCAAAATTGTATTTCCTTCATCGAGGTTGCAAAGCTGTTATACATTCGGTTACGGGATTCCAGATTTCAGTTCTGTATAAACCATGCAAGCTTTGTACCCAGCCGCAGAAAAAATCATTAATAAACGTTGATTAAAAAAAAGTAGTGAAATCCCTCATCAAAAATGTTTTGCATGTGAGGTTTGACAAGAGGCAGCCATGGGGACAATAGCTCTAAGGAGAATTGCAGTATCCGAAAGGCGGCCGTCAAACTCGTGGAGACAGAATGAGGTGACGCTAACAATATGAACGCAATAAAATGTAACATGGGTATAATGGAGTACCCTGCGGGTTCACTCGGTATTGAACACAGACCTAATAGCAACAGTTGGTGTACTAGCTGCTAGACCAAGGACTTCTTCATGTGAATTAACTTAAGGGTAATGGTGCACGAAATTAGTATATTTATATAATTTGTCACAATTTTTTTACAGAGGATTTTTCGAAATGTATGTTTCCACAAGACGTAAATATCAATTCTGAACACCTTAATGCATTATTAAGAATTCTCTGCGTTCGTTATTCTCGGAGTTCTGGTTGAAGATAAGAAAAAATGTCCATCTTTTTTTCCATCAGTGCTCCGAGAATAATGAAGGCAGTGGAAATCTAACAACGTAAAAAGTTGTTGAAAATTATTATTTACATCTTGTCGAACAAAAAATACCGATTAACCATTTGAAAAACGACATATCTAAAATCGGGTGAATATACTGCTTTAATGTAGCGTTTCCCCTTAAAATATGTATTCTTTGTAACCGAGTACATACAACGTTAGGATATCGCCCATAGCCATACTCTAAGTTCAGTTGAGATAAGCATGGTATTTTGAGGTTGTAAAATGTGAAAGTAAATATTTTCACAAACATACTTTCGCCACAGTCAGTGGATGTTGTAACACGAAGTTTGTTATTAGTTTGTGAACTAAGTGCTTCGTTTGGCGGAATAATGACAGAAATACATTTCTACCCATCCTGAAGTTATTCAAAAGAAATTAATTTATCTAATGTGCGTTTCGTTTAAATATTTTGTAAAACAAATTATTTTTATTTATTTTTAAGTGTACAACAAGTTTATTTAGACTCCAGTTGCTCACATAAATGTAGTAGCAAGGTTCTTAAGTAAACAAGGTTCTTAAGTAAGATGACACAAGTATAAGAGTTGTGGAGAGACGAGGACGGCCTTGTACCCGAGCGAGTACGATTTTCCCATTTTAAGTAAATCATTTGGTATCAGAATATACTTCCAACGGATGTATTTTTCTCTTGTGTGGCTGAGCCATTGTTACTTAAACACGTCACAGAGGACTCTTGAGTCTATGGCAGACAACTAACTTCGAGTGGACAAATTATACTACAAGTTGGGGTTTAACGTCGCACCGCTATGCAGTAAAGACTCAAGAAAATGTTATCTCAATCATTGCAGTGGCTTAGAACTACAAGAACACTTATTTAGGTATTCATAATTTAAATTTTCCGTCTACCTTACCGTTAAATGACCGCGAAATCTTACCTTACGTAACAGTTGGGTTCCTTCAAAATTGTTTATGTGGCCAAGTCAGAAGATAAATGTTTGCCAACAGAAGTAGCAAGCAAAGAAATATGGACTATTACTATGAATTATTCGCCTATTAGGTCAATACTAGCGCTAAACATTAGCCAATTTTGAATTGTGATAGTCGATACCCGGCAGTGACAGTTCCGTGGAATATAATTTTATGGAACTTCATGAAACTTTATATGTGCACTTAGAGATATTTAAAAACTGCTCCCAGTTCAAACTCAGTGATTTATACCTAACGCGTCGGTCTATATATTTGTTTTGAAGTTCATCAATCTGGTTTGAATACGAGAAAATGCATGTACTAGTTATATTTCAGAAAGTGTCCAGGAACCACTGTATTTTGCGTGTTTGGAATGTGTGCAATTGCAGCAGCACAGCAACCAGGCCACAGTAGTATGTGTAAGCTTCGAAGGACGAGAAAAAAATGGCAAAACAGGTAGCCACTAAAAATTCGAACTTTATTTGCAATACTTCCGTTGCAATTCCCGAAAAGCTGCAGACAAAAATAACTAACAAGGGTCGTATAATGTAGATTTGTTCATCTGAAATTACAAGACTCAATTATTTCTCTGGGGTTTAAACTTCTGAACTGATATACTTTCGCTCATAACTCCATGTAGTAAGTCTACACGTAATTTAGTGATAATATGGAAACGTTTGCAGAGACTGTACATTTCGTAGACTCTGAATATAAATTCACCTCAATATTCCATTAGAGTGATTTCAGTGGTGACAGAGTCAGTGTTGTAATTTTTCTTTGAAACTAAGCTTCAAAATTTCTTGTGATATATAAACCGTTTTACAAGCCACACACGTCTTGCGAGCTGTCCTCAGAAGAAATTACCACCCCACATGTTTCCCGTCGATGTGGTAACACCACATCTGCCCACGCAATTACGTAACAAGACGCGTATGGGATGAGTGTGTTTAGATCTCTCTCTCTCTCTCTTCTTTCCTTCCCCCCTATTTTGATTCCCTTTCTCTACCTACACACACGCGCGCTGGCCATTCACCGCATTATTTGGCAGGCTGTATCTCCACTCTAGCTAACAGCGTTTCGCTATAGCTGCACATAGATGACCAGACTGATTTTAGAGTAGGGAAGGGTGACCAAACCATCCCATTCGTACAGTTATTGGAACCTTTTCACGCCATCTTGTTCGGTGACCTGGGAAAAGTGCGAACAGAATGTCTCTCTTTTTTTCTACCAATTTTTCTGATTTTAATTTTTTAATACTTTTTTTTCTTGAATCTCTCGTGTAAAATCTTCTTTCTTTTTGTAAATAGCCTATATTAAAATATGGTGTGGTTATTTTCTCTAATATTACTTCAACTAGATAGCACGGGAATCAGTTAAAAATAGTACGAATTCCTAAATTCGATATATCGTTCAAGTCAGTTAAAAAGTTACGAAATCCTAAATTCGATACACTGTTGAAGTCAATATTTGGTTGATAACTGACAGTTTTCATCGAGATCCTACCACGTTGCAGTGATATAGTCTATTATTTTGGCCCCATGCTTCCAGTTTATTTTTGTTCTCACATACTTCCAATTTCTTCACTTTTTATTCTGAAGTGTGGTTTGCCGTTCATTTTCTGGTATTTACTGTATCATATTTTATAATTATTTGCACAAATCTTTTAACAGGCTTAGTTAGTGAAAAAAGTCAAGGATACTTACGAGCCGGAGTGTAACTGTAATTTCTCAGCTACGTTGAAAATAGGATATCCGTTCCGCTTTGAAAGTGATGGTGATAAAATGTTATGCACATTTTGTACAGTTCTCTTACCCGTTGAAGAAGACTGTCGTTTGGATGAAAAACAACATATAACTTAAACAAATCACTGAGAAGCAGTTGCCGGAAAAAGTGAAACCCTTTAAGTTAACCCCTTGGCTAGTCATTTGTTTAGGTTAACTGATTGCACATTCACCATTACAAAGAAGCTTGTCCTCGGAAATTTTTACGTTTGCAAAACCCAATAGCGAAAACGTTGTTGCCAATTTGTCCGAACCTTTCGCAGTTCATGAAGTCTTAAATGGTTTGAATTAAGCAAACTATATAGGCCTATATGTAATGAATTAGTCGAACCATTCGAGTATAAATTTGGTACCAGTATTGCTGAGTTATTTTACACTTGCAAAAGTAATTAATCCAAACAAATATCATAGAATTCAAATTATTAACTGGGGACACATCCGATATTCCAGTGAGCCACGTCCTGTCTATTCTGGACAGATAAAAGTTAGCTGAAAAGGTAGTAGCATTGCTGCAACAACTCGGTGTGTCATTTTTTCCCCTTTAGGAGGAGATATCTTATCTATGCCACTAGACAGCACCACTTTTACGTTTAAAGCGGCATGTCATCATAATTGTGATGATAGTTAAAGGTACAATCAGTTGTACAAATTTGAGAACTTTGAGTTCCAAGTCGTTAACACAGCAAATCGCAGATAAATATAAAATTCCCATCTTTGGTTTAGTAATTTTTCTTCTAACGGGTGTTATTCTGTAAATTGACTTACAGATATGAAGAAAAAGTGTTAAAGTGTTATCAAATGAGATTACTGTTGTAATAATTGTATTCGCAAAAGAATTGTCTTTTGTAACTACTGCGAAATTCTTTGATAAAATATATCGTGCCACGTGGTTTGTGGTTATTAAACTATTTTCTAAAATATCAAGTATAAAATAATTTTGTGATACCATAGAGAATTTGGCGGGAGCAAGGTCAGTTGAAAAAGCAAATAAGGTAGTGACCACAATATTTATGTCTTTACGTCGGAGTGATTTTTTTTCCTCTTGGTTGTTTAAGACGCAACTTCATTTATATTTCAAAGATACATCGCTGGAGTTATAGGCTAATCACAGTAAAATTAACATTTTTGAAAGCCCTGCTTAAGATCTACTTGTATACACATTGTGTATTCCTCCGCCTTGTGTAGAATTAACATTGCTATGGGCCTCATCTCTTTATTCGTGCGTTGATCAAATTAAACTGTGAAATTATGAAGAAAGTAAATACTTTACAAATCTGCTAAATTTTACACTTCGATGCATTAAAAAAAAAGACAGTGAAAGAAATAAGTTTAAGTTATCACATATAGTTACCTAACACTTTTTATTTGACGTTAAGATATGGAACTACTTTCCATCCATCATTACCAACTTTACTGGACTAATGTCACTTATTGCGCCCATTAAAATATATATGCATGCAGGGCCAGTGAAATTTTTCTACGGTTCATTTCTCAAGTGCTCACTTTATCGTGAACAGCCTTTACCAAGTAATTCCGAAGTCAGCGTACTAGTTCTTGTGCCAAGATCTAGAGAACCGTGTTTACCTAGTGGTACCTAAAAATAAGGCGAAGGAACCAGCGAGATCTGCGTTGGGATATCTCCCTCCACGAACCTGGCTCCCGCAATTCCATTTCCCGCGTACGTTCCACATTGGAACCACGCAGGCACAACCTCAGCCCCTTCCTCCCAGCCACATTTACTTTCATTACTGCTGCTGAATGGAGCTGGCATTCGTCCCCCCCCCCCCCAGAGCTCCTTCCACGCACACGTCTCTTTCGATATGTCGGGATCCTTGGTTGTATGACAAGGGGAAGTGGGGGGGGGGGGAGGATGGCCTTCGCCTCATTTAATTTTCAGCGGGGCCCACGACCCCCTCGCAGTCGTTAACACGAATTTCTCATTAGTGGAATTGCCTGCCGGGAGGAGCGCAGTCTGACGTCACCGTCAACTCCTTATTTCGCGGATGCCCGGGGGGGGGGTAAGGGCGCGGTGCGTTCTCATTCAGTTTCCGTCTTTTCCTGTGAACCCACCCTTTGGTGATCATTTCATCCGCGGAAGCCACAATTATCGGTTACCGCCTTACCCTGACCCCCCCCCCCCCCCCACCACCATTTTCCCCTCCACGGATTACGCAAATATCGTCAGCCTTGAATTGGTGCTCGTGCGCTCTCACTCCCTCCGTAATGGGCAGTGTACACTGCGCGAATAGCGAGCCGAGGTTCCGCGAGGAAAACGCCGCCCCGCTTCGTTCGTCGGTATTTGTTCAACAACTCTTGTGGTCCACGTAGAACAATTGCCGGCGACCACTTCTCAGGCCCTCTTCGACGTAGACGATTCATTAGTCGCTGCAATATCCTGTCGCATCTCTCCCTTTTTTTTGTGCAGACCACGCAGTTAAAGCACATACTACCCAAGCGTATAGGCTATTCACGGTAAAATGAGCAACTTTGAAAGCCCTGCTTAAGATCTACTTATATGCACGTTGTGTAATCTTTCGCCTTATGTAAAGTTAACATTGCCATGGGCCACATCGCTTTATTTATGCGTTGGTCAAGTATGACTGTTAAATTACTACTAAAGTAAATATTATACAAATCTGTTAATTTTTACACTCCGATGCACTTAAAAAAAAAAAGGAAGCGAAAGAAATAATTTAAGTTATCACAAATGGTTTTCCAACACTTCCTATTTGACGTTAAGATATGGAACTACTTTCCCTCCCTTGTTACCAGCTTTACTGGGCGTATGTCACTCAGTGCGCCTGTTAAAATATATGTAAGTAGGAGCAGTGACATTTTTATAAGGTTGATTTTAAAAATGCTCACTTTAACGTGAACATCCTTTAACTGCGTGTTGTCTACTGGCATTCAGTTTACAAACAGAAACTTAACGTGAACTCCAGCAGCACACTGGCTTCAGTGGACAGTAACATGTTGCAACGCCGTTCGCCAATCAGCGCCAAGTAACTTTCGTCAGCCGGCACCCCAGCAGCTAAAGGTTGTTTACGGTAAACTGAGCAATTTTGAAAGCATTGCTTAAGGTCGACTGTGTACACATTGAATATTCTTCCAACCATATGTAAAATTAACATTGAGATGGAATTCATGCGTCACTCACGTGAAAGTATGAAATTACCAGGGAAATTAATATTTTACGAATTTACTCATTTTTACACGTATGCGTACAAAAAAAACCGAATGCGCCAATTTATTTCACTATGTACTGGTACGTGGTACTATTTTGTTTTCGGAGATAAACTCAGCTTCAGACATATAAAACCGGAAATTAATATGAAAATTCAAGGTTTATGTGAAAATTAAAATACAGCTATGGTGTGGGCGCTTGTGTTAGCACACACGCAGTCAGTACGGTTACACAAATAAATTTTACTATTCTCCGTAACTTCAATAACATATCATTTTGTTCAGGAAAATTAAAAATTTGATGTACCTAAAGTACTAAAGATTAATGTTACCGGGAGTAACTAAAACTCCTTTAGATGTCACTTTTTGCACGTTTGTCGTTGTCTAATTACAATGCATTACAATTACATCGTATACATTATGCCGCATAGAACACATGCGCTTAAAATCAATTTGTCAGAAACTTATTTTTTTCGGGAGTGAAGTGAAAGATTCGTGCATGTGTATTTATTTTGAACGTTCCCAAAGCAAAGGTAGTAAATGCGTAGTTCCATTTCATCCTCTTGTGAACGTCGACCATAGAAAGTTCTTCTCCACTCAAACGGATGAAAAGTTCCCACGATACTCTACCGGTCGGGCATCTTAAACTCTCGAATGTAACTCGTTGCCTACCTGGAACCCAGTGTATAGTCTATGGTCTCACAGGTCCATATTTCAAGAGCGTCGGCATTTCACTACGGCAGCCTTTTTTCAAGCTTTTTTCCCTTCCGGCGAAGTTAGATTTTTCCTTGAGAAGAAACAAGGCAAGGGTCGCGTTTGTATTTGTTGGAATTCTCTCACTTCCTCGAATGTAGTCGGACTCAATAAGATCATCACCAGTGCCTAGTTGGAAGCTGTCTAGGGTCTCTTCGGTAGCAGAGCTGAAAGAAAATTGCTGCTTTTGGACCTCTTATTCGACGCCTTATAGATTTTGTCATTTGTAGTATGTAGTAGGCCCTAATGCTTGGCTATAGGCTGTTCACAGTAAAGTGAGCACTTTTGAGGCCTTAGAGTTACTTCTCCTTTCAGCTATTTTTTGTATCCTTTAACCACATTTTTAAACAAGTATTTCCATGTAAGCAATAAACACAGTGTGTATATTCCACTGCACTCGGAAGTTAACGTATAACGCTATAATAAAATATATCTATCGACTATTATTCCAAAGGAGAGGATTTTCTAAATTGCTCACTTTGCCGTGAATGGCCTATAATAAATCATCAGATCAGCGATGTCGAGCTTACATTTTTCTACCCAAATATTATCTATACACTCAAGAAGACCCCAGTGCGAGATTGTAATTTATAGCACAGTTGATTCGCCTTTTGGTAATCCCTACTAGGAAAAGTAGTATCGTCTGACACCTTCATCTATTATTTATTGCATTCAGATAATGTCACATCATCGACTGCAGAGAAGGAAATATAGAGTAGGATAGGTACTTCATTAATTGGTTTATTCTTTCATTTGGCTTTGGGGGGGGGGGGTCGAGGGAGAAGAGAGGAGCAGTCTGGATGGCGATTCGAATATTCCGAGCCTTAAGCGAGTCGAGATTATCGTGTGTTGCGAGTTTTGGCGTTGGGTTTTCTATATGCATTCACGTTCCAACAAATAGATTTCGTCGCTCCTCCATTTGAGAATTTTTTTCCCCATGTTACTTTTACGCTACTCTGGTGAGTATTTAAATGTTCGGTTACCCATTAAATGCCTCATAGGAACTTTAATTAGTTGGGGGAAAAACCTTGTTGTAGATATACAACTTACCTCCCCAACAACAAGATTGGTTCCCTTTCAGGGCCAAAATCTTGAAGTCTCCCATAGGCAAGGGATCGAGAAAAACACTATCATTGCAGAGCACGCCTCCATACCAATCTATGGACCTCAGTGATAAAATGCCGTTTCTCAAATAGATATTAACCCTTTCAACCAGGACGAGCCTCACTGTAAACATTAGTTTCCGGATTTGTATGTGCGATGTTCAGTTTGTCTCCGAAAATAAAATACATGTTTGACATAAACGCTGAAGCGAAATCTGGAACTGTGTTCAGTCAATTTTTGCTTCTGTACATTCTCACCGGTGAAGGTAAATTACACATTACTTATTGTTTAAGGGGAATGATGAGTAAAAAATCTTCAAGCCCTCATGTCACGTCTGGCCGGAAGCATTCCAACGTGTTCTCCCAAGACTGCAATTTTCATTCCTAAGTAAAGGCTGGTCACGATAAAGTGAGCATTTTTGTAATCGACTTTAGAAAAGAGTCACCGCTCCTACCTGCATATATTTTAACGGGCGCACTGAGTGACATGCGCCCAGTAAAGTTGGTAACGATGGATGGGAAGTAGTTCCATATTTAAACGTCGAATAAAAAGTGTTAGGTAACCATTTGTGATAACTTAAATTATTTCATTGGCGTTCTGTTTTTTTTTTTATGAATCGAAGTGTAAAAAGGGAAAATGAGCAGATCTGTAAAATATTCATTTTTCTAATAATTTCAAAGTTTCTCCTGACCTACGCACGAATAAAGAGATGAGGCCAACGGGAATGTTAATTTTACATGAGGCGGAATAATACACTACGTGCATACCAGTAGATCCTAAGCATGGCTTTCAAAAGTGCTAATTTTATCGTGAATAGCCTATACACCAATTCCTTGCAAATTTTATCTGTAATGGTAGGATGGTATTACATTCAACGTAAGCAAATGGATTAAACTACAGATATACGAGTAAATTTGTAATTTCCTCCTTTTCCTCAAGAAACTGCACAGGAAGTCCTGCAAATGTTACTTTTAACCATTCTCATGACTCATGTGGTAAAAGTAATATTACGGCTGTACTTATAGGCTGTTCACGGTTACTTTTAACTTCTCCGGAGCCTTCCTAAAGGTCTACTTCCAGGAGATTATTGCATCTCATGGAAAGAAAGCTTAATCAAGTATAGAAAACTACTCCAAAGATAAAACGCACTACATTAGTGCGCGCTCAATGCAATATTATTTTGCATAAGAACTATTTCCTACGAGGCGTTACAAACATACCTATCCCCCCCTCGTTTTTATTCATATTATTTACAATTTAAATATTATGATTTGAAGGTTGAATATAAGAGAAAGTTCAATTTAACTAAAAATAATGTAATGTTATATTAATAGATGTACTATAAAACGCTTCATACGTTATACGCTTCATATTTTGGAGACCATCTAACACGTTATACATGGGGTGATATTTCAAATGTTTGATTTAAAAAGTGCGAAGAAACCGCGAATAGACTATGCTAGTTTTATTTTGATTTTAACTTCCTTGGGAAAAGGTTGTATTCCCAGAACATGTATCTACTGAGGTGCTCTTATACGCGCAAACGTATATTTGGCAGGCGATATTTCGCTTAGCTCAATCCAGCAAAGTGCCCGCTGCTGTGAGGACGCGTGTGCGCTCCTTGGCGGAGTGCAGCCAGCACATCACCTCCGCGGCATTTACCGGCCCGCTGACCTTGGTGGCGCAGGCTGGCCCGTGGGATCTCTCCCACCCGTGAGAGAACACGTACCAGGGGAAGCGGCGCAGCGGTTATCCTTGACCGTAATTGTTGTAATGCCACAGCCGCGGCCCGCCCGCTTCTTTACATACATGCCCCGGTCGGTGCTGATAAATTCGGTAACTCATCCGGCGTCCCCTGCTTTGATAAGCAAGGCCAGGGACAGTGCTGCTTGCCTGTGTTGCTCCAGGTGTGTATCAAGCCCCTGGAAGTCGCCCCACCTAGATTAGCAGTGACGTCAAGCGGGTTGCGGCGATCCCTGGGGTAACCTTGCTGATAAACTTCTCGCTCGCTTATGCTAGGTTATATCATCGTGGTTCGAAACTCGATCCAAGATCGGATCTAAGATCGCCATAGAAAACTGTTGCACCATTATAGTTCAGAGGTGGACTGGAGATCGAGATGAAGTTCGATCCGAGATCAGCAGCCATCGTCGACAAATGTAGCTTGAAAATACGCCAGCAGATAGAACTACGTTCGACTGTTTTCTTGGGAAATTAAAACAACATTATACGCACTTGAATATTATTCAGTAAAATTCGTACAAAAATAATTCACTTAAAACAAATAAAATATCGTACAATTAGTTCTATCTATAGTGAAAAATACACCTACTTCTATGACGTCATATATTACGAACCAATAGCATAATTTGTCTCATACTTAATATCGATCTCTCACTTTGGAACCAAGATCGACGAATCAGAGATTCAGAAACATGAAATTTCGTTGGTGCAACACTTTTACATTGGAACCAAGATCAAACTGAATTCTGGTTTGGAACTAGGTTCATTCGATCTCGGATCGGGGAAGATGTTGGTGCAACCAGGCCTTAAACGTTTTACTAATATGTTCTTGACGAAGCCTAGTGCATTGTACGATCGTCAAAGAATATTTCGTGGTGGGTTTATTTTTTCTGCGTGCTTCAGTGAAACATGTGGTGTGGAGAGATTTGGGCGACTCTTTATATCGAGGTCCTGAGAGCCGACGTGGGTGAAGTGAGGTGAGTATGGCGCAGCGCCGGAATGCAAGGGTGCGGGGAACGGGATATCCCCGAGAAAACTCGCAGACCAGCGGCCTCGTCCGGCACGATTCCCACATGTGAAAATCCGGGAGCGACCCCGCCGGGAATCGAACCCGGTTCGCCCAGGTGGTAAGTGTTAATTAAGCTGTGTAACACGTTACAGTTTTGCACTGAACTGTGTTTGGGTTTTTGTAGGGAATTTTCCCAAGAATTTCTTTTCGTTCGTTTGATTTCAGACGTTGCAATTGTCGTTTTATTATTATGTGTACGAGGGTCGCATATTTTAGTTACTGTTACATTGTTATTTAATTTTCTACCCACAAGCATCACTTAAAAACGCCAGACATTACCTTTCAAACTTTTAGTAAAATAGAGTACAGAGGATAACTCTGCGGATTTTTTCACATTACAACTAGTTCAGGTTGATTGAACACTTATGCCCTTCCCCCTCCCCTTTTTTTTCAATAATGTAGCCTTTCGCCACGTGTATATCTAATAAATTAACATTGCTAGACCACGTGAATATTATTCATGCTATAAGGTGAAATTGTTATAGTGTTGAATATATTCTATTTAGCCAGTGCCTACAAAGCAAAGAGGGAGCTATGCTATTGATTGGCTACCTCGTTTAATATTCAGCTTTTCGTAAGTCGCTGGCGACGTTTCTGTAAATATGTGAACGTTTAAAATACACGCAGTTACGGGCATATGATTTTTTAATTACAGGCCAGATTTGTGGCCAGATAATAATATAGCATATATAACAGTAACTGAACTACGCGCCCAGAAATTGTGACTCCTTCGTACACACGATAACGAAACAACAATTGCAATGTTTGAAATCAAACGGACGAACATAAATTCTTTGGGTGTCTGAGAGGAACTGAGAGATCGAATGAAACTGTCTTCTGTTAATTGCTTCTTACGCGCAGATCCTGTAGAGGCTAATCTCAAAAATATCTGAGATGGCGAATCTCTGTACGTGTCATTTAACGACTGAAGTAGGCAGTTCCCTTGGAATGTTTTTTTTTCTGTTTTTGTAAGCAGACCGATTATTTTTAAGTAAAACGTAGCGAACTTAAAACAGTTATATGTTTTCTTAAAATTTGGTATAGTAATTAACCGACATGGGAGAAACATTCATTTTTATCCTGTGTTGAAATAAATTTTTGTACCGAGCTATAATTTAACACTGTTATTAATTAATACGTTAAGGAATTATTATGCTTTAATGCGATGGTTCACACTTGTTTCTCACTTTTACCTGGGATTTTGAAAGTGGAGCTGGGAGAGGCGGACGCAAATATATTGTTTCCAGTCTAATATTACATTTTTCCTGAGTCGTTTAACAACATAAGACACTGCTACATTATTGACAAAAAACGACGACGAGAGAGAGAGTGCAGCGAGCTTCTGAGGTTTTAAAAAATGGGTATCACAGCTTAAGCAGTTTAGAGAAAGTCGTGTACTCCATACACAATCACGTTACTAGCTTACGTAATTTAACGTAGTAGCCACTGTACACAGTTCATCAGCGTATGTATATAGCCCATTCACGGTTTATTCGGACGTTTTAACACCAACCTATGAAAAATCACCACGTGTATTATGTATTTAGTTATTTCCTAAATATGCCATGTATCAAGCGTTTTATACTTTTGTAAACACATATGTATCTTATTTTTCTTTAAATTGAAATTTTACCGATGTTTTGTTTATAGATTATAATATTTATTTTATAATAAATACGAATAAAAACAGTGAGAAAAAATCTGTGTTGGTAGCGCCTAGTAAGAAATAGTTCTCATGCAAAATAATATTACAACTAAGTCCTCATGAATTAGGTGAGCTGTCCTTTGGTGTAATTATCTAGGCTTGGTTAAGGTTAGTTTGCACGAGGCGGAGGAATATCCTGAAAGCAAATCTTTATCAGTATTTCAGAAAAGTGCGAAATAACCGTGAATGGATTACAGTAGGAAGCGTGTAGCTCAGTTTCCTTCTGGCACTGCTAAGGAGACAGGAAATTTGTGTGGCACGTTAACGATAAGACGCTGCAGGATTTGAGCTGTAAGATATTTGGGTTTACCTGAAGTTCATTAGGCCTTCGTAAGTAATGCAATTGACCTTATTTCGCTTCACATGGTTTGGAGCCCACTATAGCGTAATAACGGCGGTCAGTATTAAGCGTTTCTGTTTATAGCTCGTTGATATTACAGAAAGATGATCTCAGAATTAAGGTTAACTACGTCGTTGTTTGGCGAGGGCCACCCATGGCGCGTCAGCGGAAGCCATACACACGTAGAGCGAGGGTGTAAAGCCGTTTTCCCGGCTGAAACCACAAAGCAAATAAGTTAAAGAGACGAAGCTCAATGCTATTTTGGTGGAACCTTGTTTTCCTCTATGTTTGGGCTATTAGGTAGAATTTTCTGCCAAACGTACAACTCTTGAACATAATTATTTCAATTTTCAGACAGGCGTTTTAGTTATTGCTAATAATAATTTGATAAAAATGTTATAATTAAATGCTGTATTTACAAATGGTAACAGAACTAAATGTGTGTTTAACAATTGATGGTAGAGAACTCATAGGTTGGCTACTCTGTTAACTGCAGAATCGTTTATTAAAATGCTAATTGTACATATTTCTTTTAAAAATGGATTGTCACTGATATCAATAACGCTTGTACAATTTATTCATAGTCAATCAGCATTTGAAAATTCAGTAAAACTTAATTCCAATTCCTGCAATTGATTGTAAACATCAACTCCACCTTCTCTGACAACGAACATAATAACGGAAACAAAACAACTAAATTCACTTGTGACGTAGGTATATTTAAAAATAAAATTGTATTGTTTATAATATATACAGCTTTCTTTATTAATGAGCATTATTAAAATTTTTTTCAACAGTTGGCGAAGTCATTCTACCCAATAATTTAGTGGCCCACGAAATCCCTATAGAGCTTCGACCCCCTGGCTGAAACAGCAGGTTGGTGAGGGTGCAGGATAATCCCATCTGCCCGGGTGGAGGCAGGGCGGGTTGCCGCAGTATCAGGGGCTGGTACACCGCCTCGTGCCGGCGCCTGGATTAGGCCCGTCAGTTTGCTAGTGCGTGCGTTAGGGCGCGCGAGCAGGCCCGGTTGTAAAGAAAGTTATCTCTCCACGCCGAGGGAGCAGATATATCATGGCCGGCAGGATTTACTAGCGGCGCCGCTATAAATAATGACGCGCCCGGAATCAGAAACAGTCTACGCCAACGAGGCGCAGCAGCCAAACCTGGTCGTAGTAGAGAAACGTGCGAACGACGACAGCAACATCTACCCAGAAAACAGCCAAAAAAAAAATGAACTTATCTTTCTGGTGGTGCTTGTAAAATGTAATTTTCGTCTCGCCCGTTTTATTTTCATTCATTCCCCCTCCCCCCCTCTTCTTTGCGCGGGGTCGTGAGTTCTTGTAAGTTTTTTACTCTGGCTGGCAACGCCGGTATATTTGAACTTAAATATTTCAAATGCTGGTGGGAGAATTTTGGATTACGAAGATTACCTTTGCGTCTTAAGAAGACTGTGAATTTGGAAATTGCTGGCTCTGTAAACCTAAAACGTTAAAGCGACTGTGTTGTTAAGTACGTGTTTATGTAAATTAATGTAACGGGTCCTCCGGTATCCTTTATAAGTTATATTATCTATGTACACTATCTACCAAAAAGTAATTGGGCACCCGTGAAGATAGGTAATTCAGTACGTCAGTTGACTTGTGTTTCACGGCCTTCGGCGTACGACCGCTGGTGTTTGTCCATGGTAGCATGAACACAGAGGCCTATTGTAATGCTACATGAAATGCTCCCAACATTGTGGCGTTTTTACGGAATGGACCCGTGTTACTTCCAGGATGACAATGCCAGGTGCCATGTTTCAAGGGCTACTATGCCGTGGTACGCCGACAAAAATGTTCGCCGATTGAACTGGCCCGCCCAGAGCCGCTACCTCAACCCTATAGAACATCTTTGGGACGAATTGGATCGCCGGATGAGGGCTCGTCAGGTGCGGCCAAAATCCATTGCTGAACTCATGGAATGGTTGCAAGAGGAATGGCGACGAATCCCCGTGGATGTCCTGCAAACACTCGTAGAGAGCATGCCAGACAGGGTGACTGCTGTTATAGCTGCAAGAGGTGACCCTACGAGATTCTAACGGGGTGACGACCACCGAGCAAACATTGTGGACAGGTGCCCAATTACTTTTTGGTAGATAGTGTATTTCGAAGTATTCTCTGTATAAAACTGTATACCTTTATTTACACTAATTACTTTGCTATGTTGTGTGTAACAGTTATTTTGAGGCGTACTGGCACTATCCTTTTTACAACATAAATTACGTTAGAGACCTAGGTCAGCACAGTTTACTAATGTACTAATGAGAAATATTAAAGGAACACATGCTTACAAAAATACAACATTTATTATTGCAACGTTATACACTCATTAGTGCAATTTGGTGTATGATTCAGCAAGAACAATCAATACCGAACAACTAGGGCCACAAAATATACCCGAATAATGAGATTACAACAACCACCTATCCCAAATCTGGTTGTCTACAGAATTACGAATGTCGGCAACACATTCTATGTATGAAATCACTACGTATTACTAGCAAACAGCAAAACAAACATTCATAAAAGAAAGGAAGATTAATCATTCCAAATTGTCATATGTATAGGCATACTAGATTTTACGGTCTCTTCCGTACGATTATAATACTTTAGATACACAACAAATCTCATCACAAAAAAGTTTATAACCATACATCATTTAGAATTTAAATTAAGTGAAACAATAATTCAGTATAAAACGCCACGGATTTTTCTGTTGGAAGTATGTCTCCATGAAAGGCTTACATTTCAATGAGAAAAATAAATCCTTATATCAATACACATAATTAAAAAATGCATGATGAAAAGGCATTTACGGTTGCATACCCGATCGTCGTCGGTAATACTGACTGTCAAGTTTATTCTTCGTACTGCATTTGTACTGTTTCCCGTTCTAGGCGTAGACAGATTATTAATTTCAATGTGAACTTTAATTTACACTACTCTTGATGAAGCGCTATACATTTAATTTTCTAATTTGTTTACGCTTCACAAATAACGAAATGCATATCTCATAGAAAGATAAAAATATTAATTTATTAAGTCACACTACCCAGTACAAATAACTCTCTTAACCCATTCAGACCCAGTGTACACGTTTTTGTGCATTAAGCACGTGTAGGTAATTTTTGTTCTGTATTGCACACTGCAAAACTCAATGACCAATGATCTTACCTGTGTGTAAGTGATTCGCAAACCGTCTTATTATTCTAGGTCATAATTGGTTCAAATAACTGTAGTCGAACGTTTAGTCTACAGCTCATTGGCTGTGACAACTAAACAAGTGTTGTGGCGACTCAAGTACAGCACGTATAATAAATTTGTTTCTTCGCAGCACTTGAAACCTTAAATTGATGTGGGTAGAAAGGGTTAAAGTTGGCACAGATAAACAGGTATAAACTTGTTAAAGTAAAGGAATAAATATTCGTCAGTACAAGAATAAATGATCTCACTGTACTCTGTGCAGCGGTATAATTCCGTCTACGATGCTCAGCTGCGTCCATAACAAACACTCTCCAACACTCGTGATGCTCCACAGCCAGCTAGTTTCACGTCGCGACTTCCTGCTCGCACACACGTATTGCTGCAGCTGCAAGACCAGAGTCGTTACAGAACTGAGAACTGCTGCAAACACTCCTGAGGACTCTTGAACTCACTCCGGAACCACGAACTGAAGTTCTAGTATCGCCTCCACTTAATTCCCCAACCCCTACACGGCTTCTTTGCTTTTATGCGTATTCGATACAAATAGGACGTCTGGATGTTTTTCTGTTAGAGATCTGATAGAAACATTCAGAAAACACCAATCCCAATGTCAGAATGTAGCGTTATATAATCCAAAGATGGTGGAGTACATCACGAATTCCAGCCACATACACGTTAACAAAATGGCCTCGCTGGCCAGCAATGTGGCGGAACGCCGTTATAATTTATTTGCGGTTTCTTCACGCTTTTTGAATCAAACCTTTGAAAAATCACCCCATGCATGGCGTGTTTAGTTATTTCCTAAATATGCCACGTATCAGAAGCGCTTAATACTTCTGTTAGCTTAAAAGTATCATATTTCTAGTTAAATGGAAGTTGTACCCACATTTTTAAAATAAATTATATTTCATTGATAATAAATATGAATAAAAACAGTGAGAAAGCATTGGTTTGGTAGCGGCTAGTAAGAGATCGTTCTCATACAAAATACTGTTACAACTAAGTGCGCACGAATTCTGTGCGTTGTCCTTTGGTGTTATTTTTTAGACTTATTTAAGCTTGGTTTTCACGAGGCGGAGGAATATTCTGGAAGTAGAACTTCAGCAGGGCTTCAGAAAAGAAATATCCCGCAGCACGTAGTGACCAGTCAGACACAAGGTCGGTTTCCAGAGCCTTGCGTGGCCAATCAACGAACGGATACGCCCACATCCGCCAAGCCTTTCCACTTGTATGGACTTACCTATTGTGTTACCCGTTTCTCCTCGGCAAGTATGAGCCGCCACGGGGAGGCGATATTGTGAACATGTTAAGAGTCCTTATATCTCGTTACTAACGCCGCGTTCCGATACTAGCATATTTCACTGGCCAGTTATTTCAGTAATGCCAGCTACTGTCCCGATCAACAACTCAAGATGAGGTAGCGTGATTTTTTCGTCTTCTGGACATGTACCCAATATTGGTCTGACCCACACCAATACAACTCTCAGTCAATTGCTCAACACTGATGAACGTGTATATTTATATCTACATTTTCAAAATTCAAGCAATCAGGCAATTTTATGTAAATAAAATACTTCTACCGCATTTAGTTTTAACGAATTATAATAAAAATTGGCTATATGAAGTATACGAATATCTCAAACCACTTGTTTACGTAGTCCAATACTGGGACACGGTGATTGGTTTTGCGCAGCTAGCGTGAGCACTCTACCCTTTATTCATTCTACGCTTCTGATACTGCTGCGAGCACTGATGATCTCACTAGTACTCGTTTTCGCGTGCTGCTGCGGCGGCACCCTGTGCGAGGCTACGTCGAGTACCGGGGAAGCTGAATATTACTGGAGCTCGCAGAGATAGTGAAGTTATATCAAAGCGAGTATTGACAGGCGTTTCAATTCGCGTGTTCTTAAAATATGTTAGCTAAAATGCAGAGTATGATCATTAAATACAAAATAGTCCTAATGGAAAATTCGTAAAAAAAATTAATAAAAACCTTAGAACAGAAATTACCTTGCTATGAAATTATTATTTTCTTCAATATTGCAAATATTAGTATATTTTTTTAATCAGCAGTGAAATCTAATTTAAAACTGGCATTCATTGTTACAGCACTTTTCTTTAATTAAAATCATTAGAGCCTATCACTTCCGAACGTTTCCAAACTATCAGCTTATCGATGAACAAAAATAATTAGTGTTCACTGCATACTGTTACGTTACTGATGACGAACGATAAAAAATCATCAGGCATATTAGTATCCGTCAGCAGCAATTGAACACGGTGCGAATAGGCCTATGCCGCTTGCTACTGTAGACATATGTTGTGCCACGATAAAGGCTGTTCACTATAAAGTGAGCACTTTTGAAATCAACCTTAGAAAAAACCACTATTTCTACCAGCATATATTTTAACGGACAAACTGGGTGGCTTGCGCCCAGTAAAGTTGGTAATGATGGAGGGAAGGTAGTTCCATATCTTTACGTCGAATAAAAAGTGCCAGGTAACCATTTGTGATTAATTATATTATTTCTTTCACTTTCTGTTTTTTTAATGCATCGAATTGTAAAAATGAGCAGATTTGCAAAACATTTTCTTTTGTAATAATTTCACAATTGCACTTGACGGACGCATCAATAAAGTATTGAGTCCCAAGGCAATGTTGATTTTGCATAAGGCGGAAGAATACACAATGTGCATTCAAGTATATCTCAAGAAGGGCTTTCAAACGTGCTCATTTTACTGTGAACAGCCTATAGTAGTGCTGCTTTACCTGAACAGCTGTTGGTTGTTTGCTTTTCCCAAGCGGCAACAGTTGCTCAGCACTTTGGTTGTGCTTTATTTGTGGAGTCTTACTGGCTTGTGACTCACGACTGGTCGACAGAAAGAGGTTCCTGTTTGCACGCTTCAAGGCCTGCAACTGGTTACCGCCCTCCATCTCGACACCGGAGGTCGCTGGTTAAGAGTCCAGCCTGAGGCACGGATGCTGTGTTAAATGCTTCTTTTCACAGCTCAGTTCGTATTCCGAAAATACTGTCTGTAACGAAACTAATGAAACTTCCCTCCCATGATTGCTTAATATATCAGAGCCGTTGTTTGATATAGGATGTTCACGGTAAACTGAGTACTTTTAAAAGCTCTGCTGAAGAACTAATTGTATACACATTGTGTATTCTTCTGCCATGTGTAAAAACAACATTGTAATTGGCCTTATGCCCTTATTGGTACGTCAGTCAAGTGAACTGTAAAATTATTAGAAAAGAGAATATTTTACAAATTCGCTTATTCTTACACTTCCATAAATAATAAAAAAAAGAAAGCAACACGTATAATTTAACTAGTTACAAATGTTTACCTTTCACTTAATTCAACGTTAAGACATGGAATGACTTTCTCTCCTCTTGTTTCCACTTTTACTGGGCAGTGGCGGTTAAAATACGTGCAGGTAGGGGCAGTGACAATTTTCTTGAGTTGTTTTAAAAAAAGACTCAGTTAACCGTGAACAACCAATACGGATCTCTTCATAAATATTAATGAAGGGTGTTCGTCACTCAAGAACTAAATTGTATTTTAGGACTTGCGCTCTGTCTGCATATCCATTCCCATGACGCAAACCTCTCCGCTGATGAAGCTAATGTTCACGGTTGTATCTAAGCGAATGTGATGAAGTGAACACTGTTAAACATTTTAATACTTGTGCATCGTCGAGATAATCCAGAGAGCGTGGATAACATCGTAAATCTGATTTGATACAGCCTTCGGTGCCCACCATTTTGTCACCTCTCAGCAGATGTTGCTATTTAACGAGCGTAGTTGAAATATTTATGAGGATAAAATTTTCTTAAGGTATTGAGTGGAAGAAGCATTGCAAGCTACTCTCTCTCTCTCTCTCTCTCTCTCTCTCTCTCTCTCTCTCTCTCTCTCTCTCTCTCTCTCTCCTCTCTCTCTCTCTCTCTCTCTCTCTCTCTCTCTCCCTCTCCCCCTCTCCCCCCACACGCACGCTCGCTCACACACACACACCTAATATATCCTATGAATTATAAAGCGTGCTTATATCTATATGTGTGGGTAAACACACGTACACATACACAGTTCTTTCCATACATTCCGTAATCGTGTTCTGCAGTGCATGATATGTGAACATTTATAAGGGGTTAGGTTAGACATCTTTGAGGCCAGCGCGTCTGGTAGAACATTCGCTAATATATCAGCATTTCAGGCACTTACCAAATATAGTAGAAATAGCTCAGAAGCTAGTTATGGGTAATAAGAGGAATGCATTCATTCTTATTAGCTGGGGTGTATCCAGTTTGACAATCAGACCATCCTGTATATGAGCTATAGGATTTGAATTTTTCCTTAAATTCTGTTTGTGTATTTATTGAAGATTAATATAGTTGTAGTATATCTTACACAACATGCTATAATTTATTTGGGTTCATTTTATTTAGTGTTTGTTATATAAGTGAATATTTAAAATTACTTCAGTGCTTCCCATTAAATTTAATTATTTTTATGTGAACGGGTGAAGTTGTATTGCTGGGAGAACTGACGGTCGATGGCTGCACCCTCGCCAGCGTCTGAGACAAGCGGAAGAGGAAGTAAGTTGGAGGTACTGGAGGACGGCAGTTGGCGACAGTGGCGCGGCAGCAAACCGCGGACACGACACATCTCGGCCATTAGTGGCAAGGATGCTGCCCGTAGCGACTGCGAGGACCGGGGGAACGACTAACCGATACCGATACGAGAGGCACTTCGTTTCACGCGGCGCATGGATCGCTGTGGAAGAAAAGAGAGGAGCGGTATATCGGCTGTAAGTTTTTTTTTTTTTATTTCTCTTGTCTTGCGGAACTTTGCGGAACAGACCATTCCTGAAGGCTGTGCACGCCAACCAGACGTCGCAGCTGCTATAATTCCATTGGTAGGCTCGACTTATAATTTTTATCCGGTACGAACTCAACTGTCCGCTGCCGACATCCAAAGTTCGGGGTTAGAATCCCATGTAAGATATGTACGTGTGGGCCGTTTTTTAAATAAATGTTAAAGTTAGTTAGGAAATTTGCAACTTCCTTTGTGAAGTTTTGCGTCACTGGTCTCACATCTTGGAAGCATGTTATGTTACTGGTTCTGCTAATATGTATCAGCGTCCGTCTATCTGGCGAAGCACGGAATCGATACGGTCGACGATGCCAAGCTCACCAAGTGCGCCATCGCCGTTACGTGCAGGGTTCTGAACTGGCGTACTGTTTTCGTCGTGCTGCGTCTACAGCTGACAATTTAGGCGTGACTCGATAATTTCATTGGGGACACCAAAGTATATATTTTATTGGCCATGTTGAAGAGCTTCAAAACGTAGTGTTTTCAATAAAAGTGATCTGTTAAAAGTTTTATTCCGCTGTATTTTGAGTGTTATTTCTTTAAGTATGCAACAAGATGGAGTAAGAGCGAAATAGTTAAGTTTTAAAATCGCGTATTACAAACACCCTGCATTTCAATTCGTGTAAGGTAGACGGCATCTTAAGCAGTAGACATGAATATATCTTTAAGAAAACATAAAAGTGTACTTCGTAAACCAGGAGTATTTCTCCATGAGGAAAATAATCAATGCCTCTCTGAGAAGAAAAGTATGGGCTGAACATCTGGCAGTTTGGCGGATTTCGAAGGAAATATCGGCAAACGCAAGAACAAGAAAGTGGGATGAGGATACGACAGTCTTACAAAAATTATTGTATTAATGTGAGATTTTGGTGCGATATTATGGTATATAACTTATTTTCCCATAAAAATAATTTTCAGGGAAGCAATCGGAGTCGGCTTTACCGAATAACCTCCTTTCCACAACGCGAAAGTCGTATACCACTGTTTGTCCCTGTCGACGTTGAAATCCAAGAGCCACGGCTGTTCTTTTCTTCAGGAAAAATGTAAACCGAAAGAATTATTGGCGCATGCGGATGCATAGTGTAACATTGCTATTTAAAAAAAAAATAGCCTGTTCTACTAATGTAACATTGTTTTATCGCCAAGCGCAGTATCTGGTGTCATCCGGTCTCTCAGAACAGAATTTCTAATCATTTTGTCCAAGAATCGGTTAAGAACGCCAATTACAATACCAGTTTGGGATGTGAAAAGAGGTATAATATATACGTCAACATATATGAAATAATATCTATAATTGAAAATTAATGTTTTTCTATAATTACTTGACATTCTAAGTCAGTATCTGAATAAGCACACCAGATATATTTTTGCCACATGAGCTCTCTGTATAATCCCTTGTAGGACAAAAGCATTAAGCAGGCATTGTTTTTAATTTTACATTATATACAAAAATATTCTGCTTCAACAATTGTTACAACTTAATCACGCCCAAGAGGGCGTGATTAATAACGTATGTTCTCAATCTTTGTATACTACTGCAACTAATAATAATATATTGCAGCGTTCAATCGTTGTTTCCAGCGACAAGCTATACGAAATAGTATTTTTGTTTTATATAACGAAGGCGCCAATTGGATATTGCGGAAATTCTAGATACAGTTCCGGTAAAATCTTGTTCAAACTGTTTAGGGGGAAGAAAAAATGGCTCGGCCTGGCAGTTTTTTTGCGGTTAAGAAGGCATTACGACGCACGGACAGATGTTTTCTGTAGGTCGGTGCCGCGGGAGGTTGTGTTTCGGCGGTGGAACGTGCGTGGTCATTAGCCAACCGTTACCATTAGCTAATGACGGGGGTAATTAGTCCGGCACGCGTACGCACTCCGTATTTACACCTGGCGGTGGAGGCTAATTACTCGGCATGTCCTGATTACACCCCGGCCTAAGGGAGGCGTCAGGGTTTGTGACCTGTGATAAACCTCTCGCCCGGAGTTCGGCAACGGAGCGTCAGTGGAATAGGGTGTTGAGGTGGGGCGAGCAAGGGGTGCTTGGAAGGGTCCCGAGCACGAATGAGAAGCATCGCTCTGAGAAGATCGGCTAATGATGGCCATCCAGTAATTAAAACAACACCCTATGCTCTATTATTTGGGAAGATAAACGCCTATTCGCATGGTACAGGATGACACAACATATCTGTTTGTTAGATGTACAAACTTGAAGCCTTTGAGCGTTATACGTTTGTAGTTTAAATAAATGACTCATTTTTTTTATATTATAGCATAATTAATTGTGTTTTTAAATTTATTACAGGACTAAGCCAAACCCACGGAGTGAGCTCATCGACTATGTGATAGGGTTTGATACGATTCCGTTTAACTTTAGAAAAATTTATATTTTGTGAGGACTCGTAGAAGCTAAAATTGTTTTCTGCATTTTTAGCATACTATATATTTTTTGTTGTGATGTAAAATAGTAAACCGAAAAATGTATACGTAACAATGGAGGGGAATGACTTTTCAAATATAACTACATGGAAATATGGGAATTTTACATTTGTATACTTATTCGTATAAATCTCAAAATTAAACAAAATTATTAAATTAGAATACAGCTCAGAATAGTTGTTCATGTCATAAGAATGTAATGAATATTTACTGGAAATCTGCTTGGCGTTTCGTTCTTATTTCAATTATTTTAACTTTCGAAATAAAGTTTAAATTCAAAATAATTCAAAGTTAAACCCTTACTGCAGCCCTCAAGTGCACTAGATGTTAGATTTCAACGAAACTGTGGTAATTCACTCCTGTGACGTCAGGGAATACTTCAGCTGGAATAAAACTTCTTGTCAAAATAAATTTTTTAATTTGTAGGAAACTATATATTAAGTAAAATGTTCATCTTTACACTAGCAAAAAAAATTGACGATTGTTATTTTACAAATGATTTGGTATTTTAATGAAGTTATTATCAATGTTATGCCAGAAAACCATAATATATCCTCAAAAAAAAAAAACATTTAGGCACTTGAAAGATTAAAATTTCTATCCGGTACTAACTCAACTCGCCTGGAGAAACGATATCCGCGGTCGAATATACTGAAGTATTAACTTTAGACTCCAAAGTTCCGGGTTCGAATCCCAGGTGAGATATGTGCGTGTGTGCGGTTTTCAAAATAAATGTTAGTTGCTGACTTCCTGTGGTGCAGTCGGTTGGTGCGCCGCCAGTCTGCAGTGTGGGATGTTCTCGGTTCGAATCCTAGGCTAGGAATGGGTGTTAGTTTAAGTTACGTCCTAAGTTAGTTTGTAAGCCGTCCCCTGATAAGCCTTCAGGCGTAACACTGGGAGACTCTAATAAACCCTGTACAATACAATTAAAGTTAGTTACAAAAATTAATTAATGTAATTTTAATTTGGGTTCTCAGAGGGACAGGAGATTAACAAAAAATTAACTTAACTAATTAACTCTTTTACCCATATACCAGTAACTAGGAATTAAAAATGATAGTTTGTCGCGTCTTAGTCGATTTCTTATTTTCTCTGGCTGAAGACGTCGAAGAAACGATAAACGAGCTAGTAAACTACTAAAGTAATAGCGTAGCTAAATTTGATTATTTGCAATATAGCCACGTCTTGTATAAACGTCTAAACAGGCTGTAAAACATAGGCGCTCATATCCACGATCACTTCAGTGAACAACAATACACAACAAAGCTGTGCTCGAACAATTCAGTATAATCTACACACCCAATATGGGGTTGTTCGAACACAATGAGCGTGTCTGTGTGATTTAATTTTTTCCGCCAGTCGACAGAGCATTGTTTCAGTTGTTTTGTTCGCCCATTCCGAACATAGCCAAATGACCTCAATTACACTGCTATTCGCCGGGTATTTATGAATAGCGTTTCGGTCCAGTGTGCGGTCTTCAGTGAAATGGTGCGTAATGTGTGTCATGTCAAAATCATTTGATACCAATTATCTTGCATCTGTCGATGAGTTGTTTAACCGCATATTCACGGTTTTGACATGCAGTCGATTAATGTATTTAATGTAACTAAAACGTAAAATGATTCCCTTTTTAACGGCAAAACATTGATAACTACTCCACTCTTTAGTAAAAATTTACCACGCTAGAGAATTTGTGTTCTGGTTAAATATACCACTATAGTAATCATACATGCATGGCCTTGAGTACTTTTTAAAGGGATAAAGTACTTTAATAACATCAATAAGATTTTGCGAAGAAATATACTTACTCATTTTTTTGCCGTTTCTGATGGCGGAACAGACTCAAAGATCTTATTTACAGTCACCAGAGCTGCAGCTGTACATTGATGGCTGTAGTTCATTCATAGATAGTTTGTAATCGGTCCGCTGACTGCTAGGAAAAGCCATATAGTAAATTATAAAAATGCAATAAGTAAACAAGCAAGTGGGTAGATAATACGTATAGACAAAAGTGAAAAAGGTTGGGTTTACTAATGGTACTTGCAACGTGCAGCATCATCACGGCACAGGCACATTCTGTACTTTTCTTAATCCAAATATACTATCACCGGCACTATTTCGGTTGTAACACATTACACTATTTTTTTAATTTTACTTGGAAAAATGATTACATTTTATGCGGATTGTTAAGAAATGTAGACTATTTTGCTCTGTGGTTGCTATTGCAATGGGTATTTTCCATACACTGGGGAAAGTGGGCCGCATAACTTATATAACATATAACACATAACTTATATATATATATAGGAGGGGGGATGTTATAATTTATGTATTCTGATTAGCTCTCGATTGTAAAGAGTCTTCACCAATCTTCACCAAGAGGAGCTGGAGTTCAAATCGTGTAAATAAAATGCACACTCAACACAACCTCTTGGCGATGTATATAGAGCTAGGCACTGACTAGCGAATGATCCCCAGACGTATTGTCAGTATATGATTCGCAATCAAGATGCCCAAAGCAGCTTCAGTTCTGGATATTGGGGTCATCATATGGCATTAGAGGTATTCGGCGAAACTTCAAGCGCTTCTAAGTTTGCGTTAGTCTTGTGATTCGGCTACAGTGTGACTGACACTCCTCAAAGCACCACAAAACAGAACGTAACACAGAAATATTGTCGGGATAAAAGTTACTCCAGCCAAAGGCAACATGGTATCTCACGAAGAGGTGGTCTACAGAACGGTTGGAACTTTGCCGACGTGTTTCACTTTGACAAGAATGTGGGAAATGTGCTGTTTTATTAGCTGAGAGATTAATTTTCTCATTTCTCTTTGCAGGCAAAACATTGTAATTTGTTATACGTCTACTTCGTTAGTCAGACGCCACTTACACTTTTATTGCTGAATTACAAAGTGATATTGATCAATTTACGTGCTTACATATTAGTCGTTAACTACTCCAGGGCATTTCAGAACATCGCTGGTTCAATCACTAACACACATCTTATGCATTCCATCTCGTTCGCGGAAGTTTTTAGCGAATTCCCCTGGCCCTTAACCCTTTTAGTCTACGCAGGAAGTCGCATCGGAAGGGGCGTTGAATGGTCTGCACCGTGCACAACACCGTTAAATAGAGTAGACCCTCCCGTATGAGAAACGTGGTTAGTTGTTGAGACTGCATCCCGTGGTCCCGTAAAGAACTGTTGCAAATAACATGAAGCAAAAACACATTTTTACTGGCCAATTTGGGGAATTGGGGTTTAGTGATTTAGAGTAGCTGGTTTCAAACAGCTTGTAACAGCGCTGCATCCGACAAAGTTGGAAACTACAGGCTTGTGGAATTTCAACGTTATTTTGTTTGTCACCATATCAATAAATAACCTACTCCCAAGCATTTTCCACGTAACCTCGTTGTCTTGTGAATAACTGATAATATATTTTTCTATTAATCTTCTCGTTGTTTTCTCGCTTCTAGCAATAAAAATTCCCTTTCCAATAACAGCCAAAATTTTTTTTTTTTTTGGAAATTTTGAAACATGCAAACTTTATTTAAAAATAACTTATTACTTACATACGAAATAACATATAGATCCCTGATTTTCCTTTTTTCACGTGCATGTATTGTGCAGCGTTTCAAGAACAGTAAATTCCGACGTTTCCACCACAACACCGGAAATAAAACGTAAATAAACAACAGCAGACGATTTTACGGACATATTTGGGGATTTTAGTGTGCTACTTGACCTCAGTAAATTTCAACCCTAAATCCCCAAATATTTAGGGCCTAAAATTGGTCACGTGGTCGATTTAGTAACCTAAACAATGGTCTCGTAGCCGTTTCGGACACGGCTACATATTAGTGAGTGATAAGTTAGCACAAGACGTTCATTGTCGACGCAGCTGGTTTCCGGGAATGAGTTGCATGGTCGCAGCTCGCCGGCCGGTCAGAGGCCAACACACTCTGGCCAAGGTCAGGGACGACCGGCCACGCTCACATGTTGGTGCTGCGAGGCCCGGGTTCAACGCCCCTCGCTGCTCTTGCTGCAGGGACCCCGGAGCGCTCTCCCCTCTCGCAGTTCCATGACCCTCCACTCCCCCCCCCCCCCTATCACTAGTGGCACCTTCGGGCTACCTTCCCTGCTCTGCCCGTCATTATCCTTCTGTGCCTCGCGAATACTTTACTTTTCGCTGCCGGACCGTCTACCTGCTCCAGAAGTTTCCCACGTAAGACACAAGCTTGGGAGGGATAAGGGCGACACTCCTGCGCTCATCAAATGCACCATCGCCGCTAAGCGCAAGGCTCTGAGCTGACGTGCATTGTTCTCGTCGTGTTTTCTGTACCTAATGCAACTGTGAACGATACGCTATTTTATTGGGGGAATGTCTGGGTAGTATGTGCCGAGATGCAGCAGTCTGGAAAAGTCGATTTTAACGACGTTGAAGGGTGATCCAAAATATTATTAATGGTTGCGTGATATGTTGAAAGTACCATTGATTCGTCGTGTGGGGTACGTTTTCTTTTCGTAGGTAAACATATTGTGGACACGTTTAATACTTTCGTCAAAAAACACATTTTTTTCAAACATTCTCCACGGCAGTTCGTGTCAAGCAGGCGACCCCCTTAAAGCCATATTTTACAATATTTTATTTTATTAACTAAAAAAACATTTATATAAGGACCACATAAATGTAATTATTGTAGTCAAATGATTATCGCTTTCAAAATATAGCACCGAAAAGTTGAAAATGTCGGAATAAGGAAACCCAAGTTTCTACGCTCCTAATTAACTTTGCCAAATAAATCACATATCATGTGTGATCTATATCATATACACAACCTAGAGTACTCGGGTACCGGTATCCTGAATATCTTTTAAAATATGTATTGATGTTTTAGGCAACACATTTTTATTCGACCAAAAGAAACTAATAGATATTTAAATTACTGTGCAATTTAAAAAAAAAAAAAAAAGATAAGATTAGAAAGTGTCATCTGTAGTTAAATCCCTTGCCTTGATTCATTGGTTGTATATCTGAATCGCGAGAAATTCTGCTATCCGAGAATGTATAACGAAACCTTGAGAGAGCCAGCGGGCAGTGCTTCCTTGTAGGCAGGTGTAACCTCGATGCATTGGAAATTGTTTACTAGGGAGAGCATCCATTAGCAGAACCATAACGATAAAGACCAGTTCATGATACAGTGAGCACTCTTGAAATCAACCTTACAAAAAAAATCACTGCCCTGCCTTCATATATTTTAACGGGCGCACTGAGTGACATCCTCCTAGTTAAGTTGGTAATGATAGATGGAAAGTAGTTCCATATCTTAACGTCGAATAAAAAGTTAAGTAACCATTTGTGAAAACTTAAATTATTTCTTTCTCTTTCTGTTTTTATATCTGCAACGAAGTGTAAAATTCACCAGATTTATAACATATTTACTTTTCCAATAATTCCACAGTTTCACCTGACCGACGCATGAATAAAGTGATGGGTCCAATGACAGTATTAATTTTACATAAGGCGGAAAAATACACAAAGTGCATACAAGTAGAACTCAAGCAGGGCTTTCAAAAGTGCTCATTTATCCGTGAACAGCCTATAGTAGTTGAGGGTTTCACCTGCATGGGGCTAGCCCTGCGCTGCAGAGTGTTTGAGAACCACGTTTTTCTACGAAACTATTAAACATGCATCCAACTTGCTGATTTACGAAAAGAACGCACACTTCAGACCATGCATGTAGATTACTTTTAAGACGTTACTCACATTGTAAACACCATTTCGGCGCACTCCAAATTGGTTAAAAACGACATTTTCAAAGGGCTGTATCTCAAAATATACGCGTCATAAACACACAAAAGTAATCTATAGTCTATTCCCTACTGGAAGTGACTTATGAAAATCAACCTTTAAAAAAACACTCTAGGCATAACATGTCAACCCATTTTTTCAATAACCTGTATTCCACAAACACATAACACTGTGGTTAACTTTAGAGTACTGTATTATAGAATAAATGTAATTTTACTTTAATATATTCTATAACTTGTAATATTTATATATTTTAAATATGAATTAACAACAACGAGAGCAGCGACGTTTTGGCAACGACCGGTGAGAAATAGTTCACAGTTAAAATATTATTTTAACCTAGTTATTTAGTATACTATTTGTAAATTAAACTGTGCCTATTGAAATAATTAAATATTTAGGTAGCCCCGATGGCAACATATCACATTTTTACAGTTAAAAATAACAGCGGAAATTATAGTGACTAGGCCGTAATGGTACGTTATTGTTTTATCGAGCGAGAAAGCAACTGAAAACAACTATCTGCTGGGCGAGGCTTGACGCTCGTTCTCTCTCTCTCTCTCTATCTATCTCTCTCTATCTATCTCTCTCTCTATCTATCTTTGTCTCTTTCACACTCGGGAAGTTTGACTTCACTAGTAAACAACGTCATTATACATATTTTCAATTGTAGCATATTTCATACTTATTACAGCAAAATAGTGATTTTTGAATTTGTAATTTACAACTGAAAAGAGATTTTAATATTTGCATACTTATTTGAATATATTTAGATATGATGGCGGGGTAGTTACCAAGTGAAGTTGGTAGACGTGGCGAGCCATGACATGGCGTGTTGCTTTTTGCCAAACGAAGCGTAAATTATCCTTACTCCGAAAAATACTTCAAATTACAACATCACGTTTGTAGACGTTGTGTCTTTTAAACCTAATTAGGCAAATTACGATGTTGTGATAAATCTGAGTTTCCATGCCAGTAATAAATATAATGTGACGTGCGTTTCATTAATCATTGCGTCTGTGAAATGGCGTGCCTTTGTGCATCGTGGTCGATACGCTGGCCCTGTGTGTGTGCGTGAATTCAAATATTTGATATTAACTATTTATACGTTTTAACTGTGAACTGTTTTTATGACGAAGTTAATTATTTACATCCATGTCTGTTTATATATCACAATGCTGTACATTTGCCCTAAGGGGTTTGAAACACAATCGTGTAACGTGATTTTCCACAATACTGGAAGAAAAATACTAAGCCCAGCCCGATAAATTCCAATAAACCTTATAAACAGTAAATATCAATACATAGAAATATGAGCGGAATAAAAGTTATGGTAGGCTTATTTGTGTGCATGTTCACCGCTATCTTTTAAGTTTGTTTGATAAAAATGAGCAATACGAGTTGCGTGCTTGAATTTAATGTGCTTTTTTCGTTTGACTGGTTGTTACTTCGTTTTAATATTTATTCCAACTGAGGCCGTCCTTAAAAAAAAAAAAAATAACCCAACACATATCAATAACAAAAGGATTATTAGTACAGCCCTTTACCTCGCAGTTGTAACAGTGTTAAACACAGTCGCGGCAAAATACTAACCTGCATTACATGTATTGTGCTATGTTGTGGAAAACAAATATGTTAATGTAAAATAACCGAAAGAACTGTCTTCAATCCAGGCATTTTTAATTCGTCATAAAGCTGACCTAAATAATGTTAGAGGCCTAAACTGTGAATATTCTAACGAAATGGTTCTTGGAATATGACCAGAATTCTTTGAAAAGCTGTACACAGTAAACAACATATTTGACAGGTATAAAAGTAGAAGTTACATTTCAATGTTTATTTCTAGGTGTAGTGAAAGTATACGAACATATGTACACACACAATGGCATGTAAACTTTGATTTTGACGTATGCTACATGGCAGTCACATGGCAATGTTTGTTTACATTTGGCGGATGGATACGAAATGGGCCTGCAAGTAGATATTTAGTAAAGTTCCGAGAAAGTTGCTTCCAATGGGGAATGGACTGTAGAGACATGCACTGAACCTTGCTACAGACTTCCCACCAATAAAATTATATGGTCATCGCTTAATGTCGCATTGGTAGACGCAGCACGGAGAGAACGCTGCACGTCAGTTCAGACTCGTGTGCGTAGCGACGATCGCGCACTTGTACCGCCTGCCAATGTATCCTTTATAGTTCTTGAACTTCTCGGCCTCAAACGCGGTAAAAAGCTTCCAGCAAGCAGGCGAGCCTCTTAAGGCGGATTCCTGCCCGCTATCTTAGATTTATCGATTTTTCGCCAAAGCTTCTATTTCACAATGTGTATCGAAATTTCCCGCACGACATATTCTAAATAACAGCTTCCCAAACTTTATCGAACTGTCACAGCTTCGCTACATTTATCAATTTTTTGCTGGTAACAGTCGAGGCGAAACGCGAGATTATATTTTGCGAACAATTACAAAGGCGACTATATCAACAGTTATCAAGAAATACTGACCGCAGCGCAGACAATTCACTAGGCAATGCGATGTGTTCTGTCGTTCCAAAAACCATGATACGAAACTGTATTTCCATAAGAGTATGGCAAAAATTCCATAAATCCAAGCTGGCGAGTGGGAATCTGCCGTAAGTCGTGCAGGACTGCGTAGATGTGCGAGTGGAGCTGGCTAACGTGCCGTGAAAGCACACACATGTGTGGCGGATGTCCGCCGAAAGGCGCCCGCACAGAGGTCGCCGCTGTGAGAGGGCGCCACATGACGCCTGCCGGCTGCGCCACACTACCACTCCACCCACACTCCTTTGTAAATACTCTGTAGGATGTTCGCCGTAACTTCACACTTTTTTTATGTAACCTTTGAGAAATAACCCCTTATCTATCACGTGTTTGCTTGTTTCCTAAATATGGCATGCATCACAAGCGTTCTATACCTCTGTTAACGTATAAGTAACTTTTTTTGGTTAAATTTAGAATTTTACCTTATTTGATCTATAAATCATAATATTTCATTCATTATTAATATGAATTTTAAAAAAGGGAATATATGTGAGTTGGTAATGCTCAGTAAGAAATAGTTCTTATACAAAATATTATAGATGTGAGTGCGCACGAATACGGTGCGTTGTCCATTTGGTGTAATTTCCTAGACTTCGTGAAGCTTTGTTTGCATGAGGCGGAGGAATATCTTAGATGTAGAATTTTAGTAGGACTCCAGAAAAGTTGGAAGTAACGATGAAAGAATGGACTATATATGTCGAAATCGTCTAACTGGAGAATTCTGGTAAGTAATTTGTTCGTTTGCAACCTGTGCTACGTATTTGCTTTTTGAAGTCTGTGATTCCTACTCGTATTTCGCGAGGTATTGTTTACGGTTTTCTTAGTGAAATTGTCAGGTAATATTATTATAATGAATAGCTCTGAAATTCAAGGTGTCATTATTTCTGGTGGTATAAGATACACAGAGTATCGCTGTTCATGCCACCACAGAGCTACGAGGCAGACTACTTAAGAACAGTGAAGTGGAACAGTCGTTCAAACTGCGAACACGGTGGCACACGCCAGCGAAATGTCGGAATATCGTTCGACCTCCAGTACCTGACATCTTATTCGCCTGTAGGAAGTTCAGCCGCTAGGGGAATATTTCACAACACGCGATAGCCAGTCAGACACAAAGCCTATTCCAGAGTTTCACCGCAGCCAATCAGGCGAAAGATACGCCATTATTAAAGGAAAAACTACTCCCCTTCGCTTCTGTATAGTTGCCCATTCTGCGGCGGCGAACTGGCTGATAAGGGCAGGCCCATTCACAAGTGCACTGCAGACTGAGGCCTCGTGGTGTGAAGCCTAGCGTGACGTTTTCCAGCTGTGTTGTGTAATGACGTTAGCCCGTGAAGGGAGTTAGTTGGTCCCCGGAAGGGGGGGGGGGGTGTACATCAGCTTTTCCTCATCTGAGGCAAATGAATGGCGGGTCCTTGTGAGTGCCAACCTCTGCTCGCTCGCGCACACATCCTGCTCGTGTCCTCCCCCCCCCCCCCCCCCCAACATTTTCACGAGGCCTTTGTACCGTGCCGAGTGTGTTGCGGTTCATATCCCTCGCAGGGATATGAACCATACTACAGTTATAGTATTTGTACTATAATTTAAACTTTTCTGCCGTGTACTATATAAATACCATAATGTAATAAAAAATACTGTAGGTTGTTCACGTTAAAGTAAGCACTTTTGAAATCAACATTTGAAAAAAATCACTACTCGTTAATTGTATTAATGCTATCGTACACACTAGTAAAGGCTGTTCACGATAAAGTGAGCACTTTTGAACGCAACCTTAGGTAAAACTTCACTGCTCATACTTTCGTTTTTTTTAACGGGCGTACTGAGTGACATATGCGCCCAGTAAAGTTGGTAACGATTGAGGGGAAAGTAGTTCCATGTTTTAATGTCAAATAAGAAGTGTTAGGTAACCGTTTATAACTAAATTAAATTGTTTCTTCCGCTTTCTGTTTTTGTAATTCATCGAAGTGTAAAAATTAGCATATTTGCAAAGTATTAACTTTTCTGATAATTTCGCTGTTTCACTTGACCGACGCATGAATAAAGTGAGGAAGCTCATAGCAATGTTAATTTTACATAACGCGAAAAGCTACACAATGTGCACACAAGTAAATCTTAAGCAGGGCTTTCGAAAATGCTCATTTTACCGTGAACAACCTATATGCTGGCTGCCAGTTAAATTTACGAGTTAAGGAACGTTGTTTCATGTCTTGGTGTTGTACTGAGAGGGTAATGTTTAAATTTATGGCAAATCACGTTTGTTTGTTTTTTCTGCTTTATAGACATTAGAGTACGGACTGGCACTTTATTGACACATCTAGATCCTCAACAACTTCTCTTTTCTATTTGACTGACGCTTCTTTAAAGCCATTATAAATTTCGCTATGTAAAAAGGATACGAAATAAAGAAGGAAAGCAGATCTTCAGCAGGACTTTCAAAAGTGCCCAGTTAAACGTGAACAACCTATGTAATGTGAACTGAACCATACTACTACTATAACTATTATAGGTACCATCAATTTTATCTTTTGGTTACCACAGAGTTATATCCAATATGGTAATACATATTTTAACATAGCGAGTATTCGGTCAAGACAACACTAACCCAAAAGTTTTATGAATATAGTCTATTCATGGTTTCTTCACACTCTTTTTTAATAAACCTTTGAAAAATCCTCCCAATGCAAAACATGTTTTAATGTTTTCTAAATACCTTATGTAGGCCTATTGTTTGTATTTTTACTTCTATTATCTTAAAAAAAAAATTTTGTTATATATTATCGATAAATTTTTATATTTAATACATAGTTAATAAGAGTATAACTAGAGATAAAATATGCGTGTTGATAACGCCCAGTTAAATAATAGATATATGTAGACTGTTATGAAAGTGAGTTAGCAGGAATGTGGTTTCGTTCTCTCTTTAGTGTAATTTTCTATGTATTTACTTAAGCTTTGCTTGCATGAGACGGAGTAATATCCTGAAAGTAAAACATAAGCCGGGCTTGAGAAAAGTAAGAAGTAATCCTGAATGTACTATAGATTTGAAAACAAGTAACCGAAGAAACCTTTAAGATTTTGTGAGCTCCAGTAGCATTTTTAATAACATATTTTGTGTAATATGACAAATCTACAAATCTGGAAAAATTTTGGAAAGAAAAAGCTGACGGTATTTATAAATTTTCGCTGTTAACTGCGTGCTTTCGAAACCAATCTTTAAAAAATTATTTTTCCTTATAGGCTGTTCACGGTAAAGTGAGTACTTTTGAGGTCCTTAGTTACTTCTTAGTTTGTCATTTCTTATCCTTTAACCATATATTTAAATAAATGCTGCCATGTAAGTAAAAAACACAGTGTGTACATTCACCCGCATTCGGAAGTTAACGTCTAAAGTTAAAATACAATATATTTATTGACTATTATTCCGAATGAGGGGATTTCCAAAAGTGCTCACTCTACCGTGAACTGCATATACCTGCATGTGCTTTAACTGACACGATTACTGGCGTGCAGCCAGTGAATTTGGCAAAGGTGGACGGAAACTATTTCCGTGTGTAAACGTTGAATTTATAATGTTAGGTAAACATACGTGAATACTGAAATGATTTATTTTGCAGTTTTTTATGCGCATATTTGTAAGAATTAACAAAATTTGTAAAATATTCTAAAGTCGTATTTTACGAACACATTAATAAAGTGATCAAGCATGTGGCAACGTTAAATTTATATACGATTGAAGAATACACAATTCGCCTATTATAGGCTGTTCACGGTAAAATGAGCACATTTGAAATCCCTGTTAAAGATCTACTTGTAAGCACGTTGTGTAGTCTTACGCTTTATGTAAAATTAACATTACCATGGGCCTCATCACTTTATTCATGCATCGGTCCAATGAAATTGTGAAATTATTATAAAATAAAATATATTTCAATTCTCCTCATTTTTACACTCTGATGCATTAAAAAAAACAGAAAACGAAATAAAAAATAACATTCGTCACAAATGGTTACCTAACACATTTTATTTGACGTAGTTATATGGAACTACTTTCCCTCTGCAGGAAGGAGCAGTGATTTTTTCGTAACGTTGATTTCAAAAGTGCTCACTTTATCGTGAACAGTATTTAGTCGATGTTACACAGCGGTTTTTTTAATGCTTCACCTTGAACAGCCTGTATGAACAATGCAAAGGGTAGTAAATCTGAAGTAACTGCCAAAATAATTGTCGTTATCGTACCGTAATTTTGTACAAGATACGATAATTTTCGCAGAGGTGTACCAGTGCGAGGTTCTGCTCCTTCGCCGATACTCGACGGCTCTAGAGCCAGATCCCCAGGCGCTTGGCGAGTACTGTGCATCGCTGGCTGCTGACAACACGTGTCGGCACTGCGCTTCGCCTTCAACAACTCGTAGCGACTCGTTGAGAGCGCCTTGGCACCACAAGCAATCCTAACTCAACTGGCGCGTTATTGGCATGTGGAAATTGCCCCTGCTTTATTTCCTCCCTCTGGCGAAGAACGATGGGGTATGATTTTCTCCTTCTTGCCTCCTCTTCATGATACACACTAGAGATTCACATCGTATCTCTCTGTCTCTCTCTCACACACATGCAAAAACATACAACAGCTCTGCATTTGACTGCAATATATGCCCCAAAAAATCGCATGCAGTGCGTTTGTTTATAACTAAATAATTAGACATTTTCAGCACTGACGATGGAGTATAACTGAACTTTTGAGTTTATAATGTAATCATTAAGTTTATTCAAATAGTTTGTCTATGATGCCGTGCCGAAACAGCAAAGAAAAGTTTTACCCTATTACTACATTATATTTTTAAAAAAGTTAGAATATACTGCAGTTTCATTTTGTAAAGAATTGTGAAACGTAAGTTAAAAACTGATATATGAAAATGAAGGTATTTGAAAATTCAGGGCACTACTTTTTGTACACCTGTCACGTTAGCACGTACACAAATGTAGAAATGTTATCACTTTACAACAATACTGGTATCAATACTGACACTAATTAAACATCGGTTATTATCTTAAGGCCAATGGTGCACGAAAGCAGTATATTTACGCGATTTTCGTTAGAACTTGTTTTTCGGAGGGTTTATCGAAATTTTTGGCACGACAAGAAGTAAATATTAACTTTTAACAACACCGCCTTGCATTGTTAAATATTCACTACCTTTATTATTCTGTGAGCACTGATGGAAGATGACAGATGAATAATAAGATATCCTTTCTTTTCTTCGATCACTGCTCTGATAGTAGTAATGGTAGTGAATATCTACCAACGGAAGAAAGTGTTCGAAATTATTGTACATGTCTTGTGCCAAAAATTCCGAAAAATTCTCTGAAAAACTACTTTTGATCAAAATTAAGATAAATACACGGCTTTCGTGCCCCATTGGCATTATGGTCCAGCAGTCCAGGCAAGGTGAATTTCACTATTGAATGTCCAAAGATGACATATTATACTGCATATTGTGAGGTTATTAAGAATTATCTAACTCGATATGTCATTTTCCCGTGTTATGCGACTGCACAGGCGCCGTCACAGAGAAAACTATACATGCAGAGACGAAATGGAGGCGCTGCCTCTTTGACCTCAGCGCGGTCAACATTTAACGGTTGAAATGACTGCCGCCATACTCGCGGCAAGTGCGCAGACAGTGAAGAAACAGTGCAAATGTAAGCTTTAATACCACGTGAACAGCATTCCAATTACATGCGCTTAGTATTTATCTCAAAATCCAATTAGATAGCATTTCTCGTTTCGAAGGACTTCACTGACGAAATTTAAGGACGTCGTCTGACTGGAGGTATTTTGCGTGTCCAAGGCGTAGAAGCGTGCTAGAGCTAAGAGCGATTTAGGAAAGTCAACCGAATGCCTGGTCACCTTTACGCGTACTTAAATCACTGAACTGACTCGTCCACTCGCCTCAGTGTAATAATCGTTTTTCACTTTTTAAACTAAATACATATTAAATACGGAAATATTAAACTGAAATTAGTATTAGGGCTTGACAAATTTCATAAATGATATTCGTAAGCAGATGCCGCTAAAAAATATAGAACAGTTTTTAAATGGCAACTATGTTACTGAATCGCTGCGCCCTGTTTGAGGGACTTTGCAGACGGAGCCTACAGGTCAAAAACCGAGCGAGTGAGTGGTAACTCACGGGACTTATAATCGGGAGGACCCGGGTTAGATTCCCGGTCCGACCATCCTGATTTCGGTAATCCATGGTTTTCCGAACTCGCACCAGGCGAATGTTGGGATGGTTCCCTAACAAAGGCCATGGCCGATTCCTTCCCAATCCTTCCCCAATCCCTCTTCCCTGTGAAATCTGCACCATCTCTAATGACCTCGCTGTTGACGAGGCTTTAACCCCAACTACCTACCTACGTGCTGGTCAGAAACACGGCTGTTAAGTTTACATAAACTCTACTAATTTCGTCTCTTGAGTATTTATCTCCTCTGTGGTCCAGTTGGGCCAGTGTTTTTTACTACCGTCATGTAGGCTGTTCATGGTTATTTGAACACTTTAAAAATAAACTTTTGAAAACGCCGCCCCAGTACCTGCAAACGTTTTTACTGGCAAGCGCCAGTAAAGTTGGAAATGGCGGCGGAGGGAAAGCGTTGAATTAAAATTGTGAGGAACTTATTTGTGACTACTGAAATTATTTATTTCGCATTGTGTTCTTAACGTATATGATTAATAATAAACAATATATAAAATGTTAACTTTCCTCGTAATTTTACAGCTTCACTTGACCGCCGCATGGATAATGTTATCAGTTCCACGGCAATGTCAATTTTACATATAACTGAAATCCACCCAGTGTGCTTTTAAGTCGGAAGTCGGTATTATTCAGGGATTTCAAAAGTGGCCGGTGTACTTTGAACAGCCGTTAGTACAAACAAGAACGTTTGTTTGTAAGAAATCACACACACATGCAAATGTTTGTTGTAAAATTAGAAAAGCTTAATACATTTTACCAATCAGGAATGCTACACTGTAAATGGTATAATTGTTTTTCCCAGCAGATATTGGCGAGTACATGCAATTAATTAAATTAAATTAACCCAAATATAAATTAAACCCAACACTGGCGATGTTGTTTGTTAAAACGTGGGAGTGGAAGCTGCAGATTTCAACTAGCGAACTTGCCTGTGTCCTTCTGTTTTTCCACGATATAACTACGACCGTTACGGCTGCTGTAATTTTCCATATGGGGAAAGCAATCTTGTTTACGAGGACTTCCTGGTGAAGGGAACAAAGAATGAGCATGTGGGATCTGCTACTAAATCTCTAGTCGACAGCTCGAGAACACGTCTATTTGAACAAACGTAATTTTACGCCCCGTAATGAACGAAAGAATTTTTTGAAGCTTTCTGCAAACTACTTTTAGGACGAGTATTTTCTGTTCTGCGATCATAGGCGAAATAATATTCAGTCCGATCACTTTTAGGTAAACATCTGGAACCACGCCAAGCAGCGGTTCCACCACCGCAGTAATGGTGAAGAATTCGCCTTGTGATTAATCGTATATTTCTGAAAGGCTGTGGCGATACGACCGACGCCTGCGTGCAGAACAATTAATAAGTCAAACTCATGAATCGCGAGTATTGAAGGAGATATCCGTGCGCGTGCTATTTAGTGAAAGAAACTAAGCGAGCGTTCTCAGCAAACGTATTTCCGATAAATCACGGCCGTCTTAACTTTTGTCGATTTTTCTTTACATGCTTATTCTCGAATTTTGACTGCTGTTGGTGTAAGGCGGAGATTAATGTTTCCTTTAATTGCGTGAAAAATTACGGGCGCACGTGATTTTCACTACAGTGTGGTTATTTTTTCTCTCTCGTTAGAAACTGACCTTTATGAAAGCCAGGACTGTAATAACTTCAGTAAATACTACCCATGGGAGTAAAAAATTTTTACGGAGTCGTAAAAAACAATTTATGCCCATATTTTCATTAAAAATTGCTGCAATCAGTCCACATTTATTTGTATTATTAATTTTTGTGGCTACGCGCAAAATTGGTAGTGCGGTCGTCGAGGCGAGTCTGAACGTGAACTGCGTTTTTAAAACACAACCTTAGCGCTATGCGAGGAAGGATGCGTGAACATATTTCCCGGCTGTAATATCATGTGCGACGGTGGTGTTATAGCCCTATAGCGGGCTGGAAAATAACCTGACTCGTAAAAGAAATGTTTATGAAAAGTGCGGTAATGTGGTGCGTTGCCGCTCTGCGACTTACAGACTCACGCCTCACTGGAAAAGACGCTGCAAGATAGGCCTACACTGACGCATGTACACACACACAAGGAAATACAAACAATCCAGAGGTTGCGTGTTAAAATAGGCCAGCACAGTTATTTTATAATGATAGCAAAATAATGTTGTGTTTATATTGAACTCTTAGTGAATACAAAATTGTAGCCTAAATGTCTGGGCCAGAAAGAGAACACACGCTACCTTCGCTACAGAGAGTGGAATCTTAACGCATAAGGTAAAAATTCATAGACACCTCAATTTACAGTTCGGCCTTATGTCACACAGTTACGGGTTCCACCTGCCTGGCTCTGGAACTGCGCTGCATGGTGTGTGAATTTTTTTTTTGTGACAAAACGATTAAACCTGATTCCAGTACGTTTATAGACTGTTCACGGTAAACTGAGCACTTTTGAAAGCCCTGCTCAAGATCTACTTGTATGCATGCTGTGTATCCTTCCGTCTTATGGAAAATTAACATTGCCATGGGCCTCGTCACTTTATTCATGCGTCGGTCAGATGAAATTGTGCAACTATTAAGAGCACATTTATTACAACTCGGTAATTCTTACACTCCGGTGCATTAAAAAAAAAACTGAAGTTGAAAGAAATAATTTAAGTTATCACAGATAGTTACATAACACAATTTATTCGACGTTAAGAATTTGAACTTTTTTCCATCCACTACTGCCAACTTTACTAAGCGAATGTCACTCAGTGTGCCCGTTACAATATATGCAGGCAGGGCAGTGACATTTGTCTAAGGTTGATTCCAAAAGTGCTCACTTTATCGTTAACAGCCTTTACCGTACCTACTAAAAGACATCATATGCCAGATATGGAAGGAGTGGTACAACAAAGTTACCTGTAGTTAAATACGGCTTTTCCAAACTGCTGTAGGCCTGTAACATACTAGCCGGATACGAGTCAAAGCACGACAGCAGCCTTTATTGAACTTTGCCACAGACTTTTCATCAATAAAATGATATGGTCACCATAAGTACACGCAGCACTACGAGAACACTGCACGTCAGTTCAGAGCCCTGCTCATAGCGGCGATGGCGCACTTATAGCGCGTGCCAGTGTAGCCCTTATAGCTCCCGTACTTCTCAGTCAAAAAGGGGACGAAAACTATGCATGCAGGCGGGACCGTTAATAAGTACTGTACGCAGAATTTTAATGACGTGGAAGTTCCTTTGATGTATACATATCTATTCGTTGATTGGCTACACTGGGAGCGCGCGCGCCTTGTGTCTGATTAGCTGTCGCGTGCTTCGAAATATTCCCTTTTTGGCTGGATTGCCATCTGGCGAGTAAGCAACTAGGCGCTAATTAGTAAACTGGGTTCCGATATGCTGCTGCCCATAGACTGCAGATGTAGTATAGCGATCTCACCGGCTGCGCACAACCAATCTCTGTCTCCCAACATTGAACTGCTTTCCTGCCGATACGGCTAGCAAAAATGGCATGAAAAGAATTCGAAGTTTGAACACTGGTTAGTAAACAAGTGCTTTGAGATGTTTGTATACATCCTCTAATCGATTTGGAGCTCTGTTAGATTAAATTTAAATTAGTGAAAGTATTTTATTCACATAAGAGTGCTCGTCATTTGAAAACTAAGATGTGAACAAACACGTTCATCACTGTTGACCATGTGACTGTGACAGTTGTGTTCCTTTGGGGTAGGTCGATGTTGGTTACATGCAAAGAAGACGAATAAGCGGTCTACCTTATCTTTAGTCTGTGCTGCTGGCTAGTAACGCCATTTGTTGGTGTATGTGACTGGAGTTCGAGGAATAAGAGTCAGTTTCATCTCTGTATACTTACTGTGTGACTATGTAGGGGGTGGCCTGGCCTAAGTTCCTGCTGTCTTTCACATTACAGAAAGTCAAATGGGCCTCTCAGCCATCTGTACTTAAAGGACTTTGTTCTTTGGTTGGAACTCGATACTGACACCAAGAACGTCGGAAAAAACATCGGTACATTCTGAGCGGTCAGTCCGCTTGCCTCCCACCATGGCGAACCGGGTTCAATCCCGGCCGGGTCACTCCGGATTTTCGCATGTGGGAATCGTGCCGGACGATGTCGTTAGTAAGAGGGTTTTCTCTGGGTTCTCCCGTTTTCCCCGCCCTTTCATTCCGGCGCTGCTCCATACTCACTTCAATCACCATTATCGGCTCTCAAGACCCTGATGATAAGAGCCTTCCAAATCTCTTCACTTCACTTCACCAGTACCTACATTCTGGGGCCGCGGTGGTGTAGTGGTTAAACTACTCGCCTCCCACCTAGGCGAACCGGGTTCGATTCCCGTCGTGGTCGTTCCCGGAATTGGAGCGTTTTTGGGAATCGTGCCGGACCACTGGTCGGCGGGTTTTCTCGGGCGTCTCCCGTTTTCCCCTCCCTTACATTCCGGCGCTGTTTCATTATCGCCTCATTTCACCATTATCGGCTCTCAAGACCTGGTTGTTAAGAGTAGCCCGAATCTCTGGACTGGACTCCAGCCGCTGCTACAACCGCGGCTCCAACAAGGAAGGACGGCGCCCGACAACGCACGTGCTGTTTCCCAAGACGTCGTGCGGGCGGCGCGGAGGAGATAAGGCTAGTCTGCAGCCTGTGAGGGGGTTCTCGCGGTGGTAATTAGAGGCGCCATTAGAGCGGACTAATGAGTGATTGTGGCGTCTGGGCGGAGAGAAAGCCACGGGTCCCAGGGTTGCGGCCTTGACCCAGGGCCGGAGACTTGCAGTTGAGACTAGCGCGGCTCGTACACACGCCTCTGCACCGACACCTCCAGCGACACTGAGGAGAGTGGCTGGCATTAGCTGTTGGCTGGCATTAGCTGTTACGATTACTTACGACTTTTCTGAAGCCCTGCGTAAGTTCTACTACCAGGGTATTCCTCAGCCTCATGCAAACAAAGCTTAACCAAGTATAGAATATTACACCAAAGGAACAAAGCACCGAATACGTGAGCAGTCAAGTTTATATTGATTTACATATTAACTATTTCTTACCAGTCACTACTAACACACTTATTTTCTCCCTGTTTTATTCATATTAATTATAAATGACATATTATAACATCTAGGTATAATATAAGTAAAAATCCAGTTTAACTAAACCAATGTACTTTTATTTTAATACAAGTAAAACGCTTGTAATACGTGCCATATTTAGGCATAGGCTATTCACGGTAAAATGAGCAGTTTTGAAAGCCCTGCTAAAAAATCTACTTGTATGCACGTTGTGTATTCTTCCGCCTTATGTAAGATTAACATTGCCATGGGCCTCATCACTTTATTCGTGCCTCGGTCAAGTGAAACTGTGAAATTATTAGAAAAGTAAATATCTAAAGAATCTGCTAATTTTTACACTTCGATACATTAAAAAAATTAGAACACGAAATAAATAATTTAAGTTGTCACAAATGGTTACCTAACACTTTTTATTCGACGTTAAGATACGGAATTACTTCCCATCCCTCGTTACCAACTTGACTGTGTGCATGTCACATAATGCGCCTGTTAAAATGTACGCAGAGGGGGGCAGTGTCTTTTTTCTAAGATTGATTTCAAAAGTGCTCACTTTATCGTGAACAGCCTTTAACAACCAGGCATGTTATTTATGGGGTGATTTTCCAAATGTTTGATTCAAAAAGTGCAAAGAAACCGCGAATAGACTACAATGGAGAGACTTGGGCTGCTCTTAACAGTGACGTCAAACATTCATTCCTAATTTGAAGTGTTACAGTCAGGTAATTTTGTTATGTGCACTGTATTTGTGTTCAGCACTTTCCTCGCAGTAAATAAGCAAATATCTGAGTGCTCGATTATACTGAAGAGAGTCACAAAGTACCGGTAAATGATGTGTGTCCACGATCGTGAACACAGTTACTGCACGGGTTAGCGACGAGGTCTCGAGATGAGGGCGAAACAAGGTGGATGTGGAGCAGGGCCGGAATGTAAGAGCGGGGCGGAGGAGTCGAGAGATCCCCGAGATAGATCCACTGACCAGAGCGGCGTCATCCGGCACGATCTCCACGTGCGGCCCCTGAGAATGCGGAATACTTCGGTCAAATATCAGGATAAACAGGCCGTTGAGTGTTTCGTTGTAAAACATATATTCATGTTGGGGTCAAGTAAGCATTATGTACGCACATGGTTTGTAATTAACTGTAGGCGTTAAACCTAACTTTACATGACGTTTCTAGATTCCTTAAACACAGTTGAAACACTTCACATAAAAAAAAAGTTGCTTATGGTAAAGTAAACAGCCTGTGTATACAAACACACACTTGGCACTAAAGAAAAAGTACATGCCTACCTTCGACAAAATTCTTAAACTCCGCCAACTGCCCCACTTGGAAACTCAGTGTATGATTTTAATTAAATATTGTAATAAAATATAAAAATATTATAATACGCTTGAAGGCCTAACATCATCTAGTGCCAACAGGTTCATTTACTTGTAGGCCTATATATTCCGCAAGCAATTTTTAAACATTGCAGTTTTTTTCATTGCCGCCTGACAAGATTTTTTTTCCTTTGTAATATATTTGGCATATATTCTAAACTTGAAATAGTACAAATGGCTCGCTATCGCAGAAAAAGTGATAAAATGATGTTCTGGGGCTTAAGCTCCTTGAGCTTAATCAATATATTACATTTCTGTATAATTTATTATTTTACTCACTAGTGATTAAGGCAAAAAATTAATAATTTTTTTTCTTGCTTTTGGTTACAGAAATGGACCTGGCAACAATGGTCTAGCAATACATGTTTTAAGAACATGTGCAATGTAATGCCCTACGCTTTGTCGAAGCCCAAGATAAAATGCAAAATCTGTGATGCAATTTACGACGAAAATTTTAAAAATCCAAGATGGTGCTGACTGATCCACCTTAAAGGAGCTGAATTTCACTGATGTAACGTGACATCCACTGTGTTCCGAAGGAACTGGTTCCCTGTTCGTACAACTGTCAGTAGGATCTTATTTACTGACTTTCAGTAACTAGTATTGCACTTACTGATGATAGTGATTCGGGTTTAGTGTGAGGTACGATTTTGTATTCGTCGTTGCCCTTTGGCCAGTGGCTCTGACAAAAATTTCAAGAGAAAAAATAATACTTGTCTAAACTCCCTTTAATTTGATATCGCAACACTTTCAAATCACTGAAAAGCACTATTTGCAAGCGGTGGCAACACCATCGATTTTCTCGTAGCTGTCTGCTATTGGTCTGTAATTTATTTTCTGGAACTCGGCCAAGTATAAGCAAGGTGTCACGACTACAAAAGAGATCACTTTATGTCACGAATTAGAATTTAAAAAATATGGTGAATCAAAATGTCCCCGACCCACGACAATTAGACCGACCTAATTCTTTCAAGATATTGCAGTTGTTATATGTAAAGGTTTGGTAAAAATAAATTTCTGCCGAAGATAGTAGTATCAAGTTTCTGTCTGCTTTCAAAAATATTCATATTTTTAATAGTAGAATGAAGTTCATATTCGAAACAGTAACAACAATGTAAATTATTAACCATACATTCCATATCTATTCTAACCTTACGGAATGCTAGTTCCATAATCATCAGCCTAGAGCTGCTAACAAACACCCACACAGTTGACGAGCTTCAGACGTAATCTGAAGTGTGACCTGAAATGACAATTTGTCAATAGGATGAAGAGCAGTGATGAAAAGGAATGTTGCCGGAAACGAACGTGCTGTGAGAAAATCCACCAACCATATGTACCATGATCAGGATCTTAATCTAACGGATGAGAAACTGGCAAGGCACGTTTTCTTGTGAAACACCGGACATATTATATAAAACGAAATCCTAAGAAAGATAACATTATCACAGGATATAGTCAAGTTCTTTCCGCTGTTGACTCTCCTATTAAAATTTTTTTTTTACCGTACGCTTGGGCGTTGTTACTGCGGGAAAAGCACGCCACTTAAGGTGGCCGCCTGGTTGAAGGAGTTTTGCACGTCTGAGGACTATAGGCCGTTCACGATAAAATGAGCACTTTTGAAGCCCTAGTTACCTTTTTATTTCAACCAATTTATATCCTTCCGCCACTTGTCAATGTAAACACTGCCATGTGAGTAATGAACACAGTGTATACATTCACCAAAACCAAAAGTCCGAGGCCGCAATGAAATGTATTTATTGGTTATTATTTCTGATGAAACAGCTTCAAAGAGTGCTCCCTTTACCGTGAAGAGCCCTTAAAAGCGTGGGAGCGCTAGGGGCGACCGAGACATGCGCATCAACTCTCTCATCGCCTATACGCGCAAAACACTGAACTGGCGTGCAGTCTTGTCGTAGATAACGTTCCTCTATGAGACTTTCAGCGGAGATCCTACCATTTTATGACTTAATAATAAAAATAAAGGTTTGATGCACGGCCATATTCCTTTTTTTAATGTAAATGTTTTTATTGTAATACAAATAACTACATTAAACTTTTTTTCAAAATGATTAAGAATTAGTTGTTTCCGAAAAAAAAACAATGTATTGCTCTCTAGTACAGATAATTTGCGGCCCTAATGAGAATGAATTGTCCTCGTTTTTAATTAATTGTCCTCGTTTTTAATGAATTGTCCCCGTTTTCCGGTGTGAGTTTTCTTTAATATTCTTTGCAGTGGCGTGTGATGAACTGTTGCAAAGTTAGCTGGCGTTAGCTTTGTGCTGTACCGCTGTTGCTTGCTAGTTTACACTTCCACCAGTAAAACGTAGCTCAGCAGCTGACGCCACAGGACGCGTGTATGGGTCCCTTGCTGCTCGATTGTGAATGGTCGAAATGCATTCAGTTTCCCTTGGCTGCACCAAGGTTACTGGTTCCTTCTGCGTGCACCGAGAATGTACAGCAGTGAGCAAGCGCCAGCTTACCTTGCAAAAGTTCACCACACGCCATTAATTCTGTGTCTGGTAACCCTACTCCACTGGCATTCAACAAAAGCCCGTGCTTTATAAGTACAGAATCTCCAGTAGTCTACTCCACAATGCGACTGGTAGCCTTCAGAACTACAGCTGGAAGACCTATCATTTCGCCCTATATTTTACCTCTAGGCTAGATTCGATCGATTGTTTACGGCCTATAAAAATTATGGTTCCAGTGTGGCGTATAGGGTACATTTCATAATCCCCTGGATACTTTTACGGCTGCTCATTTGTTTGCTGGCACTGGGTACGTGAAACGACTTTTTTTCCGCTTTAATACGTCGAATATAACATTTATTGTTGCCAGGTAATCACTGATTCAAGGGTAACCAGAACTGTGTTGAATAGACTGAGGTCCAATCACGAATGTAGAACACCAAGGCCGGGTTCAATCCCCGGCCGGGTCACTCCGGATTTTCGCATGTGGGAATCGTGCCGGACGATGCCGATGGTCGGCGGGTTTTCTCGGGTATCTCCCGTTTCCCCTGTCCTTATATTCCGGCGCTGCTCCATACTCACCTCAATCACCCTCATCGGCTCGCAAGACCTCGATGTTAAGAGCCGTCCAAATCTCTTCAGTCATGAATGTAGAACATCAGTACAAGTCTTCCGAGCCAGCCTCGACATGAAATCGCAAATTTTTTATGATCGCTTCTTGCAATTTCTATTATGTTTTTCTGAAGTTTTATGGACATATCCCTTGTAAACATTTACAGTATATGTAACGCCTGTTATCTTGCAGCTTGTCTAGTTACTCTTTCTCTATAAATGCCTGGTATAATATAATTTCTACTTTTCTTCAAACTAAATAAAATAAGTTAATCTTTATTGGGGATATTGGACTACCTCTTACTGAAAAATTTGAAAAATCAACTGCTAAAATCATGTCCTTCAATACTATATTTCATCCAGCAATTTTGACTATAGTTGGTGCGTTTTTTCCTGAAGAAAAATATGCAGCGTGTATATATGATATAGTCGCATGAAGCATGTTTTGATTGCGTGATGCAATTATTTCTCCGCCTTCATGATTCTAACCCTCCCATTTAACAATGTCTTAAATATAGGACGTTGCGAAGAGGTGGATCTAATGACTTAACACTACACAGAGCAGAAAATGGCATCAAATAGAGCAAGTCTGGCATGTGCCGAGAGACTTAATTCCGCAGACTCGTTAACAACCGCCGTAAATTGAATAAACACAGACACGTCCTTTATTGCTCCCGACACATAACAGAGCTTTCTTCTGATATTTGTACAGTCCGAAATAAAACAATAACGTGTTGGTTGCAACGCCTAAAATGCTATATTTCTTTGTGGCGGGAAGGGAAAAAGGGACGAAGGCTGGTAGGAAATGACCCCCTCAACCCCGCTCCAGCCATCCTCGCCCAGGCTTGGCTGACGGAAATGAGGTTTTACTCCACCACGTCCTCCGAAAGTCTCCAGTCTCCCGGACTCACGTTATCTCGGCATTTTAAGTGTTAACCCTCATGTGGTGTACTCACCCAGCGACAACGCTCAGGCTGTTCAGTGTTACTGCCACCCTCTGGCGCCTCCGTCAAACACCCTTAGTCTTCAACAACCCACGGAGCTTCTTTTTTTTTCTTTTTTAAGTTTCTCCCCCGTCTAAAACCCTCTTCAACTGCCGCAAGGACGGGCGGAGAGACAGAATAGCTAATTATAGAGTAGTGACATGGCATGGCGGTTACTTTGACGTGTGCGTACACATTCAATGATTGGTAGGTAGTGCAAGGTGTTTGATTGGCTAGTGCAGTGTTGACGAAGATTACCTACCGGTTGGCCAATAGTTGCCGGAGTTGGTTGGCGAACGGCTTCCGACGTATTGTTGGCCGTTGCCCGTCATTCTGCTGGCGTGTTCGTCTAGAGTTCGCCATGTGAACAGCTGTTTCACTCCTCTACTCTCAGGTATTCGGTGAGGTTATGTATGACGTAGCGCACGTCATCAACTGCAAATAATTTCATTTAATAATACTGATATTTGTCCATGACAACTACAGGAAACGAATATTTCAGACAAGTAGGTCTTCCATTTCTCCCATTTATCCTATACAGTATATTTCTCCACCTTTGACTCATTATGCTCCGATGTGAGATAATATAATTCAATTTGTATTAGGTAAGGTCAGGTTAGGTTAGGTTAGGTTAAATCGCAAACCAAAACACACATTTGCAGTAGTGGAGGTGGGCAGTAATAGCTAATAAATAATCCACACACGCTACTTTAAAATAAATAAAACATTATTATTCATTATCAAAATATCAATCACAATTATTAATACACACATAACACACTCTATTGTACATTTTCGTACACACAAATGGAAATATATATTACATCTCACATTAATACCACAATTACGGGCAGAAATATGTCACCACACCAGCTATACCGAGATAACTGTTTTCCGTCTACGATATGAAGATGCCCGAGATTATATTTAGCACTGAATGAAAAGAAACACTTGTGATCTCTCTATAAAATAGATTGCGATACTTTTGCGCTATAACAAAATTAAATGTTTTATAGGCTGTTCACGGGAAATTGATCCCTTACTAATAGAACCATTGTTTTACACCGCTTGATTTTACACTTTCCTGTGTTTTTTTTTTTTTTGTCCCATTTACTTTTGTACAGCATGATTTCCCTCTTTTCACACTTCCCTGCATTTTGCAACACATTTTCCTGGTCCCTTGAAAAGTGCGAGGAAGGAGGTTTCACTTATATCTTACCGGGTACGCTGACTAGCATGCACCCAGTAAACTTTGTAACAATGGAGGGTAAGTAATTCCATGACTGAACGTTGAATGCGAAGCGTTAGGTAAACATTTGTGAATACTCAAATTATTTATTTTATTTCCTGTTTTTTTTTTTTACGCTTGTAAGTTCTGGAAAGAACAAATTTGTAAAATATTAACGTGTTTAATTTCACACTATCACTTGACCGACGTATTAATAAAGTGACCAGGTCCATGGCAATGTCAATTTTACATGTGGTGGAAGAATTGTGAGTAGATCCATAGCAGGGCTTTCAAAAGTGCTCACATTAACGCGAATAGCCTATAGTAGTGAAATAGTATGTCATTAAAAAAAAATACTATTGAAATTTGCAGGTGTTTTAACATTTTATGTCTATCGTCAATTTATAAGATGTTACGCAATCAAATACGTTGCTGCCGCTTTCCATTTTTGTTTCTTTGTCAAGCAACGAAATTCGCATCGTGTTTTACAGTCCCTGCTAGCCGGGTGGCTTTCGGTAGTTTCTGTGTTGGCCTGGCACTGATCAAGAAAGAGACCAGTTTAAGGGGTCGGACCAGTCAGCTGACGGGTGGTGAGTCTGTTGGATTCTCGGGATATAATAATTACACTAATTATAACTTCTATAATGCTGCAAATGTAAGTTACAACGAAACAATTAGTATAGGCCTATATGGTTATTAGCCCAGTTTCTGCATAATAAGTTTTGTGAATAAATTGTCTATAACTGTTTTTAGTCCCTTACTGTTGACATACCTACATTTTAAATAGTTTTTTTTTAATGCTTGATTTGCTCCTATTGAATATTAAAAAATAGAGTTCTAAAGGTATTGGCCATGTTTTAACATTTATTTTGAGTCAATAGCATTCTGTACCCTTTGTTGTTGCCACATCTACGACCTTAATTATGATGAAGTCGCTGTTTATTCCTTTTTCACTCACACACTAGTAAATACCGACTGAAGTTAGTCCATCGCGGTTTCAGAAATTTTTCATCGCAGTTGTGTATACCATACGAAGACTTCTTCTTTAATATTAAGTCTTAGAGGAATTCATAAATATAAGATTGTGGAGATCACCAACTTAATGTGGCTCATTCGCAGTCGGAGGATGAGAGGACACCAAAAATGTTTCCCAGCGGAAGCCAGTCAGGCCGCATCAGCTCGACTCATAAGTTCACTTTGTAGCCGTACTAAATAATAATGCTTGTGCCCATTAGTTGAACAACCGGCTGTAGAAAGCTTGACGCCGCCAGCGGGCGTGTTTGTCGAAGATGGTTGTTCCCACTTTCCATCAACTCGCATTCCTAGCAGAGTACTGATGTAGGTACGTTACTTTGCCTTCCCATTCCTAACTCATATAAGGAAATTATTATTATTATTCATAATGTAGTCAAATCTTGACTTACGTGCTAATAAACATGGCATGAGTAACAAGCGATGTTAACAAACCACAAGTGCTTACTTCTTGAGAAAATCCTACTTTGTAGTGGCTGTAGTAAGATTTTCTGTTCACAGCACCATCGTTTGTGTTACCACGATCTCACTCATTGGCAGTATTAGTTGGCAACAACGCATATGCCGTTTCGATACAGTAAATGTTGCGTACATTTATACTGAGACTTTAAAATAAAACCCGGCATTTTTATTATTAACTTAACAAACTGCGCCCATCAACTCTTCACTGAGATTTTTTAGTGAATACATGTATTAGGCGTTATCCTAGAATTCGCTGTGAATCACTAAGGTTGGTGGGCGATTCTACTAAGCAACGCTAACATGCCTATTTTCTTTCTGATTTTATTCCCCTTAAATACAAAATAAATATTATAATTTGTAGATAAAATGTAAGTAAAATATCAGTATAAACTAAAATAAAATTCTTTCGTGTCAACAAAACCTATAAAACACTTGTGATACATGACATATTTAGGAAAAAAGAAACACGCCGTACATGAGATGGTATTTCAAACGTTTGATTTAAAAAGTGCAGTCGTATGAAGCATGGACTAAAATTATGTAATCTGATTTTCGTCTCCGGCGCATATGCCTAACACTGACTCAAGAACTACCATAGTAGTTGTCAAAATCACGTGTTCAAAAATGATTTTCCGTTTGTTTACAATAGCTTTTGCAGTAAAACCGCTCATTTACGAAAAATTAGCACATTTCGCGTAACTTTATTACTTCGCTTTTGCACTACGACTTTGTCAAAGTAGTGCACTAGCATACCGAAGCATATATTTATGTGAACAGTGTGCTAAATTTGGGCTATCAACAACAAAGTGAATATAATTTGAGGTTAAAGCGCAGTTTATAAAAGTAGGTATTTTCAAATATTTGTGCACTTCCTCTAACCTAGTTTTAATGTACATTAACGTGAATATATTTTAGTTAAAGTATTTTGTTCGTGTAAAAAATATATATCATTTGAAAATTTAAATGTAAACGAACACGTACATCAGTTTTTACTGTGTGACGTTGACAGTTTTACTGGCGATCGGAGAGCCAATGTTGGGGAACAAGCGCAGAAGGCGACTATCAGTTTGCATCGTCTTTAGTCTGCGGTTGTTCGTAACACGGAGATTGGCTACCGCGCAGCTGGCATGTGCACTCTAGCCCATGTCCACTGTTGCGGCACGAAGTCGCCGACCGCGACTGGACGAAGCTTTAATAAGAGAGCGGTCGTGCTGCGTCTGATTGGTGGTGCCAGGACATGCGCCATTTCCTGTTCGTCCGGGAAGTTCGTGATGATCGGAGGATGACCTCGCTCAGAGTTGCCAGGGCACTGGGTTACTTGCCCGGCTGTGAGACCGCAGTTTCCTCACACACACACACACACACACACACAGATATATATATATATATGCACACACACACACACAGATATATATATATATATATATGCACACACACACACACGGAAAGTTAGCGTCTTCAACCCGCCACAATCTGGCAGGCAAGACGTGTTGCCGTTAGTAATGAACTGCCTTTCATGCCGGAATCACATAGCCCGGACCAACACAACACGACACGACCAAAAACACAACCACGACACATTTCAATGTGACTACTTGAATTTACAGCACGACCGACACCACGATCTCGGAATTTAACCTTACTATTTATAAGGCGCTGACAGTCTACGTTAGTCTCAAAGGCGGTAAACAAGAGGGAAATTTGTAATACATAATGGTGACAAATTGGTATCGCTATTGCATACGAAGGTCTAATTATTATTTTTAAGAGTTAGATACAGTAATTTTCAATTGATTTTTCTTTTAAGCAGCGTATTTACCATTGTAGGGAAAGCTTGCAATAAAATTTCATTTTGCAAGGTTGAACATTCTGTGCGTCGTGCCGCACGACACGTCGAAGAATATAAATAATTTCTAATCCAAAACTGCTGGGCGGACGACAAAATTGGTCGGGCTTACAACGATCTATTTTGGATTTTATTGGTTGTTGGCCGTCGTGTCGTACGCGTCGGGGCTGTGTCATTTCGGCTTCAGAAAGTTAAAAATTCCAGGGGTATTTTTTTAAAATAAAAATATTGAAGGTGCACCCAAGGTGCTGCTCTACTAAAATAACGCACACTTCAGACTATGATCTCAAGACATTTTGCTGCACGTTATAAACCCAACTTCGGAATAAACGCAGCTAAGAACTGTGGACTTCATTCTAAGAAAATAACTGTTGTTTCATTATTTAAATGCTGTGTGTCTTTTGCGTTCCAAAAGTTCGAAATCCTTTGAAGAGTCTCTCTTGGGCATAGTAATAAGAACATTATCACATTTGGAAGTTTGGACCAGGCGACTATACAATTTGTCCATAGATTTAACCATAATGTGCCCACACAAACTTACTTCGTTAACCCACTGTGTCAATAAAGTAATAAAGTACGGTATGAAACACGTATAAGGGGTTTGAAATGTAGAAAGAAAACTGGTGTATACACTGTAAAAAATTTCTTGGTATACAATCTAAACTGTAATGGAAGTTGTAAACCCGTACATAGTATGGAAATAATACCACACGCCAGACTGCAAATATAGGAATGTTGAGCGTCGATACTATACAATGTTGGGGACTTCCCTACCCATTTGACTGTTTTGTGAGCGAATGTAGGAACGCTACTATTGATGTATGGGAAAGTAGTTTACCATTTGCACTTTCTCACTATTCGTATACATTGATATGATAATTTTACGAATAATTTCTTAGAGTGTAGACTTTCCTGGATAATACTCGCGACAGGAAACTACATAAATACACGCCTTTAGATAATCGCAGTCAAGTAAATCAATAGCCATTATATTGTATTGAAAGGGCTTTTTAACGTCCCCCAGCTTCAAAGCTTAGCAGGGGACGGCTTAAAGACCATCTTATAACCGAACTTAAATAAAAACCCATGCCGTACCCGGGATTCTAACCCAGAGCCTGCTGCACCCCAGACCGGTGGCGCACCAACCTACTACGCCACAATACAACACAATAACAAGAGAAATAAAAAGAACAATCCAAATACTTTAAAAGAAACGTTACGAGAGAGCGTTATAATTAAGTTTAATTACGAGAAAATTTCGTTGCACAAAATCAAATGAAAAAAAAAAATAGGGGTCTGTGGCAGATTTGAAGTAAAGACTACATTTCGAAAATGAATTTAAAGTAAAAGAAATATTTTCAACAACAAAATTAGTCCGAATTATTCACACTTGCTCGGCTCTAATTAAAAAATAATCATTTACTCTCTCTTGAAAGGAATTAAAGTAACTCTTATAAAACTGTTGAATGTCGTTGTACTTAAATTTCGGTATAGAACAGTTGAAACTTTTCCTCAGGTTTACCGTATGTAAAATAAGTTAAATTAGGCAAGTAATAAACCAGACGTTATTCGCAATCCATAACTACGTCTGTCTGCTCATTGTAAGAATTAAACGTAGATATCCGTCAAAATTATTATTGAAATTAGTAGGTACCGTCTTATATTCTCCTAGAGACATCTTTAGTAGCAAAGATTTAAAAATATTGTATCACACGTCTGCGCGGTACTTTTCCGTTCTCGAGTGTTCCCTAGGCGTAGTTATCACGGACATATTCATGCTTGATACAACCCTGACCCTTAGACTACTTCACACACGCGGATGACACTATCAAAGCTTATGTCAAAACCGCGGAAATAACCCACCACGGCCCTCTTCTTCAGTTGAGGCTAACTGTTCCGCTCTATATTCGCCTTTTGACGAACGGGTATTTGACACGGAAATACTGGAAACCACTTAATTAAAATAATTATCCCTATCTGTCAGGACGATCCCGTCTCGCTGATCGTAAGACCAGGATATTAATATAATTCCTCCTCCATTTCCAAATTCAAACATTTTCAAACAATGTAGGCTTATATTAAATAATTACGTATTATCAGCTGAGTTTGAAATCGCATACTATGTAAAATTACAACAATTTAAGACTTTTATAGGCATAGCCCAAAAACAATAATTTTTAATCTTCAAATGAAGAAAACAAAAAAAAATACACGGTTTTCAAACGACTGAAGTTTTCCGAAAATTATATACGTGTAATCACATTAATTTCATTATAGTTATTTTTCCTCATGGAACCAAAATAATTACTTGAATTTATTGTAAACAAATGTCTAGTGGCTTGCCAATACAAAAAGTCATCACCTAAACGATTTACCATTTCTTAAGTCATTTGATAGTAATAAAAACAAAATTATTACAGCAATAATCATAAACATTGCACCGCTATTACGGTTGTACAACACACTAATGATAGTTATGGTGTTTGCATTTGTACCAGGTTGGAGTTAGACTCTTTACGCCCTGAAGTCATGTTGATGATTCATCAGAAAACAATAAACGCATGCTATAGGAATATTCTAGTAATGTGTGGCATGAAATAATAGGAAGAAAACCAGCAAGATTATTTCACGCGGTCCCTTAACTGTCTCACCTGAGTACACGTTTTAATTCTGGTGGTGTAACAAAGAAAGAATTATTGATGTCAGGTGCTGTGTACATTGAGGCACGTGTTTATACCCATGACTTAAGAGAGGCTGTCATTCCCAGTGTTTTAATTTTTTCGTTCAAATTTCGTAGCGGAAATATCTGCTATTTTCAATAGCCTGCTGTGCAGCCATAAAATTTAATTTGTTTTGTTTAATTGTTACCTAACTATTATACACCAGATGAAACTTCCAAATAATGTGTATTTCGTCCTGTGATACTATACCTGATTTACATTTCTATGGTCGTGGATTTGATCCAGACTGTACTAGAGACAGCTCATTTCCTTAAATTCACCTTCCCTCCTCCTAAATCATTTTAAGACTCTGGCTAACTTATGTGTGTAAAAGGATTATATTTACTATAGTTAAAATATATGCGGTAGATAGAAAAAAACGAATGAACATATCCAAAAATAACGTAAGTCTAAAAAACGTTAGCGATGTTTCCCAGAAAATAAACAAATATAAACTAAAATAATTGTAACCAATCATATTTCAGGCCTTAATGCACCCAAAATCATACCCCGCTTACGTCTGCGAAACGTTATGAACAAGAGCAGGACTCTGCTACGGAGCGAAGCGTGGACTCTCAGGAAAGCACAAGATACGTCAAACTGTTCACAGGGGGCACTGAGGACATAATGGCAGAACTTGGGGTGTAACTAATAATCTAATAGCACACTTGGCAATCACTGCAGTTGTTTGTTCCCGCCGAGATTTACTGAGCACTGTGCACTGTTAAGTACGATAAAAAAGATTAATAATTTCATTAGTGTGAGGTATTTACAATTCCTGTACTGCTTTTTTTGCAGAAAAAACCAGTTGTCAGTTTTAAATGTACAACTTTATAGAACAGGTATTAAAACCGCAATTTTGTTCCGTGTGTACGGCGTAGTCAGTTACAAGAGCTAAAACGACCAAGACGTCCAGAATTCAAGCATGCTTACTTCTCCGTAATGGAGTCAGAAGAATTAATTGGGGGGGGGGGGGGTTGGAAATGGCGGCATCAAAGGTCAGGGGCTTGTGTCGGTAAATACGAAGGTAACTGGTGACGTTTGTGTTGGGTGCGAGGCGGGCTGGCTTGAGGACGGTCAACACAGCCGCGTGGACCGAGGACCGTCAATAAACAGACGAGCCGTCGGCGGCGGCAGGACGTACACCGGACGAGCGACTGCAAGGGGAAGGCCCGTGTTGGCGAGAGGCTGCGGGGATCATCTCACCTGGCGGAGCTCGGCTGCTGACCCTCGGGTTAACGAACTGTTACCGGCAAACACTCGTCACCGCCTCATAACCGGTCCGAGCTACCCCGCACCGCCTTTTCCGACACCTATAACCTTCACTCTTTCGCGTGAGCTTCGTATTCAGCCGGTTCTGCGATTTTCCCCAAATATGAGCCGCCCTCCTTCACGGAACTGATTCCGCACTTCAATGCCTTTCGACGGTTGCTCAGTTAGCATACTGGAAAGCGCATGGGTGTGTTTATTTTCATTTTTTTCTATGAAACTATTAAACGTTCGTCCAATGTGCTGCTATACGAAAAGAACATGCACTTCAGACGTGGGCTGGTGAAGGCTTTCAAGACGTTACGCACATTAGAAACGCCATTTCAGAGCACTCCAAAATTGCCAAAAACGGCTTTTTCGAAGTGAAGTGTCTCAAAATATACGTTTAAGATACATACAAAAACTACTCAAGGGTCCTGCATTGAACCTTCGTACAGTATCCACCAATTAAATAATAGGGTCGCCACTGAAAGTCCCATGCGTACACGCAGAGCGACGTGAATACTACGCGCCAGTTGAGAGCCTTGCGCTTAGCGGCGATGGTGCACGTGATCCGCATGGGAGTGTCGCCCTTATCGCTCCGGCTCTTCTCGGCCCCAAACACGAAAAAAGTGTCAGGTAGACGGGTGCCTTAAGGCTAATTCTGAATCCAAACCACCTTGTCCCCTCCCAGGTCGACTGAAAAGCATAAAAGCGGCAACCTTATAAAGTATTCACTACGTAAAATGTATTATATTAACTCAAAAATAATTATCCCCGGTATCGCCATTACTTGATATCTCAAAATGGTCAACATATTGGTAATATTAACCCCAGTTTCAACTCCAAGATAACCAGTAAACCAAAGCGAGACTGTCACGAATAGTGTCATGTGAACTGTTGCGAGGTAAGCTGGTGCTTGCTCACTACTGTACATTCTCGGTGCACGCAGAAGGAACCAGTAACTACCGTTGCAGCCTAGGGAAACAGATTATATTCCGTCCACTCACAAGCGAGCAGCAAGGAGCCCGTTACATGCTTCTTCCTGTGGAGTAAGCTGCCTAGCTACGTTTTAGTGTTGGAAGTGTAAACTATCTAGCAACAGGGTACAGCACAGAGCTAACGTCAGCTAACCTTGCAACAGTTCACCACACGCCAGTGGTTACGGGCACTGTGCCGCATAGCCTCGATGCACAATAAAGCGCAGACCTGCATTTCTGCAACAAATTTTATTGTACGTTTGAGGGTTTGTAAATTACACATGTTTCTAGTTCGGAAGTTAATTTACAAGGTTAGCGAGGTGAGTCCGCAAGCCGTCTAAGGCGTTCATTATTTTACAAGCAGTTGTATGCAGAATACTCTCTAGAGAATATATTTAAAAAAAACGCTGTGATATAACGCCGCAGATAGGAGGACGTGCCTGGCTGTGTAGAGCTGTCACAATTCCGCCATAACAACGTCGAGAATTCAGCTATAAGACTGAAAACACTGGCTAACGACACGTCACACTAGTGAAAATCCCTCAAATGAGCTCTGTATGGATTCCCGTACTTGCACTGAATGAGTACCCTACACTACAGAGAGTAATATCTGCGCACACTGTTCTGCCACGAAGCAGGAACAATACGAGTGGTACGATGGCGCGTAATCTGGAGACTGGCTCTCAGAGCAGCTGTTGGTCTACCCAAGAGACAGACAGACCTGTTTTTCCTGTATAAGATAAAGGCGAAGCAGTGGCAGTGTGAATTAGGGAGTATGTGTCCCCAGTGAGACCACACACTATCCGCATGAGAATACTGGCAAGTATTAGCTGGAAATTCAACTCGAATATTCATTGTGTTCATTTACCCTCATCAAAGCGGTATAATGGGTTACTGAATTTATTACAGCCAGTCATAAACAATTTAATTGAAAAGTAAAACACTTTCACGTAAATCACGTTATTTTCGTTTGTTTTCAAAAGCTGTTTACACTTATTAAAACACTTAGGCAGTAAAACAGAGTCAAACGATGAGTAAAGCCACTAATTAAGCGTACATGTTTACAGATCTCTGCTTAAGTTATGCGAAGGTATAAACTTAACCTATGCGGAAAAAGACACAAACCAAATTATCTTATATAGGATAAATGCTCAAGATAGCTCGTATGTTAACAACCAAATTAATCTTGAAATTTTGTTACAGCCATTTTGCACAGGTGGTTATTAAATTTGTTTGCATTAAATATATTCGCCGATTAAATTCTTAGCCCCCGCAAAACAGTAAAAACACTGACACTATACAGAAGCGAGAAGCCTGTTTACTGTCGGAGCTGGATATTTGTAAATATTTGAAAATATTTGTAAATATATAATTCACAAAGTGTTCCAGCCACTAATTTTGCGGAAACTATATTAAAATAATTATCTTGTAATGGAGGAAAACTGGCTTTGTAAGCACCACAAAATAATTTTATCACCTCGTAACAGTTAGTGATGTCTGTACTGCTGAAATACAAGCAGAGACTGTCAAGCGATAACTATTCCCTGCGTTTGGTTTAGTTAAGTTGTTCTTGTGTGAAATTTTATAGCCGATTATGCTTATGTATACGAAGCAACACGGTGCGTGTCAAGTCCGACTTTCTTAAGTCGCATGATTGTGATTGTGTGAACTCGTTAAACACTCGCACGTCAGCCACGTGGCAGCGGCCATAAGGCAGGAACTGTAGACAGCGGCGCCGTCGCCGGCGACACGCACGATAGTAATTCTTTCCTAAAGCGGCCGTATCGTCAGCATAAACCACGACACTGTGTCGTCCCGCTGCGTCCAGTGCACTGTGCGACCAGCAGCGGCGGCAGAAGGCCGCGCCCAGCCTCCACTACCTCCGCCGCTAGACTGTCTGCGCTGGGGGCTTCTCAGAAGACTGGCGCGGCGTCTCTCACGATAGTGCCTGCGCACGCTTTGAAGTTTTCACGATGGTACACATCAGTGGTATAGCTTCATTAGACGCCAACACACCTGGCGTTCCGTAGTACAAAAATGTTTTAAAAACATATTTTTTTAAGGCGCAAGCCTTTTATTGTTAAATTAAGTCTCCCCTCCTTCCTGGAGTTTTTTTTTTTTTACCGCGTTACTGCATGCACGTACCTCCGAGATCACTGTGGCACAAGAGACATTTGATTCATCTTGATAGAGGTATCTCGATCACCTCCTCCCACCTGGGAGGTGTTGTGATTGGCTGACGGGTTACACCCCCTCCACCCTTCCCCTGGGAGGTGTACTGTGATTGACTGTTGGCTGCGGGGGTATCCTTTTAGTACGCAAAGCATCCAAGCAACATTTGTGGGTCTTTGATGAAATTTTTTGAGGGTGTGTGGACAGTCCTTGGATCGAAACCTATACAGGGTGTAATTGCATAGACACTAATTGCATAATTAGCAAATACCGAAAGTAAGTACACATGTTTACTCTTCGGCTGCCGAACCACACTAAGTACATGTACCAAGAGTAATTACACACACTAAGTACACATCCATCTCCAAGCACTGCACACTTTAAACTGAGCTGAGAAGTGATAATATGTTTATCTTATACGGCCGACATGTTGGAATGGGAGAGCCAAGCACATGTCTCCAGCAGCGGACTGACTGTATCTTTCTCCGCTACCGCACGGAGCGCTGCCTCTCCACCGTAGCAGGTGCTGTTCGCCGGGAGACGGTCTCCGCTCGCCACCCTGCCTGGAAGGTCGACACTGCCATGTGCATCCAACGCCACAGTGCTCTCGTCACACTGCGTCTACCTATGTCACTCTCTCAACGGTGACCCTATTATTTTATTGGTGGAAAGTCTGTAGGAAGGTTCAATGCGGGGCCCTTGAGTAGTTTTGCTATCTGACGAGTAGGTATATTTTGAGAGAAAAAAAAAACCGTTTTCAGACATTCTGGAGGGTTATGAAATGTTCAGTTTTAATTTGCGTGATTTCTTCAAAGCACTCAACCGCACTCTTTTGAAGCTCGTGTGTGTGTGTTTTTTTGTAAGTCAGTACACTGGATGCACGTGTAATAGTTTCACGTAAAAAAAAACGTTTATTTCAAACACACTGCGACTCAGAGCGAGCGCCTGGTGCGTCGCGGAATACCAGAAGTGAAGTTAGTCGCCTCTCTACTCTCTATGAACCCAGACGCCCGCCTGGGCCACGCCTGACGCCGGACGCCGGCTGGAACACGGAGAGAAGTGACGAACGTATCGTCTTTAGGCCTATTTGTACCTCAAAGCTAGTGCGGTGTGCGGGTATCAGTCGCCTGTAACGAGCTGTATTGGTTTCCTCATAACAGAGTATCGGAAAAGTGCTTGCAACCGTATGACACAAACAGCCCAGAAATATTCCACGCCATTATAACCGCAAACACGAATTTGTAAAAACTCTTAATTGGTAAGTAATTTCACAAATAAAACGTTTACTTTTCGTGGGGAAAATCATTTAGCCCCTGTTATACTATTTTGTGCAAGAAACAGAGCCAATGGGCGTTCCCAAATAAAAATCTCGTGTGATTCTACTTGTGCACAATTACAGACATTCAAGACAAGCTAAAAGTTAGTCTCCTGTAAACACCATTATAGGAACAATAGTTTGTTCGTCTCCTATTTTTTCTTATTGCAGTGCTGTTGTCTGTACATATCTACCACATCTACCACATTGGCTGGCTCTCACCCACTACAGTGCCGAGCTGTGTTCCAAATTTTTTTCTCGTATGTGACAGGTTATGCAATCCATCCGATTCGTTTGAGAGGGTGTACAAAGATATATTTCACTCGTGGTATGTATTTTTTAAATGATTTCTAGCATTCTTGTAAGAGCATGGTAAATGCCTTAGGCTAGTCACTGTAAAGTGAGCTCTTTTTGAAAGCCCTCTCATTTGGAATAATAGTCAATAAATATATTTCATTTTAGCCTTAGACGTTAACTTCCAAGAGCGGTGGAATATACATGCTACGTTTATTACTTACATGGCAATGTTTGTTTTAAAAAGTGATTAAAGGATAAAAGTGGCTGAAACGAAAAAATAACCAGCACCTCAAAAGTGCTCACTTTACTGTTAACAGCCTATATAGTCCATGAGTGTTTACTTCCAACTTTTCTGAAACCCTGCTAAAATTCAGTGCAGCCTTCCATTACACGTAACAAAAATGTCTGAAAAAAAAAGAACGTTAAGGCAAAACAACCAACGCACAGCATTTGTACGGTGTACACACAATAAGAAATCAATATTAAACATTTTTTATTTTTATATTTTGGAATTAAATATAATAAAACAACGAAACATTTTCCCAGCGTCGCATTAATGGAAACATAAAATGACAATAAGATTTGTTGTTTACTTTTCAAAAAACGTTTATAGAAATTAAAATAATATTTAGCAGAATAACAATTTGTTTCTAGTTCTTACCGATGTATCATTTTTTCTCTTTTTATTAATAACCACTATGAATGAAATATTGTAAAAGAAAATGTAAGTGGAAATTTCATTTTGTCATAAACGAAGGTGCGTTATTTTGACGAAAGTATAAAAGCTAGTGATACAAATTTTATTTAGTTTAGTAATTAACCCAACATGTCAAAAATTTAGTGATTTGGCAAAGGTTTTCTTCCAAAAGGGTGAAAATCCCTTGAATATACAATAGCAAAATAATGAAATTGTATGTATGAGAAGGGATCAACCACCGTGGCGGTGGTTTAGAGGTTAGACTGCTCGCCTCCCACCAATGCGAACCAGGTTCAATCCCCACAGGTTCAATCCAGATTTTCGTAAGTGGACATCGTGCCGGACGATGCCGTTGGTCGGCGGGATTTCTCGGGTATCTCCCGCTTCCCCCGCCCTTTTTATTCCGGAGCTTCTTCATATTCATCTCACTTCGTCCTCATCGGCTCTCAAGACTTCGATGTTAAGAGCAGCCCAAATCTCTTCACTCACTCACTCACTCACTCACTCACTCACTGTACGTGTGAGAAATGTCTCTGGTGCATAATTATTAAATCAAATATTACTTCAGATTATTCCACAGAAATACGCAATATCCGGGAAAATAAAATAAGTATCTTTTATGTGCGGTTTCTCACTTTGTGATCATTCTCTTGAGTTACAATTTTCTTACGTCTTGTCTTGTAGTTGAAAATGTGATGCTTGTACTTGACACAAAGTTTGGCAGTAGTTGTAGTTTCAGTCGACGGCAGACTGCCATCAGACGAAGCACTTACTTATCGTTCAGCCAACAGCTGACACACTGCGGTTGTTATTGATCGCACATGTCCCCGAGACTTGCGCGGCATCATCTGTTGTCTCGAAAGTTGCACAGCCAAAGTGGGTTTTATATCTCGTATGTTACCCGTACTTGCTCTTGTTTTCTGTTGCGGAGAGTTCAGGGATTTGTTTCACACTGCGAGTTGAACATCTTATGTGTGCTTTAAAGGAGGGCAACATTTCCTCTCTGCTACTTCTTTACTTTGCCCCTAGCAAATACCGAATGCCATTTTTGCAACTTATATATTTTATTCCAGATATAAATTATTTTTAAGTTACTTCCAGGTTAACCTAGGAACTGATATCAGCGTTATACTTTGTGTAATTGACATTTGATCAGATTTTTTTCTCAGCAAAAATTAATCTTTTGAAGTAATACCATCCTTACATTCCACATCGCTACACATTATAGCCCTTGATAGCCCATAAAGTTTCAAATGCCGTAATTTTCTTGATAACAATTACAATCAAATAAAAATAAAGAAATAATAAACTGAGAGAAGTGTTACCATGCGTACAGGATTACAGATCGAAATTTGTATGACTTCTATGTGACGTTCTACTGTAGGAATGGTCATATTGTTAAACAAGAAGCTTTAGTTATTCAAAAATTTTTTGTTACTAATGTGAGTTTGCCTTAACCAATCTAGGCTCTCTCATTGCATCGACGTAGTGTTCCACGTAACGTGCCTATAAAAACCATGGGCTGTAGAAAGAAATAATCTGCTTTTATTACTGTGGCGTGAAAAGCTTCTTCTCTGAAATTATGGCAAATAAAATTTAAAATATGTTCTTCCTTTTTTTAACATGTACTTAAATTGCAGCAGCTTTAGCAGTCCAAGATCGGAACTGTCAGTTGAAGATTATAGCAGTCCAGTCGTTCCAGATACACATTCATAAATATGTATATTAGACAATGCAGTGTCTGTCAGAACACGGATGTGTGGTACAGAAATGTTAGACCAACAGTGTACACAGCATAAAATGTTCATTGCACGTCTTTCCTGCGCGTATTCAGTATTTAAGTATCTGACATATCTTGTTTCCGAATAGTTGGTCCCCCAATATCAAGGGCCGGCGTTGCTTCTATGGTCAGTACACTCACCTCTAATCACGACATTCAGGGTTCGAGTCTCGAGAGGCCAGGCCTGAACTTTAACCGTTGGCTAACGTGGCAGATATTGTTTACTTGTGGGTCTTATTGGGAACTTTTCGATTTCTCCCACCATTGCAATTTTTTGCTGCTGCATCTTCTCACCTGACACACTTCGACAATGGAGATCACGGTTTTTAAGCGCAACCCAGATATCTCTCATTTACGTCAGTGCCACCAGCCAAAGTTTCCAGGAGTCGAGAAGCAAGCTCCACACTAGCACAGTGCGCCCCGTTACTTAGGTTGGAACTCCCTGAAATCGCAAATCAGCTTCTGGCCGAAAGGTTTAACTTATGCTGTACGTCATATTTCACACTAGCCAAGAATACAAACGCGAAAACTGCGACGTGAATCCTGTAACTACATTCACGCAACTCCAAAATTAAATTATTTTTAATTAATCTCGTGCGCATGAAAGAGTAAATTGGCTTCATATTCAGTAGTATGGCTGAATGCCTTCCCCGCCAATCAGTGCTTCGATACGAAACTACCGAATGTTGCAAAAAAGGAACTTCTGCAGCGTGACGTTGCCAATAGACTACAAGGCTCGCGTCCTCTACATCACGGAGCCAATTAACGGATAAATACGCCTACATATCATCGCGTAAGGAACAATGCGGCCTACGTGCCTTTGTTGTTAGAAAATATATTTTGGTATCCAAGCAACGTTACTGTTTTTGCAACCTGATAAAAAAAAATGTAGTTTATGCCACGATTAAATTTTCCGTACGCGTTCTGCGGAAGCTTCCACGCGACTTGCTACCCGGGCCTACATGCAAGACGTTATCGAGTGTTAATAGGAATAACTTATTCAGCTATACCTGTTGCCACACAAGTACCTGAGCGGTTAGCCTGCTCACCTCCCACCAAGGCGAACAGGGTTCAATCTTCGGCCGGGCCACTCCCGGATTTTCGCATGTGAGAATCGAGCGGGACGATGTCGTTGGTCGGCGGATTTTCTCGGGGATCTCCCGTTTCCCCTACCCCTTTATTCCGGCGCCGCTCCATACTCACTTCAATCACCCTCATCGGCTCTCAAGACTCGCATTCGGGAGGACGCGGGTTCGATTCCCGGTCCAGCCATCCTGATTTCGGTTTTCCATGGTTTTCAGAAATCACTCCAGGCGAATGCTGGGATGGGTCCCTAACGAAGGCCATGACCTATTCCTTCCAAATCCTTCCCCAGTCCCTCTTCTTTGTGCAACTTGCACCGTCTCTAATGAGCTCGCTGTCGACGAGACGTTAAACCTAGTTACCTACCTACAGTAGTATTGGTTCACACTACACAGGATACCTTTACTGTACTGTACTATCTTCATTACTGGCCAGCTGATTGTGACCCAAACAAATATTATTTCCTACGTAGAATAATAAGCTGTCCATCCTGTTCATTCCAGTCATCTACACTTTGAGTGTCGCTGACGTAATGTTACGTTTGCAGATAATACTATGAAAACAGCTGGCGAAATAATATTTCGTCGCTTATTCCTTCAAAGAATGTAGACGTAAATTACAGCAAACTCCATGTAGTCTATTCGCGGTTTCTCCACACACTTTATTTGAATCAAACCTTTGAAAAATCACCACCATGTGCGATGTGCTTTGTTGTTTCCGAAATATGGCATGAATAACAATCGTTTTAAAATTCTGTTAGCATAAAAGTACCTTATTTTGGTTAAATCAAATATTAATTGAAATATTGTCTATAAATTATATTTTATTTATGATTAATATGAATAAAAACAGTGAGAGAACAGGTGTGTTGGTATTGCCTAGTAAGAAATAGTTCTCATGTAAAACATTATTACACAGGTTGCGCACGAATACGGTGCGTTGCCCCTTTGGTGTAATTTTCTTGACTCGGTTAAGCTTAATTTGCACGAGGCAAAGGAATATCCTGGGATTAGAATTTCAAGCATGGATTCTGAAGAGTATGACGTAACCGTGAATGGACTATGCAACCTAGTTGAATTCAGGCGACACGTCAACTGACTTCGGTAGCACTCGAGTGTTAAGCCACGAAGTAAAAAATTGCCATGCACTTTCTTTTCTGTGTATAGGCTATTCACAGTAAAATGAGCACTTTTTGAAGCCCTGTTTAAGATTTACTTGTATGCACATTGAGTGTTCTCACGCCTTATGTAAGATTAACATTGTCACAGGCCTAATCACTTTATGCATACGTCGGTCAAGTGAAACTGTGGCATTGTTATAAAAGTAAATATTTTAATAATCTGCTCATTTTTACACTTCGATGCATTAATATAAACGTAAAGCGAAATAAATAATTTAAGTTATCAGAAATGGTTACCTAACACGTTCTATTCGACTTTAAGATACAGAACTATTTTCCCATCCATCGTTACAAAATTTACTGGGCGCATGTCACTCAGGGCGCCCGTTAAAATATATGCCAGTAAGGCCAGTAACATTTTTCTGAGGTTGATTTCGAAAGTGCTCACTTTATCGTGAACAGCCTTTACGTACTTGTGTGTCGATGCCATGCCAAACGTTTGAACGCAGCGTCCCGAGGAAGGCAGTGGAGCATTTCCAGCTGGGCGGGCATGACTCACCGCCGGCAACAGGTGAAAGTACAGTCGCCGTGGAATGTTAGTGGCGCAGCGGGCTAGCTGCAGCCAAGGACAGTCTGTACCAGCGCCAACCACAACATTCTAGCGCGCGGTGAGTCACGGAGCTTGATAACATTCGCGTGTCCGTTTTCCCAGGCGCGCGTTCGTATGTGTGTATATGTGTGTGTATTGTGTGTGGGTGTGTGCGCGCGCATCTTCCCACCAACCGGGGAACAGCATAAACAGATAGTAACCATCCAAGTGCGTAAGCCGAATAATAGTTTTTGTCTTCATATAAAAAAAAAAATTCCACATGTTAGTTTACATTATTTTGTATTTATAGGTATGCATATTAATTACATCAACACAAGTTAATTTCCCAATCTATGTAACTCAAAGTAAAAAAAAAAAAACACAATTTCACCATGTAAAAATAAGACGTGAATAAATAAATACCAGCTTGTGTGTTGCGCACGTAGATCAGAACTATTCTTACGAAAAATTATATGCAAAGATTATTTTACGACTTCGATATTGTTGACTCAAGTACAGTTACGAATTGCGTTTATTCCATAATGTTCGGAACAGAAATTAAGTAAATCAAGGATACTCAAAGCTGGGGATGAAAAGTTTGCGAGTTCATTATCAGTTTGTTTTCGCAAAAAGGCTTGGTATATAAAGCCACAGTAAAAATAAAAGTATTTACAGTTTTTTGGAAGCGAATATAGCAAAACTACGAAACTGCAACACTAGATATGTATGTGATCACTAGAGAGGGGAAGGCAGACTTAACATTAGAATGAAGTGACAAACTGCATGTAGTAACATTGGCGCTGCAAACTGAATTATTAAGGAAGTGGGATTGGAGGAGCGAGCGATGCCATATGCTTGCTCTGTTTCTAAGCTGAAAGTTCCTCAGAATTTAAGTATAAACGTGTCTCTTGTTTTTGTAAGCCGTTCTCAATTACTGATAGTCTTTAGGAGCATTGCTATAGACTGCAAAATTCGCGTTATTTACTGGCAGCAGACTAAAATTCACCGTCCTATACATATTCGAGTCGAGTCCATTTGATTACTGGCTTTTTCAGTAGTGTAGACACATATTTTCTTTTGACTTTGTTGAACATGATTGGGCTATCCTCTCGTTAGTTGCTCTGCTATTGGTGCAAATGCGCCCAGGACGTGTCCGAACGAACTGTAGGCCAATTACAAACGCAATACAAAAACACAAGTATTGGAAGTCTCGTCTGTCTTGAGATAAAAACCCCGAATTTTGTAGGTATCTACGCATTGCTTTCCAAATCACGTGTCTCGACACAACGCATTTGAAACTTCTCTGAATAAATGGAATAAAGCTATCACGCGTATACACTGATGTGGTAGATACACAGATGTGGTATATAGATTTGTGAACAATAGTTAAATTAAAGTTTAATGTATCAGTTTCATGCGCTGTAAGTCAGGAGATGAAAAATTCACACTTTCGTTTGACAACAGTCTTGGCTTCACGGTGTTCTGCTTACTATGACAAAAAAAAAGGGAGTGAAAAAACTACGAGAAACAAATGGATAAAAGGAAGATTGTGAACGCCCAACTAAAGAAGCATAACATGAGAGAACAGAACTCTGGTGTAAAGAACAGCGAAGTTCTTCAAGAAAGGTATCGCGTCCGGAATAAATGGGGTTCAATAATGCCTGGAGAGCGTGCCTTGGCTCCTCATTAATGTGCCGAGATTAAGAAACAGATGTAGAAGCTTCAAAATTTACACAGACTTCAAGTAGTTGACGGTAGACGGTAAGCAAAGAGCAGTTATCTGCCTTAAAGTGTCTCAACTTGGTCTAGAAAGATTTACCGGAAAAGTTATGAACAAAAAGGGCAAGAAATATATTGTATAACTTTTTTTAACTCTGTCTTAGAAAAAACCTACATAATTGAAGCTGCAGTCAGACATCTTGGAACAAAAGTTCATATAAATTGCTACGTATGCTGTAAAACATTTTTCAGTAAACTTCATAAATATTAATGGAAGTTTTCATCCTACGCATAGGCCTATGGGAAAGACACGATAATATACTAAATTGGGAACTTCACAACAACACAATACTTTATAATACGTTACAGTTAATGTTAAATTTTTTGCTCTGGCGAATACTTCCTAAGAAACATTATTAAACATTACAGTTAAACATTTTTGTTGGGGACTGAAATATTTCGCGAAATCATTTTAAGAAAAGCTAGATTTATAATACACGTACAGTTTCGTCATGTTTACAATTGGATCACAGTTTATTAGACACATCCAGGTGCATTCTGAGCCAATAACAAACCTGTAAGGAAACATGTCTGGTCAAAACTGCTCTGAGGTAAAACTAGCTACACACTGGGGCAGTAGCCATTTAACTTAAAGTTGAGCCTCTGTAATACACAGTATAGTGCAATATAGCGTACAGGTCGTTTAAAACGTGACATTTTCCAGTACATGATTATTGTTTACGTTAGAGGTGAAGTATATGCGTGTATCGCGGTTAACTGAGTCCTTTCGAAATCAATCTTCGGAAAGAAAATCCTTGCTTTTAATTGCGTGTATTTAAACTAACACGTAGATTGTATTCTATCTATAAATATTGCACGGTTACAGGAAAAGTATATGCATGCGTTAACATCTTAATAAGATTATGGGGCATTGAAACCATCCCGATTCGTTTTTTATTTTCTTGCTCACTAAGAGTAAGAAGTAGCATTTTAGTAACATATTTACGTTCATATTAACTTTATAGTTACACTTGTTTGCCACACTAAGTAAGTGACTGAGTCTGTGGCGATGATCGTTTCACTTCGGCCGAAGGACAAATAATTACATAGGCAGGAATGCAGATGCTATGCAGAGCTTTCAATAGTGCTATATCAACTGCAAACAGCGTATAGAAGCATATTTCATCTTTCTTAAAAGCTCACCCTTTGTAGTCTACGATGTCGGATTATAATGAAACAAGCTGCGCTGCGTTTTCCAAACTTGTCCTGTTGTTACATTCCCAAGCCTCGAGAATTTGTATGACCATTCCTGACTCTACTGGTTCAACTTTATTTATGTACGTTTAATATGAGAAGTAAAAACAAACATATGATAATATCAGAGTATTATTTGTATTTTATATTATACGCGAAAGAAATGTAGTATTTTGATTTCTTTCCGAAAGAAAGAAAAGTAGAAAAACATATTTTGGCGTTTAGTTTAAGTATTAGTCAATGGCTCACACGTACTTGGCGAGTAAATAAGTTCACTCGCATTACTTCATTCAGAGTTTTTAAACCTTAATTTTAACGGTCTTTATATTGGGAGTAACAAATAAGGTAGGCCTATACTCCATTCCCGATTGGAACCGACTTATTAAAATCAACATTTGAAAAAACACTCTAGGCATAACACGTCAATTTGTTTTTTTTTTTTTTTTTTCCAATAACCTGTATTCCACAAATATATAACACTGTAGTTAACTTTAGAGTACTTTATTATTGAATAAATGAAACTTTACCTTAATATATTCTAACACTTGTAATATTTATATATTTTTTAAATATGAATTAACAACAGCGAGAGCAGCGACGTGTTGCCAACGACCGGTTAGAAATAGTTCACATTAAAAATATTATTATAACCTAGTTTTCTAGTATACTATTTGTAAATTAAATGGGTGCCTATTGAAATATTTAAATATTTAGGTATCCCTGATAGCAACATATCACATTTTTACAGTTTAAAATAACAGCGGAAAATATCATGAGTTGGCCGTACTGGTACGTTGTTGTTTTATCGAGTGAGAAAGCATCTGAAAAACTGTCTGCTGGGCGAGGCTTGTCGCTTTCTCTCTTTCTTCGTCTCTTTGAAACTCGGGAAATTTCACTTCGCTAGTAAGCAACTTCATCATACATGTTTCCAGTTGTAGCATATTTCATACTTATTACAGCAAAATAATGATTTTTGAATTTGTAATTTACAACTGAAAAGAGATTTTAATGTTTGAATACTTATTTTAATATATTTAGATATGATGGCGGGGCAGTTACCAAGTGAAGTTGGTAGACGTGGCGAGCCATGACATGGCGTGTTGCTTTTTGCCAAACGAAGTGTAAATTATCCTAACTCCGAAAAATACTTCAAATTACAACATCACGTTTGTAGACGTTGTGTCTTTTAAACCTACCTAGACAAATTACGATGTTGTGATAAATCTGAGTTTCCACGCCAGTAATAAATAAAATATGACGTGAGTTTCATTAATCATTGCGTCTGTGAAATGGCGTGCCTTTGTGCATCGTGGTCGATACGCTGGCCCTGTGTGTGTGCGTGATTTCAAATGTTTGATTAGCACAATTTATACGTTTTAACTGTGAACTGTTTTTATGACGAAGTTAATTATTTACATCCATGTCTGTTTATATATCACAATGTTGTACATTTGCCCTAAGGGGTTTGAAACACAATCGTGTAACGTGATTTTCCACAATACCGGAAGAAAAATACTAAGCCCAGCCCGATAAATTCCAATCAACCTTATAATCAGTAAATATCAATACATAGAAATATGAGCGGAATAAAAGTTATGGTAGGCTTATTTGTGTGCATGTTCACCGCTATCTTTTAAGTTTGTTTGATAAAAATGAGCAATACGAGTTGCGTGCTTGAATGTAATGTGCTTTTTTCGTTTGACTGGTTGTTACTTCGTTTTAATATTTATTCCAACTGAGGCCGTCCTTAAAAAAAAAAAAAAACCCAACACATATCAATAACAAAAGGATTATTAGTACAGCCCTTTACCTCGCAGTTGTAACAGTGTTAAACACAGTCGCGGCAAAATACTAACCTGCATTACATATATTGAGCTATGTTGTGGAAAACAAATATGTTAATGTAAAATAACCGAAAGAACTGTCTTCAATCCAGGCATTTTTAATACGTCATAAAGCTGACCTAAATAATGTTAGAGGCCTAAACTGTGAATATTCTAACGAAATGGTTCTTGGAATATGACCAGAATTCTTTGAAAAGCTGTAAACAGTAAACAACATATTTGACAGGTATAAAAGTAGAAGTCACATTTCAATGTTTATTTCTAGGTGTAGTGAAAGTATACGAACATATGTACACACACAATGGAATGTAAACATTGATTTTGACGGATGCTACATGGCAGTCACATGGCAATGTTTGTTTACATTTGGCGGGAGGATACGAAACGGGCCTGCAAGTAGATATTTAGCAGGGGTCCGAGAAAGTTGCTTCTAATGGGGAATGGACTATAGTTCACTTTCTTTGAAATGCATTTTTTAGTAATACAACAAAGTCACGAAAACTCATTTAGCTTGATGTGGGAAGTTTTCTTGGATATAAATCTACAAATTGTCGATTGTTTGTTTCTATTTGTATAAAGTCGTAAGAGTTAATACTTTCAGCTATACAAAAATTGGTATTTTGTTTATGTAATAAATAATTCGCGACATCTCAGACGCTTCGAAGCGTACATTAAATTATACGTTCTTCACATTTTATATGTTCAAAACAATGCTAAAATGCCATTTTTGGACATGTAGGAAACATTCAATCATATTTTTTATTATTTAGAAAATAAACGACTTACTATTATATTCTGGGGTATAATATTTTTTGTTCAAGTTGAACAGTGTCTGGTACAAGTATAAAGTAATTAATTTGTTGGAATGGAACGGCCTTAAGCGGCGACGTGAACCTCTGAACCGAGCTCGAACACGTAGCGCGACGTGAACACGACACAGCGCGAAGCCAGAAGGGAAACAGGATTGGTAGATGGCAGCAGCGGCCCGGGTGCCAAGTTTGCAGTTGCTCTGATTGCTGGCCCGGGAATCTCGTTTATCCAATCCCACTCCCCGACACAATTGACTGATGAGACGTACACTCATGCCCTGCGACTGAGTTATAAGGACATCCAAGGGCGCGACAGTTCGCAGTAGCTGCATACATAGCTGGCTCTTCCCGGCCTCTGTTTCACTTGACAGCTTTCTTGGCTCTCCGCCCCATTTGCTTGTGCCCCCTTGTGTCTCGTAACTTTATCCCCATTTTCCCTGCATGATTCCGTACGTAAACTTGTACAGGTAGTGCTATGACTGTATGAAATTAAAAAGCATGACAGCTGCGATGGCTCTGTGTTTAAGGGGCCACGGTGGCTGAGCTGTTAGCCTGCTCGCCTCCCACCAAAGCAAACCGGGTTCAATATCCGGCCGGGTCATCGGATTTTTGCAACTGGGAATCGTGCCGGACGAGGGCGTTGGTCGGCGGTCGGCGGGTTTTCTCGGAGATCTCCCATTTCCCCCACCCTTTCATTCCGGCACCGCTCCCTGCTCACCTCAATCACCCACATCGGCTCTCCAGACCTCACTGTTCACTCACTCTGTGCTTCATTTGACAGGCAGTGCGAGTGAATTTCGCTGGAGCTGCCACCAGCACAAAAATAATGCTTGTTTGTTGCCTTGTTTAGACGACGGATAACAAACAAGGTTTATAACATAGTGTTTTTCTGACTATCTGACCACTATAGAGATTAAAAAGCTTTGGAAAACATTCGAAATAAATTTTCTTTAGTATAACAATTAATTTTACAAATGCATAAGTTTTTCTAATTTCAGTACCTTGCTTCTTTCTTTCTTTTTACACAATTATATTATTATGAATGTATCATAATTCTCTTCAAATATGACATAAAATTGTCAGTACTTGGTTCCGCCTGAATTGCGGGTGTAATAAACGTACCCTTGGCAAGTACACGAAGTTACTTTCTTGTTGTTGCTGTTTTTCTGTACTTGGTGCGGTTGCCATATTGTTTTATTTGGACTGTGAATGCATGCGAAATTTATGTATAATTCCAGTTCGAAAAGCTAGCAAGTATTTACGAAATGTCATTCAATTGTAAGAAAAGAGTTTTACATCATCAGTTTCCCTTTACTTTTCGTGAATAACTTGCATACATAATTAAGGTTAGTAATAGTGTTCCCCTTTATTTGATATGCTGAGGACATTTATAAGTCTGTATGACAGTGTTTGGAAATTATATAAAAATACGAGCGTCAATTAAAAATCGTAACACGTCCATGTGTCCATACAGCGAATTATCTGTTTTATTGTATTTCATGCTACACATTACCATCAGTGTGTGCGACGAGTGTAATATCAAGATACTATGACCCGTCCGAATAGTATGGACAAGCACATCAGGACAAGTGAAACGTTTTAACACGTATGTACTGACAACTCGTGTACGACCTTGATTCCATTTCATCTTTAAGTACTTATTCCAACTGCGTGTGGAACTGTCTATAGAGGATTGGGAGCCCACAAAGGCAGTGAACTCCACTTTCAGCCCACATTGGCCATTAGAGAGGCAGCAGGAATACAGCTTCTCCATACACGCTGACGGATCGTCCTTGTTTGTATCGTGTCGCTGAGCTCGTGCCTTTGAAATGGCCAGGCGTGTTATAGTCTCTCTAGCAGTGGGCGTGGCAGGACGTGAAGGAGGCTCCACGGAAAAGCGCAGAACGGGGTGGGGTCGCTTTATGTTTCCGCTGACCTGCATCCGTACAGTCACAGGCGAGCACGGAGAAAACAGCAGACCGATAATGCCTTAGAAAATGTATACTCACCCACCCTCGCCCTTACACATACAGGACAGAATTATTACTTTTTTTAGCACATCAGTGTGTGTGGCTGGCACACTCGTCACATTTTAGCTAAATGCAAAATGTGTTGATGTATTTTTACACATGTGTACTTTTAAACCTGTAATCTAACACCATATTTCCAGTTAATAAATCTATACATTTACGTGTTTTAAACAGCTGTAAAAACATTTGTGTAGATTTACACATTCATGTACTGTAGTTGTTTCCCAAAGTTACAAATACAAAAATGTAAAACTACCAAAGCTTTGTATGTGTACATAAACATAATGTTTACGGTGCTCGTCTCATTTTCGCTGTGAGATTCGCCGTTACATTGTTTGTCCAAATGTTTTAGCATGCAACAATTACAATTTTTTTAACCTCTGGGCTTACACAGTTAATGTTATATTGAGTTTTATATATAAATGCAAGTAACCAGCGTAAATGTATTACATTTTCTATAGAGTAGCGAACAAACTTTAGCATCGGCTCTCATCTATGTTATAGCGGGATTTCGAGGTATACCTAATCTCAGACTGTATTGTGGCCAGAACCACTCCATTGTGGGCTGTGTGTATCAAGTGACACTGATACTTACATCTCTGCCGTGTTGATGATGAGTTATAAGTAATTATTATGTTGACCTTCAAAATGTAAGTTTGAAATTGGACAATATAAAATATGCCTGGCTTCTCTGAAGAATGTATTAAAATTTTATGACGTTCAATGTTGTACTTGCACAGAATTTAATTGTGATTTCTTATTCACACGCTACATCATATTTATAAGCAAGGTTTAGGTCAAACGTGAAAAAGTATAAAGGTAAAGTTCTTTTCATTTCATGCTATACCTTACTGACAGTTTCGGACTGGAAAATGATGTACTATAATCAAAAGCTGTTCTATTTCTTTTTTTATTTTATTGGCAATGGTGTATCGTCTGACGTCACGCATATATCTGGGAACTATAAACATGTTTACTCTTTTGATATAAAACGACAAACGTTCGAACATACTTTAATCTCCATACAGATATTTCATTGCCTGAAGAATGTAGCAGAAGATTGCTCTACATGCACGACAGTTATAACTTAAATATTGCATGAACAAAAATTCTCGTCCAAATATTTATCGTAACCATCGGCATGTAACATTTGACTCAGGCAGAGTGCCCCCTTCTGTTTACATTTCGCTTCCGCAAATATCTGCAATTTAGAAATCAGAGGGCAGGTTTTTAATGGCATGAAAGTTGCGTTATGTGTGCTGCGTATAACATTAATTTACAATGAACCAGATACAGAAACCAGTGGTATGACAAGTATAAAAAATATTTGTTTACAAAATTTCAAATTATAAAAAAAATATGTCATTGCTTCCGGTTCAAGGCAACTCTGAAAATCCTAAAATCGCTGGCGAATTAGTAGTTTCGTCCTTTGATTTGCGTTCGTTTCTAGAATCCACATGCAACTCGTGTGAGTTTCAAATTTAATTTCACCAACATAAAATGATTACGGAAATTGAAGGGACACCTGTCATTTTCACATCAAGATACCCTGGACGCTTTTCAAGCATTATATTTCTACATAATAAGCTTGTGATTTATCTTTTACTTTGTATTTCGTTCTCATTAAAACTGATGAAAAATGTAATTAAATGAAAGTTAACGCGTAGGTTCCTGATTATAGCAGACTTCGAAAACTTGGTAATCGATTCAGTGTTGATAATTACAGGGGAAGTCTCAAACATACTGGTTCGACATCATCAATACTTACGTGATGTATTCATAATTTGCTACAAAACGAAGTTTTTATAAAACCACTGTCCTGTTCAAAACATCTACGTAATACTACGTAATATTTTCGTGAACGGTGTATTTGCTGATTTATGTAGATTTAAAACGCGTACATGCCAAGAAATAGGCCTACCATTTTTTTTAAATATCGGAAGTAGAGGTATTTTTACAGAACCTCTCCCCTTTATTCGTCTCATTTTCTATCCTGTTTGTATTTAACTTTTACTGTAAAATTGCACTTCATTAGATTTTTTCCAACTAAGTATTTGTAAAATGTACTTACGTATGGACGTAGTTGAAAGTCTCCGGGACAGACTTATCTCATCTGCGGTTCAGTTTTCAGCGCGTTAACACGCGTCATATGTGTGCTATGTACATTTTTATTACTTCTATAATGCAACTAAAGCATTGCCGTTGCGCTATACATCACTGCGTGTTGAAAGGATTTCGTGTCTAGAGAATATTTATTGAGGAGTTGTTTATAACTGATGAAATTGAAGCGTACAAATTTTAAACACCCGGTTAACATTTTTGGTCTCAATGACAAAAAGAAATTTGTATCTCAAGAATTGTTTTAATATATTTTATACAAAAACATGGTTTTTAGTCGAAAAGGCTGTTCATGGTAAAGTGAGCACTTTTGAAATCCCTGCTTAAGATCTACTTGTATGCACGTTGTGTATTCTTTCGCCTTATGTAATATTACCATTGTCATGGGCCTCATCACTTTATTCATGCGTCGGCCAAGTGAAGCTGCGAAATTTTCAGAAAATTAAATTTTTTACAAATATGCTCATTTTTACACATCGATGCATTAAAATAAGTAAATAGCGAAATAAATAATTTAGGATATCATAAATGCTTACCTAACATATTTTTTCCGACGTTAAGATGTGGAACTACTTCTCATCCATCGTTACCAACTTTACTAGGTGTATGTCACTCAGTGCGCCCGTTAAAATATATGCAGGTAGGGGCTGTGATTGGTTTATACAGTTGATTTCAAAAGTGCTCACTTTATCGTGAACAGCCTTTATACACATAATCCATGTGGTGATTTTTTAAAGGTTCGGTTCAAGAAGCGTGAATAAACAGCGAGCAGACTGTGCAGCGACACAAACACTGGCCCGGGCCTGAGTACGACGTGAACCCCGGAATGTGGAAGTTGAAGCATGCGGGCGTCTTCCATTGCGGCCCGCTCGCCCGGTGCTAATGAACCGTGAGGCTGGCCGGACAAGTTTCACGCCGCGTCGTGTGCAAGGCCAGTGACGTCACAAACCTGTTCAAGGTCACTGGCCTTCCCCTGCACACGCCCACCCCTTCAGCCTCCAGCTGTTCGCCGTCCGCCTACTGCGTTCCGCAACCACGCCGTGGTTAAACAACACGCCCCTCTACCCGGTAAGGTAGGCAAATCTATGGCCTCCTCCTCCTCCTCATCCTACCCTCCGCCTTATTTTTAACCGTCTCATGTGTTTTTGACCTTTTCTGTTATCCCTTCCTCTATTCGCCGAGTGTTCCCGGAACTGCTTTCGATCTGCCTTTACTTCTGGAAGTTTACGTTTGCTTGTCGCCAAAGGCACCCATTTCTAACTACTTGATAAATGAATTTCATTTGGGGAGTGTACCTAGGGCGAGGCGACCTCCTCCTAATGACGGGCTTCCAAGCTGGGACCTTTTAGTGCCCGTCGTCCCCGGACATGAAATGATGCCCCAGAATGGGGCGGCGCTGGATTGCAAGGGCGGAGGAACAGGCGTAGTCCGAGCAGCCCTCAAGCGGCATCGTCCAGCACGATTCCCACATGCAAAAATCCTGTAGCGAACCCGCCGGGGATCGAACCCGGATTGCCGTGGTCGGAGGCGAGTGCCCTGGACACTGCGCCACCGTTGCCCCAACAACTTGATGAAGAATAGGGAACGAGATACAAAATAGGTCCAAACCAAGGGAAGTTACTTACCTAACAGCGTTTGTGGTAACAGCTAAACAAACGCAAATGCAAAGAAAAAATTATATATATATATATATATATATATATATATATATATATATATATATACATACACACACACACACACACACCTTGACCATGATAGTGGACACGTTGCACGTTAATTATATTTATGACCGGTACTGTACAAAGCAAAACAACATTGTCCGACGACTCCCCACAGTTGCCCGGCTGACAGATCGCTGTCCTTGCGCTGCCAGTAACCGCCATCTCTCCTCCACCCCGTAGGCGGGCGCACTCGCCAGAACTCGTCGGCGAGGTCAAGGACTTATTTATACCCTCGCAGGTACTTTCCGGATTATTCCGAAATTACGCAAGCCCAGGTGTGATCCAGTCCATCATCGAGACATTCCTGAAGAGTCAGCTACCTTCTGAGATTGGTTTTCCCTTGCTAGATGTGACTTATCAGTACACAAAATTTGCGGTATTTTCTGGCAGCACACTAAACTGCAAAACGTTTTACGTTCGTTTGACTACTGCCATTGGGTGACAGTTTGTGTTGCGTATCTATAATACTCTTTCTGTCAATAATAGAAATTCGGTGGGTAGAGTGACTAGTGTCCTGTAACGCAGTCACGCGCGTCTATGAAGGACAACAGCTAATAAAATCACTAATTTACGCTCAGTTTCGTGTACAGTATTAAGTGTAGCATAACACTATAGTTCGTTCACGGTTACTTTCAACTTCTGAAGCTCTGCTTGAGTTCTACTTCCCGGATATTCCTCCTCCTCATAGAAACAAAGCCTAACGCAGTCTCGAAAATTGCACCAAATACCATATCCGTAGGCACTCAGTGTAATATTACTTTGCATGAAAACTATTTATTATTAGGCATTACCAACAGTGTGTTGGTAATGTTTTTATTCATAGTAACTGTGAATTATAATTTATATATAAAACATATGTAAAAGTTCAATTTAAACCAAAATAAAGTACTTTTATATAAACACAAGTATAAAACGACTGTGATACAATGGTGATTTACATACATTTCGGAAAAAACCAAACGTGTCGTACAAGGGATGATTTTTGAAAGGTTTTATTGAATAAGTGTGAAGAAACCGCGAATAGACTATTAATAACAACTCGAGTCTTGCACGTCTCTAGTCATGAGTCACGGGCGCGTTGCAGTTACGTCACCTCTCTACCCCCTGCACCCCTCCGCACGACAACCCTTGCTGGACACGCCTCCTTGCAGTCATACGAGTCACGCGAGCTGCTTACATACGACAGGAGGCCCATAGGAAGGGGTGAGGGGGAACGGAACAACCGACATGCAAAAATATACTGTAATAGATATACCGATAGTAATATCTGGGTGGGAGGGGGTGATTCCGCCCCCCGCTTCCCTTTTCAACACATAAATTTATATGCACTGCTGTGTGAACCGGCGCGGGCAGGGAAGATTGCGAATGGATAACGCGAAATGACTGAAGAATTAGTTGACGGGGAAGAAAGGGGCCTGTGGTTCGAATCCTTGCTCGGTTTCACAACAGTTCTTTGAAAATCTGAAAATAGTATCTCGAAAGGGAAATAGTTCACGAAACAAAGAATCAAACGTACAACATTGGTTGTTAAATTCTAATTTTTTTTTATGTCGATAGTTAATGTTCTCAAAGATTATCGTGACACGCCTATTTAATTGTCGCTGTTATTACATAACTTATTTATTATTTGTTTACTAGACGTTTATGTCGAACTTACTATAGCTTGATTTTAATGTAATTCTCCTTACAATGTAAAGAGTTTTTTTTTTTACCTAGATTTTATGTCTCGACGTTCGTGTAACATTATCTTAGCGACATAAGAAACAATAAAGATTTAACAACTAATACTGTAGATACATTTAATTCTTTTTGACGTGAATACGTCTCTAAATTTGCAACCATAGTGGGAGGCAATGCAGAGAATCCGATAATTACAAAATCGGGAGATACAGTTTGGTATTTAAGCTCCGAATCTATCGTCTACATTCAAAATTCAATTACACCACCCGATTGATAAAGGATCAAAGAATCAAAGAATATGTTAACATTGAGTGAGGACTGCGAAACATCGTCGCTGGGGGGGGGGGGGGGGAGGGGGCAATTTTGAGTTCGTTTCGCCGCGACTCATGACTTCCGCGTAGTATAACTTTTGACTAGGAGAAGCTACGACGCTCGTAGAAAACTGAACACAATTTTGGCCTATACTCGTCAAAAAGTCAAGTCAGAAATCGTATACGGTTGGAAAGAGTATATCAAAAGTAATCCAGCGATCCCATAAAACCCCATATGATCGAATGAAGAGGTACCGGGAACGGAAAAAAAAAAACTTCAAGGCCTCCGAGCGCGTCAACGTAGACGTATTCACGCAATACAAACGGCCGTGTCCCAACACAGCTACATCCAATTTTTTGTGGTTGTTCAAAAAGACTGCCCAGCTTTTTTTACCTGATAAATTACCGTATGTATCTAGTAATTATTTTGACATTATTATTTTTCTCGCAAGAAAACTTGTAATATATGTGTTGTCAACTTCCACTCGTATAATTGAATAAAAATCGGTGTATGGCTGTCTCAGATACACGGTTTTTGGTTCTACGTGAATCTTGCGTTAGCGGGTAATATTTTCTTTGGGAAAATGGAAACGAAATGAAAATAACGAAATGGATTCTCAGCTTTTATGACTAAATCGACAAATCTAGACGAGATCATTTGTTTGGTACCAAAAATACGCGCGCCAGCACATCGGAGTTTTGAGATATTGGGGCCGTCACTCACGCCAATTGCAGCTATAGGCTGATCGCGGTAAAGTGAGCACTTTTGAAAGTCCTCTCATTTTAAATAATAGTTAAAAAATACTTTTTATTTTAAACGTAGACATTAACTTCCGAGTGCGGGGTAATATACAAACAGTGTTTATTACTTACATGGCATTATTTATTTTTAAAGGTGGTTATAGGATAAACGATGGCTGAAAGGAAAAAGTAACTAGGGTCTCAAAAGTGCTTATTTTACCGTGAACAAAGTATAGTCGCCGTGTGGCCTCTGCCCGCTCCTCGTGCACGCGCGAAGACAAATCAATGTCACATTCGCATCGTAGAGTTGTATACCTGATCCAACTAGACCAAATTTATTCCAATAGTATATTTAATTACGAAATTGTTGTATCGGTTTGAATAACCCTGCAAATGTTACATCGCCATTTTTGTTCTTATACCATGTGTGTCGGTCTGATTTTAATAGAAGTGTTCACTTTCAAACGTCAATATATTATATGATAAACCACGCAAATTATGTTTGAATTTTTTTCCCCCCATTTCTCCTTTGGATTCATGTCATACTATTGTATCTCTTAAACAGTTTGGCTGTATTAAAATGTACGGGTTGATTTTAATAGTTTTTAGTCTTCACATTTTATGTTAATAGACAACAGAACATACTATTGTGTCATTTATTACCCCGTTAAAAATGTCTGCATTAAATATTAACAACTTGGTTAACCTACCTTCGAACATTAAACTGTATACGAAAAAAACATCTCCAGAAAAGCTTAAATAATTTGGGACGTTTATGAAATTACATTTTCCTCCTCTTCAATGAAACGCCCTACTTTTCCAGAGTAAATGTCCTATTTTTCTTTTATCCTAGGTGTATTTTAACTGTAATCGGCACTAAACGAATCAAACTTGCTTTTAAATGAAAATTTTGTATGCAGTTTTAAAATTTTGGAGGTTAAAAATTTTGATTTAAAACTTAAAAACAGTTATTTTTTGGGGGCCCATCTTTGTCTTAAAATTCACTTTAAAATCTGTATTGAAAACAGCGTACTGTTATAAAGTGCTGGAAAATGGATCCAGTGACACACAAGAAGTTAGCAAGGAAAAGAACGCCAACGATCCAGTCACTGTGTAGTGCGGTAGAGAAGACGCGGAGGAGAATGAAACGAGTAGTAAGCCACGGACGTAATGGCAGTTGCCAGAGCTGGCCGCAAATACAGCGGATATTTGCGGAGCGAAGTGCAGGAGCAGCCCGACGGCGGCAGCAGCAGTAGCAAGAGTGAAGCTACAAGGGCCTGTGCCGTCCCTGAGGAATTGCGGTCAATGCTACAGCACGCCCTCCCCTCCCCCCCCCCCCCGGATCTTACTTCGCTTCACGTTCCGCAGCATCCTTTAAGCAATACCGCGGGCCTCTCCTCTACGTCTTGACGACACTCGCAAGCAGCTCGCCTCTCGGAGATCTAGGAATTACACCACCAGGAGATCTAGGTGCCTTCTTTTCCCAGATGCGACACCACGTTGTGTATCGTGCAAGTAGACCAACCTAACACCTCCGTGGCTGGGGATCGTCTGATACAAATGCAACCGCACGAACGCTCTCCAAGGAACTGCAGGCATGAGGAGCAGTTATGATGCTTGACACGTGTTATCCCCAGTTATCTGCACAACACCGTTCTTAATTTAGTATGTGTACTGTCATGAAATTGTATTCATTGTACACACTGTAGCGTTTCTACATTTGCCCACGAAACCGTCAAATGCGTAGGGAAGTTCCCAACTTTATACAGTAGCAACGCTAAACATTCCTATCTCTGCACTTGAAATGTGGTATTATTTCCATACAGTGCATAGGTTAAAAACTTTCATAGCAGTTTAGGAAGTTTACCAGATTTTTTTTTACGGTGTAACTATTTACTAGCGCGTATGCACTCTCTCACAGTTTACTTACAAGAAAAAAACGCTTTATAATTTGGTTTTCCATAACTACATAGAAACTAAGGTAGGACTCGAGATACTTTAAAATAAAATAAAAATCTGAGGACTGAAAATATTTTGCTTTAATTATGAAGACTGAGCGCAAGTAAAAATGTTTAAAGTAGTAGTATAAGTAATAGCATCAACTCTCATGGCGTACTGCGCACGTAAACACAGACGCTGCTATGGAACGTAATATTTGCGTTAAATAAAGTACACTGTCATTGCTGTTATGAAAGTTCCTACTCGCACGGTCGTTGTACCACTCAGGTTGCCAAAAATAAAAAAATGTTTTCTGCGTGAATAAAATGTACTTAAAGCCTACGGGACTTGTTTATTTTCAGGTTTTCTTCATAATCTTTTTCTCAGAAAAGTAGGCCTATTTGGCAGCAGTGTTTTCTCCACTGTTTCCCAGGGCACGAGTCCATGAACAAGGTTACATGAAAGGTGCTGACATGTCGATATCCAATTTGTTTCCAGTCCGTCATTATAGACCTAAGTTTATAACTTGCATTGGTAAAAATAATGATGAAAAATCCCCGGTACACTAGGGCGGCTCACCAAGTAAGGTTCGTTGTGGTGCTATTGATTATAGGCGTAGCTTATGAACAAACAACATTATAAGTGGAAAATAAAAAAGTGAGACGTAGAAAAATCGTTAAGGCCCGTTCTACAATGCACGGATACGTAAGAAAACGGACTCGGAAACGCAAGCGGAACAAGCCAACTACTCGGGATGGATTTTAAGCATTCTACAATACGAATAAACTTACGGTCTTGCAACTTACGAAATCAAAAATACTCAGCTGTTGCAAACTACTGATACAGGTTTCTTAATACACACGTCCCATTTGGTATATTTTTACAGTGTTTAAAAATTCGTAAATACTACTATCGAGCCATGTGCACTTATTTATTAAAACAAAAATTATAATCAGCACGGCAAATCGAAGCACTTGTTGCCGTGTATACCACAATGGCCACGAAAACGAATGTCAACAAACCAAATACTCTATTCCGATTGGCTATACGGATTCACGGACACGGAAGAGTTGGGAGATGTCGAGCTTCCTTACGTGTATCCGTACGTTATCCGCGTCCTCATGCGTGTCACTGTAGAACGCGCCTAAGAAACGTAACACATCTGAGTAGACGATCTGTTCTCTGCACGGCGCGAAAATTCAAGGCGAATAAGAGCTTGATACAGCTCAGAAAACAGCGGCCATGATCTTGCCAGCCGTGGGCGATGTTTTGATCTTCTTTCTCGCTAATAATGTTACGTGCTTACATTCCATCGAAGATTTCTTGGTATCAGGACGTGATGTAGTGCACCCACATTTCAACACCAGTTACGATGTTTACAGATAAGAGTAGTTGGAAATAGTCTGTTCGCTGCCACCTGTAAGCTGGATGCGGAGCTGCGGCGCCACGCCGGTCACCTTAGATTTCACTTTTTTCCCTTAAAAATGCCCATTTTTCCCTCAAAAATGATTAAATTATTCCGATTTTCCCTCCAAACCAGCGAAATTTCCCGCAAAATATGTGTTTTTGCACAATGCGGCTGGCATTTGCACAATTTCTGCCTATGACTCCACAATGTGATTAAATTACTCAATTTTGGGGAAGAGGGATTGAGGGGTCACCCTGATAATCACGCTGTCATTCCATGCCAGCTCCATCCATTTTGTCTGAAGAATGTCCAGGTTCATTGCCCCGTCATGCAACTTCTTGCACTACTATGTTACAAGCATATATTCTACGGCGTATGTCAAGTGCGTTTATGCTAAGGACAGTATATACTAATTGCACTTATGCTGATCGCGCACACGTCAGTCACCCTGCCATCTTGCCTTCGTACCCGCCATCTTGGATACCCACCCACGCTTGCTCTATCCCTTGGTTTTCTCATATAATTCTCGCGCCCGCCACCAGTGTGTGTTAAGTTCTTCCGTTCGCAACTAGGAGCGCTGGTATCGATGAGGTAATCTTATGTGTGTTGGTTCACTCGTTGCCAGCAGGGGTGCGCTGGGGGCGCCCATTTGAGTACCATCGATGAGCGCTACGGATGTAGTCGTGTAAGGTCGAATTCCAGCGCACAGTAGACTGGGACCATCGACCTTACGCACACCCGTTTCAGCACAGGTTAGCTCAAAAAATTGCTGGTAGCAATTACGATCCAACCACCCTTCGGCTGCCAGTCAAACGTCAAGACCGCATGACTGCCATTGCATGGTTATGAGATGAAATAAAGTACATTCTTGCATCGGCCTACGCACTCCCCAGATAATAAACTTGCGATCACGAAAAAAGAGGATGTTTAATGTCGAATACGTATAGAAAAAAAATTGCGGGCGCCGCGCACACACGCACATGCTTATATATGTGTAGAAGTTATATGTAAAAATGTATAGCACTTGTACCTAATATGCCTATTCCGGTCCGTATGAGTGCTGGTAATTAATTAAAACTACATTCGCATCTAATATGCATCAACACACACAATTGTGCTGTGATCACGCACGAGCGCGCACACTTCTGTAGCTTCAACTTGTCTGTGCATTCAGCGCTTCACGGAACGAAGCCGGCCCACTCACGATACAAAATGCAGGCCAAGTCACTGTGGTAGCAAGGAGCTAATAAGCTAAATATGAGGCAAACATTTTTTTGTCTTCTGCGTATGTATCCAACATTGACCTATCCCAAAATAATACAACTATTAAAGTCACATCGTCAAAGTGATGTACGTGTTTGTTTTATCTTAATTTTCAACAGACAAGCAATTTTAAATAAAACACTTTTATCAATTTCAATCTTAACAAAACGCAATAAAAATTGGTTATAAGAAGTATGCAAACATCACAAATCACTTGTTTACGTAGACAGTGGTCTGTCAAATCCTATCCACGTCGTTTAAAATAAAGGCTATTCGCGAAAAATGAACCTTAGAAAAATGTCACTGCCCCTTCATGCATATATTTTAATGTGCGTACTGAGTGAAATTCGCCCAGTAAAGTTGGTAACGATGGATGGAAAGTAGTTCCATTTCTTAACGTCGAATAAAAAGTGTTATGTAACCATTTACGATGACTTAAAATTATTTCTTTCGCTTTCTGTTTTTTTCTAATGCACCGAAGTGCAAAACCTCGCAGATTTGTGAATTATTTACTTTCTTAATGATTTCACAGTTTCATTTGACGACGCATGAATAAAGTGATGTGGCCCATGGCAATGTTAATTTTATATAAGGTGAAAAATACACAACGTGTATACAAGTAGATCTTAAGTCCATTGGTGCATGTATGCAGTATATTTATATAATTTTTGTCATAACTGGTTTCAGAGCAGATTTTTCAAAATTTTGGGCTTGTCAAGACGTAAATATAAACTTTTAACACCTTGCGTTGTTAGATATTCACTGCTGTCAATATTCTCGGTGCACTAATAGCAGATAAGAAAACATTTTTTTTTTCTTTTCTTCCAACAGTGCTCCGAGAATAACGACAACAGTGAATATTTAACGAAGTAAGAAGATGCTAAAAGTTGTTATTTATGTCTTGACGAGCCAAAAAATTTGAAAAATCCGCTGTGAAATAAGCTATGACACAAATTATGCAAATATACTGTTTTAATGCACCAATGGCTTTAAGCAGGGCTTTCAAAAGTGCTCTCTTTACCTTGGATAGTCTATATGTGTACGTAATGTAGGTGCCTGCCCTTCTGGTGTGGCAGCTCGCGGAGCCGCAACGCCAGTGGCCATAATTTACCCGGCCATAAGCCACCACGTCGATAATTCTCTGCTGTGGGGAGCGATGATAAAATTTAAACTCTCGACATCCAATTCGCACGCCCGGCCGCGTTAAACTCTCAGCACCACTCTGCAAGCAGTTGTAACCAGTGATGTAATGCGCTGCGGCATGAATTAACGAGTTTATTAGCGCCGTAGAATATCTGGTCCCCGCCTATGTGATAATTATGTGATGTCATGATCCGTTATGTAAGCGTTCATTGTGTGTTCCCATTACTCATTCACTGTCATTCGCGTAAAATATTTTCTTTTATTAAATCTGAGCTCAACGTATAGCTATAATTGCCATATTCTTATATTCTATCCGGAGACCTTTTACCGTGCCGTTGCGCCGCTGTAAAGATTTTTCCTATTATTGTTTGTGTGAATATATATATTTTACTCTGTGTATTGAAGAGTGTGTTGTATGCACGTGCAGTATAGCCGAATTAAATCCGTGTACAAGTCGTCGCTTCTTTAAGCAGAATTTTTTTAATCAGTCTGCTGTATCCGCCAAACTGCACTAAATCTGAAACAGTGAGAATTGAGCTAAATCAGGGACAATAGTGAAAATTGAGCGACTGATAATCAGTGTCTGTTAACTAATTAATATGATGGCTGAACTTCACTCATTTATCTGTGATCCCCACTGAATGTTGAGAATTCCAGTCATAAGGCACTTGTTCCCAGTTAATTTCCTTGATTTTCCAGTGAGTTTCAGTGAATATTATTTCCGTTATTGATTCAGTGACATTTCCCTTTAATTCTTTAACCATTTCATTCGCTGTTTTTCAGTGATTTGCTTTTTGTCTTATGGATCTGTTGAAACACATGTATCAGTTCTAGAATTTATTCATAATTTTTCTAACAAATTATTATAGTAACAGTGTTTGCTAACAATGGCAAAAACAAACCCCACGGATTAATTTTCACAGAAAACCAAAAACAAAGCTGTAAAACGTGAAAATATATATCTAGGAATGAATAGCGCAATGGAGGTGAATGACTGGATGGAGATTTTTGGACATTAGCTATTGCGATGTAGATGTTTGTCATGGGAAAACAGGACTGAACACGAAAAAATACTTGTCTTATTTAAGTATTTTTTCGTATTCAGTCCTGTTTTCCCATGACAGACATCTGCATCGCAATATCGAATGTCCAAAAATCCCCATCCAGTTATATATCTAAGCCCACGCCATTCTTTACACGCTTGATAAATCTAGACATTATCACTCCAACCCACCAATCGCAGTAGCCGATGAAAAACTTTTCACCACGATAGAAATGAAATTTTCTGGGGAACTGTGGGTAATTTTTAACAGAAGTTGATAAACACGAAACTCTTTAACTACGTTGAAAATCGATATATCTAGTGCAAAAAGTTTGTGTTTATTAACACTGGCAGTTGCGTCGTGACGATAAAACAGAAACCGAAATAAATAATTTAAATTATCAGAAATGGTTAGCTCAAACTTTTTCTTCGACGTTAAGATACGTATACTTTCCATCTATTGTTACAAACTTTACGGATGCATGTCACTCAGTGCGCCCGTTTAAGTATATGCAGGCATGGGCAGTGATTTTTTCTAAGGTTGATTTAAAAGTGCTCACTTTATCATGAACAGCCTTTAGACGACTTAATCTTTAAACTAAACTTTAATTCACATCTACATTAATGGAATACACGTTCGTACTAACTGAATTCGGACATAAAACTGTTCTACCCGTTCTGAAAGGTGGCGCTTTAACAAGTTGTGAAGGCTGGTACCAACTTAGTTTATCTGTTGATAAACTCTCGCGCATGATTCATTTAAGACAAAATTAGTAGAACTATTTATTGTTTGATTCACATTATCTTTAACTGTGATTATTAGGTACGAAAAGAAAACATCGGCATATTATCTAAATATTTTTTGGACTAGTCACCTTGCATACTTTTGTTCTCAAAAAATGTTTAAACAAGCAAAAATCTTTAACCACAAAGCTATATATAGAGATAGAAAAATTTCGCAAGTTCAGTGACCTGTTGGCTATAGGCCTACTCCACAGTCCTCTCTGCACTTGAGTTTCAGATGTTTGTTGATTGGCTGCTGCTTCAGAGAGTAGCCGGTGTTACTCCACACCAGGCATTATGGAATTCGTTACTTGTTTTCTTGTAAGTGTGCTACTGGCTCAGGGTCGTCCAGGGAGTGTCTAATAAACTGTGATACAATTGTAAAGGTGACTTCAGTGTACACGTGTTGGACGTCTATCTTGTCCTGAAATGAATTCGTGAAATTTTCCTATCCCTAGCTACAGATTATAATACGAACATTGGTAGACGACCGCAGCCAACTTAAATAATACGCCCTTCTTATAAGTTTCAGAAATTTCGTTTTTATTTAGTTTTTGGGTGATTTTAGACTTCTGGGTTACTCATATTTAGAATTTTTTATTTTTTGTAAGTAGGGAATATTGTTTTATAATCTTATCTGCTTTGTAATGTTATGTTGTTAAAAAAAATAAAAATCTTCGTGGTTATATTATGAAAAGTACATAAACCGTGAGGAAATATCAGTCTGATTCTCAATATAGCTCAGTAATGTCATAAAACTTAAACAAAAAAAAGCAATATATTGTGTCCTGGCTGTCTGTGGATTAGACCTTGTCACATAAATAAGAAAAATATACAAAAACAAAAGTACAAGTAACTGAAAAAGAAACCCCTTCTTCCTCTCCAACAACCCTAACCCTATCCCCACTTCCGTGACGCATATTAGTCAAATCCCGGCTTTGTCTCTGTCCATACCAGCAATCACATATTAATATAGTGGACCATCAGTGAGCCAGTCACTTCTTCACATATATGGCTAAGAGATTAGGCTTAAGTAATTTATTCCGAGCGTTAATAAGCAAGCACAGCGTTGTTTTATTGACAACCTCTATTTTTGTTGCAGGCTGTGGCTGAATTTCGGGTCCGTGTCCCAGCTGATCTTTGCCTCGTGCTTGCGCACGGATACTGCAGGTGAGTTGATGCTGCGCACTTATTTATTGAGCAAGGAAGTACCTTTGGTCGTCAGGAGTTCATGTACAAATGCATGTGTGGTTTTATGGTCTCTCTTGTACATGCTAGCAAATTGCCATCATATACTATGGCCGTCTGTCGTGTAACCAATATGATTGATGGATGATGCCATACAAACTGTCAGCTTGGTTGCTGGTTACCTACGCTACGCAGAATCATGAACGGTTTTAATTTGTTCTTAATAATGACGGGAGTGCTGCAGAATTGCAAGTAAAGCTCACGTTATATGTTAGATGAGTTTGTAACACGTTGGATATTTACAGTGCGAAAACATTAAGCATTTATTTTCGTAGGTACTTTACCCGATTGGTGGGGGTGTGTATAACGATGGAATCTTTTACTGTATTTGTTCAGAGAGCTTTCGTTTATGGGCTGGAGACTTCTGACGAAACCACGTATGTATAACACTAAGCATACACAATACAGTCGTTATAGTCTTGATGTTTATAACTAGCAATATGTTAGACTATTAAATAAAACAGATTAAGCGAACACTTAAAATGTCTAATGGATGTTGTTATTCACTACTTGGTAGAACTGTACACATTATTACATGATGCATTAAAAAGACGAATCTTGCACACGTGCCATCACTGTTTGCCTTATAAGTGTTCGTACATTAATTATAAAATATATGTATGTAATGTTGGCTACCTTACTGCAGAAAATAATCACGTGAAAGATTCGAAGCTCTTACAAAACATCATACATGAGAGAACTGTCGGACATACTGTCGAAGGACTCACAACTGTTGACATCTTAGTCTATTCACGTGTCCTTGAACACACAGTTAATAAATCCATAAAAGATGGCTCTTCACACAAAAAACAAATTCGAAAAGAGTCAAGGCCGCTGTGAAATGGTTTGTATTCACACCTAGTTACCAAGCAATAAGCCCAGTAACTACGTCACATTCTATAGCGAGCGCCACATATTCACGGGCGTTGCGGTCGCTAAAAGGATATAGAGAGATAGATAGAAAGAGAGAGAGAGTGTGTGTGTGTGTAGAGAGAGAGAGAGAGAGAGTTTGGCGGCTGTTAACACCGAGGCCTTCAGAGCCGAACAGGGTGAAGTGAGGTGAGTATAGAGCAGCGCCGGAATGCAAGGGTGGGGGAAAAGGGAGACCCGCCGACCTGCGGCATCGACTGACACGATTCCCACATGCGAAAATCGGGGAGGTACCCCGCCGGGGATCGAACTCGGTTCCCCTGGTTGGGAGGTGAATAGTCTGACCACTAAACCATCGCGTATTCCCAAACTGCTAGGTATGAATTCGCACACCTTGCCTTGTGTATGCTGTTTTCGTTGAAAACGTCTTGGCTGACAATATTTTAACAACATATTTTTTGGTTTATTATAGCACAATTGCGTACGGAAAAAAAATAATACTTCGTTAGGGACAACACTTTTACTGCAGAAATTGGATGGCATAATCTGTATTTTCAGTGATCAGTGATGGTAGTGTATGTCAGGAACGTAGAATTTAATAACACTATCCCTCTGAAACAGTGTCAAATAATTCGTAAGTAAAATAATTTTGCAACTCCATTTTCACAATTAATGTCTTTCGGATTTGAATTAAGCCATGCATCATAAAATTTTAGGTTAAATTTTCACACATATATCTCAAAGTTTTCTGTGCGGTATCACGAATGATCTTGTACAGACATTCATTCGGTTTACGTGAAAGAATTACTGATCACGTGCCGTCTTGACATAATGTGGTTGACATGTATTTAAGACTCTGGTTGAGCGAAGGCCTTTATTTTCACATGTTTCCAGAATTGTTTAACAAAAGAAATATTGTGTGATGACAGGTCACTTATTTTATTTGCACAAAATAAAAAAAAACTAGTCGGTTGGAAATACTATCAATGAATAATATTCAGCAATAAGTTTTAAACACAGAACCACTTTGATTTGTGGTAAATTTATGAAATTCACCTGCCAAAGGCTATATGTATATATAATATATATTATATATATATATATACACAGTCAATCATTTTCGTCGATTGCAGCGAAATCACTACAACAGTAATAACAAAAAAAAATTGACAGAATACTTACTATAGTTAACTTTCTCACAATTCTTGCTACTCTCAGAACTTTCCTTCTCATTTAATTTAAGGGAAGAAGCCCGTAATTTTTTTTTTTTGCCATTCTGCAAATCAGTCGTTACGAGTTCAATGGAAGCTCTTTTTTGCATGTATATACTGCGTTAAAATTCGCATAATTTTCCGTTCGCACGTAATTCGGAAGATCTGTGACACGATGATTCGCCCTCCACTCACACAGTAAGGGGGACATAGATTTGCACCTATCCTCTCTCTTCGCCATCAACACCCAGAGGAAGGACAGCACAGTGAAACTCAGAGGAATATGGTAATGCGGGGAAGATCAAAACACACAGCGAGTCCATTACGTGTAATGGAGTCGTGGGCACTTCACTTCGCCAGGGACCAGGACGGTAGCTGTGGAGGACTGTCGCGAGAGAGACACTATACCAGCGCCAGTATCTACAGCTTTAAAAGCACTAGTTCACGTATTGCGAACAGAAGTACGGCACGCGCCTACTGCATTCGTCAGTATTAAACAAGGTTACTCATTTTATACGAGAGTTTTTGTGGCATTACCTGAGTACTAATTAAAATGATTGACGGTGCCATAAATTTAAGGTTGCAGACGTTCACAATAAGTAACTACCGTTGTTAAATATTTATAAACAAATGAAACCCTGGTATTATTAAATGATATCACTTTCGTAGAATGCGATACAAGTTGTAACAGCTTCTTTAACAGTGTCCATAAAAAATCAAATCTATTCATCAGACATAACGTACCAAGAATTTTATTTTTTAAGGGAAAAGTTTATGTATATTTTAAATTTCGTCTTTATGGCATACGGTATTAGGTTTGATGAGGGCTACGCGATGGATGTTACCATACATTTTTGTGTATAAATTAATGGAGATTATTAATAAAAATATAAAATAAGCTTCTTAAATATGAAAAACTTAACAGAAAATTAATGAACGTACTCTGTTATCTTAAGACAACACGAGACATGACATAGTTTAAATATAATGGTTACTAAAACAGATTAGAATGAGAAACCTCGATCGAGTTGGCTGATGGTATCAGTATACCACTCTTATTGCAGTTTCGTGTTAGGATCGAAGAGTTAGATGTAAAATCTTTGCTGTGCAAATGGTTGATAACCTTCATTCTTTTTTTGTATGTGGAATAGTTTATGTTATATTTTACTGCACTTTGCTATATTAACTATCTGACAGTGCAGAAAATACTGTACATAAAGTATAAAAAAAATTGAATTTCGTTGAAAACTACAGTAAATGCAACGTCATAACATTTACAGGTAAAATTTTCTTTGGAAGAAATACAATTTTCTAATTTTTCCCCACCTTCCACCGTCCACATTATCCTGTGGGTTTTAAAATGTTAATTATTCAGACCCAGAAAACACAATTGTGTATATAACGTAGCGCAAGCATATTTTAGTTTGGTACTACATACTGCGTAGCTTATTATCCAGTGGTTTCCCTTGTAGGTACGTTACCGGAAATCGTAGTACTACTACAGGTAACAAATGGTTCAAATTACCATAGCAGAATACAAGTACTATGTCTTACTGGTGGTAACGAAACGCGTGCTGCGTCGGCTTAAATACAGCACGCATCGAAAATGTTCTCATTTGCAACACGTGCAACCACAAATTAAAGTGGGTCTGAAAGGGTTTAAGTTTCATATTTCGCACCTCAGGTGGGCACGGCCAGGCGGAATAGTTGCTAACAGAATATTGCAGCACTTACTGAAGTGGTTCCGTTAACTATTTCGATCAAAGCGTGGTGAGAGCAGCAGTTAGTCTGTAAGGAATAAAAGTGATTAACGTAGAAGTAGAGAGGCTTACCGTGGAACGCTCAGTCGATGTACTATATAGGTAAGTAGACAACTCATTACAAAGTAGTACACATACTACGACTATTGTAAAAAAGGTACTATTTATGTTGCATATGAAATAAGAATACATATTTTTTGTAACACAGTAAAATATTTTGCTTGAATCCACTTATTTCAGCGTTTAAATAAATAGTTATTAAGACTCTATTTTTAATCAAAATTTAAACGTATTTGTATTTTAGATGCCTCATTTTGAAAGAAAATCAAGGAAGAATATCGTAATAATTACTCTTATTGAATGTGATAAAATTAGTAACAATACCGTATTCACAAAAAAATTAATAATTAGTTTTAGATTTGATGTGAATCCATTTCACCCATGAAAATGCCAATTCCATAATTTAAATTAAAATATAAAATCAATTATTGGAAATATTTTAACACAAGCATCAATATTTTATTACATACTGTTACTGGAGGCTAGGAAAAAAAAAGGGGGGGGGGGAAGAGTAATCTGAGTTTGTGAGGGAAGGGGGTATTAATGAAAATAAAATAACTTTACTTGAATTCTGTTTTATTCAGACAGCTATTATTTACAGCATTAAATTATCTATCTCCACTCTTACTCTTTTTACTTCTCAGTGAGCGCAATATTTAATGTATATTTCAACTTTAATTGACGCCCTTCTTTATGTCTCTGTTTAGTTATTGTCAATTAACTTTTACTCATCACTAACATATGTTCAGCCTATCTGTTGTAATCATTTGTAACGTCTTTCACTCAAGCATTTACTCCAATAGTCCAGCCTGCCAGCCGCACTCTTCGCTGCTTGATACTAGCAGTCACATATTTACTTCCTCTGGTTGCTTCTTTCGCCTCTCGTCTTCTATCGCTCAGAACTCAACCACTCATCCAATCAACAACAACCATGGCTCGGAGGCCTGTCACACCTTTATATCGTTCTTCCTGACCATCTGGAAGGTTCGACGCACCCGAGTCATGCTGAGAGAACGAGGTCAGTAATATCCGGAGCATTCTTCAGATAAACGCAGAAATTCTATATGCCGAAGGTCAGGAGCGACGAGCTGCCAAAGGGTTATCGCGGCAGAACGCCTTCATAACTCAAAACGCTGGTAGAATTATCGCTCATTTGTCATTCAAAAAATTCCCTTAACTTTCCACCCCGCTATCATATTACTACTCTGTCCTTCTCTTCCACCCGCGGGTGGGCCAAGGTCAGCGGCGCAGACCAGCGGCACGTAACAATACTATCATAGTAATTGTTATGATAGCCCCACTTAGCGGAAGTTTTTTTTTTTTTTTGCAAAATGTGCTTTCTGAAGACTGCAGAATGGATGCGATTAAATTTTAATTAAATATATACTTTTATTAATAATTATTTAAACATTTAAATACGAAAATTCTAAAACATTATCTTGCAGTGTTGTAGAATATGTGTATTCTTCTTTTATAGCCATCATAAATCGTATTTTTCTGATAATGGCGGTACTGTGTGTAATACTTCTTAATGAGTTCAAGTTTTACAGCGCTCCATTGGAAACTACTCTTCTGCCTTAACAGAGTTTCACATCAAACAACTAAGACATTGCATATTGTTGTATAAGTGCGCGGAGAAAGTTTGAATGCGCGTTGTAGTTACTGTAACCTGCAATTTGTGATGTCTTGCCGCCTCGAATACTCCCCTATGATCCGTGTGCCGGCTGCCCGAGATTCTCCGCTCCAGGGACGGCTTGAATGCCGTTCCGTTAAAGGGCAATCCACAGGAGATTCAGTCGCCGCTAAAATATTCATCCGCTCCTTGCCAGATCGCCTGTCTCCCACTTCCCCCTATGGGCGCCGGTGCCTCTATGACACGGCATCCTTGCGTTACGGGAACAAACTTGGCCTCGCTACTGTGCATAGGCGCATGTGGAAACGACCCACTATACTATGGTGCTTTAGACTGAAAAAAACACGCATTGTACTAGTATTATTTGTTAATTGAAACCGTAAAAACACGTATTCCCTACTATCCTATGTTAGTCTATGTGGTCCTGTCAGGTTGGGATACAATGTTGAAAATGATGACCAATTCCAACCGTGCTATACGCTGTTCGTGGTAAAGTTAGCACTTCTGAGGCCCTAATTACTTTTTTTTATTGGCAATTTTTTATCCTTCCACCACTTTTGACGTGAATACGCCTTTAACTTTGCAACCATAGTGGGAGGCAATCCAGAAAATCCGATGATAGCAAAATCTGGGGATAAAGTTTGGCATTGCAGCTCCGAATCTATCGTCTACATTCAAAATTCAATTACACCTCTCAATTGCCAAAGGATCAAATAATATGTTACCGTTGAGTGAGGACTGCGTAGCATCACGCATTGGGGAGGGGAAGGCACAGCAATTTTGAGTTCGTTGGCCGCGTTACGTAACTTCCGTGTAGTATAACTTTTGACTAGGAGAAGCTACGACGCTCGTTTAGGTTTCAATCAACAGCCCTCGTCAAGATCAGTCAATTGCGTGTATAAAAACATTTGTGTGGGTGGTTGCGGTGAAATTGTATCAGTTTTTAATGTAAAATTAAGAAAACTTAACACAATTTCGGCCTATACTCGTCAAAAAGTCAAGTCAAATACAGAATCGTATACGGTTGGATAGAGAGTCTCAAAAGCTATCCAGTGATAGCTATAAAATCCATACGATCGAGTGAAGCGGTGCCGGGAACGTGAATAAACATCAAGGCGTCCGAGCGCGTTAACGTAGACGTATTCACGCAAAACAAACGGCCGTGTCCCAATACAGCCGCACCCCATTTAAAATAAATATTGCAATGTAAGTAATAAATTCAGTGTATATTTCACCCAAACGCGACATTATTGACTGTTATTGCAAATGAGATGGCGTCAAAAAGTGCTCACTTACCGTGAATACCCTGTAGGAACCAGGTCTGTATAATCCACAGACACCCGTTGTACGTTACGTGCGCAAGCAAAACACGGTGTGCTAAAGTTTCTGGCAGCTGTCCAACTTGCCCTAAGCATAATTCGCCAAGCGTAGAATAGAAGCGGATGAGTGAGTGGCTTCACACTGTATTCACTGCACCTCTCTGAGAGTCATTCACTTTCAATACGGCTATTAACTGCAACATGCTGGGTATTCCTTACATCCCTGCTACCTCCTGGAGGTAAGGGAACCGCTGCAACATGCTTTGCTGTTTGGCGAAGGGCTTCAAATTATTTTCAGTGAGCAACATGTCTTTCAAATTGTATTTTAGAGTCTTCTGAAGTGTATGTTATTTTCCTAGGAAAATAGTTTACGAATGTGTCCAGTAGTTAATTCGTAAAAAAAAAGTAGTTTAAACACGCTGCGTCCCAGTTCATATTTGATCACTAAACATATATAAAAGTTTACAAACACTTGTTCACATGGATATTTTGATATCTGTTCAAGAATAAACAAAAAGTATTTTTAATAATGAAAGATTCTCAACGATCAGTGTAGTCGAGAAGTCATATTACCGAATCAAGTTGTGCGAGACGGTAAAGATGCAGCGAACCTCGTGATGGAAGTCGCTGAAGCGCTAATGTTTTACTATTTTTTAAATGTAAGTTGCTATTATTTATGTATGTAGACCTTCTTTCAATTAGCCTCCCGCCGTTAAAGGGGAGAGGTAATTATCAGTCACTGAAACAACCAGACAATACAGTTGCTCATGTAATATGCATGTTTGATTCCCAACTGATGAAAATAACTATGTTTAAAAACAAATAAACATGTACATACACAAACTAATATGTTATAGCATCTGGTGGTTCATTATGACTGTTAACATTTTATTTTTAAAAGAAAGTTGTGTTCACAATAGCACGGTACATGAACAATGGAGTTTTTTCCGCCATAGCTTAATTATTTTATTTTCTTTGCGAGTTAAGCTTGCCTAATCTGCTATATAATTGCCAACAGAATTTATTCTCAAGTTTCTATGTCATAATATTTGCTAAACAAATTTTTGTATCACTCCAAGAACTACCAAGAAATTTCTTTCTTGGATAAGCGTGAGATCAGTCATATCTGCAGTAGTTCTTGGAGTGATACAAAATTTTTTTAAACAAATATTAGGGTATGAGATTTGAGAATTAACTGCATTGGCAATTATATCTTCATAGTTTCGCGAGGATTAAGTACGTATAAAAGGGGCTCAGACTATATCCTTTGCCCTAAACATAAATTCCGAAAAATGGTAGTTTAGCTTCTATTAAAACAAGATCTATTTGAAGAAATATTGGAACATGGAAGGATATTAAATGTTTTGAGATTTGTTTGCGATTATTTAATAAATTTCGTAGTGTGCAACGTATGTCGGACATGTACCCAACGACATTTGTTTCCTACTATATCTCTGTGAGCAGTTCAACTTTACCTGCTTTCTCTTATCATTGTAAAATAACCATAACTCCACATTTGTTACTATCTAAACCACAAGAAAATATCATTTCCTATCATCTAACAGAACTGAAAATAATTTGCCTAGTATTTCTATTTACGATCGAAAAATTAATCAACTTATAATATTACAAATGTATTACTTTCGTTATGTTCAGTCGTCATTTAATTTCTGGCACTAATTAATGTGTCACTTTTTCTCCTGATTCCACAAATAAGCTATAATTTCGCTACTATACACGTGGCTTGGTTATGTAATATTTTTTAATGAATAAGGCACTTTGAATGCATCATTACCACTGTCTAACACTTATTCATTACTAAGCTTTAAAGATAATAAAACTTTTTTCTTTAAAAAAAACAAGAGGGAGTCACCTTTAAACTTACTGAAACCGCAATGATTGTAGTTCCTGAGTAGTAACTTAAGCATTATTTTAACCGATTCAAAGTTAATTTACCACTTTTGATAATTCTGCTTAGTTTTTCTTCTGTCAAATTTGTATTCTTTAGCTGCACTTTACGTTGAAAATTGTCTTGACTCTCGTGACCTAGATTAATACGATATTAGATAACACGGGAGAAATGTTAAAATTATAAATAATTTAGCACAGCAAGAAGTTTCATTCAAATGTATATAATACAAAAAAAAAGGACCAACATAAGAAGAAAATAATAAAAATGCTCTAGGTACTTTTTTTTTATAAGACGTTAAAACTTGCCATTGTTTCCCACAATTTGCTGCTGCCATTACGGTAGGTTTAGCAAGTCAATGGTTTATCTCAGACAAGATAAGTACAGAGACTAAATGTCGTGGTGGTTCCTTTGATGAAGCGTTACCCATTTTCTGATTGGCAGAGCGAGACTCTGGGAACGGGTACTGTCTGAATGGATACCGCCGAGTGCGAAAGGTCCCGTATTGGTTAGGTTTATCTGGCGAGTAGGGAAACCTGGTGCTTATTGGCGAACGCCGTCCTAACGTTTCGCTAACCGGTAGTCAAATGACGGGCGTGTGCGGTTGGAGCTCGTGGTATAAGTAGGGGTAGTGAAATTCCGCGAAAAGATTCCAAGACAAGTTATATTTCAAAACACTATAGGGTCCACTCTAAGAAATTATTAGTAAATTTTCCATTCCAGTGTATACGTACAGTGACAAAGCGCGAATGGTAAAATATGTTCCTATATAATCATGGTAACGTTCCTACAGTTGCTCTGGGAAGTCAAATGCGTAGGGAAGTTCCCAACTTTGTATAGTAGAGATGTTAAACATTTCCATATTTCCAGCCTGATACATAGTACCATTACCGTACACTCTATAGGTTAAAAACTTCAATTACCGTTTAGAAAGTTTACCAGAATTTTTTTACAGTGTCGTTTACCTATCTTGATTGTTTGAATTACTTTTTGATACGTGCTAACTGTCTGCACACGAATCACGTAGGAGCCGTGCCGATGTTGCCTAACTCTGACTGGCCCAGTCAAATATTAAAACGCCTTCTCAAGCAGACAGCAACCAATGGCAATAGACAAACTGCTGTTGGATCATTATAGTATTGAAGTCTACCGTGTATTCATATTGTTTCGCAAAAAATTTCTAGCTCTAGTTATAAGAAACTGTTTAGCCTTTCTGTATTTGTAGCTTTACATGCAAATACGTGCAGTTAGTGCAGAGATATGTTTTTTCAACAGCTTGTTTAAACATTTTTTAATTAATCACCAACCGTCTATGGCCAACATTGGGATTTTGAGAACTTGACGCCAGCTTGGTGGAAAGCGAGTGAGTGCGCGAGTGAAGAGATTTGGCGTTGAGAGCCGATGAGGGTGAAGCGAAGTGTGTATGGAGCAGCGCTGGAATGAAAGAGTGGGGGAAACGGGAGATCATCAAGAAAACCCGTCGACCAGCGGCATTGTCCGGCACGATTCCTACATGCGAAAATCCGTTGGGCGACCGCGCCGGAATCGAACACGTTTCGCCTTGGTGGGAAAAATTCGAATAGCTGTTCTCTGAGTATTGGAATAGTCTTGTCTCTGTTCACCCAAAGTACTCTCACAACAAAAAATAATTATGCTTTCTAGAGCTTTCTAGAAGCTGCGTGTTTCCAATTTCACCGGAAACCAAATCCAACTGTAGCGAAATATTTTGTGATTGCCGTCTCCGAAAGTGCTGCTGCAAACTGTACATAATATTTCATTATAGGCTATTCACGGTAAAATTAGCACCTTTGAAAGCCCTTCTTAAGATCTTCTTGTACGCACATTGTGTATTCTTCCGCCTTATGTAAAACCAACACTTCCATGAGCCTCACCACTTTATTCATGGGACGGTCAAGTGAAATTGTGAAATTATTAGAAAAGTAAATAATTTACAAATCTGCACATTTTTACACTTCGATTCATTAACAAAAAACGGAAATCGAAGGAAATAATTTAAGCTATCAAAAATGGTTACTTAACATTTCTTATTCGACGTTATGGTATGGAACTACTTTCCATCCATTGTTACCAACTTCACTGGGCGCATGTCACTCAGTGCTCACGTTACAAGGTTAATTTCTAAATTGCTCACTTTATTGTGAACAGCCTTAAAGAGGCTTGAGAGCTCGCTATGTTTTTGGAATGTTTACTGTTAGTATATGAGAAAATATAATTGTTTATATTTCTCACAGGTTACTTTTTTGTGCTGGGAAAATATGAGCAGACTGGAAAATTGTTTTTTATGTATAAACAACACGTCTGCCGCGCAGATAGCGGTGACTACAACATTGCCAGGGGCGGTGGGCGGTCAGCGCAAAGTGAAGAGAGAGAGAGAGAGAGAGAGAGAGAGAGAGAGAAGAGAGAGAGAGAGAGAGAGAGCGAGAGCGAGAGGGGGAGAGAGGGGGAGGTAGATGTGCAGCTGATTGTGTTTCCACGGCTGCAGAATGTCCGCCCCCGGAAGCGCGCCACTGAACCGTGCAGAATATTTTTTACACACAAAACACACCCGTTTGTATGCGTGTTGCGATTTCTTAGAATGTCAATCTTTGCATGCTCTTAAGGTCACGATCCTTCATTTCTACAGCTTTTGCGAGAATTAATTTTTTGTACCAAAATGTGAGCCCATATTATAAAATCCTCTTACAATTTTGTTACGAATTTTTTTATTGCGTTGTCTAATTTTTCCAACACAAAAAGTTTATACTTTTATCCAATTAATTAATTAACGAAAATTGGATTATTTAATAATTAGTTAAAACTATACAGTTTTTTTTTGTGCTGAAAATTTTGACTACATAACAAAAACCATTTGTAACAAAATTGTAAGAGGATTTTACAATATCGGCTCCCGTTTGTGTACAAAAATTTAATTCTTGCAAAAACTGTAGAAACGAAGGATCGTGGTCTTAAACAAAGACTGCGGTGGGAACACGCCTGAGTGCATACAACTTGACACAATTTTATTAACTGTCGTCGAAACAACAACGCGCTGATCACGGTAAAGTAAACACATTTGAAAGCGCTCTCATTTGGAATAATAGCTAATAAATATATTTCATTTTAGACTTAGAAGTTAACTTCCACGTGTGGTGGAATATATACACTGTGTTAGTTACTTACACGGCAATATTTATCCTAAAAGGTTGTTAAAGGTTAAAAAATGGAGGAAAGGAAAAAGTAACTAGGACCTTAAAAGATTTCCTTTACTATGAACAGACTATATACTTAAAATAGACACAAACCATGCGGATTGTAATGAAAACAGCCTAGCGTTTTCGCTTATTTCTCGATTACCTACATTAATCGGTGAAACAAGAAACTAATTGTATATGGATTGATGGATGGAGTACCTCTACAGTTTTAGTTCACGTCATAAACGTAATATTGGGAAAACTTATTTTACATACTACTTTCTTTATTGAACAGCACTTAAGAACAGAGGAATAATTATTTGACATTTATTTCAATGACTTTGTCTAAGATTAGAATTAACAGGTTTACAAAATATATATTTTTTGGCTCGCCTAGCTAATTTTGAGTTGTACAGGAGCTATTGTTTAGTGAAATTACAGCATAGTAAACCATAGTTGTACCAAACATTTGAGTTAACTGAATAAATTCATGCTTATTCACGATAAGTTGAAACAGGATATTCTATTTAGTTATTTAAAAATTTACAATAATGTTGCCATATTATATCTGTACATTAAACATTCAGTTAAAATGTTGTCAACTTTCAAGAATATTCACGGGACTCGTAACAAGCAATGAGAAATGCCAAACCCTAGTAGAGAGAATTTTACGGTAAATATATTCTATAATAAACATAAGAAATATTTATTAAGCAATCTTGGGAGATATTTAAATTACTTTTAATATTTTCAATTAGGAACTAGGACAGCAGAGGTTGTTACAAATCACTAGACATAATAATTTAATTTTGTTATAAAATCTAGTTGGTCATCGCAGTTTGTACTACGATAAAGAAAAGTGTTATAAACGCTGTAAAAAAATATAATTAATATACGGATATATTTTGCAGTTCAGATCTCGTCTTATTTATGGAGTTTAACATGTTCTGAAAAACTTGCTAGTGTTTCCTCAGGCCTATAGACCTACAGTGTTATTTCCTGCAACTGAAGCAAACTTCTATTGCGGAAGCTGCATAAGCTAAATCAGTTGTCGACCTGAGGGTTCTGGTATTCGAACACTATAAGGTTCAGCTTATGCGGTGTTGAAAACTCTGTGACCCACACTTTAAATTTAAATGAGTGCCTTGAATCGGTGACTTTAGAATCATTGTATATTCAGTCATATTGAATTTCCTAAGTGTTGAATCAGGGTAATGTATTATTAGTTATTGGGTTGGATATAAAGCGATTTCTCCATGAAATAGTATTAAAAATTTTAGCCTGTGAAAACGGTACATTTTGTGTTTTCACTGATTTTGTATAGTTTTCATTGATTTTGTGCGCTACTTATGATTAACAGCATAGTACGTGGCGCTTGGAGATTGTGGATTCCTAGTCATTTGCTATGAAAAATGTATAGAACAAGCAGAAGTTTAAAACTCAACATACCTGGTGACAAAATATATCAAGTTCTTTACTGCGAGCTAAATGCTATTTCTTTTTGGCTGGTCGGTTGATTAATGGTTGGGGTAGGTTTTTTTAGACTAAACTAGCATAACGCTCAATTATAATATAACTATGTAGGCCCAACACACGTTGAAAGCTCACCCAGTATTAGAATCTAGGGATTTGAAAGTATTTTATTTGTAAACAGCTTAATAATGCGGATTATTATTATTATTTTTACCTGGATTATACATAATGAGTATTCGAGAGCTTCCTCCATATCTGTGTTGAGCAAACTGGACATTTTTTCTCGTAAAAAATTATACGTCATACCATCAAACCCCTCCCTCTCCGCGTATTTCTGCCGGGAAAGAGCTGCCGGAAGAGGATGTACAAGGATATTCGCTATACGGTGTCCTTATTGAACGGTTTGTTTTTGTTCCTCCCCGCGCGAGTTGGGGGCCGCGGCTGAATGGATCCCTCAGTGCTGACAACCACGCGACACGCATATCCAACATTTACCTTCTCATTTCAATATCGTCCACAGTCGGCCCACTCTTATTCACTGACAGCCATGAGGCCGGCAGGGAGGTTGAGGGGAGAATTGCGTGGAAACCACCTCCGTGTGGTAATTGAGCACGAGTCCCTACTACCTGCCACCGCGGGGGACGGGGGAGTAGAAAGGAAAAAAATGTCGGCCTGGCATGCGGGGAGACTCATTAGCGAATCAGGAAGCGTGCGGATCCATACCTGGCCCGCTTGCCAAGGGCAAAAGCAGGACCGCAATTCCTCGACGTCCCGCCCACAAGACTTGCGGGACACATGAATCAGATAGGAAGAAATAAGAGCGGGGCTGAAAAAAAAAACACGCAAATAAACAAGCGAGTTTATGCAAATGAGCGGGCAAAGAGCGCACGACACGGTGAAAAGCAGGGCGAGAGTAAAAAAAAAAAGCAACTCTTTTCTTTCTAACTACGTTATTTACGAGGACCTTGTGCAAATTTCCAGCAGGACGTCTCCAGATAAACTCGCGAGGAAGTTTCAGCGAGCAAACACTGAGCGGCGGGACTGGAGTAAATACGTCATCCTGCATTTGTAATATGCCCTTTGTTCCCATTTGCAGGAGGAGGAAGAATATTAAAAGCACGTAGAGTGACGTGGCTGTCTCGGTGGTGCATCACGATGACAATTCTGACAACTGCGGGCGTGAGGGACTGCTGCATTCCGTCGCCGACAAATACATCACTTCCTGAGGTTGTAAGGCCGTGTGGTTACGAGGGTACACTTTTATGTATGCTTCGCATCGTTAACCACATTACTGATGTTATTTATACACACTGATGTGGTAACATCAGATAAGATAAGCATAACTGCTTAATACCTTGAAAAACCACCAAAGAAGTCTCATTACGGTTGCCTTCTAGCTCGAGGTATTTTGCATGCCAGAAGAGTATAGGCCGTTCACGGTAAAGTGAGCACTTTTTAAAGCCATGCTAAAATGTTCCTTCTTGCCAATTTTTATTTTCCCGCCTCTTTTTAATATAAACAGTGCAATGTGACTAATACACACAATGTATACAATTCACCACTTTAAAAATTTAACATCTGAGCCTGCAATAAAACATATTTATTAGTGGTTAATGCATGTTGGGAGGGCCTTAAAAGGTGCTCACTTTACCGTAAACAGCCTATGGAAGCGCTAACCATTCAGCAAGAGACAGTCAGCACACTTTTGTTTTGTGATCGTTGAATGAATAGTGCAATGGGGGTGAATGACTAGATAAACATTTTTCGACATTCATTTTATTTTTCGTGATTAATTGCGGTTTTTTTGTACTTTATTCCCTCTCGGAATTGTTCAGTGTTGTATACATATATTTATTTTCTCGTCCATAGATTACTTGTTATTTAAGATTTTTTTTTTTTTTCGTACTCAGTCCTGCTTTTCCATGACATATATCTGCATCGCAATGGTGAATGTCCAAAACTCTCCATCTAGGCACTGTACTTTTACTGATGGCACAACTGGGTGACAGCTGGCATGAAGAACTTAATAACTTAAGGACTTATACAAGTGGCCCAGTTATTGCAACTGCCAGTCACAGTAGATCTGGCAAGTTGGAATGTCGATGGCTACAAGACTGATAGTTGAGAGTAGGTATGCCACGAACTGTTCACAAAGGGCAGGTTAGCAGTATTGCAGCACGTAACTGGCTTATTTGCTGGCCACTGATGGCAAGCCATTGGTGCTTCGCGCACTGTGTTCCCCACTGGTGGGTCAGTTGCGGGTGAAGTGTTGCAAGGTAAACTGGTGCTTGCTCACTGCTGTACAATTTCGGTGCACGCAGCAGGAGCCAGTAACCGCGGTGCTGCCTAAGGAAACTGAATGCATTCCGACCACTCACAAACGAGCAGCAAGGGACCCATTACACTTGTCTTCCTATGGCGTCAGCTGTCGAGCTACGTTCTAGTGGCGGAAGTGTGTTTAAACTAGCAAGCAACAGGGTACAGCACAAAGCTTACTCCAGCTTACCTCGCAACAGTTCACAAGAGACAGCATTCCGGCTTTCGGCCAGCTTTATGACAATGGGACATCTGTGTTTTGCTACATCGGATGTCTGGTCGCCTTCACGCACAAGGCGCTGAACTGATGTGCAGTCTTTCTCTCGTCAGTTCGCCTCTATAGGACTTTCACTGGTTAACCTATCATGTTATTATCATTTTATGGCATAATAATAAAGGCAGAGGGGCGCTGTATGTTCCTACGGTATATCAAATAGTCCATACCGGAAGCTTCATACAAAATAACTACGAAGGATTCATGCTATAGTAAGCTTAACGAAGTATGGAAAATTACACCAAAGGGACTTCGCACTGCATTCGTGCGCACTCAGTTTAATGATATTTTGAATAAGAACTATTCCTTACTAAGAAACACAAACAAACCTATTTTCCCTCTATTTTTATTTACATTAATTAAAAATTAAAAATTAGAGTGTATTGATACAATATACGTAAAAGTTTAGTTTAACCTATTGTAAGAACCTCTTATTTTAACACAAGTATAAAACGCATGTGTTACACGAGGTATTTAGGAAACAACCAAATATGTGATACACTGGGTGATTTTTTAAAGGTTTGATTTTAAAGGGTGATAAGAAACCGCGAATAGACTATAGCCGTATTTTACTTTTGAAATGTATGTGTTGGTAGCCTCTAGTGAGAAATAGTTATCATGCAAAATATCATTACATCTGAGTGCGCACGAATTTGGTGCGTTGCCCTTTGGTGTAATTTTATAGACTTCGTTAAGCTTAGTTTGCACGAGGCGGAGGAATATCCTGGAATTATAACTTTAGCAGGGCTTCAGAAAAGTGTGAAGTAAACGTGAATGGATTAAATTGGACTGGATCTGTGTGCTCTGTTCGCGGACAGAGCGCACAGATCCAGCAGACGACTCGCTTGGTTTGGTTTCTAGAACCGCGCGATCTCATGTGCAGGAGAATGAAGCACTCGCATAAGACGTACACACATATCTCTGTGGCACGAATCAACGCATTCTCCCAGCTCAATGCACAGCGACCATCTATATTGGACAAGCACTTTAGTAATTTTGTTATTACTCTCTACGATTTTACTGCCTTTTTATTGTTTCATTTATCATCTTACGGTAAACGCAGATTAGAAGGGTGGAAATTTAGTGAGAATCTCTTAAATATTATGAAGCTAAAGACAAATTATACAAGCAGACAGAACCCAAAAACTGTTTATAATACTGGGTTCTACAGACGGTTTTACTCGTATGTTTTTTTCATTAACTCTCCCTTCCCTAAAATAAAGACACAATCTAAATTTCTCAAAGCGTTGCAAGCTTTTCTGCTCTGATTTGAAGCTCGAGCCTCTGACTTCCGGTTGATAAACAGATCCGTTGAACCCTTAACCCCCCTTTACCCCTTTCGCACCTCATCACCCCTTCCCATAAAAGTGCTAACAAACACTATTGTTGCAAGACTTGTTATTTCATTGGTGTAAATAGTGTCCCTGTTTTTATGCCAGCTGGATGACCGGAGAGGGAGAGGAGGAGCCCTTACGTACAAACCTTACACACTAACTCAGACATCAATGACTTACCCGAGACTTAGGACCTGAACCCTTAGGTCAGTTCACGTTTACAGAAATGTGTGGTTCATATAGTGAATGAACTCGTTTTATGTTCAACTAATCAGACACGAGAAGAAATTAATTTGATTTCAGTGAAATAGTACTTTATTAGTATAAACCATTTCAATTCATTTAATTCCAATCATTATTCTGTCAATACTTGCTGGACAGGATTTTTCATATACAATAACACAATACATGATAATAGAATACAAAATTAAAACACAATTAATTATTGCATTGAATTTAGACGTATTTTTAATGACTAAAAGAAAATAGAAAATTAAGTTTTTATTTAGAAATAAGTTATTTTAATAACTACACTAAATCACTTATTTTTCTTTCCTTCAATTCTATTGGTTGAAGGCCTTACTTACACAACACAAAATAAAATACCGCCGTTTCCTACACGTCGAAAGTGTCCCTAGATGACACGCACACATTCACCATGAATGGTTTCGTAAGGATACCTTGTTTCATTCTGATACGCGTCCATCACTTATACGTGTTAAATTGTAAACTGACTTTTAGCTAGCGATTTTGGGTACGCAGTTCAAGCACGCAGCTGAGATACCCGTACAGCATAAGTGCCGTGGAAACTGTCTAGAGTTACTGTCGCGAACAATGTACGATACATTTTTGTCTTTTTCCCTGATATATTACATAATAATACTGAGAACTTTGGTGTAACAGAAACAGCATAACACGCGTGTGTGCCAGTTAACGTATGGTGAAACTAATCAAACTTTTTGGAGCATAGACAATGGCTCGGTATTTGGCGTGTGTCAAGAGATGAGGGGATTAAAAACATTCTACGGAATACAAGTCAAGATACAAGCATGCAGAGGAAAAATGTACAAAAAAACATCTTTGATACGGTGAAATGATGGCAAACTGAATAACTGGGACACAGTATGAGTTTTTGTTGAGGCTCACAATCGAGTAGAACAGTTCAAGGAGGCACGAAATTTGGAAGGAAAATAAGACTCCTGTATGGCTTTTAAATTAGTGCTCGGCTCAATACACATAGGCGCGTCAACTTGTAGTCGCAGTGTTTATCGCCGTGCCTCTCTCTTTCATTCTCTCTCGCCCTCTCTTGCACTCAGACACAGAGCAATTGAGAATACGGAGATGAAACCGCCGCTTACTTCGCGAGAACTACAGCAGCACGCGCCAGCAAAATGGCGTCGCTAGCCAGCAATATGTTGGGACGCCTTCAGCGCCTGGTAACAAGCAGGCAGTCAAGCGAGTATAATACATTCACGGTTACTCCACACTTTTCTGAAGCCCTGTTGAAGTTCTAATTCCAGGATATCCCTACGCCTCGCGCACACTAAGTTTAAATAAGTCTAGAAAATTGCACCAAATGACAACGCACCGAGTTCGTGGTCAGTCAGTTGTAATAACATTTTGCATGAGAAGTATTTCTTACTGCGTGCTACCAGCACACGTGTTTTCTCGCTGTTTTTTATTCATATTTATCATAAATGAAATATTAGAACTTATAATTAAAATATGAGTAAAAATTCAATTGAATAAAAAATTTGATACTTTTATGTTAACAGAGGTACAAAACGCCTTTAATATGTGGCATATTTAGGAAATAACTAAATACGTTATACATAGGGTGATTTTTGAAAGGTTTGATTCAAAAAGTGTCAAAAAACCGCGAATAGCCTATAGCAAACCTTCCACAACATGGAATAACCAATCAGAGAACGGATACGCGTAACTCAAGGAAACTGCCACACTCCATTTTGCCTCTATGTACTTCGCTAATCTATAACTGACCTCCACCCGCGCGCACACACACACGCCCGCACGCACGCACGCCCACGTCGACGCGGTGTCGTAACGAACTCGAATATGACACCACATCGGGCCCTGCGCTCGGTTAAGGCACCAGTCGTGTTTGCCCAACTAGCAAGTCGTGGTTGCGTCGCCGACCGCCAGGGTCGCGGCGACACACTTCCCCCCGTGCACAGCCGGCCTTCACATTCACTCGCCTGCTGGATTCGTGCCTCGCCAGTACACACGTGCGCGCTCTTTCGTCGCACGCAGGCAGCAGTAAGTACTCATTCCTGCATCGTTGATTCACGACAATTTAGCTGTAGTTCAGCCACGACAATAAAGCGTGCGTAAAGGCTGTTCACGATAAAGTGAGCACGTTTGAAATCAAACTTCGAAAAATGTCACTACCCAGCCTTACATATATTTTAACGGGCGCAATGAGTGACATGCGCCCAGTAAAGTTGGTAACGATGGAGGGGGAGTAGTTCCGTATCTTAACGTCGAATAAAATGTGTTAAGTAACCAGTTATGATAATTTTAATTATTTCTTTCGCTTTCTGTTTTTTTTATGCACCGAAGTGTAAACATTAGCACATTTGTAAAATATTTAGTTTTCTAATAATCTCACAGTTTCACTTGACCGACGCATGAATAAAGTGATGAGGCCCATGAAAATGTCAATTTTACATAAAGCGGAAGAATACACAACGTGCATACAGGTATATCTTAAGCAGGGCTTTCAAAAGTGCTCATTTTACCGTGAACAGCCTATAGCTGTCTTTCGTCAGTGGAGTACTCAGGTGTTTCGGTATAGGGAGAGGTAACTACGTTTTACCTTTTCCCATGTTATTATACAGGATGTATCCTACCAAATGGTACAAAATGTGAGACGATTCTTTAAGCAAAATTATACGAGGCAAATAAATAATACGACTTTTAGCCTGAAGTTATTATTGAGTAGATGGCCATGCCCTTAAGAGGTTTGGAAATGCGTATAGTTAAAAAATCATAATCTCAGTAAAATTAAACAAAAATCCCAGTACAGAATCTTGTTAAAGGACGTTAAAACGTGTTCGCATTTGAACGGCAACATCTCTGTCAATAGAAAGACAGTGGGGTACAATTGTAATTTCCGATATTGTGTAACTGTAGACTTAATTTTCGTGATATAATATTAACAATCCTGTCCATAAGGTAGCAAGTCTGTAACACTGTTTGTCCAATATTCACTTTGAAACAGAATAAGAGATCGAAGCCCACAGTTACACAATATCGAGCACTGCCATTTTGTTAATTCTTACCTTACCAATGACTGGGAGTGATGTAATAAACAAAGTGTTCACACTTTTAACAACGCTGTTTAACTAAACATTAAACCGGGACTTGTTGTTTAATATAAAGCATTTTCTGATTTTTTTAAAACTAAAAACATTCCAAAACTTTTACATTAAGGGCGCGAACTACCTCATTAGTCACTATAGACCATAAGTCTAATTTTGCATTAAGAATCGTATCACACATTTTGTACCATTTTGTCGTGTAGAATCTGTTTACAGGAACCAAAATTTCACAACAAATTGTAAAATCTTATGATAAAATGAAATTTCCTTAGTTGCATCTTCCAGTTTAACTTGTGAAGCGATATTTTCGAGGAAGAACTTTATATTATACAACATTTCTTCGGGTTTACTTCTTGCCAAAAATCCCTATTATAGGTTATCCACGGTAAAGTGAGCACTTTTGAAAGACCTCTCATTTGGAATAAGAGTCAATAAATACGTCTGTTTTATTCTAGCATTAGATATTAACTTCAGAGTGCGGTGGAATATACACACTGTTTTTATTACTTACATGGCAATATTTATTTAGAAAGGTGGTTAAAAGTCAAAAAATGGCTCAAAGGAAAAAGTAACCAGGCCCTCAAAAGTGCTCACTTTACTGTGAACAGCCTATAGTTATGTGGTCACTACAAAGAATTTTATTGCTATATGTTTGGCGGGAATTACTTTAGCAAACTATTTTGTTGTAGTAATAGTTACTGGGCAAGTGCTAACGAGGCGACTTCGCCGAGGAAAGGGCTAAACATTCTTACTTCGACGAAGAACCCTCATCGCCTCTGCGGTCTGGGACAACGGATGGTGGGAAGTTACTCTTTCCCCTCGGGTCCGCGGAGATATCTGTACAGATGGTTAATTTACGGGAAGATGGCGTTCTCCGGAATTGATCAGCAGGCGTGCGGAGATTAGCCGCTGCTGCAGACACGACTACTGGCTACAGCCCGCCTTGTCGACCTCCTCTACCCCAGGCTCGACTGGTAATTAATTCAGAGAGCTATTAAGGGCGGTAATGGGGGCGGCAGGAACATCTGTCAGCTGGGGTCCACCCCCTCGACACGGGCTGTCTTCGCCACCTGATTAATGTTCCTGCGGCCAGCGTTCCGCGCGGGCTTCACCTGGGGCCCCGCGCTGTCTCCCTGGACAACAGGCTGCAGCGATGTCACAGAGCACCGAGCAATACAGAGGCGAAGTTCACGCACACGCCAGCACCCTGGCCAGTGACATGTCGCAGCTTCGCCGTTCGCCGATCAGCGCCTGTTAACGTAGGTCTACTCACTAACCGGCAGTCCAAGACATTGAGGGACCTATGCACTGAAACGTTTTCTGTGAAGTCGATGTTTGCGCGTAAACGCGTATCTCGGTAAATAAAAGTTATGGAAATATGCCTTTTTGTCAGAAAAGATTTAAAAAAATATCTATGGCCCTAATTTTTTACTTTGGTCATATTGAGTGTATTCTTGGAGAAAAAATGCGTGAAAATGGTCAAATATCGCATTTTTAAAGCTTACCACAAAAATACGGACATAGTTTAATCTGTGGGCTTTATTCGCTTGTAATAAACCCCCAATAAACCCCCTATGTTACAGATCTAATTTGCACAGTACAGTGTTCCGACGGAAACACTGCACGCCTTGCGCGTAGGAATGATGAGACGCTAGGCGTGCGTGGAAATGTCGTCCGTATCTCTCCCTCGCTTCTTGACCTCGGACGCGCAGCGACATAGTCCCCCTAAAGGCTTGGTTACAATCGCGTTGACGCTACAATAACTCATGAATCTAAAGAGAGTAATGGCACTGGCTACGATCGACGTAAAACGTTGCCGTGACGCTAGACCTCAAACGCAACCCGTTAAAAGTTGGCCAGTATTCAAACCTTTGCTTTTAACGTTTAACGACAGCCAACCAGAATTCAACACGTCACAAACAAGTGAAAACAAATTGTACAGACGATTGCCAATAGATGGCATCACTATCGGTATCCGTGTTTACTCTGTTAATGTTTACGTAATCAATATACAGATAACGCAAAACGCAATTACAAATAATTGAGTGTAACTATTAAGTCAGTTACAAAAGGGTTTTCTTTTAAATTACAAATACAAGCAAAATATTTGTATATATACGTTTACATTCTAATTTTTATTCCTGTTAACGTCTATTGTAGACAAGCTAGATTTATTATGTTGACATTTAGCTTTTCACGTTTTGCGTTAAGTTGATTGTAGACAAGCACTAAGGCCCCGCCTGTCTGTCGCTTGAACTACGTTGCAGTCTGTTTGAAATCCTGTTTTTTTTTTGACAAAAATATTAAACGTGCCCCCAATATGTTTACCTACGAAAAGACATACTTCAAACGAGAACGGAATGATACTTTAAAGCTACAGTGCAAGCTGCAAATATTATTATTTGGAGCCTTCCGATATAGTTAAAAACGGCTTTTTTAGACTGCCGTATCTTAATACATACTAGCTGGATACGATCCTAATAACTATAGGAACCTGTATTGAACTTTGCTGCAGACTTTTCATCAATAAAATTATAGGGTCGCCGCTGAAATTCCCATAGGCCCGTGCCAGTGTAACCGTTATAGCTCCCGGGCCAAAAAAAAAAAAAAAGAAATAAACGATGCGGGCAGGCGGGCCCCTTAAGGAACAGTTTGCAGCATGCAGTAGCCAATTCGATACATGGCCCGTTTCTAGGCCCTGGCACAGCCAATCAGCGAATAGGTCCGCGCACATCAAAGGAATCACAACGCCATTTCGTCTTTGAGTTCTTATCTATAGTCTATTCGCGATTTCGCCCCATTTTTTGAACCAAACCTTTGAAAATCACCCCATTTTTGATGTGTTTTGTTGTTACCTAATTATGTTATGTATCACAAGTGTTTTATACCTGTGTTAACATAAAAGTTCCTTCATTTGTGGTAAAATTAAACTTTTATTTATATTTTATCCATAAATTATAGTATTTAATTTATAATTGACAATAGTAAAAACAGTGAGAATACAGTTGTGTAGGTAATGCCTAGTATAAATTATTCTTATGCAAAATATTACCAATCCCCGGCCAGGTCACTCCCAGATTTCGCACGTGAGAATCGTGTCGGACGATCCTGCTGGTCGGCGGGTTTCCTCGGGGATCTCCCGTTTCCCCCGCCCTTTCATCCGGCGCCGCTCCATGAGCACATCAATCAACCTCATCGGCTCTTAATATTTCGCTGTTAAGAGCAGCCTAAATCTCTTCACTCATTCTCTCAACTTCGATTCATTCAGCCATAGTCTGTTTAGTTCAGTGCAAAGTTGTGCTGTGCAGCTCCACCAGGTGTAAGTGTGCTAAGAGATTTAAGTGAAATGGCGGTTGTGCAGTATATGCCCAAGCTTTGGTGGGATCAATGAAATGCTTACTGAATTGTTAGGAAGCATTTTTTTTAAAGTGAAAATTAAATTAATTCGTTCGAGTAAGCAATATTTATAATCATGGGCCACATAGAAAGCTCTAGATCGCAGAATATATTGAGTCATACAATATAAGGTAAACATAAACATGCAGCATTTACAGTTGCCGGTCATAATAAATTGTACACAAAGCCTTCAGCAAATTATTAACAACCAATACAAATAATTTATCCTATTGAGGATTGGAGGGATTTGGGCGGCTCTTAGCATCGAGGTCTTGAGAGCCGATGGGAGTGCAGTGAGATATGTGTGGAGCTGGAGAAACGGGAGATCCACGAGAAACCCGCTGACTAGCGGCATCATCCGGCCACGTCCGGGAATCGAGCCCAGTTCTTCTAGGTGGTAGGCGAATGGTCTGACCACGACTCCACCGCTGCCGCAATATAATTGAAACACGATAAATATAATACTAAATACAGCACACGGAACCTGACAACGTAAAAGTTGAAATTTATGTTGTCCCAAGAACAAAAAGAAAAGAAAGAAATGTTATGTGCCTATAGAAACGTAAGTTTTACGAATGGAAAACTATGTTTTACTCTCAGCGGCGTTCCTGAAACCCATTGCAGAAGTCCCGAACGAAAAGCTGCGCCTTACAGCTGATTAGCAAAGTTTGGGTTTAGAAAATTTTTAACTTCGTAGGGAGCAAATTGGTGCAATTTGAGTAAGGAATGTGTATTCTCAGTATTGTCATAATTCATTTTTCTTTCGTAGTCTGACAAACTATTCTTTATGCTACGAATTTCAGTGTTCAGTTATATCTTCAAAACGTTAGAGAACTAGGCCTTAACTTTTTTTCCTTCAGTAATAGATCCGGCAGGAGCTTAAATATTTTTCTGTAAGTTTTTTTTTTTTTTTTTCATTAATCTGAGAACATAGGTAATCTATTTGGTTATACATTTTTAAAAGTTGTAATAATATATCACAAATTATTTCCTATGAAGGCCGGATTTTCCAAGCATTTTATGTGTAACAAGGACTTCGAAATTGTGTATGACGCACTGTCTTATATTGAAGAGCGTTTAGTACGTCAGTAACTCTGCATTGATGCTTATCACATAAAATAACATTATTAACGCCGACTGATAAGAAACTGAAATTTCCTGAACATTAAGTGCTTTTGAAGGCGCTTTCAGTATTTTCTCTTTTAATATTTAGTATAAGGCAACCAAATCTCTTCAACCACGCCATGAAGTCTACCGGCCAAACAAGTTACATTTATAATTTTCTTAGGATTCCTTGATTTTTTTTTTTACCGCCTTCGTCATATGCACCACGGCATTAGAAACTAGACCAAGAGCACGTACACTTGATTACATTAAGACCACGGCAGAGACATAGTACTTTCAAACAAAGTTTCATTTGTACCTTTGTTTAATTTTTAGAACACGTCGCATTTTAACTATATTTTTCCTCGTACGCCACCGCGTGGCAATGTTCCGTATTATAAAACGTGCTACGAATATCTCAGTTTTATCTGTAGACTAATATGACGAACTTCCGTATTTTCCCGCGACAACTTCTCAAATATGAACTACAAAATTTTGATAACAGCATTAAAAATGTTTCCACGTCGTTACCCAAGGATTTTTTCGGTGCACTTTTTCTAAGAACGTCTTAAAATAATTGTTTCCTACCTTTTAAAAATGAATATAAGGCAAGGGCGTTCTGAATATTTATAGTCAATTCTAAGTCAGTTCAAGGGGCCACGGTGGCGCAGCGGCTAGTCGCCTCGCACCAAGGCGAACCGCGTTCGACTCCCGGCAGGGTTGCTCCCGGATTTTCGCACGTGGGAATCATGCCGGACGATACCGCTGTCGTAGTGAACCGGCCGGGGATTGAACCCGTTTCGCCCTAGTGGGAGGCGAGCAGTCTAACCACTCAGCCACCGTGGCCCAGTGACATTGGGTTTCGTGAAGTGGCGATCGTCATGCACACAAGGTGTGGTTTCGATTTTCCTCTCTGCCTTGATTTTTTTCTTCGTGGGTAATGTTTCCTCCTGGGACAAAATAATTGTACTTAATTTATTTTACATCCGAATGCTCCTTTAAAGAGAAAGAAATACAAGATAAATTTTAACACACGTGTTAACATCAACTCAACACAAAATTTGTTTTGCCGCAACAGAAACACCACCTTAATGTTGACAGTACAGTAAACCATTATATTACAAAACCTTAAAATATCTCAAAAACACAGAAAAAAATTAGGTACTTGGACAGCCTTGACGCTGCCGCGCTTCAAGGTCACGGACATGCAAAATATCTCCAGCCAGACGGCGTCCGCGCACAGCACAAATGTACCAGTACACTGTAAAAAATTGTCTGGTAAACTTCATAAACAGTAATGATAGTTTTTAGCGTATACATAGTATGGAAATAATACCACACGCCAGACTGCAAATATAGAAATGTTGAGCATCGTTACTGCACAAGGTTGGGGACTTCCCTACGCATTTAACTATTTCGTTAGCGAATGTAGGAACGCTACTATGGATGTATGGGAAAATAGTTTACCATTCGCACTTTCTCACTATTCGTTGCTTATACAGAATGATTCGCAATTAGACCGACTAATTTCGGGAGGTGATTCTTCATGAAAAAGTAAAAGGAAAACATATGTGACACTTATGCCTAAACTGAATATTAAGGGAGGTATGGACCTTAAAAAACGAGGTTTTAAACCTTATTTGTGCAAAATATCGGTAACGAAGTAAAATACAATGACAACTCTCGGAACATTATTGTATGTCATCGGGACCTTCAACGTAAGAACCGATATTTTGCACAAATACGGCTTAAGATCTCGTTTTTTTAAGGGCTCATACCTCCCTTAATATTTTGTTTAGGTATAAAGTGTCACATATGTTTTCCTTTTACTTTTTCATGAAGAATCACCTCCCGAAGTTTGTCGGTCTAATTGAGAATCAGCCTGTATATTGATATGGTAATTTTACGAATAATTTCTTAGATGTAATAATTCTGTAATATTGCAGACACATTGTAACATTACAGTTAAATTTGCGAAAGACACGCGAAACATAGTGTGCGTTATGAGTAAGCGCCGGTCAAATCCCCTCCGCCCGATGTGTCAGACGTCGTGGTTGGAGCGACGCCAGTGTTGCACTGCCGTCCAGCGAGGCGCCGCGGCCTTGGCTGGAGACTCCAGAGATGAAGAGCCGTCCCCCGGTGATCGTCGTAAATGGGTCGTGTCCGTTAACGGAATACAATTAGCTGCCAGAGCTCGAGATAATCAACAACAGAGGGCATCGCCGTGGTAAACGCTGGCGTCTGCGACACGTATATGGCGAGGTCGGAATCTGCCTCGTCATCAGAGCGGGGCTCCGAACCACGTGCTTGTATGTGGGCCACGCCGTGGCTCGGACTCCGCGCCGCACGAGAGTGATGCCTTAGCGATCGAGGTCATAGATGATCTATCTGAAGACGTGCTTGTCGCAGGTCTGTGGGTGGTCAAGGATATAATACGCATCTGCACAGAGTTTGACCCGTAGAGTGAATATGTGGTTGAAGTTGAACGATCTCGCTGGCTGCGCACAACCATTCTTCGTGTCCCAACATTGAACTGCTTTTCTGCCAACACGACTATCGTAAACGACATGCATGAGTTTAGGTTAGGACAATGTTCAGAAAACAAATGCTTTGAGATGTATGTATACTTCCCATAACCAATTTGTAAACCATTTTGATTACATTCAAAATATAGGCTATTGAAGGTAAAATGGACACTTTTCAAAGTCCTGCTTAAGGTTTACTTGCATGTACGTTGTGTAAGAAAAATATGTTAACAAATATGCTAATTTTTACTCTTGGATTCATTAAAAATAAAACAGAAAACGAAAGAAATAATTTAAGTTATCATAAATATTTACCTAACTCTTGTTATTCGACCTTAAGATACGGAACTACTTCCCAGCCATCGTTGCCAACTTTACTGGACGCTTGTAACACAGTGCGCCCGTTAAAATATATGCAGGTAGTGGCAATGACTTTTTTCTAAGGTTGATTTCAAAAGTGCTCACTTTATCGTGAACGTCCTTTAGTAAAAGTATTTTATTCATATAACAGTACTTGTCTTTTGAAAACTAAGATATAAACAAACATGCGTAACACTGTTGACCATGTGTCCTTTGACAGTTGTGTTGGTTTGGAGTACGTCAATGTTGGGTACATGCGCAGAAGACGAAGAATCGGTCTTCTGTACCTAGTCTTTAGTATATGTTTGGACCAGAGACATTATAAGAATAACGTCAATTAGTGCAAAAATAAACATTAAATATCGTGCTCACTCTGAAATAAAAAGAGTAAGATTGGAGATAGATATTAATGCTGAAAATAGTAGCTGTGTGAATAAATTAAGATCAAATTTAGTTCTATATTATTATTAAGACATCCATCCCTCACGAACTCTGATACGCCACCCAGATATTCTTGTGACAATATCAATTATAATATATAATCATATAATAATTAATTAAAAGTTAAATTTAACCACAATAAAGGAATTTCTATGTAAACACAAGTATAAAACTGTCGTGGTACGTGAGATATAGGAAACAACAAAACACGTCATACGTGGAGAAAGAGGAATTAAAAACGAAGAAAATAATACGGGATTTTTCAAATGTTTGAATCAAAAATCGAGAAGGAACTTCTAATATACTATAGTCAGTTAAGCGGGGACCATTTTGTCTTCCCTCCCCTCTTCTTGTAACAAAATACGTGGAGTATGGTGAGGGGTTGTAAGGACTTAATTGTGTTAACTCGTTACTGGACCCGGCGGTTTCTTTGTTTATACATCAGTCACAAAAACGTATAGTCGTGCAGCTGACTTCACACCACGCGTGTGTGCGGAGCTCACTGCTTGCTCTTGAATGGTCATTAGTAGGGGAGAGTTACCTATATCGTACCACTTTTTACATTTGCAATTTTATCTGCATAAAATGAAAAAATTACATGGTTTTACGAATTTGTATCAAAAAGTATGACTATTTATGGGTACATTTATGTGGGTTACACTTCAAAATGTAGCATCGGGGAAGAAATAAGAACTTTTCGTAACAGTCTGCAACTGGTATGATATAAGAAACTGGTGTCCTAAATCATACCCCCTGTGTCCTAAATCGTACCACAACGTTATACATTAAACCAAATGAGAACAAACAAGACAGCATGTAATAACACACCTGATAATTGTAGTATTTAAATACTAATAAAGTTTGATTATTATTCTACAGTAAATGCAAGAAATATTTAATTATTTGCAGGCTACACAAACAATATGTTTCAGTTCTGACTTAACACCCGCACAACTCTCATGAACCCAGGATGTGCACACTAAACACTAAACCACTCCAGATGAAGAATGTTTCTTCGTTGTACGCCTAGGTCCGTTAGTCTTTCTCTTTCTAATACTGGGATGTGATAATTGTAGGTCTTATGGCATTCCCTTTGCGATTTTCATTCTTAACTCTTTTACTTTTGCCTGTGTCACTTGCAACGCCTTCGCCAACTACAAATCGTTTTTGTATGGACTGCTTATCAAAACATGTGCCCGTTGGGCCTTTGCCAACATACATCTTTTGTTGGGTCTAGGAATCGGTGAAAGTGATTGAATAGACACTCTGAAATTACAAGAAGTGGTTTATGTTACATTAGGGCCAATTGCATCACTTGGTTTTTCAATCAAAAGGACATTGTTTTCATCTGAGTTAGGTGACTCATTAGTGGCATCTTCAGTTGGCCTTGAAGATACACACAGATCAGCATCGTGTAGGATCATTTGTTTGCTTTAGGTACTGGGCTGAACGTTTGACCCTGATGCACTTGTGCAACACACCAATGTCATGTTTACACCTCTTTCTCCACTAGAGACTAAACCCACCTGGCATTTTGCTTTCTTAGCTAAAACCTTTTGACATTTGTTTTTAACTAACGCCTGTTTCATCCGCATCAAATAGGCGGATAGCATCGATCTTGTTTTCATTAATGACTTTCTTTAATACGTCGAAAAATTTGCCAACATGTTCAGTATTGAACCCTCTTGCTCGAGTCATGGATGTTGCTTCTGGTTCACGTAATGTCAACTCTTTATGACGAGCTCGGAAAGCGTAAAACCACTTTTTACCCACCATTTGAGTATCTCGATTAAAGTTATATGGAATGTGTTGTGCTCTGCTATCTGATATGCCAGATTGCGTACATCGTTAATCGTGACTCCAAAAAGTAGTTCTTCCAATTTTAAAATATGTTCTAAAATTTGAATTTCTATTTCAAATGGCAAGGTAGTAGTCCGTCCAAGCGTCTTCGTACCGTCGTTAACAATTACGTTTCTACAGTCCGAGTGGCGCTTAACGTTAGTTTTGGAATGCCGTACTGGCGGCAGCACTCGGTGAACTCCATGTCCCTATTTCTGTACGCTACCAGAGGCCTTTCCATGGCTGATTCACTCCAGGTACCATATTTCCTTTTCGCCATTTTATAACACACAATTAACACGTATGTTACTTGTGTTTATTTAAAATTTATTTAATTGATGCAAATAAATTGCAAATATATAGTTTCAAATAATATGGTATCCCAATTCGTACCGGTACGGATTAGGTGGTACGATTTAGGCAACTGCGCACAATTTCACTCTTTACGTCATTTCTAACCTAAAACAGGTGCCTCGCTACAAAGTGACCAGCCGTTACGTTCAATATTACTTACACCACAATGATAACTGTATGAAATCCAATAACACTTACCTTGAATTGCTGTGTTATCTTAGATATGGAGTAGAAAAACTACATCAGCAAACACTCAAACAATATAACTGTAATAAAAATGTAACACGTGATTACACTGACTAGCTATTTTCACGGACTGCTCAACACATCTAGTAGTTTAAGTAGTCTTTGTGAGAGCACTCCACTAGTCCTCCTTTATAGAAAACCAGTGGTGGTACGATTTCGGCGACTTTCCCCCATCTCCATTATCTACCTAGCTTCATGGTGGTTGTTGGTTCCTGCTGTGTGCACTAAGTGCGTATAGCTACGAGAAAGCGGCAGTTCGTAATATGCTGTTCATGCTGTTAATTATGCACATCGGAAAACTCCCTTTGAGTAATGTCACTACCCCTAGCTGCTTGTATATATCAATGGGCACACTGAGCTGCGTGTGCCAATTTAAGTTGGTACCGACGTAGGGAATGTAGTCCCATGACTTAATCTTGAATTAAAAAATTTGTTAAACATTACTAAATAATGAATTTATTTATTTCGATTTTGGTTTTTAATGCATGTAAGTGTAAGACTAAGCCAATTTATGAAATTTTTAATTTAATAATAATTTCACAGCTTTACTTGCACGACGCATGATTAAGTGATCGGGTCCATAGTAGTGTTAATTTTGCGTATGGTGGAAGATATACAATGAGGATATAAGTAGACCTTAAAGAAGGCTTTCAAAAGTGCTCAGTTTGTCGTGAACAGCCTATTTCTACCATAGAAATGTAGTTACGCCTTAGCATGCTAACATCGTGATTGACGCAAAGTTAGCATCCAAGGGGCCGCGGTGGCGCAGTGATCAGAGTATCACCTCTCACCTAAGCGATAACCGGGTTTGCTTCCCAGCGAGGTCGCCCTTATTCTCAGACGAGGGAAACATGGCGAACATTCTGGTGGTGGTGGTGGGTTTTCTCGGGGCGCTCCCGTTTCCCTCACTTGTGCATTCCTATCGACTCAGCATAGTTAGCGTCAAAGTTCATGCATTAATTTTCTTCGTCGGCACTGTACTTTCCCCGCCACATAAAGTTAATTATCATTATCAATATTAAAAGTTTACGTATGAGTGATAAAATTACAATCGTAGCAGTCATGTATCAAAAAGAAGTAAATAATAATAAAAAATTCAGTAAAAGCATAGAAGGTACGAGATTGGGAAGATGAACATGAATTTAAATTAAACTAAATTTAGTAAAAATAAATGTAAATTTGTAAGATTGGCCAAGCCGCAACGATGACCTAATTATGTCATGTAATATTTGAAGAACTGGCAAGCATAATTAGCATGTTGGAAATCTCGACAAGAAAACGTGCAGAACAAGACGGCAGGTGACGCGAACTGAACCCCGTGACGCCTTCTTCGTTACCAACTTTGGTAATTTCCTCCGGAGGGCAGCGCTGTAATGGTGCCGTCCCGATCGATGTTCCTCAGCCAGGCAGCGCAGTACACAAACAGGCAGGCAGGCGGGTGTCCCGCCGAGTCCTAATGCAAACCTCATTCCCGCCGATCGCTCGAGACGAGACCCTATTACCACCCGGCCGGAGGGTTGGCACGACTGCAGCCCTCCAACCTGCGGCCGGCGCATTTAGATTGCTTCGCTCGACAAATAACCGAGTTAAATACAGACCAGGGCGGACAACCCCCCCCCCCCCCACAACCCGCGATTGTGTCTCGAAATTGAATCTTTTCGTGCAAAGTTTCCACGAGATAGAAGCGGGATGATTAAAAACTTTATTCTCTCTTTTCATAAACAGCCGAGCTTTGCGGTGTTTTCGCCACGCAAAAAAAAAAAAAAAAAAACAGCGCTATAAGTGCACTAACCCAGCAGTTGAAAGTGAATTTCGTAATTTTATCTCGCCATGCCAATTATGAGTTCGTTTTCTTAATGGCTGTGTTCCTGCTGTACTCTGATATTTAAATGTTGAAAATCAGTTCTGTTTATAATGCGAGAATGCACTTGGAATGATTAATGTTAATACTGTGTTGAATATTTTAAAATCCCTACCAAGTTTTGCTTTTAAATGATCAAATATAAAGAAGTATATCTATGCATTTTTTATTAAATGTGATAGTGACGTTAGTTTTTTTTCTCTATTTGAACGGATTCTTGCCCGTAAGTTACTTATTTACGATGGTCAAATTTTCAAGTTAGATTACATCATTTTTTTTACGTAAAAATTTCAAATAAAATTGGCATGTGCCATCATTTGTCGACACTATGACTGTCAGGTAATTGATATCAGTGAGTAATTACAGCTGATAAGTGACCTTTTATCTAAATTCTATCATTTTCAGATGGATATTTGAGCGCAAAATATTTGGAGTAGAAAACTGGAAAACATGGCAAGTTTCATTATTTATGTCAAATGACACGAAACAATAAGAGATACATTTATTGCGCAGGAATATATATGGTGGAAATGAAGATGTTGATAGCAGTATTTTAAAAATTCAGAATCAGATTTACACACACATAAACAGTTGTATTCAGAATCGTAGTAGTTTAAGACATATAACTCCCAGCCACTCGAATTTACGAATAGCATTATGTATGGATAATAATATAGTTATATCTTAGTTTGTTATATGGCACGAACGAATTAATTACACTCATTTACAATCCATAGCCAAATTACCGTCACAGTGTTTCTGTATCAAGTATAGTCTACTTGTGCATAAAACTGTTGATATATTTTTACCTTAGTAGCTGCTTTGTAAGTTTTAAGCAGCAGCACCTTGAATCTCACCAGTGTTGTAGTTGCTATGAGAAGAACGGCCTTCTGCGAATTGTGATAAGGAAGTACAAGCTTGTTTATCCAAGGATACCGATGAAGTTCATACGCACGCGTAGGTAAAGACAAGATATAAATAAATATATATTACTATATGGGAAGTAGAGCTCAGCCTTAGGTATTTTTCTTAGCTCATCACCTTTGACAAATGATGATATTACCTTTACAACAGTTCTCAGAGTAAAGTATTGTTTCCTTCAACATACAAATTAAATTAAAGTAGTAAAGACAGCATTTATTAAGATTATTCCCGCAGAAGTCTGACCCTACCCTCATCGTATAAACTTACGTTATTTAATTCGCCCAAAGACGTTGGACGACTACTTACTTATTTATCTCTACTAAACTCATCGCATGATCTGGAGGAAGAAACCTCAAGTATGAGTAGGGATAGGGAAATTTCGCGAGTTCAATTACCTGTAGGCTAGACTTCTCAGTCCTCGGCATACTGGAGCCGTAGCTGTGTGTTCGTTGGCTGTTGGCCCACATCTGGCAGTTATGGGATTCGCAAGGTGTTTCCTTGCAAGTCTGCTATTGGCTCAGAGCCGTGCAGAGCGGGTCTAATAAACTGTGATCCAATTGCGAAGGTGACTTCACTATATATGTGTTTGACGTTTATTTTGTCCCGAAATGAATTCGCGAAATTTTCCTATCCCTATGTATGAGACAACCTAGATAAAGTATACAAAACTACTGATCTAATTTTCATTTAACAAATAAGATGGGGATATGTGAATAAAATATTTAACTATGTTTGAAGTCCTTAACATTTAAATTTAACAAAAAAATATGGCGTTTGCAGAAAAGCCCTAGTAACGATTCACATGCGAAACGTTTCATCTCTGTATGGATTACGTCACAAGGAATTCGGACAGCGTTAGTTACCATTACGACCATCATCGGCGAGGTTGAGTAAGGGAATCAGGGTCATCGAAAAGAGTTCAAAACGGCCTAAGTAAGTCACGTGTAAGAAAAACGGAAGTTTTAACACATTTCTTTATTTGAATTTACAGCGAACTGTCAACGAATCCGACACAAAGTAAACATTTTACCATCTACTTAGGAGGTAGCAAAATTCGAAGTTAGCACTATCAACGTAACAGATGTGTGGTATGGTTTACACGCTAATAATGTGCGCAGTCCTTTCAACAGCACGAAACATGTATTATATGAATAGGGGCCCACCCATGGCCATTTTTTTTTGTATTGTCACGTGCCTAGAACAGTACCGACGTAACAATTTTTTGTTATCATACAAAGACGGAAAAAAAAAGATGTGAAATTAACTCAACATTGGCTATAGTTCTATCCACTAACCCACTGTGGCCCCACTTGGAATCTCTCTATCCACTGAGCCACTAAGGCCTCACTTGGAATCGCTCTATCAACTTGGTCACTGCGGCCCCATTTGAAATATATCTATCCACTAGGACACTGCGGCCCTTCTTGATAATAGATCTATCCACTAAAACACTGCGGCCCCACTTGGAATCTCTCTAGCCACTGAGTCACTGTGACCCCACTTGGAAATTAACTCAGCATTAAAGCGGGACATTTAAAGTAAACCAAAATGATATTCCATTACCTTCGTATCTCTATGCATTAATACAAAACTTTCATATAGGAAAAAAGTAATTAAAGAACGAGTTTTTTGGGTGAAAGGTAATTATTACGTAATTAAACTCAACCTGTATTTGACCCTGAGGAGTCATTCTGCAAAATTTGAAGAACTTCTGTTGAATTTCAAAGGATTTAGAAGTATTAAAGACGGACAGACAGACAGATAGACAGAGATCGTCTCCTTATTTTATAGGATTTGAGACGAATGAAAAAGTGCTTAGTTTGATCCATGTATAGAGGAGAGAGCAATGATGTTAGAGTTCCCGACTCAATTAACGTCACAAATACGAAGCTATAATGATTACGCCTACTCACCTTAAAAAATTATTATTTCGTACATTCGTCCAGCAAGATTTAAAAGTCGTTTGGGAGTAAAAATTTTATGCGTAATTATCTTACTTTGCTTTTAAAATGGACGGTAATGACAGGCTGACGTATTTTTAGGTCAGTGATAATTATATAATGCCAGACCTAAGACTCCTCCACCACCTTATTTTTTACACCATAGGTGTTGACGTATTGTTTCCAGAATAGGGGCAAATATCAAACTTTATGTAACCATGTTCACGTTCATTTAAATCTTATCGTTTTTTCTTCTACCCTCCTAAATGTGAACATTACACGCTTAACAATTTTAATAAAATCTGTGGAACATTTGTGTATTTTGTTACGTAAATAACTATAAACAAAATGTATTTTTAAATAAACGAGGCAAATAGTTCACCATAAGTTATAAATACTTATTACAAACTGAAGGTGCCACCGACCATTGTGGTTGGGCGGCTGCCGCTCTCGTAGGCTGTTCACGGTAAAGTGAGTACATGAGACCCTAGTTACTTTTTTCCCATCAGCCATTTTTATCCTTCTGCCTTTTTAAAAATAAATATTGTTATGTAAGTAATGAACACAATGAATGTATTACGCCGGACTCGAACGTTATCGTCTTAGGCTACAATAAAATATATTCAATGACTACTAGCAGCCCGCCATCGCTTCGCTCAGGTGTTGTGGAGTTATTGAAATACATAGTGCGACTACAAGCGACTATCTGTTTACCCGTGACTACCAATAACTACCTCGGACTACCCGTGAGTACCTTTGAATACCCGTGACTACCCATGACTGCCCGAGAATACCCGTGACTACCCAGAATACCCGTGACTATCCTGACTACCAGTGACTACCTGCGACTACCTGCGAATAATGGTTTGGTTAGCACATGATTAGAAAGTTTAGCTCATTTTTCTCTGACTTGGTTTACAAATTTTGAAATTTCTCAAAGATTTTTTAAAAACTAAACATAGCCTATGGCCATTTAGAAGAATCTAGCTTTCGAATAGTGAAAGAATTATAAGAATCAGCCATGCAGTTTTCGAGATTACCCGAGACATATAAACAAATAAACAAACTCACATTACCTCTTCATAATTTTGGTATATATTATTCCAAATGAGATGGCTTCAAAATGTGCTCACTTTACCGTGAATAGCGTACACCTCCCTATACACAGCACGTATGGTTTACACTGAGGAATATTATGTCGGGAGGGGAGTCACCGTATTCTGTGGTTACTCTGGAGAAGCGGCCTTGACCCCGCACGTTGCGCCGGAAGTCCCGCTGGAAGAACATTCCGGCGCCAGTCAAAGAGTTGCCGACAACGCACGCGTGTGTGTAAAAGGCGTGATGTGGTTGCGCCCATGCAGAGATAACTTCCCTTTCAGGCAAACTGAAACACGTAGCACATGAAAAGTAAGCGGTGTGGTTTCCTCAGGCTTGTTATTATTTACTTCGCTGTGATACTGAAAAAGCCTAGTATTTTAACACGTTAGCGTTCCGATGAAGAAGTTTAATAAAAAGTTTATTTGCAATGCGTCCTAACCTATGGACGAAAGAAAATGTGGCCATTAGTTTGCAATGAACGTTATGGTACGTGTAGTGTACGAGTAAATGCAGTATTATGCGCGCACACGCGCGTACACGCACACACACACATACACACACACACACACACAGAGTAGGGAGGTTTCTCGTCTCGAATGTGACTGCGTATACACCTGGGTAGCAACTACCATTTCCCCATAATCTATTTCTTATGTACACCGACAGTATTTTCTGTAGATGTATATGTTCATTTACTAGTGCACTTTAACAACGTACTTTCAGAGGCTTGAGTAAATTTCTTCCCGTGATATTCGCAATAAACCTGTTGCTCATCTCCGCCTTTACGGGCATGTACCATCCTTAAGCGTATATTACACGATACCTGCTGCCGTACTTAGTTCTTGTACAAGCTTATATAAGCCCTGGTGTATGAGCCGGTATACCAGCCGCTATATGAGTCGCCATGGAAGATTCATATTACATGACAGAAGTTCGCGTACAAGCGTTTGGCACTCTCGGTGGTGTGCTCAGTGTGTGGTTTGCAGTATATATGAACCCCGTTCGTAGAACTGCTGCCAGTTAGTAACTTGCGTAGGCCTATAAAAAACTAGCTAGCACATCTTAATAGTGCTATATTACTGTCGCGTTTTACATAAATTATTTGCTTACTAGTATAGTTTCATTCATTTTCTTGAAAATGACGTGCAATCATTAGAGTACGAGTGTGTTATCTTTAATTTTGACGAAAATTACTGACCGGTTGCAAAATATAGTTTTTTCTGTAAGTACCGGGATATTATCAGCATGTAAAATTTAATGATAAAAAAAGTTCGGGTACGGCGGAGTTTTGAACACACGCCCAAAATTTAGATGATAAGAACTGAATGCTGCGACTTTACCACTGTATCACCAACTCACACATCGAAGTTGAGTTTATATAATAAATATGGAGTTAGTATAAATTAATTTTTTCATATAGTAGGTAATGTTTAAAGTAATCAGAACAGTTTTAAACAGCAATTAGAAGTTGTCATAGCTAATATTATTCGTCGTCGTCGTATTTTCAATATATCTGATACTTGAAAGAGTTTCATCCTCACGGATGTAAATTCAAGATGGAGGCGTTCTTTTCAGTTTCTTCATCAACTTGTTTCAAGTAGTAGCCACGGGGAGTGCCTTACGCTCTGAAACTGTAATGTGATTGGCCAGGTACGAGAGCCGGTATGGATCCAGCCACGGAAAATAGGACAGGCCCAATTACTAAACCTGTGATGAAATCTGGCAGCGCCAGGCGAAAAATGCCATGACGGGTGCCGTACAGTCGGGTATAACGGCAGCTATGGCAGACTTTACACAAGCTTTTACGAAATCTTGTACCGTGTAATATGGCCTTTAGGAAGCGAGGGGTCACGGTGGCTGAGCGGCTAACCTGCTCGCCTCCCACCTAGGAGATCCGGGCTCTATCCCCGACCGAGTCACTACGGATTTTCGCATGTGGGAATCGTGCCGGACAATGCCGTTGATCGGCGGGTCTTCTTGGGAATCTCCCGTTTCCCCCACCCTTTTCATCCCGGCGCTGCTGCATCCTCATATCAATCACCCTCATCGGGTCTCAAGACCTCGATGTTAAGAGCCGTCCAAATATCGTCACTCACTTAGGAAGCGATTTAGGCTCAGTGTCACGTTTACTTTTCGTCTATATTTATGCGAGGAATTACTTGACTGAGTTTGTCGCTCACTTCTGTGAACATTCTGTATACACTCGGTAATGTCACGGTCGAGAAAGTACCGAGACTTATGCACCAGGAGACAGATCGTCTTGGTCTATTTCCTTTTCGTATTTTCGCTTTTGATATCGCAAGAGCGCTCGTGACAGCTCTCAGCTACCAAATTTCAAGTTGTTAATGTTGGCGTTGCGTCACGCGTTTAATTCATCTCCATTTGTGGTGCGTGACGACCTGCTCCGGATTGTAATTCCTGCCCTCGACGAGCGTCTGACAGCTTCTTGGCGGGCCGGTGTCGCAAATCTCTGCATCTCGCTCCTCCGCCGCGCCGAGGGAACTGCCACCAATTACAGCCGCGACGACTCTTTCATGAGCTGTGCGCAAGTCAGCGACCACCCGACCTCAACACTCGGTTGAACAGTGCGCAGAATGAATCATCCACGGTCGGCAGGAAAATAGCAATGTTGAATAAATATCGAAAAATTGAAATGGCGATGTTATATGAACGATATATCGATATAAATCGTGGATAAATTTTAATTGTATTGTATCGATATCAATATGTTTTTCCACGTTTCGGAAATAAATATTTTTATAATGCTCTTGAATATAAACTGGATTTAAAAATTACTATTTTTACTTTAGGAACATGCACCAAAAAAGGCAATGCCTCGTGTCCTCAACATGTAATATTCCATGTAAATTTTCATTGGTTAAGTACTTTTTTTTTTCATAAAACATCAGATTTCGAAAACATGTACCGAAAATCGATATTTTTCTTACGATACATCGTTTCGCAAAACGATACTTTTATAAATAACCAATATAATTAATAAAGCTATTTTTCCCGGTATAGGCCGTTCACGATAAAGTGAGCACTTTTGAAAGCCCTGCTAAAGTTCTACTTTCTTGCCCATTATGTATCCTTCCGCCACATGTAAACAAACATTGCCATGTGATTGCCACATGTTAATAAACTGAATGTTTACATTTCAGGATTGCTAAATGTAACATGTATATTATATATAAAACATGTAATGTATATGATGTATATAACACATGATATATAATGTATATATGTATGCATATATATGTATGCTATAAGCATATACCTAACACAACACAGTGATATACATACGAGTTAAACGGCTTGTTTTCAGTTATAGTGGCTACAACTATGCATAGTGATAAGCACTTGGTTTAACTTTCCTTGTTACTATAGCTGTGCGTCAATAAACAGCCAATCAGAAACCCCGACACTTATACTATGTTATCAATTGAAAAACGTATTTACAAATCAAGAAAGTGTGTATTTTGACTTCATTCCTCGGGAAGATATTTTCTTATATTTATTTCTGGATAATCACAACCACAGAAGTTTTGTAACGCTTTTAGGTAACGTTTATAGTAAAAATTGAAATGTAAATAGCATATCAGTTTAAAAATGTATCAGATCAATTGAAAATATTAAATTTTTGAAAAAAAACCCACTATCAACTTGTACCAATTTTAATTTATTCGGTACAAATGTGCTTATCGCTGTAACTGTGAATGTGTTAGGTATGCCAATTGTAGCCCAGCCCTTATTGAAAACTAGTTCATACAGATTCTTTAGAAATACTTAATTTAACACGTACAATGTGTAATGTAATCTAACCTTTACGAAACATGCATTTGCAAGTAAACAGGAGCCATGTAATTTACAGTTACATTAAATTTCAATAACTACAATATTTTTGCGGCTAAAGTGGCATCTATAACAAACTATTATGCCTACTCAAGAACGCATACTATCTTCGTTGATATTTCTCAAAAGGTAGCAAGTTGTCTTGTCGAACATCCAATTCGAAATTGAAACATGGAATTATTCTCTAACTGTTGACAATTAATTGTAAATACTTTCTAATTCTTACTAAGGCAAGCATTTCCAAATAAAACAATTACACATGCATCAAGAAATAATGTTCGGAACAAACACAGCTATAGGTCCATAGTTAACAAAACCAGCTTCAGAATTTGATAGTTTATAGGATGTTAAAACACCTTTGGTGAAGCAATAAACTGTGACGTTTATGCTACGTCAACAATAGTAAAACTTAACACTGTAACTTGGGATGAATAACTACATAAACTCAAGTTTGAGGATAGGCCTACATTACAAAATAACACAGTGATTTCAAAACGTGTCAAATTAATGTATAATTATTACAGGCACATTTTCACTTGCTAATAAGGCATGTTTAAGAAAGGTTACATAGCTGGGCCTAAATAGATACGTACAGACGTATTTGAGGTTAGGCCTACATAAAGAGGGGCTGCACTCTCGTTGGACAGCTACTGGCGTAAGGTATATGCTCCTACACTACATCCAGCTGTCGCAGGCCCGGCATCGTAACAACCCCCAGCCGTGGCAGGTCCGTGATTTCTTTTTCATTGACGCCAGTGCGATACTACTGTGTGCGCAGACATACATTGGTTATCGGCGTGAATTAACATGTTTACAGTATTGTTTTCTTCTTAGTTGCATAAATAGTCTAACGTGCAGTCAGTATATATAAGCTCTTCGTGTTCCGTCGTATGAACTCTTGTGCACAGAAAAATAAAGGACATAAATTCTCAAGATTTCTGTGACACCTAGCGTTTTGGTTAATCGATAGTTTGGCCTTGTGGTAGGATACCTCACTCCCAGTGTCGCGAGTTATATCCCGGCAGGCTGCACTGGGGATAGTTTATTATTGTCGTTCTAGGCAAACAACGGTGAAGGTTCCTCGTGTGTGCTTTTATGATCTATATCCTCTTTAAAAAAAAGCGATTGTTTCTAACTGGCCTAGTAGTCTAGTGCTGTTATACATTCCAATAAAAGAAAATCTGTATTCTCCATGTACGTCAGTGCATCACGCTGATCAAACTGTGAAATGTAACTTTATATTAAGTCACGATTATAAATCTTAACATTTTGAAATTTTTGCGATTGATTTACAATCATTATAAATCAATACTTGGTTTTTCTTAACGTGATCTCATAATTGACGTATTGCCACGGAGACAGAATATGCTCGTTAAATAAGTATGAACAGTTTCAGTATTCAGACATGTGGGCCACACAGTATCTGAGTAGTTCTGCCAACCTTGACTACTTTAACTTCTCTGTGTTAAGGTTTGTCAACAATTTCAAACATCCCACGGCCGCATCCGGTCACAAGGAAGCATTGCGACGGCTATAGAAGATAACATAGACAAGTTTAAAGCTCCTGTCACACTGTAAAATTTCTCCATCTGCTTCCAATAAGTTTGCTCAAATAAAGTTGGACAGTTATGACGTCATCGTAACGTCATAAACGCCGTAATATTCGTCTGAAAAATTGGGATGGCTTCAGTTTCCATTAGATATTTCAAAATTGGACCGGTTCTAAAATTTATTTGATGTTTGACGGTCTCAGCCAATCAGAATCGTGCACGACAAAAATTGACGACAAGAAACTTAAAATATCGAACAACTGCTGGAAACGAAGTAAGTTATGAAGATAATTAATTTATATAGAAGCTGTCTGCGCATGGATGCTATTTTTAGTTAATTTGCACATAATATTACGAGAACAGAGGCATTAATTTCATTTTGCAGGAAACATATCTTATAAATAAAATTTTAATTTAGTAAAGAAACGAAAATAAATACATTTATTCCTGTAATGGACTGCATGAAAAACAGAAGCAATATGTCACTATGAAAATAATTTTTAAATAATATTTCAAATTAGATTCTCCCAATAAAAAAATTTGACAGTGTGACACATTTTCAAACACATTCAAGATTATTTTATAAAATTTGTTGGAAGGAAAAATTTGTTTGATGGCAGTATTTTGTCCTCAAATTTTATTGTCAAATATAGTTGAAGGGAAAAGTTTGATAGTGTGACAGGGGCTTTAGGGCGTGTTCTGTTTATTCAGAGCTACCACTACCGAAACATATTGCATTACCTTTATCGTACATTAAATAATAAACAACAATGAATCGAATTAAATTAAATCTTAATTCATTAGCGTATTGACACGCTCAAAATCCTACAAGAAGTTTGTTTCACCGACAAAACTTGTCAAATAGATATACCACTTGTCAGTATATGAACCATGTGAAAGAGCGTTAACCCTATTTAATAATGCCATAAAAATTATAATTAAATAATTCAATACAAAGCGTATGCATTATAGTAGTTCCGCCTTAACATATTAGCCCCGATACCATTATGATTTTGTGTTTCCGCTAATAAAATTAGCATTTAACAAAATATAATCTTAACTGCATACACTTCAAAGTAAACAGCAGCTGACATATCTGTAATTAAGATTATCTTAAATAAAGAACTCTTTCTATATTTAACAATGTGTTGTTATAAGTACAGACCTTTACGTAGGTAACGCAAATGATTACTTTTAGTTTTTGGCTGGTTGTAATAAGGAAAATCATCCAAACAACCTAAGTAGGACTGACCCATTCTTGCATTGTTTCTACTGCCGTACTCGTCTATGTATAAAGACAGGTATAAAATGTATCTGTCCACGTTACTATAGAGTAAACTAATTAGAAATTTTGCTTTCTCAGTGTACCAGGCACGGGCGTAGAGTAGTTTACTATTGCTTTGATTGCAAAAGATATTATGGAGAATACATAGATGGTGGCGTGTTCTCTGGTCGCAGACTTTATCAGTGGAATACTTAATATTCTACTATTAAATATTTCATAATTAATGTAATTAAATATCTTTTCGATTGTTTGGAAATATTACCAAAGGCTTTAGAATCAAATGTTATTGTACCATCCATAATTCCATTTAAAAGGTGTAAAAATTGTATGTTAGAAAAGGTCGTAGCAAATTGTGTAGGTATATTGTATTTGTAATTGTGTTGAAAAGAGAAAAATCTTAAAATGAATGGTTAAATGTAGTCAAAATTGGTTAGTTTTACTGCAGACCTGTTCGAACTGCTCCAATAAATTCATTAATAAAATTTTACTGATCATTTTAGTTGTTGGTATTGGCTGATACGACAGTGATTTGTGCTGGTGGATTAAATTGTCCTGGCTGTAAACACCTCAGAGCATTCCACTGATTATCCAGCAGGTGACAGCTCAGTAACTAAAGTTTTAGTACGAATAATTCGACTGATTGAAGTCACTGGTTCAGATTTAGGGTGTTGGAACACGCAAAATATTGACATATTGTTTCTGACATTCCCTCAGTGTCACGTAACTAACGCATTGTACTAATAAATAGGTCTTTCACAATTCCACTTTGTACATGTGGACGAAAGATAAACAACAATCTTAAAGACAGCAATCAGGGCGTTCGTAAACCATCTACGTGAGTACTAGGAGCCATGTACATTCCTTCTGCACGGGTCTTGGTGTCGCGGGTCTTATATCTCTGAAACAAGTAGTCTGTCGTGGAGACAGACGGCGGCAAACTGATGGTGGTCCTCCCGCTGATGAGAACGTCTCTCGCGGAGGACGGCGATCATCAGTCGCTGGACCAAGGAGAAGGCACAGGTCGATAAGACCTGCCACACGTGATGAGCTGCACTGGAGGTGCCACAGCTCAGTATGAGCAGACGCGACCAGCACGCGGAGCTTTCTCAGACGAATACCAGCAGTGTTATCCTTCTCATCGTTCTCTAGTTGTGTGGATAGTTTTCATTGTCTGATCCCGCTTATGGAAAGTCACTTCCATGTAAATGCTGGTCACGATAATGTGAACATTTTTGCAATCAACTTCAGAAAAATGTCACTACCCCTACCAGCATATATTTTAACGGGTGCCCTGAGTGACATGCGCCCAGTAAAGTTGGTAACGATGGGTGGGAGATAGTTCCGTATCTTAACGTCGAATAAAATGTGTTAAGTAACCAGTTATGATAATTTAAATAATTTATTTCGCTTTCTGTTCTTTTTAATGCATCGAAGTGTAAAAATGAGCAGATTTGTAAAATATTTACTTTTATAATAATTCCACACTTTCACTTGACCGACGCATGAATAAAGTGATGAGGCTCATGACAATGTTAATTACATATAAGATGGAAGAACACACAACGCGCATACAAATAGATCTTCAGCAGGACTTTCAAAAGTGCTCATTTTACCTCTGACGTCCTGGAATCGGCATAAGCGAAAGACCACACATACAGTGAGTGAGTGAGTGAGTGAAGAGATTTGGGCGGCTCTCAACAGCAAGGTCTTGAGAGCCGAATCATACAGAAGCATACCCCAACAGCAGCGGCTTTATTAGCGAGCACCGAGTCGCCGTCTGCCTACCATAGACGTAATTAAACCAGGGAGCGCGCAAATACTCACCCATCCGTGTTGTCTGTATTTACTGTGCTGCTGCGTGGTAACTGCAATATACCTAACACTGTCAAACTCAATAACGACACGAAATAGGAACGGAAGAGGAGCTTAATCCTTAACGTACACGCATTATAATTTTCCAGTCAACATACAACCTAATTTCACTCCATTTCTCATTTCACATGTAGTTGTTTCCAGTGCCAATAGAATGTTAGCTATTTTCTTTCGGGAAATAAGCTATCAGCAGATTTGTTTCAGACAAATATTACTAACGAATAATAGCCATCGTTTTCGCGAAAATGACCGTATGGTTCGTTGTAAAATTTGTTTGAATGTAAGTAAGAAAAATTATTACTCATAAAATGTTCTTTTTATTCGAAATTTTTTTCCATGATTTAAAACATTGATGAAATTCTGTTTTATAAATATCCTTTTTGAATTATTCGGCGAAGTGTTCTGAAATGGCTGCTAACGGACATGCAAAAACGCACGTTTCCTGTAATGACCGATGGTAAAAAATATGCTCTTTATAAAACTTAATTTGATTTCGTTTGTACTTTATCTGTAAAAGACAGTTTCTGAGACAATCGGGTAGTTGTTTACACCGACGATTCGTTCGCGAAGGAGTTAATTCGCACATCGCAGTGGATAACACGGACCGGATATGTTTTTGTTACCGTCGAGCGCTCGTCGTTGAGAGAACAGACGAAGTGTAGGCGCACAGAGGCCGCGAGCTGCGGCTACAGAATAGGAAGCCATACAGAAGCGAAATTGAGTAGCGGTCTCCTTTATGCGAGCGTCCCCAGATATTGATTGGCTTCGTGGTGTTCTGGAAACGGGTTGTGCTTCTGATTGACAAAGCTAAAGGAAACTGAATTACAAAATTTTGTTTGAACTGTTGAAACGAAATGGAAAACAGTTATTTTTAACTGAGTAATTTCGTTGACCGTAGATTTTTATTCCAAGTAAAGGATTCAGTCGGTTCAATTCTGTGTATGATTGGAAGATGAAAATCACTTCCGTTTTTCACTTTGTACAGTGAACGAAATATTTGATAAAATGTAAATTACACTATTTTTGGCGCTGTATAAACAAAGGTTTTGTTTATCCATACAGCCTTTTTTCCCACTGTACATACACAACATTATATAGGCTGTTCACGGTAAAGTGAGCACCCGTTATTGCCCTTCCAACAGGCATTAACCACTAATAAATATACCTTATTGCGCCCTTAGGCGTTCAATTTGGAGGGTGGTGAAATGTATACACTGTGTTTATTAGTGACATTGCAATGTTTATATTAGAAAGCAGCAGGAAGATGGAAATTGGATGAAAGGAAGAATTTAGATGGGCCTTAAAAAGTGCTCACTTTACCGTGAACAGTATATACTAAAATGTATACTGGAGAGAAATTGGCCGTTCGATTCCGAACAGAGATCAAACTTCCCAGCACTAAAACATAATGTCTGACAACATGACGGTGAGTCATTCGCCAATTAATATTCGATGCCAGCCGAGCCAACAGAATTCATGCAGTGATACGAACGTCCCTTTCCAGAGAAGCCTAGAGCCAATCAGCGACAATTGCACCACCCCACAGTACTATTTATTTATAGTGCATGTTCTACAGCCACATAATGCCGTGGGAAGTTTCCTGTCGACATGGCAGCTGCCCGACAAGTTCATTTCCAAGCAATGCTCACTACAAATAAAGGGGGTAGTTGAACTTACAAGACGTGAACGTTTGTGTTGCTTTTGCTACTGTAATTTGCAGTATTTAACATGTACTGGAGGTTTATAAGTAGAGACGCACGTTAAAATTCGATATCAAGGTAAAAAGTTTTCAAGTACGAGTTACTTTCACGCGTGTAGTTCGTTGGACTTCCTCTTATCCAACATGCCTAGGACGACTCGGTATCAATAGTAAACACTCAACACTTTGCTGATTACATTGCGCATGTCTAGGAGAAAGAAAGAATGATTTCTGTCTGTGGTGGGCTTGGTACCATCTTTAAAGGCGAAACAGCAGGATCTGCATACTGTATATAAGTCAGTAATAAACGATTAGCAATAGAAGAACCAAACTACTCATTAACGCCAAATTATTTTTTCTCACTGAAGTAACAGCCGATCACAGTGGATCGAGTATACACAGGGGTTTGAAATCTAGTCATAAAATCGGTGATTCCGCGAATTTTTTCCGGTTACTAGTGAATGATTAAACAAGCTCACGCGCGCCATACTGCCAGGGCGCTGAGGCGTGTTGCCGGAGTCGAAGAAGACTCTTGACAGCTCGGCTTCTGTATTTCGGGTTGTTCTTTGGCACGTCCTTGACGCCTCGTCGCGAGGAGATGGGATTGTGCCGTCGCTGTTTCCAGGTCGCCGGTTGTGCAGAACCCGAGCCTTGCGCAAAAATCGGCGGGAGCATAGCAATTACCCCGCGTGCGCAGTCCTGGTGACCCCGATGAGGGGCAGGGGGCGTGCCGCCGGGCCATCTGGCGGGACCTTCGTGGAGCAACGTCGCGGGACGGTGCTTCTTTTGTAACTTCTCGTGGCGGGCTTCCCCGGACATGTACGTAAACAGAGAGATGCCGCTCCGAAACATCCTCAGGAAAGAAATATACTGTTAAAGATGCCTGCAACCAACGGCGGAATTTCGTCGGCTAGCTGGAGACATCGCCAGTTACTGCACATTTGGTTTTGCTGTTGCCGCATTTGACTGGCTGACACGGGAGCCCTAGCCGCCATTTTAGGAAGGGGAAGGGGGCGCCATTTGATACTTGTCGAGCAAAGCCAAGTTCTGGACTACAAGATATTTTATGCAGTAAAGAATTCTCATTAAGATATCTCGCCACCTCTGCGCATCCTTGTTCAGTGCGGATATCTGTATCCTTATAGGCCGTTCACGATAAAGTGAGCACTTTTGAAGCCTTAGTTACTTTATTCTTTCAACCAATTTATATCCTTTCCCTAATTGTTAATGTAAACCCTGCCATGTGATTAATAAACAGAGTGTATACATTCACCATACCGAAGACCAAAAGTCCAATGCCACAATGAAATGTATTTATTGGTTATTATGTCTGAGGAAACAGCTTCAAAAAGTGCTCACTTTAGCGTGAACGGCCTATAGCAACAAATCCCCTGGTTCCCTGACTTTTCCATATTTGTATATTACTGCCTCAAAAATTACACGTCCCTTTCTTGGGAATCACTGCTATACCTGAGCACTTTTGAAAGCCGTGCTTAAGATTTACTTCTATGCACAGTGTGTATTCTTCCGCCATACATAAATTAACATTGCCATAAGCCTTGTTACTTTATTCATGCGTCGGTCAGGTGAAACTGTGAAATTATTGGAAAAATAATTATTTCACAAATTTGATCACTTTACATATACGGTATATGCATTTAGAAATACAAAGAAAATAATAATTTAAGTATTTACAAATGCCTACCTAACACTTTTAATTCAACGTTAAAGGATGGAACTATTTTGTCTCCGTCGTTAACAACTTTACTGGGTGCATGCCAGTTAGTGAGCCCGTTATAACAAATGTAGGAAGGGGCAGTAACATTTTTCAAGCGTTGATTTCAAAAGAGCTCAATTTACCGTGAGCAGCCTATATAATAAAATATCTAGCCTATATTGCAACCTGATATGTGGTAAATTTTCCATACTTAATACTGGGTAAAACGTTCATTATAGTTTAAGAAGTTAGCGAAAAGGTTTTGCAGCCTACGGACAGCAATAAAATGGCTATTGCCATCTAAATATTGTTACCATTACCATATATCGTAATACTAATAAAATTTCTGTGGCAATTCTGAGTGGTAGTGTGTCTGCAACTGAAAATATAATTCTTACATCAAATCAGTCTGTTTCTGCTACAGAGAACAAAATAGTTCTTTGAAAAGAATAACTCAGCATTACTTGGAATATAACTGCACAATGAAATTCTAGACATGCGAGAGAACATTTTGTTGTTGGCTGTATAGTTTGGTTGCTGCAACCATGAAGACCAGTTACAGAACTGTTCTGTTAGCAATTTTCCTCTGCAGATATTCTCAACATACACATTCGCTTGCTGCGACTGCACGTTGATCGTTTCACGATGTGAACACGCGTCCCTTATAGCTATCATGCGGTTGCACGTGTGTCAGGTACTCGCCCAGAACTGTACACACCCTGTGTTGCTGGTATGGCCAGTAGCCGCCCCGGTAAGGCGGGAGGGTGGTCACGACAGCAACTTGTCACGAGCCAGTAGCTATTGTCGGAGCCACGAGTCTTTCGCGAATTCATTCGGAGACTAGGTAGACTCCAAACACTTGTTCTTTTCTCTTACTGTTGTGATTGGACGACAGTTATTCACACACGCCCCGTGTAGCAGTGGGCCAGTGATAGGCAGAAAGCAGTAGTGTGAGTGAGTGTTTGACATTCCTGTATAGATGCCTCACTTTATCACAGCAACCAATAAGCAAACGATAGTGTCTTGAGTGTATAGAGGGCTGTCCAGTCTAGCTTGCTGCCAACTCAATTCGCGAAATACTCGGGGCTCTAGCTATAGTCTCTTCGCGATTTCATCACACTTTTTGAATCAAACCTTAAAAAAAGAAAAAAAAAAACCCCATGTATGACGGGGTTTGGATGTTTCCTATGTCGTGTATCATAAGCGGTTTATACTTCTGTTAACATAAAAGTACCCTATTTTTCGTTAAATTTATCTTTTACGTATATTTTATCTATAAGTTGTAGTGTTCCATTTATAACTAACATGAATAGAGACAAAGACAAAATAGGTGTGTTGGCAATGCCTAGTAAGAAAAAGTTCTTATGCAAAATATTATTGTACTGAGTGCGCACGATTGCGGTGCGTTGGCTCTTTGGTGTAATTTTATTTTTTAACCTTTGTTTGTATGAGGCGGAGGAATATCCTACAAGTAGAACTTTAACAGTGCTTCAGGAAAGTTGGAAGTAACCGCGAATGAAGTATAAGTTCCAATTACAGTGACTTACAGTGTTCGGTACGTCGACGAGTAAATAACTTGGCACAGCAGTGGATTGTTGCTGTGCTCTTGGAGTAAGAGCTGCTAGGTACTTAGAGGCGAAATGGCGCAGCGCCTAAAGTGGTACACACGTATCCAGTCGTTTACATATTACCTGCATGAGAATGTGAAAACTAGCATGTTTCAAAATGACTGTCACAGTCTGTGAAATATTCTGTATGGGTTTACTACTCTTTCAAGTTCGTGTCCATGTTCTGGTAAATGAACGCCGTTCCACCATATTGATAGTAAGATAGGTAATTTTGCTGGCTCGTACGACTGGAGTTTACGATCCACATACATGTGGTAATTTCATTTCGGATATTCTTTGGCCAGGATATTTACTCGTTTGTGCTTCTTCAGGGCATAGCATATGTTTTATCGTAGTATCTGACTAAATGTCGACCGACAGCAAATTAGAATATTAGAATATATATGTATATATTCTAATATTCTAATATATAATTGCAATACTTTCATTGGCGCATGTTAAAATGGATTTACATTCGTAATATATTTCGAACGTCGAGACAGTCATTTAACATGTAAATACTCATTATTAAATTCATGACAGTTAATTTTTAAATGTGGTTGAATATTGTTACCTTTATTGCCATACAAGTTCGTTCTCACCCCTCGGAATTTCAGTACGTTCTTGGTATGCAAATATGTATTTCGGAGCCTTTTATAATTTTGGAAATCACTTTCTTCTCATATCAAAGGATGAACGTTCTACACAAAACAAAACGGCTTCTTTGGTCGTGTTTGTATGTATGTGTTTCGGGGAGAAATACATAACCTAAGGTATGTAATGTACAGCTCCCAGATCAAAATAACTTTTGGCTTTCTACGTAAATGTTTCACCTTGCGCTAGTAGAATTTTGTTTTAGAGATATTCAGGTTTTCAATTTCTCAGCTAATTGCCTACCCTGCAAGTAGGAACTACTTATGAAGTCTAATGGCTTAGCACTACTCAGTCGTATAGTTCATAATATTGTTGACATGACACATTAACAATATTTCAGCAGAAATTCTAAGTTGACACAGTCTCAGTCTTTTAAAATAACACATGTCAATGAGATTTACACAAAATTTTCGGCATGTTTACAATTTTTTTTTTTTTTTTTTTTTTTTTTTTTGCAAAATAAAATTTTCCATATGTACGAAGAAAATTTGTGAAACTGGCAACAAGAAAAAAGAGATTGGTTTAAAGTTCTGTAATTCAAATTCAGGGCTAAATTGTTTTAGTAGGAAACGTATCCCAGTTTATTCTCAAGCACTGTTTAATAATACATGCTTTGCAGGGAAATGTTTCACCGAAGAATAACGTTTCGCAAAATAACTTCGCATGTACTCTAATAATCAAATAGCTGCGTGTAATTTGCATTGCTAGGAGGTTTATATTGGGGAACTCTACACTCACATAACTTCGCAAACTCATATCGCTCGTGAACCTACGGTGTTCCAAAAGGAAATCAATCTCAGAGTCCTAATAACGGCGACAGTTTCCAGCGACAGAGGGTGCTTGTTGGTACTTGACTGTGTTGTTGCTGAGTACTTCCTGTGTTAAATTAATGGAATATATTTGAATTGCAAAAATTCTTTGCTTTGAAACTAGAGGCCATTTGCATGTAATGAATAAAATATTTTTTATTCCGTGCGTGTCCCTGGACCAAACTGTTTGTAAGTCGGGCAGTTATAAAAAATAAAAAAAGGAAGCTTTTGTAAACCGTTTATTATTCTTGTGGCTGGAAGGGTGACTGGGTTTTATAAGAGCAAGATTTTATAATTTTACAGCCTTTAAACCATTGCTCAAAACGGTTCAGAAATGTATGATCCGTAAAATGATAGCATTTCGTATAGATGCATATATGGCGAAGTGTTGTTTTTCATGTTAAACTGGATTTTGCGGATTCCATAATTTTAACTTATAATTTTCTTAAAATTGTATGTATCTTACATATATTCCAACGCAAGGCCATTGCAAAGTAAAGATGTCTTTTCTCGAAAATACTAATCATTTATTCTTTTTCTTCATACCACAAAACCAAAAATGATGCGTTTTTCAAACGTATTTTTTTATTATTACTTTCTTACTATGGTTGATTGATTGATATCTGTACGAGTGTAACGTGGTTATTTGTGGAATATAAATTTTCCTCAAATGAAAGTTAGCTTTTTGGAATAAACTGATCTATCACATAAAAATGTGATTAATGTCACATTCTAGTGGGGCGCGAGCACCCCCTGCGATTATTCAGTTTTCTCCCTCCGGTGTGTGTTCATTCTCTCCAGTTTCCCTTCTCTCTCGCATACTCCCTCTCCCGGCTCTAGACTCTCCCCCCCCCCCCTCCCTTCCGTTTGCGCGAACATACAATTTTTTGCTTTAAACATCGGCGTGAATTATTCACATCCATAACCGTCCCAGCGCTCGTCGCATTTACTTTTTTTTTTTTTGAAAGCAAAGCGAAACTTGAACAAGCAGCGAATTCCGCTCGAGTAGCGACATGCAGCGACCCAGGGCGTGGTAGAAGGGGGCGACGAGCAGGTATACCACACGCCACATATCTACCGCGTGCCGGAACAACGACGGTGTGACGTGGAACAAGGACAAGTCCCTCCAGCAATCAGCGAAGACTGTGTCGGAACAACCAATTCTTTCTCTGCCCTTTACATCATAATAAGAGATTTCGGATGCTAACTAACGATTGTGGCATCCAATACGATTCGTTTTGAATGGATCCCTAGCGAACGGATCCAATAATAACTGTTCGTTAACAGAGTGTGTGTGTGTCTTTGATTGCACTTCGCATAATTATTCTTTTTCCCTTAAATTTACGTTTCACAATTCGTTCTCACATTTGAGTGTATAATCTGCGTTGATAAACGTTTTAAAAAATTGTCTGTCAGAATATATCCGCGATGAAAAAAAATAAAATAAAAAATAACTAATGTAAAAGTCACCCTGCCATAATATTTTACTCTCAAATACACAGTGAGGTCGTAGTGTCCTCAACAGCGCAGTTGTTATATACTAGGCCTATACAATTTTGTTTTCACCAGGAAAAAAATAGTTGGCTTAGTATATTCTATGTAACTTCCTTTTTATGTTAATAAATTACGAAATCCCAATTTTAAAAAAAGTGGCATATTTAGACATTTTTCGACGTTAATACGTCTTTAAATTTGCAACCGTAGTGGGACGCAATCCAGAAAATCCGATGATAACAAAATCTGGGGATACAGTTTGGCATTGCAGCTCCGAATCTATTGTCTACATTCAAAACTCAATTACACCACTCGATTGCCAAAGGATCAAAGAATATGTTACGTTGAGTGATGACTGCGAAGCATTACGCGGGGGGGGGGGGGGGGAGGAGACTGCACTTTTGAGTTCGTTTCACCGCGTCTCATAAATTCCGTGTACTATACCTTTTGACTAGGAGAAGCTAAGTCGCTCGTTTAGGTTTCAATCGACAGCTATCGTCAATATCAATCAATTGCGTGTATAAGAACATTTGTGTGGCGTGGTTATGGTGAAATTGTATGAGTTTAATGTAAAAAATTAACAAAACTAAACAAAATATCGGTCTATACTCGTCAAGTAGAAATACAGAAATCGTATACGGCTGGAAAAAGCATTTAAAAAGCAATCCAGTGATACCGATAAAACCCCATATGATCGAGTGAAGCGGTGCCGGGAACGTAAAATAAACATCAAGGCGTCCGAGCTCGTCAACGTAGACGTATTCACGCAAAACAAACGGCCGTGTCCCCAACACAGCCACACCCCATTTTTTTTTATCAAGTTTAATGATGTAAGTGAATTTTTTTTTTAGGCTCTGTAGCCAAAATACTTACGACCACAGAGATGAAACAACCACTTATACCGCGAACTCGAGCTGCACACGCCAGCAAAATGGCGTCGCACGCCAGCAAAATGCTGGAATGCCATTCGCCAAACAGCGGCTGGTAACCTACTAGCAAGGTGGCAGCGCAGTCTGTAGGAAACCTCCCGCAGCACTAATTAGGCTCAAGGTACGTTCCCAGAGCCTCGCTAAGCCAGTCAGCGAGGGGGTAAGCCCACGTGAAAGGACCGCTACGCCATTTCACCTCTGTAAATGTAGCCATTCTGTGACTGTAGGTTGCTGCCACGCCAGAAGATCACGCACATCAACCAGCATTCCGCGTCATCAGGACACATTTGAGGATGTTGCAATTCTGTATTTGTCTGTAAGGTCGACCTTCGTCCGGCGATCAAATAAACGCGCGCTCTTTACAAAATTCGTGACGTTTCCTACGAAAGTAACAATTTCTTGAGTTTACCCTGTAATTTAATGCTCCTTCCGTTGCCAAATTACCTAATGGGGGTACCTTTACTCTGAACAGCACGTTTTGAGTAGAATTCCCCTTTGTGGAAACAATCAGAAACTCTTAATTAGCAAGTTTGTCAATACGCAAATAGCTCTGCCAACATTTATGTCGCAAAATGGATGACGTGAGAAAACACAAACATAGACACACGCTGTCTCTTGCGATAAAATAATGGCGTAACGTATTGTCGTCAGTATTCACTTTAGGTATTTACGCAAACTGTTAACTAGTAACAGTAGACCTCAAAAAATAAAATTTTAACAATTTCGCGTGGACAAAAATTTGTAAGTGAAAAACATCGCGATTTAAAAAAAAAAATATTTTCATTTTTATATCTTTAGTTCATACTACGCCGTTGAAAATTTCCTTTACTTCCATCTTAATAGGTAGCCATTTTGAATTGTCTTAGGGAACTAATGCTCGATAAGTTCGTTTCCGGTCTAGCAAGACGTAAATCACGGGTTTTTATTTTTCATAGTTTCATGAGCAATGTGAGTTTTTTTTTCTCCCGATTTCACACACAGCTGGAACAAATGGACAATGTATTCTCAGGCACGTTGTCAAATTTTACTATGAGTAACTACATATTTTTAAACGGCGTAACTATTAGTTATAATTACTTGACTTTTAAGCACAAAGTGAATTGTAATTGAACTGCGAAGCACCTTTCCTTTAAACTATCATAGCAGATTTTTTATTTTGTAAATAACGTATTAAAATAGCTTTGGTAAATACAATATTTGTATACGCATTGCAAAAATGGGTAAGCTAGCTGTTGACTTTGCATTAATACTTCCGTAATCATCGAAACTTTTGTTAAAGTAATCACAAAAAAGTTAAAATGTGACGACCACCTGCATAACTATCACGTAAACATAACTGAATTGCAATAAACAATCAGACATCAAGAAACTGCAGAGCGAGACTTCCAGTGCGCCAGTCAGTTCTGATGACATTATTATATTATTAAGGCGGTCTACTAGTTCATACTTGAACTGTGTTGCAGCATGTTTGAAAAACATGTTTTTGTTGAAACCATTAAAGGTTTACACAATAAACTTACCAGACTTACTAAAAGAAAAAATCCCAGACGAGGACGGAACGGTACTTTAAACATAATGTACATGCTATAAATATAATTTAAAACGGCTTTTTCATACTGCTGTACTTTAAAACACACCATCCGGACACGAGAGAAACTACGATAAGGGCTGTTCACGATAAAGTAAGCACTTTTGAAGTCAACCTTATAAAAAAGGCACTGTCCCTACCTGCATATATTTTAACGGATGCACTGGGTGACGTGCGCCCAGTAAAGTTGGTAACGATTTAAATGATTAATTTTGCTTTGTAATTTTTTTTAATGCATCGAGGTGTAAAAATGAGCAGATTTGTAAAATTTTTCTTTTCTAGTAATTTCACATTTTCACTTGACCGACGCATGAACAAAGTGATGAGGTTCATGGCAATGTTTTATTTTACACAAGGAGGAAGAATACACAACGTGCATACAAGTAGATCCTAAGCAAGGCTTTCAAAAGTAGTAAGTTTGCCGTGAATAGCCTATAGGAGCCTGCATTGAACCTTGCTACAGACTTTTCAGCAATAAAATGATAGGGTCACCTCTTTGCTTCCCTAGGTACACGCAACGCGAGGAGAACATTGCACGCCAGTTCAGTGTTACTCGTAGCGGCGATGACGCACTTGAACTGCGTGGCAGTGTAACCCGTATCGCTCCGGCGCTTCCAAGCCTAAAACGCGAAAATACACACTTTGGTTGCTTGGCAAGTATGTTCGCTGATAAAGTAGGAGCATTACAAAGAGACGTAGGAATAACAGGAGTGCTATTCTGCACAGAGAGAGTGTATTTTCATCCCATACTTTATCTTGGGGCTGTGAGCTACCGAGAAACTCAGCCAACTCGGTGGTGCAAAACTTATTTTGAAGTGTTCCACTGTAGATAGATGACTTACCAAACCTGTGTTTAGGATTTATAAGGCTGCCCCACCTTTCTGGAGCCATCACTAAAGTGTAACGTGTTCGAAATACAAATTTTTATTTTACCACTGATTTTATATATATATGCAGTTAAAGTAAACTTTGGCTGTTGGCTGGCACAAGCCCACGCAAAAAAAAAAGTTTTCAAAAGTATTTGTACACGTCACTAGAAACATTATAAAAGCAAACAGGCTTGTTATATAGGCCTACTAAAGTTGTGGGAATTCGTTAACACTAACCTTATTAATGTAAAACTCTCCACCATGGCGTGAAATGGGTTCGTGAGTTATGAACAGGTGTGTTTTAATTCAACATTTCGTGGTTGCAGCCCCGCGCTCTGCTACGAAGAGTTTCCGAACTGCTTAACGTTAAGTATGTCGCGCACAGATAGTAGGGTGTGACGGTGATAGATGGCGGGGCGTGTCCGTAGTCAGGACGCCAAGCCCCGAGCGAACAAATGGCCGTGCCGCGTGTTAACATTGTTTCCATGTGAAGAACTGCGTGGTACTGCGCACTCACAAGGGAAATGGCTGCCTATCCCTCCCCACAACTAACTCTTTTCCCTGTTTTCCCTTTGGCTTTTCGTCAGTAGGAGAGAAAAAAATTACAAACTTTGCTAGGGGGAGTATCGATGCGAAGTGTCCGTTTACACCGACGATCCATGTATCGCCAGTGAAATTTTCCTCTCACCGTCGATAGAAACTGACTTCTCATTATTCACTCGCCGGGTTTTACGTTGCTTTTGTTTGAAAACAAAAACCTTTTGCTGTAGGCGACGTGCCACGTAAGAACAGCCTTGGCTTCGCTTCTCATTAAAGAAAGAGAAACCTTTCTCAAAGTATAGGCACCTTCCCTTGAAATTCACCTTCGCAGTAACGGACTTTATACTTCACCCATCCCAAGCTGGCAGCTTGCATTACTCCGCTTGTGCGCTCGCATGCGTCATGATTAGAGACGACGGAAAATCGCGAAAAATTTTTGAGCCAACATACGTCCGATAACACTCTAACAAGTTTATTCTTTCGTGATTGGATGAACAAAGTTTTGAGTCGGCTAAGTTGTTTGAAGACCAATCACGAACGTTCAGACCTATAGTATCATAATCCTCATTGGCCTAATCAAATGGGTTTACATGCGTGACAGCCAATAAGGAAATGAAACTGTCGGACATGTGTACAGCACGTTGAATCCTAGCAAACAGTCACCTTTTCCCGCGATAAATCATCATCTCTAGTCATGATCAATTAGCTATATCAATCACGTCCTCGTCGCTTACTCATTATAAACCAGTAGGCCTATATATCTTAGCTATATGCTGTTCACGGTAAAGTGAGCACTTTTGAGGCCCTAGTTGCTTTTTTCCTATCAGCCATTTTTTATCCAGTCACCATTTTTAAGAATAAATATTGCTATGTAAGTAATTAACACGGTGTATATATTTCACAGGACTTGAAATTTAACATCTTGGGCTAAAATAAAATATATTTATTTACTACTATTACAGATGAGATGGCTTCAAAATTGCTCACTTTACCGTGAATAGCATATACATATTTGTAATCTATACTCTATAAATTCGAATCAGTGGGAAACCACTGATTCGCAGTGAAAGTGGGGCGACTTAGAATCAGTGAAAACAAAAATACTGATTGTTTCAGTGGAAGAATTACGGTGATTGAATTAGTGATGTGAAAAATTTCACGGATTAAAAGTGGAGCCATTTTCACTGCGAATCAGTGGTTTTCCACTAATTCGAATTTAGAGTGTAAGCAATTATTTACTCTAGACAGTATATACATATATTAACCATAATCTTTTTTGTAAGATTTGTAAAGTCATTCCTCTTCTATGTGTTTCAACATATTGTAACACGTCAGACCGACTGACATACTGAATCCTACGTCTTGTACAACACTGGTCACGTGATGTTTCTTTACCCTGAAACAAAAATCAAATAAAAATTTTACATGCTGCAAGTAAACAGACTCTTGCTTGCACAAGTAATTTTAATATTACAGCACAATAAGGAACGCTACTAATAATTTAAATTATTACATTGCGCCTTTAAATTTACAAAATAACGTCGGAACTATTTGCGACCGCAATCGTACTGTGAGCCGATCAGCCAGCCAATTACTTTGACTTATCGGTTGCCACCTTGGAATGGATGAAGTATAGAATTAAAATAAATTTACGCTGAAACTTATTTGAATAGTGACGTAAGACGTTTTCATGACTTTATTTTTAAGTAACGCTCTACAAAAATATCATTTTACCAGAATATTTTCAGAAAATTATGTATACAAAAACACATTATTTCAAACGAATTGTATAGTTAGAATTAATTTTTTTCTTGTGGGTGTATTAAAAAATTGGTTTTAAATGCGTTGCGATTATTCTGCAATATGTATGTGCTACGAAGCCAGCGGTAAGAATTTGTGTTTCCAATATATTATAGAATTGATATTGAGCAGCATAAATCAATAACGTTATCAATATAAGTGCTGACATCAAGCAGTGCACAGTTCCAGCTAAAAACTTTGTTATTCGACAGCATATCAAAAGTAAGTAAACCCGCTCAAAAATTGATGACAATGCATTAACCCTCCAAGTTTCTTCCCATCAAGGCGATACGGGTTCAATCCCCGGCCGGGTCACTCCGGGTTTTCGCATGTGGGAATCGTGCCGGACGATGCCGTTGGTCGGCGGGTTTTCTCGGGGATCTCCCGTTTCCCTCGCCCTTCCATTCCGGCGCTACTCCATACTCACCTCAATCACCCTCATCGGCTCTCAATACCTCGACGTTAAGCGCTGACCAAATCTCTCCACTCACTCTTCTAAGTTTATTTCACCGAATACTGAGTAAAATACTTCTTGCCCTTCTACAGCTTATATTTCCCCAAACCAGTATCCGAAAACGACGATAATAATTTTACATATAGGCCTATGTTGTATGTATGTGGTTACAATATATTGGTGTAATGCAAAATAACTCCTTCCACCACACAAACACGCGCGGTCAAGAGCGTGTTATTTACTGGGATGGAACATATGTTTTTTCTCCTCTTTACGTACAAAGTATAAATTCGTGTTTGATTCGTAGATTATAATGGTTACTTGTTAGGAGAAAAATGGCGTGGGGTGGAATGTTTTCTGTAAAAAAAAAAGTTTCATTCGTGCCATTTGATTTTATAAAAGCTGTAAAATAGTTTGGACATTATTGATTTATTGTGGCACTGCTTTTCATTGAATTTATTTGGCCTAAATTAATTCAGCTAAAGCTTTAATTATTATATTTCTTTCCTGATTCATGCCATAGTAAACGGTAGCAATGCTTTAGTGCAGAATTAATTGTAGAGGTCTTCGTCTTCTAGGAGTGAAGAAATATTTGTGCTAAAAAATGACGTCTTACACTTGCATGTGTGATAAAGAGTCCTGCGCTATAACACTCAACATTTCTGGCCTGTAAACAGATCGAGCTCGCTGTGTTTCAGTTTGCTGTGTACTCGTTGCCGACGTTGTTATAATTGGCTAATTCGTCACTGTGAGATGTCGGTACCCAGGTTATCGTGCAAGGTTGCAATGCCAAGGTTACACCGAACCACTTTGATTAATTAGAAAATCCTTATTTTTCTACTGAAATACTGCGAATCATACAAAACTCTCGGTTGATCTTACTGTAAGCTAGATTCCGTAGCAACACGAGATGTTAAATTACGGTTGCGATGCCGCGCTGGTTTAGTTTTGCGATTTCAACTGTCGAACTGGCCAGTTGTAGCAGCTCCCGTCAGAAGTGGGTTGAGGATTGACACCACAAATTAAGCTTGGGGTAGGACAATTTTAAACAAGATTAACGTAAATGAATGTAGGCACATGTGCAAAATATTTTCGTTACGACACTTGGTAAATTCGAACTTAAAAACATTATGTATCCTCAGCTATTTCACAGCTATAGTTTTGTAGACTCGTTGGGCTGAATACGACCCATTTTTAAGGAACTGTTTTAAAATTACATCTCTGTGAAAACGTACTAATAACGGACCATATCTTCAACATATAAAGAAGTTATAACTGGCGACGATTTCCACAGCTATGTATCCGAATATCCGAATATATGTCACATGCCACTACACAAGGTAAACTTCATAGCTCAACTCTTTAGAAATTGTATCTTTTCGTATGTTCTGTGAATTCCTTTTCGCTCCGAACACATTAGTAGGACCACGGTGGCTGAGCGGTTAGCCTGCTCGTGTCCCACAAAGGCTAACCGGGTTCGAATCCCGGCCGGGTCACTCCTGAATTTTCGCATGTAGGAATCGTGCCGGACGATCACGTTGGTCGGTGGGTTTTCTAGGGATCTCCCGTTTCCTTCTCCATTTCATTCCAGCGCTGCTCCATACTTACCTCAATCATCTTCATCGGCTCTCAAGACCTCCCAAATCTCTTCACTCATTGAACTCTTTAGCGTGGCTTATGAGACAATATACTTTTTCATGGCATCACCGAATCTAATGCTTTTTTCAATACTGTTACCCTATACCGAATCATCGCATGTACATTATACATCACAACTCCCGTTTCTTCCATGTACTGTACAATACATCTACTAAAGGAAGTTTGAAGTCACTGGCGCGTATTTCGTGGTATACGTCTCGGTGGCGTTCAGTCCACAAATAAGTGAATTAATATCGGAGAGTCTTTGTGCTGTACCATTTCGTGGTCAGTGTGTAGTCAGATTTCGAGTAAATCGACGAAGGGAATAATGGCATGATACGGCGAGTGGCGTGTTTGGCAGAGCGATACGGGATGAAAGTGGCTGCGGAGAAGCGAAGCAGGGTTCCCAGAAAATTTCCAATAAATCGCTAACGGACTACAGTTTATTGGCTGTAGCTAGCGCCGGAGCAGCCGCTCAGCTAGAGGAAAGGGGTGTGTGAAAGCAGCCCAACTCGCCTCCCGCTACAAGTGAACGAAGACTGAGCGGCGCGCACCCTTTAACACTTCCTTTGTCAGTCCGCGGAGGGCTGAATGGGCAAAGCGCCCGCCCATCCCCCTCCACGTGAAATTTCTCCACCCACCCATTTTTCCCTCCCTTTCTTCTCACGCTCCACCGGTTCTGACTTAAGGCTTTTAACGTCGCGGACTGCTCCTCGACTGAAGCCCACCCCTCGAGCCCGCCCGCTATAATCCTCTTTGGAGTCTCCCTGCTGCACCCACCACCCGCCAACCAACTTCCAAAGAATTAAGGTGGGTTTACGATTGACTTAAGAGAATAAGTTCGCCGTGTGCTTAAGATATGATTCAATGTATTCAATGGTATTAGTTTATGACTGTCGTGTGCGGGTCCTCGCGAGTCGTGTGCGTTCTTGGCGTGACTTAAGAGATCGTTATATTTTATATTTTAAGTACAAGTCAAGACGAAGTAACCAATCAGAGCACAGCGGCAGTTGTTGTTAGTGGGAAGCTGTATTTACATCTTGTATTTAGGTTATGTCGTATTGTGAAATCGTATGAAAGTAATTATTTAAATCGAGAGACAGTATCCTCTTAGTTTAAATAACAGTTCATGGTCATGTTTTCTTTCGTGGAAATGTTTATTCAATTCGCTTTAATTAATATTTTCAGATTTATTGGTGTAAATGCCTAATGTTGGCATCGGCTTCCCTTTCCATAAGATTTCACGTTTTTTTTTTTTTTACGATTAGAGTAGCAGTAAACACAGATAATTAAATATATGCAAATTGTCCATTTTCCCAGGTTATTTCGGTTGCTTACATCTCCTACGATTTTGATTGGCTAGACTTAACATTTGCTAATTCAATCATAAACTGCAAATCTTCTTATTGTCATTTTACGCGTGCTTATCGAGTCATTAAGTACAATTCTAAATTCTTCAGTCTTTAATCGTAAAGCCACCTTTACTGCGAGTATTTGCTCCGGCCGGCCCGCCCAGTTTACGGACGTGGATAGGGACGGCTGAGTTGATGGAGAAGTGTTGTAAGAGCGGCCTGGGAAAGGAGCTGGACTAGAAAGGATAGTGTACCGCATACCCGAGGAAATAGCGATCTTGGGATTGGAATGTACGCGGGCGCGTATCTGTCGTGTCTTGGCTGCTCGCATTACTATTCACGACTCCCGGGGCGGCAGTGGAGGTATTGATTGTGCCGGCCGTGGGCTCGGCAGCACGAGGAGTGGTGGAGGCCGGTGGACAAGGCCTGCACATAACCCCGCGTCATCTCCCGTCGGAGATCTGCTCCTCGTGCAGATGTAGACAGACGGGCGCCCTGCACCGGCCCGCCGGCTCTTTCCGTAGACAGCCGCCCTCGTCGACCGGACTAGAAGGAAACGTGGTGTCGCGAGGTTGTCGAACCAAAACATAGATATACGCTATTCACGGTAAAGTGAGCACTTTTGAAAGTCCTCTCATTTGGAATAATGATCAGTAAATATATTTTACTTGAGTCTTAGACGCAACTTTATGAGTGCGTTGAAATATATACACTGTGTTTATTACATAATGGCAAAAAGTGTGGTTAAATGATAAGAAATGGTTTAAAGGAAAAAGTGACCAGGGCCTCAAAAGTGCTCACTTTACCGTGAAAAGCCTATACATAATGGTTAAATCGCTTTCGCATTAAATATGCCACAAAATTAGCGACCAGTTGATTAACAAATGTCAATGGCCTCAGTTTGATCTTATACACGAGAGAGAGAAAAAAGGGGGGGGGGGGGGTGCGCGCGCGCTGGGTTTCTCTATTTCTAAGCAAAACATTTTTTATACTGGTTGGTCAGACCAAATATTTTCTGTTAGGCCTGTGGCCTTTGCAAATTGGATTCGTCGCTTCAGATATACATACATGATACGACAGAGACAATGTTTCAGTTTCTTAATTCCAGTACCTCGCTTTCATGGCCAGTCTCGTTGGCGCACATTTTACAAAAGCAGGGTCATTATAATTCAGTGTCTCAGGGGACTCATATTCCTGTGACGGTGTTGAAATTCTGTAACACTATTATCATAACGATTTGGCGCTGCATGTTACGTAGCTTAATTGTGTGCCACATTAGTCCTTGGCGCGTGCGCATTGCTCGACTTCCTGTTACGTAGCGATCGTGTCCCAAAGACAGCAGCGTCTAAGAAGCGTGCCATTGTGTGGTCACGAATGCAGCCTGACTGCCTGTGTCAGATGTAAACATCAGTCTGTAACCTCCAAGCTCACGTAGGCCGCGATGTTGACTTCGTGTAGTTTCAACCAACAGTCGGCGATAACGATCACCTTTCCGTGATATCCTGACATTTTTTAGTCACTTGCTGTGGTCGCTTCACTGTTCACAGGAAGTTTCCGGAAAGCCCACTTCGGTACCGATTGTTCGTTTATCTTTCCGCCATGGACCTAGGCAAGATACTGCCCATGTGTCAATTAAATAGGGCAGTTAAATTTTTCAGGATCATGAATATGTCAATCATTACTCTTACTTGTAATAGGTAAATTTTAGTGTCCACCATCTTGAACATCTTTATTGTTGATAAATCATTAAGGTACAGAACTCATTTTTATAATACGCTGCAAACATTATTGTTTTCAGAAATCCATTTCAAAAGTCTGACTGAACTGTGAACGAGATATAACTTTTCGTTTCTGAAGGCTTTAGCGTTAGCGTCAGTAGTGAAAACATGAATGAGTAAGTGAAGAGATTTCGCGACTCTTAACAGCGACGTCTTTAGAGCCGATGAGGGTGAAGTGACGCGGGTATGGAGCAAAAGTATGATTATGATGAGTTGGGGCCATCAGTGTCTGGCACAGGAGTCAAGAGCCACCCTGTAGCCATCTTGTTACGTCAAACGGCCGCCATTTTTCCCTCAAAATCACCCTTTTTACCCTCAAAATCGACCAAAAGACCGCAAAAATATCCCTTTTTACCTAAAAAATTTCCCTATTTCTTTTATAATTTCTCTTTTCGCTCAAAAAAAAGTTAGAACCCCCCAAAAAATGTAGAAGCCCCCCTCGTGCAAAAACAAGCATCTGAAATCCAATTTTCGCCTATTTAAATAATTTGGGGGGCTTCCTTCGGACCTACAGAGCAGTGGCGGCCATATTGGTTTTATAGGCATACCCTATGCCAAATCGATGCAAGGTATAGAGGATAGGACTCAGACCTAAGCATCAGTCATCTTGCATCCATATTGTAAGCAGATGACCTTTGACCCCGACAATGACCTGTGACCATGACCTTTGACCTGGAAAATACAAAATAAAAAATCGCAAAAAATACCCCAAAATATTGCGAAAAATTCCAAAAACATATTGTCAAAATTAAATAATTAATATTAGTAAAAAAAAATGGTTGAAAAACTATTTTAAAACATATAAATTATTTTTTTTTAACTTTTTCCAACACCGCCATTAATCCATTCGTTCCATCCCCAGCAGACGACTGACTCCCTCGCACCCACTCCGCTCACCAATACTCATTCCCCCATCCTGATTTTTTTTCGTTAATTTGTTTATTTATAATTGGTAGGCGACCACCATCTTTGTGGGTGACACCATTTTGGTATGCATTACTTGCCTACTATCTTGGTAGCCAATGCCATTAGTAATTGAACTTTAACCTGTGACCCATGACCCCTGAACCCTAACCTTGACACCATGACCTTGAAAACAAAAACTCAAGAAAAAGTCCATAAAATTCAACAAGTGTAATACACTACAGACTACTACACCATATTAGATGCAGACTACCTGATAATTGACCCCATGACCTTGAATGACCTTGAAAACAAAAACTCGGGGGAAAATTATAAAAAAATTCGGGGAACATATAACATTAGACCCCCTTCCCTTGCTAACCCCCACCACCCTTACTCATCTTCACACTTCTCCCTGCCTGCCAGCTACAATCAAGTGACAACTAGGTGATTAACTGGTCGGTGAGTGGCTAATTGGTGTTCGCGATACAATTGGTTCAACGTCAATATGATGTCATAGGGCTTGCTTACGTGTATATAAACAGTAGGGAGGTCAGCTGAGAGGCTTAGTTTGACAGCAGCTCCTGTGAAAGGTGGATCGCCTTGGCTAGCTCGTGCCTATTCGCATCAAAGTCTTATTCTACATCTGCGATGTCTTCCAGTACTCCAGAGCTAATGGTAGCTACAACAGTGTCATCGAATTTTTCAGACATGACGCCGACAGCACCAGCGACTTCTTCGGGCGGGTCACCTACAGGAGTTCAACCATCGACGACTTCGTCAAGGCTTCGTTGCTGTTACTGTGAAAATATATTTGCCTACAGCCATGGTGCGAGGAAGCATAAGAATTTCTTGTGTGAAGGGTCCTTCCTGTGTAATGCAACAATGTGTTAAGTGCAAACGACTGCTCAAACGAGGTGATAAGCTGAAGAGTCCTATCAACAACTGTAAAGGTAGAGTTCCTGTAGCTAAGAAACGTTCTGTACTAGTTATTGGTGATACCACATCGAATGGATTCTACCTAAAAAATTCAGAATTCAAGGGCATTTTAAAAGAATATGTAATTGGAAATAACTTTGGTGGTACGAAAGACATATTTACATGCCTAGACCACGTTAAGCAAAGGATAATCAATCAATTAACTAAGGAAGTCGAAGAAGGTCCCATGAAGTATAATGTTTGGCTGCAATGTATCTAAGAAAAGCCTCAACCTCTTGATGAAGAAATCAGCCGGCGGGCATTCAAGACTGAAAATCAAGCATTGTAAAATGTTGATAGCATTCCAGGATCTGTAGAGGCCCTGAAAGAAAAACTTTGTCGTGAAGAACAAGAATATGTGGAAAAGGGTTCTGGTTGAATGCTTGTTCACGTAGATTTTCTTGAGCTGCGTATAAGCAGATTATATTCACTACATGAAAAGTGAGCTTATTGCTGGAAATACTTCAGATGAATGTATGGAAACTATAGAGATTCTGTTTTTTATGCCTGTAGTCTGATGTACATAAAAATATATGTTTTTTCAATGAATAAACGAAAGCGTTTTATTTCTCGCTAGTGTCGATGTACCTTCTCTTAGCATGCCTACTTTCCCTGATATCAGGACTATGATGGCCTTGGTTTTCAGATCTGTCACTAAAAGCCAATACTGCAAGGGAGCATAGTAATAAAAAAATCAAATGATGTGTCAAATTATAATGTTATTACTTAAATATTTTCTGCAATGGTCTATCACTGTATGTGCATAATCAATGATATATGTTGAAATTAAGTGTACAGAAAATTAGAGCGTGGGTTAGTATTGTAATGCATTATAAGCAGGTCGGATGCAACAGATTTAGAGCGAGGAGGGAAAAGGTTGAGGCGGGCATGCTGAGCAAGAGTAGTGTGGAAAGAGGTGTTGGTCAGCAGGCAGGGAGAAGCGTGAAGATGAGTGGGGGTGGTGGAGGGGTTAGCAAGGGAAGTTATATGTTCCCCGAATTTTTTTATAATTTTCCAACGAGTTTTTATTTGCTAGGTCATTCAAGGTCATGGGGTCAATGATTAGATAGTCTGGATCTAATATGGTGTAGTAGTCTGTAGTGTATTATAGTTGCTGAATTTTATGGATTTTTCAAGTGTTTTGATTTTCAAGGTCGTTCTAGGTCATGGGGTGAAGGTCGAGATAGTCTTCATATAGTGTGGTGGTTGTAGTCTGCAATGTATTATGCTTGCTGACAAATGTGTTTTCTCTCGAGATTTTTTCAAGGTCATGGGGTCAAGGTTAGGAGTCAGGGGTCATGGGTCACAGGTTAAAGTTCAATTACTAATGGGCATTGGCTTCCAAGATGGCAGACAAGTGATGTATACCAAGATGGTGGTCACCCACCAAGATGATGGTCGCCTACCAGTTATGTATAAACAAATGACTAACGAAAAAAATCAGGTTGGGGGAATGAGTATTGGTGAGGGGAGTGGGTGCGAGGGAGACAGTGGTCTGCCGGGGATGGAACGAATGGATTAATGGTGGTGTTGGGAAATGTAACTAAAAATATTAATTGATATGTTTTTAAAATAGTTTTTTTAATAATTGTTTATAATTTATAATAATTTAATGTTAATAATATATATTTTGGAATTTTTTTTGCAATATTTTGGATTTTTAAAATTTTGCATTTTAAATGTCAAAGGTAAAGGTCACTGGTCATGGTCGGGGTCAAATGTCATATGCATACAATATGGATGCAAGATGACTGATACTTAGGCCTGAGTCCTATCCTCTACATTTTGTATCGATTTGGCATAGGGTATGCCTATAGAACCAATTTGGCCGACACTGCTCTGTAGATCCGAAGGAAGCCCCCCAAATTATTTAAATTGACGAAAGTTGGATTTCAGGGGTTTGTTTTTGCACGAGAGGGTCTTCTACCATTTTTGGGGGCTTGAAACTTTTTTTGAAGGGGAAAGAAGGGAAATTTGTAAGGAAAAAAGGGAAATTTTCAGTGAAAAATGGAAAAAATGGCGGCCGGGTGACGTAAAAAGATGGCTGCCGGGCGGATCCTGGCTCCTGTGCCAGACGCCGATGGCCCCAACTCATCATAATCATACTACTGGAGCCATGCCAGAATGAAGTGGTGGGGGAAAACGGGAGATAATCGAAAAAAGCCCTCCGACGAACGGCATATTTCTGCACGATTCCCACTTGCGTAAATCCAGAGTGAACCGGCCGGGTATTGAATACAGTTCGCCGTGGTGGGTGGCGAGCAGTCTAACCACTACACCACCGTGGTCCTGTAAACATGAAGGATCGATAGGTTAGTTAATACAATTTTAACTATTAATGTATCCCACTCTGTTTGTGGAACAGCACATTTAGTTATTTTATGCAGAGCATTTCTTGTCACATTCTCTCGTTCAGCTAGTTTGCATAGCTACCGGTAGGTAGCATGCACATTGCTGAGCAGTGGTTAATCAGTCTGCCTCTAGAATGCGTGTGTTGACGTCTTGGCGGTTGGCTGGTAAAGTTATTATGTATTGATGAGGACATTTATTTCTTGTTGCAAGGAACAATTGTTAACGATAAGACGTGTTTGTAAAGTGATGCGAATGAAGTATTTACAGGTCATTATGAGTAAAAGAGTTTATATTCTTTTTAATTAGAGTTGCCAGTAGTGAACATACTCTATTTCCGAAAATCCGTCAAAGGAAGGCTGCAAACCCACCCGTCCAAACTACATTAACGTAAAAGAAAACTGCGACATCCTAAAGAGTGATATCCAGTCGGATGTAGGTACAGTAGTTGCATGCTAAGGAGCGTATTTAAACTTATGAATGTTTCAAGAACATCGGCCAGCATATGGTCTCTGTTAAATCGTTGCACCGTGTACATCAACACGTCAGGCATACTGCCTGTGTGCGCCTGGAAGGGTGAATGCTGTGTACGCATGTAGCAGTCTAGCTATTGCCATGTCTCGAAGACGGTTACGTGCCCCTGTTGTGCACATACAGTCATTTGAGTGTTGCCGCATCATGGGACTTTGCGAGGCGGGATGGACATATCAACAGACTACTGCACATGTTGGTCATGATTCAATCGTAGTGGGCAATGTTATCAACGATGGTCATTAGAACAGGCCCAAACCCGTGGGCCAGGTTCGGGACGACAACTTAGTAAAGATGCACGTCGAGATCTGCGCATTGTTAAGTCAGCACAGGCAGATTGTAACGCATCCACAACAGAGAACAGAGCGAATGTGGCACCATGGATGTCCACACGTACTACTGGGAACCAAATACTTGCAGCAGGACTATGAGCACGTGTGCTGCCTTTAGCCAGACTTCCCATTTAGCCACAACACTGTAATGCACGTTTCCTGTGTTTACTGATAAGAGCAAGTTCTTCTTTCATGCTAGTGATGACTGTTTATGGGTGCGACGTTGACCTCTGGGCCCGAAGGATCCTCAGACCTCTATCATATTGAAAATGTATAGGACATGATGGGACGACGTCGATGGACTAATCTGTAGAGCCTGCTATTAACTTTGCACAATGGCGACAACAGGTGCAAGAGGCTTGGAAAAATATACCTCAGGATGATATCTACGATCGTCTACATGCTAGAATATACATACACCAGTGTTGATGCCCGAGAGGGAGTATACTGTATATTGATGTGGTGCTAAGCACATTCAGTAATTGTCTTCTATTGCTTTGTTTCTTCTGTATTGTTGATCATATAATCTCGTTAAGCTATATTACCTCTAGGGTGCGTCGTGAATAAAGCGATACACAGCCATCGTTCTGCAATTTCTTCCCTATCAGTGTAGAAACTTGGCATAAGTCGAGCAGTCTTGGGTTATTTTGGGAGGCATTCAATCATTACTCAAAATGAATTGCCTCAGCTCGTCTTTGAGATACAACAAGTGTCTCTGAATACATTGTTTTAGTATGCTGAAAACTGTTCGCGAGTAGAGCGTTTTGCGAAATAGTTGTTTCTTTAGGGGGTTGTTTATTTTTCGTTACAGTGTTACACTATTATGATCATTTAACTTATTGATGAAAATAATTTAAAGATAACAAACAAATTTTGTACTTCCCATGTGCCACAGGATTATAAAAAACAATTACTCAGCTGTATTTGTATGTGGCACGCTGTTTAACTCTTCCAGTAAATCGTTACACGATAGGAAAAGCGCTCTGGTGGTGGCAGTGTACCTTATCAGGCAGTAAGGCCGGTATTGGTTTTTTATATGTGACATCGAGCGACACATATAAGGTTAATTTTATCCCATACATACCATTACAACATGCACAACATTGTTCCTTCTTCCCCCCCCAAGCTTGTTCTGGGATTCACTATCGGGTTGAAGGTACTGCGAAAATCCGCTGTGATATACTAAAGGAGATAGTTCACGTTATTAACTTCTGAGTAAGTTTCAGGTCTCTAGCGATTTCGATTTCCATAAACTTTGGAATTGGCACACGCGAGCAGAAAGTTATACTGTCCTATGGGGCAGCCTAGCGTTATTACTGTCAGTGCACAAAACGACAGTTTACACTTGTTAAGTCCACCTGAATAACTACCGCTATTAGATAAGACAAAATTCGACATTGTTTTGTCGTTATAACCGCAATAACTTCTCTCTGAAAGTTTTTTTTAGTGTGCTCTTGAGTGGTGAATAATGCGTATTAGCTGTTCACAGTTACTTCCAACTTTTCTGAAGCCCTGTTTAAGTTCTATTTGCAGGATATTTCTCCGCTTCGTATAAAAAACGCTTAACCAAGTATAGACAATCACACTTAATGGGCCACACACCAAATTCGTGAGTACTTGACGCAATATTGTTATGCATAATAACTAGTTTTTACTAGGCGTTACCAACACACCTATTTACCCCCTGTTTTGATTCGTAATAACTATAAGTAAAATGTGATAATTTATAAATTGACTATAAGTAACAGTTCAATTAAACTCAAAATAGAGTACTTTTATATTAACATATGTATAAAATGCTTGCAATACGTGCCACATTTACGAAACAACAGAGCACTTATATGGGGTGTTTTTTTCAAATGTTTGATTCAAAAAGTGTAAAGAAACCGCGAATAGACAATAGCTGGTACCTCACCGCTCCGTGAGTTTGAGTCGTCGTAGTGAGTTAGTTATATCTCTGCTAGATGGTCATTGGTTCCTTTTGCATTGTTATGGTGACGTGGGCAGACCTTAGTTCAGCGGCCCGCCTGAATGTGCCATCTCACACAGGAGTGTAATCAGGCCAGAGCGGGCAGCAGATTCCACAGGGACGTTATTGCTCAAGCCTGCTGGATAGAATAGCAATAATCCTCTCCGCTGAACTGGAAACCAGGGCATGATTGCAGCGAGGTCCAGAGACAATACTGGCCAACGGAACACCTTGAACAAGGTATTTTCTCTACATGACGCTTGCTGAGTAAGTTGGACCAGGGAGCCGCCAGGAAAACTTCCGTAACCGCAAGACCGTATCAACCTCCGTCCTCTAAACTAAGGTGGGCACATCGTTGCTCAATATTCGTTTGGTAATCATAGGCTACCCCGCATAATTGTTACTGGTTGTAACTGTTTGTTAAATTATATTTAATTATACTACTCGTAACTGGCATTTCCCTACATTTAAGTCCCTCAAATTTCTTGAGCACTTGTTTACTAGCTAGCCCCTAACATTAGAGTATAGTTGGTAAACGCTTTTCACGATAAAGTGAGCACTTTAGAAATGAACATTAGAGAAAAGTCACTAACCCTGCATCCATTTATTTTAATGGGCGTACTGAGTGACATTCGCCCAGTAAAGTTGGTAACGATGTATATAGAGTAGTTACATTTCTTAACGTCGAATAAAAAGTGTTTGGATATAATTTTTGAGAACTTAAAAACTATTTCTTTTGATTTCTGTTTTTTTTTATGCCTCGAAGTGTAAAAATGGGCAGATTTGTAAAGTATTTACTTTCTTAATAATTTCACAATTCATTTTACATAGGACGGAGGAATACACAGCGGGTTTACAAGCAGATCTTAATCAGGGCTATCATTAGTGCTCATTTTCCGTGAACGGGCTATAATGACGATAACTTTGAAAAACATCAAATTATCAAAACATTACAGCGTGCATCGAGAATGTACATTTGCGACCAAGCAGCCATGATACGTAGCAAGCTCGCTGACCTACGCACTGGTGTCCTTGCGTGTATCAGGTTCTAAACGATACTTGCTAAAAATGATTTGTTTACGAATATTAACCAATGAAACGCAATAAGTATAAGAAAGTTCGGATAAAGCAGTTGGTTCTTATTCCTCTGCATCACTGCACTCGCTGAATATAATACAGTTTTCCACCCTTTTGTCGTCCACTTTTTGTTTGACGACATTCAAACAAACCGATTCAACTGTAGGCATAATAACAATGGATTACTAAAAATGTTTGCGCAGTGAAGTTAAAAGTCAGCAAGTATTCGCAGAATTCTTCACACGAAAAGTATTCTCCAGCTTCAAATTTTCCTTGAAACAAAAATAAATGGACTACGTAACACATTGCGAATCACGGTTGTGGAGGAGAAGCAATGCATTTGAGAGTTCTAAACAACAGTGTCAGCAGTCATTGGGAAATTAGGTGGCGCCATGTCATTAAACAGCAAGTGTGTGTTTCCCGTGGTTGTTTATCGACTGCTGTCACCCGCCTAATGTCCATAGATGGCGGATATCAAATCAGGCTAGCTTCATTCATGAATTTATAGTTTCATCTCACGCAGTTTATGACATTTTGCAAATAACTACACCTCTTAATAATCACGTTAGGTCGTACTATATTTTTCACCGCATTATCCGTGATGATTCATCTCTCAAAGTTTGCAGCTTGAGTTCTGGATAATACTGTATAAGTATTACGTTGTGATACGAAAATACTCTTGGGGTAAGTTATGCGTAGCCTTGCGTCTCAAAAACAATAGAATATCGGCACAAATTATTTTTAAAGCCTTGACTTATTCTATTGTTGCCTGCTATGGTTTGACACTCGTGATAGCTGGGATACACGAAGTTCAGAAGGTAAAATTCCGGCGCATACATACAAAACAGTCTCAAATGTGTTAATGTGTGTTCGAAGTGAGACAATTCTAATTCCTATCATTTACTAGTAAGAACTTAGTTTGTGAAAAAATTTACACAGGATTATGGAGCATTTGGCAGAGTCATACTTTCCTGCGCTTCCAGTCTATGTTGTAGTGTTAAAATAAGACCAAGAAAAATGGATTATCCTGACTGCTGGCATTAAACGCGCGTACACCCAAAAACGAAGAACGATTTTTACTGACGTAGCATGAAAGGAAGAAAAATATTTTGTACGTGTTAATGTCAGCCGTAGGCTAAAGATGATACAAACCGATTTTATCATCTGTCACGAGCACCAGAATTGAAATATTCTTTTCGCTTCAAAAGGCGTCTGATTGGCTAGTCTGCTGATCTCATAAGGATCTTTGCTCTTATTAAATTGAAGTTATACCTGCTACACTCAGTTAAGACACGACAGGAAATCCTGGGATCTGTTAGATCTCACAAGTATTTCTCCTCGTAAAAGTAATGTTTGTATCACAAAAGTAAACACACGCCAAATTAGATATTGTTATTATTCACTGTACACACACACGTAAACAAATAATATTTCACAACTCATTTTATATCAACTTTGGTAACGTTTTCCCCTAATTGCGCAAATGTAATCAATCTACCCTTAGCTCGTGACGCAGACCTGACTGCCGAACCGCTTCACAGCAGCGTTCAACTTTTTAGGCTCTCGCCGACATGGCCTGTGTTTACGAAAGGGCTCCCCCCCCCCCCCTGTTCTCCCAGCCACTGAAACGCCCAGGGTTTCCTAATTACCTGCGCGGCAATTAAGACGCCCGGTCACGTCCAGGCGATCCGCTCATTGACATGTGTGCGGCGCGCCCAGGCGCCAGGAAGTGCTGCCAACATTGCGATATTTGCAGCTGGAAACGTCCACGAATACCGTTTCTGTCCGCCCGCCTCGACTACGCCGGATACATAACACACAAGACAATAAAACATTTCGGCTGGGAAGTAGTAGCGAGCGGAAGCCTAGTAGTTCAAATGTAACATTCGCAACGTTCATTGTAAAAATATTGTTACAAGGGGGCGCATCCGAGTTCGTGAGGGATGGAGGTCTGAACATATTTAAAAGAACTAAATTAAATTTCCTTAATTTATTTATAATGCTAAAAACTGTTCGCGATAAAGTAAGCACTTTTGAAATCAACCTTAGAAAAACGTCACTGCCCCTGCCTGCATATCTTTTGACGGGCACATTGAGAGACATGCGCCCAGTAAAGTTGGTAACGATAGATGGGAAGTAGTTCCGTATCATAACATCGAATAAAAAGTGTTAGGCAACCATTTCTGATAACTTAAATTATTCCTTTCGCTTTCTGTGTAATTTAATGAGTCTAAGTGTAAAAATGAGCAGATTTGTTGAATAATTACTCTTCTAATAATTTCACAGATTAACTTGACCAATGCATGAATAAAGTGACCAGGCCCATGGCAATGTTATTTTTACATAAGGCGGAAGTATACGGAATGTGTGTACAAGTAGATCTTTAGCAGTGTTTTTAAAAGTACTCACTTTACCTTGAACAGCCTTTATTAATATTCACGTCTATTATGTACAGCATTAAACTAACTGTTTCCACTATTATTGCGATTCTCAGTGAGTGCAATATTTAATGTCTATATCAATATTAATTAAAGTCCTTATACTTCATACTCATTATTTGCACATATTCAATCTGTCTATCTAAGTGTCTGTCATTCACGCATCCAGTTCAATAGTCCCGTCAGGCAGTCTCTCTCGCCACTGTAGCAATGCTCGCAGTCCGCAGACTTCACTCACGCTGTTCACTCTCGCCGCCACTAGTAGCATTGCTGGCTCGTCCCTTCGCACACCTGGCGCTTAGTCGGCTCGGAGGCCATTCGCGGCCAATCCAGAAGGTTCCCAGCAACCCAAGTTTCGCTGAGAGGTTAGGGCGATGATTAGAACATTCTTGAAACGATAACCCTGGAAATCCAGTCTACTCAAGCAAGGTAGCGCACAAGTCCCGATATCACAGGAAATCCTAAGTCGTGAGGTTAGGACGATGCCTAGAACATTCTTATAACGATAACTCTAGAAATTCAATCCACTCTAGGACGGCAGCGCACGAGTCCCTATAACACACCGGAGATTCTAAGTCTTGAAGTTGCCAGTACCCCAGATAGTGTATTGTTTGTATCAGTGACGCCCATAGTCTGTGGGCTGCATTTCAGTTGTCCCTCCCTATTCTGGATCTGTTACTTTCACTCCAAAGAACATGTACACACATGTGTAGCGTCTACTGGAAACTCTTTTCTCAAAGCCTGCTCCTCAAACAAAGAGAGGGGTGGGGAATGTCAAAAAACTGCACTTCGTCGTCGCCAGAGTATTTTTCGATTTTGTATGACAATACAAGCTGTCTAACGTGAAAGGAAAGTTAGTTCCGCCGAAATAACAGTTTGTTCTAGACTTGTAAAATTCGAGTTTTGGTTTGATAACTGGTACAATTAGAACCACATACAGTATAGAATCACATGCACCTCATGTATACAGATATAACTAAATATCTAGTTAAGTACTTTTAAAACAAAGTTTGGAAAAGAATGTTAATCACATTTGGCGAATGTTCATGTAACATTTGGTTCTGTATTGAAACTTGCTCTAGGTCCAATTCGTATTTTAGTGTATTTTAAACGTAAATGTTGGCAGCCTCTTTTGTAGGCCATTAGAATTTGCTACTAGAATGTGGCAGGTCAAGTAACAACGCCACATCATGGTTATAGGCATAGCATGAGCCATTTCGCGGCCCAGTCGAAGCATAGCAATCCGACGGTTTATAACATTAGACTTGTCGAGCAGCGACTTAAATGGTATGGCAAGTTAACGCCAGAAGTAGCGATCACAATTCGGCGATGGTGTGGTCTTGAAGTCTGATTTCTGAGGCCAGACGTTCGGGTGACTGGCCGCGGGCGTGTATCTACAGAGTTGTATACAGGATGTACAACTGTGCCCGACAGCTGGGACTTTTAAATATGGGGTAAAGGCAGGCTGAAAACAAACTACGTATATACATCTGTTGTTTTGGTAGTAAGCTGGACGATGCAGTGTTGAACGTTACTTGAATGCTGCAGTCCCGCAACTGGCCGTGCCATCTGATGTCATGACTACCTGTTTGACCTTCAGGCCATGTTTGACTGCGGTACCGCATTCCATTACAAGATTGTCCGCACCGGTTGTAAACTTGCCACTACAGGAGCAAGTTACTTCTACGTCGTCTTTAGTTTAACTTCAGGCAGACTGTCTTAGGTCGGGTTAGGTTTTGTTGTTAATGTAACTTGAAAGTAACACACATCTGTAGTCACAAGTACAGCCACATACAGATACATACAGTGACTTACGCATTTACTCACATACATAATTATGTGCATAGGCGTGTGTGTGTGTGTATATATATATATATATATATATATATATATGTAATTTCTAATTTCGTATTTCATTCTCTTGTACTGCTTTACTTTCTTCGTTATAATTATTATTTTAGTGATGTTTTGAATAAGGTTTTTCTGTATGAATTGATTTAGTATTGTGATTTAAGTTCATTAGTGTTTGTTTCACAATCGTTCATAAAAATTTAGGTTACGATAATCTGAAACAGTCCTAATCGTCATTTTGTGTATGTGTAGTGAACTAGGCAATGGTGTTGTAATATTGGCTAGACATGTACCTCGCTGAAGAGGGCGTGGCCATGTAAGCTAGATGTGTCGTAGCAAAAACTCTCTCCATTAAGTGTAAATATCCTGACACGAGTACTTCCAGTAATGTTGGCACCAAGGTAAGAAAATGCAGATAAATGTATCTGGACTTCGTGATATTTAAATTAGCAGCTATTGAACTTGATTGCAGTTAATTTCTTTTAGTTGTATATGCATCAAAGAGAGAATTGTCTTAAAGCAACATTTTTACCTTTGTAACTATTTAATAGTATCAGTCCACACGGATACTAGCCACTAAGGTAGATAGCGGGGTCAATTTGTACGTGAAGGAAGGATATACAATTGATCGAAAGAAGTAATAAAGCAATTCTAACTGACAGCGAAAAGCCTAATGTCACCGAAACCAATATTGAACAGCTGTAAAGAAAATTATTCTGTTGAATTCTGGCAATGAAATTAGGCTTGAAATTGGGCGCTTACTATTTTTATTCACGCTTGAATTTCTCGGTTAGCTATCGCGCTCGTCAAGAGAACATTTTGCTCCGACACTTTGAAAGTTTAAATGGACTGTGTCCTTTATCAAGCATAATTCCAAAAATTGTCACCACGAATATGGCGTCCTATTTTTTCTAAAATTGTAAACTATGTTTGATAATTGGCACAGTCTATTTAACTTCTCAGAGCAATCTAATTATAACGCTGCCAATAAACTTCAAGGTAGTTACCCTGCAGGATCCTTAAAAAGTCGAGGCAGAATTTCGAAAGCAAATCTCCCATAATACCCAATGATCTCGTTCTGGGAGGGTTGATGAAGAGGCCAAGACTGGCTTCAGCCGAAAATATTGATGGACGGTTACGGCAACCGGCTCCGATCAGGGCTAACAACATCCGACGCTGCTTCAAGTCGCATTGTCATTAAACAAATTGTTTTGTGGTGAGTATGGAGGTGTTTGTGTTAGTTACAAGGGTGTCCTTTTTTCAATCTAAGTTTTAAAATATGTGGTAACTAAAATATCTGTATCAACACCACTCGGCATTCAGTGAGGTTTGTGCAGCCTGAACATCCGGCATCCGGTAGTCCACGAGACAGTTTTCCTCTGAGTGGCAATTTTAAAGCGGTCCAAACACACGCGAGTCTGGTTCGACCCGGGTTGCAATTGCCTTTGCTCGTACGCGTGTGGGATATGAAGAGCCGGGCTCAGGGTCCGCCCAGCCGAGGCCAACATAGCTCGACAGAGCCTTCGGGGCGGCTCGACTCGGCTCGGCGCTGGCTCTCCATTGACTCATAAGTGAGTGGTGAGTCTGGACCAATAGAATTGTAACTTATTGTTTTGTTTGTAACGTAACTGCAGAAGATGTCGACCTCCACGGCAAACAACGTCTTCACCATACATTCTGAAAGTAGTTTTGTAGACATCAGAACTATCATCTGTAATGCAGTTGAGTAAATTGAAATGTATCTATCAAGCAACCAATTCTTTGACCATAGTCTCCTCTTTCGACTTCTTGTCCTCGCGAACACGGCAAATTCGCCTAAAGGCTGTTCACGATAAAGCACTTTTGAAATCAACTTTAGAAAAATGTCACTGCCCATACCTGCATATATTTTAACGGGCGCACTGGGTGATATGTACCCATTAAAGTTGGTAATGATGGATGGGAAAAAGTTCCATACCATAAAGTCAAATAAATAGTGTTAGGTAACCATTTGTGCAAACTGATATTATTTATTTTTTCTCTATTTTTTTTAATGCGTCTAGGTATAGGAATGATCAGATTTGTAACATATTTACTTTTGTAATAATTCACAGTTTCACTTGACCGACGCATGAATAAAGTGATGGGGCTTATATAAATGTTAGTTTTACATAAGATGGAGGAATATTCAACGTGCGTACAAGTAGATCTTAAGCACGGCTTTCAAAGTGCCCATTTTACCGTGAACAGCGTATAGAAAGATTCCTGCAGTTACAACTTGTTTCGATCAGCTCATATTGGATAGTGAAGTGTATGAGCAAACTTCAGAGTCTGCTTCTCTAGTGTCTAGCGTGTGATCAAACTTATCTGAAATTTGTTTTCGCTAGCCAGACTCGTACGTTTGACTGGAGCCGCGGTGTTGTAGTGGTTAGACTACCTGCCTTCCACCAAGGCGAACCTGGTTCGATTCCCGGCGGGGTCACTACCGGGTTTTCCTCATGTGGGAATTGTGCCGGACGATGCCGCTGGTCGGCGGGTTTTAGCTTCTTACACAATATAAAACTTTAGCATTTGACTTTACATTTCCTTTCATTTTGCGAAACCACCAATACACAATACAATTGTAAAGTCAGAGTTCAGACAATTGAAAATCGGTTCTGCGAGCTTCGTAAAAATGTGTATCTTTTTATGAAAATATTTATGAAATTATCCAGGAATGCATTTTACGTGCGTTTTTTTTAAGTAGGCTTAAAATTTATATTAAAAGCGTATTTCAAAACAAAAAACTCACTTGTTGAATTTATTATGTCAATTGATGTATTTTCTCTCCACATTATATTAGTCTGCCATTTATTTCATTTAAGACGAGCTTTGTTTAATAAACCGAGATTAAAATCGCCCTACAATAAAATAACACACTTTCCACATAACCTCTGTTAGATTATCGGCAAAATGGCTGCTTGATTTTGACTTTAAATTTCGACTTTTCGAAATCGTAAAGTCAAGAGTGCTTGACTTTACCTTTGGCAGTTCCATTGTGTCAAGCTCCATAAGAAATATGTCGGAAAGCAAACGTAATGTCAAACCGTAAAGTCAAATGTTAAAGTTTTCAATTGTGTAAGGGCCTTTTCTCGGGGATTTCCCGTTCCCCCGCCCTCACATTCCGGCGTTTTACATAACATCGCTTCACTCTGGTCGGCTCTCAAGATCTCTACGTTAAGTGACGCCCAAATATCTTCCCTCACTCGCTCGTGCGCCTGGCGAAAGTGTTGTGAGAGTGGCGAGCTGGACCGACTCGCACGGCTGCGTCGTCGCCGTCGGGTCGCGTGTGGTCGCCAGCCCGGGAGAAGTAACACCTTCACCGGAACTGTTCTGTTTGCTGGATCACGTGTACATGCCGCCCGATCCGCCTCCTGCAGCCGTTATGTCAGGCTCAGCTTTCCGTGATGCTTCCTGCCAACACTCGTATAGTAAGGGTGGCTGAGTTGGTTAGTCTGCTCGCCTCCCACCAAGGCGATCCGGGCTCAATCCCCGGCCTGGTGTAGAGCTGCTACCTTAAGTCTACTCTTTACTCCTGTTCAAACACTAATCTACTTGTATGCCAAACACTGTATGACTCAATATACAGTTAAGTGGGCTGGCAATAGCTCAGACTCTAATTAACGTAGGCGACACAGAGGATTATAAAAACACTCCACATTTATTAACTCCGAAATATACAATAATCTTTCGTAAAGATTTGCCATCTGGAATATACAGTACAAAGCTCTATAATTACTTTACTATATTTACTAATGACGATTACTGAAACCTCACAATCGTGTTCCTAGCCTTATAGTCGATGTCATCGCTAGTGACTTTAATTTATGTTGCGGCTTCTTACAACCTAGACTGCACCGTAGTGTATAAGTTGTCTTACCACTGTTCGGGTATGACGATGTAGGCAGAGCTTCTCTAGCCCTGTATCTGGAAGGCGGTAGTCGTGTAGTCTCCACTGGACTCCTTCACCTGGGTCGCAGCCCTCTGCAGCCGTGCGCCCCGAAACCTCCGTCGGGAGGCAGATACCTCAAGTGCAACGCGATATATTGACTTCTGAGAAAGTGTGGGGGGGGGGGGGGGGGCTACTGGCTCCCCATTTATGTGCAGGGTTTTGTAAACCACCTTGCCGCTTGCTTACTGAAACGTCTTAATAAGGTGGGGCGGCTGGTTCACTATACGGGCCATCGGATTTTCACAATTGGGAATCGTGCCGGACGATGCCGTTGGCCGGCGGGTTTTCTCGGGATCTCCCGTTCCCCCTCCCCCTTTCATTCCGGTGCTGCTTCATACTCAATTCAATCACCCTCAGCGACTCTCAAGACATCGCTTTTAACATCAGTCCAAATATCTTTACTCGCTCATGTAGTAAGTTTAGAAATGTAATTAAAAACTGCTTTCCGCCTGCCAGTTCTTCAGTTTGGCTCGGGATGCAGAGGTGTGGTGCGTGTGTGCATGTAAGAAGACGCGATAACTCAAGTGTTATCTGTAATGCACAAGCTGAAAACATCGCCTACGGTAGAGCAGCCTAGTATATTTAATATTTAACTGATGTGTTACACGAAGTAGTAAGTGTTAGGTAAATTACGTTTCTGGGCGTCTTGCATACTTGCACGAGGTGTCTCAATTCTGAAGAAATACGTTACATTCGTACAAGTGCTAGTGTTTTAGATAGTCCCCTCGCAAACGTATAATACTGCGCTGGTTTCTGCTGATACATTATGTTTACTAGAATTCTCTTGTTTGCGTCCTCTTCGTGCCTATAATTAACCAAACCTATTATTTGTATTTTATCTTCTGTAGTGATGGTGGAATTTTAATGTAATACATACAAGTAAATAAAAAGTGTATCATAAATACGGTACTATACATTACCTAAACCAAACTAGACGGTTCCTATCAGTGTAACTGTGCACGTGTATATTTTCAACATAGGCTAATAGCTCATCGCTATCTCCAATGAGCTGCTGCGTCAACAGTATGTAGGTATAATCCGCATGTTAAATTTCTTCAAAAATGTGCGCTAGTTAATATTAAGATATTTACATTAGCTTAGAGAAAATACAAAATAAAGACTGTTTAATTAATTTAGACATAATTGACATCAATTGTCTGCAAGTGCAACAACCTCTATGTGTAAAATGGCGCGTACCAACGGACTGTTTACTCACTCATATACACACAGCCCAACTCACTGGACGCAAAAGCATACATATTTAGGTATGGCTTCCCCTTAAGGTGCAGGCATCCCTTGGAGGGTGAAGAGGGATAAAATGTGTTTTTGAGGACTCCTTAATAGCCCGATGAGTTTTCGTTACGCTCTTCACTTTAGAATTTTGGCAATATAAATACTTAAAAGCTAGTGTCAGGAATGTTCTAAATACAAGTAAATCCCCAAGAAAATGAAAAAGATTTGAATATATTTTCGATAATATCTTACCTACATTAGGTACATCTTTTCCATGTCTGTGACATTCAAACCAACATACTTCTAATATTAACATTGAAATAAAGTACTATGAGTTATTGCAAAATATATTTTAAAATTACGTTATGAAATGTTTTCACCATTTTTAAAGATTTCTAGAAATAAGAAAATTTCTGCCCTGTTTCGATTTGTAGCAGTGCAAAATAAATTTTACTTAGCATACTTTGAAATGAATTAAAAAATAAACTTCCATGCGTCCTTGTTAAATCTTCTGTACTTTATTTGTACTGATTTTTACATGCAATGCTGGAAACATTGAGATCTCAATTATTTTTTTATGCGTGTTGAAAGGACTTACAAGTAATGGTACAAATACAAAATAATAATTAATTTGGGGAGCAGCAGATACAGCGGGCTGCCTTCCGGAACAGAGGAACAAATGCAGTAGGTGCAGGAAATGTGTCGCGACACACACAGTAGTGTGTGATGTACGTAGCTGCGCGCTGTCAGCCGAGTCAGTAAACACTGGGTGATTGTGTGACGTGCCATAACGAGCAGGCCCATCAAGCGTAAGTAAGCACCATAGTTCAAGCGCCACATAAACATCAGTTCAACTGTAGTTTAATGGTCCTCGCAAGAGAGAGCAATCAAGATTACGCTTTATCTTTCCAAGCGTACGCTTCCTGCTCAACTGGTTATGACCGTCGAACTAATCAAAAACTATACATTATTTTTACTTCCACGTTAAAAAAAAAAAGTATCCAGCTTGAAAAATACCTGTTTATTAAGTATTTTCTTAAAATTAAACAATAAAATTAAAAATATAAAAATGGAAAAATTAAATTTTTGCTTTTGCGATAGAGCTGCAGACGCACGGAATGTTAGACAAATTTACATGTTTCAAATCAAATGATCATAATTTTCATCTCAGATCAAAGAACCAGAACGGATTTAACCGAGAAATAAGCGAATGCAGAACTTGGCTGGTGGAAATAATTTTCTTAACTTTCCTGTAGTATGCGTTTTTTTCTTTGTATGTTTGGGTATCTGTGCGCCTAAGCGGATACCCCGATTCTTCCGGTCAAAATCGCGTGTCGGTATGGTATCTCAGTAAATGAAAAATTACTGTTGATTAGTAATAAAATTATATCTTCTTAAATTGCATGCTCTTTTTTTTTAAACCCTCATTTATAATTTATTTTAACCTCTGAAAAAAATAAGTTTCTTATTCCGTATTTTCTATGTCTATGTCACATACAAGGTGTCTTTGAATAACATGCCAGAATTAAAACCACAGCATCTGTGGACTAATATAAACAACGAATCATAGTACAAAGAAATATATGAAAGGTCACCCAATACATTTAAATTCTAATTGAAGATAGCAAAATCGCGCCGGAAGTCCGCAACTTCAAATATGTGCGTGCACATCAAGTTGCATATAACGAAGACAAACGGAACTGGTGCGTCATGTGGCGAACGCCTGTACATAGGCAACTTTGAACTACATGCAGATCCAAAGTCGTCAATACTGCTGTTTGCGTGTTGTTGGAAGTAAAATGCAATCACTTCTGGCAGCCTTTGCTACTTAATTGCTAATATCCTATTGTTCAAGTAGTGTACTAACAAGCAACCATTAGCGGCGCCCAAGTATCTCTCGAGATGATGGCGTCCTATGTGCAGGCGCTCTACACAAGGTGAGACGGTTTTGTTCGCCTTCGTTATATGCAACTTATACGCACGTGCGTATAACTTCCGAATCTTTGTTGTTTTGCCTAACTTCAACTTAAATAATTTTGCTATCGGCTATTCACGGTGAACTGGTCACTTTTGAAAGCCCTGCTCAAGATCTACTTGTACACACGTTGTGTATTCTCCGCCTTATGTAAAATTAACATTACCATGGGCCTCATAACTTTATTCATGCGTCCGTCAAATGAAACTGTAAAATTATTAAGAAAGTAAATACGTTACAAATCTGCTCATTTTTACATTTGTATGTATAAAAAAAAACCAGAAAGCGAAAGAAATAATTTTAAGTTATCACAAATGGTTGCCTAACACTTTTTATTTGACGTTAAGATATTGAACTACTTTCCATCGATCGTTACCAACTTTACTGGGCGAATGTCACTCAGTGTGTCCATTAAAATATATGCATGCATGGACAGTGACTTTTTTGTAAGGTTCATTTCTGAAGTGATCACTTTAACGTGAACAGCCTTTACTATGATTTATTGTTTCTGTTAGCCCATAGATGCTGTAGTTCTAATTTCCACGTGTTTTTTAAAAATACAATTTATATACAATGTATGTATACATACGGTATATAAACTTATGATTTGAATTATTGAAATCCTGCTCTCTGAAATTCTGCCTTGTTTGTTCTCTTATATACCTTTCTTTCCAGAGCACTGAAAGACAAGGCATGGAAGTTTCCACATTTCAAGCTGTTACTATAAAGCGTTTAGGTAGATCATTTTGTTAGGAGGCAGTCTCGGAAGTCAGTGTTCCAGTGTTGAAATCCCAACGGACACGATGTCGCTTTATTTAAGTTTTATTAATATATAACCAAACCCGTATTACACAAAATCGCTTTCTGTTATTATCTGGTGGTTAAATGGACACCTAAAAAAAGCAGAGTTATTGTTGGATAATTTTTAAACTTCCAAATAGTTTGTTGTAGTCATGCCAAGAGCGTCGTCTTTATGTCTTAACATCGATTGCTTATGTTTCTTCACAAAACTTTCAATCGCAGTAATTAAAAGCTCCTCAATTATTGAACTACTTTATTGGTTGGTAGTTTGCTCAGTAGTAGTATATTTTTATTATAATTAGTGTTGATTATATGATACCTTGTTAATGTGGCCATTCTAATACAAATTATTTTATTATTATTTTCACTCCAATATACAAGTTACCTATGTGACAACTTAGTTCGTTAACAACTACTCCCTAGTAATAACCCATACCACATTACATAAAACCATTTAAGTGGAGCCCATTAGTAGGGTATTTTGACCATATACATACACACGTATATTAATTTCAGTGACTCCATAAAAGTGGGGCAATGTACAACTCAACTAAAATAATTTCAGTTCCAATATGGATGAATTCACGTGAGTGGATATTTTTGTGTTACGCCTTCTACAGCACTCATCTATACTAATGACATTTAGTATTATTCTGACAGTAGCGATACAATCTAAGAAATGATTCGCAAATTTACTATACGAGTATACGTAAAGTGAAAAAGCGCGAATGGTAAATTTATTTGCAATACATTCATGCTAGCTGTCCTACATTTGCTCAGGAAACAGTCAAATGCGTGAGAAACTTCCCAACGTTGTATAACGGTGACGCTAAACACCCGATATGTGTAGCCAGATGTGTGGTATTGTTTCAATACCATAAATGGGTTAAAAACTTCAAATTCAGTTTAGGAAGCTTACCAGAAATTTATTTTAGAGTCTGATATTTCCTACCGATGATTTTCGATACTGTACATGAGTTACGTATCGCCTGGATATCGATATGGTGAGGGAACACCGAACATACAGCGAAGATAATACGCGGCCGCAGAGATGAGGAGATGGCGAGAGAAGAGGATGTGCTGGGTTTGGAGAAGTGATACGACGTCGGCTGGTCTATTGCTCCGCGTACCCGCAGCGTTTTTGTTTGCGACATACCTCGCGTCCCCACTCGGCGGCGATATTGGAATGTTTTAGCAGATGGAACACCCGCCGACTGCCAGCTTCACCTCCGACCTCGTGCTATATTGACTCCACCCGTAGAAATAACTCGGAGGGTCTCTTTTTTTTTTATATAAAAAAACTGAAACATTCCGCTCTCCACATATTGGAATTCCAGACACGGGTCCGCCATGGACGCCGTAGAGATGGATGGGATTTCTATATCCTCATAGGCCGTGCCCGTTGTCGAGGTAGCCGGGCGCCATCACGAGGGACTGGTGTCGGTGTCACGTTGGAACTGAGATTCTCGCCTCTTGGGCCGGAACCATCAGGGTAAGAATACGATACTTGTTAACTAAATTTTACATGTATTTTAAAGTCAGTCTTGAAAAGCTAACAAACGGCAACCGTAGATAATAGTTTTCGCCATCTTAGGCTACTGAGCAAATATTTTACCATAGCAGTGTCTCCTTTAAGCACGATATCTTGCCCAGCAAGGAACGAAATGTACAGATTTATAACGATATAAGAAATAGCTCTAAAGGAATACATCCTTCAACCAGAATACACACCTCAAAACTGTTTTGCACCTCTGAGTTCCTCAGTTGCTCACGGCCTGCATGTTATTCCTATGCCTCTTTGTAATGCGCATATTGTTCCACTGAACATCCATCTTGAACAACCAAGCTACACGTGATGCAAAACCTTCTTTGAGGTGTATAGAGTAGCCCACACAGCTGGAAAAAATTGGTTTCTTAGATTGCCTGCCAAAGATACATACATTTCAATTATCGTATGCGAGTGAAGACATTTGGGTGGCTCTTAACAGCGACGTCTTGAGAGCCGATGAGGGTGATTGAACTGAATATGGAGCGGCGTAGGAATGAAGGGGGATGGGAGATCCCCAAGAAAACCCGCCGACCAACGGCATCGTCCGGCACGATTCCCACTTGAGAAGATCCGGTGACCCGGCCGGGTATTGAACCTGGTTCGTCTTGATGGGAGGCGAGCGTGCTAATCGCTCAGCCACCGTGGCTCCTCAGTTGTAATATGTAGCATTAATTTACGCCTCACGCTATTTTAAGATAGTGTTTTGTTTTTAATTTGACGCCATTGTGCAGTGGAAGTCTTGTTTGCAACACCTGGAACCATTAATTAAGTGGATCTGAAAGTGGTGAACGGGAAACATGATACTGTGAATAGTGACATACGATTGTCAGAGTTGTGTCTGTGTTCAAGTCCTGCAGGTCTGCATTGGCGCTGGTCAGCCCGTAAAGGTAGGCGGGAGGGGAGGGTGTAACTAGTCCTCCCTATATCACCCCCTCCTGCCCTTAGTGTACTAAGCTGGGGGGGAGGGGATACTGCATGACATGTCAGCGCTCTCCTGGGATTTACAACATAGGAACCTCATGGGAACAACATTCTCCAGCTCAGCTGGTTCGTGTTCGAACTACTGTACACAACCCTCCGAATGCTATTCCCGTATGCCAATCGAGTGGCGAAACTCATTCGATGAGTAGACCACGCAGAGAGCTAAACACTAGGTTAGTCGCGAATGAGAAACTTGGGACATTCTGAATATGTCCATTTAAAAAGATTCGAAAACCGCCCTAAAAATCATATATTTGGCGACCATAAGTGTTAAGCACTATGGAGTTCGAACAGCAATACAATACAATGGCGGGGGAAACAAGCCCACCTCGGGAAATCTGTGCCTCACGGCAACGTCTGGCAATTTTTTTCGTGTGAAAATCGGGTAAAAACCCACCGGAACGTATATACATGTGGTTGCCATACCACACTTTTATTAAATATAAGACTTGGAATTGTCGTAGAACACGGGAACTAGTTTCTAAATGTATTAACTAACTCACTTCCATGTTTACGCTTACATTTCAAGGCAATAAACTGGATGATAAAAATTCTTGTTGACGCAATGTATCGATTTTAATTTTCCTCTGAGCTGTGTGTACTCCATGAAGATGTACGGTAAGCTGACTGCAGGAAGTATTCCCAAACCTGCCATTACGCTCGTATTCTGATTCTTATATTCGGTACTTTATTAATTAGTTTAGGACGAGATAATCGGGCCTCATAATCCACAAAGAACAGTTTTTTTGATATAACAAGTTCCTTCAAATAACTAAGCTTAGATTACACAGAGGCACAGAAGTCAAAATTTTTTCTGATACTGGACTATAATAGCTTAATCCAGTTACAAAATTGCGGTTTCCTATCACCGGTCTATAATATACAGTACTTCTTTAGAAAACGGTTGACGATTGGTGATGGTTTTACACCGTGCGCAGAATCTGCCGTAAGTGTACTATTTGGCAGTGTGACACAAATAAACAGATCTTTCCATACACGCAATTTAAAGTCAATGAGTTAGTTTATTATTAGTCATTGTATCACACATAGCGCTTACTATGATTTGAACGTCTATTGCAAGAACTCATTTCGCTGAGCACAACTCTAATTAGCTCGTAAAAGCTGAAAGACTAACCTTCAGCGTGTTATTTTGACAACGGGTGCACAAGGAGGTTTGTGCAAAAGAACCTAGCTTACTTGTAGCACAACGTAGTATTTTGTAAAGCAGGCGAATCTATTTCGTATTCTACAATATAAACTATACAATTTTACTGATACCGTAGTGAGGGAGTAACATATCTTACGAGCAAACATTTATTTCTACATCAGATGTGTTACTCGCACGACGTCCCTCGATGTAGACGGCCAGCCATCCATGACGAGACATTGCTGCAGCAACGGATCCAGGGTTCATCGAGGGGTGCTGGTACTCCGTCATCATCAGATTGTTGTTATATTTGGACATACACGAGATGTGATATTTCCTGTAGTTTATAGAATATTTATGTAGCTCTTAGTTTCAGGGATAATGTTTTTCTATATTGCATGTACAGTAGTTCGTCCACACCATAGACTAAAGATGAAGTAGACTGATCTCGCTAGCTGCGCACAACAAATCTCCGTGTCGCAACATTTAACAGCTTTTCTGCCAATACGACTTGCAAATATGGCGTAGATAGGATTTGAGGTTAGAGCACTGTTTAGTAAACAAATACTTTGAAATGTTTGTATACTTGTTTTAGCCAATTTGTGATGCAGTTTGATTAAATTACAACTGGTAAAAGTATTTTCTTTATATAATAGTGGTTGTGAATTAAAAATTAAGATATAAACAAACACGTTCCTCACTGTTGACCATGTGACTGTGACAGTTGTGTCACTTTGGAGTAGGTCAATGTTGGGTACATGCGCAGAAGACGAATAAGTGGTCCACCTCATCTTTAGTGTATGGTCTACAAATTCGACTGCAGCGACCACCAACTTGAAGTACTCGATATAACCAAATACAGAAAACAAGACTTTTAACTACCAGAAAATCTAATATTGCACCGAAATATGTATCTGAAACAAGTAGTTTTTAGTATTCTGAATAATTTGTGCATCTGAAAATTTTGAAATCCTCCGTACTGCAATAGTTGAAATGTGAGAAATATGGGGATGGGTAGGGGGCTCAAGATTGCCATGTCAACGGGGCCCGAGTTGGCACTCGACGGCTCTGTCGTGGCTGTTTCTCCCCACGCCGTTACAGTAATACACGGCGTGCAGACGGCAAGGTGACACTCTTCAGCAGGATCAACAACTCCGCAGCTGCAGCTACCTCGGCTCCAACGCACCCCCGGGGACAGCTGCACTTTCTCACGGCTCGCAACTGGGATTACGGACGCTCTTCTGGGCATTCTTTCTCTCAGGGTGGGGCCTGTCCCCACTCAGCAGCATAAATGAAAAATGTAGCTGCCAAGGTTAGAAAAGACGGTAAACCATTTTATATTGTGACGTTGTCTGTTATTAAGACTTTTTAGAAGACTGACAAATGGTTTTTCTTGAGATATGCATTAAGTTACTGAAATAAAACCTAATAAATAACATTAACAACCGAGAGACGTAGTAGTCAGCAAGAGGCTGTAAATTACATCAGTAATTCATTTTATAATCTCTATCAGTGATATATAATGACTGTTAAAATTCACGAATTGATAATGTGTTTCACTGACACGCCAATTAATAGAAACAAAGCAACTGGGTTAACTGTGGTTCTAGTGTGACTGTTAAAAATAGTGATTCAACAATCAACAGAAATAAAATACCTACATTTAAAGTTGTTCTACATTGCATTTTCATTACTGATTCATAACTAGGGTGTAACTACTAATCCAAGAATCATAAATATCTAATATGACTAATTATTCGAAACGAAGTTTTGTGACGATATTGTAACTGTATTTTTTTTTGTATTCGAATACTTGATCAAACTCTTTTATTCCTAGTACGCCAATCACGAACGTTAGAAATCTGAGTGCAGCTAGCCGAAATTTGAGTAGCTTAATGAATAGTGGAAAATTTATGTCTCACAGACAAATAGTACATTAATAATACATTAAATATTTCGAAGTACTGCACATATATCAAAACATCCCTGCCACGTTCACGCAGTATCAACAGTATAAAAATGAACGTCGTTTACCTTCAAGAATGAAGAGTGATGAGTGAAATTTTGTTGGTGTTTGGCTGTTGGGGAAACAGTTATACGTAGGCTAGGCATACATATATACATACATACTGAAATTGGTGCACAAATAGGCAGTGACAGCATGCAAGGTTTTAATTTTTTTTCCTAATAATATTTCAGCCTTTTTACGGTGAAAATATGCGGAGACAAAAAATTATATCCGGAAGGCGAACGGCATAGGGGTCCCAATGAAGTTGGTGTTATCTATGTAAAGTCTTGCAGTTATACTCGCGACTCGTTTTATTAAGGGATTTAATAGTTTTATCGATTACGGTCCCATATCGTACGCCGTTTCGCAGTGTAGTAAACTTAATATGAAGGCGATTCGATTTTCTGCCGTTATTCGGGATCCCAGTATGGCTACCCAGATTCATTCTATGACGTGGTCACATGCTCGTTTTAATCGAAACGCTTGCTCCAACGAGGGAATCAGGCAACCGGAGAGCTGCGCAGTCTAAGTTCCTACCTCCCTAGCAGGATCACCATTCAGCGGGCCATAACATTACTACTTATAGGCTATTGTTTATATTCTGTCCACAACTCTAAATCCACCTGTCACGGACACTAACCTATTTTAGGTTGAGGAATTTTATAAAGAATGAAATCCTGGAGCTAGCACGACGTCAGTTTTCTCGGGACTGCTTCCGGTTATTACTTTGTTCACGGGTCGTTACGCAGCCACCATTCCACTTGTTCACAAAAATTGAGAAACAAAATTCATGTTGTTATTTGGGGGCAACTAGACTGAAATATGATCTACAGCTGGTAAACCTTAACAAAGCATTTCTAAAAGCCCTTCAAAGATTCCTCAGCTTCATTCCAAACGTCGCGGGCTGAATTCCCGGCTGGGTTGAGTATCTTTAGACGTAAAAATTCCTATTCCGTGTAAAGACTGTGGGGTAGGGTTTTTCACCTTCATGATGCAAAAGGCTTTGGTGAACCAAGATTGAGGAATTTCATGCTGCCAAATTTTCACAATACTTTTAATCTGAATATGTGGCGGAAGGATATGCAGTTGGCAGAGATAAGAAATTAGGAACGTTTTCCAGAAGTGAGTAGTTAATCGTGAAATCACAATGAAAATTATTTTGGACAATTCTCCTAAAGAAAATTATTATTTTTTCCTGCAGACCGTATTTAGCTTCAAGTTTATTACCACAGAATACTTAATAATATACAAGTTAAACAACAGCTTCCGTGAACTTCAGCCGCACACGTCAGCAAACTGTCAGGACGCCGTAAGCCAAGCAACGCCTGGTAACATATTTACAGTCGACAGTACAGCCAATCAACGCCTGGTAACTTACTTACAGTCGACAGTACAGCCAATCAACGCCTGGTAACTTACTTACAGTCGGCAGTACAGCCAATCAACGCCTGGTAACTTACTTACAGTCGGCAGTACAGCCAATCAACGCCTGGTAACTTACTTACAGTCGGCAGTACATCAATCAGCGCCTGGTAACTTACTTGCAGTCGGCAGTACAGCCAATCAACGCCTGGTAACTTATTTACAGTCGACAGTACAGCCAGTAAGGAATCTTCGGCAACTCTGCAGTGCCAATCAGACGCGAGGCCTGTTGCGGCACCTCGTGCATTTAATCAGCGGATGACTACGCCCAAAAGGATCCACCATGTCACTTCACTTCCGTATATTCAGCTATTCTGCAGTCTCACAAACATGCAACTGAGTCATCCTCGTTAAGTAAAAGCCTATACAGAAGCATTTATAACCCTACCGATAGTGTTTAGTGAAGAGGTTGTTTTGAGTAGGTCTAAGTTGAATAGGCAGATAACAAATGAGATCCTTATAGTCACACTGGGCGTGGGTTTTTCACTTTTAGGCTTACGTCACAATTTGGGGGAACTGTTAGTCTCCTTCTGTATAATATATTCGTATGAAAATTTTGCAGTGGTTTTGGCGTGAAATAACTCCAATCAAGATAAAATATTGATAAGCATAAGCCACAATTCAGAGAGGAAACACTGTCCGAAAAAGTCTTCTTCCTCTATAGAACTACAGGGGCGGGTAATCTATAACCCAGAAGAAGAGGTTGTTGCACCTTGGAAAAAAGAGGGGAGAGGTACCTCAATTGACGTAGCATATGTGGCGAAGTTACGCTGTACAGTCTTATCACATTACAATTTATTATAGGGCTATATGTAGTACTAACAGAAATCAGTTATTATGAAACAGTACTTTGTTATACATATATATACACTTGAATACCATATTCACTACCTCAGTTCCAGAGTAGGGATGGGTTTGTGGTTCAACACCATCCTCGCTGCAGTACTGTGAGAATAGTCCGCCACTGCAGAAGGCTTCGTGCTTCAGGCATACAGGGTTCCTGGTGTACAGCTGAAAACACCTCGTACTTGAGGTGTACAGCGCTCGTGGAGTGTGCACAAAGTGCACTATACTTGACGCGTATCACGTGTGCTCGAAAACCAAGAGTACGTCATTCTGGTTGAGAACATTTTTTAAAAGTATTAAAACGATACTATTTACTACGTTATGGTATTCTCAGTTCTTACGTAACCAACCTTAAAACCTAATCCATAATGGTACTTTCTAGGCGCAGTTCCTTTATTTCAAGAAAAATTTGTCTTGGAGGTCGCGGTGGCGTAGTGGCTAGAGCGATCGCCTCCCACCAAGGTGAACCGGGTTCGATTCCCGGCGGGATTACTCCCAGATCTTTGTACGTGGTAATTGTGCCGAACGATGCCGCTGGTCGGCGGGTTTTCTCGGTTTCCTCAGCTCTTGTGTTTCCGGTGATATTCCATACTCACGTCACTTCAACCTAATTGGCTCTCCTCTCCGCTCGGCCTGGAAGAATATAGAGCATAGATTTAATGTTCGGAATAGAAGATGGAGTTGTGCGCCTCGAGCACGATGCGGTACGCTAAGAGCACGGGGAAGAGAATGTACTCCCCGAGCACAGCACGCTGCAGAACTGGAGTGTAAGGTGCGAGGAATGAGAGTGGCGACCAGGTCGGCGTCGGCAGCCTGGCAGCGGGGGTTAAGCTGCGGATAATGAACTGGCGCGGATCGCGATGATGCTGATGAATGCCTCCAGGCGGTGGTGCGGCCCAGTAGGGAACCGAGGGGTGAGGAAGGGGATCATCCTGCGTATCGCCAGTTGAACTTTGTTGAAGCGGAAGAAGGAAGGGTTCACTGGCAGGAAGTGTGGGGCTCGCCCCAGTTGCCGAGAGCGCTTGCTAACGAGAGGTTCACCCCTCAGGAAGGGAGGGGTGGGAGGTTGAGGGTAACTGGGGGAGGATAATTATCATCGCCGGAGAGATACCCACTCTTAGGCCGCGGGCGCCTGCAACTTGTTCCGCCCAGCCGTGTAATGGAGTGCGAACTGATAGCCGCAAGTTACCCTAGCGTCGACCGCGCCTCCTCTGCTGTCTCTACCTGTTCCTCTCTCAGCCGAGTTGTCTATTCGCGTATATTCACCTTTTTTTTTTTTTAAATAAATTCATTGAAAAATCACTCTATGTATGACGTATTTGTTTCTTTCTAAATATGGCCCGTATAGCAAGCTTTTTATACTTTAAACACATTTCATTATTTTCGGCTAAGTTATACTTTTGTTTATCTTTTCTCTTTAAACAACAATATATAATTTTAAATAATATGAACGAAAACCGAGAGAAATTATAGGTGTGTTGGAAATGCCTAGAAAAACATAGTTCTCATGCAAAATGTCATTAAACTGAGTGCGCACGAATATGGCGCGCTGTCACTTTTGTGCAGTTTTCTATACTTAGTTACGCTTTGGGGTGTAGGAATATCTTTACATTACCTGTTCACGGTAAAATGAGCACTTTTGAAAGCCCTGCTTAAAATCTACTTGTACGCACGTTGTGTATTCCTCCGCTTTAAAATTAACATTGCCATGGGCATCATCACTTTATTTATGCGTAGGTCAAATGAAACTTTGAAATTACTAAGAAAGGAAACACTTTATAAATCTGCTAATTTTTACACCTCGATGCATTTAATAGAAAAAAAAGAAGCGAAATAGATACTTTTAAGTTATCACAAATGGTTGCATACCAGTTTTTTATTCGACGTTAAGATATGGAACTACTCTCTAGCCATCATTACCAACTTTACTGGGCGAATGTCACTCAGTGCGTCCGTTAAAATAAATACAGGCAGGGGCAGTGAAATTTTTCTAAGGTTCATTTCTTAAGTGCTCACTTTATCGTGAACAGCCTTTAGCAAGGCTTCAGAAAAGTTGGAAGTAGCCATGAATGCACTGAACTCGAGGTTTGAGGTGCGGAAGCGAGCGCTTAGAAAGGACTGTGCTGACACGAGCTTCAAATCTTACTCTCGACTGCTCGCAATGTAAATAATTGTCAGAAAGAGTGAATCCAAGGGACTAATGATAAAGTTACGGGAGCGCGGCATTTGACCGTATAGGCGTTTGGTTGTACATGCGTTCGGCCGTACGGTCAAATGACGCGTACTCAAATTTACATCCAAGTTCATTGCAGTCGGTTAAGTGATACTATAATATATTTAATTAATGTCTGGATTAAAAAAATGTTATTAAAAGTGGGAAATTGCATTTTAAATATATGCTCGTAAAGTTTATTCTACTTTGAAAACAAAATTGCTTGGAGGTCTTACCGTCTTACGAAATTCTATAATCTTCGTTCACAATAAAAATAATTTTTTTGAAGAAAATGAAAACTGCTCACAATTTTTGTTTTATTTATTTTATCGCTACAAACGTACTAGGAAAAGCCTATATTGTAATTTTTACAGGTTAACTTCAGAGTTGCATTGCATAATTTACTAAAATGTATGTTATTTTGTATGGAAAAGTTTGGCAACTACATTTAAGAACGTGTATTTCAAACAGTATGTAAAATATTTCACGCAGTAGATGGACGTTTGGTTTGTTTACTCTCCTACACGCCTGGGTGTGTTACAGTATCCAGGCCGTCAGCCTCCTTGGTTTGTATCAGGTTATTTATAGCCACCGCAAGCCAAGAGAATCTGCACATGGGTAAGCAAATCAAGAAAGTGTGGAGGAACTCTCTTGTGCCCGGTTGCACCAACATATTCCCCGATCGAAGATCGAATGATCCTAGTTCCAAACCAGGATCCAGTTTGACCTTGGTTTCAATGTAAAAGTGTTGCACCAACGAAATTTCATGATTACGGATCTCCGATTCGTCGATCTTGGTTTCAAAGTGAGAGATCGAGATTAAGTATGAGATAAATTTAGCTATTGGTACGTAATCTATGACGTCATAGAAGTAGGCGTACTTTTCACCATAGATAGAACTAGATGTGCGATGTTTTATCCGTTTTTAGTGTTGTTTTAATTTCCCAAGAAAACAATCGAACGTAGTTCTATTTGGCGTATTTTCTAACTACATTTGTTGACGATGGTTGCTGATCTCGGATCGAGATTTCGAACCGCCAATTTCGGCAGTTTGAAATGAACTTCACCTCGATCTCCAGTCCAGCTTTGAACTAAAATGGTGCAACAGTTTTCTGTGTCGATCTTAGATACGATCTCGGATCGATTTTCAAACTACTATGGTGCAACCGGGTATTACTGATGTATACTGCGTCAAACACTCTCGTCTCTTACTTTGCATTTGTCCCATTTTTATCCATCCCATTTAATTCAACTCATTCATTACAGACGTGTCTCCCTGTTAGGGCAGCGGGCGTCAATCACCATCCCACATCAAATGGCCGCGGTGGTGTAGTGGTTAGACCACCCTCCTCCCACTTTGGCAAACAGTGGTTCGATTCCTGGCGGGGTCGCTCCCGGATTTTTGCACCTGGTATTCGTTCCGGACGATGTCACTGGTTGGCGGGTTTTCTCGGGGATCTCCCGTTTCCCTCGCACTTTCATTCCAGCGCTGCTCCATGCTCACCTCACTTTACTCTCATCAGCTCTCAAGACCTTGATGTTAAGAGCCGCCTTAATATCTTCACTTCACTTAAATTTATTCCGTTGTTTATAACAAATTCTTTGGCGAACATACTGTTCACGAATTGAAACAGCAATGCAGAAGTCAGTGTTCACGCCTATGAAAAATGTTTCTTCGCAGACACTGAGAGTCCACGCCTGTTTATAATACAAAGATTATTGAAAATAAATATGTGAATAGGTTTTAAGTCCAAAAAGTTTGAATTTGGAACTGAATAGATAAAATATTACTTTCTCAACAGGTATGTAAATTTTAATGATGTTACAGAGCTTAAGCTACTTGTGCTCAATAAGTTATGTCCAATGAGGTTTTGTACTAAACGCCTCCATATAGTGCTGGAGTTTGTCGAAAATTAGACTATATGTTTTGAAAAGGAATTGTAGCTTCAGAATGGAAGGAATGTAACTAAAGAGGCAATATCTCTAAAATGTACATATTTTCCGCCATAATGAGATACAGCAGAACAGACAAGACAACTCGACATTGAATCACATCACACATTATCAGTTACTTTTAAAACACAGGATTCTGATTAAGTTATCACAAATTATTACCTAACACTTTTTATTCGACGCTAAGATATGGGTCTGTTTTCCAACCATCGTTACCAACTTTACTGGGCAAATGTCACTCACTGCGCCTATTAAAATATAAGCATTCAGGGGCTGTGACATTTTTCTAAGGTTCATATCTAAAGTGCTCACTTAATCGTGAACAGTCTTTAATAAACAAATATTAGTATCATTATCAAAATACCGCGGCTGATTTACATAGTAAGAAGGGAACACGTTGTCATTTGTGACGCCAGGCGCCAGGTCAGCAGTACCAGTGGAGAGACATTTCTTGTGGACATAGTCGGCCCGCTGGTGAAGACGGTAGGGCTGGGAGGGGGAGGGACATTTAATTTGATCCCCTGCAGGAAGAGGAGAGGGGACGAGGGTTGGTTTGAGGGGTAGGACAGGGTAGCGAAAAACTCCGAGATAAACGGCGCCTTATTGAAAAATGTGGATAAAATGCCAAGAATCCACTTAGGAATTCTAATATGGCAGAAGTCTCGGCTGGATCCCTGCAGAGGGGGTAGGCGCGTACTCTTCCCCGTCATTTGTTGGCGATGCCGTACTACGAACCGCACCCATTCCTCCGCCTCCCTCGCAATTATGGCAGCAGCAGGGGGCAGGGGTTGTAGGCAAGCTAGTCCTCGCTTGTAAAAATTAAATTATTGGAGGGCGAAGAAAATTTTAATGAGCCAGCGTTACAAGAAAGGTCCAATTAATACGAACTGCCTTTGTCGCGCCAGTTTCCTCCTCCTCAGACGGTCGAGTCTATTCAGACGGAACTATTATTTCTTTTCCGAATACTAGCAGTTAAATTGAGGTTATCATTGAAATCACATTCTCCACGTTTCCCTTCTGTTTATAAATTTTAAAATGAATTCATTTGTGGTGCCGTGACTTAATTTATTAACAATGAACTTTTTTGCTTTCGGACGGTCTCCTCTGTTACCCTTAAAATCACACGGACAGCAAAACTAAAAAAAAATCTTCACCTATTTATTATTTTATAAAAGGAAGTTAAAAATATGCCACTCTACTATTATTCCTCTTAATAAATAAGCGTAGAACACTGTAAATGTCCAAACTGTGATCTAGCAAGTACATGATATTTAACTAAAGGCTTCTCACAGTAAAATGAGCACTTTTGAAAGCCCTGCTTAAGATCTACTTGTATTCCCGTTGCGTATTATTCCGCCTTATGTAAACTTAACACTGGCAGGGACCTCATCACTTTATTCGTGCGTCGATCAAGTGAAACATTGAAATTATTATAAAAGTAAATATTTCGCAAATCTGCTTTTTTTTTTTTACACTTCCACACATTAAAAAATAACAAAGCGAAAAAAAATATTTTAAGTTGTTACAAATGGTCACCTAACACTTTTAATTTGACGTTAAGATATGTAGGCTAACTATATTCCATCCACCGTTACCAACTTTAGTAGTCGAATGTCACTCAGTGCGCCAGTTATAATATATGCAGGCAGGGGAAGTGACTTTTACCTAAGGTTGATTTCAAAAGTGCTCACTTTATCGTGAATAGCCTTTAAATGTGAGGGTCGATGTCAGAGAGGCAAAAACTGCACGAGAATATAGCAACACTATGCGCTCATGCGTCAGTAGGATGCAGCGCCACCCGATCCTAGACACACGTACCGATTAGGTTCGGAAGGGAGTAGTACTGTCGTATCCTCATCTGACGCAACTCGGCTCTCATATGTTGTAACTGGCCCTCGATGTCCTGCAGATCGGCTCCAATTCGGAGTTGACGTCCCATGTATGTTCTGTTGGGGGTAGACACTGCTGCCCACGAGACTATACCTCGACATGCTGTATCAGGGGGCGCTGTCTCATACATTATGACGCAGGCATCCATCATCCATTCATTCTCCACCATACCACCATAATCCATTTTTCCAACCTTCATCCATCAATACATCATCATGCATTCATTAATCATCCATAACCATCATTATCCATCATCAACAACATCCATCATCCATTATCAATCATGTCATCACCAAACCTTATAAAACACCATCATCAACATAATGATCGATATCGTTGTAATCATCATCATAATCATCATTATCAGCATCATTATACATCCTTCATCCATCATCCATTCATCATTCAATTCATCATAGAATTCTTCAATCACTACGAGAGGTGACCTGAAGTCATACACGTTGACTTCCCACACGCCTCTCTTCACAGATGTTGGCAGGACGTGTACTCACCCTTCAATGTCGTTACACTCGCACACGAATGTCGTCCAACGTACCGCGCAGAACCGAGATTCATCGCTGAACATGATGAAATTGCACTCGTCATCAGTTCGTTACTCCCAAATGTGGCACTACTCCAAACACCTCCGTTTCTGCACTGGTGTTAACTCCAGCCTACACATGTGACGGTGAATCTGTAGTCCGGTTGATGCCAGTCGCCTACACATTGCGCGGGGTTATACGGGATATTGTAGTGTGTCCAGTGGCGTGTGGCGAACTGTTGCAAGGTGAGCAGGCATTAGTTCTGTGCTATACCCTGTTGCTTGCTAGTTTACACTTCCACCACTAAAACTCGGAAGCTGGCGACACAGGACGCGTGTAGTAGGTCCTTGCTGCTCGCTTGTGAATGGTCGGAATGCATTCAGTTTCCCTGGGCTGCACTGTGGTTACTGGCTCCTGCTGCATGCTCCGAAAATGTACAGCAGTGAGCAAGCACCAGCTTACCTTGCAACACTTCACCATACGCCACTGCCAGTAACCGTGTCCCGATGGCGGGCGCCTATGTCATGGGCTCCACAATTCTGGGCGTATACTATGGTGCTACTGCTTTGTGTGATGTCTTGTTCCACTGGAACTTTCACCACTTGTGTGGCTTCACTCGCGTTCTCATTGGCCCCAACATCGGGCCACCTGTCACATTCGAGTGTAGCACATCACTGAAAGTTTACGTGTCACGATACTTCCACGTGACATTACGCAGATTCACAGTGTTGCCCCTATACTCCAAATCTGAATCAGTGAAATTTTCTTAATTCAAATCACATAACGGGGTCAGTCGGACAGAACAGTCATTGGTATAGATACTTCCATGGATGTATCAGTGAAAACATGTCGTATTCCTTCACTTACGTCATTTAGAAATTTCATTTATCTGTAATTCACTTCGATGTGTTTTTCGTTCTGACTGATGCGCCAGTTTTACAACGTTGTATAAAAATTAGTACTTATCTTCAAGAAAAAAAAAAAACAAATAGGACGTATAAGAAAATAACTAACAGAGAAATCTTTGTTTAACCCAAGCTATTTCCGTTTGCAACTTCTGTAACGATTTGACAGATGCTATTAATATTAAGTCCTTCATTTAACTGACAACATAATCATCATAGTGGATGGTGACTGTAATTTATTAATGTAGCACGGCAAGGTATAAGTGTTCCCGTACAATACATTTCTACATACAGTGAACTAGTTTTTGTTAGTTCACATGCTGTCTTCGTGAACAATGGAAATTGACTTTATTATATGCAACAACGAGATCCTTATGTTTGGGTTTTGTTTTGTCCACATTCGATATTTGAAGGTGCATTGGGAGTAGCGGGTATCACAGTTGTCAAGTTGTTCATAGACAAACGGACAGTTCTATTTATTTATTATTGTGACATGCACGTCGACAAACTGTGACAGTTAAAACAGGCCACTTGGAGGTCCCGCAGGTGTCCGGTCTACCGCACACTGCTCCCTCACGACAGCCCGGACACGACACTGAATAACCAATCGAATACAAGACAGATTTGACGTAAGCCCGACAAATTATCTCGTTAACTTTTTATGAGAAATTATTTCTGTTTTTGCCTTGTCATGCGGCAAACCAAACAGAGCGTACAACCTTGCAAAGTGAAATGCTTTGACTAGCTTTCCCTACACTGTTAAATGTGCGTATTAAATAGAAAAAAAATCTGTAACTGGATTCGACTCGAAACAATTACAAATTTACCTCCGTATGTTTTAGCTACAATAAATGCAGTCTTTGTCACCATCACGTTCTCCAAATTTCCCGCCTGCCCACCGCCTCTGGAACTAGCTTAATCAATCAGCGCCTAAATGATTCTGAAAAATCCTATCCATTGTGTTGCCCGAGTAAACTGCCATGTAAATTCAAGAACAGGTGGCTTATGTATGCTGGCTGAGTGGCTTGAGAACCATGCTATAATAGAGAAAGTAGAAGTAAAATAATTATAGCCTGTGTTTTCGAGTATATAAACCTCAATTTACTCACAATTTCCAGGGTATTAAAATTCTACAAAGATCTTTTGTAGAAATATGACCGGGGAAAAGATGAACAAAGCGTTCTTTGTTTCAAAGCGATCTCGTGAAAAGTGACAGAGGCACGCCTAAAATCATTTAACATATTACATAAAGCTGCTTCGCGACGGTTTGTGTTCAAAACGAGTAAAGCTGAGCTCAGAACCGTCTGTCGCACCCGTCAGTCGGTCATCCATCAGTCAGTCATCTATCGGATTTTCCGTCCGTCAATTGAAAGCGGGTCACAACAATCCGTCGTCCGTCAATCCGTGTGGTCAGAAAATTTTCAATGTTACCATCCAACAACACAAACTCTCTCGCGCAGAGAGAAATGTTTTTAATGAATGTCATAAATATATTCTCTTTCCCCAACATAATTAGTCAGCATTTCCTCTGGAAATCTACAAATTTTTGTCAGTTGAATTCAAAGGCGGAACGTAAAAAAGGAAACAACTTCACTGCATTCTGTATTTAAAAAGAAAAATATTCAGACAAATAAGTGAATGTTTTCCGACATTTTAAAACTGTTCCAGTAATTCTCAAACTGCACGCATAGTACCTAATAATAATCTCATTAAGTGCTAAAACAAGTAAGGGCGTTTTCGACATGAGATGATAGCTATTGCTGAATAATGTGCGCATTTGCATTGTTATACTTACAGCAGTCTCTGAAATTTGTCTGCTAAAATCATTGCTCACGTTTTGTCAAACTTCTTGAAATAATTGCCAGTAATTACATACACTGACATGACAAAAGTCATAGGATACGTCTAATAACGTGTAGGGCCCCCTATAGCCCGAAGAAGTGCAGTAACTCGACGTGGCATGGACCCCACACGTGGACGGAAGACGTATTTGTAGGTGCAGGATCTTGGATGCGAATGGCTCTCTCCACCACATTCCATAAATGCTCGATTGGATTCATGCCGGGTGAACGTGCTGGCCACGCCATTCGCTGGCACTCTCCATAATGCTCCTCGAACCATTCTCGGACACCCGCAGCCCGATGAGACGGTGCATTATCCTGTTGGAACATCCCATCGTTGTCAGGAAAGCTGAAGTCCATGAACGGCTGAAAATGTCACCATGGAGAGTTTTGAAGAGGTTACCATCGAGTTTTGTGGGTACATGGATAAGTGAACCCAATCCATGCCATGTGAACACACCACTACCAGCCTGCACGGTGCCTTGTTGACATCTGGGATCCATTACCTAATTGAATTTGCGCCATACCCGAACCCTGCCATCAGCCTAAAACAACCTGTATCGTGACTCATCGGACCAGGCCACATGTTTCCAGTCCTCCAGGGTCCAATTAGCAACCTCACAAGGCCAAGTGAGGCGTTGTGCCCAGTGTCGTGCTGTTAACAGAGACACTCTGGTGGGTCTTCTGCTTCCATATCCCATGGAAGCTAATGCACATTGCACATATCTGCTATATACACATCTGACACCTCCTGCATTGAATGTGGCTATGATTTGAGCAAGTGTTCCTTCTCTGTTAGCATAGACAATTCTACCCAACCTCCGCCAGTCACGATCATCAAGTAACTTTGGACGTCCACTGCGTTGTCCACGGTGGATCGTAATGCCTTGATTTTGATATTCCCTGTACACACGTGATACCGTGGGTCGAGGAATATTGAGGGTCTCCACAACTTCTGAATTTGAATGCCCCATCCTTCTGGCACCCATAATCATGCCCCGTTTGAACTCTGATAACTCACGTTGCCTTACCATGAGCGTGTAAACAACAGTCAATCCGAATGACACGACCACTTGTTCACAACTGAGACCGGTTTAGGCCGTGCGACGTCGTTCTGCAGCGGTGGCACCACGAGTTATTCTGTTACATAGTGCTATCCTATGGTTTTTGTCAAGACAGTGTAGTTGATTCTACAGTTTTTTCGTTTGCAAATTAAATCCTTATAATATCGCTTAGTAATGGCTAGATTTTCTGATTTGGTTTGTTTGATATCGCCTATATACGTCAAAGGATGGGACACATTTTATTCCATAGCGCCTGCGCTGTTAGCAAAACTGCAAGAGCTACGTTTGCTTTAATTGTGGTTCAAGTGGGTTAAGAGGAAATAATATGTATGCCTATCCGCATTTTCAAGCGCGGCTGCATTCTAAGTCGGCACGATAAGGAAGTATTGAGAGCTTGCAAGCAATCTAAACGTCGTTGGCTCGGAGAGGGGTGGAACAAAGTTGCTATGTTATCTGCGCTTGCCCACCTCGGTAGCTTTGTCAAATTAAACTATGCGTATTGGAATTTCGCTATTGACGGCAATGGAAGGAATGTTATATGATTATACTTTACAGTTCTGTGTTAAATACTTCATAAAATATTAACTTAAATAATTAATTAATAGTGTCTATGTTTCTGATTAAAATTAATTGTATTTCCATTTCGCATGTTTCAGTAAGCGCACTTTTCAAGTAAAACCGGAGTGAAAAACGGCAGTCACAACTAAATGTATGGTTGCATGTAAGGAAAAATTGATAGTGATGTTTTAAATAGTGCAATGAATTAATTTTATATGCAGCCTGTTTAGTTAGCTATTATAGTTATTATTTTACAACTTGAATAAATTTACATACATTAAATCACATAAAAATATTTTTGAACATCGGTATTAATATTTTTTTAATATTAAACCATGGATTTTTACCATAATTGACCTACTTGTCAAATATCATCTTACAACAGGTGCTTTTTAAATCATCCAGAACGTAAATACGAGTAAATATAAAAAAAAATTCATTAATTGTTTCAACAATTAGAATAAAATTAACGAAATAGTTTACACTCAGTATATCAAAATATAGAATTCACAGTGTCCGAAAACGTAAACATTATTCTTTTGAATACAACGCAGTTAGTATTTATCCGATAATTTTAACAGTTTGTACTAATTTTTTTCCCGCGAGTTCTACATGATCAAGCAGGTGCAGTGCTGAAAGGAAAGCCACTCTACCTCTGAAAGCATTGTAACTGAACAATGAATTTTTGGTAAACGAGAATGTAAATATTGTTGATAAGAACGCTTTCTCGTTTTTGTTTCCAGCAAATATAAACGGTTTTCACTCATTAGTCAATTGACCTTTTCATAAAATTGACATTACTTATTTAGAGTACGTACACACTAATTTTACCCGTTAGTTTTTACTGATTTATTAGTTATGTTGGCCAGCCTTTATTGAACAATCGGCTAATGTATCGTAGCTGTATGCTCTTGTTCGGTAAGTGATTGTTTTGCTTCAAAACAATGTATGCTTTTCCACTGGAGACGTTTTCCCCGTTTTGTGGTGGTGAAAGTAACTGTGGATCAGTGGTATTTCACATATTCAGACCTGACGTGTGGTCATAATACTCTATGTTCGTTAACCTTCCCCCACTGCTTTTACTATCAGATGCTTTACACACGCATTGTAGCACTGTCGCTGTAATCGTCGTGGAATCACTGATGCACTACGGTGACCGTTATAGACGTTACAGGTCATTTTAACGCTCATCACTTACACGCCCAGATATGGCGCTTACGTGCACAAAATTACGTCCAATTTAAGCGATTCCTTCTGGGTGCTTCACTTTGTTTGACAGTCAGTGCACATTGTAGGTATGAGTGATATTGATGGAAACTCTCTAGGCAGTATGAGCAAGGCCCGCCCACCAAACACGTGAAAAACCAAGGGCATGGAACGGGAAATACCCCCCCCCTCCCAACCATCAATTGCACCACGGAGGCGGTCGTAAGGGATGTAAATGTGCACGGTGTTCCCACCTTCAGCCGCGGAATGAAGATGCCGGTAGAAAATGGGCGTGCTGCGCGAAAAACCCTACACCACGGCTATGTCGGGAATCTTCCCCTCATGAGAATCCCCGTCTGAAAAATTTCCCGCCCGTCGTTGCTTGGGAGCGAACAGGGAACTAGCGACTTTACTTACCTCTGAGCCAGCTGTGAGTCCTTCACTGGTAACGTGCGTGGGCCAACAAGTTCACTAACATTTTGTTTTGGAACAGTGTAAACCCTGAAAATATAGAAGAGAATACCAGTGGTTATGAAACATTAACGTTAAGATAGTTAAATTAAACCACCGTTTATACATCTGTCTATAATATTATAATAAAGAAGTGATGTGAGTTTCTTTATTTGTAACGACTAATCCGAGAAACTACAGGGCCGATCCTTATAATTCTTTCACTGTTAGGAAACAACATTGTTCCAGACAGACATAGGCTATGTTTAATTTAAAAAAAAATCAATGGGGAATTTCAACATTTGTAACCCAAGTCAGAGAAAAAATTAGCTACTTGGACGCTTCCTAAGCATGCGCTAAGAAAACCATTATTAAAGATAAATTGAAACAATGTAAGAAGAAATTGTGCATCTTAATATAAAAAAATTCGCAATTAGTCGCAGGTAGTCACAGGTAGTCGCAAGTAGTCGCAGGTAGTTGTAGGTAGTAATGGATGTTCGCAAGTAGTCGCAGGTAGTAATGGATATTCGCAAGTAGTCGCGGGTATTCTCGGCTAGTTGCAGGTAGTCGCAAGTTGTCGTGGGTAGTCGCGGATAGTCGCGGGTAGTCTCGGGTATTCGCGGATAGTCGCGGGTAGTTTCGGGTAGTCGCGTAGCCGCAGTTTCGGGTAGCCGCAGGCAATCTCGAGTTGTATCCAGGTAATAGCTGGTAGTCGCAGGTAGTCTCGGGTAGTCGCAGGTAGTTGCAAATAGACGCATGTAGTCACAAATTGTCGAAACGACAATAGTTTTTGAGATAATCATTGATTTTTATACATCATAGAAAAAGATACATTAGTTTTTGAAAAAAAAAAATAGTAAAAATACATCTTAGCAAAAAACCTACACTAACGCGACGAAAAAACTATTTCCAGTAATAAAGTTAAAATCTTACAAATCATATATAGGTATGTATTTTAATAACTCCATAAAACCTGAGCAAAGCGATGGCGGGCTGCTAGTGAGTATAATAAAATTGTTAACAGACCTGCAGCGAAACAGCCATTATTACCAAAATTCTGCTACTCTTTGTAGCAGATATGGATTTTTTGCGAAAGTAAATTATTTAACCCGTTTAAACCATACAGCAGTGAAGTGCGCCATGCCATCTGAGGGAACCTTCTTTCTTAAACCTATCAACTACATATATTGAAAATCATAATATTTTTTGGCAGAACTTTCAAATATAACATTACGCCCATAGAAAAGTGCAGTCATAAGTGAGAGGATCCCAGAGCGAATTCATGTTAAGCTTGAGATTTTTATAGCATTCTTTTCGTACATTTCTTCAGTCCATCGCTTGCTCGTTAACTTGAGCTCTTAGACTGGCAGGACTGATGACTAACTTAATGCAACGGATTCATTACACAAGAAACGAGCTGCATTTTGGTGTAGGAGTACGATGTAATGATTGGAAAATACAGTATTCATTTTATACGACTGCACATACGTCTTTCGAGTTGAACGTTACCGTTATTTTTCAAATTAACCAAAAACCGGAGGAAAGTGGACAGTTTTCAGAAAAGTACTATCAGAAAAACTTTTGGATGTTCTAAATAAGAAGCAATCTCTTTTTTGGTTACATGCACTAATTTCAGTTTATTAGTGGGAGGAGACTTCCCAATAGTGTAAACAATCTCTGTCATTTGTTCATTGACTATTGCTGAAGTCAGCAAATATTTTCCCTCATTGTAGGTCTGAGTGTCGTTTTAAATACTAACGGGCGTGTTATAGGCCGAATCCTCTAGGGCACACCGAAGACATTGTAATCCAGTGAAAAGAAGCAACACCTTCAAGTCTTGCACGTCAGGAAATTATAATGTGAAATGTCCAGGTATTCAACTACTATCTGCTAAGCTCATTCTCGTCTTAACTTTCCTGCGACTTAAACACACTAATACCTTAAATATTTAGAGTGCACTATATATCATAAACCAACAACATTCGAAAAACTTGTGAACGGACAACGGCCAGAACTACTTCATGTCTCATTTTTGAAAGAGTCTGATTTATTTAAATCTTATATTTGTCAACGAAAACTGTGCGAAAACTCCATAACCATACTATTTACTTCAATCAGATATGAACTATATTTTATAGAAACAGAATATGCTTGTCCTTATTAATACATTAGAATCTACAATTGATTACAGCATGTACCCTCTAAAATATTAAATTTTGTGAGCGTGAATTCATCCTGTTTATGACTCAGGTTACTGTAGAGTTTTCCTTGTAATAATAAAACGCTAGTTATAGCGTGAATATTTCACTTTTTCATTTAAATATACGTACGTATTATGCGAGCTCTGCTAGCTTTTATAGCGGTAACTGGAACAACTTCCCTTCTAAATGTCGAGAGATATGGCATGTAAAAACGTTCCTTTTGAAGTAAATAAATGTTAAGAGGAGAGCGAAAGGAAATGAATACTGTTAAGGGAATTCGCGTTTGTAAATGACAAAGTTATCTTCCACAGATGTTGATGTATTTCGAGTGCGCTAACGGAGAAATACTTTGTGCCGAATCCCATGGAACCTCATTGCTTCTGTAGTTGAAGTTGACATTATGAAGTTGGTAATAATTATTCCTCGTTTCTATCCATGGCTACTAGCGGAGTGGAGACACTTTTCAAAAGTACAGCCAAGACTAGAATTAGTGGAAACTTGATGGTGGAATTATCCTGCTCCGAAAAAAGTCACATTAGCTAACTATAACATCTCCTCACCTTCTATAACCGCAAGGACCACAATAAGGGTAAACAATATGTAAAGGGAATGAATTATATGTCTGTACGTCCGTGACAAATATATAAATTTTTGTATGTTTGTTTGTTCTCTATACAATCCTACACTGTTTGACGGATCTGAACCAAACATGGCAGGGATACCCTTAAGTACCCAATTAAAATACTGCGTATACCAAATATGATCCCTGCTTCTTGCCACCAATGTGTATCTGTCATTACCCGCTTACACCCGGGAAACATAGAGTAATTCTGATAGTTAAATAAAAAAACACAACTAAAATATAAATAATAACTATTTTACAAAACAGTTTGTTGCAACAGGACTGTGCACGCCCTGAACAACTTGATTGCGGTAAGGCAGGAGGAGAACATAGGTCAATATTAATAAAATTAATTCCCGGTTACTTCGCACTTTTCTGAAGCCCTGCTAAAATTCTACTTCCAGTATATTCCTCCGCCTCGTGCAAACTAAACTGATCTAAGTCTAGGAAATTACACGGAAGGACAACGCGCCGAATTAGTGCGCACCCAGTTGTAAGAACATTTCGCATGCGAACTATTTCTTACTAGGCGCTACCAACATACGTGTTTTCTCACTGTTTTTATTCATATTTACTATAAATGAAGTATAATTTATAAATAAAGTATAGGTAAATCTTAAATTTAACGAAAAGTAGGATACTTTTACTTTAATAAAGGTATGAAACGCTTGGTATACATGACATATATAGGAAATAACTAAACATGTCATACATGGGGTAATTTTTCCAAGGTTTTATTGAAAACGTTAGGATAAACCACGAATAGACTATAGTAGCGTCTCAGCACTTGATACTAGTCGTATGAACAAATGTTAAATAAACAGACTCTTGCATTAGTAACTGTAAGCTGAGTATGTTTTCAAAATTTCGTAGCTTGAGACTAATTTGTATGATTCAGTAATCGGTTCTTGAGATTATCGCTTATTAATAGTCATTGAAACTAGTATCGAGAGCGACAAAAATCTCGATTCGTGTAAATGATGTATGCAGGTAGCCAGTTTGTGCACTGTTTTAGGTTAAATTTTGCATATTTGGCTATAATTAAATACGAAAATGTATATGCCTTGTATTGTGTTAAACCGCAATGGTGATAACGACAATTATGATGCAATGCACATTTTCATGAGGAAACGGCAGTGAATTTGTGACATTTAATTTCATATACATCACACCACATAGAGTTTATTATTTTCCTGCTTTTGGTTGGAAGCATAGTTTACGACGATGCGAATTCGATAGTTTTTACATTAATTTTCCAAATGAATTTATTGTTTTTACAATTTTTGTTTCACATTTTCAAATTGAACGTGAAGGTTAGTGTTACCTATCGATAAATATTCAAACTAAGTTTATTTTTAAAATTTGTTGATTAGATAATATTTAGTATTCATATTTTGCATCGTAGATACAGAAATGTAATCACCGTGGACTATAACGTCAGTGCACTTTGATAAGTCACGCAACTGTAGTTGTAAAACATGTCAAACAGCAGACCACTTACAACTACATATAAACGAAACTGTTCTTTTTGTGTTGAAATTTTGGAAAACGAAGCTGCTGTCTATTCATCGCACGTGTGAACCACGCATTATTTTCAATTATGTCTTTGTGTTAAAATTGCTAATGTCTCTCCAACGCAGTGTAAGTTTTATTTTTAAATGCCGTTGTTTGGCACAAGAAATGAGGGGGAAAATGTACCTAAACACAAGGAACAGTCGAACGGAGTGCCATACAAGTATGCATCGCTAGTAAAAAAAAAATAAAACATGCCTTTGTGAGGCTGTATAAAAGTATCTCACAATCTAACATCACTTGAGAAGAGAAGCTTGAAAATAATATCAGCTAAGTACATCTCGGGAGCTGCCTAATAATTCTCGCGAGTCTCGAGACTAGAAACTCACTTCAAGACTGTACCACCTGATACGATCTCAAGACGAGATCTAATTAACAACTATTTATACGGCCCTTATTTCTCTAGAAAAAATCAGGTAAAACATACTTATCATCGATCGAACCCGCGGCAGGTGGCCTCATAAGACTTTTAGCTCTTTGTCAGCTGCCATATCAACTACTCTGACCCATTGGTTCGGGGTTCTAGCCAATCGTCTCGGCCATTCCCTCTGGAAGTTACAATTTGCTGTCCAGTTGTTCTGCTATATCCTGGAGCTGGAGAGAGTTTGTAACGAAAACGCTGATCTTATTTCATAATACCATAAACATTGGTTGGACTCACGTATTGTTTATATTTCGGCAAAATGTGAAGGGTAAATATTTGAGAACGAGACTCGTAAACTGGCCGACTGCCTTCTTCCTTGATCACGTGCCTGCTCTCACATCACGCAACATTGCGTCATGTGGAGCAACGCGTAACACAGTGCTCGGAACTATTTGGTTTCGACTCACGACTAATGGAATCTCGCCAAGATGGCAGAGTCGTTCGATGCGCATCGATGGTGACTGGGCAATGTGGATGCTGATTTACAGAATCTGGTCTCGATGCTGGTTGTTACGTATCGGGTAGTCTGTAGGCAAGCTGTGTCCTTAAGCGAAATAAAGATTACAGATTTTCTATCAAATGTAACACTTTGAGAATTACGCCAGCGCGTATCTCGGGCAACGCTAATTTGAAAATTTCCCATATAAATTTTTCAATTGAAAACGAAACTCGCGTGGATATACTGTATTCATCGTTGCCATAGTCTTTAACCAATTCAGGGCCGCGGTTGCTGAACGGTTAGCCTGCTCGCCTCCCACCAAGGCGATCCGGGTTCATTCCTCGGCCGCGTCACCGGATTTTCGAATGCGGGAATAGTGCCGGACGATGCCATTGGTCGATGGGTTTTCTCGGAGATCCCCCGTTTCCCCCGCACCTTCATTCCAGCGCTTCTCCATACTCACTTCAATTACCCTCATCGGCTCTCAAGACCACGCTGTTAAGAGCCGCCCAAATCTCTTCACTCACGTTAGCCCATTCAGACTCAGTGTACACAGTTGTGTACATTACGCACGTGCAGGTAATTTTTGGTCTGCACTGCACACTGTGAAGCTCAATGACCAATGATCTTACCTATGGGTAAATGATTCGCAAACTGTTTTACTGCTGTAAGTCATAATTTGTTCATATTACTGTAGCTGAATACAAAGCCTACAGCTTATTGGCTATGACAACAAAACAAGTGTTGTGTCGAATTAAGTACAGCACGCTTCATAACTTTTTGTTGTTTATAAGGCCTGAAAACGTAAAATAAAGTGGGCCTGACAGTGTTAACAGGGCCTTACAAGAACACAACAGCGCCTCAACAATAGTTTACTACATAAAATATATTGTTAGTTGCAACCACACAAAACGACACAATTGATTGTAAATATTTTGCCACAGTAAGAGACTTTTGACAAGGGCAGAACCAACACGGCACCATAGTGGCTGATGACAAGTCAGTGATGAATACTATAGATCACAGTAATCTTCTCCGGTGTCACGTGGACGAGCTGCAGGACTGCGGCGAGTGGAAACACACGGACCAACTGGCGTCTCTGCAGTGCTGGATACAGATCACTCGCTTTCACCTTGTCTTGGTTGGCAGGAAATATGTGCAGACCTCAGTGTGTCAACTAGCGTCTGCAGTGTTTTGGTTAAGGTGGCCTCCTGGGTAGGCCGGTGGGTTGTGTGCAGATCTCCAGCAGAAAACGTGTGATTAAAAAACCGTCCAACGTGTCTGAGTGAGGTATGCTTACGAATAGCAATTAAGAAGCATTACGCCTCTGTGTACGTTTATAGGTTCCTCCATTTCTCTGTAAAGTATGTTTTTGTGATAGTGAAAATGCCTCAAACGGATGATTTCACAATCACTTTTAATTAGGCTGCTCATGGTAAAGAGAGCACTTTTGAAAGCCCTCTAATTTCGAATAATAGTCAATAAATATTTTTCATTTTAGCCTTAGACGTTCACTTCAGAGTGCAGTGGAATATACACACTGTGTTTATTACTTACATGGAGATATTAATTTTTAAAAAAAGGTTGTTAAATGCAAAAAATGGCAGAAAGAAAAAAGTAAGTGGGCCCTCAAAAGTGTTTACATTACAGTGAACAACCTATATGCGAATCCCGGTACAGAGAAGTACAGAGACATACAGCAAACTGTTGTCTTTATTATCATGCCACTAAATAATGGCTCGCCGTTGAAGGCTCGTAGATGTGAGCTACCGACGACAAAACCCTACGCCAGTGCAATATCTCGCACATTCCTGTGTCGTCCCTAACAGCTCCCGCGTGTCTCCACACGAGCCGAGCGACGCCCTTGGTGGGTTCGTCAGCGGGCACAGTGCCTGAGGTCGCGGTCTGCTCACAGCGCACAAGCTCAGTCGTATAGTCGCCATTTAAAAACTGTTCTAACAGAATGTTCGGAAACTCGGCGCCCAAACTCCCAGTTTCATCGTACCATTAGTAACACAAAAACTCTATATATTTATATCCGGAAATGTATTTTTATATCAAATGATTGAGCTCAAAGTTACAGCTTACAACGCCTGCAGAACAAGTAGTTCCTAGACATTCGATAATAAATTATTACATACGCAACGTGGGGCGCCTACTTCCTATGCAACTTGCAACACGCATGATCGCACAGCCTTGTTTGCAGGCTTTGTAAGCCGAAACTTTGATCACAAATATTTTACATAAAAATATGTTTCCGGATATAAGCGTAAAGGGCTTTTGTGCTACTATTGGTACAAAGACACTATATCTGTAGTTCGGGCGCTGCGTTTCCGAACATTCTATATATTTGAGCGGCGTCTGCTTATGATTAGCATTTAAGAACTTTTTCACGTCCTAATACAGGTTTCCGTTTCCTATTTCCGTTTCTAATGAGTATTTTTTTAAAGCAGAAAAGGGCTAATAAGAGTTTTTCACAATCATTTATATGTATGAATCTTTCGGTAGAATTATTTAACATAGTATAACATTGTCTTTATAATGACACCATAAAATGATAGGGTCGCCACTGGGCATATGAAGCGAGCGGGCGAGAGAAAAACATGCACAGCAATTTGTGCCTTACGCTTTAAGGCCACCAGACATTCGATAAACGTAAAATACCTTCAACTAGAAGGGGCCCTTGAGCAGAGAACGCTAATAAAAACCAGTACTTTTAAATATAATTTTATTCATCCTTTTTGGTATCAACTGATTGCTTTGGGTGGAAATATTTCACGGAACTCTTGGTTGTCATCGGTCTCTCGCCAGTGTCCTGCGACTGTACTTCAGCCGCTATCACGGTTACGTAAAGACAAGCGCAAAGCGGGAAAGCGGATCCGGGAATGTAATGAGATTTTAAATTGGGCGCAGATCCTCTGGTGAACGCTGTTGGCGACCCGAGAAGAGAAGAAACGTAATAACATGTTATTACGCGTTATTGAATTGTAGCTTCTCACTGTATCGTTTCCACAAATATCTTTGTCGAGGAGTGCCTAATTTGCAGGCGGGGGAATATTCCTCTCGGGATTTTGTAGTTTAACCTATCCTGCATATTTATTTCGTCATATGATTACTTTTAGCTGCCAAGAGCACTTGTGGAAGCAAATTATGCTGTAAACGCTTATACATTTTGCAGGCATTTCATACGAAACTGCTACAAAGTTCACCTCAGTTCAAGAACCCTACATTATTTTTAAGTGTGTATTTCTCGCACGTAATGCCCATTAATGTAGAGTTATTTGGAATGCTGCGAATTTGTAGCCTTTACACAGTGGTAGATATCCCGTTTATACATGTTGGCGGACTGATCAGTGTTATTTTTTACTAACATTTAAAACTGCTTATTGGCGACACTTTTCAAAGATCGGTGTCTCAACTGATAATAGTATTTCATTACCTAACTTTCCTTTTAGTTGAAGGCGACATCGTGTTTGTGTTTGCTAAGGCATCGTCTTTTGACTTCAAGGTATGGGTTTTGAAGCCTTAGCAGCTATTTGGTTATCTGCGGTTTTGGAATGTAACCGAAGATAATGTTAGCATGTAAGCCTCCTCATGAATAGTTTACTGGCTTAGAAATGGTGCATTCATAAGCTAAATAAATATTTTTTTAAATACTCGTTTTTCGAAATCTTTTGCCTAGCCACATCCTTTGCAATTGCGTTCCAGACCTCGAGGAGGGTCACGCACTGAAAATGTAAACCGTGTAACCCCACAGTATCTGAAAGAGTTCAGAAAAGTTGATATTTTCCATTACAAGTCCTGGATCGACGCAGTACTGGCATGTTTCATGTAAGTTGGCTTCTCAACGTTTTAAGAATTGGGAAATAACTGTTTCGGTGGGATTCAAATAGACATTATGTCGACAAAATATGGAGCGAAATGACTAACAAGAGGAAAGGTACCTTCGAACATTAGTTTTTTTCGCAAGTTGGAGTTGTGCTGGACGATGCTGCTGGTCGGCGGGATTTATCGATGATCTCCCGTTTCTCCCGCCCTTGCACTCCAGAGCTGCTCCATTCTCACCTCATTTTACCCTCTTCAGCTTTCAGAACATCGTTGTTAAGAGCCATCCAAGTCTCTCAACTCAACTCGAACGTTAGTTGAAGCCATATGCAGAGCTAAAGATAGTTGTCAGGTTGTTATTCACGAAGCAAACCTTCCGTTTGTGTACACTTGAAAAGTTTCTCTTCATACACTTTTTATTTGTCACAGCTATCCGCACCTGTCTATGGCTTCATCGAGCCGTTATTTACAACTACGTATTTGTTTTAGTGGGATGAACATGTCAAATAACGGATTGGAGATAAAAGATAACGTGCCCTTTTTTTTCCTGATACCCTTCCTTCAACAGTTACTCTAACAATATTCTACACACAGAATATTACAATTATTGAAAATAAGTTTTAAAAAATATTTTGATCACATAAATATACATCACGTTCTGAACTCTCGACAATACGCGCCGCGGTCCAATCGTGACGTCACAACTCATATGCAGTACTGAACAATTTATGTTTGTGGTGACTGTTTTCAAGCACGTGTGAATATAGAGTTTCGATTTCTATACGTATGCACAAATAAGCTTGAGAAACGGTACACGTTAAAATTAAAAGTTTCAGCTGTCATATTACGAACAAGCCATACTGCAACTATGCACTCTTAGACAAGCGAATTTATCGATATTCAACTATATGAAAATAATTTTGTGTACGTACTACGTGTTTTGCTTCACGTTGATAGGATTTGTTTAGGATAACGTGGTGCAGCTAGGAATACTCGTTCCGTGCTGTAAACATTACAACTGTCATCCATACATACGCTATCTTCCACGAGGAAAACGACCGATGATGATAATTGTTACGAGAAAAAAACACTTAAAATCCGTGAATATTTCATCCCAAATGAATATATGGTTCTTGGAGTCAGAATAACTACATGAAATACAGTAGCGTTATTCATGATGTATATTATTCTGTTGAAGTAGTTTTCAAGTACGCATTGAAATAGACGTTTGGCTGTATGAGCGTGTGTAACCATTACGGGGATTAAAGTAGGACATTTTTAATTTGTTCATCACATATCGGGCGAAGGGAACTGAAATTTCATAGTTCACAAATTAAATTTACTCACAACATTGTCACATTTCTGTTTTGTTTGTGTTTTATTTAAAATGGAATGTGTTTATTTGAGAACGTAAATGTAACGAGTTATTAAAATGTAGGTCCGTTAAAGTCACGTCATAGAGAGCTTCGCTGTTATTGGAAAGTTCAAACACAGAATAATTACAATGTTGAGAAACTACGTGTAAAAATTAATTACTTATAAATTATTAACATTTTTCATTACCTCCTTCTACGGTATGTACTTTCGGATAGTTCCAAACATTTGAAATAACCAAATACGGTAAAACATGCTACATATAATTATGCTCTTTACAATATTGTTATTATTACATTAAAATATAATTTTTCTGTCCCGTTGACATTTTAATGGGGAACTGCAGTTGTGCATACGTTAGCCGTTTCTTCGTTCAGCTTATTTTATGTTGGCTCGAAATTCTTTGGAGGTTATAGTCTTTTAATTTTTGCTCAAACCAAATTATTGTAATTAAAGTAATTAAGTATAAATTTGGATCAGTCTATGATAAATAATAATCATTTTGCGCTTTTACGAATTCATCCTTAATTTTATCCGTAAGGGGGTCGCCTAGTGAGGAGTATGTCTGTGTGAATGAGGCAAAAATCAGAGAAACGCTACGGGCGACGCCGACCGGCGTATGTACAGTAGTATCGCCTCTAAGCGCACGGCGCTCCAACTGGCGTGCAGTCTTTCCGCCAGCTACTCGCTTCAACGTGACTCTTAAACTTCCTACAACTTTATTGGACGCGACTCTGTAGCAAAGTCTCTATCGTGTATATACACTATAATAAAACGAATAAGCACGTGTCTCTATCGTAGTTTCGCCATGTATCCGGTTCGTATATTTCCAGACACCATGTTGGACGGTATGAAAGTACCCTCCTGGAATGTACTTTCTTTTCGTTGGTAAACATATTGCGGGAAACTTAAAAGACAATTGTCACTAAAAGTACACTTATTTTTTTATGAGCTGGCGCCGGTTACGAATCATGATAAGAGTGATAAGTGGCATGAAATATTGTTTTTAATTGACAATAATACAACAAAAAGGGATTGTTATGCATTTGACTACCCATGTTCATGAAAATGATATCTGTACATGTCAATCTATTGTGTGGCGCTGTCTTTTGGAAAAGTTCCCTCGGTGCTGGAGAATAGGTTTCGGAAATCATACACATACACTGTACTGATGGAAACGACGGCTAGGTGATGATAAAATAGCCTCTGAACACCTGTAAAGTTTGGTGATGGCTAGGTGCCTCCAAGATCTCATTATACGGTCAAGGAACGTGTTAAACGTACCCACTATTATCTTACCTGGATTTTGAAGTCAGAACCACTTACATAATAAGTCGTTGCGTAACTACTGTCCCACTAAAGTAGGCTTCAATAAAACGAATATTTGTAGATCATTGTGCCCTACTATCATTGTATCTGCATGTGCGAAGAAAATTTACCGCTGTAGTATTATGTCAGTCTTTAAATATATGCGCGGTAATGTAATTAAACTCTGTTATTTATAAAAAAAATTATTTTTTAATTTAAGAAAATTGTTTATTATCCTCTTTCCAAGGGTCATAATTTTAAATAGAGAATAACTTGTTGCACGTAGTTTTCCATTCCCTCATAATACTATCAACGTTGTCAGTGGAAGGTTTACAAAATAACAAATACATCATTAAAAATTTTCTCCTTAACGTGCTATAAAACGCACTCTTTCGAAACGGCACTGGGAATTCGTCAACAGGTCGGTCTCACTAGAGCTTCGTCAACGTCAAAAATGTCACAACGACGTCAAACGAAGGTAAAAAAAAAAAGTGACACAGTGGCAAAACTTTGGACTTGCATTCGGGAGGACCTGGGTTCGATCCAGCTCCGGCCAACCTGATTTCGGTTTTACTTGGTTTCCCGAAATCAATCCAGGCGAATGCTTGAATGGATCCTTAATACAGACCATGGCCGAGTCCTTCTCAGTTCCTTCTGCTCTGGGCAAATTAATCCGTCTCGAATGACCTCGCTGTCGACGAGACGTTAAGCCCACGGCCGTAGAATACAAGTCTGGACACTCGCCTACCTAACAATGTTAGCGAATTGATCACCTTATTGACTGATTTAGTTCATGCAGTAGCCGCAGATCGCTGCAAGAAAATTAGTATTGTTAGCATTGCTGGTATAGGGATAACACCATAGAGATACGAATGTCATTTCCCCGTTTTAAGAAGAAATAGCAATACCCCTCCCTATGCTAGCCATATCAAATAGCACTACTTCGGTTGCAGCGCTCTGCGGCTGGGTTCGTGAACTAAATAGGTCAAGCTAGTGTCCAGATCTGTCTTTAACTGCCGTGGTTAAGCCCTACCTAGCCACCTATCTCAAACTATACCGACGATAAAAATAACGCTCACAGCAAACTAATGTGTTAAAACAGGATGTGTTGGTGAGCACACTGCGTCATCCCTGGAGGCACGGCTTTTCTTGGCGAAGCACCCGGTATCTCTGAGTCAGCAAGCGATGGCGAATTAAATTAAAGTTTCAGCGAGCCGCGGTCGAGGGGCGGAGTCGCGTGCGTGTTTGTGCGACAGCGAGAGCGGAAGCCATCAGGCTGCGCAGCGGGGGGAGGTAGGCTTCAAAATTAACACCACCGCGGTTGTGTTTCATCCCCTCTGCAGTCAACCCCCACCCAGCCTCCCACCCCTTGGCTATTTCCGCCGGTAAAAAAAGTGTGCTCCGGCCCGCCTGACTAATGGAAATACCATCGATTCTCGTCACCTTTAATCCGGCCACTGTCACTGAAACTGTGGCCACCCCCTCCCCCCGCCCCCGCCCCCTCCCCCTTCTCGCCCCCCACACACACACAGCACTCGTTATTTTGGCCCGCACCCTTCCGAGGGGGATACCCGCTCTGAAGAGAACTGCAATATCGTCCATTATTTCGCGATGTGCCTATCTCCCCAGTCATCGTTCCTATTCCAGAGCAACTGCACGACTCGCAACTGATGCACAGTCAAGGCCTTGAGTTCGATCCTCGCCAGCTGGCGGATGGCTCTTTTAATCTATTCGCGGTTACTTCACCATTTTTCAATCAAACCTTTCTAAATTTATCCCTTGCGTGACATGCTTGGTTGTTTCCTAAATATGTCGTGTACCACAAGAGTTCAATACTTATGTTAACATAAGAACACCTCATTTTAAGTTAAATTGAACTTATGCTTACATACTACTAGCCACCCGTCCCGGCATTGCTCGGGTGCGATTTACATGTATAGAAGCAATGTGATGTCATAGTTTTTACCTCATCAGCTCGCTCGACAGCTTTAATTATCTTGTTGCGAGTAATTAATAAATCTGTGCTAGCTCCTAAAATGACTTGGTGTAACTAACATATTTAATTTAACAAGAATTAATACTGTGTTTGTTCAAAAAGTTATATTTTTAATCAAATTTTATAAGATAAACATGGTGGGTCATCTCTAAAAGATAAAAACATGATGTCGCAGACTTTTTGTAGACTTTTTCGAGATGTACAATTCTATAGTACTTTAATTTGGCGTATGTATCTCTTATGGTTTAGTCCGCGTTAACCATGTAAGCGCCCAAAAAGCGGTTTTTTTCTGACTTGATTAGAAAACGACATTTCTCTACTGTTCTTACATGAAATATTAATGTATGATATACTTAAACCTTTCTCAAGAAATTCTCTAAATGATGGTGAAAACCGCATTAAAATCCATCTCGGCGTACTCCAGTTTACCCCGCCTTTGCATTCACTTTACCCTCACATAAGATCAAGCATTCGCTGTTCAGCGCCAACGAAAACATCTCAACTCAACGCACAAACAAAATAACTCATTCGAAATTGCTGTTATAGAAGTAAATATTTTGCTACTAGTGTAGTGGGCGGGCACCTTATTGCAAGCGGAATATTGCTGTCATTGTCGTACCGCGCTTATCAAGTACTAAGGTCTTACCAGGCTACATTATCGAGGCCATCTCAAGTTTCAGAATATTTTTAATGTCTACCCAGTTTCAACCTCGTTTCCGCGAATCACTTGGACATTTTTATATCTCATTGTACCAACCGCATGCGTTGTATTAGCGTGTATGGTCGAGCTCAGAAGGTCTCTTACAGTGTTATAATTTAACCCTTGAAGTTGGTAGCTTTTTAATTATTACTGCAGTCCTAAAAGAGAATCAGTATCCAAACATCAACAAAACATTTTGTCACATCTAGTCATACCTGTCAGTATTAAACACGCATATATATAATTACCCATGCAGTTAATTATATATATATACAATGATATATATATATATAAAATTAACTGCATGGGTAATTTATCCTACAATAGCATACTTTACATATCTTTGTCTTTCAACGTGTCTTCACATGCGAAGAACGCTAGAAAACCATACTGTAAAACTAACTCTGCCTTAAGCCCTGCTTTTATTTGAGAAATTCGCCCTTCCCCGTCCGTATCAGAAGATGACGAGGAACATGTGTTGCATGTCTCCCTTCACTAAAGTTGTTATAAGCTGCGAAGTTTTGACGGGTTGCCAGATGCTCCACAGTTCCATCACTGAACACTGTTCCTCTCGACATCGTTCAGCGTGCGACGTTGCCTCGTCTCCTAACTACGTTCGCGGTAACCTTCCGCCGGCGTTCAAAGAGCGCGCTCCGAGGAGACAGTGCCTGCATTTTTGCCCCTCCCCTCAGGATCTGCTACAGACCAATCAGGCGCCTTCAAAGGCGAACTACCTCCTCTCCGCTAACAAGTACACTTGCTTGTTACGCGCGGTGGGACTTTTCCTACCATGGTAATTGAATCATTACCTGCCTGCGGTAACAGCGTTACCCCGTGACGTCACGCACCCGCTCTTCCCGCACCATGACGGAGGGCGACGAGGGGAAAGGTCCACGGCAGCTTTGCTCTGGCGTCTGACGGTACTTTGAACAGCGCCCGTTTGACGAACGGGCAAACGTCCCTCGACTGAGCGAAAATAAACGACCGTTAACGCTTGCAAAGTGTTGTTTGCTCGGACGTTGTCATCTCCCTGTTCGACTTGTCACTCGGGCAACACGTCACGAACCTGAATATGACGGTACGAAAAATCTTACCTTAATATTTTTTAACCCTTACTAAGACATAATTCAGTATTTTTAGGAAATGAATATCAAAGGGCAAACTGGTATTTAGATACATTGCATTAAAAAATAATACATTTTTGGCCGCACTGAAAATCTGGCTAAATTAAGTATAGGCTGTTAATGTTTAATCAAGCACTTTTAAAGGCCCTGCTTAGGATCTATATTTTTTGCATCTTTCGCTATGTATACGTATGCTAATTGGACGTTGTCATGGGCCTCATCAATTTATTCATGCGTCACCCAAGTTAAATTGCGGAGTTGTCAGGAACTAATGTGCCAATACGTACATTAACGCCTGTAATATAAGAAACACCCAACTTGAGGACTGTTTTCATTAAACTCGCTGCCAGCTTAACTAGGATCCTGCACGCCAATGTGTACTGTATGAAGTAGACAGACACCTGTGGATGGCAAAGCAGCAATCACAAGCAGTGATGTTGCGAGCAGAAACTTAGCGGGTAGCCTTTCTTCGTGAAGATGTTTTGGTCCTCGCGAGCTGGCTGGATTTAACTGGCGCGCGTGATACGAAGTTTTGCGACCACTCATAACCGCCACTGAGCTCAAAACGATTCAGTGGACTGTTCGCCAGAGTCGAGCCAATTTACAATTTAAACAAGAATTTTTTTCACTCGTCGGATGAATCACACAATTCGCTACTCAGGTGAACACGCCGTAACAAAATCAGCTGCTGTGAGTGGTAAATCTCTCTGTATGTGCATTCATCAGCTTTCATCAATCGAAACAACGGTTCGCGTGAAAATAAAATGAATAAACACTTCGGAGCATAAATGGGTTTCTTCCACAGCATACGATTGTCTTTTTTTTTCGCATTTTTCTTCGCAAAGTTGCAGCCAATAATCTCATAGAAGTTCTACATTTAAATACTAGTACTTTCGGATCGTTCTGAACAAATTTACAATTATTCGTATAGTATTACGTTCTTCAGAGTAAATGTTCATCTTTTTTTTTTTTTTTTGTGATGTATTAAACATTACTTTCAACCACAGTTTATGTGAAATGAAAACCAAATGGTATTGGATTTAATAATCGTTCACTGTGATAAGGGCTTATGCTTGAAGGTCCCTTGAGTGTCGCATGCTGTGAACGTGGGTTTACGCCGTTTTCGACAGCGCGAGTGAACAATTGTGGACTACTACAACGCGTGTTCTATTCCATCAACCACATTTATTAGGAGACCCAGATAATTTCACGCTTGCAAACCCATCGATAACACCAACACATGTCCAACCTGAATGATATTCCTTATTCCCATTTGAAACCCTCCCATGAATTCCCAATAAATGAGAACGAGTAGTTGTAGAGTGTCGGAAATCGGTCGAAAGGGACGTCTGCGGGCTTGTGGAACGCCGCGCGGCATACGCAACACTTGCACTGAGCTTCCGTTTATGAGGGCGCTTCACAGTTTACAGCATCTGTTGTATATACACGTCTTACACTGAACGTGAAATATCACTACACGGACTTGCTTTTACATTCACCTCTTACTAGTTTTCACACTTGGGTAAATCACATTGTAGAGGCCAAGCCTGCATTTTATTTCCGTTGACACGTTCACCCAATTCTCTAATACACTTTGGGCCATTATTTAACCACACCAAAAGGTAGACAATGTTCCAACAATTACGTTTTAGTACATCAAGTCTGTTAGAATACCAAACTTAATAGTTTGTGCAGAGTTATATGAAAACATATAACACATATTTATGTTACATTTTAATTTTTGTTAACGTCCCATCCTGTTAACTTTCTAGCTTATAAACTGGCACTCGTGATCAAATAAGGCATTAGCAAAAAAAATCCGTTCGGTAGGTTTTTAATCCTAAGTCAGTAGGAACTGCGTGATGAAGTAGGGTATGATAATTTACAAAACTGTAATCCATAACAGACTGTTAAAATTGTAATGACTGAAATTTTAACGCCTATTGCAAGTGAATAGCAGAGGACATGATGTACTAATGCTACTAGTATGACGCCTTCAGCGTGTTTTCCTGGTTCACACAGCGAAGTTTAGGACGTCGTCCAACAGTCTATCATGTTATACATTTCTAGCACACTTCACACTTCTTCGTTTTGATATGAAGTGTTATTCTGAAAAACAATTTTGATGTTGAGAGAAAATGGTTTTTCAAAAGATTGACACGAAATACAAAAAATTTTAATTTATTAATTTTTCGTACAAATCTGAAAATTGAACAAAATTAATACGTTAGAATACAGCTCAAGAACATTGTTCATGTTATTAGAATATTATTAGAATGACGTTTCTTTGAAATTTGTTTTACAGCTCACCCCATTAGAATTAAAATTTTTCAAATAATAAAAATTCAGAAGTTAAACGTTACTGCGGGTGACCCAAGAGTCGGATTTCAAACAAATTGTAACAAGCCCTTGCCGTGAGTTTGAGAAACACTTAGATGAAACAAAACTTTGTGACAAAATAACTTTTTGAAATTCATACGAATCAAGTTAAAATACTCATATTTACCCTATAAACGCAATACATGTCATTTGTCAAATGATTTGGTGTTTTAAGTAAGTTATTATTGCTATCTAGTCAGAACCCGTAAATCACTGTCGAAATATAGAACAAAATTTTGACTCTTGAACAGTTTAATGCTTTTTAGCGATGACAGTTTTGACACAAGTCTCCAGGTCGATGTATGGTTGATATAGACGGTTCACGGTAAAATGAGCACTTTTGGAAACCTTGCTGAAGATCTACTTGTATCCACCCTGGGTATTCTTCCGCTTATGTAGAATTAACATTGACATGGGCCTCATCACTTTGTTCGTGCGTCTGTCAAGTGAAACCGTAAAGATATTAGTAAATATTTTACAAATCTGCTGATTTTTACACTTTTATGCATTTAAATTGCTCTCAAATGGTTATCTATCACTTTTTATTGGGCGTTAAGTTACGGAACTACTTCGCATCCATCGTTACCAAATTTACTGGGCATATGTCACTCAGGGCGCCGGTTAAAATATATGCGGTAGGGGCAGTAACTTTTTTCTAAGGTTGATTTCAAAAGTGCTCACTTTATCGTGAACAGGCTTTACTTGTGCTGCGTATGGCAGACATTTTTGTGTAACAGAATTCCACAATAAACCGAGAGATAAAAAGGCGGTGTAAATGCTTAAAAAATGCTGACATTTAAGCACCCTCTTCAGTATTTAATAGATTTCAAAATCCATAGATTTCAATACACTCAGCGGAAAAATTTTATCAGTTAAATCCACACCTGCCGAAACATTCAATTACGTAGATCGCTACAAGCGATGCGTCTATGGAAATGAAATTAAAATTTTCCTCGAAGCCCCTTCACGCCAGGGATTTTTCGCCGGTTGGGCCGTAAAATTAATTGACTCAGAACTTCAAGTGAATATTTTACATAAAGCAGTTTGTTCTGAAGCGTTTACAAAAGAGAGCGTTTCATAAAAAAGGAAGTCCGTTGTCAGGTTGGGACATTGCTATATAAAAGTGATTTTGATTTTAATACTGCCAGTGCATTGGGGTGAAACGGTGGGAAAGGAACGATTTGATTTTGAAGTATTCTCGTGTTCCATCATTATTCCGTGTTTCGAAACGCGACGCGACGGGATGGCGCGAGCAAGCTGCCTTCTGGTGAGCAGTCTGTGAACTACTGCAGCGTGGCGCGTGGAATTTCGTGTTCAGCGTCTCGTGGGAGCAGCTTGCTTATTTTGTTCCATTGTCGGCAACAATTGCTTTTAAAGGCTGTTCACGGTAAAGTGAACACTTTTGAAACAAACCTTAGAAAAATGTCACTGCTCCTACTTGCATATATTGTAACGGTCGCACTGTGTGCCATGCGCCCAGTAAAGTTGGTCACGATGGAGGGAAAGTAGTTCCATATATTAACGTCGAATAAAAAGTGTTAGGTGACCATTTGTGATACCTTAAATTATTTATTTTTCACTTTCCGTTTATTTTAATGCGTCGAAGTATAAAATTAGCATATTTGTAAAATATTTACTTTTCTAACAATCTCACATTTTTATTTGACCGATGCATGAATAAAGTGACGAGGCCGATGGCAATGCTAATTGTACATAAGGCGGAAGAATACACAACGTGCATTCAAGTAGATCTTCAGCAGGCTTTTCAGAAGTGCTCATTTTAACGTGAACAGCCTATACCTATGATTTACATATATTGTCTTTCCTCTTATCACGTGCATCTCTCAGACTTCCTGTTGCGATGTCGTCGCTTAAGACACAGGGTACAGTGGCGGCCCAGCAGCGGTGTGTTATCAGTCAACATGCATATACGACGTCGGAGCTGCGCGTCCAAGGCCAATAAGTGAGGGATCGATACGGGCGACACTAATACGCACGCTTAGTGCCTCATCGCTCCTACGCGCAAGGCGTGTTTCTGTCGTGACGCTGTACTGCGTAAATTAAATCTGTTACTGTGGGGTTTTATTACACGCGATGAAAGTCCACAGCTTAAACTACGTCAGTATGTTTGTACTTTCTCTTGCCGCTTAAGGAAACTGCATAGGCAATCCTTAAAAATGCGATATTGTGACCATTTTCACGAATGTTTTTCTCCAATACACTTAATATGAAAAAATAAATAAAAAAATAAAAATAAAATAGGGGTACAGATAAGTGTTTTTTTTTCTTTTCTGATAAAAAAGTCGTATTTGCAGAACATTTATTTACCGAGGTACGCGTGTTCGCGCAAACAACTATTTCACAGAAAATATTTCAGTACATTCTCCTCTTAAAGTTTTGCAGCTATCGCTGTGTGGAAGTGTAGCACGGTGTCATCGAGTTCTCATACACGACTCGTGCAATGCAGTCCACGGCGTCATTACACCCGCAATTGTTCATTAACTACCAGATATATCCTCGCGGCTTAGTCATCAGAATAACATTTAAGAAATGTTCAACACTCCAAACTTGGTTTCGATCATTGCAGTGTTTGAGTTTGAAAACAACACAAATTGGAATGTCAGAAAACAATTTTAAAGTAATGAATAAAAAATTTATTATATATATATATATGTGTATAAATGTATATTTAAAATAAGTAAACATAAACAAGTATGAGCATGTCTGTTAGGTAGGTGCAACGCACTTAGAATCGATGCCATGTCTGATGCCTGTAGAAATTTCCTCCTTACTAGCATCTTGTTTGTCAAATAGCGTGGAGCAGACGCGAATGTCACACACTCAGTGTCAGATTTCATGTTAGTTTTTTAAATCATGCTTAGAAGAAGATTTTAAAGAACGAGCCCCTGTTGTGCAAACACAATGGCTCTCATAATTGTGTCATAAAGATGTTGTAAGTAAAAAAAGCCAATACAATTTTCAAATTAATTTCTATAACGTCGCAATAAGTTAATAATATTGCACAATTAAATTTTATCATTCAAATACTTCAATTATATGAATTATGTAGAGCTTCTGAGAATTATTTTCAACAGCTGCTTCCATCGTGAATTTGGCAAGGCATTTTATGATCACTTATCTTATAAAACTTTTAAAAGAAACATATTTATGGGTATAACTGTGAATAACCTTTACCCACGTCTCGCTTTTAATGTCTTTCTAGCGGCACGGTAATATAATTCGTATATTTTTCACAGAAAAGCTTACACGAATGGCAGCTGCCAATACTTCCGTGTGATACACGCTAGATTTATCGGCTCCACATAGTAACACAGCTTTTAGTATTACAAACACACCTCCAGTGGAAGTTTCTTTGCTACCCCACCCTCGAAGCGTCGGGTGGTGAACATTAAAACACTTACTGTGAAATAACGAAAGCCATGAAAACACTGTAGATCAATCTTCGGCCTGTAGCTGCCGAAAATTTTACAGAACAGGAACTACATACCTCGTATGGATTTTCATAACGATGAAAAAATATCAAATGTAATGGCTTGAATGAGATTTTCTTTATACTAATTGAGAAATAAATATTCTCTCGTCTCTGATATTTTGCTACGCATAAGACTAGAGACCGTGCGATAATAATTTATAAATAACTAGAGGTGTAAGTAATGATTTATGATTAACATGAATTAAATATGATCAGAAAACGTCAACTTTATACAAAATTGTCTGATTCTTTATGTACGCGACGATGTTACCTAACGTCAACTTTATACAAAATTGTCTGATTCTTTATGTACGCGACGATGTTACCTAAAGCTGTTAGAGAATAATAAGTCTAAGCCTTTTAGAAACCAGAAAATTTTGCTCAGTGCACTACAGGCGCTACCAAAGAACACGTTTTGGTGTAAATTTATTGAAAGCTCTGGGAATGCTTTTGGGAGAATTTAGACCGTTGATGGCTTCACGAATATGCTTTCCAGCTAAATCAGACACGTTTCCTCGATAAATACTATCTTTTATACGGTATTATTATTTTTACACATATTTAACTGTGATGTAAAATGAAAAATGCCTAGGGTAGTTTCCATTCTGGAAGGTTGTAGTCATTGCCAAGAGAAATGTTTTCACAAAAAAATAATAAAGTAACGATAAACTGGGCTTCGTAGAGCGCTGAGGCTAAGAAGCGTGTTAGATGCAACGCAACCGACACATATTCAGGGTTATTAAATCATCAGCTGAAGTAACTACCATGAAAAACTTGTTGCTATACTAACACAGTTTTATATTTTACTCCTACAGGGGTTTCTTTGTTATTTTTCTACTTGTTAAGCAAAAAAAAAAAAAAACTGAATCCATCTTGAATGAAGAATAGCTTTTCTAGCGCTAGTGGTTGGACAAGATGTTCCGGTATGTCTCGAATTTATACCAATGTCAGACGATGCTAGGAACACGGGAAAGCAATGAAAGTAGTCAGACTTGCTCATGAAGTACAATAAATCTTGGAAATTTTACTACAAATGTAATACACGGTGCCAAATTCGGATAAAAACGAATTTCTTGTGTAAGGTCACGCAAGTTACAGAGGACAACAGATTGTATTAGTTTTTCTGCTTTGGTCATGAGACCTGCTGTATTTTAACCAAGGAGATTATGATGGATCGTGAAGACTGGAATACCAGACGAGCTCTACGACACTCAGAACCACACACGGTGTGGCTGAAGTTGCTACAATTATTGTACTTGAATACGTGAATATACTGCAATGCATCTTTTTTATTTTGGAGGAATCACACTCAGGAAGAGATAATGCTCGAATGTGAATTTGATAAGTTAATTTAATTTCATGCGTTACAGAAAATTGTAGATGCTGTGTAGGCTATACGGTTTCTAAGAGGATCTGGGAACCGCTGTGGTTTGTGAATATGACTGATGGCAACTTATCGAATGGACTTGTAATTCATCTTAAGAGATGAAAAGTGCATGGATCCAGGGATTCATTTCCAGGAAAGTTTGGACCTATCTTCCCACGTTCCGGAATGTAGGCTACACTCGTGACAGATACCACAAAGTGCTTTACCGCAACTGTTTAGTTTGCTTGCATATAATCCGAAAAAAGTACCTTACAAATGCGAACACATTTTGTACGGAACTTAGCATCTTATATCGTGTGAATCCTGCAGTATAGCGAATGGACCTCAGCATTACAGTCGCTGTCCGCTAGCCGATGTCATAACCTGGCCACAATGCGCGACGGCCATAATACAACTGTCCCCTCCCAGTCGCCTTCGCTCCCCAGGGGGTGCTTTTATTGCCACCCTTAGCTCTTGTTATTATTATATTACCCTCATAACCCCCAACCCCACCCCCATCGTCAGTGAAGCAGCGCTCGTGTTTTTGCTGCCACAAACGACTGTTCCTTCCCGGGGCCATGTTGCCGGCGCAACGACAAAAACCCTCCCGCATTACACACATTCGTAAAGTTTAGAGTGCCATCCAGAGCCGGCCTAATGGAATGCCATAACTGTGTATCCTACGATGCTTTCAACCGAGTTACACGATACTTTTGTTTACCATATGCACGGGATGTGACGAAAACCAGCTTCGTTCGTCACGAGAATTTGCATCCTACCGCAATCAATTAAAAAAAAAAAAAAACATGCGGCGCTGAGAAACAACGTCCTGTGATCATCTCCAGATCGTTCTCTTCCATTCACGAGGAGATGATATAAATCTGCAGGGAGTGCTCGCAGAGGAAGTAGCTGGCATGTTTTTAGTCGGGCGCCCCTACCAGCAGAACAACGTCCTGAGTTCCCACAACTCCTTGAGAGACCTGCTAAATGCTCACTTCAAATCTCTCTGTGAGTCGCTTGAGTGAACTTCAAGTTGCGATTTCAGTTGGGCGATCTTTTAACACGTCTGTTCTTTAACAGTTGGGCCAACTTGGACGTAAAGTGCTCGTTTAGAGGAGGTTTTGTTTTGTAAGTGCGGTGTGTTTGAATATGCTGTTTTGGCCAGTTGGTATTTTGTGTGGTAGATGACCTCCGCAGGCGTATTCATTAAGGACTTGGCATTTTGTCGTATGTCTGCCAACGTGCCAAACCCATAAATCAAAATCGTTATGGTAACACTTTGATCAAATAATCTTGTATATGTGTGAACATGTCACTTGAATTTTTTTTATTTGACTTACATAGTTTCATTATTTATTTAAACATTATTTTTAAGGGTAGATAATGCTGTTGAGATGTTCAACTAATGTTCAGATGATGACCAAACTTGTGTTCTTCTGTTGCAGGCTGGTACTGAGTTCCGAGCTCCAAATCTACGTTCCACAGCCAACGTTTACCGCGCGTATGCACAAAGACACAACAGGTGAGTTGTACGCATTATTTGCGATGTACGTTTTATTTCTAGGTTATTGCTTGCGAAAAAGTACCTGTGTTCGCAACCCACTCTGAAACCTGTGGTGCGACGAAAATTGTAAAATGCCAAGTAATTTTAGTTCGTAAAGAAATGGTGTCATGTATACGGCAAAACGACTGAAAGTTGTTACAAATAGTTGCCTGTGGTAACAACATAGTGGTAGGTACGGAAAAAAAAGCCGTGCTGATTCAGTACGTAAAGATAAGTTTTGTCCTCTCGTTTACCAGCAGTATTGATACCATACTTTGTATACTACCTACTCGCCTTTCTGCGTAAATATGCAGCCACAACTGTGTACCTCGCCCTGCAGTAGTTAGGACAGCATACTGTAGTATACATTGTCTTAACACTCGAATAACCCACATTTGCACTTGATAATACCACTGAAGGTCTTTGTCGTGTTTACCTACAAAAAGTAGTAATCATAAACACAGGAACTTTTTATTTTGGTAGTCACATTTTTATTATATTTTTATTGCATAATGAAGAAAACTGAAATTTAAAATATGGTAAAAAAACTCCAAGGACTACTCGCTCGTGCGCACACCACACATACACATAATGTATATAGTATATATGTATAATATATATTATATATACACCCACATAAACATGCATAACAACGTGTATCCGGTGAATTTTGACCACATAGTATAATCGATGTCATGTAGTGCTTAAATCAAAGATATACTGGTATGCTGCCAAGATTAGTTTTAATTTTATTCAGTGTCGACGAGGTGAAGTATATGGATTGTCTTTATATTGGTTTGAATTAGAGGAAGATTTTTAAAAGCGATGGGCGCTCTTGATCATAAGCGGGTCTCAAGTCACTTTACATGGGCTCAGTTTGGAAATTGACTCATGCCGGGGGTTGAGAGCGAACCATAACCCCGGTCGGGCATCGTCGTCTCATTAACATGACCCCTTAGTGATTACGTCTGTGGAGGACTGTGTAGCAGGGGAGATGTATGCCGGTGCTCAATATTAGAAGTACACTCTGCATCTGAATCAGTGAGAATTTCACCGTTTCACTCAGTTAACAGTACCTGACTGATTCAGTGAATTTAACTGATGAATCAGTAAAAAAAATGCCACTTTTCCTTCATTTAATGATTCAGTGACATTTTTCACTGATTCAGCAGTCATTTTTTCCACTGGTTTGTTTATTGACTGATGGATCAGTTAAACAGCGTGTAAAAATGACCGTCAAACAACGTTTAAAAATGGCCGTTAAATAACGTGCATCAAGAGAAATAACAACGAATAAACTAATAAAACCAATATAAAATATTTTTTGAAATGAGTTTCTCTTTAAAAACACTATTTTATGAGGTAATATGAACATTCAGCCTTTCATTCTGTATTTATGTCTTTTATTACGTTTTCATGTAATCATCACAGCGCTCTGTTTGAAGGTTTAAACTGCATATAATGTGGTGAACAGAGTGCACTCATATATACTATTCGTTTTAACATTCCTAACTGTACCAATTAAACCAAAAAAGAAAAGTAAGGGTATGCAATGTAAAACTGCACGCTTTCGATAAAGAGCTATGAGACATATATTTATGCTTTTATTATCAAGGAGATTTGACAGCACTGCTGGTGCTGACCTTCGTGGCGCAGTTGGTTGCGCGCCGGCTTTCAGCGCGGGGGGTTCTGAGTCCGAGTCCCGGGCAAAGCATAATGAGAGAAAATCAAACAAAAATATTTGTTCGTGTAGGGCCAAATATATATTTAGTTGCCCTAACAAAATATATTGTTGAGCAAACAAAATTTGAAAAGCAGCAAAATTACTTTTGTTCGTCTAACAAAATATATGTTTGAATAAAGAAAAACTCTGTGTTGGGCCAAAAAGTTAGACTGTCAACTAAATATTTTGTTGAATCAACTGTATATATTTGTTTCGCAACTTATTTGACTGCCTTCGTTCGAAAATACAGCTCGAGAGTTTGTTTGTATTATTTGTGACAATTAGGATAGTAACTGTGTTTGTTAGTGCATCCATTGATGCTTAACAATCATATAAACACATTAAAACTTGAAATATTTGTTTCCACGCGTTGCTTAATATTTGGTGTATATCTATCTAAAAGCTTTCCGTCAGCACCAGTTGTCACATTAGCTGAGAGTACTAATGCTTAGCGCTCGGACGCGTATGATCTAGATTCAAAACTTGGTCGAACTTGTAAAACTTTTTTATGTCGGCCCAAACTGTTTAATGTACTTGCAGCCAAACAAATCTTTAGTTGCACCAACCAACTATTACAGTTTGGGGCAACCGAATGAGAACAACAAAAGAATTTGATTTCAGCAACAAATATTTCATTGCCTCTATACAAAAAATAATTTGGTTGCACCAAACAAATCTTGTTTGATTCAACAAAACGCTTTTCTCAGTGCATGGGTGTATATTTGTGTGAGACTGTCTGTGTCCTCCTGCGTGAAGCTTACGTCTAACACACACTGTCTAACGTCAAACGGCCACCACATTCGTCAAACGTCAACAATGCTCTGTCAAACGGCACATGTATAAAGTTATTAAAGTCAACTTTAAAAAAAATATGGTAAGGTAACGGCCTAAAAGCTAAGCGGAAAGGGTCTGTGAGTTCAATCCCGGCCACCTCTGAAAGATTTCTTACTTTTTAAAATTACTGTAAATTGCTTTATATATAGATAGTAAATTATCGTAAATAGGTTTATTACTCGTAATTATTTGGCTAAATTCAATCATCGCAATTGTTTCACGTCATTAATTCAATCAGTGAAATTTTTCACTGAAACAATTAGGTTTTCTACTGATCTAAGTGGAGACATTTTTACTGCGAATAAGTGGTTTTCCACTGATTCGGATTTAGAGTGTATATCATTAAAACTTATATACTACATTAATTTTAATGAAGCGCTAGGTTTTTGTTTCTATTTTATTCACAGAACTACATGGTGGTTACTTTCCACAGCGAGCCACTACTTAGTATTCCGTTGCGTCAGTACATTAAATCAGTCTTATAAAAAAAATTCCAGTCAAATACTTTTCGTCAGTCGGTGATTACCAATTGTATCTCTCTCGTGAACTCTTCTACTTCCGCTCCGTAGCCTGGATCACGCTATCCTCGGGCTTCCAATAACTAAAGCCCTGTTCACGATAAAGTGAGCACTTTTGAAATCAACCGTAGAAAAAAGTCACTGCTCCTGCGTGCATATATTTTAACTGGCGCATTGAGTGACATGCGTACAGTTAAGTTGGTAACGAAGGATGGAAAGTAGTTCCATATCTTAACGTCGAATTAAAAATGTAAGGTAAACCTTTGGTAATAATTAAAATATTTCTTCCGCTTTCTGTTTTCTTTAATGCATCGAAGTGTAAAAATTAGCAGATTTGTAAAATATTTACTTTTCTAATAATTTCACAGGTTCTTTTGACCGACGCATCAACAAAGTGGTGAGGCCCACGTAATGTGCGGATTTCCGCACGTGTGAATCGTGCCGGACGAGGCCGTTGGTCGGCTGGCTTTCTAGGGAATCTCCCGTTATCCCTGCCCTTGCATTCCGGCGCCGCTCCATACTCACCTCGCTTCAGTCTCATAGGCTTTCAAGACCTCGAGCTCACGAACCACATGTGTAGAAATCTTTTTACTAGTTATAAGAAACATTTTCATAGGATATGTCCTACCTTTGTGGGCAGATATGTTTCTGTGCAGCTACGGTCATTACCAATTTGCTATCAGCTATCCCATATACATTATATATATATATATATATATATATATATATATATATATATATATATAATTAATATAAATAAGCTCGTATTAATGTTATTTAGTACTGTGGTCTAATTTACAAATATAAGATACTTATGTAAGGTTGCAATCTCCCTTGTCAATATGAAATACCAAGGAGGAGAAGGGGAGGGTGTATGCAGACCGCAACCCTGCAACAATACTAAGATTTACATTGTTGGTATTTTTTTTTTATCAGTTTGGTATGTTGAAACACTGAAATCGTATCACACGTAGTCGAGTAGCTGATGCCAGACTCATAGTTGCTGTAGACGCTGCAAAAAGAATTTTTTTTTTTTTTTTTTTTTTTTTTTTTTTTTTTTTTTTTTATATATAAAGAAGTGTCTGACCTGCAACAAGAGACATTACAGTTTCGTCCGGCGGAACTCGATTTGTCCGCGACAGCCGTAAAGATGTTGGGTATGTGCTGGCTTACATTCCGTAGAACTTGGGAAGTGTGTTGTCCTGAGTTGTGCTCAAGTCGTTACCGTTTAACGACGAACGCTTACGAGAAAATAGAGTAAAACTTCTTGAATTTACGTGCCACATAACTGTCGACAATGCAACATTGCTTCTATCTTGGATAGTTCATAAAACAATACTGCCAGATTACGATGATAAATGTACCTTTGAAACATAACTCTTACAATTTCTGAACAGCTTCAGATTGTGCGACGGCACTAATATCAAACTTGTAAACATGGACCATTATACTCTGAAAACCAGGTTAATAGGTCTTTATTAAACATTTCCCAACGATTTGTGGAGAATGATTACTGCAGGACATGTTAACATTACGCGTTCACCCATCCTCAGATAAGTTAAAATTATTTTTATCTTCTTAGTGCTTCACATTAATATGGACATTTATTTATTTACAAGAAAAATGGTGATATATCCTGAATATCATGATCACGACAAACTAAAGGCTGTTCACAATAAAGTGAAGACTTTCGAAGTCAGCCTTAGAAAAAAGTCACTGCCCGCGCCTACGTATATTCTAACGGGCACACTGAGTGACATGCGTCCGGTAAAGTTGGTAACGATGGATGGAAAGTAGTTCAATATATTAACGTCGAATAAAAAGTGTTAGGTAACCATTTGTGATAAAATAAATTATTTCTTTCGCTTAATGTTTTTTTACGCATTGAAGAGTAAAAATGATCATATTGGTAAAATATTCTCGTTTCTATTAATTATACAGTTTCACCTGACCGACGCGTGAATAAAGTGATGAGGCCCATGGCAATGTTAATTTTACATAAGGTGGAAGAATACACAAAATGCATACAAGTAGATCTTAAGCAGGGCTCTCAAATGTGCTCATTTTACCGTGAAAGGCATATACCTACAAAATGCTAACGTAGCAGATGATTTATATATTGCAGACTTACATAATTTCTTTTCTACTAACTGCTATTTATGTGTTGCGTGTAACGAGTCCTCGTAAGTGTCAAACGGATAAAAATTTGTCTGTAAAGCATCTGAGAAGTTAAAAATACTCGCCGGTGCTTCTACGGGGAACCCATGCGCACATACTGCACATAGGTTGAGATGGAGGACCGCAGAGGTGGTGCAGCACTCCTGCCCGAAAGTAGGTAGCGCTGATATGAATCCACGTGCCCTCGAGCCGGAAATAACTGGCTGTCACCCGGCCATGCGGCTGTTAGTGCAGATGCAGGTTCTTGCTGTCGTGAGCCAGGACCGACAGTGCTCTATCAAAGCTCGCCGCCATGCCACACCTGGCAACCGTGTCGCTCAGTGGGCTATAGCTCGCCCGCACTTCACCGTAGCATTTTTTGAAATGACCTTTTCAAATATGTACCAGCCCTTCACTGCAGGTATTTTCACATGAACGCTGACTGGGGAACATAATGTTTCATATATTCGTGGTTACTTCCAATTTTTCTGAACCCCTACTAAAATTTTCGGGCTACTCACTACGTATCCTTACGCCACGTATGAGCAAAACGTTAACAAATCTGGAATGAGACACAAAGGAGAAACTAACGCGCCACGTTTTTATACTGGACAGAAAATAAAAAATATATTTTTTTATTTATTTAAATGAAATCGCGCCTTTGTAAGAAAAGTGACAAAACTCAAAATGTTGAGCAAATACGTTGTAACTCGCCGAACGTCACAACAGCATGTTGCATTCCAATAAACCACTATACACCGAAAGAAAATCGAACAAAATCTTTGTTAGTATAGGGTCAAATAAATATTTAGTTGCCTTAACGAAATATATTGTTGATCAAACATAATTTGAAAAGTAACAAAATTACTTTTGTTCGGTTCGTCTAGCAAAATATAGATTTTAATAAACAAAATATCTGTGTTGGACCAAAAAAAAAAGAAAAAAATTAGACTGTCAACAAAATATTTTGTTGAGTCGACTATAGGTATTTGATTGGCCACTCACTTGAGTGCCTTCGTTCGAAATTACAGTTCGAGTGTTTGTTTGTATTTTTTGTGACAATTGGGATAGTAGCGGTGTTTATTAGTGCATCTATTGATGCTCAACAATCGTATAAATACATTAATAAATCACTGCAACAAGAAACTGGCAAGTAAAGCTGTAAAACTTGAAATATTAGTTTGCACGTGATGAGAAATCTAACGAGGATACTACCATAATTAAAAGTCACCGCAGTTGTTTTTAAGTACCCATAAAGTATTATCCGGAAGGTGTCCTAATTTATTTCCGATCGTTTAAGTGCTTCACACAAGCACCCTCATTGGGCCTTCAGTATGTAAAAAGTTTCTCTGGCCTCCCGCGAGTGTTCGGCACTCACGTACTTCTGAGGTTAACAAAACAATATGTACAGGCTTTTCGAAGGCCTTCAACCGCAACTCGCATCTATTTCATATCTGCATCGTCCTGGCGACCGCAACCACCTGCTGGCCGCTCGAGTTGACCCGAGGATACCTGACGGGTGTCCTCTCGGAGCCAACCAGAGAGCCTCACCCTCTAAGCCCCGCCTACACCGTCTGGGAACCTTTCCACGGGAACACATTTATTTTATAAGATAATATTACATAGTCGTGTCTGAGGAATTACTCTAAACAACCAATTAAAATTACCCAATTGGGGCTTTGCTATTTCCGCTTGTTTCAGCTTTTTACTAGCGCCAATGCACTTAACATGGATTCATATGTATTGCGATGTGTCACTTTTCTTGAGAAGGAGATAAATGTATCTCCAAAGCTGCATCCTTGAACCTAAAAGTGAGTAAGAATTGTTTTTCTTTTTTACAAAGAGGGTTAAAAACTGTTATTTAATAATATTTTACTTCAGAAGTATTTCTTACTGGTCATTACCAAAATACCTCTTTTCTATCTGTATTTAATCACATTTAATATTAAATGAATAATACATTTTATAGGTAAAATGAATGAAAATTTCATTTAACCAAACAATATCATACCTTCTTATTAACGTTTGTCTTGCACAGGGTTATTTCTCAAAGGTTTAATGCATAACGTGTGGAGATATCGTAAATAGACTGTAGATAAAATTGGATTACCGCGATGGTAGCTTGTTTAATTAAGTCTGGCCACATATCAGAGATACGTAACCAACACATGGTTACTAATCGCTGCGTCTGTTAAATTAAAAATCATTATTGTGGGCACAGATAATTACAGGGCTTTACAGTCAAAAAAGTCCAGACGATTACGTGAAAACATAAACTGGAAACAAGCCAATATTAGCTGTACTCAACTGATGTTATAAAAAATTCACAAAAAATCCTGTAATGAATTCATTTAAAGTTCAAATAAAAGTAATGAGACCAAACAACAGATCAACTAACCAAACGAAGGAACAGCGAAGTGAGAAAATAATGATGTCAGTTACCAAAACGCCACTAGTAATTCGTCTGAGAAAACCAACTGTGTACTTCTGCATCGTCATCGTTGTGTCGTCCAGTTCTATCAAATTATTATTTACTTCGCTTCGATGTTGGTTTAATTTGTCCTGAGTATTTTCGGCTCTAATCTGCATGATTTTGTGTTTGCTATATTTTCAAAGATTAACCTGTAGGTAATAGTTTTGTGGCCATCCTTGATTTTGCAGACATATGTTGTGGATGACGAAGTAGGCAATAAAAATGAAAGAGTTAAAATTGTTTATTCAGTTTTATTTATTTCCGTTTTGTCATAGAATATAATTTTATTGCAGAAGGTTAAGGTATAATTTTTTTGCCAGCCATATATTTTTATTAGCGAAATTACGACATCTATGACGGGTCAAATTATAGCCGGCTTTGTAGGTTTAAAGAAAATCATAAATGGCACCCATAATTGAGTGACGGGCGATGAATTTACCGACAGTGAAAAGGAAAGTATATGGCGGAACTCAAACAATACTCCTGCATCACGTTAGTGTCCGCATTTTTTAGTTCTTTTTGGGGCGCAGTGCACGAAGATCAAACTGGTGACTTCAGACATCTCCATGTCATAACACTAGAAGTATGGCTGCACTTTTCACCATATGTTTGACGTTTTTAGAACTGATTGTCAAGTTGATTGTGACTTATTTAACGCACACTCTACCCCCGGTAGGCAAACCGCCCAGTGGTTTGTACGCTAAACCCAATATGAACTTACAATGCCACTAGCACACACTGAACTGAGCTACCGCTCACAGATCTATCTCTAATATGAGACTATCAACGGTGACCTTTGATTTTTTGGCTTCCTAAGAATTAATTTGTAGTGCACGTCCCTAAATTGCTTTAAATATCATGCACCAGAGTTTTCATACCCAGACATTACTGCAGAAACGCTTGTTTCTATCCATTTATCAAAAATACATATTAGAGACTGGAGTAGAAAACTTAAACTAATCTTCGGATTTGGGAAAAAATTTTAATGCTCTTTTTAAGCTGATATTGTTGAAAAATATTCAGCAGTATTTGAATTAACCTTTATTTACTGAATTTCCGTTTTAGTTGTGATCAAATGAAATAAAACTTCTTTATCAAGTGTGTTATGTTGTTGTGAGATACGTATGCAAAGAAGCGTAAATACGAGAGGCAAAATATTATACTGGTTAGTAAATATTTCCCTAAGCTTTACCTGGAGTCACTTCATTTCGATTACCATTCCTTATCCCCCGCTGCTTAGTTCACAGAACATGCTCACCTTGTAGTCAAACCTCTCTCAGTCCTGTGTGGTACCTACATTATAAGTTAGGACGAGTTCTTGTGCAAGCTGTTAGAAGTACAGCGTAGTTTCTCAAGGCGTCAAGCGTGGCATTGTGTTTACCATTCCTGTAACATCTGGAGACGTGGATGTAAGTTCGTGTTGATGGCTTTTTCAGTCTCCTGGCTAGACAGAGTAGTACCAGGATGCTAAATCGCTACTCGCGGCTTGCGTTTCGGAACTATGAGTAAAGAAGTTCTACACCTCACTTTTTCCATTAACAACTCTACAACACTACCTTAGTTCCTCGGTTTCTACTCCAGGCGCGTAATGTTGTTTATGGACCAATTACTTCGAACCCATCCTGCTGAGAACTACATTTACAGCAATCGTATTTCTAAGAATGCTGACTTTTTTTGTGAGCAGTTAATATTCATGTAGCCTTAGTATAGCCTTATATTACTTGCTGGAGATTCCAGAACGCATCTACTGGAGTTCCTTCAGTTTCATATTTCGTGCAGAGCTCTGAGGAATTTTAGGAGCGCCGTGAATTAGTGTCTATGCACACAAAATGATGAGTTACTGAACCGAGTCCAACGGCAAAACTCTGTGTGTCTGCTAGTTATATACACTATATATCACTTTATTTGAAAACTGTTTAGCATTGACAACTGGCGACCTTCGTAGCGAAGCCACAAAGATTTTTTAACATTCGGATCACAAGGTTGCAGGTCAGAACCCCTTGATGTACGCCATTTTAGATGAATTCTTGGGCTGTTTTAAGTATGTAAGGAATCCTCCACCTCGACTACATGGAAAATTTATTATTGTGGTGGATTTGGTATCCGTGTGCTGTTCAAGTGAAACTGTGATGATATGGACACGCAGGGTAGCAACACCAGGCAACGTCCAGATCCACCAGTCAGTAAAATTCCATGGGTCAATACCAGAACGAGAACCTAAAAATTCCAGTAGAGAGGCATCACTGCGGCCCTCTACACAATTCAGGCGGTCACCGCCGTGTGTATAAATGATACAAATTCTCCCGACGATCAGTTTAATCGTTACAATTATAATAAGAGTGCAATACACAGAAGTATTTTTCAAACTTTGCTGCTAACTGAAAAGCTAACGTGTTCTGCTGATGAACTTTCTAACTGCTTCATCCCGGGATATAAACAGAAAAAAAAAATGCTATGTAATCGAGTTTCCAAACAATACAGTGTTTCACGGCATGATATTTACTATATAATTTGTCTCCATTGTTTTATCTAGAGACTCTGAAGTTCCGTGAAATGGTAGTGAAAATTAATATTTACATGCGAAGTGAAGATCAATGAGATAATTACTTGTGATTTTCTCCATTCGAAGAAGTGGATATCATTGAAAGCGGCTCGCAACTTCTAAGGCGACAATCGGAAAGTATTTTCGATTCATTGAAGCAGAAAAAACGCCGCCTGTTCCTTCTGCTCACATGACTTCGAAAAGAGCTGATATTTTAACGGCTCAGAATCTCACCCTACAGACATAAAATGAGTGTGATTTAGTAAGTGATCGAGGGAACGGAAAATAGTTCCTAAATATCAATTACGATTATTTTATTAATTTACGTTTTTTTTTCTGTTGAAAATACTGGTCAACCATTAGCAAATACATACACAAAAGCAACGCACGTGAAGATTAAAATCGTACAAGAAATGCGGTACAAATGAAATAAAAAAATAATTGGGCTGTCGCTGGCAGATCCACAAAAGAAAAAGGGAATAAATATTCAATTATAAACTGCTTATGGCATGAAACCACGTAACACAGAGATAACATATGATTGCTATAAAAATTATCTTACGGTATGGAATTGGTATCACACCTCCTAAACTTAAACAATTGTTGGTACACCAAATATATTTATTGCTATATATAGTTTCTTTATTGGATGATTCGAGCAACGTAGAGCTGGGTGGATAAGTGGAGGAGGCCCGTTGTTAGCTCTTCGCAGACATTGTCCGGGTTGGTGAAATAAAGCTAACACGTATAACATCATTTGGCTGGGACCGGACCGCGACCAAACGAAAGACGTCAAGCGATGTGATGCATTTAGAGGACCCGGGTTCGATTCCTGGTCCGGCCATCTTCAGTTCGGTTTTCAAAGGTTCCCCGAAATCACTGCAGGCCAGGGCTGGTTCCTTCCCTGCTTATGCTTATCTGAGCGACTTGCTGCGTCTGTAATGACCTCGCTGCCGACGAAACTTTAAGAGGTCCATCTGCCTGGAATGTTTATCTCCCTTTTTTTTTTTGCCGGGAAGCGCGGGAGCTATAAAGGCTACACTGGCACGCGCTACAAATGCGCCATCGCCGCTACGTGCAGGGCACTGAACTGGCGTCGACTGTTGTCATAGTGCTGTGTGTATCTATGGGATTTGCAGAGGTGACCTTGTAATTTTATTGATGAAAAGTCTATAACAAAGTTCAATTCAGGCTCCTGTCGTAGTTTGACACGCGTCCGGCTAGTATCTATTAAGATACGGCATTCTGAAACCCCCGTTTTTATCTGCACTGGAGGTCTGCAAAATAATATTTACAGCATGCGTGCTAAGTTTAAAGTAAAGGCTGTTCACGATAAAGTGAGGACTTTTGAAATCAACCTACGAAAAAAGTCACTACTCATACTCGTATGTTTTAACGGGAGCACTGAGTGACGTGCGCTCAGTGTAAAGTTGGTAACGATGGAGAGAAATTAGTTCTATATCTCAACGTCGAATAAGAATTGGTAGGTAACCACTTGTGATAACATAAATTATTTCTTTCACTTTCCATTTTTTATACATCGAAGTGTAAAAATGAGCAGATTTGAAAAATATTTTCCTTCGTGATTATTTCACAGTTTCACTTGACCGACGCATGAATAAAGTGACGAGGCCCATGGCAATGTTAATTTTACGTAAGGCGGAAGAATACACAACGTGCATGCAAATACATCTTAAGTAGGGCTTTCAAAAGTGCTAATTTTACCGAGAACAGTCTATGCCATTCCATCCTCGCCTGGGTATACTGTATTTTCGTAGTTAACCGCACTAGAGGCACGTTTAATAGTTTCTCCGAATAATAAAGCAGGACTTCCAAGCACTCTGCGACGCAGTTCAAGTGTCAAGGCAGGCAGAACCCTGCTAACCGCTGGAGCGAGAGGTCGCGAGGCGCATCACAGCAGGCGCGCAGGTACAGCCAGGCCAGGGCAGGGCAGGCAGGAGGGCGTGTGTTATTCATGGCCGCAGCGTTGCCATGTGAAGATTGTGCCGCCCCGGAGGCCGAGTCCCATACACATTATTAACACGGAGCAGCACGGCACTCTACTCCCCCACTCCATTCCAAACCCCGATCAGCACCTCCCCCCCCCCCTCCTGACAACCAGCCGTGTACGATTCGGGCAACCACGCACGACAGCGATGACCACTTTTGAAAGCCCTGCTTAAGATAGACTTGTATGCATGTTGTGTATCCCTCCGCCTTATATAAATTTAACATTGTCATGGGCTTCATCACGTTATTCGTGCGTCGGTCAGGTGAAACTGTGAAATTATTATAAAAGGAAATACTTTTTAAATATGCTAATTTTTACACTTCTGTGCATTAAAAAAAGACACAAAGGGAAAACAAATAGTTTTAAGTCAACACAAATAGTTATCTAACACTTTTTATTCAACGTTAAGATTTAGAACTACTTTCCATCCTTCGTTACCAACTTAACTGGACGAATTTCACTCAGTGCGTACCATTAAAATACATACTGACTTTTTTTTTCAAAAGTTAATTTCTAAAGTGCTCACTTTATCGTGAACAGCCTTTACCGTGATATACACCGGTTCCCCCCTCTCTTCTCAGCATACTCGAACAACATGCTAGGCGGAGTTAATGCTCATCAGGTAATGCATTAAGTTAAATCCCGTTTATTCCGTGTAAAAATGCAATTTTTATTCACTGAGTAGCTCAGCTATTTCCATCACGTTTCGTTCATGTAAAGGATTCCTTGTGCCTGCAGACAAGAAAAAAATTGTCCATTTGCATATTAGTGGTAATAAGTGGCAACTTCAATAATTTTTGTGATTATTCCTGTTTACTATTCACAAACTGTTCTCCCCTTCTCCCCCTCTATCGATGTTGTGTTATTTACACTGCTGTTCAAAAACTGGGAAGGTCATTACGAAGCGAAGACTCAAGTTTGATTGTCGCCGAATGAATGAATGTAATTAAGGTGTCCAAATTAGGTAGGGATTGATCTGGCCACTCTTGACATGTGTAACCTGTTCTACTCGCCGGGTAGCCGTAGAAACAACTAACGATTTATTAATGTCTTTGGAAAAACCTATTTAGGTTTTATTCTTGCGTTTAAAGCTAGAAAAATAGTATATTTGAACACAGTTCTGCTGCTGCGCCCGTCAGCTACGCACGTGCCATACATGAGATCCTAACATTTTGCGTTATAATTCAATACTAAGGTAGTGAGCGTGTATCATTGAATCTGCGCTCATCCAACATGCCCTGTGGGACTCAGCACGCTCCTGGCTTCATCACGTATGGACTGGTGAAACCACAGACTAAGATGAGGAAGATCTATTATTTGTCTTCTGCGCATGTACCCAACATTTATCTACCTCAAAGTAACACACCTGTCAAAGTCACATAATCAACAATGATGAACGTGTTTGTTTATATATATATATCTTAATTTTTAAATGACAAACCACTATTATATTAATAAAATACTTTTACCAATTTGAATGTCTTAAAACTGCATTAAAAATTAGTTTGAGAAAGAATAAAGACATCTCAAAGTAGTGGTTTACTAAACAGTATTCTAACCTCAAGCCTTATTCACATGGTTTTTGCTACTCGTATTGGCAGAAACGCAGTTTAATGTTGAGACACGAAGACTTGTGCGCAGCCAGCGAGATCGGTATACCTCATCTTTAGTCTACGGGTTAAACAGGAGAATGAGTTCTGCCTGTAGCAACTGTCAGTGAACAAGTGCCCCCTGCTCTAATGTGCAAAGGACTGTGGAGTCTAGATTACTGCCTTATTTTTAACGCGAAATGGAAGGGTATCTACCTATACATTATCAGTGACTGATCAAGCGGGCCATGTCGAAAGTTCAAAGTTGTTATACTTTGAAAAGGAATGTGCTTTCTTAGATGATTGCGTTCTGGTGTAGAGTTGTTTCAAATATAGTCTGCGGGACAATGTGAGTCCAACCATACTTATAATGTAATGTTGACGACAGGAATCACACTCATTTGCAAAACAATTGATCACACTGAATGTGCCATCGCACGGGCATGTACGTCAGTATAGGGAATCGTAGTAACTATACAGGAAACATCAAAATATTGTACCACACCAAGCATGTGTCGCAGGGGACCAACACTTACAGGATACGCTTAGTAAGGTGTTAAACTTCCTTTAGCGTGGAGACAGGCAGCTATAAGCGGATATGGAGCCATACAGATGTCAGAGGTTCTCTTGAGGAAGATCCTGCCACAGCTGACGTAAATGATGCTCCAAATCCACCATAGTTGCCGTCCAATCTGGCCTCAAACATTTTCGATGGGCGAGAAGTGCTGGGACCTTGCTGGCCAAAGAAGCATGTTGTCATCACGAAGGCAGGCCAGAGATACCAGTACTGCGTGAAACCAGGCATTAGCTTGCTGGACAATGGGGTTGTCAAGCTGTAAAAGGAAGGGGAGCGGACATGGTCGCAGAATGTTCACCATCAGTGTGGTGCGGGTATAGTAGGAAATGGCACCCCACAGCATGACACCTCTCGTTGGGCCACTGTGCTGCTCTACAATGAAGCGTGTATCACGGTGCTGGTCCGGACGTCTCCAGACTCTAATTCAGAGGTCGTCTGTATCCAGACAGAACCGCGATTCGTCAATGAAGACCACTCGTCGCCGATGCGCAAGCTGCCATGCTGCCCGCTCCAGGAAGGTCACGTGTGCTGGGCGATGCTCAGGTTGCAATGGTAAGCGTCGTAAGGAACGCCGCGACGACAGATCCCGTTCTGCTAGCCGCCTGGATATGATATTGGTAGACACAGGCGTATCCCCAGCTCCTTGTGACATGTCCCTGGATAGTGCGCAGCGACGCGCGTGGAATGCTTACAGCCTGTCACACGATGACACGATCATCCCTGCTAGTGGTCCTCCAGGGTCGACCCGAGCCTTCTCGACGAGTGTGTGTACTCTCCTGTCCTCACTCCGTCCAACACAGATTCGCAGTATAGGCAGAACAGTTCAAGTGGTGAGCAATGTGCCGAAACGCCCAACCTGCCTCTCGAAGGCCGACGATGCGGCCTCTCTTAAACTCATCCAGCTGGGCAAAGGCTTGTCGAATGCGCCGTAGAGACATGCTGCGTGTTCACTGAACTTTACTCTGTGGCTCACATTGCTCACTCTGCTACTAAGACTATTTCTGGATTGTCATTATACGTGTAAGTACGTACGCGTACACTAGCTGTGATGTGTACTTGTCACGTACTTGTTGAAATTATTTGGACAAGTCATCGCCTATTCATGTTAGACTGGTCGCACATCCTGGCGGAAATGTCAGAAACTATGTGACAACAGAAAATTTTCTGTGAAATATGGTGTTATACATACGTTACAATTCATATGGTTACGCATTAAGTAGACGCACATAAATTTATAAACATTTATTTATTTTTGTGTCATGGTTTTGTACCTTGACATCTTGCTAGTTTAAGCGCTGAAACATGGCTTTAGCCGGGAATAAGGAATTAATAGGAGCGTTAGTGGGAGCGTACTGTTTACAGGAGGGAAATGAAAGGCGGCGCAGAAATATTGTTGTACACTGGTTGCTTGGCAGAGCAGGAAGACAACAGGTGTGTGTTGTTTTGAAAGAAAATGAATACACACAAATATGGCAATATAATGTCTGTTTTTGGTAGTTGTACATTTTGAGTACAAATTGTACCGCAGAAAAACAAATTGCAGGTATATAGAAATTCTTACACCTCGATATCCTGAGGTTATGTTTATCTCTTCAGCATGTCTCGGTTTCACAAGTATTCACACCAATAGCCATAGGATATTGCTTTAATACTTTATCACGTCGTTGTAAGACTGTAAAGAAATTAGAGCAGTTGTTATGGATGGGATTTGTTGCATTTATTTATCGTACGTAAAAGGGCATTGCAAAGAAACTGACATTCTTTCCTCGTCCTTCGTTACGTACCGTACCATGCGTTTGAAATATATACATTGATAACAAAAGAAAGATAAATACAATTCAGTGGGGTTTGTAATAACATGGAAATGTGGATTGCAAACGTAATATTATTTGTAAGCATACGCCTGGGAAATATGCTGCAGACGTCTATACAACGTTCAGAATTTTATTCATTATTGGAAGCTCATTTTATTAAACTGACAATCATTTACACACACAACAGAACGGCATTTTGTAAATACTTATTAACTTTTAAAATTTGCGAACTTTATAACCACAAAACATACACGTTAATTTTCACACCTGAAGTGCAATATGGCAACTGTCGTAAATACGCAAGTATGCCCAGCAAGTATACAATTTCAAATACTGGCCAAGTATAGATCCTGGGTGTACTATACTGGGAATTCGAACAGCTCTAGTATATACATGGTGATGTCACTTCTGGGGACAAGTATGCATTTCTTGAGACTCCGGAAACAGCCTAAGACCTTATTCGGTGTCTTGCAGCTATGAATGATGGAATGGCATGTATGCCCCCTATTGGCACATCCGCGCAAGGAAACTGCATTTAACGCAAATGGAACATATGCCGGACTATGACAACTTTCGTTGTCGTAGCGAGATTCGTTCATGGTGATAATTTTTTTCGCAAATGAGTGTAGTAATAATGCAATGGACATGCCCTAATGCATGGTTTTCTTTCAAAACAGTAACGCTCCAAACTTAATTGCCTTGCACTGATGCGGTGCGCCTGGTGCAAATGCGCTTTTCTTGAAGTCTGCCATCAGGTCGTCGGTATAAATGGGCGCGGTCAACATTACCACCTAAAGATATGTGTGATTCGTATTAAGAACACGCTGTGTCATTCGCATGTCACGTATGTCACTTCTATGGACGCGCTATTGAAACTTAGCTTTCGTGTGCCACTTTATTAAGGGGAGTCGCAAACGACCTAACGAGCATTCAGCTCAAGCTAACCAATCTCGATGAACTTTTGCAGCAGAAACTGGGTGATGGGTTTAACGTCCTGATTACCGCGCAGTGGCGCAAACTAAGTCAGATCGGTTACTCGAAGACAACCACATGAGTTGGCGGTTTTCTCTCAGAGTTGTCTTCGCCGATCTTCCAGAACCTTTACTCTCCATGGTAATTCCTTCTTTGCACAGTTCTATGTATACTCCCTGTGCTGCATAAATTTTGCGGCATGCAGAGCCAGCAGTTTATCGCGCTAATAATGCGACCTCTGCCAAACTTGCTAACTTGCCTGTACGACTGCGGCTTACTCGCTGACGCGTCATCAGTAACTAACGCTGATCACTCAAATGTTGACCTAGCAGTGGAGTAGAGAAATTTGGGCGGCGAGGAAGGAGGTGCATAATTGGTTTGATTCCGTCACGCTTCGCCTCTTTGCTCACCGCGCCGCTCTCCTCTCAGCTCACCGCTCCGCTATAAACGCAGACTTACACCCACGCATCCAGTTCAGTAATCCCGCCTGCACACTCCTCCAAACTCTGGATTGTCGGCCCGGAGCTCCGTCGCGGGTTTAAATCATCTCGCTGGCCCGATCCAGAAGGCTCCTCGCACACCCCGAATCTCACTGGGAGATGAGGGAGTGATGACCAGAACATTCTTGCAGCGATAACCCCAGACGTTCAATCCTTTCAGTGACAGAAGGCGGCAGGTGTACCGATAGGCTTATCGCGGCGGCGGCGGTGCTTCTTTGTAAATCTCCGCTCACTCCTCGGGATGTCGTTCTGGCCTTGATACGCCCCATCGCTCACTCGAGTGGCACACGACAATGGAAGTGATGTGTATAGTCTAATCACGGTTTATTCGGTCTTTTTGAATCCAAACTTTGAAAAATCTCCCCATGTATGACGTGTTTAGTTATTTCCAACATATGCCATTTATCACAACCGCTTTATACATGTGTTCATAAAATTCTTTTTTTTTCTGTTCAAATGAAATGTTATTCATATTTTATCTATAAATTACCATGCTTCATTAATAAATAATGTGAATAATAACAGTGAGAAAACACGTGTGTTGGTAGCACCTAGTGAGAAATAGTTCTTATACAAAATACTGTTACACTGAGTGCGCACGAACGCGGTGCGTTGTCGTCTGGTGTAATTTTCCAGGCTTAGTTAAGCTTAGTTTGAACGAGGCGGAAGAATATCTTGGAAGTAGAACTTTAGCGGGGCTTCAGAAAAGTCTGAAGTAACCGTGAATGAATTATACCAGCAACATGTAACAATATAATAGCGAGTCCGTTTAGGAGACAGGGTTTATCACGAACGTTAGATATAGGTCATACTGACAGGTTCGTTTGATGTAGGGTACCTACAGAGTTTTAAGTGTCCGTAGCGGTCGCGTAATTTTTCTAATCGCGTTTCTTCGAATTTCGTATTACGGTACACTGTAAAAATTTTTGTAATTTTTACTGAGAAATTGTTTGCAATTTTGCAAATGTTTATAATAGTACAGAAATATCTCTTGTAAAATTCCATGTTTGTAATACTACAAGAACCGTGTTTGTAAAAGACCTCAAGAAAAGTTTGTACTATACTGACCCGCATCCGCGAGCCCCAGCAACGTGGTGGATATTCAACAACGTTAAACCGTATAGCTGTTTGTGCAAAAACTAGGTGTGATATTAAGTGTAGTTGCGTGTAAAAGGAAATGTAATGCAAGTTTGAATAATGTTAGACACTTAAAACAACTCAAGTAATCATAGTAAAACGACTACAATCTTTAAAATCACGTGTTTACTGTTAATGTTAATATCTCATATCTACACAGAATACTTAAAGTGAAATAAATATTTTCTTTTTAACCGAATAACTTCACTAATGTTTTGTAAGTAATTACTAGTTCATAGTACGAAAATAATTGTAAAGTTCGTAAGTCAAGTTAGTGTTGTGTTCAAGTGTGTGAAATAATAATGCAAGAGACAAGGGTTCGAGTCCCCGTGCTGGCAAGGTGTAACATATTTTTTTTTTTTTGTTTTTGTGAATTATATTTTTCAATAATTTTTTCCTATTCACTGATATTAATTCATTTAATTTGTGTTCTACAAGAAAAAAATTATTATATGTCAACTTTTCAATGACGTACTGTAATGTGTAATACGAGCCTGTCAAATATATGTTTTGCAGATTTTACAAGAGAACTATTTTTAGTTCTACAAAGAATTTTCTTGCCAACTAAGTTTCCAAAGAATTTTCTTGGCAACTAAGACAAAGAATTATCTTGTAAAAGTACAAAACAATTTTTACATTGTAAACATTTCGTACTCTGACAGAAAATTAACCAAAATATTTGTTTGTATAAGGCCAAATATATATTTAGTTGTCCTAACAAAATATATTGTTGAGCAAACAAAATTTGAAAAGCAACAAAATTAGTTTTGTTCGTCTAACAAAATATATGTTTGAATAAACAAAAATTTTTTTGAGCCAAAAAAAAAAAATTGGACTGTCAACTAAATATTTTGTTGAATCAACTGTATATTATATTTGTTTGGTCACTCATTTGACTGCCTTCGTTCGAAAATACAGCTCGAGAGTATGTATTTTTTTTTTACAATTAGGATAGTAACCGTGTTTGTTAGTGCATCTGTTGATGCTTAACAATCGTATAAACACATTAATAAAACAACGCAACAAGAAAATTACAAGTAAAGCTGTAAAACTTGAAATATTTGTTTGCACATGTTGCCAGTGGCATCGGTTGTCACATTAGCTGTGATTACTAAAGCGTAGAGCTCGTACGCAGGTGATCTAGGTTCGAGACTCGATCGAACTTGTAACATTTTTTTATATAGGCCCAAAATATTTTATGTACGTGTAGCCAAACAAATCTTACAGTTTAGGGCAACCAAATTGAGAACAACAAAATGATTTGGTTTCAGTAACAAAATATTTCACATCTCCTATACAAACAAATAATTTGGTTGCACCAAACAAGGCTTGTTTGATTCAACAAAACCTTTTTTTCGGTGTATTTTGAAAGGTGTTCTAAAAACTGAGGTTATTATTGAGAAAGATAATAATGCTAGCTTGTCAACCGAGGCGTACACCAGCTATTTTTCTAGGAAGGAAACAGAATGAAGAAGTGTAACACGAGGTAGCTAATTTGCTATGTCCTCCGTCGAGACGAGAAGCGGTGTAGCGTGTCTTGGTTAGGAAACACAGACAACGATGTATGAAAACTGCCGTAGGGAACCATAAAGGCTTGTGTTGTTTATTTTTATAGTCTGCACAGGTACAGCATTGTTCAGCTCACGAACTTTTCTTTGTGAAAATATTTTGCTTCGCAGAAAACCTGCAATCTTTCAGCGTCGGAATTTTCGCCTGGTAGTCGAGTCGTTTCCAAAATCCGCACGGTAATGATAGATCAGATCCCTTGTTGGGCTGCTGATTTTAAATACGTTATGTAGTTTGTAGGTGTAAATTGCTATCGGTAAGTTTTTTCTTTATTATTCAATGTTTTGATAAAATCTGTATGTACGAGTGCACTTACAGAAGAGGTTATTTGAGAAAACGACATACTTGAGTATGGATGGCTAAATTAATATAAGTCACTAACTAACTATTTTATTGACTGAACGAAATTTAATGCGAAGTGAAAATAACCATTGCACATTTATAAAAGTGCGTGATTATAAATTCTTCAATCAAAATGAACCCTTACACATTTTCTTAGGTCAACAATCCAAATGTTGCGGATTCCAACAAGTCGAAAGTTTTTGTGAAATTGCTGTACCGTTAAATTAGAAATTTATTCAACTCCAGTCATTAATCATTACAAATTATTACCCTATTTTCGTTTTATTTCTTCTCCATCAATTTTTTGCCATCTTTCGGTCCCAAAACTTAGTCCGACCTTGCCTTACCGCGTCTCTTTGTCCACGCGGTAACACGCCTCACTCGCATTCAGGATGTGGTTTCGTTTTCAAGTGGAATTCTCTGGGGGTGGGTTTACTCAACGTTGTCCAGTCTTCATGCCAGGCAAATACCTCTGGGCACCTCAATGTGGACCTCACCTTATAGTTTAAAATACTGATAAGCCTAAACGCGTAAAATAATTAGATCTTCGCGATCCGCTCGACAGTAGCGTCTCGGTGAGAAACCTGCGAGTGTATAGCAGCAGCTCGAGTTGTGCTCGCGGTAAGATACTTTGTAACTATCGTTAGTACGACACTGTACTGAAGTTGTGGCACAATATTGTCCTGCATATTGCGATACTGAGGGGAATATGTGACTCAGAAGCCATTGCTATTGTAACGATTCAGTTCTATGGGCGATTTTGTGTGCAGGTATGAAGACTAAAGTATAAAATTTTAATCAAGCGCTAGGTTGGTATTTGCAATATACAGATCACCGACATTTGTTTTACATGGCCTTAGATTTTCGATTATTTATGGTATCACAATATTTCATCAATAATAATATTCTAAATATGTATATCGAAACAGTTAAATATGTAACTAAATGGAACATTTTTCCAACAACTGTTAGGAGGTTACCTACAAGATTAACTATATATGTACATAATATATATCCGTTTAACCAAAATCATTAAGCTTTTTTTTTTAGAAAAAAGAAAGTAATATCGAAACTTCTACTATAAGTGGCTGTCGTATAGCCGTGAAACAGCAGCTTTGCATCGTTTCCGTGCACGGAAAGGTTGTGTAACTATACACATCGCTCCCCTTTTCTTACACTTTATAGCAAGTTGCATAACGTACTCTTCCTGCCTCACGTCATTCTATACTCAAACATAAATCCATGAAGGGTATCACCAGACTTCGCTACGCTATTTCCAAACTATAAGTTTACGGGTTTTAATGTCACCTCATAATTGGTTGTATGTGTGTATTTTTGGATTTACGTTTAGGTTAGTTAAGCGGGTGCTGGTTCTCGATTAGCATACCGGTAAGTAGCCACAATTAAAATAAATAATTGATAGAAACCCTATCACTTCGCCTTATAAAACGGCACCCTGCTAAACTTCTCAATCGTACACACCCTCAAGCAGATTTTATCTTTTCATTGGCCGCCACCATATTAAGTTCTCAGATCCCTGTTCGACTCGACCAAACGCAATGCAGTCATCAGAGTCCTACATGTTTAGTGCCGGCGCAGAGTTCTGCGAAGCTTGTCGGATGAGCGGAGGTCCAATGACAGTCTGAAGCTAGCACTCATTTATGACACGTGCGAGTAGTATGTCACAAAATTATTGTGCAAAATGATAGGGTTTCTAATAATGGGGGATTGTTCCTAAACGCGCCGATTTCATGTGACGTGGAGACCAAATCAATGACGGGTTCAGTCTAATCCCTTGCACGACTCTGAATTTATGAATGCTCAGCCGGTTATCATCAGGGTTAGGATTCACGTTTATAATCTGGAACGTCCCGTCATCTTAGGCCCTAGTGTGAATAACAATGCAACGCTGAACACGAACGAACAAATGAGTTACAATAGGTAAGTTACTGTGCTGTGGTAGGAACCACGGTGTTCACAGAAGGCCAGAAGAGCATTGCAGGATTTATACAAGCCTACACGCCCCTGGTCAAGTGACGGATAAGCCGAGATGGTGCTCTGCAGACTTTAATCGCACAATGCCCAGCTTGTGAGGCCGTGTTACGGGCGAGCTACTGCAGCAGACATTGCCTGTATTCAAATTCTGTCACCCAAACCTCCGATAAGAAACTTCAGTGGGCCACCCATTACAAAGTACTAACACTGATGTACAAATTAGGTCGTGCGGACTGACGAAACTATACCCCCAATGTGTTATGCGGGTGGTGGTACCAACATGTGGTGCAAGAGGTATGAGTCCATGGACTAACTAATGACGTACAAACTGGTGGCATTTCTGAAACGCTGATATCGATCAGTGACCCTGTTATATAACAACATATTTGTATAAATATCAGAAAAATTAACATCGTCGTAATGTAGCATTTAAAACATTAACAGATAGGTTTTGCTAAATAGTCTTTTGTATCTGCACTCTCTCTTTATTGCTATTTTTGTGCTGTCATAGGCGTGTTGGTTTAGCAACACTGCCTCTCGTGTTCCGAAAACCGCAAAACTATCTGTTAAATAATATCTTCTCGGTTTTTCACAGAGCCTACTGCCACGAGTTATGTGGTTTTGTGAACTAGCTGTTATACACCGTAGTACTTTTTCAATTACAGCTCTATGTAATAGCACTTTTGAAATAAAATTTATTATTTCCTGTGGTGCGTACAGAAAGGAGAATAAATCTCTAGAGAGTCACTAAACTCGCGGTTAACTAGGCCGGTTGTATTGAAATTATAACCTTATAAGTCGACTCTGGAAAAAAAACAAACATACATTGCTGAAAAGTTACACGCAAATATTCATTATTTCGTAACAATAAAACACAACTTCCTCTCCTCACCCACGGTTTATTGCGTATTTTCTTTCCCAAAAGCTTTTATCCATTACATAATCTCATTACGGCGACAATTTCTAAATAACTGTCGTTCGTAAATACGTATTATTCACCACCCTTTACACAGTTTATGTGTCCGCGGTAAAGACAGTCACGGTGGCGTGTGTCATTACAGAATAAGACTATTTTTCAGGTACAGTCATGTGGTGAATGCAGACGACTTTATTGGATAAGACCCAAGATGCAGCTGCTCGTTGCTGTAGCTTATCTTGTATCACTCTGCCGACTGTTCCAGCGGCTTGGTGTGGTAAAATCGGACAGAGACTGCGGTTTGCAATGTTTTCTATTCTTGACTGATACATAACCTTTCCCCGCCGTGCCTGTGCTCGGTAGCAATATGACGGCCAATAGTTCTGTGTATTGAATAGAGTGCCAAATTTTTCTCTAATCTGTGAATTTTGAGGAATGAGCTGTGATTGGAAGTAGGATCCTCCAGAGATAAGGGAATTATTTGGTGAGATGAGGACGGGGGTAACAGTGGCACTCTCGTCAGTCAACGACGTATCATTGGTTTAGACATGTGTGGGCCAACTTGATGCCATTCAGGCCTACCCAACGTCTGCTGAGGCGCACCCCAACGGGTCTCTTTCCTAGTAGACCAACAATGCCGTGGCCAATTTTTTAGGCAACAGTCACGATATAACAACTTTAAATAAAAAAAATTGTGAAGCTGTTTTCTGTGCCCAAAGTGTCGAAATTTGAAATAAATTTGGCACGTCTTAAATCTTTAGAGATGGTAGCAAAGGAAATTGCGCTCGACTTAAATTTTACATGAAATTTTAAATAACACTGTTGAGCTGGTAGTCTAATACTTATTCTTCAGCTTGTAAAAAAAAAAAAAACGAAATGAAGAGATATATTGACTACAATTTTTCAAAACTTGAAAACTTTTAGAATTAATTTAGTTGTTTCGTTTTATATTGATATGTATACAGTAATTTAAGAACATCCAGTTAGCATCCATCCTACTACGTTGTCTTTTTCTGGATGGCATTCTTAAACATTTCGTTTGCGGTCCCGCAAACTCTTCGCGTATAAGACGGGACTGTCTCTTAAATTTCTCGTAAACCGAGCTTGATTTCATGAACGAAGTTTGTGACTCCCTCTTTCGCGAGACGTTTGTGAGTCAGGTGATTTTCTGAAGCTAAATATGCAAAACACGTTTCCAGCTATCGGCAGTTAGGGGACAGGTTTCAACTAAAATGATATTCGCCAAAGAGCACATGCGTTCTTAAAAATATTTGTGAATTAATGTGCATGCTTCTAAAGTCAGTACTATCGGAAAATGAAACACAAATGTGCTTATGAAGTATGAAGCATTTCACAATTTGTTCTGTATATTCGGCCGACAGGTATTATTCCCTCCACTGTGACGTAAAACTATAAAAACGACCCTTTAAAATAAAAAAAAAGCCATGCACACGAAAACCTAGAACAACCGGCAATAATTAGGGAAACGATATCAGTTATGGGAAATAGAGAAAATACTATATACTACAAAATCTTGTTAGGTTATTGAGATGTGCTTGGTAGTCCTGTGGTTATGATACAGCGCTCCTGCTATATTAATTCATGTTCAAATACCGACCCAAAACTTTTTATTTTTTTTATTTGAATATTATATTTCTTGATACTCGAACATTGCGGAGCATATATTATTTTCCTCCAAAACACTTTATTAGCAGCACAAACAACGAATATCAATTAAAGATTTTACAGCTAGTCCCACGGAATTCGTTGAATGTTCCTTCCTAGAAAAATGAGTAGGCCTACTCATAAACACCGAAAGCTTAATGACACTAGTTCTATTCTTCATTTTGTTGTGATTTTTTTAACATATTTACTTGGTAGTTATTTATAGTAAGATTTATGCTGTATCAAATCACGATACGACGAACGAGTAACAGATAAATATAATCGTACCTGAGCCATCGGTTTTTGAAGTCAGTTTTTTAATTTTCCGTGTTATTTTCCACTCCTCAATTTGCGTGAGTCAAGAACAGTATGTTGCCACTTTTAAATAATTGTATCTGCCAGTGCATTGTGTCTAAATTATCGAAACGATGTAAGGCGTGCGCCATTGTTATAAGTACAAACAGGATAACGGGATGCTAGTCGTTTAAGGAAGGTCAAGGCCTCTCGTAACTTCGAGAGAGTCCGCAAGTGTAGCTAACACGCATACAACACGCTAATATTTTAAGAATCTCGTTTCCCTGCCAAAACAATATGCGCACCGAATGTAACTAGCATCGTGATCGCAGAAGTGACTATGAATACCAGTCTCTGTACGCATTGTCTATGAATCTCATTGCTTTAATGACCCGACTGTTCAAAACCCACTTTAATCAGGTCGTCCTTCGCCGTAAGCTTTTCTTCGTACAAATATACAGCCAAACGTGAGCTTTCGTGACATTTGATATAGCGATATTACCGTGTATACACTCATCTTATTGATATATGTAGTCTTGGCATGCATATAACAATAATCGTTTATTTTATTCTACGTGCGTAGGCTGATCAGTATATTAAATTATGGGTGTGGAACCGAGCGCGTTTGTTTGGAAAGGGGTTTCAAAATCATGTATTGAAACGCCATTCGCAGTTCTGGTGGCCGAGATTGTATCTCAGGCCTGACGAATGGGAACCAGACGTACTACCACAGGATGAAACATGTAATTTAATCACAGAGTAGACAAGAACACAGAGACAAAATGAAGTGGAGGTTCATTTGAAGTGGGCGTGCCCAGGCTCTGATAGGCTGCGCGAGGCTCCGAGAGGCTGATTCGCCACTGCATGTTGCGAAAGCTGTGTGGCTGCGGTTGTTCCACCTCTGTATACTAAAGGCGATATTACACGATACCAGATTCCGTTAAAGCAAGGTCCACCATAGTGGTCGTTATACGAGCTAGTGTGGAACCCGCCATGGCATTTCCCGCCTTGTACGGCCAGATTTCGTACCAGGTTTGATAATTGGACACGTCCTATTTTTCGTGGCAGGTTCCATACCAGGTTTCGTACCTGGCCATTCACGTCGCAGTTTCATGGCGTAGGGCGCTCCCCGTGCTACTGCTTGAAACGAGTTTATGAAGAAACCGAAAAGGATGCCTCCATCTTGATTATACATCCCTGAGGTTGAAACTCTTTCAAACATATTTAAAATACGACAACGGCGAATAATATTGTCTATGACAACTTCTAATTACTGTTTAAAAACCGTTCTAATTACTTAAAACATTACCTACCGTGTGAAAATACGAATTAAAGCGAACAGTAATATAGCAGTATTACGATGTGCTAGCTAGTTTTTTTCATAGTAACTGGTAGCAGTTCTACGATTGGGATTCATATGAACTACAAACCACACACCGCGTACTAGCATTTGGCACACTCGGTGGGTGCGCAAACTGATGTCGTGTAATATGAGTCTTCCATGGCGGCTCAAATAGCGGCTGGTATACCGGCTCGTACACCAGGGCTTGTAGAAACTTGTACAAGTACGGCTGCAGGTATCGGGTAATATCGGATTTAGGTGCTGTGTACTATGACACTGGCCGTGCCGCTGTTGCCACGGGCGGGGTATTGCCCACGTCCGCTGGCGTACACTCGCGGCGAGATGACGCGCAGGAAATAAAGGTGAAACTCACCTTCACTCAAGGTCACCCGCGAGCAGCGATCCTCGCTAATGACCGCGCGTGCGATGCGCAGCAAGTACGCTCTCCCCACCTTCCACCACGTACCTCTTCGTCGGGAGGCTCTACCCGGGGCAATCGTCAGGTCCATCTGTCACGACGTCGGACTACCCCCACAGCGTCGTGATTGTTCCAGCTGTTGCGCAACTCTCCTGGTAACTCGAGTCGTCACGTTACGCCGGCCGTTGTGAAAGGAGCACGACGCGTGCGGTTAGCAAAACAACAGCGCTGAGGACTTTTCTGGTTGGTTTTGCGACAAATACAGTCGGACGTATCTTGTCAGACATCCCAGAAACCTCCTTAGAAAAACACAATGAATGTGACAGACGTGCTATAACGTAGTCTTGCAACCCTCTTAGACTGACATTACCGCATGGCCAACACGCAATTTTAGGGCTGAATTTATTGCAGTGAGTCACTTCTATACATAATTAAAGTGGTCGATTTAAACGTTAGCGTAATTAATTTTGATGTGTGCGTTTGTGCATAGGAAAATAAGTATAAATATTGAAGCTTTGCTGATTTATTTGACAGCAGGATATACTTGACATACTTTTACATGTTTTTACTTTCGTCATTGAACAAGAGTTACAACTCCGGATCAACAACAAATACGCAACAAAAATGGTTATTTTCAAAGGTAACGAGAATCACTGAGTAGGGACACTGATTTTTTGTGAAAATATTTCGAAACTGTGTAATGCCGTTCAACATTTATATTTGGGCGTTTATTTTTCCCAACATATTGTAGTTGCGCGGACGTCAATGGCGGCGGTTCTCTCTTGCAATAACTGATCGACTCTTGAGTGACCCTGATATCAGTCAAATGACAGCCGCACTAGTATACACAGGAGTAACAAACGAATCGTTACGCTCTTGTATTCAGGAACTTAACGGAGTCAGAGATGAATTGGCAACCCGTATGTGAGGAACTTTACCACAATTCCTGATACAGAAGTGGTAAGCAGTGCGTGAGAAAAGAAACCTATCCATCAGCACAGTCTGTCGGACTGGATCCACGACCAGATATCCTATTATCTACAGATTCCCTTTGTATAATCGTGAAATGTATAACCAAAACTGTTACTTCAACAAATACTTCACCCTGTTACCCGAAATTTTTAACCAGTGTATAGACATAATCACTGTGTTGTTACGTCTAGAGACATCGGATCTTCTCTAATCCAGTCAACCAGGGCATTGTTTGGATTTTTCTACGAACCATTTCATGCCATAGCTATACCATTGTGCAAGTATGTAGAACGAAGCGTGGGATATGAGAATCCCAGTGGAGTGTCTCGTGCCTCAACGTGTCTTGCCTGGCGCGCTGTGTTGCACTTCGTAATACACGTTTTAAAAACAAACTGTTTCGCGTGTGCACAATCTGTTTGCGCACGAAAAGAAATAGCACTTCGGACTAAGGTGGAATGCAACCTTCAACAGATCACGCTTATTGCAAATACTATTTCTAAGCCATTCAACATGGTCAAAAACGACTTTTCAGGCTACCATAGCTGAGAATATTGTAGGTCAATTCCTGCGAAATTACTATAGGACAGTGTATTGAACTTAGCGACACATTGTAGACAATAGAACTATGGAGTCGCTGGTTAAAGTCCTACAGGTAAACGCATAACAACGATAACATTCCACGCCAGTTCAGAGAGTTGCGCTTAGCGGCGATGTCTCACTTGATGCACGTGGCAGTGTCGCCCTTATCGCTACCGTGCTTCTCGGCCTCTAGCGTGCGAAAATAGCCCCAGGTAGACGGGCACCATCCTCGCCACCTTCTACTTGTTTATGTACTCTTATAATTTAATATTTAATTTCTAACCTTATTTTTTACAAATATAACTACTTTACAGAATCACTCAAACAAGAAGTGGACTGAACGCTTTGCTCGGCTCAGATCCCCTCCTTTATTCTCCCCGTTCTCCCTCCTGGCTTTCTCCTTTTCCTCCTTTGTGCGTCACAATTTTTGATTTGCCAGGATAGTTTACTTAAGTCCTTTCTCGGCCGGAGCTATGTATATTATGCTCTACTTTACGTCCGTCCCAAGTCCGCTACATTACTCCGCAAGATCCTTGCTATTACATGATGGCTTAACCACCTTCACCTTCGTCCAGCAGTGGATCACCCTTCCAGTATGTTACTGAGCTGACGCAGTAGGCCTATACCAGTTTAGCTACTGAGCGACGGGGCAGTAAAACGGTAAATCGTGGAGAACGCTAACTTTGCGGTTGGGTTGTAACTGTTTTTGTAATTTGTGTGGCATAATTGTGTTGTATCTTAGGTGTGCAGAAAGGCTAGGTCATTTCAAAATTTTGGTTTCGGTCGCCTTCAAAATTACGTGCCGGCATCGTGTCACGTTGCTGTGTCTCCCTTGTTTTAACTTGTCGTGTTTGTCCTTGTTAACCTCCCAAATATTTTTGAGTATCCCTTATTTGCTGTTTCACGACTGTTTTTTTTTTTTTTTTTTTTTTTTTTTTTCCTGTTGGAGTCGTACTGGGTCTACGCTACTGCCTCCCACCGTAATTATTCAGTACACCTTTTAATTGTTTTTAAAGTACTTTATGGAATGGGGGCTTTATTGGGCAAGTCAATTGCTGCCTTCCTTAATACGAGTTTTTATAGCCAAATTGGTGCTGTATTCTAATCGAAGAAATTTGCAACGTTTTTATTCAGTCGTTAGATAAATAAAATTTTGAATTTGTATTTTTTTTTTTTAAGGTTTGTTGTTCTGGAGCTAAGATTATACTTCATATGTTATATTTTTCTCTTTTTGGTGCTCCATGGCAAAAACTACGTTCTTATTAACAAGTGTGATAGTTATTGCTGTGATGTATATTTTATTAGTTGTTCTATAGGTTGTTTTGCCAATTAAAATTGAATTTGTATATAACAAAAGGCATTGAAACGCGTTCTCCACTGTACATTATTCGAGGATTGTGACACTGATTGGCGGAGAACGCAGCGCTGCGACGGCGCGGCAGGGAGCCGCCGGCGCCGCCCAGACAGGAGGGTGTGTCGGTACTATCTGGGACTCGCACTACAAGGCTCGGGACTTACGTGTCCGGAAATACAGACAACTGCTATCGGCCGCCGGGGAAAGTGAGTGCGTAACTCTTCTGCCCGGGCCAAGAGCCGGAGGGTGGGCCGCCTTGGTTTCACCTCCTCTGCTGATAACTTCAGAGAGAAAGCCCGCACCAAGCACCTAACGCAACTTTGTCTGCGCATCCTATTTGATAAAGGCTGTTCACGTTCAAGTGAGCACTTTCGAAATCAACCTTAGAAAAAAAGTTACTACCCCTGCTTGCATACATAAAGCGGAATAATATACAACGTGCATACAAGTATTTCTTAAGCAGGGTTTCCAAAAGTGCTCATTTCACCGTGGACCGCCTATAAGCGAAACTTGTACGCCTCCAGTGAAGAAAGGGAAGAGTGGATTTTCCCCTCGTACACCGGGAGCGCTTTGTCTCGCGTTTGAGGCAGTGAAGCAAGAGAACGCTATAGGCGGCGATACTAATACTCTGCGCTCTAATACTTTCAACTGGCGAGCAGTCTTGCAGTCAACCACTGTGCGAACATGAGCTATAGACTATTCATTATTGGTCACTTTTGAATGCTCTGTTTAGGACCTACTTTTCTTCTCATTTTGTATTTTTCTGCCATATATATATATAATTAACATTGTCATAGGACTAATCACTTTATTCACGTGCCACACCAGTGAAAAAGGAACATCGTTAGAAATTTAATTTTGTGGCTAATATACATATTCTTACTACCTTTAATACATATAAAATTCGTAATACTAACGTCAGTAAACACTACACTCGCAATATAATGTGAAAAGTTTTATTAATCCACTGGCAACTTAACTAGTTACATGCCTACTATAATCTATTCGCGGTTTATTCACACTTGTTGAATCGAACCTTTAAAAAATCACTCCATGTATTATGGGTTTGGTTGTTTCCTAAATATCTCATCTATCACAAGAGTTTTATAATTCTGCTAACATACAAGTGCATTATGTGTAATTAATTAAACTGTTAATAACATGTTAACATAAATTGTAATAGCTAATTTATAATTAATATTAATTAAAGCAGGGAGAAAATAGGTGTGTTGGTAATGCGTAATAAAAAATAATTCTCATGCAAAATACTGTCACGCTGAGTGCGCACAAATGCTGTGCATGGTTCCTTTGGTGCAATGTTCTAGTCATAGTTAAGCTTTGCTAGCATGAGGCGGAGGAATATCCTGGAAGTAAAACTTTAGCAGGGCTTCTGAAAAGTGTGAAGTAACACTGCATGGAAGATATAGTGTGTACGAGCAGTGATTTAAGTGGTTTGCTTCAAAATTAGTCACCACCGTAAACAGTCTGTACAAAGGGAAGCTCATATCAGACATTCATTTTATCAATGTTCACTCTTAAAAATACAAATTAGAGAACACTCGAAAAACTGGCGGTTATGTAAGTACGTGTGGACTCATTTTAAGTAGTATACGTTATCATATCACACAACAGCATGTTAACTGGTTTCCCAATAAATTCTGTATTTGTAAAGCATAACGTCATTCATCGTGTAAACCGTAAATATGAAACATTCCCACTGATGCTCCGTACGATGCCAGCAGGATTTAAAATTTAAAATGTGGTCTAGACTATTCATAGGCGTTAACATACGATCGATAAAGCTATGTTAAACATTTTGCGTACAATTAAGATACCATTTTTTTTCTTTCCTGAAATGAAATTCACTCATAAAGAATTGCAAAAGTTGCACTACTTTTTTTAAAGATAAACATCGTGGCGTTATAAATAATTACTGCTATGTTGCTCTGATTATTTGACTCCGTATCCAAAATACTATTTACCCAGTAGTGGATGAATGCCTCAAAATTTTCCAATTTTTTAACTTAAGGATATTAAATCAAATACTTACATAAAATAGTTTCAGCTTTTCTCACTTCCTTACTGAATATAATTTCAGGGTCTTCACTGCACAACTGCTCTTAGGGATATCCTTGGGTAGCCAGACCTAGTTCTTGGATGGGTTTCATGGGTATAATTTCTTTCAGGTCGGTAACCAGCCAGGTTGACTAGCAGATATGCCAGAAGCAAATACCTGACTGCTGCATTTGAACAACACAATCTAGTGCGCGAAATATAACCTACCGGTAAAAGGTGACACTACAAATTATCTTTGGTAAGAATATTTTCTAAGTTATGCATAATTATTAACTGTTTGACATATTTCCATCTTTTTTTGACGGGTTGAAATTTTGACTTCGACGTTAATGTTCAACCATAGTTTCAGAACAATATCAGTGAGAAAAGAAATGTACGTGTCCAGAACGGGCATGACGGTGTCGTATTTCTAGACCGGATAAATGCATTACTGAACATAGGTGTGCTACCTGTTGGCTGGAAGTAATAACACCGTCAGGTATTTCTTCCCGCAGCAATGCGCTAACTATCCGGTATTATCTGACCATAGGATCACATCGTCGGGAAGTCCGCTGTAGCGAGAAGAGCGGGGGTTCCATGCATGGATGGCTCACGCAAGACTGTCCCTTCCTTCCTATCTCTGGGCTTCGAACCCGTAACCTCTCGCAGCAGGATGGAGGGACAAAGGAAGGCGGCAGTCAGTTACAGTTGACGGAAACTATTGGTGAGTAAATACTGTTAACGATGAAGTCAACACTTTTCATTTCAATCTTAGAAAAAAGTCACTGCTCATTCCTACATATATTTTAATGGGCGTCCTGAGTGACTTGCACCCAGCAAAATTGGCAACGATGAATGTTAAGTAGTTTTGTATCTTAACGTCGAATATAAAGTCTTAGGCAACCATGACTGATATTTTTAATTATTTCTATCGCTTTCTGTTTTTTTAATGTATAGAAGTGTAAAAACGACCAAATTCGTAAAATATTTACTTTTATAATAATGCCACAGTTTCACTTGACTGACGCATGAATAAAGAGATGAGGCTCATTGCAATGTTAATGTTACGTAAGGCGGAAGAATACACAACATGCATATAAGTAGATCTTAATCAGGGCTTTCAAAAATGCTCATTTTACCGTGAATAGCCTATAATGTCGGTAATACCGCGTGTGAAATAAACTCCCAAAAGCAGACAACGCACAGGTGCTAAGGCTACACTAAGCTGCGTATGTGCAGGCGTGCATTGTGTGGTCAAGATTTGGGTGCGTTGGGCGCCTGCGGCGGTAGGCAGCTTGTATATACTGTTTACTTTCCTTGTTGCCTGCGTGTAGGCACAATGCGTCTGGTTTCGATTAGAAATACTGCTTCACATCTCTGACAAGCACAAGGCGACCTAAACGCTAACAGTGTCACGACAAAAACGGCATGACAATTTATACGAAGGTTAGGTTTTCCAGGGCCGTTTACAAGGCACTTGTATACAAAACAATTTTAAAGGTTGCGAACAAAAGGAAATTTCAAAACACATGATGCTTACTAAGAGTGCAGATATTACGTTAAAGCACTACAAAATGTAAATACTAATTTTATTATGTTAATCATGTAAGTGGCAAATAATTTGTTTATTGTAAGTTGCAAATTTTTCACAGTTGGGAAAGTTAGTCGTACTATTTCGTTTTACAAAGTTGTGCATCCTGTTTGACGTGTTGCACGGCACAAAAAAATAAATAATTTCTAACCCAAAACATCTGTTCGTGCATCAGTTTTAAAAGTGCTGACGTCAGACGCATTTTATTTTTGATTGGCTGCTCGGTTTTAATTGAAGTGTCGGACGTTTCTGATTGATCGCTATTGAATTGCTCAGTTGTTGATGTTGGCGCTAGACCCACTTGCATGTTTTCGATGCAGTGCATAGGTTTTATTCAAACAAAAATACCAGGAAGAGATACTTCAACCACACTAAAAATCTAACGAATTTCCTTAATTTTTCTTTGTGATACCTTATTTCGTCTGTGGAGATGGTTGATGAGTTGTAGTTTATGGATTTTTTTTTTTTGCAATATAAAAACCTAGAGACAGAAAATTTAAATAAAAACGAACTTACAAACGCGGTTTTTTAATACACTGTCTCTGTATCAACGCAGTTGTCCAACGCTAACTGGATATTGAGACTTCTAATGGCCACTGCAACAGCATTTTCAACGCATGTCACGAGAGTAATTGTGCTAATCTGGCCCGTGAGTAATTTGGTTTAAAACCACTTTCCTCTCTTATCATTCAAGCACAAAACGTTGAATTAATGAAAGGGATAAAAAAACAAACGTTAATAAAAATGAAACGCATAAACTGAGTTCATATGGCGCGTGGAGGTGCTGTCATTAAACGTAAATGTATTTTCTTTCCCCCCGCCTCGCACAGTCGAGAAAACCAGTGAGATGTTATGATTGAATACAGTGTAACTCTCTAAAAATGTATAGGAGAAATTTTCATGATTAATAGTCAGACATAAATGTAAGTATGTTTATATTTGAATAATAATATATTACGCAGGATTGAGTGGTTTCGTGGCATCTCGCATTGGAGAAGAATTAAAACATCAATTGGTTTATAAATATTGCTTTATAACATAACATAATATAAAGAATTTAAATATAAATTAGTTTTTAAAAACTGTTATTTGAAGAGCATAATGCTTTCACGTAGATAAGTTAGGCAGAAAATAAATATGTGCAAATGGTAAAAATCTACACATTTTGGAGATTCAAATCATCACCACCTACTATATAAGATAATCTTTCCCATCGTAATGATACTTCATTAAAAGTTAAAAAATTTTACTGTGTAACGCTAGTCAGAGCGCAAGCTGTTGAGATAAAAAGTGACGAGGAAAGACAATCGAGCTTGTCTTTTGCTTTCCGGTGTTCTATATCATGCATGTATAGTATTTTAAAATTTTCATTTGCTGCAGTTAACAAATTTTTGTCTAGCTTACAAGGAACCAATGTGCATCGAAAAATTACAGTTAATTAAGCCACGATTTGAGCATTTTGATAACAACCGCAGGCCAAATGCCACCGTATTTTTTTACGCTTGCCTTCTCCCGTGGAAGGCCCTCAGTGATTCTGAATCGTCAAGGCAGTCGACAAATGTAGAAAGACACAATCAGTGATATTTCGATAGACTCTAATAGCATGAGTGAGAAACTTAGCATCGCGACGGTAACCAAGCTAGTATTAGCTTTGTAACAGCGCGATACCAAAACATTTACCAAGCTCTGCCGTGTTACCGTTAATAGTCGCGACTACTGCGCCTGTCTTGTGTTCCCGTAGTCATGCCCTTGGCCGATATATTTTTTTTTTTACGATCTTGTGTGAGACCTTTTGAAAACTTTCTTACCGTAATAATAATAATATATAGTTTATTTTAACAGATTGCAGCTTTTTATAGTTTCGATTAGTTTAAAGGCGGTAAAAAAAGCAATGTTCAGCTTATACAGGACTTCCTGTAAGAGAACATAATTTGGCACATACAATTGTTTTAAAGTAAATAAATAACTTTCCTAATAGTAGGGCTCAGGTGGGCAAATCAACTGATTCGAAAAGAAGTAAAATGTGCGTAAAACATTCCTAATCTCTAATACGGGGACGATGGGAATTGTCATTGGCGCACGTGAGTGAAAATGAGAGAGAAGGATTATATCTATATTTGTATGATTGTGCGAGAATCAATTGAACATTACTCTTTGGAAATACCGTAAAATACCGTTCGTAACCATTGGGCAGGGTATTTGTTCTAACATAATTACTCCAAAATGCACTCAGTTGATAACGGTATTTTGAACATAAGTTATGATTACAATGAAATATAGATGGTATTAAATGATTCATATTCCTCACATGAAGCACTTTTGATTCTTTTTTTTAACGAGATAAAAAAGGTACTCAATGAAAGCTATCGGAAATTACAGGTAGGGGGTGATCTCTCTCTCTCTCTCTCTCTCTCTCTCTCTCTCTCCTCTCTCTCTCTCTCTCTCTCTCTCTCTCTCTCTCTCTCTCTCTCTCTCTCTCTCTCTGCGTGTGTATGCACATGTGCGTCCATATTGGATTGTGTTTGAACGTAGCCTTAAAAGATATGGAACTGCGCGCTGATTTTAATAAAGATGGATGTGCGTAAACGCCATCATTCTGACGCGTGCTTCGTAAAATTGTCAGATATGTAACTCATAAATCTGGCGTTTTTAAGTTATTTCAGGTTATTTATGTTACTCCAAATGTAATATTTTTTTTAAATTTAATTTATATAGCTATGCGTGCTCACCAACAGCCACGAACCTTGAAAAGAAGACGCGGTATTTAGTACAAAAATATAATAAATAACATTGATACACCAAACATAAGAACACAAGACAAACATGAATTACATCAAATCAGCGTAAAATTTTACATAAACTATATTAATAACCTTCTCTGAGCTAGTTATAAAATCCAGCCACCCAGCCGCAATATTAGAGGAGGTTAACGTCACAGGTATACAATTTAATTATTGAAAAGATCATGTCATGACATATCCAAAATAATAAAGAACTCAATAGTCGCTTAAGCTAATAAATTTAGATAAGGAAAAGCCTGAAGCCAAAAATGCATGGAAAAGTTGTTGCTTGTCGAGGATATACACAGGTGGGTGGCTTGACGGGACAAAAGTTCAAGTTAGGAAGACGACTTCAAGTTTTCGTACACACTTCAGGTTTAGCTTCCAAAATTTAATTCGATTTTTTCTTTACATACAGATGTGAAATTTTTTCGAGTTATTCATTTTCCCCGGGTATGATTGCCGATTCATTTTTTTAATTATCTCGACAATTTATGATAATGTATCAAAAACAAAAATTCATAATTTAAAAAAATGTGTTTTTTTTTTTAATAAATATGATCACGAATTCTAGAGAAATTATTACAAAATATAAATATCACAATAACTACTACATTACAAAATCGTAATGACTTCTGAAAATTACTATAATGACAAAACAGCTTCACATATACTTCAAAAATACAATCAAAATTACAAAGAATTAAAAACTAAGCAATGCAATGCCTTGAGTGACAGTAAAAATATTTGTCACTAATTTTTACAAAAAAGAAGGAACATGAAAATTACAGTGGCAGTGTGCGCCATATTTTAAACATAAACGGCTTTTCATGGTGCACTATGTGTATGGAAGCCAAGTACTAATGTGAGGATTATCACGATCTAAATTGGCTTTACGAGAATACTGTCGCCAATCTGAAGCTGAATATTACAGACGCAATTACTGTCATAACACAGAAACGGAAGAAATGAAAACCGCAAAAATTTCTAGCCTTTTTATGTTTCTTAACTAAATAACCACGCTGATCAATACTTCGCCACCTCGTAAACTAGTTCCACTTAATTCTCTGACAAAACACCAAAAACAACAGCTGTCTAATCATGCAGTAAAATAAAACCACACACAGCGGCTTGTCGATAATGCGCACTTTTGTGACATTGTATAAAAATGTCGAGGTGAGTGGGTACGGCTTAAAAAATATCTCGTCGACAGCGAGCTCATTAGAGACGGAGCAAGTTGTTGAGGGAAGCAGAGGTAGGGAAGGAATCTGTCACGGCCTGGGAGCCATCCATCCCAACATTCGCTCGCCTGAAGTGATTGTGGGGAGGCATGGAAAATCTTATATCAAGATGGCCGGACCGGGGAATTGAACCCGTGTCCCACCGAATGTGAGTCCAGCGTGTTAGCACTGTGCCCTTTCGCTTGCGGTGTCGCAGAAATTGTTTTTATTAATTGACCATTAATATGTACACTTGCGTGGTTTTGTAGCATAACGTCGAAAATTTTCATTTTGGACCATACATAAGAAAATATATACCATACTGGAGGGTGAGTTCTCTGGAGGGGCTAATTCTCCTCTACCTTTCCTGTAGTAATCAGTACCTATGCAAAGGATGATGTGTCGCGCGAGGCTAGGCGAAAGCAAGGAGCATACAAGGAAAGAGATGCAACTCAGCAGTGTAACGAGAGTACCTTAGCTCATTAATTTGTTTGCCGAAGTAGATTATACGATACTGCCAACTTTAGAACACAGCGTAAACTACAAATGTTCGTTTTGTTTGGTTGGCAGACAAGGGGAATGACGTCGCCAGCATATAATAATTTTTATTTTAAGACTGGCCTAAATTTTTGGGCAATAATATTGATTACGTCGGTTACCCGCAGTTATATCATTTAATACCATAAATGCATTTCAGAGAATGTATATCATAATCATGGAGTGAAATACGCCTACTACTTCATATAGCTGTTCACGGTAAAGTGAACACTTTTGAGACCCTAGTTACATTTTCCTTTCAGCCATTTTTTATCCTTTAACTACCTTTTAAAATAAATATTGCCATGTAAGTAATAAATTCAGCGCGTATATTCCACCGCACTCGAAAGTTAACATATAAGGCTAAAATAAAATATACATATTTATTGATTATTATTCCAAATGAGCGGACTTTCAAAAGTGTTCACTTTACCGTTAATATCATAAAACCATTTCATGTGAACATTCATAAAAATACATGTTCACATACTATCAGATGTGAAAGTAATTTTGGCAAAGAAGCCTATGCTACCACCATCAGAATTGTAATACCTAAACCAAGCACGTCTTTCTACAATATCTAAGTTGAAAAACGACATAACTGTTTATTGTACATTTACGCGATGTGTAGGTAGTGGATATTTAGATCCACTAGAATTTCGCGAACGGAGGCGAGGTAGACTCCAAACACTTGTTCTTTTATTCTACTGTTGTGATTCGGTGACAGTTCTTCAGACACGCCCCGTGTAACAGTGAGACAGTGATATGCAGGAAGCAGTAGTGTGAGTGAGTGTTGAACAGTCCTGTACAGAGGCCTCACTTTATCACAGCAACCAATAAGCAAACGATAATGTCTCGGGTGTATAGAGGGCTGTCCAGCCTAGCTTGCTGACAGCTCAACCCGCGAAATATTCGGGGGGGGGGGGGGGGTCTCTGAATATTTTGTTTAAATAAGTAAAAATAAAATTAAGTGCCGAAGTTGTAAAGCCGGAGAACCTCAACTTCGGGTTTCTCCGGCAAGGATTCGTTTTCCCTATTCGAGTTGCTGAGGCCTGGGTGGCACACGCCGAGCTGTCTACAGTGCGCCGGCCGGGTCGTGACCATAGAGTAAAGATGAGGTAGATCGCTTATTCGTCTTCTACGCATGTACCCAACATTGACCTACCCCAGTCCTACACAACTGTCAAAGTCACATGGTCGACACTGATGAACGTTATTGTTTATATCTCAATTTTTAAATGACAAGCACTATTATATTAATAAAATACTTTTACCACTTTTAATTTAATCAAAAATTATCACAAATTGGTTAGAGGAAGTATAAAATCACCTCAAAATCACTTGTTTACTAAACAGCATTCTATCCTTAAACCCAATCCACGCCATTTTTGCAAGCTGTACTGGCAGAAAAGCAGTTCAATGTTGGGACACGGAGATAGGTTGTGCGCAGCCAGCGAGTGATCGGTCTACCTCATCTTTAGTCTATGGTCGTGACGACGGATGTCGGTGAGCGGCGGCCTTGACTCCATCCAGGGCGTCCACATCTCCGGGGCGGAAATGTCAAGGCTGCCATCACCGCGAGATCGTCGCCAGAGGGCGCTCACCACGAATTTTAACCACCTTCTCAAACACTTGTACTTTAAAAAATATCTCAGAATTGTTTTCAACTATGCAACAAAAAACACCTGTGAACAAACACCTGTTTAAACATGCTATATACATAATAAACAGAGTTTGTGTTTTGTTCGCTTAATGATTTTCACAATTTTTGCAATATCAATATTTTTGCATGACCGTGTCTTGTGTTTACTGAATGGCAATAGCTAGTTGGGTATAAGGGTACTTGAGGAATTTTATTTTTCAAAAACATAAACAAGCTAGAATAACTAAGAATCCAATATGGCGAGGAAAGGTTCCTCTTAACGCAATTAAACTCAGTTGTGTGCAGGGACGATGTTTCAAGACCTTATTTGAAAATGCCAAATTATCGCGAATGCAAAATACATGTCGCGCTTATCCCATTTGAACATTCGTTTTTAGATATTTCCTTTCCTTGTTTTTGACGTACTTATTCTTCGCTAAAGGCTATTCATGATATAGTGAGTACTTTAGAAATGAACCTTTGAAAAAAGTCACGGCCCCTGCATGCATATGTTTTAATGGGCGCACTGAGTGATATTTGCACGGTAAAGTTGGTAACGATGGATGGCAAGAAGTTCCATATCTTAATGTCGAATAAAAAGTATTAGGTAACCATTTGTGATAACTTAAAATTATTAATTCATTTTCTGCCCCCCCCCCCCCCCCCCATGGAAGTGTGAAAATGCGCAGATTTATAAAGGGTTTGCTTTCTTAATAAGTTTACAGATTCAATTGACCGATGTACAAATAACGTGATGAGGCCTACGGCAATGTTAATTTTACACAAGGTATAAGAATTCACAACGTGTATACAAGTAGATCTGAAGCAGGGCTTTCAACAGTGCTCATTTTACCGTGAACAGCCTATATCGCCTTGTCTACACTACGCAATACGAGAATCAAGGAATTACACCGGAAAACGATTCATCTCCAGTATCTCGCGCAGGCGCAGAAGCTTCATGGAAATGTATACGTTAACCGTTAGACGACAACGCTGTCGTTCCAACAAGACGCAAACGTAACCAAGGCCGTAAATTATTAGGCCCAGAGAGCGCTCTCTCGTGCTCTCGCACTCGCGACGTCATAACGACGTCACTGAGAACGCTCTCTGTTCGTCTCAGTCCGACACAGAGGACGAGGGAAAGAGCGAGAGAGCACGAAGTTGCGCTCTCGCTGGCGCTCTTTTGCACTCTCTGGCCACGCGTCGTATTCGTTTGCAGTGTTTCGGAGTTTTGAATAAGGTTATAGTAACTATACGGGCCTAAACCGCGTTGCATTTTACCTTTTAGTAAATAACTTTAACAGTTTAGCCAACGAAATAACTTGTATGATACGTATTTATAAATATATATTGGAGATGCGGATTCCCGGCACTGAGTCTGTTTTACCACGGTACGTATTCTGTGTCACTTTGGCATAGTGTGTGCAGGGTTACACGTAATTTACGTGAGACGACGTAAATGTACAAAACGATAATAACACTATTTTATACTTGAACAATTACTCCGGCAATGCTGTAATATTTAGTGAAGTTTTTTGAACACATGCACAGTATGTATTTCCAATATCTATGGCTGTGTTCATGATTTCGAGCATTTTGGCAATTGGCGTATGCATGACGCCAGTGTGTGTGTGTGTGTGAGAGAGAGAGAGAGAGAGAGAGAGAGAGAGAGAGAGAGAGAGAGAGAGGAGAGAGAGAGAGAGAGAGAGAGATAGACTGTTTCAAATTTACACAGCGAGAGGGCGATTCAGCGTGAAATAGTGCTTTCGGCCAGGTTGTACAAAAGGGTGCATCTCACGAAAGAGTACTCTTTAACCCCTTAACTTATTTATTAATTTTAAATTTTTCCTTCCAAGTGTTGCAATAGAAAAATGAACTTGGTGTAACAAGTAATTACGGATTCCTTGTAACAACTTCCATGTTGTAACGTATAAAAATAACTTCTATTTGTCTATAGCATTGGCACCGACCAATAATAACATTTTGTTGAGCTAGCGGCAGCCAATAACATTGCCCAGCAAAAGGCGCTGGCTGTATTTGCGCCGCTAGCTTTTGACGTTGTACAGTACCGACCACGACTTTTATCTACTTTGCAACAACCGTGAACACGTACAGTCGAGATAATATGTTAAGGGGTTAAACTGATGCAAGGCTCGGGACGGGCTGTGTCTGTGGCCAAACAGCTGAGGTTCGGAACTGGCGTCACACAGGCCGTGTCCGAAATGACAAACTCGTTATTTTGTAATTTGTCTCTTCGTAAATTTCAATAGGACGTTGTCGACAGTCACTTGTTCAGCACTCGCGGCCTAGCATTTTTACATTAACAGTGAAAAATAATTTTATCTAAATTTAATGCCTAATACGGACGTAATATTTCTACAAACACCACTGGAATGCTGTGAATACGGCAATAAATCGGAAAATGATACATTATGCAATAACGCCGTCAAAACAATTTTGTTGCGAAATATTTAAACAAAGCACACATGCCTAGTGTATTTCATGAACAGTGGTTTGTTTTAAAAAATAATTTTATTTACACATTCGCGCATGTGTTTTGAATGTAAAAGCCAACATGGCGCTGATTTTGATATTTTGAATTTTTTCTAACATTCGTTAGATACAAAATACGGGATACCAAACTACTAAATACGTCACCATTTTTTTATATACAAAATCGGGTCACGCAATTGTTTTGTCAACAAAATCTGCCATTTCGGACACGGCCTCATGCCCGGTTGCACCAACATCTTCCCCGATCCGAGATCGAATGATCCTAGTTCCTAACCAGGATCCAGTTTGATCTTGGTTCCAATATAAAAGTGTTGCGCCAACGAAATTTCATGATTCTGGATCTCCTATTAGTCGATCTTAGTTCCAAAGTGAGAGATCGATATGAAGTATGAGACAAGAATTTTGCTATTGGTTCGTAATATATGACGTCATGGAAGTAGGCGTATTTTTTACTTTAGATAGAACTATATGTGCGATGTTTGATCTGTTTTAAGCGAAATATTGTTGTACGAATTTTACTGAATAATATTCAAGTGCGTATAATGTTTTAATTTCTATCTGTTGGCGTATTTTCAAACTACGTTTGTCGACGATTACTGCTGATGATCGAGATTTCGATCCAACCGATTTCGGCGGTTCAAAATGAACTTCATCTCGAGCTCGAGTCCAGCTCTGAACTCGAATGGTGCAACCAGGTGCAGGTCGATCTTAGATGCGATCTCGGATCGAGTTTCGAGCCGAGCATTGCGAAGCGTGAAATACTTGGCCTTGAGAGGCGCGCGGCCTTCGCGTGTCCACCTGCTACAAGCATTCTTCCACGAGGGCCTGCCTCCACTTCCTGGTCCAGCTCTAACTATTCGAGAATTTAACTACGTCAGCGTACACGCGTACTCAGAAAGCAAGAATGGTGAAGTTCTTTACAGCATACCGAGCGAGGTGGACGCTGCAGCGGTAACACACTGAACTCGCACGCAATTGGGAGGACGCGGGTTCGAGTCCCGGTTCGGCCATCATTGGTGGCCTGAAATCACTCCAGGTGAATGCTGGTGGCCTCGCTGTCGACGACACGTCAAGTCCTACATGCCGTCCATGCATCCGTGGTAGGTATACTACACTTTTCCAGGAAAGAAACAAATGTGTGGTGAAGAGCGAGTGAAGAGATTTGGGCGGCTCTTAACAGCGAGGTCTCGAGAGCCGATGAGGGTGATTGAAGTGCATGTGGAGCGGCGCCAGAATGAAGGGGCGGGGGAAACGGCAGAACCCCGAAAAAACCCGCCGACCAACGGCATCGTCCGGCACGATTCCTACTTGCGAAAATCCGGTGACCCGGCCGGGTATTGAACCCGGTTTGCCTTGGTGGGAGGCGAGCGTGCTAATAGCTCAGCCACCATGGCTCCCTAAATGTGTGGTGAAGTTCCCAAACTTTGTATAGTATCGATACTCATTATTTGTAAATTCAAAGTCTGATATAAAGTAAATTTGCCCTAATAGTAATAGGTTTAAAATTCCCATCGCATTTCAGGAAGTGTAAACAGGCCCTATGTTTTTACTGCGGGGCGAAGTCACTTGCATTCCGCATTTTAAAGTTGTACGGTTGTCCGGAATGCCTAACAATGAGTTCACCATCAACTATTTAGTCTGTTAGAGAACACGTAACACATTCAGCTGCTTGTAAACTCCTTTAATTGGTATGTCATATTCTATTACACCTCGACAACAATTAAGATGTTGTTGAAAACAACGTAGCAGTGATGATGGTTGAACACATAGTCATAAACCATTCACAAATTCTGTCTCTTCAACGTTCACACATTTCGTATTGTAATTAAAGACGTTTAAAAACATAGTCTATACATTCAAACAACTACTGCCTTTTTTTGTGGTGAGTCCTATAACCAAATTTAGGAAACAACGTAAGTCCTTAAAACGTTGTATAGGCTGTTCACGGTAAAATGAGCACTTTTGAAAGCCCTATTTAAGATCTACTGGTATATACATTTTGTATTCATCCACCTTAAGTAAAATTAACATTGCTATGGGCCTCATCACTTTATTCATGCGTCGGTCAAATGAAACTGTGAAATTATTAAGAAACAAATATTTTACAAATCTGGTAATTTTACACTTTGATGCATTAAAAAAACATATAGTGAAATAATTAATTTTAAGTTATCACAAATGGTTACCCAATACTTTCTATTTGACGTTAAGTTATGTAACTACTTTCCATCTATCGTTACGAACTTTACTGGGCGAATGTCACTCAGTGCGCCCATTAAAATAGCGTTTAACGTGAAAGACAGCAATACTGAATGGCGGCCACTCTATCTGCGTGATTAATCGAATACTCAGGAACGAATATTATCTATCGGTAAAACATAAATTAAACTAACTTTACGAAACTACGAGAGAGTGGTCCAATCATGTTTCTCCAAGCGACGACCTTATTAATGCACGACTGTCGAGATAACGTACAGCTAGGTCTTGGCAGGTTTTTCGTAGTGCGAAATTACGTTTTACTTCACGTCGGACGAATGCGATATTGTCGTAGATTCTCAATATGGCTTGCGTGAATTTGTTACTTGTCTTGGAGTCACCGTGGACTCTTCCTCGCGGTGATTATGGGCAATTCTGTTTTCATTAGCTTCAAAACCATTTCGGTATAGGCTGTTCACAGTAAAGTGAGCACTTTTGAGACCCTAGTTACTTTTTACTGTCAGCCATTGTTAATCCCACCTATTGCCATCTAAGTACTAAACTTGGTGTATGTATCTCACCGCACTCGGAAGTTAACGTCTAAGACCAAATTAAAATATATTTATTGACTATTATTCCAAATGAGAGGGCTTTCAAAAGTGCTCACTTTACAGTGAATAGCCTATACCAACCCGGTGCTCGAATTCTGAGTCATGCCGCATGTGCTGGGTCTCTGATGAACGTCAGTGGTTATACCCCATCTAGTCACATGAACGAGACTTTTTTTTCAACGCCAATGCGAATCCATAAGGTTTCTAAAGTGTGTGGAGAAATTTAATTTGTTATCGTAGACCTGTTAGATATGTCAAGGAAACGAAGTAACTTTCACCACGACCGGACATAGGACATGTATGACTGGCAGAATGGATACTTGAAACAATATCTGATTACGGTGGCTGTAATATGCGCCGAGACGCTGAGTATACTCGGCTAGGGCAATTTACTGTTTATTGCCACGTATAGATGCCTAGAAAATTACCTAAAGGAATGCTATATTGATGTACACTGTTCACGTCATTCTTAGCGCAATATGTGGTTTTCGTGAGCGAGGTCCTTAAGGCGCCTTCGGACAGCCAAATTCGGGATTCGAGTTTCTGATAAGTCATGGGCGTGTATCAATTTAAAGTTAATTAAAAGTAGTATAATATGAAATACGTCCCCGAATACCTGTGATGTACAAAGTGGGCACGAAAGCTGGAATAGAAAACAAAAATTAATGAAACTTTAGCAAAACTCACTTTTGTCCAGAGAAGCAATGTAGCTTCAGTGCTTGGTCTGTGGCATTCCAGGTCTCGTAGTGTCACCACCTTTTATGTGAGATCTCTTATTATGGAATTGTGACGTGTCGTCACTCATGTATTGTGATGAGTGGTGCATCTTTGTTTCTAAGTTACTTACTTCACTGCATGTTCGTCTACTGTGCCATAATGATTAGAATAATCATTTTAAGCTCCTTGAAATTGTAAATACCAAACGTACAATATTATTGTTAGGATTAAATTGACCAAATTATAATTAATACTATTTATGTAATTTTATGTACAATTTTATAAATATTGTTATGTTTTTATTATTTACTTGTTAGGATAGACATTTTGTATAGGATAGTTGGCCTGGTCCAAGCGGTTACATATCAAATTGACGTTGGATTGATAGTGCGTATCATATACGACGGAGTAAATATGAGGGCTGTATTGTGAAATTGACGATGCATGCAACGAGAGAATATAAATGCGATCGTGAGGCAATTTAAAAATCGTGAACTGTTTTGCGCTTCTTTGTAATAGAAGTGAACTATCCTTATTTGCTGTTTGGGACCTTTGTCATGGAGAACAAGATTTCACCGTACCTCGGGGCTCTGGTTGTCTCGTTGCCAAACACTGCCTCGCCCCATTTGTAGATGAATGCTTACCAGCTGCCGGCGAGTTCTGCTGTCCATAAAGGCCGAACATTCACCGTTGTTGTATATTTACACGCATCTACATTTAAGGGGTAAAAATGCCATTTACCACATGAGCAGAAGGAAACAGGGTACTATACTGCATTTTGAACATACGGCGTGGTGTGTTGAAGCTATCGCTAGAGACATGAAGAATTCGTGGATTCATTTTGGAGCAAGCTAGAATTCAAAACACGTGTGTTTGTATAACATTAGCCATTGGCCCACAAGGTGTTTGACACCTCCTGGAGAAGGCTGGCCCAATCGTCGCCTTCCACTTTGACAGAAGATAACCAATGCACAGTTGACATCGGCAAATTTGTGCATAAGACTGCAGAGTCTAGCCTGCAGGTAATTGAACTCGCGAATTTTTCAGGTCTCTAGCTATCGCTGTATGTGTGCTCAACAAGTAATTGCTCTTAACCTAAAGAAATTGCTGTTAACCTGCCTTGGCTTGCGGCAAGTTGAGAAGGAGCCTAATGTGATCACTCTACGATGTTGTCAATAGAGAGAAAATGAGGGTTCGGGGAGAATATTGCAGAAAAAGGGTATCCAGACAATCTATAGACAGCTACAGCCATTTCTACAGTTTTTTTTATGTAGCTACCGGTGGTTATTGTTTTTACATGATTGTGTGGTTCTATGGTCATAGTGTACAGATATTAGCCTGCATTAAAGTAGAAGTAAGCTGTCTGCCAACAAAATCTTTTATATAATTTGTTTTTTTATTTTTTGTATACTGTATTGTATGGCACTTTTAAAAGAAGTAAATATAAATAATTTATTCAATAGATGCCTCGTTGATAATGTGTACAAAATAGCCAATAATAATATGCTTGTGTTGGCGCAGCTCTCAGGAGAGAAAGTATGTTAGTATTTACGTTAACAAGTGTTAACTTCCTCATAGAGCGACCCAGTTTGAGACCTGTGTTAGCACATCTAAGAATATTTTGATAAACAAAAATCTGCCATGTGATTTGTGTAAAAATGATAACATTATACTGTCGTTGCTGTAGTACGGTTTCTCCCTTATTGCGAAATCAGACACCGAATATTTTTTCAGGAACTAAGAAATAATATTTTGCTCGTAACTATTTAATTTAAAGTGGCCCAAAAATCACTTTATACACATTGGGACGGCTGGGACAGCAGATATGGTGTAGGATAGCCGCCTTCTCTTTATTTTATCCGTCTCTAACTATGTAATATATGTATATTCGTTCTGTCTTATATAAATTGTCGTGAAAATGACCATCGCCTTCGTTTACAAGGAGTTCGTTTCCTTTATCTGTTAGAACACCTTTCATGGGCACAACTTATAACTCAAGTGATTTTGCACTGAAAGAGTTAACGTTTTCAACAATGCCAAGATTTTCTCCGCCCTTGTAGTGCTTTGTTGCTAAGTTTATTTTTCCTGGCTTCGAGCAGTTTAATTACTTGCGAATTGTTTGACCTAAGATTTTTTTAGCTTGGTTGAACTTTTCCGAGCTCGGAGATCAGTTGTTGGAATGGCAGAAACTGCGTAGCAATGGACAGCAGTAAAGAGTAATTCTGTTCACAGTATAAAAATAATTGTCTACCCGTTACTGCGTTTGTAATGTTTAAAGTGTGTTAGCAAAGGGCGTACTGATCTGACTTTAACAGAAAAAAACTGGAAAGCCATAAACTGCTTATTTTAAATACGCTTCGGATGATTTCCAAACCACAGGGCGTGTGTTTGAAATTGTTTCAGGTTTTAATTTTATACTATGCTTTATTAAGATAATTACAATAATTTTGGAATAAGGTTTTATTTTAACGGCTGAGTTTCGTGTTTCCCTAACGTAAGTAACGCGAAAAAGTAGTTGATTCTTGTAAATGTAAAATTTAGTTTTCTTGCTAAAATTAATTGATTTTTTAAACATGGACAGCATGATAAATCTGAGATTGACAAAAAAATCTAACGGTTGTTAATTATCATCCGTTAATGTTTTGACTTGTAGCTCTTCTTCGAGCGTGTGATGTCACACAGATATGAAAACACTCTGTCCCGTAAGTCATGCAGAACACATCAGCTAATAAGTACTTCAGCGCTACACTTTTCGCACGTTACAATGATAGTCGTGAGCTTTATGAAAACACTTATTCAAATTTCAGCAATGTAGAAGTTTCTTCAACACCTACACCTTCCCCAATTTTTACCAGTCATACTTATAAAATGAAGAAAGATTTGAGACAAAAGTAATTAAATGGTGTCCCAGCTTTTATAAATCAAAATTTACTTCCGAGCGGAAAAAGAAACAAAAACCGTAACTCAGATCTCAAAATAAAATGAAAGTTCGTTGATCAGAGAAACTTGTTTCGTTGCTAAGGATATTGAAAATAAATCGCGTCCCCCAGTGGGTTGAGAAAAAAACCCAGCAGATACAGCAATTAATTTGTGTGTCTAGTTCCAACACGTAGATTCTTAAGTTTTTCAATTCTTGGTCATTTGAAGAATACATTCTACACTAACGCAAGGGAAAGGTCGAAACGCATTTTAAATGAGTTAACGAAAAAGTTTCTTTTTTTTTTTGTTATATTATTTCAGCGCTGAAACAACTTTCAATTTTCGAGAGCGGAAAGTTTTGGGTTTTTATTTCTTTTGGTCCCAAAAGTTAAGTTTCGTTTCCTCGTAATTTCAACACGGAGGCGGGAGGGGGGGGGGAAGCATAAAAGGCTTAACGAGATATTTTTACACCCACATTTCGTTAGGAGAGGAAAAAAAAGAGAGTCGAGGATAACGTGGAATGAGTTGGACCAGTAGTGAGGGGGGAGAGGGGAATAATGCGCGGTCACAATCCAGTTTCTTTCCCAAGGATAGAAAAGAAGCATCCGCTGAAGAAAGAGACCCGAGGACTCGATAGGAAATGTTCCTATTCTCCGTATTATTTCTTCTCCTCCTCGTCCCAGGCTTTATTTACCTTGCAGTTCAGTTCCGCAGATCTGATCCCAGCCCCGGACGGCACACCTGATTCGAACGCTCTCTCTATCTCTATTCCTCTTTATCTCTCGTTCTCAGTCGCGATAAAAGCAGGCCATCACGGCGGTACGTGTCTGCGCGAAATGTGCTCCGCGGCTCTGAGAGAAATACGGTGTAAATCCCGCGGAAGACTTCTAGGGAAGCCTCTGCCAGTTAGTCGCAGGAGACCGAGGCTTAAGCTGACGCAGTCTTACGCTGCCCAACTACCAGTATCTATGTCCCACGGTGGTACGTCAAAGGAACTGCATTATGGTATATTCAAAGTAAAGTGCGCACATTTTAAGGCCCTGCAAAATTTTTCCTTTTAGCCAATTTCTATCTTTCCGCCGCATATTAATATAAGCATTGCCATGTGACCGATAAACATAGTGTATACATCCCGCTGCTTCCAAGAGTTAACGTCTGAAGCTGACATAAAATATTTTATTAGTGGTAAATGCCTATTGGAAAGGCCTTAAAAAGTGCTCACTTTACCGTGAATAGCCTATAACGAACTTCATAGCGCTTTAAACGCGTACACGAGTGGTTTTTTCCCCTCATTTCCTCAGTAAATACTTACGAAACATTACTTTACAGGATGTCCACCCACAGGGAAAACAGAGAAAAGTCAGGCAATTTCACGTGACAGGGGAAACACACGACATTTTCACCTGGGCCAGGGAAAATGTAAATAATTGCTACACTGCAAAAGTTGTTAGTTGTGTGAAAAAGATAACGTAATTATAATCGTACGCATTAAAAATATTAATAGTATATATATATATATATTAGTATTCGTGTGTTTGTAATGAGCACTCCTGCGATGTCAATAACTTGTATCGCGGGAAATATCGACGGGCTGTATAAAATATTGGCCATGCTTGCTTCGTCTGTTGTAGTGCAATTTAATTCAACGTAACTGATAATATAGGCTACATATTTGTTCTGTCAGCGGTGAAACAATATGATATTTGAAGTTTTCGGTCCTAAAAATAGGTCAGGGAAAATGTTAAGACTCTGCCTGGGAAACAAAAAAAAAGTCAGTCAATTCCAAAATGTAATTTCAGAGGACACCCTGTTTTAAGGTAATTAATTTTATTCTGAAACGAAGTTTTCATCCATATTTCAGTCATGAAACAAAAATTATAATATTTATAAGGAATAACGTATTTCGATGAAGATTCCTGGACCTTAATTTAGAGATAAAATTTTAATAACACAGACGTTCAATCTACAGACAAGTTTCATTGCCACAAATCCACTATTTTACTGCAAATCATGAACATCTTCATTACAGCACAAATGCTACTTATGAAGTATTCTCTTATGAGCAACATATATCTGAATTATTCATTTGTGAGGTGGTATATAATCAGGATAAATGGGAAAATGGTTTGGAATTTCGGCAGTATAGCACATTCCGGTGGCGTCAAGTGTAGTTAACGTCAACTGTGCTGCAGGGGCGTAACTGCTCGCTCAGCGTGGCTAGATAGCGGGTGGAGGGACATAACAACCCGCCATAGTGGCACATGTTCATTTGCCAGCACGAATTAATTCCGTTACTGCATTTCAATTAAAGGCTGTCCACGATAAAGTGAGCATTTTTGAAATCAACCTTAGAAAAAAGTCACTGCCCCTACCTGCATGTATTTTAATGGGCGCAATGAGTGACATGTGCCCAGTAAAGTTGTTACGATGGAGGGGGAAATAGTTCCATATATTAACATCGAATAAAAAGTGTTAGGTGACCATTTGTGATAACTTAAATTATTTCTCTCGCTTTCTGTTTTTATTAATGCATCAAAGTATAAAAATGAGCACAATTGTACAATATTTACTTTTCTAATAATTTCACAGTTTCACTTGACCGACGCATGAACAAAGTGATGAGGCCCATGGCAATGTTAATTTTACATAAGGCGGAGGAACACACAACGTGTATACAAGTAGACCTTAATCAGGGCTTTCGAAAGTGCTCATTTTACCGTGAGCAGCCTATAGGTACTGTGTGTCTACTGACTCATTTTATGTAACTTGTAGTTTTAAGCTATTCCATCTCGCCAGGCGTGGGATAGTCTTATCACTGTATAATGTAATTGGGTGATTTTTTTCTTTCAAACATGTAAAGTTTCTCTACTATGTAGTAAAAATTTGACGAGGTATTGATATTTATCTACTAATGCTGCATAAGGTACAATACCGTAAAACGATTTATTTCCTTAATTTATTCAAAGGGCTCTATCGTTTTCAAATTTAAAATTAATGCGCGTAACCTGTGAAGTGGCTTACAATAAATATCAGAGTGCATACTAAAGAGCTGAACGCCGACAGTGTTATAGTTGAGATTTTTCAAAATACGAAATACAGAACTGCGAAACCATGGCAAAAAAAAGGGCAACATGGTAAAAGGTATAAATGGTTTTTCTTATATGCTGTGCTCTTCCCTCCCGTTCATTTGATCGTGGTTACGTGATTCAGACATATTTGTAGATCTGCCGTTAGATGTCACGTGTCATTTTATAATTTATATGACAGTCGTTGTGGCTTTCTAATTACATATTTGGCATACAAGATTCAAAGTAAATCATATTACACACATTTCTTACAGCAAGTGATGTTTTCGTTCGAAGAAATCATGATGGTTTTATCTTCTTCGATCAGAAACCTATAAAAAAGGAGTTTATGCCAGGTACTGAATAAAATCGTGTTCGTAGCGCTCTTTTCACTAAATTTAATAACTTGATTATACATTAAAGCATTTCGCAAAAATTGAAAAAACAACGTAAGAATTTTACCGTAGCGATGTCTGTTACGTGAGCGAATTTATGGATTTTATTTACAAAGTCCTCGTCACAGGTCGCAAAACGTAACTAAATTAATTTATAAAGGTAAATCTTTCAAAAAGGGAATATTTTCATCTTATATTCATATTACGAACCAAAAGAACTCCACATGATATATCTGACGAGTTACGAAATAAACAGTATCTCTCTTGACGAAGGATGTGCTACTGCGTTCAAAGTACGCGTGTGTGTGTGTGTGTCCGTGTATATATACGGTACGTTGGCCTGTGAAAAAAAACTTAGATCAAATACAGCACAAACAAACGTGAAGAAATTACGAAAAACTATGTGTATTTTGTGATCTAGAATAAACTTCAATTTAATTAAACCCCGTGAAGGTTTCAATACATTTTCCAGGAAATTAGACTGCAATTGGAGCATCACTAATTGGTCCGACGTTCTGTAGTAAATTACATTTGTTAAGCGTAGAGGCAAATTGTGAACGAATATACGTTAAGGTGAAATCCTTCTAAGCGAACGTTTTTATATTAGATTCAAAGCATCAGATGTCAACAGACGAGATAATGGCTTCTGTCTGCTGTAATGATATAAAAAACAAGAGTATATAAATTATACATGGATAAATGTCACATAGCAGATAATGTTTATATAAAAATAGTGTTGTTATTTTTTTAAAGTATCACTGTTAATCAACATTATTATTCGCAGAACTGATTATTATTTTTTTAAATATAAAACTTACTTTAAATACAACATTTTTTATCTGTGCTTCATTTTCGTAATTTTTAGTCAACTAACTCAAATTGATCGCAACATCAAATACCGATAAAAGTTTATACGTTACGTTAGGTACTGAAAGTAATTTTGGTAATTTTTATGAATGGAATGGCTAATTCCCGCATATGCTTCGTGTCTTCCGGAAGAGGTTCTCCACTTTCAAGAGAACGCGCTTCAGTTATTCATAAATTTCCGACGCGGGAAATGGGAGAGTGTGGGTATATACAAGAGAATTAAAGCGCTACAAGTTTTTACTAGCCGCCCTCGTGGAGTCGAGTTCACGTAGAGTTAGCAGATGAAGTAGGTCGTCTATACGCTGTTCACAGTCAAATGAGCACTTTCGAAAGCCCTGCTTAAGATCTACTTGTATTCACGTAGTGTCTTAATCCGTCTTATGTAAAATTAGCATTGCCACTGGTCTCAGTACTTGATTCATACGTCGGTCAAGTGAAACTGAAGAATTATTAGGAAAGTAAATATTTTTAAAAAAATATGCTTATTTTTACACTTTTATGAATGAAAAACCAGAAAGGAAAAGAAATAATAAAACTTATCACAAATGGTTACCTAACAATGTTTGTTCGACGTTAAAATATGTAACTACTTTCCATCCTTCGAGACCAACTTTACTGGGCTCATGTCACTCAGTGCGGCCCGTTAAAATATATGCAGGCAAGGCCAGTGACTTTTTTCTAAGGGTGATTTCAAAAGTGTTGACTTTATCGTGAACAGGCTTTACTTAGTTCGTTGTGCAGCGCGCGACGAGCTGGCGGCGGGCGGATCAGAGCGCGTTCTGCGGCGTCTGTAATCGGCTCTGCCCCATGCTTGTCTCTGCCCCTCCACGCGCAACCACACCTCGTGGCCGGGATTATTAAACCCCTTCCCCCTCGACGAGGCGCGAGGCCGCCTGTTCGCCTGCAGTCGGCTGCGCCCGCTGCAGCGGCGAAGACAGCTTCGTCCCCGCCTGTACATGGAAGGTAGCGTCGAGTGCGCAATTGTTTTTGAGGTAGTCGCCTTAATAGCCAATATTTTGTCACCCAGTTTTTATACACTTTATACAAATATTGCATTATTATAATAGAATGAAAATTTTTCATGTAAAATTTTACATGCATTAAACATTAATTGCTTTAAGTTTAAAAAAATGTTCACACAATTTAAATTATATGTATAAATGTCAAAAGCATAAACGATCGAGTGATATTCTATTCATCTATACATTAAAAGCAGCGAGCAGTAGCGTGTAACAATAATCCGTCATGAGTCCCTCTTCGAATACATCAAAGTGATCACCGTTACCAAAAAACAAATCTTTCTAATGATACTCGATTATTTCCCTTACTATCATAAAATATATGAATACTGCGTAAATTATTCTAAATAGCCCAAAAATTGCAAATTCATTACGAAAATTGGCCAAATTGTAATAGTCGTATTTTCGGATATTTTGGTCGCAAATTTGGCCTCGAGATCGCCAAAACGATGACAAATCGTCTAATCGGGTACCCTTGTGCGCAAGCCATATGCACAAAAGCCACTCACCGTGTACCAACACTGCAACGTCAAAAGTCCTATCAAAACAACGTGGATAGGATTTGGGATCAGAACATCGTTCATGAAAATAAGCGCTTTTAGATATCTGTGTACTGCTTTTCTAACTTAGTTCCAATTGAAATAGAATACATACACGTTAGTTGAATTATTTTGTCCACATAAAATGGCGAGTCTGTTGAAAATTCGAATGTAAACAAACATGTTGAACACTGTCGACCGCGCGACTTTGACACTTGTATTGGCGATGGACAAGTCAGCGTTGGGGACATGCGCACAAGACGAACACTGCTCTACTTCATCTTCAGTCTAAGGTGCGACTCCCTTCTCATAACTTGTCCTTTCGTGGCTCAGTGTTCGAGTGCACGCGTGACGTTTCGTACTCAACGAGGTACCATTTATCTACAACTTCGTGATCTGACGTCCATCTCAGCATTGTCGCTACAACCCGGCTTACACTATTCCCAGTTCTTGGCAAAATTACAGGCTTCCACTTCAACAGTGTTAGTGAGGACTGGCATGGCAGAAACGACCATTTTTTACTTAGTTTTACAAATATAACTAATTTTGTTTTTGATATTAGTAGCTGCTCTTGCACATCTAGAGTGTATGAATAATCAGTATATATATCGCCGTCAGTAAACGAGACTGAAATAACACCGGGAAATGTTTCCACCTCCATCAATCCGATACTTTTTTTTTAAATTTTGAATATCTTGCGACGTTTCGCCAGGTATTTGCCCTACAATAGGACAGCTTATATTACCAATACATTTTTATTGTTTCTGGATCAGAACTCGAAGGTAAACAAAGATTGTGTGTACACGCGATTGTACTTATGCCGGAGAATTCCGCTGTTAAATTTTCATCATAGATCATGTACTTCATTACTAACCGAAATGCGTGAAGGACTTGGGATCGTGTGTTCCGAGTTTTAGACTATTTAATACGAAGGTCGCTACGCAGTGTCATAATTTGATTTCTGTTTCGGTGCAGCATGTAGGATTCTGCGCATTTTCGACCAAACAGTTCATCGCTAGTCGCCATCTCCTGTTTGCGATCTCTGCCTCTACTGCTTGCTTGAAACAGGAATTCCATGCAGTGATAACAAGCCATAGTCTATCGAACACAACCAAGGTATTATCTTTAATATCAAAACATTTCAACTGATGTTGAAATGGTGTCGTACTGCTCACGACAGGAGTAAGTAAAGTGTGATGTATTATTTCCAGAGGTGGGAAAACAGCATCTAATGAAAAAATGGCTTTCAAATTACTTAATTTTTATGCATTGCAAACGACTACACTTAAAATATTTCTAACATGTGTTTTGTTTAAAAACGAAAGTTTATGCTGTAAAGTAATATTCCACAATTCAGGAATATTCTGTCCTTGTCAGTTAGTTACCACTGAGAATTCCCAGATTCAAGAAACATGTTACTTCGAACATTTTCATGCTTACCCATATTTCAATGCATTTTTGTGAATCTAATCATACGCCGTGAAAATGTTAAATCCAGCAAAAACTCACGTTGTTAAATACTCTTTACAATTTATTACGTTTCGTCGATTACATTGAAAACAGCTGAAGGAAACACGCATTCCGTTTTTTGTTAAAATATTTTTCCAGGAGCACTTTGCGGTAATTGTTTGAAAAGTGCCTACCTTCAGACGATACGCATATTCAAAACGTGCAGGTTTTCTCTGTTTCATTAGTAATTTTTGACGCTCCCGCTAAATGTGTTTTAGTTACTATCGAGTGTTTGGCCACCACCTCGCTCTAAGATTTCCGTTCCTAGCCGCGTGTGTCGAATCCAGAAGCATTTCAGCGTGGACTATAGACTAAAGATGAGGTAGACCGACCTCGCTGGCTGCGCACAACCAATATTCGTGTCCTAAAATTGAACTGCTTTTCTGCCTACACGACTAGCAAAATAGGCGTGAACTGTATTTGAGGTTACAGCACTATTTAGCAAACAAATGCTTTGAGATATTTTTATACTTCCTCTAACCAATTCGTAATGCGGTTTGATTGCATTGAAATTGGTAAAAGTATTTTATCAGTATAATAGTACTTGTCATTTAATAATTTAGATACAAACAAAAACGTTAATCATGGTTGACCATGTGACTTTGACAGTTGTTTTTCCTTGGGGTAGGTCATGTTGGGGACATGCGCAGAAGACTAATACGCGGTCTACCTCATCCTTAGTCTATGGCGTGGACAGGCGAGCATCAGCTGACGCAGTGTCCCACTGCTCACAGTTGCCATCTGCCGACCGCTGTGTACATCATATTTCCCGAGACTGGACTCTGTTGCTCAAATATCGGCATAGACATTGTTTAAATACCAACACCAACCATACTAACTTGAACTCATAACCTAGCGAAATGATATTTTCCTGCGGGGAATTGAATTCGTACCTAAACCCGTTGGCGCCTTTGTGCACCGAGAGAAAATCTAACAAAATATTTGTTTTTATGAGGGCAAAAAATATATTTAGTTGCCCCAACAAAATATTTTGTTGAGAAAATAAAACTGAAAAAACAATACAATTAATTTTGTTCATCTAGCAAAATACACGCTTGAATCAACAAAATCTCTGTTTTGGGCCAAAAAATATTAGCCAGTAAACAAAATATGTAGTGAATCAACCGTATACATTTGTTTGGCTACTCATTTGATAGCCTTCGTTCAAAAACACCGCTCGGGGGTTTCTTCATATATTTGCGACTATCAGGCTAGTAACAGTGTTTGTTAGTGTATTTATTGATGCTCAGCAATGGTATAATCATCCTAATGAAACAACTACAATATGAAACAAAAAAATAAAGCTGTAAAACTTAAAATATTTATTAGCGCACGTTGTCCAATATTCGACATGTATATATTAAAAAATATTCCTGTTTCGCCAGTAGTCTCTTTAGCAGAGGTTGTTTACGGCGTAGTGCTCGGTCGCAAAATACCTGGGCTCGAATGTCGATTGGGCTTTCAAATTATTCTTATATTAATCTAAACGGTTAAATTTACGTAGAGCAAAACATATATTTCGTTGAGCTAACCAAATATTTGTTTGGGGCAGCCAAGAAAGAAAAAACAAATACAAAATATTTTGGTTTCAACAACAAAATATTTCACTAACCCTATGTAAACAATTAATTTGTTTGCGCAAAACAATTTTTTTATCAGTGAGGGGGAGTGCACATACACTCGTTAATGTTTTTACATGTGGTTGTTCACAGAATCGATCTACAAACGGGTTACAGTCCACTCAGAGCATTGTTATTTTGTATCTGTATTTATTAATTTTTACGCCAGACACTTGGTTTTAAGCAGACGTCATTCATAAATAAAGCGCTGTATTTTTATAATTTTTATAATTGTGGTTACAAGGCGAATCCTTCAGCATGCAAACTCTTTGAAACACGACTTGCATTACCGATGGATTTTAAGTTATTTGTAACTGACCCATCTAGTGTCTGGAAACAATGTTTCCAGACATTTTTTGGACATGTTTTGGATATTTGTCTACGTGATGTTTGTAACATTCGTGTAAACAGAACAATTCAGTGGGAACAGAGGAGCCAAGATCGAAGCTGGCAGTGCTTTGGATTAGGAATCATCTGACATGAGTAAATGTGAACTTTTAGGACCTTTAAGACGGATTACAATTGCGATAAGTTTCGAAAGGAATAGTATTATCTCGGAAAAACTTCCTTAGAATTTCGAGCCGGCTTCTCAATGGCAGTTCATAAGTACTTTTATCCCTGCACAAAGTTTTTTACTTCTCCAAGCAGATGGCCAGATCGTCCAAATACTATATTCAACGTGCCGAAAAAAAAAACTTTCTAGCCAGCTTTTCAACTCCCAATCCTTGGCTTATTTCACTGCTTGCAGTCCGTACTTTTCACGCGCACATATCGATAGATACAAGCCCTCAGCTGAGTGGCCACTCTTTACTCGTTCAATTCATAATTCACAGTGGTCAATTAGCAATGAACGGCTTTAAAATCTCGTACTAGAGGAATAGTAAATTTGTCCAAAAAACTGTTAAAACTTTTGTTTTAATAATGCTATAAACCCACTCGAAAAATTAATGAAGGTAAAACTGCAATATAAAAAAACTAATGCACTGAGAGAAAAGCGAACTAAATATTTGTTTGTGTAGGGTCAAATACAATTGCCCTAACAAAATATATTATTGAGCAAATAAAATTTGAACAAAATATATGTTTGAATAAACAAAATCTCTGTTTTTGGCCAGAATAAACTAGACTGTCAACTAAATAGTTTGTTCAATCAACTGTATATATTTGTTTGGCGACTCATTTGACTGTCTTCGTTCGAAAATACAGCTCGAGAATTTGTTTTTATTTTTTGTGACAATTAGGATAGTAACCGTGTTTGTTAGTGCATCTATTGGTGCTTAACAATCATATAAACACATTTATAAAACAATGCAACAAGAAACTTACAAGTAAAGCTGTAAAACTTGAAATATTTGTTTACACACGTTACCCAATATTTGTAGTATATCTGTTTAAAAGCTTTCCGGCGCCATCAGTTGTCACATTAGCTGAGATTATTAATGCGTAGCGCGCAGACGCAGGTGATCTAGATTCAAAATTCGGTCGTGTAAATTTTTTTATATCGGCCCAAATTGTTTAATATACGTGTAGCCAAACAAATATTTAGTTGCACCAACCAAATCTTACAGATTGCGGCAGCCAAATCAACAAAATAGTTTGGTTTCAACAACAAAATATTTCATTGCCTCTATACAAACAAATAATTTAGTTGCACCAAACAAATATTGTTTGATTCAACAAAACCTTTATCTTAGTGTGATACTGATTTTATAGAGTAACAAAAAAATGCTTTACTTGAGAAATTTTAAATAATTATCGTTTTGTGGGGTACTCATGTTGAGTTAAATAGTAGGAAATAATTGGAAACATGAGAATAGTACACAGCATTTTTCAGGTTTCAAGACGGCATGTGAAATTCGTTCATGGAAAAAGCTTGCAGATAATATTACGGTAGTTATGAATTTATGTAGCACTCTTTAGTTCTGTTTGAGTAAAACAGTTATGGGCAGTGAGGATAATAGCGAAGGGACTTTTTATTGTTGTTACTGTGGTTTCCAAAAATGTTGGGTACCGTTTACATACTCGAATTCTGAGTTCTGCTATGATTATCCCAAACCATCAGTGGTTTATTCTTCTTGCAGCATTAACGGGATCTGTAGCGACTCTACATTCGAGGACTTACTGAAATAGTACCTTTGATCTTCGTCATAGAATATCGTCATAATGTTTACTATGATTGTGTAAGAAATTTGTAATAATAATTTAGACAATTATTTTTATGTGCGTCCATTTGTCACAAACGTTTATGGCTGCAACTGACATAAATATAAATAAAGTTAATTATAAAATTAATATGGCACAATATTACTATGATTTTATTACACATGATTACTGTAAATATTATGACGATTTTTTTTTAAGAAAATTTTCTTGCCGATTCTGCTTTCTGAAGTATCCAGAATGGAAATGCGCTTATATTTTGTTAAAAATACAGACTATTTTAATCGATAATTTTTTTTACATTTAAAAAGTATATTTTAGTAAAATATTTTATAATGTTGCAAAATATATTCATTATTCTTTCATATACAGCATAAATCGCAATATTCTGACAGTGAGTTCTTCACATTGTATAGACGGGTGCAGTGTTCCATAGGCAGTTTGCTTTACTTCAACTGAGCAGCATGGTGGTCCCAGCAAGGTGCAATTATGGTAAGCCTAACTCTCTGATCTGTTGCCTTTCCTGAGCGGTATGGTAGCCCTAACCATTGTATGTGGCCTATTGTAATTCCCTCGTCGGTTCATAGGATGCGCTGCTGCTATCTGTACTTATTTTTCAGAGCTTGAAATATTCCTTGTGGAAACTAGCAGCCTCGAACTGCCGGACCTTGTGTTGATAGACGGACGCCTTAGACCGCTCGTCCATTATATCAGTTCTCAGTTTCAGGTTTTGTGCCGTGCACAAATAATTTTGACACCATATACAGTGAACATCTTTAATTTCTATAATACTTATGAGAATAGTGTGCAATAGAAAGCTGGGTAAGCAATTAGTACCACGCAATTGAACTATTAATATTAAAAAGCACAAGTTTCTTCACTTACAAACAAGATTTAAGCCTTTCCTTAAAAGCGAAAAAAAAAGAAAAAAGATAAAGTAGTCATAAGGACCCGAATCAAAGCCCTCACTACATAAAACCACAAACAATTTCAAAGGCTCAAAAGATGTGCAGAAGGGAAGTAGACAGCCGGCAGTCATCGCCGCCGCTAATGTAATCAACAGTGACGAATTGCGTATGCGTGGGAAGAGGAGAAAGGAGGGGACCCAAGGAGCAACAGGCACATCGAGGAAACAGGAGAGGGAAGCCAAGCGCCCACACGAGCTCGTCGCCGAACATCAGCGCAGATGGCGCCACAGAGTAGAAAGCACAAGCTAGCGACGCAAATGTGTTTGATTTACATTGTTTATTCTAGGGGATCTCCCTTTCCCTCCATCCTTTCATTCCGGCGCTGCTCCATACTCACCTCATTCTCCCAAATCTCTTCACTCACTCACTCACTCACTACGAACCATACCCCGCACACCCGCACTGCGTGTCAAATGCTAGTACGCTAACTGCTGTTCTGTAACAGGAAGCTTCCATGCCGGCTCGCATAGCAGCCAGTATACTAACTCGTGCACCAGGCATTGTAGGAGCTTGTAGAAGACCAAGTACGACAGCCGGTATCGTGTAATATCTGCTTAAATGATACAGCGTCTTGTCAGTGTGAAGTAGCCAATGAACAGACGTAGGTCACAGGTCTGAGACAGGGGTGTAGCGGAGTCTGAACACACCGGAACACCGTCCTTGCACTGCGTTGTGACAATTAGGCATTATTTATTTCCAGTCAATAACTTCTGATTTTTATTTTTAGTGAGTTTGTGAAAGCAGAACTACAGCATAGTTGTAAGTTCTGCTTACAAGCTGTTCCTCCGCATCATGCAAACAAAAACAATATTTTTCAAAATAACTATTTCTTATTAGGCACTACCAACACACTTATTCTCTGTTTTTATTCACATTAACTATTAATAAAATTTATAAATTATTATTAAAAGTAAATAAAACTTATATTAAACCAAAAATAAGGCAATTTTATATTAATTTATGTTAACACATGTATAAAACGCTTGTGATACATAACATAATTAGAAAACAACCACACACGTCATACATGGGGCGAATTTTCAAATATGTTATTTTAAAAATGTGAAGAAAAAACGAATGGACTATAGTCATCCAACTATAATATTAACTATAACATTTATATTTTAATAATCTATATTCCAGTATTTATCTCAATGTATTTATCTCATTATTTAATTTGACCTATTTTAATTACGGAATAAGTACCGGAACCTTCCCCCCTCCCCTCCCGGGACTGAATAAAGTGTTACGTGGCTACTAAATTGACTACACCCCTAAACTGACGTGTACAGATGACCGACTCTTGCCTGCTTCCAGATCAATTTGCGAAATTTCCAGGTGTGTAACATCTGCATGGCTAGAAACATGCTATGGTATCAGTGTCTATGTACAATGAGAAACTGTGAACGGTAGATTTTTCTTCTATACGTACATCCATTGGAGAGTTCATTTATTTGCTCAGGATACAGTCATTCGTTGGGAAGCTAACTTTGTATAGTAGCGACGCACAACATTCCTATACTTGCAGTCTCTAATGTGTGGTAATATTTCCATACCATATGTGAGTTAGAAATTTATGTTACAAAATAGAGAGGTTACCACAGTGGCATATATACTTTTATACTGTGGGTACTGTGAAGTTTTTCGATAATACAATTTAGGGAAAATGAACAATTTTCATAAATATATCTTGAGTGAGTTTCTTAATTGAAATAGTGTCTTCTAGCAGAGGGTTTTGCCGTCACTCGCACAGTCGTGATACTGAAGCTCCACTGGTGTTAAAATATTAGGAGACACGGAAATACGATAAAGGTGCGGAACGCATAAATTAATTTGCTTACACTCACAGTTATGCAAAAATGTTGTACAGTTTCAGTTATTTCGGGATACTGGAAGCTCAGCTAAGGTGAATTTAAGTAACGTCTCACTAACTCCACTGTTGTAGAATATCGGATAAAACGGAAGTAACATAAGCGCCTGTCAAAATCTGCGGCTAAGATGCAGTACATAAAGTAAAGAAAAAAATATACAAGAAATCAATATGTTGAAGGTCGGTCACCACTTACTAACGGTGACCGCTAATGACATTGCTCGCCTTACATGTATAAAGCCCCACCGCGGATGATAATAGTAGAGGTGATGGTCACATGTGAGTTATGTTAAAGGCTGTTCACGATAAAGTGAGCACTTTTGAAATCAACATCGGAAAAAAGTCACTGCCCCTCCCTGCACACACTTCAACGGGCGCACTGAGTGACATGCGCCCGGTAAAGTTGGTAACGATACATATATGGATTGTAGTCCCATATCTTAACGTCGAATAAAAAGTGTTAGATAACAATTTGTGATAATTTAAATTATTTATTTCGCTTTCTGTTTTTTAAATGCACAAGTGTGTAAAAATTATCAGATTTATAAAAAGTTTACTTTTCTAATAATTTCACAGCCCCACTTGACCGACGCATGAATAAAGTGACGAGGCCCATGACAATGTTAATTTTACATAAGGCGGAAGAATACACAACGGGGTTAAAAGTAGACCTTAGGCAAATACACAAAGTACAAATATACCAGAATTTTTTTTGCAGTTTGTGCGACAGACATCCGGCGTCCCAAAGCGGCCAGTGTGACTGACGGCTGTAAATGTTTTTTCCCCGGCCGGTGGCAGAACCTCAGAGAGCGCGACAGAGGTCCGGCCAGTCCCGCTGACGTGCCCCCGGGCCCACCCTCGTCTCTGGCCGGCCACCGACTCTCCCAGCGACCTCGTAACGCCCGGAAATTTGATGTGTCAATTATTTAATTAAGTCGTTGCAAGCGGGAAGTTTTCACGAACCCGCGTCGCGGAGAGCATGTTGGGGGGGGGGGGGGTTGCACCAGGAAATTGCGAATTTTGCAGGCTCTTGGCGCTCACTGCGAAAAAAAAAAAAAAGATAATTAATACGACGGTTTTTCCTTCGTGGAAACATTTTTCGGCAGCTGAGAGATAGCGAGGGAAGGAAAATAACTGAACTTTTTTTTTTAAATTGATAGTGCCTAAAAACTCATTCTGACGCAAGTACGTGGTATGGCGAAACTCTGCCGCAAGGGAACTCATTTTCTTGAGGCGACCCTGAAATCAGCATCCTAAAAGAACCTCAAAGTCATTTAAAAGTTATCACAATACCAGGAAATATTTTTGAAGATTTAATCGACATTATTTTATTTAAGCTTCCGTTTTTGTGCCTTGCAGATGACAAAGATATTTTCGTGCTAAAGTATAAATTGAAAATTAGGTGCTTGTTATTCTTTTCGTGTTGTGCCTGTAATAAATTTTCACAAATTGTTTAGTGAACATAGTTTTAAGTATCTCATGGTAATCCAAACTGGACTCTCAGTTGATACAGAGGTACGATACAGTATGCGCACAAGCATTTAATCTCCTGTGTTGAGGGTATGTCTTGTAAAAAACGCAATGTTTCACTGTGCAATAATAACCAAAATATTGGCGCTATTCACGAAGGTGCCATAGATAATAAATCATCCATCCTAAACTTTACATATAACCATGATAACGTGCAACGATTACGCAAGAAGGCAACGTGTTAACATCGCCACCCCTGAGAAATCAGAAGGCACGACTACAAACCTTGTCCATTCCTGACAGCGACGCAACCCGTTTAGCCTGTTGTACTTCCCCATGCGTTTAAGATATTCTAAGCTTAGTTATCTGTGTAGCAGCTTTCTGTTTCGCCACGTTAATTTTATTTCAAAATAATGTTTTTATAAAGGGTTTCTTCTTATAGATTGACAAGGCATTACAATTACATCATCAGTTTTAAATTACGCGTTGTCTGCTAACTATGGTGATTCTTATGTACAGTATGCTCTTCAAAAAAATATTTTTACGACTGTACTGAATGTTTATTCCCGAAATGATTCAGAGAATGAATATTATTACAGCATGCTCATGACACTGTCGTTATGAATTGCACGGTTTCAAGTTGGCACCCTTCTTCTAATGGCTCGTTTCATACTATGTATATAATCAAGAACGGAAGTTTTTGCACAAAAAACGCTGTTTTGGAAGGCCGCTGTGGATAAATGGAAGGGAGGGGGAGAACTCGACCCCCCTTACCGATACCCCATCCTTCCTCTTTGAAACCCTCCCCCCAAAGTGCCCCAACTCTCTCCCCCTCCAGGGAGGAGTTAGAGATACAAGCGGGGTATGTTTTCCATTTTGTGGGATTGTAGTGCGTCCCATATTTCACCTTTTTGAGCCTCTTTATGACGAAGCCAGTATGGGTTAATGATAGTAAGCTCGCAGGGGGAGGTCTAAGCATGATTTGGGACACTTATCCTTCCTCCTCCCCCTCACAAAGGGTGGGGGGGGGGAGGTTATTCAATGGCCGCAAATGTTTGTGGATATTTGACTCCTGAAATCAGTGTGATCGGTGTTATCCCTGGAGTCGGTGTACATGCGACAATTCCGGTCGGTGACAAAATCTCAACCCTGGGGGGGGGGGGGGTCTTTTCTTTGGCTGTATTCGGTCTGAAGGGTGCATTTTTCGACCGATTTTCTTCACGTTTGGGGAGGGTTGGCATTCCGTGCCCCATAGTTAGGTCCTTCGTAGGCCTTATACTTTAGGTCTTAAGTCGCACTTTCACCATAATTGCTACTGCATGTTGGGGTGTGTGAGCGAGCACATGAAGTTCCCAGACGACATTGCACCGTAAATACTAATTCTTACGGTTACCTGCTTCAACAATGGTGGCTCAGCCTGCGGTTTCCGCGGGCCCGACTCCTGGTTATATATAAACGGAGTTCCACGGTCACATTATGGTAGTGCGGGACTTCACCAACAAGGCCAGAATTTTTTTGTAATTTTAATTAACTGTCCAAAGCATTTTATTCAAAATCGTTAGAGTTATTAACCATGGTACGGGACAACTTGGAAGCTATAATAGCTATATCTAAGGAAATTATTCTGCAAGCCGTAGAGGCACCTTGAACCGAAATGCAGTAAAATCCATCTGAAGCAGAACGAACATGATGGTAATTGTTAGTATGCATCTACGTATTTCACGTAAGACGTAACAAGGATGCTTCTGCCTCTAGTATTTTATTATTTAGAGTGCATAATAAGTCATATGCATCAAGTTTCATACGCGCAGTTAGCTAGTATTTTCATCTTTCAGAGTTGACTAATATGCGTGACTGTCCGGCATTAACAAATGTTTGTTAACAAAAAAATTTGGCAGTGATTAGTTATAAGTAAAAAAATTATTTTAGAGGCAAATATCATCATGGTATTTTTACACGCAGTCACGTGATTATGTACTCTGAGACTAAGATGAACATGTCCGAAGTAAAATGTTTATACATGTAAACAGAAATCACGTTGTAAGCATGTTGTTTGGAGAATTGCCAAAAGATGACATCACACCAGGGATAAAAAAAACCAGTTCCTTTGTTGCCAACATCCGTCCGTAGCCATGAGGAACACCTACTTAATGAAGGGCGTTTTTCGTTCACTGCATTATCGTAATGATGAGAACCGACCATTGTTCCGAGTCTTTACATGCTGCAGCAGCACGCCATACATTGTTTTGTCGGCAATGCAGCGTATTAGCTCAACTAAGGCAGGAAATTAAATAGGCTCCAGTTCATGTCGTGATGACACATTAAACATGGAGTAATTGGTTTTAAATTTGCCACCGAGGAAAATGGCGTAGAGTGCACTTCTGATACCGCGTGTTTAAAAATGTTTGTTTACATTTGATTATTATCGCGGCAGTCATATATATATATATATGGTACTAGTTATCAAATACCAAGAGTTACAAATTCATATTTAAGTAAAATGTTCCTATAACGTGTACCTAATGGAAAAGCGAGAGAGTAAATATGACTCATGACTGACTGTTATGTCAATACTTGGGGGTCACATTACTCACAACTGGAGGATGAAAAAGTGTTATATATACGTAGATCCGCAAACGCTTGACATACAATTTAGCAACATTCTGTATAGCTGATTCTTTTGCAGTTTTGTTTTGTAGAACTTCATATAAATTGAAAAAAGTAACCGTTGTGATAAATTAGGCTTTACATTATTATTTCATGTAATTTGACCTTAACAAACCGGGCGTCAGACATCCATGATGGTTACACGTTACGTATGATCATCATAGCATTACGTCATCGTGGGCCTTGGCGTTTAAAAATTATCTCAGATATGTTTCACCAATTCGCTTACATTTCATCATGATCTGAGAAAATATTCGTTACCCGATTCTTAAGGAATGGTTTGTTTTTAGTCGCAGGTGCAGTAAACGGCGAAAAACAAAAACTCTATGTTGCCCGCTGCTCTTGTTATTCGTGCGCGCAGATATCACCTTAGCAATTCAGTCATGCGTGCGCCTTTTGGCACGACGTCAACAGCCAAGTAGTTGGGCGCAGTCTGCAAGAGGAGGGCTGAGGGTATCCCACACTTCCCATTCGCCCTGCTGGCAGCCGCCCCTGTAATGGAATTCCCTCCAAGTTCGCAGGCGTCAACAACATCGCGGCACAAGTTGGCGGGTATCACACGTCGAGCTTACTGAGAACTTGCAGGCGAGATACCGCACGCTGATGGTTCTCAAATAGGAGAAAAAATTCAAAAGACTACGAGCATTATGAGTAGCACTACTTACGTAATTTTTAAGAACTGAAAATTGATTGCAGAAATTTAATTCTGGTAAAGATACGTACGTTAAATGTATACCACAGCAAACGGATTTGTTTAGAGAATACAAAGGAACAGATAATGGATACTAGAAACAAACAAATACGACTAGAAGTAAAAGAAGAGAAAATTTAAATATCGTTCCGAAAGAGCTTTGGTTAGGAGGGAAAAAAAGTTTCTTATTACTTATTTATTTTACATCTTGGTTTTCCATGTGGCGAAGTTAAGGCGACATCATTTTGTAATCCACTCAATCGCAGAAAAGAATAATAATACACTGCATTAAACAATAGAAAAGAACCCAAAAATGCTTATATTAATTAGAATTATAAAACTTACGAACTACAAAAAAAACGAAATATATAAATTATGCACAGTAAATATGTATAGGCCATATGTTGAAAATGTCTAAATTAACAATAGCATGTCAGGTTTATAAATGGTAAGTACATAGATATAAACATATAAAGTACAGAAGGGAAAAGAACATTATGTCTTTACTGGGTTTAGCAAACTCACAACTAAAAAGACAACTTGAAACTAATACACACAATATCACATAATACTAAAGAATTTTACGACTCTAATTTTATTGCACAAAAACTGAGAAAATATACTAAAGTAAAATAAAATAAAAAATCATTCAATATCACAAACACACCCACACACATACAGTTATATACATGTGGCATCAACCACTATTCACACTATTTTTAAGTTTTACGAATCGAGGTCTTTCAAATGGTATCTGTGGAACGTGTTGCCTGATGGGCTCTTCTATTGCATTCCAAGCTCTCGCTGTAGCCACCGAAAATGATTTAGAATAAGCATTGGTGTTATGTTTAGGTATCAGTAAAGACAGATTGGCCTTAGAACGGGTTCCTATGTTGTGACGAGAATTGAGGAAGTGCAATATTTTATCCAAGTAGGACGAAGATTTTTAATAGATTACCTTCCCTAGAAAAAGTAGACTGTCTAATTTTCGCCTTTTATCAAGACGTAGCCATGATAGCTTTTCGTAGTGAGGAGATATGTGATCCCGTGCTTTAAGATGAAAAATAAAACGGATTTATAAATTTTGAATTCTCTGTAGTCTGTTTGCTAGCTCTTCAGTGATATCATTGCAAATCATATTACAGCAGCCAAAATACGGAAAAATAAGTACCTGAATACGAAAAAATTTTAACGGTCTCATGGAGTTGGTTTTTTAGACGTTTCGTTAAATGGGATGTAGCCAGTACCTTTTTGCTTATGTTAGCAATATGTTGTAACAAATATAACGTGCTTTATAAGGTGAGAAATATAAATATTTTAACACGAGTTTAATCTAATTTCTGCGTTGCCTAGGGAGATTTTCGTAAGTTACATTGTGGTAGATTTTAAAGACGGCGCACTACTGCCTGTGATTTATGTCGTTTGACTAAAAATCCATTTAAACAGTAGAGAAAAAACGGCAGGCGTATTTAACGACTGTTTTAAACATAACTAACAAAAAACTATTTATATCATCTTAATGAACTCGTAGTAATTACGAAAGTGAAGACAGAGAAGTACAGCAGTTTGACGCCCATGTTGTCACCCAGAGTGAAAACTGTACGATTCTTAATCATACGAGGAAAATATTGTTCCTATTTATTTCTGTTCCTAGCATTTATTAGTTGGTAAGTATAACGTCAACATTTTCCCCTGTTAGTATATTATCCACGCCTTCGGCCAACCACAGTACGCTGCTTAAGATGATATAAATAGTAGTTTCTTAAGTAGTGCTTATAAATTAAAAAACCCCATTAATGCGAATTAACCGTAGATAAGATGGGTTAACTTAAATTGTTGGTGGAAGGTACTTGTCGAATGCTACATTCATTTACACGTCTCTTGTTTAAGTTAGAAGTTTCATATGCTGTTTTGTCAGAGGCTATATTCCGAAGTAAAACACCATTTGAAGACATTCATCAACGGATTATCGCAGTCTCTATGAAAGAATATTTTCTGTGAGTTTTGTATGAAAAATCAGGTCTTCAGTTTTCGCTTTCGTATTTAATTAACTGGTTACACGCCTCTGGAAAATTTGTCGTGACGAATCAGTCGCTTTGGACCGTAGGCCTATAGTAAAATTAAACCACAAAATGTAATAGTGAAGGAATACATTGGTGAGGGAAACTGGAGCACCTGGAGAAAATCCTGCGGCCATCGGCAACTTCCATCCCGTTCCTGCACGGAAGAAGCGGGGTTGAATTTGTCGGGGATCAAATCATATTTACCGTGGTGGGAAGCTGGCATGCTAAATGCACAACCATGTTTGCCGTGGTGGGAAGTTGGCATGCTAAATGCACAACCACCTTGAGTATAGCCTATTTGCGTGCGGAGTATTCACATTTTTTAAATCTGTTCTTTGAAAAATCGCCCTATCTACGACGTGTTTGGTTATTTATTAAATATGCCATGTGTCAAAAGCGTGTTATACTTTTGCTAACGTAAAAATACATTATTTTTGGTTAATTTAAACTTTTACATGTATTTTATTTGCAAATTATAATATTTTATTAATAATTAATATGAATAAAAACAGTGATAAAACTGTTGTGTTGGTAATGCCTAGTAGGAAATAGTTCTTCTACAACATATTATTACACTGAATGCGCACGAATTGGGCGTGTAGTCCCTTTGGTACAATTTTCTAGACCTGCCTAAGCTTTGCTTGTGAGGCGGAGGAATATCCTAGAAGTAGAACTTTAGCAAGGCTTCAGAAAAATTCTGTGTTATCGTGAATGGACTATATGCTGTATACCGACGTATTGCCGAGAGTTAACGGTTCCGTTTGTGTGCAGCTGTTTTGAGCATTCGAGGCCTCGAAACTCGCAAGATCTAAGGCCGACTCTTACTCAGTCACTACTTGACTCATCGCCTCTACGAGCAAGGCGGCGCTTAACTGGCGTGTAGTCTTTCCGTCGGCAACTCGCCTGAACGTGACGTCAAGCGGCGACCCTATACTTTTATGGCACGCCAGTAAAAGATAAAAGATTTATGCGCGTCTAAAGTCTGAAGTTACTGTTTAAAATTTGGCATCTAAAACTGGTTCCGAAAGTACCCGTTTTAGTAATTTTTATGACCAAAAAAATAATTTAAATTAAGGTTTCATTTGAAACTTGAAACTTTGTCACTGGGTATGGGACGTTTCTTAAACGCTTCTCAGTGTTTACACACAAACACAAAACTCTGCAAAGCACTTCATGCAGCAGCCAAGGTGGAGCTCGTAACACTTCGTGCAGTCCATTCACTGTTTCTTCCAACCTTTCTGAGCCCGCTAATGTTCTACTTCCATGATATTCCTCCGCCTCAATTAAACAAATCTTAACCGAGTCTAGAAAATTACATCAAAGGGACAACGCACCGTATTTGTGTGCAATCAGTGTAATAATATTTTGCATAAAAACTATTTCTTAGGCATTGCCAACATACCTATTTTCTCTCCGGTTGTATTCATATCAATCATAAATGAAATATTATAACTTAAAGGTAAAATATAAGTTAAAGTTTAAGTTAACCAAAACTAAAGTGTTTTTATGCACTGTAAAAAAAAATTTGTTCTCTTTAATGAAAAAAAATATTTGCTGTTTTAGAAATATTTGTAACAGTACAAACGTCTTTTTTGTAAAATTACTCGCCTTTAAAACTACAAGAGCCGTGTTTGTAATAGACCTCAAGAAATGTCTGTAGCTGCTATACTGACCAGTATTCACGAGCTCAAGCAAAATGGTGGACATTCAACAACGTAAAACCGTATATGATTGTTTGTGCAAAAACCAGGGGTGATGTTAAGTGTATAGTTACGTGCAAAAAGAAATGTACTGCAAGTTTCAATAACGTAAAACATAAAAAAAAACTCAAATACTTACAATAAAATGTCAACAATTTTAAAAACACGTGACGATGTTATTCACTAACTTGTGACGGGTTGTCACATTTCCCCTTACAAAAGTTTTAACCGTCAAGAATGATCGCCGAAATTGCCATATCTGGTGATGAAATGGGGCCCTCATCGGAACAGCAAGGGTCGCGTGTGGCTGGAGTGCTGGTCGGTAAAGAAGTGATACGAGCGGACGGCGTATGGAACAGCGATCCCCCCCCCCCATCCACTCCTTTGCCCGCTCCAGCAGACGACTTTTCTGCCACCGGGGTATGGCGGTGATTTGAACTGACCAATAAGAAGGGATCGAAGGAACAAGTGCTTCTAGAATCCAGGAATTTTGTATAAAAATACATTTTCAGGATTTATGGAAGACAGAGAGAACCTGGCATTGGGGAAGAACTTTGAGGGGGATTTTTCCTCCGTTTGAAATAGCTATCGGACATGGTTGACGTGAGAAGGGAGACAACTTAATATATATATATATAGTTATATATATATACTCGTGTGTTTTAACTATTTTTTAATGAGGTTTTGAGATATTTGTTAAATCAAATGTTAAAGATTTTCTTTCAGAATGTATACAAGTTGTTTGTGATAACCTTATTGGTTACAGATAACAGTTTTTGTAGCACCACTGAATTATATAAAGTTTTTGAAAAACGAAATTTGTTTGGGGTTATACTACACTACACTTTCTTTGGGTTTGATCACCGCGTCCTGGTGGTTGTTTTCTCTGCTTGAAGTACAAATTAGAAAGATTAAGTTAAAAAAAAAAAATCTTCGAAGGAAGGACGTTGAGACGGCGACGTCTCATAATGCACGGAAAAGTACGAGCACGTCCACACGTTCCTAGTTGACTGACTACCTACGCCTCGTGTCCGCCGCTAGTTTACCGCGCACTTGTCAAGAGTCTGTCGAGGTAAGCGCGCGGATAAGGGCGGCTTTGCCGTGAATGCCGAGGGGAAATGAACCGGTATTTGGAGTAGGCGGGCGGGCGTCGTGTGGATGCGGTGATTACCGCAGAAGAGGCGTGTCATCGCGCAGGGCGCCAACAATGCGGGCTCGTTACTGCCTAAATTACGGCCCTCGAACCGGCCTAACTTCACCACTATTAACACTACAAGCGGGGAGTTTTTCTCAAGAGAGATTATCGTGTCTCAAGGACATTATTTTCTATAACACGCGTTCTCACCCGTCCTGTAAGTATCTTTCATTCCCATTATATAAAACTATGTGCATTTTATTAAATATTTAATAAAAAATAAACATAGCCTATTCACGGTTTCTACACACTTTTTGAATCAAACATTTGAAAAATCTCCCCATGTATGACGTGTTTCGTTGCTTCTTAAATGTGCCATGTATAACAAGCGTTGTATATTTATTGTTAACACAAAATCTACCAAAATGTTGGTTAAATAGAAATTTTACTTGTATTTGATCTAGAAATTGTAATATTAAATTTATAACTAATATGAATTGTTGAACAGAGGGAAAATAGGTGTGTTGGTATTGCCTAGTAAGAAATATTTCTTATGCAAAATAATATTAATATGAGCGCCCAAGAATGTGGTGCGTTGTCCCGTTGATATAATTTTCTATTGTTGTCTAAGCGTTGCTTGTATGAGGTGGAGGAATATGCTGGAATAAGAACTTTAGCAGCTCTTCAGAAAAGTTAGAAGTATGAGTGAATGGACTGTAATGCAACGTCTTAGGTAAGGTAGGTAGATGGGCTTAACGTCTTATCGACAGCGAGGTAATTTAGAGACGGTGCAAGTTGCACAGGGAAGGAATGGGAAGAATTCGGCTGTGGCCTTTGTTAGGGATGCATCCCAGCATTCGCCTGGAGTGGGTTCGGAAAACCATGGGATACCGAAATCAGGATGGCCGGACCGGGGATCGAACCCGTGTCTTCCCGAATGCGAGTCCAGTGTGCAACCACTGTGCCACCTTGCTCGGTGTCTTGGGCAAGCCTCAAGCCACACCTGCAGGTGTTGCTGTGACTGGCGGGGGAAGTGTGGCGGGCACTCGTGACGTCACGAAGGGCATTCGATAGCTTGAGGTCTTTGTCTGACCTGCGCTCGTCGCCTGTAGCCACACATAAAGATCGGCTCCTGTTAGAACGGTGCCATACTATGTGTTCTTGCCGCTGCTGCTAAAAAGTTCCTGTTTGATAGAGATGGGCACGAAACATTGATGTAAACGCGAAGTGTCACAATAGTTAACGCCGCACTAGTGTGACACCTGGCATTTACAACACTGTTGTGCCCATCCTGTCAAACCGCATCCCGTTTCAAGGCTGTTCACGATAAAGTGAGCCCTTTTGAAATCAACCTTAGAAAAAAGTCATTGCCGCTGCCTGCATGTACTTCAACGGGCGCACTGAGTGACATGTGCCCGGTAAACTTGGTAACGATGGACGGAAAGTAGTTCCATATCTAAAACGTCGAATAAAAATTGTTAGGTAACAATTTGTGATAGTTTAAATTATTAATTTCGTTTTTTTATGCACCAGATGAATAGCTATTAGCAGATTTATAAAATGTTTACTTTTCTAGTAATTCCACAGGTTAACTTGACCAACACAGGAATAAAGTGATGAGGTCCATGGTAATGTTAATTTCACATAAGGAGGAAGATTACACAACGTGTATACAAGTAGATTTCAAGCAGGGCTTTCAGAAGTGCTCATTTTACCGTGAGCAGTCTATAGCCCCAGCGGCACAAACGTATAGTATGATACCGGCCTTAGGCTCAACTGATCATCGCCATACTGCGTATTTTTTTGGTAACCAAACACAACTTGCAGTAAAAGTCTTTTGTGTTGTCTCAGTTGAGCGTAGTGTCGCAGAGTGCCAACTACAGCCACGCACACCGGCAAGATGGCGTCACTGTTGGAAAGCCGTTCGCCAATCAACGTATGGTAACGCACCCGCGAGCCGACAGTTCAGCAGCGGCATACAGGTCCGCTCTCAGAGCTCCGGGCAGTCTATTGGGTACAGCCACATCAAAGAAACCGCCCCCCAATTTACTTATCTACTCTGAGGTAGTATGGTTTGCTTTGTAATATGCTGCATTCAACCTAGTTTCACCACTACAGAGGCTGTTCGCGGTAAAGTGAACACTTTTGAGGCCCTAGTTACTTTTTTATTCGACCCAGTTTTTTTTTTTTATCATTTAACCACCTTTTTAAAATAAATATTGCCTTGTAAGTAATAATCATAGTGTGTATATTACAATACATTCGGAAATTTACGTCTAATGCTAAAATAAAATATATTTATTTACTATTATTCCAAATGAGAGGGCTTTCAGTAGTGCTCTCTTTACCGTGAATAGCCTATAATTACCCTTGTAGTCAACAGCAATAAGTTAACATATGTACTTAGCGAAGTAATGCCGCCCTTCCAATGATTCATTCACTCTTCCTCCCTACACATAATTACTGTCGTTGTTATTGTTATAACTTTCCACTGTCCTGCATTTACGATAACCCACTGGCAACTGAAGTGTTAAACCTATTCGTAAGACTTACTTATTTCTAAAATGGTCACGCATTCACACATGCCTTCTTCATTAGCAGGAATTCTAACCTAGCACACATCGCACCGTAGCCCTGAGGTAGAGCGTAAACACAAAGTTAAGACGTGATTAATTTATCCACAATAAAATGTAAAGAAAAATTTGAAACTTTGGATTTGTTACGTCGTACCTCATAACTTTGGTGCTTAGGGTTGGAAGTGTACTACACCTGCAGGTTTTAACATTTATAACCATTTGATACTGCGCATTAAATAAAGCACACATCTGGAGTAGAATTTACGGCTGAAAACCGATAAACTCCTGGTATCATCCCTATCTTTTACGTAACAGTAGAAGTTCTCGTTCTTAATACTTGTTATTATACGTACACGCTCAAGCCATTCGTCATTTCGTACGGTCGGGTAGTTTTTTGTCAGGTGGTTGCGTGGGTGTAGAGGCAGCAGATCCTTTCTAAATGCAACAAATAAATATTTAGATTATCTTCTTCCGTTGTACGGAGCGTATCGGATAGACTCGTAAATCACTTACTCGACTGACAGGATATTATTATCTCAAACTTGTTTTGGGCACGCCAACCTCCGGGCCATAGTTGGCAACACACCAACCTACGACACGAGACTCTTCCTACTGAATCTCAGTGTGTGTTTTTTTAAGGGAAACATTAAGTCCACTTAATCACAATTCGAGAAAACCAGTAGTTGACACTTTAAAGATTAAAATTGCTTAAGGCTCCGGCCTACCTGCAGTGTTTTTCGCGTTTGAGGCCGAGAAGCGCGGGAGCGATAAGGGCGACACTGCTACGCGCATCAAGTGCGCCATCGCCGCTAAGCGCAAGGATCTGAACTGGCGTGCTATGTTCCAGTGGCACTGCCTGTACCGATGGGACTTTCAGAGGCAACCCTATTATTTTATTGGTGATAGTTTTGTAAGTATCTGATGCGTATATTTTGAGATACAGCGTTTTTAAAAAGCAGTTTTTTGCAGTTTTGGAGTGCTCTGGAGTGGTGTTTCTAACGTGTGTAACATTTTGAAAGCACTCAGTAGCCCTCATCTGATGTGTGTGTTCCTTTCGCAAATCAGCTCATTGGACGCACGTTTAATAGTTTCGTGGAATGACAATTAATATATTTAACACATTTCAGGCATTATTTACATGTGTTGATACTTTAAGAAGGGATATGTAAGGTTATATGACTCATTGTATAATACATACGTATTTTTAAAGTAATACATGTAAATATATAATTGGTTGGCACCAGTCAGACTTGAAAATTTTATTTTTTGACATATAGGTACACTGGTAGTTGGCAAAGTGTAATACAAACACTCTACTGGTAGAAATTGACAAATATAAATTACAGTTTACATTCAGTTTATACATCGCATTACACAGAATGGTGGAATTCATATTTCACTATGTCATCGGACACGCAACACCGTGGTTGAGGTAATAATTCAATGATTTGTGTTGCCTCCACAGCACTTATGTCTCTTCTGTCATTGACAATTTCTTTTCTGATTATTGCAAGCTCGCAGGATCATTACTTCAATTCCGCAACCGTAATAGGCTACACGTTATGAATAATACAAATATTTTTAAAACACTTTTTCTTTCGGGGAAAGAAACTAGCACAAAATCACATTTCTTAATAGATTCGCAGTGACGCGAAACCATATCCAATCCCGGGCAAGCAACATAATCTGCCCCTTATCTTCACGTGCTGCAACCCGGCGTTTCTTCGCTGCTAGGCGGGTAGACGTTACGCCGTCCACCATAGGCGTTTTCTCACTGACAAACAGACATTCCTACACAATATCTCGTCTTAGTGCGACGGTCACCCCGTCACAACGTGGAACTACTTTTTCCTATGTCACTGCCAACATTACTAGGCGTATTTAAGGCAGTGATTGCGTTGATATACATACAACTACGGGCAGGGGATTTTTTCCTAAATGTCCAGTTAACCACGATCTGGCTTTACAGGTGATTCAAGGTCAATTGAACCCTTTTGAAATACCTTCTAAGTTCTTCTGCTGGCTATGGAATACCCATCCGCCACGTGTACAAATTGACATTGCCAGAGGCTATGCGTCGATCAGGTGACACTGTAAGTGGTTACAGTTACACATATTTATATAATGATACAATTTCTTATTCTGTGACCAACACTTTTAGTAATGCGTTAAGGCATTGAATGCTCTTTCATATTTCGCTGCCAACGTAACAGTATAAATAGTCTGTCAGTATTTACATTGAATAATATGCAGTTATAGCTAGGGTTATTTTATATACCAAAATCCTTATTTCATAAGCGTTTAGTTTACTGACATGTCGTTGGAAGAGTTTGCGCGCGGCAGTGCACTCGTGCATTCTAGCCGAGGAAGCCGGCCGACTGAGTTCCGGCGAAGATGGCGCCGCTGGGGGCAGCCGCGCCACAATATGAAGTTGGCCGGGGATGAAGAAGTACTAACCGAAGAGCGGCATGCCGGGGTATAGCAAGGGGGGTTAGTTCGATAACTAGCTCGAATGGCGACAGCCGAAGAAGTAGAAGCCCCTGCGCGGAGCGGCCAGCTGCAGGTAACGAAGTAAAGACGGTCGTCTGCCGCCGTAATCTAATAGCGCCGGCAAGTTGTCGGTACTGCCCCTCCCCGGGAGAATATTCCAGCCGGCGTGGGCAGTGTCGCGGACCAGCGAGCTCAGCCGGGGGTCCCTCAGTGCCGCCATATTCTCTCTACTTCGACTCGCACGCCTCATGACGTTACTTGCGCTAGCTGTAGTATCCAGCCGTTATTGATTGGGTTCAACGTGGAAGTAACAGAGTTCGACTTTTTTTCGTATAAAGTACGTTGCCAAAGGGATGATAGTAAAAAAATCAGATCATCACGTTCCTCAAAAATACAATCGAATATTTTGTTGTTTATTATATCGTTATGTTTTTTTTTTCTTTTTGGCGGTTTTCTCTGATTTTCATTCATTTATTGGTTTAAGACTTTTGGCTTTGTTTTCTGTTGTTTTGCTTTTTTTAATATATGGACAGGCAATTGCAAATATTTAATGAAATTCTCATTGTTTTATTTATGTAGGCTCGAGTTTTTAATGAAATGCAGATATCAACTCAAAATATACTACATGTCTTACGAAGCGCACACCCCTCCCCCGCCCCACTAGGGGGCCTTGGTGGCCGAGCGATTAGTACGCTCCCCCCCAGCCAAGGCGAACCGGATTCAATCCCCGGCCAGGTCACCGGATTTTCGCATATGGGAACGTGCCGGACGGTACCGTTGGTCAGCGGGTTTTCTCGGGGATCTCCTGTTTCCCCGCCCCTTCATTCCAGCGCTGCTTCATACTAATCTCAATCACCTTCATCGGCTCTGGAAACTTCGCTGTTAAGAGCCGCCCAAATATCTTCACTCATTCACTCTTACCCCCCCCCCCCCCCTCCGTCTTCCGTTTGCCTCACCGACAACACCTTTCCACAGAAATCATCAAAAAATTGTGCTAATACCTTTAGTTTAACATTTCTGTAATTTTTAAGATAACCTGGTTACATATTATCGTCAATTGAGTAATTCTGACTTATACCTTCATCTATAAATTATATTTTCGTATCAAGAAATCTGGTCAAAAAAAGCAATGTCTTCATAAAGTTCTCAGTATTCCGCAAAATAGTTAAGATTTGATTAAACCTTTGGGTTAAATTCAATATTTGAAAATTTTGGATACAAAAACTGATCGTCAAAATAGTCAAAGTTACTCTGAAAACTTCAGCAAAAGTTGTTTCTCAATTGTTTCGAATCGAAAGTGTGCCGTTAAAGTCTTTATTTTTATGCCTCATTTTTAAACCAAATATAAAGATTCTGGAATGTTTCGCCATGCATCATGTTCCTTGTTTCTATTTTTGTTGTCTTCCCATTTGACATCCCATAAAACCGGCCAATCTCTGTACATTTACTATGTTTTGCTATATTTTCTCGACTCAATTCCTCATTGATGAATTAGTAGTAGGTCTGTTAAATGAGCACACAGTAAAAAGTCGCTAAACCTTGTCAGTCAGAGCCTCGCTCGAGGCTAACAACTGTGTTGACTACAATGTCGCGCGTACGTTAACGACATAGCTAAACACGTGTATGCTCTGTGCATGAATTTTCGAACGGATCAACGGACCCCAATATTTCTGTCTCTATTTCATGGCTTATGAAAATATAATGGCGGTATATTCCGCCACGAGAAACATCAATATAGCTTGCTTTTTGAAACACAGTTATTTAATGAATTTTCATTTTCCCGCAGAGGTAACAGGGTTCAGGCACGAAAAAGTCATCAATATTCGCCTGGAAAAGAGAGGCGAATACAGACTGTCACCGTCTGATTAATGTGTGTAAAATGGCTTTATCGCCTGTCCTTTTATGAACGTGCATATAGCGATGCCACTTAATGAACGTAGTTCATAAGTAAGATGAAAATAGGTTACTAATCAGATCATTCATTGACAAGGTCAGTGACACTTTGAGCTACCATTCAGCCATCTAAAGGTGAAATGACTCAAGACTGATTCAAATCAGTATTCAAGAAGAAAAGTATTGACATTGATCTGTTTAGTCATGCAACATGCCTGAGAAGCAAGATGGCAGATAGGCCACCATAGAGTTGGATGTAATTGACCGTGGTGTATCACGAAACTGCAGTTCAATTCTATATTTCTTTATGGACATGAATATGAGAAATAAACTCTCGAACGTTCAATTTCTTACCAGAAACGCCAAGCTTTGGTAGTACATTGGAATATTATAAATATACATGTAACTTGTAGAAACAAATAAGATTATTCAAGAAAATCTTCTTAAATTTGAATTTTCACCATCTGTAAGGTGCAGCTGACTACATCATGCTCTATTTCAGTGCGGGGTACTGCATGTACTGAAGTACCGGACAATACATTATTGTTAATATTTAAGTGTGTTACGGTACTTTTTATACATGGCCTTTGATATTCCTTTAAAGGAGTGAACTGAGGTCGATTATTACATTAATGAACTTTGAAACAAAAAAAAAGTATTATTTTGGTTAAGATATAACGTGAAAAATATTTGCGTTGATGATCATAATTCTGAGTTGCAAGGAACAATGTCACCATATAACAGAGTATGTTTACTAAGTACCGTATTTTGTAGTGATCAAAAATATTTTCTTTAGTGAGTATAAAGAAGAGAATCAGAGGAATTGAGAAAGCTTAAGTATATGATGATAGATGTAACATTGTAAAGTAGGTATATTCTAACCTCAGCTGGTGAGAATGCGAAAGGCCAAGCAAGGAGTGCCTGGCAGTGCGGCTTGCAGCCGAGGCTGGCTGAGGTAACGGCCCGCGCAGCAGTAAACAACCTTTGCGGGACTGTTTTAAAGCCGATCTAGCCGCCGGAGTTAATCAAGAAGAGGGCGAAGTGTTGCACGAGAGGGGAGCTACAACTGCCTCTCGCCTCTGCAGCGAGCGCTATCTACGTGATACACCGGCCAACTGGTGTACAGTAGGTCTCGGCTCGTGGCTACTGCGGGGCGTATAACGGCAGTTAGATGTTCTGCACTTCTGCTCTATTTTCAACACGTATTTACTTACTTATGGTCTATCTGCTGTCTCCGTGCTGAGATTATGGTTACATTTACTCCATGCACGCCATCTAAATTGGACTCTTAAGCCCAATCAGCACAAATGTTTCATTTATATTTCAGTAATTATATCAATATTACAACATATTTACATTTATGAAATTTAGCTGAAATATAGTGTGATGCGTGGGAGGTAATGGAAAGGCACATACTGAAGAACTGAGTGATAACTAAATGAATTATAATTCATTATTGATACAAGTAGACAATCAGGACCTTATTAACCATACGTGATACTGGAGTCGCACCGTATGGATGGCGGAGGAAGCACCACGTGACGATCTTACAAAGCTGGTGCGTCATGGTTGAGGGGTGACATGGAATGACGCCCTATAGAGCAGCGGGGGAATGCTGGGGCGGGGAGAAACGGGAGATCTCCGAGAAACCCCGTCGGCTACGTGCAACGCCCGCCACATCATGAGACATTCTGGAGTGATTCCGCCGGGAATTGAAGATGGATCGCTGCCGCGGTAGGAGACCGGCGTGTTAAATACTCACAGGGGTCTCCACTCCGATCAGGCAAGCCCCGCGATCTTAATGCAATGGACGTTACCTTGTAAAGTTTCATGTTAAGGTAGTGCGCCGACTCTTGCTTAGAACTGGTATTGAAAACTCGGTGAAAAATAACTAATTCCTGGGCAGTCGGTGGGTGTCATTCAAACCGACGGTCTTCCGAATGCGAGTCGTATATGCTAGCGTAAGGTAAGACGAAATACTCTCGGTGTTTGGGATGTACGCCTTTTCGTCTATGCCAGTTGTTTTCAGAGTGCGTGAAGAGATTTGGGTGTCTCTTAACAGCGAGGTCTTGAGAGTCGATGAGGTCGAATAGAGATGAGTATGGAGCAGCGCCGGAATGAATTAAGGGGGGACGAATATCCCCGAGAAAACCCGCCGACCAGCGGCATCGTCCGGCACGATAACCACTTGCCAAAATCCGGAGTGAACCCGGCCGGGGATTGAACCCGGTTCGCATTGGTGGGAGGCGAGCAGTCTAACCGCTCAACCAACGAGACCCCCTTTTCAGGGTGTGATGAACGCCTCTTCACTGAGTAAGAAGTTGAGTTCGATCCGCACCTCGGGGATGACTGTGAACGATGTTCTTTAAATCTCCCAGTTGCAATGCGATATTCTTCCTAAGGGAAATAAGTAGTCAATGAGAATAAAACAGTAAATAGGTTTATGTTTGTTTTTCCTAACTCACTCGACGTCCGTTATAAAGATAAACGAATCAGGGATATACACTACAGCTCGCTGAAAACGTTGTCTGCAATCGCTATTAATTACTGGGTTCCACAAAGGGTAATTTTTTTGTGAAAATTCTATTTTCTCTTCATTAATCAACACTACTAATAGATTTCTTAAAAATTTACAAATCGTGACAGTGGAAAGGCACGTGTGTTCAACATTTGAGGCATTTAACACTCACAAATAAATGCTCATGAGTTGCCATACTTCGTATTGTGCTCAGAATGGCGTCGAAATGTCTGTATCTTTACCTAGTGGACATTAAAACATCACGCTGACTTTCTGTATTAGGTACTTGAATTAATATTTTCTGGTACTGCTTTTTTCTGTTAATAAATTATAATGGCGAAAAAAAACCCTGTTTTTTTGTAGATGTATTAAAAGAAACTCTTAAGTTGCTACTAATGTATTACCGGGTAAGAATGCTTCCGTTGCTGTATTTATGCTCTTTACAGGTAATCTATAAATGAACGTGATCATCATACGGATGGTGTTTAATTTGGTCTATGTGCGAGGTGAGCCTTATCGGACCGAGCTTGTTTGTTCATGAGGTAGCATACGTGACTCGCATTCGGTAGGACATGCGTTCAGTATCGACCAACTGCGTTGGGGATTTTTTTCTCTGCGTGATTTACATTTTCTCTTCAGGAAAATGCCTGTGCAGTTTCGTAGCACGTGCCTGTCCAATCTCAAATACATTAGGTCAAGGCCCTAATCGGTCTCTATGCGTTAAATAAATATATTCTAAGAATTGCAATCTTATTAGTTTTCTTTACTAACAAGCAGTTGTTTTCATCGTCCTCTTTCGAAGTCGGCGTTTTACGCGATATTACCGTGGAGGAATTACTTGCTCCATCATAGTTGACACACTTCATTTCTAGTGGCGCTCGAGGTACTGCTGAATGTGGGGCGATGTCACACCTATAGGATGGAGTCGCGCCAAATTGTTCACTCGTCGATGTATCAGCGAGTGACTCTGTAAACTCAGTTCAACATCTGACCATCTGAAGTGAACAAGTGCTTCGCCACATTGCTGACATGCTATATTTTCGGTATAATCATACACAGGTGATGTAAGTTTTTAACCGATGCATAATTTGAAACATTTGGCCGTACATTATTCCGCGTTTATAAAAATCCAGATAGCAATTGCCATGTAAATGCTGTGATTTCACCATCCTTTTGACTTTTCTCTAAAGAAAATATGAAGAGCTACCATCAATGAATACCAACAAACCTCGCCATTCTTACTTTTTCTATATACACTTTCTATTGCTGTGGTAAATTTGCGAGCCGGTTATTACAGGCAACTTGCTCTTGGATGGTTTCAGTAATGTCATCCTCCCGCCTTGGTCTTAGCGATGCAAATTGAACAGTAACCTAGGCAAGCTCAAACTTAGCCTGCAACCACAACCTAGGAGCGGAAAATAATTCTCTAATTCGGTGACCTGCGTGCTACCGCTGCCGTTTTGTCGTTGGCTTCATCCGCAAAGAAAAGCCAAGTTTACAATTGACTAGCTTCCACATCACCAGGGCCTTGTTTTGTTGCAATTGCTTATTGATTTAGAAATATTCACTGTGTTTCTTATTGAGTCGAACTACTTAAGAAAATATACTATATCAACTTTCGAGGATCCACGGTTGGGGTGAAGTTCCTGCGCTGAGAGAGAGAGATTTAGTTGCAGATGCCAAATAAATTTGCTTGGAAAGCACTTGTTTACAACTAACAATATTCTGTTCTCTCAACTAAGATGCTGTTCCTCAAAACATTTGCATTGGTTCCTTTGAACCAAATAATATATTAAAGAATAATTTGTTGAGGCGAAAAGTTATTTGATTGTTCCAGCATTATCTACGCGTATTTAGTACACACGACTATTTTACAAGTACTTCCAACTAATCTGTTTGGTTACTGCGAACATGGTAAATGAAAAAGTAAAGTTAAATTCGTAATTTGTTTGAAGTAAATAATATTTTGGTTAGCTAGAACATACTAATATGTTAATCATCACAGAATATGCAGCGGCAACAAAATCAGCTTGGTCCTGTACTGTAACATATTTGGTTGGCTGTAGCGTATTTGGGTCATTTGAATGCCTTCGTTCGAGAATACAGCTCGATAGTTTGGGATTTTCGTGATAATTAAGATGGTGATAGTGTTTTTTCCAGTGCATCCATTGATGCTTAATAATGGCATAAACAATCCCAAATGGAACAAATACAACAGGAACAAAAAGTAAAGCTTGAAAACATGCATTTGCGCTATTTTACTCTAGTAAAAGATTATATATTTTAAAAAAAATTTCAACTTTGTCAGCGGTCACGTTAACTGAAGTTGCTGAGGTGTAGCGTTCGTGCGCGGAAGTTCTGGGTTCGAAACTCGATTGTGCTTGTTAATGATAACCAAAACATTCTAATGTACGTATAGAGCCGCACGAATATTTAGTTCCAGCAATCAACTTTTAAAAGTTTGTGGCAGCCAAATGTGAACACCAAAATAATTTGTTTTCGGCAACAAAATATTTTATTGCATCTAATTTACTCATTTACTTATTTGTAAATAAGTAAATTAGTTGTACCAAACGAACTTTGTTTTATTAAAAAAAAAAAAAAACTTTTTCATAAGTGCGATTCTATTCAAGGCCCCGGTAGGCACTGACTTGGGGTGAGGGGTTTTCTCGGCGCTCTCCAATTTCCTCCCTTTCTTCTTCCCGTTGCGTCTCCACCCCCTCGTCTCACTTCGTTCAAGGGGCCTCAGTGGTTTCGTGGTCAGGCTACTCGCCTCCCACCCAGGCGAACCGGGTTTGATTCCCGGTGGGGCCGCTCCCGGATTTTCACATGTGAGAATCTTGGCGGACGATACCGTTGGTTGGAGGGTTGTCTCGGGTTGTCACGTTTCCCCCGCCCTTACATTCCGGCGCTGCTACATACTCACCTCGTTTCATCTTAATCGTCTCTCAAAACCTCGATGTTAAGGGCCGCCCAGATCTCTCCACTCGCACTTCGTTTATGCTTCGGGCTGGCCGGAACGACACGTTTGTCCTTTGGGGGGTAGCCTGCTCCGGTTAGCGCCAGCTTTTAATCGACTTTCGAATTGTTTACTGTCGTGAAATGACACGATATAATGAGCACTTTTTAAAGCCTTCCTTAAGACATATTCCTACCCGCCATCTTGGATTTATCGATTTCTCACCAAAGCTTCTATTTAAGAAGGTGTTAGAAATTTCCCGCACGACATATCCTAAATAACAGCTTCCCAAACTTTATCGAACCGCCACAACTTCGCTACATTTATTAATTTTTAGCTGGTAACTGTCGAGGCGAAACGCAAGATTATTTTTTGCGAACGATTACAAAGGTGACAATATCAACAGTAATCAAGAAATACTGACCGCAGACAATGAGCTAAGCAATGCTCTGTGCTCTGTCGTTGCAAAAAAACATGAAACAAAACTGTATTTCCAGAGTATGGCAAAAATTCCATAAATACAAGATGGCGGGTGGGAATCTGACTTAAGATCTACTTATATGCACGTTGTATGTTCTTCCGCCTTATGTAAAATTATCATTGCCATGGGCATCATCACGTTATTCATCCGTCGGTCAAGTGAAAGTGTAAAATAATAAAATAAATATATATTTTACAAATCTGCATATCTTTACAACTCGAGACATAAAAAAACAGAAAGCGAAAGAAATAATTTAAGTTATGATAAACAGTTACATAACACTTTTTACTCGACGTTAAGATATGGAACTACGTTCCATCTATCGTTACCAACTTTACTGGGTGCACGTCACTCAGCGCACCCGTTAAAATATATGCAGGCAGGGGCAGTGATTTTTTTCAAAGGTTGATTTCAAAAGTTCTCACGTTATTGTGGACAGCCTATTGATCGTGCCACTGGATATCCCAGCTAGTTGTCGGGATGGCGCACCGTCACGCTGCGGACACGCGGGTGACCTTGTGAGAGTGCGGACACCTGAGGCCGACCGTGCAACAGGCATGAGTAGTTTCGCAAAAGGAGGAGCCGGCAATAGCGCTGTGACGTCACCGCAGCACTTGGCAGGGTATTTGCTTGAACGCGTGACGCCGCAGGTGCTAAAGGCATCGCGGTGCCGGCTGTGAAGGTGAAGTCAAGAACAGCCGTAACTGCTTCGGGTGTCGGACCACCGCATCTACACGACGTTCTAACATGCAGAGGACCAAAGAGTATGGAAGGGAAAAAGAGATTTCACTGCCAGGCTGAACTTCTTTGCTTATTACCTCTCTACAATCCGGCCACTAACGCTTCTCTTGTGACCAACATAAAAACAATCATTATTTTTTCGTGGCTATTTTATAACATTGAGATTGTTAAAAAATATAATTTCAGAGGACATAGTAAGGATTTTTTTAGCACTAATAATTATCAAACTGATGTAATTAAATTGGTTTGTATTTTTCTGTTTTTTTTTTTTTTTTTTTTTTGCACTCCAGGGCGGTGGTAACTTTATCTCAGATTCCCAGCAATCTAAAAAGTTAAGTTTCAAAATCATTTTTTTTGTTTTAACAGTTAACTGTAGTATTTGCATATAAGAGAAGAATATTTGGGCAAAGTATGGATTATTATAGGAAATAATTGAAAGTTCGTAACCAGATAAACAGCCCAAACCTACATACCAGTCAAAACAAACAAAATTGACGTAGAAACTTACCTTTCTGGATTGCTGGGAAAGGTGAAATATTTCACAAGAGTGTTTAGCTTCGAATATTCACAGTGAGGAACCCATCTTGTTACACATTTCTTTTTAATTTTCCCCATTTCAAAATTGGAATTCAATTCACGTACAAAGCTTGTAAACAACTTGGTAAAGAACGCCAACTTTATAGAATAATTAACACATAGACAATTGAAAACATTTATTAAATTATTTGCTTAATGCTTAACGTGCGTACTATTAAGGTTGATTTGGTCTTAAACGTAAAAATGGATAACTCTGCTTGATCGCCGATCCGATGAATTAATTATTTTACAATTGAATGACTTTTCGATGTTGGTACAAACGGAATTGTTAGTGCTCGATAAGAGCAGCGAAAGCCTTATTTACTGCCTGGCCCCTGCAGAGGACCTTCTGCTCGACGGCGGGCTGTCTGTTCTCTGCGGACGCCGCTTTCAAGGACGCCAACACAACAGTGGCTATCGTACGTCTGCGGTACCCTTCTCCTCTTGCTTACGTCACGTTTCTCGCACCGAAGTCATGTTGGTATTCGAGTTCTTGCTAGCGTGTTTGTGTCCTGCTAAAGTGTGGCTCCAAGGACGAAGAGCTCGGCCCGACAAGGGGTCGCACGGCACGGCAGTTGCGAGAAAGGCACGGACCGAGGAGGACATGTTGTACTGCCGCACACGGCGAGCTGTAAATAAAGTGCGCATTTCGAGCCATTTTCTCCTGTTTCGTGAAAGAAAACAGATTTTCTTTTGTAAAATAAGGTCATGATACTAAGTAGCTTTCATTTGTCATTTAATCTTGCTAAGAGATTAAAGAGTCCTTTAATATTTGTAAGTTCCTTGTGTGGTATAATATAATACGTTAAAAAACACACCTGTATTCTCTATATAATGGAATTACATTCGATCGTCTATTTAAGAAGCATACAAATGCACACGCACAAACCTAAGGTAGAGCCCATTCACGGTTACTTCCAACTTTTCAGAAGTTCTGCTAAAGTTCTACTTCCATGATATTCCTTCGCCTTATACAAACAAAATCGAATCTAGAAAATTACACCAAAGGGACAGCTCACCGCATTCGTGCGCACTCAGTGCAATCACATTTTGTATAAGAACTATTTCTTATTGGCCATTACCAACACACGCATTTTCTCCCTGTTTTTATTCATATTAAGTTTAAATTAAATATTATAATGTACAGATAAACTATAAGTAGAAGATCAGTCTAATAAAATGATGTTTTTTATGTTAGCACACGTATAACGCTTGTGATACATTACATATTTAGGAAACAACAAAACACGTCACACATGAGGTGATTTTTTAAAGGTTTGATTCAAAAAGTGTGAAGAAACCGCGAATAAACTCTATAGATTCGTAGAGTTCTCAAATATAATAATAAATATTGAGTAGTAGTGGCCGGATAGGTTGTTATTCATTCAAGGACATAGGCAGTAGTGAAGGAAGTTATGCGTGAAGCTTGAGGAATATGACGTTTGGCATACTACAAAATAAGCTCGCAGATTCTCAGCCCCCCTCACAACAGTGGTGAATAAGAACCTAAAGACCGCAGGCCTCGAGAATAAGTTGCGAAGCTAGGACCCCGCTTCCTCTGTTTATTTCTGACCTCGTTCTTCAGCGGATCACTGTCACTTCAGTCCAAGCCTTGGCGTAATCCGTCGTGACACAGAACAGGCGGGTCACAAAAGTGAAGTGCTCACTTTGGTTTAAGCTTACTCAACCGCTGGTGGCTGAGTGAGGCTTTGGGAAAGGCTTTGCAATTCATCGGATGCGCCACAGGGAGAACTAAAGAACAACCCAAGTATCTAGTCTTAGTGTGTATTTATACTTTGCAGTTACCTTCTATTAGCAGGCGAGAACTCCTGCGTTACATCAAAATCCCATCCCCATTCTGGGGTACTATCCTGATTGGAAGATGCCCAGATGTGTAGGAAAGGAGCATTGGCAATGGCAGCAAGAATGAGTGAAGATATTTGGGTGGCTGTTAACAGCGAGGTCTTGAGAGCCGATGAGGGTGATTGAGGTGAGTATGGAGCAGCGCCGGAATGAAAGGGCTGGGGAAACGGGAGATCCCCTGAGAAAACCCGCTGACCAACGGAATTGTCCGACACTATTTCCACTTGCAAAAATCTGGTGAGGGATTGAATCCGGTTCGCCTTTGTGAGAGGCGAGCAGGCTAAACACTCAGACGCCGTGGCCCCACGTCAGCAAAAAGAATGAAAATTTGCCCAGCGAATATTTTTCAGGACTGTTCAAACGATTTGCATTTATAGAAAAAAAAAGTAGTAATAGTTTCCATCCCGATAGGGTACTATTCCCCGCGACACGTTACCAAAGATTTCCTGCCGTTTCTCTGGATAGCATCTGCATATTCGTCACTACCACACCGATCATCGGACGCCGTTGCAGCTTATTTCTTGATTTGTGTATTCAGCGAGAGTTACAGATTTTGGCGGCAGAGGTCTTCAGCGGCGACAGGTGTGAAATGAAATAGAGATGGAGCAACGGAGGAATGTAACAGAAGTACCTCGAGAAAGCCACCACGGCCTTTGCTTGTGTCTCCAGTTTACCAGCGAATGTGGATGGAGTCGGGAGTCGGGCCCCTGAAGCTCGAATATCGAGAACTAAGATACCAGGAGTTGAGACTTACTGTTCGATAACTTCGGTACTTGAAAAATATGGTCTCCTGAAATTATATATTTAAACCCTAAACCATTTTGGTAAATATAAAGTTTCATTACTAAGAATACTGTAGGAACAGATTTTCGATTCATACAGTTAAGTTCTGATGACAATACAATCGTGTAAGTTGCATCAGCTGTTTCAACTTGTTATAAATTTAATACGAATAAATTTTCAGTCATCTAGGATAACGATTTGGTGCTGACATCTATTTGTAGAATTAAATAATTTAGACGTAGCGCTACAGTAAAGTTATTAAGTTTACTCAGAAACTAGGTGTCTACTAAAATAATACAAATACACGTGATCAGGAGTACCCTTCTACACACAGTCGTTTAGGGGTGCACTAAGCAGTATGAGAAAGAGAAAATAGAAGTTATAGATTACTATATTGTCGGTAGTATTATAGGGCTTAATTATGACCTCTTTAGAGTGAACTTGGTTCACGGTGAAAACTGTACGTATCAGTGGGTTATATGTTTATTTGTTTGTTTGAATTAATTATAGATCCGTCAAAAACAACTTTATTGCTGCAGATAATGCTGTAGTTGGTTGAACGCACAACGGATACATTAACAGTAAGCAACATTTGTTCACGATCTCGCATATACTGTACAACTACAGTGGAACTTCACCTGTACCCTTGTTATAGGTCGTTGACAGTAAAGTAAGCGTTTTTGAAACATCTTTAAAAAAAAATCACTGCCTATGGCTACATATATGTTCTAATGCACGCTGGCATGCAGACTACGATTTAAGTTGGTAGCGTACTAATAAATACAGTTAGATATTTGACGTAATGCAAGCGTAATGCATGTAAGTATGGCTACTAAAGTTAGCGTTTCTTGTGCACACATTAGGGCTACGAATCTGCATATTATATAGTACTCTTTCACTTGGTTGGCGCATGAATAAAGTGATGAGGCTCGTGACAATGATAATTTGACACATGGCAGAATAATAAAGTGCGAAGCGAAGGTTTATCATAAGCAGGGCTTTCAAAAGTGCTCAGTGAACTGTGAAGCCTTGCAACTGTTGTGTGTCCTTGGCAGTCAATCACACCCTTTTTTTTAATCATAAATTTAAACATTACACTTGCAACACGACGACAATACTTGGAATTATTTTTTCATGTAATTTGCTGTCAACCTAACTGGGAATCTGCACGTCGGCGTGTACGGTAGAGTATAGGCTGTTCACGGTAAAGTGAGCACTTTTTTGAAAACTGTCACTGACCCTATTTGCATATATTATAACGGCCTCACTGACTGATATATACCCAGTAACGTTGGGTAATGACGGAGGAAGAGTAGTTCCGTGGTGTTTAATGTTGAATTAAAAATTTTAGGTAAACATTTGTGATTACAGAAGTTATTTATTTTACTATCAGTTATCGTAATGCATATAAGTTGTAACAGGTTACAAGCCTGTTCTCTCGTAGATCTCAGCAAACACCAACGGATTAGCTCAGCGTCAGTTGGAGACTTTTGACTACATAATAATGAAAATTTGTTGATACCAGGATTGCCAAGAAATAAAAGAAGTTGTTGTCTGGAGATTTATTGTCGTCTCGGAAAAACAAACAATTGACACTCGCAGCTGACAAACAAAAAAAAAACCAAGACAGAATGGCAGCCTTTATAAAACAAAACTTCTCACTTCAAGGGTTATGAAGACGAGAGAGAATCGTTACTTTTCTCTCCCGGCGCCCTATTGACTCCTCGCACCGACGGAAATTAAATTTAATAGATATTGGAATTGAAATGTCCGAAATACAAAAGAAGGTTACAGTCGCGGGCGCTGGTCGGTGCGAGTCACGTGATCACACGTTGCCCGCAAGCTGTCCGACTGACAGCTGATAAAAGATTGTGCTGCTGCGACGAACTGTTGTGATACCCAAGAAAGAACGTGTTTCCTTATATATTGGTAGAAAGTTTCCTCATTGAAAACATATTGTTTTCGAGCAGTCGGTCACGTCTGCCAAAGGTGACCTCTGTTATTTTCCTGGTTTCACCATGTTGTACCTTGCGGTGGCGGATGTCTTTAGTTTACTAACCCAGTAAAAAGGAAAAGATGCACTATCGTCCTATGACGTCTGTTGTTGACAACGTCGGTTACTACTGATGAGATGAGGAAAGAAAAATAACAAATAGGGAAAAACGAAAATATATGAAATACAAACAAGTTGTCATTGCCACGACCTCTCAAATATTACATGAATTACTACCCTTGACTGAAATATACACAATTGAAATACTTCCCGAATATACCATATATATACATATACATATATATATATATATCTAGCTGCAATGCTACAAAGTGTAAGAATTAGTAAAATTATAAAATATTTTCTTCTACAATAATTTTACAGTTTAACTTTATCAACGCATAAATAAAGTGATCAGACTAATGACAGTGTTAATTTTGCATATAGTGGAAGAATACACAATGTGCATACAAATACATCTTAAGCAGGACTTTCGAAAGTTTTGAGTTTACCGTGAACAGCATTTATATACTTTTACCGGGCAGTATATTTTTTCAAAGGAATATTTGAATAGTGTTCACTTTATCGTGGACAGCTTATAGATTCGTTTGTGTCATGTTCCTAAACAGTGGCTGTCAGGATCTTGCCTTTGTAGCCGGGATGGAGAGCACATTTTCTACCGCGGAGTTGCAACATACTCTTTGTTCGGAATAATGTTGGTTGTTTTCCGGGGTCACGGTGGCTGAGCGATTGGCGTGCTCGCCTCCCACCAACACGAGTGGAGTTCATTCCCCGGCCGGGTCACCAGATTTTCGCAAGTGGGATTCGTGCCGGACGTTGCCGGTGGTCGGCGGGTTTTCTCGAGGATCTGCCATTTCCCTCGCCCCTTCATTCCGGGGCGCCACTCCATTTTCACTTCAATCCTCCTTATCGGCTCTCAAGACCTCGCTGCCAAGAGCTGCCCAAATCTTTCCACTCACTCGGTTGTTTTTCCACTGCCGGAGTCTGAACTGTCGGCACGGTGAGCGAGCGGCGAGCCCGCGACCTCCAGAGCCATCTGCCGACCTTGGTACGCCCTCCGACGATGCGGAAAATGTTTCGCAAGCCGTGCCACGCCGAGGTTACCTCCAGGAAACAAAGTCAAGTGTCGGGAGGCCCAGCGTCACTGCTTGTTTGGAGAGTCCTGCAAGACGAACCGCGGGAAGGCAGGCAGACAAGACACTCATTGCTGTTTACGTAGCGTACGCCCGTCAGATGTTGGCCTCGGGCCAGTTCACCGCTGTCAGGCTCCCGCCCGCCATCTACGCGAAGGATGGACTTATTTAGTCCCCATTGCTCGTTCGCGTCACATTCAAACTCGACAGACCAGAACATATTAAAATGGCACCAGTACCCAGCTGAAGGCCATAACTGGTCTTAGTTACTAGAATTTTAAAATAAATTTGTAAAGTAGTCGAAACTTAAAATTTGTCGTGTTATAAAAATTAAAAACAAGCTAAATTTTAAAATTACAGAAGCTTTTAGTTATATTTTGTTATGTTCATAAAGAAAAAGGTTACTTTATAGTTTTAAAATGTCAAGAGTTAAAATTCCTCTGCCTCCACCCTTGAACCCTCACCCCGCCATCCTCTCTGGAGACAGAGGGGCCAACGGTTGTGGTTGTTTTCGTGAGGTGTCCGTCGTGTGTTTGGTGTTTGTGTCTGTGTTGTGATGGTGTCAGTGTAGTGTTGTTTGTGTAGGGTGTTGTACAGTGAGGTGCTATTCCTTTAGTTTATTTGTTCTTGTGTGTATCTGTAATATTGATGTCTTTGTGAGTCGGACGACAATATACGAGATTATGTTATTATTTGTAATGATATCTGATGTATTGTTAGTAAGGGCTCAAGAGGAATATTTATTAATTTAGTTTCGGAAATTATACTCATAACAATTATTAGATTGGTAGGTATTATTTTGATTAGTGATTACATTTAAATAAGGAAAATAATTACAGTAACCACTCCCAAGTGAACATTACTACAGGAAGAGATAGGTTAACAATTTTTGAAGGATTACTACGGTGGGCTTGGAAATTTGGGAGGGGGGGGGGGGCGTGTCCCGAATCTGGGAAGGCGGCGATTCACCAGGGCTCTTGTCTGATTATTAAAAATTTTATTTAGTTATTTAAATTTAGAAACGAGTACTCAAACCGCTGTTGGAAAAACGAAATCTACATCGTTGAGTACGGAGTTGAATTTCGAGGTTCTGGTTGGCACCGAGGAGGGTGAAATCAGAGTTGGCAAAACCGAATTATTCTCGAAATCGATTTTTTTTTCGAATAGTCTCGTCTGAATTCAAATTAATAATTCGGATTCCAAATATGGTTTTTTTTTCTTCTTCTCAGTTTGCGTCTTAATCGATAGGAACGAATGTTAATGTTGCGACAAGTTAACAGTTCAAAAGTATTTATTCGAAGCGTGTTAATTAATGGCCTCTTGACTGAAGTTACGACACTTGTGTCCATAAGAAATTAATATTAATTTTTATTTGGAAAAAGGTAACATTTTAAATTCTCCGTCATTTTTCGTCCTAATGTGTATTCTGGAGCTGTCGTAAACCTTTGGAATCAAGACAGAAGCCTTTTACGTTATTTCCTTTCTATTCACAATCTGTTCACCCTTCAATGATAAACAAATTTTCTCAAGTATTTTGATGAGTTAGAAGCTCTTTGCAATTCCCGAAGAGTCACAAAACTGTAAACAATCGCTAAAATTTTATTTTCAGAAACCAAAATATTCAAGAAGTTGCAATTCAACTCCCTGATATTCGAATGAAACATTCACTTCATAGAGATATGTATGAACATTCCCGCAAGCGAAACGAATCAACATTCACATGAGTGGAAACAATCATTCCTCATTTAACAAAGTGAAATCACAGCAGTTAATACATTTATTTAATTGGGAAGTGTTTATGCGTGTAATGTGCTCTCTGATTACAAAACCACCTTTACATACTTAATTACAGTTAGAGTTGTAAGAAAACGGGTGAACACTGACCTGATTTTCTAGTCAAATGTAATGTACAGGCCTACAGGCAGAACTGCATAATTAAAGTGCAACGACCTGGGAGAAATTCAAAGCAATAAAATTAACATAAAAAATTAGCCAACTTGCAGTAAATTTGCATACTGCAAACCATCATCGAAGTTGCTGGAATTCCACACCAACAGAATTTCAATTACCTGTATAGCTCTGCTCACAATCAGCTTCTGTGCAGCCCCCTGCGTAGCTATACGACACTACTAATCACATGGGAAGACATAGGAACCAACTATGTATTTATTTAAAGCAATGAAAGACTTCCAATTTTTAAGCAATAATTTAATGTGGAAAAATATCATAGAAATAAATTGCCTGAAAAGTTTCATTCCTTGGTAGTGTCAAAAATGCAAAGGATATGCACGCAGCAGCTGGGCTAGGTCTATAAACATATCTCTCATTATGCCTGCTACAAATGCCAAGTGAATAGAGTATTTGAAAGTAAAAGAAAAAAATTACCTAGACATCTTGAATGTTGCACACACTAAAAGTTTTGCAGAGTAGATTTAATTCAGTTCAAAATAAAAGTCACAAATGTTCTCACACTTGGCGGTTACAATAAATCACGTGCCTGTATAATTCAATATTTCAAATGCTCCTGGATAGCACAGTATACGTCGGCAGACAATCAGGTACTTATTTAAATCTCAGGCACTTTGTGACCACTGAAAAGAATCGGGAAATTATGCTGCTTACTTTAAAAGTTTATTAAACAGTCTCACGCACACGTAACGGTCACTGTACATTAAGGTGGGATCATACCTCATTAAATTTCAGAGTTTCTCACACTTATTTTATATGTAGACCTGTTCTGACGGTAGTACCGTGTACCGTTGGCTTATCACTCAAATTACAATATACTTATTTGGGTCTAATTAACATTAAAATATTTAATTTATAGTATTAACGTATAACTAAGGCCTCACTGGCCTGCTGCCGTTGTGACCCACTTAATTCAAGATGGAGTATGGTATATTCCGTCACCATCCATTATGGGCAGCGGTTAAATATTCAAATTAATACATAGTACATAGGGCTTAACCCAGGGTGCTGTCCAATACCGTGGCCATTCAAAAGGTGCGCTTAAATGTTGCCAACGTGTATACAATTAACAAGTTTCTTGAATTCTGATTAAACAAAATAAACTTGTACCAATTCACATATGGTAAATTTACATTTCAGCTGCTGCGTGTACGTTAATATTACGTAGAATTATGAAAATAAAATTATGGTACAAACAATATTACATGTGTAACATGTGACAATCATAATATTTTTTTACAAAATAAACGTGTGTGTACTAGTATTATAAATTTGCATGTTGCCTTAAAATGTTTTGAAATGCATATCGCACGTGTTAGATAATCCGACGGGACATATGCCTCCCTACATTTTATTCACGGCGAACATATATTTAGGTGAGCAAGTGAGTACTTGTTTCCTTTAACCGCTAAGTAACGTCACCCAGGGTAAAATCTCTTCTAATTACTCAGAAACTTCAGGTGCTAACAATACCCATGGCAACATATGTTAGTAAGTTGAATTTTTCATTATACACACGTGTTCATCAATCATGACAAAAGCATTCACTTTAAAGAAAAATAAATTGTACTCTGAGACAGTGTGAAATACTAGTACTTAGTTTGAGTTTTCAACAGTCGGTATAATCTCTTAAGCAGCTCGGCTGGTAAAATAAAAACACAGCAAAGTTTAGTGTTCTTTTTTTCTTAAAACGCAGCTGTTTCCTTATCCTCTTTTAAAAATACCTTTGCACAGTTGTTTCAAATATCATGTTTTTAAATCCTGTTTCTGCCTCTTCCCTGCAGTCACATATCATATTTCGCCAGAAAGAGCGATGGCAGCCGGCTTCTCTTCCAATCAGAACGAAGACACACAGCCGTCCTGTGCAAGCAGTCCTTGTGTGCGTGAAGGCAAATCAGTCTGCCGAGATCCGTGTTCAGAGCGGGACCCTTACTCGCTGTCGCTCCGTGTTGGGAAGTCCTGCATCGTGTTCGAGATTACAGCTGTCACAGGAGCTAGCTGAATCAGTGCTGACACAAACATATGTGTCATGGAACTTCGCTGAGCGTCCAAAACCACTCGCTCTGTTAGGGTTAATCGAAACATGGTAGTGATGCGCTCATATTACATCAGATGCATAAAATGTTAACAATGTTTGTGTGTTTTTTTTAATGTGTGTGAGAAATTACATGCGGTGACACTTTAATTCTTCGTAGCACACTTTGTAGTTAACCCAGAATTAGTTCCTAAGGTATAAAGCACCTGTTTATTTTAGTGGTGGCATCCTTATGTCATACACATGTCTGAAAACAATACCTAAACTCAGTCTTTCCTCATACGTCGGCACATCTTCTTCTGCGGCGTTCCATCAAACACTTACTACTCAATTGCATTCATAACAGGACATAATGGCTATTATTGACTTAGATCTCGACGTAGATTATGCACCTGCAGAACTCTCAGAAGAAAAGGATAGATCAGAAGAACAGCCTTTCACCAGATACCTAATGAATGCATAACAAATGCTTAAGGAGAATAATGCAACATCTCGTAAGACGACTTTAAAATCAACAATTAAATACAAGAAAACTCAGAAGCCAATCAACTTCACACTTGAAGAGAAGATAAACAAATACAACATTATTTACAACACTAAACAATCAACATTAAACTGACCACACTATACTAGGAACAGGCATGAAGAAACTATATACAAACATCCGTCAACAAACTGGGATTATGGAGGAGTTTATTAATTATTTCAACCAGGATTAATTCTCAAGAGGACTCTGGATTACTCTTCCATCAATGCAAGTAAGTGTCAGTGTGGAATAGGAACTTATGCCATGTGTTTATTTTTCCCTTTACCTGTTTAGGGGCTACCCGCAACACAAAACAACACCGTAGACTCATTATCCACATATTACATTACTGTGAACGAACTTATTTCACTTGCCGTATTTCCTGGTGGCAGACTACAGCGGCTTATCTTGTGGACGCGTAAATACATAATATTAGATGCGATATTAATTCTTTGCATTCGCATACACAATACAGACGGGCTCTCGGGCTTTCGTACAATAACAAACATCGAGCTTTTATATTTTCCCTTTCCTCAGTCCAGGCAATATATACTGTCGTCCGCTGTCTGAAAATTCCAGTATACTGGTACCAACTCGTGCTAGATTTTCACAGTAGAATGTCATACTCAGATTTCCATCATGATTGGTGCGTTGTACGGCTTGAACTAACGATAATTGTAGCTTCCCAACATTTCTACGGTTACAGGGTTAGCTAACACATAGCAATTCTCGTTCTTCTTTCCCGCCACGACATAGGAGCCAGAATAAATCGGTGAAAGTTTGGAGCACACAAAATCCCATAACTTGCTTATATTGGCGGTACGGGCCAAAACTAAAGTTCCAATTTCAAACTCATTTAGCTTAGAGGTCTGAACACTGATCTCGGCAGACTGATTTGCCTTCACGCTCACAAGGACTGCTTGTACAGGACGTCTGTGTGTCTGCAGGTATGACAGTTAAGTTGAAGAAGTCCCTGTTTTGCAGAAACGAAGATAGATACTTGACATTCGAATACAGACTTCAAGTCTTCCGTGGGAGTTGGGCTTTCACGGCTTTTCACAGTGATTTTGTAAAGGTGTTGCTCATAAACAAAGTCGCACAGAGCCATCCTTTTTTCTCATAGTGTCTCGACGCACTATTTTCCATTCCAACATCAATTGAGGTATTCCTCCGTCTCGTTAAGGTACTTCGTAGGAATGGGATAAGTTTCCCGGTGAAAAGTTCTCCCGGAATTACTTGGATATCTGTCTTAAATAAATTGTTGCGGCCTGGTTTTTCTGAAAATATCGGTGCGTGATTGCCAAGTGTTAGCTCTAGCTGCCATTTCTGTTCTCGTGTGATAGTTGCTGCACTCGCAACCGCCTGATAGATGTATTCAGGTGTAGCTAGGATGGTTGAACTGGAATATTCATTTACCACAGAAATCTCATTTCTTAGGGAACATACCACACGGTCTGAATACTGCCACATTTCAGGGGAAGCTACTGAGTTCATATCACTCTCTCCTGTGCTAACTAGCCAGCCACCGAAATCAAAGTGAATTTTGTGTGCAGTCAAGAAATCCGTTCCCAGAATTACTGGCTTCGTAAGGCCTTTAATAAATAACGCAGCTACGTTCTTGACTTTGCCTAGGCCTTCAATGGTTAATAATACTTGCTGGTTAACCACCGGGCTAGATTTAGAAGTGGCCCCTATAATCCTTAAATTAGGGACTGGCAAAATAGGTAGGTTATATGCAGTATTAATTATAGCCTGTACTAAATCTCCAGCAATACAGCTGACTTCAGCCCCACTGTTAAGCAATATGAGAACAATCATATTGCACACAGAATCAACTCTGGACATAAAATTTCCTGGAAATTTACAATTTCTTTCACTGGCTCATGTAATAAAAATTATATTTCATTTTCACCCAGACAACCAGTGTTTACAATAATTTCAGTTAAATCGTTGCTAACATCTGGTGGTGTGAAATTACAGTGCGCTCTCGTTGTTTGTTTAGACCCCTTCAGAACAATTTGCGTTCCTCTGGTCAGCGATCGGGGGCTCCACAACGCCAACCCCCTCTAGTTTAACCTAGCATTCAGGCTCTGGTTTTGGTTGATCTGCTCTTGATTCTGATTCCATGAGCATCCTGCTTGTGTGGGTACAAAAGCAGGTATCCTAGGGCCCAGCGGCTCCTGATTGTAAAAATACCCGCCTCCCTGTTGCGTAATGTGCATATAGGCCCGTTGTGTGTCACTATAGCTGATAGTGAGCTCGCGCCTCCAGCTCCCTGACTCGCCTTCACATTGTTAGTTCCCTGCGATGGCTGCACGGATATATCATGGCCATTGTGCTCGGCGCTATCCGGATCACCGCGGTGAGGTTTGTGTTCCTCGTGGTCTGTTTTCTTTCGTTTGTTGTCACGTTCATCGGTACCGTTTCTTCCAGACGGTTCACTGTCAGAATCGCTGTCGTGACGTCCTCTTCCGCTCCATTTCTTTCCCCGTCCATTCCGCCAGTTGTTGCGGTAGCCTTGACCATGAGTCTTACAAAAATTATTCCGCCGGCCTCCCTGTGAATAAGGTGCTGTCCTTACATTGCGAACCTGCAGGTTATTGCCATACCTAGGAGGCGGTCTGCTGCCTATAGCGGTGTGGTCGGTATACTGCGGTCTTCAGTCGGGAGGGCTCTGCCTGTCTTGATCACTTTTATTCTGCATCCTCTGCAGACGATCTATCTGGTCATAGGCTAGGAGGTCTTCTCTGAAGGTGGACAAGTCCCCTGGGTGCCTCCCCATCCAGTGAGACTGATAATGATAAGGGAGCTGCCTTAAAATCACTGCCACAAACTCTTCGTCTGACAATGGCGGGTCTAAATACCTCGACTTATCGTACACTTCAGCTAGATTATTCCCAAACTTCTTGCCCTTGCCTGGGACAAATTTCTCACTATGCAATTGCGCCCTCAGATTATCCTGAATCTTTTTGCTCAAAAAATGATCTGTAAATTTTTCTTTAAATTCATTGTAGGTGTGAACTGTGGATTTATTCATCTCCCACCAATAATACGCATTGTTCCTGAAACTTAGGGAAAGGCAGCCCAGCATGTCCGCCTCTGGTAGTCCGAACACACTGACATATTCTTCAAACCTCTTTAAAAAATGGATTGGGTTTTCTCCGTAGCGTCCTTCAAATCTTGGCACTTGTTCCACCCACAGTTTTGACGAGTGATGCATAAATGCCCCCGCTGGGTTACTGGCCGTACAGGAGTGTGTCTGTCGTTCCGTATTATTGTTGGGTAGGGCTTACAATGCTGCTGTAGCTACTGATGGTTGGGGCTGGTCTGCACTGGGCTCTCCCCTTAACCTTAGGCCTTCTACAGAAAGTGTCACACCGTCCACTGTGTTTCTCAAGTTACCCACTTCTGTTTCTACATAGCTTATGTTATCTGCCAACTTATTCATTCGTTCCTCGGACTGCTTTTCCGCACTGCTGTGGGCTCGCTCGAATTGAGAAAAACGGTGCTCCACATGCTGGCCTAAAGAACTCAAATCTGCTTCCACTTGTCTTCTAACTTGTTCCGTAATTTGCGCCAGATCTATATGCTTTACCACTTTGTCAGATAGGCTGTCCATACGGGAACAATTGAGGTTAATGGCCTCCTGCAGCCTGTTAGTTGCCCTGGAAACCTCTCCCTGTACTTCTGTTCTGATTTATTCCCTCAATGCAGTGTGAACTTAGCCAAATAATTCTGAAAATCAGCCTTACATTCCGCCTTGAGTTTCTCCTGGCTATTTTCGATATGCTGAATAATGTCAGCTTTTTGCTTCAACATGTTAGTTTTAATTTGTTCGACCAGGCTATCTTTTTGTTCAGCCAAGCCAACATTTTGTTCAGCCAAGCTAACTTTTTGTTCATCCAAGCTAACCTTTTGTTCATCCAAGCTAACCTTTCGTTCATCCAAGCTAGCTTGGAGTTGTAGCAGTAGTGTCATAATACGGTCAGATTGGCTATCGGTATTATGCACAGCTGTGGATGCTGCTTGGAACTCCTCCGCACTAGATACTGAGCTGGTCTCGTCATTCCTTTCGTGCACTAACTCTGTTAATATAATTTATCCTTTCCCTTGGCGTGCAGTTGGATCTGTTTCGTTACTGGTATCCATTAAGGTAACTTTTAACTCGTTTTTTTCTATAGTCAATGGGCGCAGTGTTACGTAGGTTAATCCCTGTCCGAGTGACCTACTCGTATACTGTGTGGTTTCTCCTTTCTTTTGAAAGCAAAGCACCTTTCAAACCCAGCTACACTTTCCAGTATTCCTGCCCCGCGTTATTGGCGCCACTGTAAGAAAACGGGTGAACACTGACCTGGTTTTCTAGTCAACTGTAATGTACAGGCCTACAGGCAGAACTGCATAATTAAAGTGCAACGACCTGGGAGAAATCCAAAGCAATAAAATTAACATAAAAAATTAGCCAACTTGCAGTAAATTTGCATACTGCAAACCATCATCGAAGTTGCTGGAATTCCACACCAACAGAATTTCAATTACCTGTATAGCTCTGCTCACAATCAGCTTCTGTGCAGCCCCCTGCGTAGCTATACGACACTACTAATCACATGGGAAGACATAGGAACCAACTATGTATTTATTTAAAGCAATGAAAGACTTCCAATTTTTAAGCAATAATTTAATGTGGAAAAATATCATAGAACACGTAACGGTCACTGTATATTAAGGTGGGATCATACCTCATTAAATTTCAGAGTTTCTCACACTTATTTTATATGTAGACCTGTTCTGACGGCAGTACTGTGTACCGTTGGCTTATCACTCAAATTACAATATACTTACTTGGGTCTAATTAACATTAAAAAATTTGATTAATACTTTTAACGTAGAACTATGGCCTCACTGGCCTGCTGCCATTGTGACCCACTTAATTCAAGATGGAGTGTGGTATATTCCGTCACCATCCATTATGGGCAGCGGTTAAATATTCAAATAAATACAGAGAACATAGGGCTTAACCCAGGGTGCTTTCCAATACCGTAACGATTCAAAAGGTGCGCCTAAATGTTGCCAACTTGCACACAGTTAACACGTTACTTGAAACCTGATAAAACAAAATATAATTATAATAATTCACATTTGGAAAACTAACATTTCAGCTGCTGCGTGTACTTTGATATTAAGTTGAATTAAGAAAATATAATTATGATATAACAGTATTACATGTGATACATATAACAATCATAATATTTGTTTTTGTTTTTTTTTTTGCTAGACGTATTGGCAGAAATACAGTTCAATGTTGGAACACGGAGAATGGTTGTGTGCAGCCAGCGAGACCGGCCTACCTCAGCTTTAGTCTATGGTGTAGACAGCAGTTGATACCAATATAACAACTGTTTTAACTGATCTTACCAGCACACGTACTGCTGTCCTACCGCGATAGGTGTACCACGCTTCCGATGCTATGTTTCTAGACACTTAACTCCAACCGCAGATTAGGGCGCAACGCAACACTTGGCATTACATTAACCGTGATAAATGGGCTTCGCATACTTGTTGATTTCACGTCCTGGTATTATGTTACGTAAACTGCGCATTTATAAAATGTTCGGATTTGCCGGGATTTGAACCCGCTTCCATAACATGATGCCCAGAACAGTGATAGTACTATATCAGTGGAGTGCAAGAGGGGACTAACTCCGTGCTGTGTTGCCACATTGTACACGAAATATCATCGTACATTTGCCACTAAAATTTTCGTCTCCAATTTCGCTCAGGAATCATGTGGTGTGGTGTTCTTATGCTCGCGTCCTGGGACATCCTTTGTAGGTGTGTGTGTGTGTATGTATATATATATAAAATTAACTCTAAAATATTTATTGGGTCTCCGTTATGAAAAAAGTGCCTTAGACATTGAAGTCGTATACGGTAATATGGCCCACCGCAGTATTAGTTACCTGCTAAATGTGGCGGGGATCTATTAAGTAGTTTCCGAGATAAGATGTAAAAGTCTAATTTGTTCATGTAGAACTCCCTAAAACAATGGTGAACCAATAACAGTATACCTCGCTAGATTAAATATTTATATGATATATTGTCAAAGTACGTAATTTAGTAGCGCTCTAAATATTAAAATTACTATCATTTTGAAAATGAGTACATGTGGCGTGGTAGAAAACTACAATGGTCAGGTATCATTACTAAATACTATAAGTGTACCGAGTTTGGCGAAATTACTTTGACGGGTTTAAAAGTTATAAGGGGAGACAACATCCCAGACAGACATTCGCATGTTTGTATAAGCCTATTTTTCCTAGGAAAGCAGGCTAAAAAGTGAGATTTTAAGACCAACTAGTTTCTGTTAGCAGAGGTTAGGGTTAGCTCTTAACAAGACTCCGTTATGACACTGGTATTTTTTTCCAAGCAACTTCTTTATATGGCGTAACCTGAAGTAACCAACTGCTTTAGGATGAGAATGAGTAGAATAGCATAAAACTCTTATTAGTTGGTTTACTTCGAGACCTAATTTGTATAAGAACATTCATCTCATCGTATTTCATTTCATGTGCAGCATTACAAAAGAATTTATCAGACAACATTCATGCCTAAACCTCCAAATAAACATATTCTCAACATAAAAATAGAAGAATTAACTTGCTTTTTGGTAGTAGCAATGTGGAAATAAAATCGTGTATGCGCTCTTAAATATAACCGAGATATGTTTCATTATTTCCGGGCAGCTTACACTCTAAATCCTCATCAGGCGAAGTTAAACAAAAGCTGTTAACTGTCATCGGGGTATGAATACATATTCGACAAAATTAACTATGGCGTTGGAAAAAAAATTCCCGTACATAGACTAAATGTTATACCTCAGAATGTATTGTTAACTTACTTTAGAAGTGTCAGTTGGTTGGAACAACTTAAGATACGAGGTGTTTTGAGCTCAAATTCCCAGTAATGTGTGGTTTAGTATGCTGTTTTTAGGCGTAATTTTATTTTCAAGTGAGTTTGCAAGCCGCTGCCCGATATGCGTAATTATATAAAAAGAAATATGAGCGAAAATCAGATAAATGCCTTACTTTTAATTTAACACTAACTTAGTAGGGTATAACTGTACAGTACATTATAGTATTTCTTACGAAGGAGAAATGTTGATGTATTGCTTTAGGTGTGTGCACCTAAATACGAATGTGACAGGACTCCAAGCATAAACTACCGCTAGTACGAAGAAATAATTAAAAAATATCTCAAAAATGGTAATAATCCGTTACTTAAAGGAAGAGCAGTTTCGTCTTTAATCTTTTCAATACTGCAAAACTAATAAATATAATTTAATACTACTGTCATTATAAAAAAATGTTTGCAGATAAGAAAAAAAGAGATGTTACATTAATCACAAGTGCCAAAATACCAACTCTATCAGTTGGCAGAGCAACCCAGTCCATTATTATTTTTATTTGGCGGAGAATGTAGCCATGTGGCTGACATGCCTTTTGATAGAACTGGATGATATATTGTTACGGTTTATGGCCAGATAATTCCCTTCGGTTCCCACTCATTCAGCGGCTCACTCGGTCAGCAGAGCTTGTGAACCGTCAAGGTCTGCTTCACGATGACACGCATGCCTGCACACAGCATTTGTTGGTTGCGAAACTTATTACGAGTCTTTTCCGCGATCAACAGAGTTGGCTAACATACGTACACGAGTCCCCTGTGTACTGGTATTTTTCCTCGTGCTCTAGTCGCTTCAAACACGTTGTGAGGAACACTTTCGAAGTGGCCAAATGGTCGTGTACTTTTGTAATAGGACCCCACCCCTGTGGTAAAATTGGGGGGAACGATGATTTTGGTGCATGGAATCCTGTGTTAAAATCTCGTGTAAGTCATAGATGTGCGATTTTGACGTAAGTAAACGGTTTACAATGTAGTAAGCCGCTTACTGATTTCACTACTGGCATTAAGCAAGGTCTTCAATAAACAACAATTAAATTTTATATATTAGTATTAATTTTATACAAGTAAATGACAGAATTAGAAAAAAGAAGGTAGATAGCTAGAAAAGTTTCGTTCTATGGAGTAGATTTGTAACATCAGAAGGATTTTATATTTATAGATTCGGTAACTACTTCGATGGTGTAAACAATTTATATTTAACTATGTTGCTGAATTGATGGCTTTCTGTGTGATTCAGTACAATTTGTATGTGCAATTGTGCCAACATAGTTTCAAAGCTTTAAGTAGTTTCAATTGCCCTGGTCGACATCTGATACCGTGCCACAAGAGAATGGAACTAACTAATGCCAGTATCCAGTTCTAATTCCAGTTTTGATGTTGGGCAGTAGTTGCCAACTTGTGCAGTGTGAACTCGAGTGGCGGAACTGTAGCAAAGGTGCAGTCACTCCCTCCCTGTCTGGGAACACAGTTGGCAACTGCTTGTCCGGCGCTGCGCTGCAAGTTTAGGAGCAGGAGGATGGGGAGGGGGAGGGGGAATGTTGGTGGAGAACTTCTCCAGGGACGGTCCAGCCGAGCGCAGCCAGCGGTCCGTGAAGTTCTTCAGCCACGACTTGTTCCACCGACTTCCAGCGGGGGCTCATAGTGGGAGTACTCCTTGCAATACTCGCCCCCAGCTCATTTTCCAGCTTCGACGAACAATAACATGACGAAGATTGGAGGGAAGTATAAGTGTTCAAATGTTCCAAACAAACAGGAAATTTCGTACGCGCAGCGTTATGTTATCGGGAGAATGAAAACGAAATATATATTCTTACCGGGTAATAATAACGAAACACAGTATGAAGCTGAATCCCAATTAACAACCGATAATATTGTAATATGTTATGCAAAATATGTTATAAAGATAATTCCAGTGTTAATTACACTCTAACAAATTATTTGTAAATTTACCATATCAGTGTATACGTACAGTGACAAAGCGCATAAATTATTTTCCTATACATGCATAATAACATTCCTACGGTTGCTCAGGAAAGAGTCAAATGCGTAGGGAAGTTCCCAACTTTGTATAGTATCAATGCTAAACATTCCCATATTTTCAGCCCAACATGCAGTTTTATTTCCATACTCTGTATAGGTTAAAAACTTCCATTCCAATTTCGGAAGCTTACGAGAAATTTTTTATAGCGTACATCTAACGTGAAAATTACTGTTCTTCAAAGATGTACAGAATCGTTTCACTCTCAAGGGTGAGGAAGGTAATCTAATATCGTCCTGTAATATTTTTTACTGCCGGTACTTATCATTCAATATGGAAAATATATTCAAATAAAATGTTGTTCGTAATGATATCAAGATGTTCCGAAAATATTTCACGCAACGCGCTGGCTCGTGATCAGTATGAGAATACAAGTAATGATATATTTTGTATTTAGTAATAGATTGTCCTAACGAACTTAAAATTAGTGCAAGCAATGTTGTATTTTGTGAACCTGAATAGTTTGTCTAGATAAAATTAAAATTAGTAACCACCATATCCTCTGACATGAACGGTTGACTAGCGGTATTCAGTTATCGAATACCGCTAGTCAACCGTCCATGTTTTAGTGTTTTAGTGTGGGCTCTATATTTACAGAAAACAATTACTATTTTGTCTCATAATCTGATAGAAAACACTTTCAAAGCGTTGAACGCTTCCATGTACACTTGCATTTATGGTAGAAAATTTAAGTATCCTTAAGACAGTGTTATAATTTCTTTAAATATCGACCCTTTTGAGCCACCTCCGACTACCGGAAAGGGAACACTGATCTATACTTCTCCCCTCTGTTGCTGCGCTGCTGGTTTTACACCAATTAATACGTGCCTACACCTCATCACATTGTACTGTATGTTATTCACGGTAAACTGAGAACTTTTGAAAGCTCTGTTCAAGGTATAATTGTGTATTCTTCCGCTTTATGTAAAATTAACATTGCATGGGCCTCATCACTTTATCCATGCGTCGGTTAAGAAAAACGGTGACATTTTAGAAAAGTTAATATTTTACCAATCTGTTCATTTTTACATTTCGATGCTTTAAAAGAAACAGGGAGCAAAATAAATATAATTTAAGTTATTACGAATGGTTACCTAACACTCTTTATTCGACGCTAAGACATGGAACTAATTTAGCTCCATTGTTACCAACTTTAACTGGCTTTTACTCAGTGCGTCCGTTAAAATATATGCAGGTAAGAGCATCGACTTTTCTCTGAGGTTGATTTCCAAAGAGCTAATTTTATCGCGAACAGCCTTTACCAGTGCTTACTTTGTGTAACTTTTTGATGGATACTCAAATACTTTCTAACGACCTGCTTAACATTTTCTTTATACCAACTGTACAGTCTTCAATCACATCTGAAGCTTAACATTGCCGCGGATCCAACTAGTCAAACAAGCGACTGTGTGAACGCCAGTTCTTATCTATAAGTATAGTCTATTTGCAGTTTCTTCACACTTTTTTAAAATCAAACATTTGAAAAAAACATGTGTGACGTGTTTAGTTGCTTCCTAAATGTGTCATATATCATAAGCATTTTATACTTGTGTTAACATAAAAGTATCTTATTTTTAATTATCTTGTAATTCCACTTATATTCCACACATAGATTATAATATTTCGTTTATAAATTATATAAATAAAACAGAGCAAAAATAGGTGTATTGGTAATGCCTAGTGAGAAATAATTCTTATGCAAAATTGTATTACACTGAGTGCACACGAATGTCGTGCGTTGGACCTCTCGTGTTAGTTTATAAGCTTTGTTTGAATGAGGCGGAGGAATATTCTGGAAGTAGAACTGTAACAGGGATTCAGAAAAATTGGAAGTCTAAAAATTAAATTTTCAATGCGACAATAAGACGCAAAAGTAGTTTTCTCAATAATGCTGTCAACATTTTCGTAAAAATGCCAGGCTATATATTCGTTAAAATACATTCATTTAAGGAAGGGTTTATTTTTTTTCAGTTATCCGTGAACGACGTGAAATAAATACTTAGAAATGTTGCCATTAACATGAATTGTACCGCATTAGAGCTGGCGCATCACCCGTAAAGGCAGAATGTGATCGTTTCCCAATACTCCAGATAAATGGCTCTTTTTTTTTTTCTCTGGTATTGTGGAGGAATTTGGGGTGGGGTCGGGTCAAAAAATCTTCCGCACGCTGTGTCCGTAGATCGGAGAGTGAATTATCAAGCCAAAATTCACGCGAGTGTTCACTCTCCACTTTCGCACTGCTGCACACTCACTGTCTAGCCGAACTGAGATGTCTACACTTTGACGATCCTCGCACAATTCCTTGGACAAGATAAGTAAATGAAAAGGAAACTATACCGGCTGTTTTTCAACAACACAACACCGACAAACTCCGACTTTATTATATATATATCATTTTACCCTCCCCCCCCCCAAAGGTATTTAACTTTAAGGATATTATGCGTCCGCAAAAAATATAATTTAAAAATACTTATAATTTAAAATGTCAGAAAATACTTGCAATTTTAAGCAACAAATCGCTGACTAATGTTTTTTAGAGCAGAGATCTTAAACCTCTGAAAACGCGGTTGGCAATATCACCCCCCCCCCCCCTTCAAGGTGAAAATGGGAGTTGGCATCTAATTTTTGGATGAAACTTCGTAACCCTAAGATATAAGCGATTTTGTCAAGACATTTAGCAAGTTTAAGTTAAAAAAAAAAAAAAAAAGGTCGTGTTCTCGGAACACCCTCAGGTGAACAGTTTTTGATAAATTTATTCATAACTCTCGTATCAGAATGCTTTTCCTGGCAGATATGCACCACGCAAGTCACAAGAAGGCATTTCAAATTATGTTTCCTGGAGCGCACAGCTCTCTTAAAAATCACCTTAGGGGAAAAGTGTCCGTACATTTTCGTCCTATATTTTCGTGAGGAATAACCTGCGAAGTTTGCCATGTAGTTAAAAAAAAACCCAGTGTAAGACAATATTCGTCGCGAGCCCCAAGTTTTCTGGTAAATTTTGGAAGCCTGTGGTTAGCACGGCGTTCCAATATTGCTCTTTCCGGCTAAACGAACGATCCGGATTCTGTCCTCAACGGCGTCGGAAAGCTTTGCGGATTTCGCCAATTGCGGGTGAATTAATCGAGGTACTCCTGTCTGCGTTCACCAACGCATTCCATTACATTTCCTCTTTGGCTTCGTATCACCTCATCCGTCCTCGAAGCTGTCCGAGAACGACAGTTGTGTGCCTCGGATAGCGCTGCCGAGCCTCAGATTTCCCACGTCCTTATTCCCTGTCACTTGTGGTAAAGGATGTTCTCGATAAAGTGAAACACTTTTCAAATCAACCTTAGAAAAAACTCACTGCTCCTACCTGCATATATTTTAACGGGCGCAATGAGTGACATGCGCCCTGTAAAGTTGGTAACGATGGATGGGAAAGTAGTTCCATATCTTAACGTCGAATAAAAAGTGTAAGGCATCCATTAGTGATAACTTAAATAATTTATGTCGCTGTCCGCTTTTTTTTTTGCATCGAAGTGTAAAAGTGAGCAGGTTTGTGCAATATTTACTTATGTAATAATTTCGCAGTTTCACTTGGCCGACGCATGAATAAGGTGATGAGGCCCATGGCAATGTTAATTTTACATAAGGGGGAAGAACACACAACGTGTATACAAGTAGATCTTAAGCAGGGCTTTCAGAAGTGCTCATTTTACCGTGAACAGCCTATATCAAGTAGCTCCTGCTATGTTACACAGTGCACAAATGGCTTGCGTTTTGTTCGTGTAATACTATTTTTACTAAATATTTGTAATAAAAATCACTATTTGAATGGAGTGGAGAGATTAGGACAGCTCCTAACATCGGGGTCTTGAGAGCCGATGAGGGTGAAATGAGGTAAGTATGGAGCGGCGCCGGAATGCAAGGGCGGGAGGAACGGGAGATTCCCGAGAAAACCTGCTGACCAGCGGCATCGTCCGGCACGATTCCCACGTGCGAAAATTCGGGAGCTACCCCACCGGGAATCGAATCCCATCAGTATATCTGTGTTGCCTTTAATACCCAACGGTATTTAGGAAAAATATATATTCGAAAACATTGTTATGTAAAATTATTTATTTGTATATGATTAGTGGCTTTTATGACCCAGTAATATATTGATAAAAAAAATAAGTGGGAATTCAGAAGGTTGCGCAAGGTACCTACAAAATTTGAACTGTCTATCTAACTTTATTATATTAAGTTATTATATTTACATTCACAAATCTCAAATGCACGTGTTTGTTGTTTAAATGGCACATTTTATGAAACATGCCTCAAACAAATTTAAAATGCACCTTGAAACTATAACAAAACGTCGCTGAGTAAGCAGTAGTGAAAAGAAAGTGTACAATGTCGTTCATTCTTCATTTAGAGCTTTGTGTCTCAATCTGTTTAAGCCAGAGAATACTCTCCATTATGTCGAGAGAGAGTGAGAGTGAACAAAAGAGAGCTTAAAATTAGCAGAAAGGCCATAATTGGGAATGACCATTCCTACCCAGTTTTTCCGTACCAGTTTTGCACTATAAAAATTCCGCGCGATATGAGATTAGCGAACGCAAAAAAAAAAGAACCACTGTAACTAAATTTAATTTTAGAAGCATCAAGTTTCCTTGGATTTTGCTCACGTGACAGACCGAGGGGTTTTCATTTTTAATTAGAATTTCTAAAACAAATCCATTGAAAATTTGGAATTGTGATTATTTCATGCAAAGCGTAATCCGCAATGAATATGCTTTCTGCAATTTACTCCTGCATTAGAGTCGCTGTCCATTATGATCGCCGTGATCACAGAGAAAGGGAAAAAATGGGGAGCTCTCAATATATTGATCAATACAACGAACGGTCCGTGAAAGCGTACCACATAATTGGCACTACACAATAGCGAGTATATCAGAAAATGCTATGGTGGCGCTTTGATAAAGTGGAGTGAAAGACCGTTGCACGGAAAGTGAAAAATTTAGGTACTTTTCTTCGCGTTGTTAGTATTAGACAACGTAAAAATGTAATATTTTTGCTTTTATTCACTTGATAATAATTGTGGCGCGATTCGTTCTGTTTAGTCGCAGAAAAATGCTGTGCAAAAGTACTTACTTTCATGTGGTTTAAGAGTCCTTGTACGTTCAGAAAGTGATTATCATTACAGCCGTCGTGGTTATTATAGCTTAATAATCTTAAATGGATTTATTACCGGCTTTGTTTAAGGCTAAGTACCGTACTTTCAGTTTGCCTTTAATCCCAAATTTTTAAGATCCTCGTATGAGATAAAAAAAACACACACACACACACACACCTGAGTTTTCCATCACACAGTTAAGGCTAAAAATAATGACTCAACATGATGGAAGCGGATTCTGAGCCAGTATTTTGTACTCAGTTGATCGTGAACAGAAATAATTCGGAGAACGTGAGGGCATCAGTCATCAACTCGACTTTCTCGCAACACGACGTTCCGTCTTAGCGTCATGGCGACAGTGTAGATTATTTAAAACGAACAGTGTTCTGTACATACTACTACCCATTTACCAAAGAAATACTTTAAAAAACATGTAGGTCTAACATAGATGTAGGCCTAACATAGATGTAGGCCTAACATAGATATAGGCCCTATATTTTATTGAGAAATTTCTCTAGATGATAACCGTAGTTACTGCTTAGCACTCGAAGAGTTAAGATGGATATTTTCGCAGTCTGTTTCCCCTGACTGACATCATACTGCAACTTTTCAACCTCGACAGCCTAGAGGGATTTGTGCCAGGCCTCGTGATATACCGATACTCCAACGATTGGTCTCAGAACGACATTAGGTGTGATATACTCGAATATGTCCTGTGTTTCATTTCTTGGGATGGTTTTAGTTTAAACCTACTGGGACAAAATAATCGCAATTACAAATTTGAGTGAATTTCTTGCCTCACATCACATCATTTGACGAACCTTTTGTTCATCTCATGTTCCCCTTACGTCGAATGTTTTTGCGTTGAATAATTTCTTGATAGTAATGACAGGAATTGCAAAGGTTACGAAATTGTGAAAGAAATATACCTCTGTTAAAACATAAATTCCGGAGGAGTAGGTATAAAAACACGCCATCTCGAGGCTCGGTGGTATGTTTTCGAATTACCAGGGAGAGCATTCACCAGCAGAATAACCATAACGATACACTGTTCA